>CM073572.1:30095655-32495655 GCA_037074715.1 Magnolia kwangsiensis | reverse complement strand
TTGTGGTCCATCGCGGACCAAAGACTCATTGGACACCCGAAAACTAATTATTCAAGCCGTTCCTACACCACTGGTCAACTCTCATAAGGCCATATTGAAAATCTGGTGCTTATCAAGGGAACAGGGATTTTAGAAATATTAGCCGTCGGATTCCTTCCAAAATTTTGGTGAAGGTTTGTGGTGTCCCTCACTCGTCCACAAAATCTGGGTCCCAATCGTGGCACGATAACCGTTGATCACAAATCAGACCCGTGCGACCACACCCCATATCCGATCATTTTCAAATTTGTATGAGCCCTCATTGGGCCATGGACCACCTACCCTATAAATTTCATGGCCAGGGGACCACCAGAACCTCTCCAATCACCGGGATAGACCCCGCTGGGTCGCTTAGAAATCGAGACCGTCTGATCAAATTCCATAGTCGTTTATCCGTTAGATCCCAAACTTTGCAGGGACCCTTCTGAGGCCATGAGACACCTACCCATCCAATTTGGTGGTCATAGGAGTGCTGGGGCCACCACAACAACAATAGAAGTCCTAAGAGGCTATTTTGAAAAATTATAGAAACATAAGGCCTATAAGGCCAAGGGGCCCAAGTCTAGGGAATAAACCCTAGCTCTCTCTCATAACTCCTCCATTCTTCCAATAACAAACCCTCTCTCCCTCATAAATTTCTTCAATTCTCAACAACCCATCTCTCTCCTTCATAACTTCCTCTAACCTCCACAACCTAATCTCCCTTCCTCATAACTTCCACCATCATCCGACAACAAGCCCTCCTTCATAGCTTCCACTTTTCTCCAACAACCAAGGAGAGCAAAGGGAGAAAGAGAGGGTGGAGAAGTGCTTGTGTGGACCCTAAATCAAGGTGGGGTCAAGGGCATCAACCCTTTTGACTCTGAATTTCTCCTCCAAGAAGGAACTCTCCGCCACAACCCCAAATTCGTCCGTTGGCCATCTAGGTAAGAACCTCTCCCCATTTCCTCTTGAAATCTAAGCATTAAGAAGGGTTTGATATGGGATTTCTAACATGCAAGGATTTGGTTTTAGGAATTCCGGCTGATCAACCCTCAAACCCCATTTCTAGGTCACTTCCGAGCTTCCATCGAATTCAAGGTGCAGACTATTAATCTTATGTGGCCTAACACCAATCATATCATGAGTTTAATGATTTTGCTTGTTTGGATGAAGCTTTTGTGAAATCTAGAAAGACTCTAGGATTTGTGTGTTTGTTTGGAGATGTATGGAATTGCATGTTTGATTAGTTTTCTTTTCTTATGATTGTATTTATGCTTCTCACATGTTTGATGCTATAGTAGATGATCATATGTTCATGTGTTGTATGATTTCTTCCTATGACGATGCCTATGACTTGTATGATGTTTTGTCTTTGCATATTTTGATTCCTAGACGTGTGGGAAACGTTTTGTTTCCTCTCCCACTCACACTTCTCACATGCACTCTAATTACGATATTGTAACATGCTTGTTAGGAACATTGATATGCATGATAGGATGAATGCAACATGATACTGTATGTTAGTTAATAACCTTAATGTTGGTATGCTATGAATCATCATTAAACCCGAGGATTGGTCAGGAATATGAGGTTAGACGGTAGTCTCATTAGTTGGACTACCCTGAGACTAAACCAACGAATTGGGCGGGTGCGTATGGGCGGTAGTAGTTCGACTACATGGGTATACCGTACTCGATGTCATTCGTCTCGTACTCGCCTGACTTGTGCGGTTTAGCCTACATACTGACAAATTCTGATTTGTTAATCATGTTTGCTCACATATGTATGGAACCTGAAACACCCTACCACCGATGTAGCCCACCGATAACCACTTGAATTCGATCCACTGCCTCGTGAGACAGGCATGGTGGAATGAGGCACTGTGTCGGAGTTGTCGGCCTACGCTGGGGTGACGCGCCTCCCCGTAGTGACCGCGAGCGATCCCAGTTCTCAGCACTCCCCATGTACTTGAAGTCGGGGATGGAGAATCCGACGGGATCAAGGATCGCGGAGACTTGGTCTCATACGTTGGGGGGTCTTGGCCTCGCAACTAGTTCAGGGTATTTGATTTGTGGGGTGTATCAGATTTTTAAATCTGCTGGATGAATGGACTTAACTAATAACTCAGCTAACACGATCGTACTGCATCACATTAATTAGGGTGGCGACTCGGAAGTCGAGGTCGCAATGAGGGAGTGCTGGCATACGCGATCGTTAGATGGAGTAGCTCGAGGGAGCGTTGTGGCAAGGGCATGCATCATATCATCTCGCATCCATGCATTTAATCAAGAGTTTCTAGGAATTGATGGATGACTGTTTTTCATTAAATTCATATTATAATTGATGTCTGTTGTAACTTAAGACTAATAGCACCCACTGAGTTGATCACTCACTCCCACTCTAGGACGTTGTTTTAAAACACCAACTAGACTCTCTCGTAGATGCAGGAGATGCGGAGCAGGGGGAGCATGGTGATGTTACTCTTGACGAGGAGGAGGAGCTGTCATACTTCCAGCTGATGGAGGGTTCTCCGCCAGCTTGAGTGGCGGGTTGGATCGCTGAGTGTGGACTCAGCCTTGTATTTTTGGATATATATACATTCTTTTGTAATTTTGATGGGTGGCGCCTTGTGCGTTTTCCTTATTCTTTTGGACATGTACATATACGTATGTTAAATCTCTTCATTTCTGCAGACTCGTTGTTGTGTTCCATGAATTCAGGAAATTTCACGTTGTGCTATTAAACCGTATTAAATGCTTAATAATGAAATCGGTTATAAGACTCTCGGGAACTAGGGAGTTGAGCGTATACACGACCCCCGATTTTCAGAGCGTTACAGCTTATGTATGCTATATGATGCTTATGGTGTAATGGAGTGTGTGTTATGTGAGGTCAAATGCAATGCCTATGACAGGCTTCAGTTTGGGCTAGATAAATTTGCCCTAACTCCACTTTCCAAAGCATGAACTAATTGATCATGGTTTCTAATAAGCAGGATTCGATTATATAAGAAAGTCGAAGACTATACACCCATATCGATAAGGTGTAAGATGCATTGTTATGTTAAGTTGATGAATGCGACAATTAAGCAGGGGGTTAAGAAAGGAATATGTATTGCACAATGTTAATACTAGGTTAAATAAAGCCAATTAAGTATTGGATGATTGAATGAATGGATGTGTCGCAAAGACATGATCGTGTGGCTTGGATTGGACTTGGTTGGCTCAAGAGCCTAGGATTTGGGTTGGGCTAGATCAGACTAGGGCTAGACTCTCTCCTACTCTTACTCTCCTTGATGGAGAGATAGGATTGATGGGATGGTTAAGGTGGTTTATGTGGTTTCTCTTGAAATGAGATTCGTTGATCCAAATGGAAGGTTTGGGGCCTATTTATAACCCACAAACCTGGTTTTTTCATAATTCTTGGTAAGTTTAAGGCTGATATAGGATTGAGTGGCTGATATTTCAAATTGCCACATGGCACAATCCGAATTGCTAGATTTCTTGGTAAAATTGTGATTTCCAGCCACATGGGACCATAGAAGTCTTTATGCAGTACTCACATGAATAAGGGTTATAAAGGGAGGTATGACACTCATGGGGAGCTCCCTATTAAAGTAAAGGAGGTGCCACATGTCGGGTGATGCCCCTAGGCCACAGGATGCCTCCTGCTTTGGCAGGGGGTTTCCCACATGTGCAAGAAAGTTCCTACTGTTGTGAGGTTTGCTTGTTGTTCGGGTTGTGAATCATTGTCAGGCTTATGGGCTTGGGTCTTGGCTTAGTCTTGGGCTGATTCAAGAGTTGGATTGATTAGGTGATCTAACTGGGTTTCGCTCAGCGAATTGACTCGAAATGACTTAGTGAGTTGACTTGAATCAGGTTTTAGGATTCCTAGGGTTTTGGTTTCTAAGGCTCTAAGGTTTTGAATTAGGGCTTGGTTTTAGGGATTGGATTGGGGTTTAGCCAATAAATCAAATCACATTTGTCCAATCTTAATCGGCTTATCAGCCTAGGGTGGAGTGTTCACAAATTGGAATACAACAAATTAAACCAAAGCATGTAAACAGTGGGACTTTATTTAAATAGTTCTTCGTATCATTTAAACAGGTGAAAATAGAAAAGTAAATAGTAAAGGAAAATGTCATAATTGAGGAATTAAGGTTAAAAAAAAACTACCACAAGAATCATTAAATGACTTATTTGATTTAGAATGCACCATTTCAATAGAAAGGCTGAATAGTCAATGGAAATGGTAAGAGGTTCCTTTTAAAAATCATGTAAATCTTATTTTATAAGTTCTTTGGAGAGGAAAAAAGAAATGATCGTTTTGTTTTTTACGAGAGAACCTTCTAAAGGAAAAGTGATCCTGGCGCTTCTATTTTCTTTTGAGGGCGGTTGAATCAGAAGAAACCGGTTTTCTTTCCCCCCACAACTTAGACCAATCCAAACACACTCTTAGACATAAGGGCTTGTTTGGTTCGAGGGATTGGAAGGGATGGGAAGGTTTAATCTCGGGATTGGCCTGGCGTGCCAAACAGACTCGATATAGCAATCCCGAGATATAGCAATCTCATGGATCTTAAGATAATCCACTAACAACACCATCATTACCTTGAAATCTATGCCATCCACCCTAATACGATTCAATCTCTTCCAATCCAGCTAGCCAAACGGGCCCTAAAATTTCATCAATTGGTATTGATAAATACTAGTCCAATTTATAGAACATCCAAGCAGTTGAAGAGGTGGGCCACATCATAAGATCACCTTGGGCTAAAATTATGTTGATGTAGTAGAATCATAGCAAAACTCTATTTAAGAAAGTATGAAAAAAAATAAATATACATAATAATAATTAATGAAAAATAATTAAAAAATAAAAAAATAGCAAAACTCAGTGTCTAACTCCATGTTTCTAAAAACAAAATCATATAATTGATTAAATGTTTAAAACTCTATAATTCGAAAGAGGGAAAATATGCATGGGGACAAAACAAAATAAAAAATCATTTCATTCAAAATTTCAATTTTATTTATTTATTTATTTTTTAAAGTGTGCTTCAAATATAATATTGTCTACTTTAACCATGTATGTTCTTCAGTTTTGGGCATTAGCCATATAATTATTTGAAAAAAAATCAATGGACAGTATGGATCTAACACACATTCCGGTGAGGTCTAGAGAAGTTAGACACAATAAAGGAATTGGTGTGTTTTGTGGACTGGTGTTATCAGTGATAGTCTATTTAAGTTTTTGATGGTGGGCATTCAATCAACACTATGCAGTCCACTTGAGATTTGGATCAACCCCATTTTGAAGCTCATAATATAAAATGATATGGAAAATGGGTGGACGGCATGGATGAAACACATACATCATGGTGGGGCCCACAGAGCACCGACCACAGAGCACCGACCGCCGTGGTCCCATTTCGAGGAATGCGTTATATCCAAACCGTCCGCCAACTTGGTGAGCCAGTCATAAGACTTGAGCCAAAAAAAAAAAAAAAAGATAGATCCAAAGATCAAGTGGACCACACTGTAAAAAGTAATGGGGGATTGAATGTCTACAATTGAAACCCTTTCGGGGGTCACATAAATTTTAGATTAATATGATATTTGTTTTAGCTCTCCATCCATTTATGTGTAACCTCATGAACAAATTGAATAGAAAATAAACATTATGATGAGTCCTACCAATGTTTTAATGGTGACAATCATTTCATTATCCCACTGCTATTTGTGGTGTGGTCCACTTGAACTTTTGATATTACTAGTTTTTTGTATCAATATATAAAATGATCTCTCCAAATGTATAAAGGGTGTGGATATAATAAATACATCATTATGGGGCCATATAACTTTGATCTCCTTTAAACCGTTCATAAAACTAAGAGCTCGAGTAGTCCTCTTGAACTTTGGATATGCTTCAACCATGCGCTCATGCCCTAAAATAACGTGGCATGATGGATGAATGGTGTGGGGCCACAGCTTACTTGTTCCGTTATCCGGTGCTTGTCGCCTGGCAGAAATTCTAAGCTGTTCCATTCACACTTGAACAAGACAAACATCGTAGTGGTATGTGCGAATCGGCGGGCCATCACGTGGATGGGCTACGCATCCAGAAAGGACCGTATTCCCACTCGTGGAAAAATGTACGGTGCCAGACTAAATCAACTATTCAACGTGCCACGTGTACGGTAGAGATGTTATATTGTACCACGGCGGAACTCAACGGCGATCGGTGCGTACGTCATGGTCTTCAAGTCAACGTTCTGAGATGCAATTTCAGTGCACGACCTTGGGAGCCGATTAGATGCAGCCCCGACCTCACCCAAGACGGTGCCGCCCTTACCGTGGGTCCCATCTTGATGCATATATTTTATATCCACGCCGTCCATATGTTTTTTAGATGATTATAGAGCATGTTCACAAAATTAAAGAAGATCCAGTTATCTGGTGGGCCATGACGAAGGAAACAGTGGTGATTTAACGTCTTACATTAAAAATTTTCTAGGGCTCACTGTAATATTTCAGTAACGTTTATTTTCCATCCAACCTGTCGATAAGGTAACATAAACATGGATGAAGGAAAATAAAAACAACTATCAGCTTTATCCAAAACTTTTGTGGTTCATTAATGGTCAGTCACCACTTTTCCTATGGTGTGGTCCACCTAATAATTCGATCTGCTTCATTTTTGTTCTAATGCTCAGAAATAATCTGGTAAAACGGATGGACGGCGTGGATATATAATATATGCATTAAGATGGGTCCCACAGTAAGGGCCGCACCTTATCCGCTCCCCACGACATTAGCTATGGTTGAATGCTGATGGCACGCGACTCGAGTCCACTACATGCGTGGCCCAGCGTTCACACTGATCAAGTCTCGGACGGTGCATGTTGACTCGTGACTTACTCAACTGCCCAGGCCGTTCTGTTATTTTCGTGGAGAGAGAATGAAGAGGAAGTTCTGGACCGTACAAACGTGACAAAATGGCACACGTTTGGGAAATCCTGTCCGTTCGTCCGGAAGAAGCCACCGTGAAAATGCTAGGAATCGAAGATAAGGGCAGCCCATCACCACGTGGGCTACACATGCACAAGAAAAATAAACTGTTAGCCCACCGACATTCCTGGTGGCTGGACTCTGTGGGACTCACCGTGACGGATATGCTTTATCCACGCCGTTCATCCGTTTTTTCAGCTCATTTTAGGAAATAAGCTAAAATTGAATCATATCCAACATCTAATCGGACCACACCACAGGAAACAATTGAGATTGAACTCCTGATGTTAAAAACTTCTGTGGAGGCCATAGAAGTTTTGGATCAAGCTAATATTTGTGTTTCCCTGCATTCATGTATGTGTGACCTGTAAACAAGTTTACGATGACATATAAACATCACTGTGGGCCCTAAAAAGGTTTGAACGGTGGATGTCATTATCCCCACTGTTTTCTGTCGTTCATGGTCCCATTGCCCTTTGAATATGCTCCAATTTTAGATTCCTGCCCTAATATGAGCTGTAAAAACGGATGGACGGTGTGGATAAAATACACACATCCCGTTGGGCCCTACAGAGAATTCAGCTCCTCAGTACAGTCCTTGTTCATGTGAACGGTGGTCCAACCTCATGAGTGCCACCAGTTCCGTGTAAACGGATGCCACGTCGGCACGTGTGCTGCGAATTGACTCATGGCGGTCTTTTTCGGAGACACTTGCCATTTTAAACTTTATTTTGAAAAACGATCACGTACAGCGAATGTATGTGAATTTTCATGCACAACCATTACTTGATGATCCTGACCCTCCGTTAACGAAATTTCGTTTATTGAATGCAGGCGGTTAACAGTGGTGAGCACATTTTGAATGGTTTGGATTGAGAAACGTATATTTTGTTATATCACGGGTACATGTATGCATACGGATAAACAGACACTGCAAAGCAACAAAGCATTTAAAGCATTTCATCGCACTCGTACGTCAAAACAGGGACATCCATCCGCACCGTCAACATGCGCTAACTGAAAAAGCAGGCCGGCCACTCATGAATAAGCCACGCGCGTGTGGAAAAACGGAAGGCCAGAGAAACAACGCCCTGAAACTAATGAGTGGTCGGGATGTAACGCCTGTGCCACGTCGCCTCGTGGTCCGAAGCTAGAGACGCCGATTGCATCCCGTCTCTCGGTCCAAGCAGGGTCAATGTAGGCCCACCTTAGTTTGTGTTTTATCCACGCCGTCCATCTATCTTGTAAGATCATTCTAAATTTTGAGCCCAAATTTTGAGATGTATCCAAGACTCAAGTGGACCACACAGTGGGAATAGAACAGGCGCTACATAAAACTTGGGGAGCTTCCTAAGTTTTAATCAAGCTAATATTTATATTTTACCTTTAGGGCTCAGTGACCTTCTTAACAGGATCAGTCGCAAATAATTATACTACAGTGGCCCTAGTAAGGCTTTAAAAGTGGGTGTCTTTATCACCACTACTTGTAGTATGGCCCACTTTGAGCATTAGACATGTGTCCTTTTGAGCTCGTGCACTAAAAATTATCAGTCAAAAAAAAAATATAGCGTGGATAAAACATATACATTGTGGTGGACTCTGATGGGTTCTTACCAATTTGTGTACCTTTACCTACCAAAAAATTTCAAAGAGCATGACCCAAGGTGTTAGATGAGTTTAGGTAGGATGGAATTGTATTTGGTTCCTCCAATCTAACATTTGGAGAGGGTGAGAAAGGTTGAGATTGGGTGGATAGAATTGCATTTAATTTCACTTAGGATTTTTGTAAATTTTGAAATTTGTTACACACAGGGAGCTGGCGTTGATGCATGCATTTATTTATGTCATCCATTCATATATAACATTTACAAGTGATATTCTAGTTATATGTGTATGAGTGGATGACATTGGTTGCGAATTTGGTCCATTGATTATAGTTCCATAGTCCACCAAATGTGATTTTATTTAATCTAATGTTTCCTCATTAGCAAAAATTTTATCCCAAAGATAGAATTAGATAGTTAGAGTACTGATACTGCAATTACTGTGCAATGATAATGTTAATCTCATCTAATACAATTCAATACTATTTTATTCCATATTCAAAAAACGTTCTTGAGTTGGAGTTCACAATAAAAGACAAGTGGTGAGATTTGATTGGGCAGTGCACCACCCAATGAAATAGAAACGGAGCCTACTCAAATATTTAACAATAAGGTTAAAATATACTTTGAACAGCCCTCTCTAAACCCTTATCTATAGCTCGAGTGGTGGATTGAGTGGAAGATACCTCGTTTCAATGGTAGAGTCTGAACTGACAGTGTGTGTACTAATAAAAAAAAAATAGAATAAAAAACAGCCGTCTCTCATCCAACCGAATCAACTCCTGGCCCTCAATAGCTCACTGCAGACAACAACAGTACCCAATCTACGAAAACTTCTATACTAAATTCCAATACTACGGTGAGAATTTAATGCATGATATGCATGCACTGGAAACTGCTGAACCAACTGAAATGGACAGGCCTAGACTGTGGGTCTCACTCAATGGACGGTTAAAATGAAAACTATATGACAATCCAATTTCAGAATCATAGATTAGGATTGTTCAATCGGACAATTTAATGAGTTCATTTCGTGTTGACGTATGCTAAGTGGAAAATTCTGAGTGCCTGCGTATCAAGTTACTCCGGATTTAGCTATAATAAAAAATTTCTACCGTACGTCTGAACTCACAAGATAGGCAGGTGCTTGGAAAGTCGTAGCCGTTGGATCTTACTTGACCTTGACCTAGACCTGGACCATATGTAAACCCTCTCGTATTGCAATGAATATCCGGCTGACGTTAGTAGATGTAAGTTCGACCACCCTGACGAATCTGAACGATGCGACAGATGTATTGAAATGCCACAGCGACTCTTTCATTCTTCGTTATGGGCGACGCTATAGGCAATTACTAACAGTTTTGTCTTTTTAACTCGTGGCAACCCATCCACCCAGTACGCGAGTATCTGCACGCCAATCCAGACTTTCCAACTCGCGGAAGCCACTTTGGACCGGGTAATATTCTAGGTCGCGAATTTCACACGATGACTGTTGCGGGAGGAAACGGATTGGCTACTCTCCCTGCCACCAGCCCATGGCTGGTGGTTGGTGTTATGTGGGCTCGACCATGATGCATGTGTTTCACCCATTCTGTTCATCCATTTTTATCGTATCATTTTAGGGTTGCTTCTAAAAATGAGAGGGATATAAATCTCAGATTGACCACACCACATGAAAATAATATTGATTGGATATCCACCATTAAAATCCTCCTAAGGACCACTGTACTGTTTATTTAACATCTAATCCGTTGATTAAGCCATGCAGGCCTAGATGATGGGAAAAAATAAAATTTAACTTGATCCAAAACTTTTATAGTCCCCAAAAAATTTTTAATGGTTGACACTCATTCAACACTTTGTCTTATAATGTGATTCACTTGAGATTGGGATATAACTCATTTTTAATTTTATACTGTAAAATGATTTGAAAAAAATATATGGACGACATGGATGAAATACATTCATCATGCCGGTGGCAGGGGGAGTAGCCAATCCATTTCCGTTGCAGGGAGTCCGTACAACAAAACGTTCCATGGGGACCACCGTGATGTGGCTCGCGGAAACAGATTGGCTACACCCCAACATCAGCTAATGGCTTGTGGTAGGTGATTTGGTTTCATCCATGCCGTCCATATATTTTTAAAGATCATTTTTAGGTATGAGACCAAAGCTGAGGTATATCTCAATCCCAAGTGGACCACATTACAAGAAATAGTTATGAATGAATATCAACCATTAAAAATATTTTGGGAGCCATAAAAGTTTTGGATCCAGCTGATTTTTATTTTTCTCTTCATCTGGGCTTGTATGACCTAATCAACTGATTGGATGTCAAATAAACAATACATTAGGCCTTGGTTGGATTTTAATGGTGGATATCTAATAACTATTGTTTTCATGTGGTGTGGTCCACCTCAGATTTATATCTCTCATTTTTGGGATCAAGAACTAAAATAATCTTTAAAAATGGATGAAAGTAATGGATGAAACACATACATCATGGTGGGGTCCAAAGAGGACCGGCCACCAGCCACGGACTGATGGTGGGGGGTAGCCAATCCGTTTCCGTGGCTCGCATCCACTCGAGACGGTTTGTCGGACGCGGATTTCCTGCCAAAGACCTGTGCAAGAAGTTCCAGCTTTGGCAACGCAGGTGGGGCCACTGTTTTGTTTGTAAGAAATCTTTTCCATTCATCTATTCTACAAGTTTATTTTAAGATATGTTGTCAAAAATAAATCTTATCCAATGCTCATATAGGCCGAAAACGTGATAATTAAACTTTCACAGTTGAAATATTCATGGGCTACAGAAGTTCTAAACCATACTAAAATTTGTGTTTTCAGTTCACCCACGTAAGAATAAAGTTATTAATAGTATGGATGATATGTAAACATCACCGTGTACTAATTTTTCTTTTAGTACGGTCCACTTGTGCTTTGGATACGGTTCATTGAGCTTCGAAACGGTTTATTTCGTAAACGGATTGCCTGCTCCTCCTACACCAGCCCGTGGCTGATGGTCGGTGCCATATGGGCCCCACCATAATGTATATGTTTCATCTATTCCGTTCATCTATTTTAACAGATCATTTTATGCATTTATCCCAAAAATGAGAGAAATATTAATCTCAGGTGGACCACACCACATGAAAACAATATTAATTGGATATCCACCTTTAAAATACTCCTAAGGCCCACTGTACTGATTATTTGATATCCAATATGTTGATTAGGTCATACCGGCCCAGATGAAGAGAAAAAACAAAAATCATCTTAAACCAAAACATGTCTCCAATTTATTTTTTTTAAATGGTTGATGCTTATTCAACACTGTTTGTATAACGTGTTCCACTTAAAATTGAGATATACCTCATTTTTGTCTCATATTGTAAAATGTCCTTTAAAAACAAATGGACGACACGGATGAAACACATACACCATATTAGGGAAGCACCGTCCACCAACCATTGGCTGGTGCCAGTGGGAGTAGCCAATCCGTTTCATTTCCTAATTCAGTATTACATAAATGGCCAAAAATAAGGCACCATAACTTTGTCACAAACATCATATGGGCTGCACATAGCTTTCTACTACACGATGTTCCTATGACCGTGGCACATGCAATTGGCAAAAATAAATAAATAAATAAAATGCGGATCTAAAACATAAGTGGACCACACCACAAAAACTGATAGAGATTAAATGCCTACCATTGAAAACTTCTCAGGCGCTCTGGAAGTTTTCAATTACACTGATATTTGTAATTTTCCTTGTCTAGGGTTATGCAACTTTATGAACTGTTGGATGGCAAATAGACATTGCAGTGGGCCTTACCAAGTTCTCGACTATCTACGTTCAATCACCATGTGGTGTGGTCCACTTGAGTACTATCAATGATCAATCCCCATGTGGTGTGGTCCACTTAAGTTTTAAAAACGTTAAAATGAATTAGCAAAATGAATGGACAGCGTGATAAAAACACATCATGATGGCCACAAAGCTTTGACACCATCTTGCTAGTGCTGCGGTCACCAGTCAAATCGTGTCCATCCACTCTAGACCTGAGCCCAAAATATAATGGAGGTGGATTGGGTGGTGACCCCAACACCATTCAGCTTAGTGGTAGTGTTTTATCCCAGTTGTCCATATGTTCTGTCGGCTCATTTTAAGGAATGTCCTAGGAAGTTTTTAGTAGTAGGCATTAAATAAACACTGTTTCCTGTGGTGCGTACGCTTGAATTTTCATGTACTTCATTTCTCTATTTCATGTGGTGTTGTACGCCTGAACTTTGATTTACTTTTTTATTATGGGCTCATGACCTAAAGTAAGCTGGCAAAACAGTTATACGGAATGGATATAAAACACACATCACGGTGGGCCCACATCACCCAATACCATCTAATAGGGTGGTGTTGGGGTGATCACCCGATCCACTTCAATCTAAAACTTAAGTGGGCCAGACCACAGAGAAAAGTGGGGATGGTACGGTACCATCTTGGGTAGGCTGAAGAGTGGGACGAAGATGATAGTTGGTTTTATCCTACATCCTGGTGGGACTCACTTTACCATTCCCAATGCTCCCCGTGGTGTAGACCACTTGAATTTTGAATCACGTTGATTTTTGGGCTCAAATCCTAACAGGGGCTAACATAAATAATGGACGGACTGGATGTCGCACATATGTGGGCCCCACAGAGATTTTCGTTGCCCAGTCCTCTGCAAAAGTCGCAAGAAATTCGCTTCCAACCTGATGATCCTAGCCATCCTACGCTCATTAAATTTCATCTATTAATCACTTTTATTTTAGCGGTAGATGGCAACTGGATGGTCAGGATCTTCCTGTCAGTGTGAACTTTATTCCCATTCCAATACATAATCGGGCCCAAAAAATTGATGGTTAGGATTGGCATGCACGTATGCCGTGTGTACAGGGGACCAATGGCCAGAATTTAACTAATTGTGGGGACCACACACCACATTTACCTCAATCCAAACCGTCCAAATTGTGCGACCCGTCTACGGAGCTGCAAATACAAATGACACTGACCCCTAACGATAATTGCCCGGTTGGTGACCGTCAATTCATTTTAAAATGAACGGTGATCAAGAATCCAAATTGAACCAATGTTCATCGATCGGATGCTAGGATTATTTTCTCATCTGATTCTTCCTGCAATGTAAGATATGTAGTATTGGCCACGGTTTGGACGGTTGAAATCTATTTCTACGTATGCCAAATCTACCGTGGCTATATGCATGTATATGGATAGGTATACTCAGTCATCCGTATCAAGCAACTCATATAGAGAACGACGGGAATATATTTGGCAGAACATGCTAATCCATGTGATGTAAACGACAACCATACTGGTTGCATGCACACGTCTCAATCGGAACCGTCCAAACCATAGGCCCCACCTCCGAGTTACAAATCAGAAATCACACTGAAAGACTGGTCATAACAGGTAAACTTGGTTTAACTGAAAATAGCCGACCATCAAGATTCAACGATCAAGCGTCGACTAATAGGAACGTGGTATTATTCAATCAATCCAATTCTGAGATCTTCCCGTGTACAATGGGCCCCACTAATTTGACGGTTTGGATTGATTCTTCATGCTCTACTCACATAAATATCATCGCTTCAAATGAGAATAGTTGCAAATGGTACGGACTCGGCGTGTTCTTGGTTCGGTCAATCGGAACTGAACCCTCCATAAGACCAGTTGTCGTAAGCGCGTTCAACGCCAGAGCTCTAGGTGTATATGAAATCCACTCCGTTCAATATTCGTTTCATCTCATCTTACCATAAAATAAAAAAGAAAAAAAAGAAAAAAGATAGATCCAGAACTCCTTAACCACACAATGAGAACAACGTAAAATCAGGACTGAAATCTCAAAATAGCTCCATGTAGCCTTCTTGTGTTATTTATCAAATTATTTTCTGTAAATCTCTTCATCCATGAGTGTTTACCATGATGAACGGTTTGGATGGAAGATAAACAACACATCGGGCTCCATGAAAATTCCTACGGCTGTCATCCCCATCCCATCTATTCCCTGTTCTGTGGCCCATATGAGAATAATATCAACTTAATCATATAATGACATTCAGAAAGCGATAGATGGAGGGGATGAAACAAAAACATTAAGATGGGCCCAAAGAGCTCAGGAGATGCACCCTATTCCAACAACAAGTGTATGTAAATAAATTAGGTCACAGTCAACCGGCGACAACCGGTAGACGCGTAAACCTGATATTAGCCTTCATACTCGCAGATTCCACCTTGACAGGAGCAGTTATTGGAAAAGACCATCCGAGCAAAATCCAGCTGTTTCTAACACAGGCGCCACCCCAGGCTTAAAATAGCAAACCCTCTTTGTCCAAAACCTATCTTGTATGATAACTCATGACTCCATGCATCTTTGTTACATATATGTTACACATACATTTCTGTACACGTCAGTTCCTTTTACGTAGCTGCCTCGAGTCTTCCTCCATCACTCCCCTACAACCACCTCTATATAAACCATGATCCAATCCCACTCTCCCCAACTCAAACTTCCACCCCCCCAAAAAAAAACCCCAGTTGCCTACACATGGACCAGTGCGAAACAGGTGAAGACGGAGACCAGACCCTGGTCACGACCGAGAAGTACCGTGGGGTCCGTAAGAGGAAGTGGGGAAAGTGGGTCTCTGAAATCCGTGAGCCCGGGAAGAAGTCAAGAATCTGGCTGGGAAGCTTTGAAACTCCACAGATGGCAGCAACGGCCTACGATGTAGCCGCGTTGCATTTGAGGGGCCACAGCGCACGGCTCAATTTCCCCGAATTTGCAGACCGGCTTCCACGGCCAACACGGTCCGACCCAAATGATATCCGGTCAGCGGTTATGGAAGCGGTCTCGCTATTGAGGAATCCGGTCATTATTCCTAGTAGTGTATGCGATCATCCCTCAACAGCTGGGGTTATGGCGAGTCAACTCAGCGAGTTGCCGCCGTTGGACTCACCAAAAATGTGGATTGAGTTGGCTGAAGCATTGTTGATGTCACCTCCTCATTTTGTATTTGATGACATGAGTACTAACATGGAAGATGTGCAACAAGAGACTCTTTGGGATTACTATTATAATTACTGACAAATGCTCTAATTAGGAATTTAATTAAGTTACAGTTTCATGTATGTGGCCTTATGTATGAGTATGGTTGGCAAAAATTGGATTATGTTTGCTAATAAAGGGCCTTGTACACATGATTGGATGTTTTTGTAGCTTCATATTTATAGTTGTATTTGTTTTTCTTTTAATGGTTTTTTTTTTTTTTTTTTTTTTTTTTTTGTGATTGGTTGGTTGCATAAAACCAAGAAAATCCAGATAATCTGTGGGTAAGGTGGGCCATGCTTCGATCAACATAATATGTCAATATTACATTTTATGGGGAATTTGAGGCCGTTCCTTTATAAAAATTTTTTTTATAGAATAAGCTTATTTTACAGGTGTAGTGCATGGGGCCCAACAGGATGTGTGTATGACATCCAACCTGTCCAGCAGCGTCTCCACCGAGAAAATTGGATACCCAAAAAAAATCAGACCGATCCGACCATTACGTGGGCCACCACATGAATTTGAAAGTTTTTGGATTGTTGTCCGTTGTTTTTTTTATTGTAGGAGTCACTGTGTTATGTATATGCCATCCAACCTGATGCATTACGTAAGCGTACCATGAAAATGACATGCCCAAAAATGAAGCCTATATAATCATTAGTGGGCCACACATCATGGATAACAACGGCCAAACGTCCAAAAAACTCCAAATATATTTGTTATCTCACTTAATGGTTGGATTAGGCTGATTTTCGAGCCTCCAACCCCAGTAGACGAGTTGGATGTCATTTGGGCACCACGAACAAAACTTGTACAACAAGTTATTTTCTTAAGGAGTTACGGAGACAAGTGATCTTTTAAAAGTAAGTTTTATCTCTTGTTGTTATAACCTTTTTGCTGTCTTGGGGGTGTGAAAACATATGCATTTGAATCCAAATAATCCATTTGGTGGGCCTTATTTGGATGATCTGTGCTAGAAAAAGGGATCACACGAAAAGGGCAAAAATAGCTGTCCTACCTATATATGGCCTTCAAATGAATGTAAAACTAAAAAGGCTCAATAATCCATATTCACGAGAGAAAAGCACATTGATTGAATAGCTCAGATAATTCAGCCAAAATGTTTTGTTTTTGTGGCTAAGGCCATCTAACATAGGGCCCACCAGATATAAGGTTTGGATTTCCATGTAAAGGGAAAGATACTCCGGGCCTATTTCATTTTCTATGGTTTTAAATAGATAATGATTATTTACTCTCAAAATTAAGTGACTTAACAGTGACATTTGACTACAATGAAGATTTTTTAATGTAAAAATAAAATGACTAAAATTTACTTCTTTCTTAAGTGTATTTGACTCTCAATTTACTAATCAAAATAAACAAACACTTGGAAATGATAATAATAACTTATTTATTTACGTTTCATAGGAAATTGGACAACTAAACAGCCCTAAATCTATTTCAACATTGTGTTTAGTCTTTAGCTTTTATTGTTGAGATTTTTACCACAAAAGTTCCATAATAATTCTGAATATATTGGCCTTAACTAGTTTAACTTTAAAGCCCTCCTTGGGTTGGCCTGAGTTTTGTTTAGTGAGAACATAAAGGGTGCACTTGTTGGTGAGGTTGAATAAGATATTCACATCGCTTAGGAAGTCATAGATGCAGGCATTTTAGTCATTTCACTCCTTAAAAAGCTTGGGTGCATTGGAGAGGGGCTTCTATTCTAAAATAAAAGTCACTAAACTTAACAATAGCTTCTATTTTATAAGAGAAGCTACCGAAAGTTACTTTTAGTGATGCCACCAAATGCACCCTAAATTTTTCACAGCATTTAATATATATATATATATATAAAAAAGGAAATTTACTACTAAAAATCCCCTACTGTTATAATTCCATATGCATGTATGATATATTTTTATACAGGGAATCTTATTAACGATTGCCTCATTGATTCAAAATTTACATCCTAGTACCTTTTTCAAAAAGATTTTCAATAAGATACCCCCATTAATTTATCTAGTTATCAATGGACTACCTTTTTATTAGTTTTGTCAACGGAGGTGGTGAGAGCAAGGGGTAGGCTGCTTGGGTGGGCCCATAGTGATATGTATATGAAATCCATTTCAATTGCCTTGTGTGCCATCCTATGCTAGCTTAAAGTTAAAAACCAGTCCCACTCATGATTCATGTGAACCACATAATTAGAAACAATGTACAAGACAATGCTTATCTTTTACACTTTTTCACTTCGTGTATCCCACTTAAATAAAGGATGGGGTTTGATTTTAATTTTTATTTTTGTCCCTAGCTTAGATTTTGATTTGGAATACAATAGTTAGAGTGGATTTCGTATAATCTTTATGGCGGGCCTGTAAAAATTAAGGGCTTACGTCTCTTTCTCAAGTGTTTCCTTTGGTATGGCATACCTGAATCACAAGTTAGCCTAGTTTTTTTTAATCCCGGTGACTAACATGGGATTACACTTCTAATTGTTAAAGTTGATTGTGCATACACATTCTTGAAAAAATCAGATTGAAAAATCAAAAATGAAAAATATTGAAATTAACATCAAACTGAATCATGTATGAATACGATGTCCTTAAAGCTTGATTCGCCCCCTTCTCGATTGCTGATATGTTATAGGCGAATTGCTTCTAGGATGAGATAATTCTTCTCGTTAAGATCCCACATGCAGCAATCCGGAAGGGATTTACTCAGGAACTTGGTTAACGTCGTTGGTCTTCTTGCAGATTTGTTGAGTGGTTAAATTAAATGACTCAAACAATGTTCTAACTACTCAGCAATTTCTTAAAAAGAAAAATGTTTAAAGAGATTAGATCAGATTCTGATTGAATATGTTAGACTTGGATGATTTTGGACCTAGATGGTCTAGTTTATATAGCATCTGACGTGTGGACCATTTCTAGGTGGTCATCAATAGTTTAGAACGTTTGTGAAACGTTTATGACCGTTGACACTAATTTCTTAACATTTTGGATCGCTGGATTAATGATCTGACCGTTGGATCATCAAGGCCCGTCCATTTTTTAACTGTTTTGGCTATTAAGACTACTAGACATTCTCATAAGGGTCGATGATTTTGGATCCATTGATCCGACCGTTTCTTGTGGCTTATAAAACCCAGACCATCTCATACTTCTCTTCTTACAGCATCTTGCGACAGTTAGCGTAAGATCGTGAGGGAGCAATCACCACGTGCAAAGTGCGAAGTGCATTATCTGGCGCTACTACAGCCACATTGCCCATGCCTATGCCTATGTCCAAGCCCTAGCACACATGCATTCCAGTGCTATGCATTAGAATGCGCAAACTAAGCATTTCATCCTGCATTTCTCAATAACTTATAAACAATCATTTTTCTCACGCTCTATCCAATGTAGGACTAAAGAAAGCCCACTTTTCCTTTGATTTTTCAAAAATTATTTTAGAGAGAAAATGAAAATTTTAAATTTTATTTATTTTTAAACTAAAAATTCCAACAATTCCCCACTTAGATTATTAAAATAACTAGTAGAAAAAATCTGCTAAAGATAAAAGACAACTCTTATGCATGGAGAAAGATATCTTACGATTTAAATATTTTCTTATAATAAGTATTTTAAAATTTTGATGAAATTCCTAATAGTCAAAACTTTGAACTAGTTATTCCTAAATAACACAACTGAAGAGATACCATACACATAATAACATATGCATTACGTGAGTTACCTCATATTACTCGCTTAACATTTTTAATGGACATGTGTTTATCTTGTTTCATGAATGATCACGAGAAAACTTTAAGTCTCATGAGAAGCGGCACAACTTCTACATTCATATATATAAAATCATTCAAGTGTTTCCATTATTACTTAAAACACTTAGCTTATAGGCTAAATTTTGTTAAGAGTCTCAAGACTCAACTCTCTAGTTGTAACGATCAGCACTCTTCATCCCAGATGAGGTTTTTTTATTTTTTATTTTTTTATTTTTAGTTAGCTTGTTAGTACACACCCACGTCAGTACATCTCGGATGAGGTTATTTATAATTTTGGTGCCGATACTTTTCATATATTAGTAATTTATTTTTACTCATTGAACTCAAATTTTAAAGATTTTCTAACTTTGGATTAAGTTTTCTATCATCAATGAAACTTTGATCTATATACATGTTGTCCTAATTACTACATTTCTTATTAGAACTTTAGTAAAATAATTAGCTAATATATTACTTGACTTCGGGAATAAAATCTTCATTGTTAGACAAAATCAATTTGCGGAATCCATACACAAACCCTTTAAATGATTTAGAAAATAAATGGACAATGGTGAACACGAACTGCACAATGACCCCCACAAAGGCCCTAGCAGGGTAGACGCAATCCATAGATCCCGGGTAGCAGTTGCTCCAGGCAAACCGCTTCTCTACCGCCATGAATAAACTGTGGTCCAAATCAAAATCCAGGGATGATCCTTACCTTTGATTTTGGGCTTTAAAGAGAGACCATTGAATAAATTCCTTTATGATGCTGTAGATTCATCCAGACAACGGAGGTGTTTAGAACCATCTGCTCACGGTACGCTTTTTACGGTGGGCCGTACATCATAGCATCTAGACTGTGGGCGGTTAGGATCATCTGACCATCTTAGCACGTGGAGTCTCCAAGATAGCGAGACGTGATGGGACCGTGAGTCACGCGGCATGGGCAACACAAACTATCTCGAGAAAATACTACAAGCAATGAAATTCAGGACAAGATGACGTTACAAAATAAGGACCTTCTCTAGACTACACGCGTGTACAAGGGAGCTCATACACACTCCAACTATTGTTCCAGTCATATATGTACGGTATCCAATCCACCGTCCACCATGAAACCCCGCTATTTTTATGTCCTTTTCCCAGAATCAGGTCCGTCCATTAATCAGATGGGCCACAATTTAAAAACTAATCCATGGATGGGAAAACTTGGGTAAAAAAATTTTAAGCCACACCACTGTTTCTAGAACATATACACCATCAGATCCACCTGATGGATGGATTGGATACGGCACCAGCCTGCCACGCTGGCACATCTGACCGCGTGTAGATTATTAGCCTTGTACAAGCGTGTGGCCATAGCAAACCTCCAAAGGAGAGAGTATATGACGCTTGATACACAGGCATTCAAAAGTTGTACACGTCACACAAATTAGGTCATTTAAAATTGAATAAATCGTTAAGTCCACAGTAGCTGCTCAACACTCCGAAAAACTCAGATTAGTTGAAAAATCCTAACATCTTATCCATGGACACTTGTTTGTTGAAATAAGGCCGTTGGATTTTTATTTTTATTTTTCATTTTTAGCCCGTCTAGTGATCCAATAGATACCAACCAATCTGGTAGTCAGCTGATCAAATAACCGTAATTTTTAGTTCATGATACATGCAAACTCTGAAAATCATAATTTTGGACTGTTTAATTTGAATTATTTATTAGCTACTGACAGGTTGAATATTGGCTACTGAAGTGACATCATCAAGTTCCGTGGCCCACCGTGATAATGTAACTGTATATCACACTGTTCATCATTCTAGGGCATGACCCAAAGAACAAAGTAGATCCAAAGCTCGAATGGACACCAACCACAGAAGTGGGGATTGTGATGCCTAGCGTTGAAACCTTCCAGGGCCATCATGATGTTTATTTGAGATCTAACTTGTTAATAAGTTAACACATACCTGGATGAAGGCAAAAACCCAAAAAATAATAATAATAATAATAATAACAAATATCAGCTTGATCCGAAACTTTATTGGCCCCTAAGAAGATTTTAATGGTAGGCATTCAATCTCCACTATTTCCTGTGATGGGTTCCACATGAGCTTTGGATTTGCCTCATTTTTTGGATCATGCCCTAAAATGATGGACAGTGTGGATACAACATATACATCATGGAGGGGTGCATGGAACTGGGTGACATCACTTCACTAGCCAATCTATCTACTCAACCTGTCAATAGCTAATCCATGTCCTCTAATGTTGGTTCGGTACATTTTTTAGTTTATATTTTATGGTCACGTGTGGTGTGGGTGTGATAGAACCAACTACGCAGCTCGATTCTAGCCGAACAACTCAACCGCAAGTGCTAATATAGGTAGATATAATGATTGTGATTGTATATGGCCAAGATTTAAGTAAATTGATTCCCAATTCAGCCACTAGCAAATTATTTTAGAGAATGATCCAGTGTGATAGATGGAAGGTGAGGTTATTCCTCCAATAATGGATTCAACTTTGACTTTCGTAACAAAATGACTTTTTATACTTAGTTTGTTGTCAAACAAGAAAGAAATACTTACGGTCAGTCAAGATGCAATTGCGAGGAAACTTTCTAAACAAAGTTTAATGTATGAGCATAGACTTGAATTACAGCTAAGAGATTATCGCCACTTTTAAAATAGATCCAAGGTTGAAAGATTATGATAAGTTAAGATATATTTGACTGTATTTGTAGGATTGATATGAGATGATTTGCTTTGTAAATTTCCTCTGTTGTTTATAAATTTCTCTACCACATTGATACTATATATATATATATATATATATATATATATATATATATATATATATATATATATATATATATATATATATATACATCTTTACTTCAATTGTTACGATAGCTAAATCATTGACACGTTAGATCTTTCATATACTTTTCTCTTTATATTCTTTTAACCATCCCACTTCTCTCAACCATTTTCTGCCTTTTGGACTTTTCAACTGTGCGCCATCATCAGATGATGTATATTATCAGCACAACGCCAACTATACTTTCATAAAAAGTGTTTCAAATATCTTTAAAGATGTTTCTGCATATTATATTTTCCTCCATGTTGTATTTTCTGATTGGTTAATCCAAGAATGACTAGAAATAGAATATAACAATATTTAAATAATTTCTAAGTGCATGTGTATCATCTATCACAATCTGTCATTATATCAAAGTTTTCTCAAATGCCAAAGAAAGGGATCCACCGAGTCAATGAAGAAGGGGGCGTGTAATGAGTGGAGAAAAACAGGATGGGATGAAGGAGTGAGAAGTTTGAATGTGGTTATGCATTAATGAACAAGATGTACAAACGTCCTTGGGAATGGATATTAATAGCCCCTCAAATAAGGGATTGGTATGCGTAGACCAGGGCCAAGTGATATATCCTGGTGAATCCAAGTCTAGCCCATTGATTTCGGTCGCCCTAAAATTCAGGATCTGGTCCCATCAACAAGTTCGAAAAATAGACCCGGGAAGGTTTATAAACTTCTGAGGTACAAATATTTACCTGGCAATGCGCCTGGGCCCAGGGCCTGGATTTTGAACTAGTCAATCGTATTTGCGCTAGGCAATTTTGATTTTGTGGCCCAGCCCTTTGCGTGCCTTACTCTAATTGTATAAGAATACTCTCTTTCTTTCTTTCTTTTTTTTCTTTTTTTTATTACTTGTTTGAAAGATAAACGAATGGGATTTCAAACATATCCCAATTTGATACCGTTTTGACATGTTTGATGCTTGAAATGTGGGTCACATGCTAACTAGAAAAAATATTAAGACTACCAACTCTTATGTAAATTACAAAAAACTAGTGAAAACTACTATATGGAAACTACGTTGAGGTGTGGGTCTGAGGTGGAGGATTCTTCACGTGGTATGCATGATGAAAGCCCACTCTTTAAACAATCACGATCATGGTCCTCCAAAGTCAATAATGACCATCCGTGCAGGATGGGCTGAAAATCAAGGCCTTTGAGGGTCATGATCACAGGCTGCTCAACGGTCAACGGTGGAGAACAATTTCAACCCGATGCTAGTTGCATCGAATAGGAGCTACCAAAGATCACACAAACCAAAAGATCCTTGCCATCCAATTTTTGACATCTCTTTTTTAATTATTTAAAAAAAAAAAAAAAAAAAAAAGTTTAAACATCTATTTGCAGGATATTGATTGAAAGGTCAGAATCATCCAACCTGGGAGATTGTATCCCCATCCACAGTGGACCCATCAGATCAATTGCTTGGATCACTAAGCCATTGGCATGAGATGTAGTTGTAGAGAAGGGTGCATCAGGATGCTGGCTGTGTTGGTGAATTAGGGCCTCTAAAACAAGTTGAAACCTGAATTGTTGTATTGAGAGGGGAAACAGAACCTGATTGGCCCATTGCCATTCATCAGGTAGGTCTCACTGTCAATATGCTCACACCCACACCAAAAATTCTTATTGGTCCACTTATCGGGCCCTGTCATGATGATCAAATGAGCCAAAAAAAAAAAAAAAAAAAAAAAACAGGTTAAATTGAATCATTAGGTGCGCCACACGTGAATTTTGAGTTTTTTGGGTGTTGTACATTGTGTTTTATGGTGTGGCCCACCTAATAATTCAATTGAACTGACCCTTGTTACTGTTCATCATGGTGGGGTGTACCTGTTGGAAGGGATGGGTATCATATACACCACAGAGCCCCTCAATGTTGGACTCCACAACTAAAGAAAAGAAAAAGAAAAAGAAAAAAAAAAAACCGAGGGCATTTCAGTCTTTGGTCCGATGTTTGTTTGTCTCATATGATCATTATGACGGAGTACACTTCTCGGGCAGGTTGGATGTCATTCACACACCACCTAATATTGAACCGGACTGATTTTTGTCTGCTCATCATGGTTGGGCATATGTGCTGAAAGCTTAGGATGCCAAACACACCAGACAGCCCCACAATGCTCAACTCCATTTCTTTTTAGGAAAATAATAACAACAACAATAAACAAGGGCATTTCAGTCATTTTCATCCCAAGAAGTACATTTGACGTTTAAAAAAGTCAAGCCATTGTTAGGTAAAATCAGAATTCTTGAGGAATTTTGCATGAAAATCCCATAAAAATAGGTGTAAAAAATACTCTAATTGTTTCTTCTTTTTTTTCTCTTGATTTTCAATGGAGTCCTCTCTATGCCGGTATTATGCCTGGTAAGGCATAACTTGGAGTTGGGTTTGGAATCCTGAATTTTAATCGAACGAGTATTCACAAAATCAAACAAAAATGCCGTCATTAAAATTAAGACAAAAAGCATGGGCCTGAAAAGATTTTCTTCTTCTTGACTGAGTCAATGGGAAATGGGTAGAAAGGATTCTTTTTTCTCTCTCTTTCTTTTTTTTTTTTGAAAGGTGAGTAGAAAGCATTCATTGAGGAACTTTTTTTTTACTCTCTTTTTTTTTTTTGTGTGGTATAGATTTAAATTAGAACATGGCCTCATAATCTAGCCATTATCATAATCTAGGGAAGAGGTCCTATCCACTGCTGAATCACCAAAATTGCGGATGCAGATAGGATACGAACCGTCCATTCACCAGATATAACTATGATACAATCATGCATCAAACAGTACATAGAAAAACTGTAAATGTAACAAAACGGATAAGAGTTCACTATATTCTTGAATTGAGAATGGTCTCTTTCAATACGTACCAGTTACATCTGCCAGTTGGATGCCTTGCAAGTTCTTGATCGTAGTCGCATGAATCATCCATCCAAGGTGGTTTTCTGTTCTGGAGTTCCCCTCCTGCTTTGAAGCTGCTGGTATGTTGGACAATGAGATGCATCCATATTGTGTCCCTTGCAATGATGAAGTTAATGATGGAAGCCATATGTGTAATTTAAAATTGGGTTGAACTATTTATTTCAAAGATGAGCAGTCATTTTCAGGTATTTGAAGATAAGCAGGACACAGCGAGATACTGTTATGGAGGAGGCCAAAGTTTTCAAAGGCATTGCAGAAATGTCAGCCATTCTTCTGTTCATCCTCAGATTTTTGAAATTTTCTGCCAGATGACCTGTTTTGTTGATGAAGAAACACAACCTTTGCTTGAAAGCTTCAAAAGCTGAATTTAAGAGCAAGAAAGCAATCACTGGAATTCCTTGATTCAAGCGATCAAAATGGGATGAAATTCCTTTCTAGAATGCTGAAAAAGAAAACAATCAGCACTACAGAAATACAAAGATTGCTCTCAAGAGATGATTGCAGAACTACTACATTTCTGCTTAACAGACAGAATAGAGGAAAATTCAGATGGAATGTGAATCAAAAGCCATGAGAAAGTGCTACAACCCGAATGCTAGACCAGATGTTATATATATATATATATATATATATATATATATATATATATATATATATATATATATATATATATATATATATATATATATATATATAATTCAAATCAAGGCTTTTTATCAGACTTGCAACCATCAAGCATCCATTCAGGTACCCAAATCCAGTTGGATTTATATTGGTGCCTTGCTAATGGCATCTGTTCCCCAACCCATCCGAAATGGATTCAGTTAGTCTAGTGAGTCCTGATACAGTTAACTGATACATGAACCGAATCCGAGTCATTGACAATGAAAGCCCTATGCTAAGTGGATGGAGTTTCAATTGTGCCTAGTAATCTGGGAATCACACGGTTTTTCAATCTTGCTACATAGGGCAAAGGATTTGGCGCTGTGACTTTTTGTGATTCTTGCTTTCTTTCTTTCTTTCATTCTTTTTTTTTTTCCTTTTTTTCTTTTTTTCCCCTTTCTTTTCCTTCTAGGATCAGCACTATGATTTCATCTTTGCACATTGATGCAATATTCCACTGATCATTGGCTTGGACCTACTATGGATGGGTCATCAAAATTTTCAGTGATAGAAAAATTCTTGGGCATCAGGATTACAAATGGACTGCAAGAAGGGGGAGAACAAAAGTGCAACCTTTGGTCCGCAGTCAATGAGCATCCCCTTAAAACCAGCATGATTCTTGGGGTACAAGTACAACCATCTGTAAGGCCCAATAGAAGAACAGACTGGATCGTGCATGTCTGCCATGCACATGTTTCTGTTCTACAAGTCCAAAATAAGTAGCCAGAGTAGCCATTTGCAAAGAGAAGAACTTTGAATGCTCAAGAAGATTAAATGATTTTGAAAGCCTTCCCTACAAGAGAGTGGCAATCTGCAAAGGGAAGAACCTTGAATGCTCAATAAGATCCAATGGATTTGTAGATCTTCCTGAAGTAGATAATTGCTAAACAGATCCATGGGGGCTGTCCTTACTTTTCTTTTCTTTTTTTGATAGGTAAGCATGGGCTCAAACCCAAGACCTCTCAATGTGGAAATGTACTGTCCACCACTGAAGCATGGGCTTGAACCCTAGGGCTGTCCTTTCAATACGGACACGTTGGAAAATCCTTCTCAAGGGTTTTCCTTTAAATGCTGACAATGTTGGAAAATGTTTGGAGGACCATCTTTGAGCCTACAACATGTTTCCAGTGTACATATCCCAAAACATGAACCTCTTCTAATGCATTGCCATGCATACTCAGTCATAAGTATAACAGACTGATGGATGTGGAATTTAGACAACCAAAAAGTGAAAGATTGATCATTTGAGAATGAGAAAAGGAGCCTATTATTTTAAGTCTTGGCATCACCATCTTCTCTTCCCTTAGTCCATGGGAAGTGTAATTGAGTTGTACTAAATAAAGTAGGCCGATCAGAAGATCAATCATACTCCAATGTCCAAAAACATTGATAAACTCAGTACTCACACAAGTCAATGCCAACCTCTGATCAGCCAGTTGGAACTCTGAATTTAAACAAAATCAGCTGCTTCAAATGGCTACGATAAGGGAAATAACTAGTTTTCGATTTTCTAGCTAGTAAATATAACATGATAAAAATACAAAGATTCTTCATGAATTGCTTCAAATTGCCAGTCCTAGGATAACCAACTTGAAATACAGCTCAAAACCCATGACAATGAAAAGTCTATCCGCATATAGAAGCATCTTGTAAACCAGTGAAACTCTGTTACTATATTCAAAACTGTCATTCTAACAGGTTTTTGATTTTCTAACTAGTAAATATAACATGATAGAAATACAAAGATTCTTCATGAATCGCTTCAAATTGCAAGTCCTAAACAATTTGAAATACAGCTTGAAACCCATGACAATGAAAAGTCTATCCAGATGTAGAAGCATTTGTAAACCAGTGACACTCTGTTACTCTATTCAAAACTGTTATACCAACCTTAAGACCTTTGAGATGAGTCGAAAACAAGAAGCACCTATGGTAAAGTGTACACTTGTGCCATCAGTCCTGGGTGTCCTTTGCACTGTCATGTTGAAAGCAATCAAAAATTCTCATCACCACTGTAACCTGAAGGCTGCTTGTCAGAATTGGACTCGGTGTCAAAGCCAACATATTGATCTTCTGCTGCTCCATTTATCAATGTTTGACCATCCACACTTAGAAGGTCTTTTAAATCATCCAAAATGTAAGGCTCCGTCAGTTTCCAGAACCACACAGCATTGCTTCCTCGGAAACCAATCCAAAACACACTCCCCTTTTTCTTAACCCTGCAGTCTAAAGATTTTTCTTTCAGTGTCTTGACAATCCTCTCAACATCTTCATGGCTTGCATGCTTCAGCTTGAGCAAAATATCCCCTGAGGAGCTCCTGTGGCCACCATACATGTACCAATATGCTAAGACACGTGCTGACAACCACCGATGGATGAGCTTTGGAACCATGGGTCGGCCTTTTGGCCAAAATTGATCAGCATAAAATCCCAAATAAGAGTGTGCAATGGTAGAAAATCGAAATGGTACATCATCATTTCCATTGCTTAGCCTGCTAGCAGAATTCAACCACTCATAGTAGCGTTCATGTACATGTATCCTCAAAAGATTATGGACATCAGAACTGTAGTTGAATTCAAAATGGATTGCGTGATTCCTCCGTTCTTCATCTGAATCTATTCGTACGCCACCTAACAGCAAACCAATCAAAATCTCACGTTGTTCTTTGTCGAGTTTCAGGCTTATCGGCTTTTTAACTACCTTTCTGTTCAGGCTTAGAACATACTCAATTTTTTCCATTAGTGGAGGATCAATGTCATATTTCTTCTGGCACATCATGTCGTAAAGCTTTTCAGCCTTCACAAACTGCCCAGAAGCAAGATATCCTCCTAAAATAATGTTGCATGATCGGCTGTTAACACCAACTGCTGCATTCGTGTGCATTTCATTGAAGATCTCCTCAGCCTTCTCAAGACCGCCAGTGCTTACCAGAGAATCCAAGTAAATAGTGTAAGCAGTTCGGTTGGGACGGCATTTCAAGAGGCACTGAGAGAATGCAGATTCCAGCTTATCGTGCAAGCCCAGATTGAAGTACATAATCATTATATCAATATAGGAAGGCATAAGAGGCTTCAACCCACTGTCTAGAAATTCACTCATAAGAGTTTCAACAATTTCTGTCTCTTGGGCTTTTGACATTACCTCAATGATTTTATGATAAGCCACAACACTAGTGGATGCAACAAGATCCTGCATCTCCCTGAATATCCCCAATGACTTCATGGGTTCTCCAACTTTCGCATAAACTTCCATTCGATAAACAAAAGCTTGAGAAGGCAGACCACAACCAGACCCTAGGAGTTTAGCCCAGGTTCTTTCTGCTTCCTCCACATTCCCCTCCTTGGCACAAGCTCTCATCACAGAGACAAGCACATCCCTGCTCTCTTCAATTCCTTTACAGTGCATCTCTTCTCTCAAAGCTGCAATCCTTACCATATCTATGATATCTTGATAGCTATGAAGCCAAATAAGGCCAGCATAAATTTCCTTGTGTATTTCAAGTTCAGACGTCACCAGATTATGGAAAATGAATTCCGCCTGCTTCAAATAATATTTCGATGAACCTCCTGGTTTACTGACAAGAGCTCTGTAAAGAGAATTGTGTAAGCTAAGCCGAGGCCTGTAGCCGCCTAACTGAATCATACGATTGTAAATACCACATGCTTCCTCCAAGCAACCTTGAATGGGCGCACTAAGATATGCAACAGTCAGGATATGAAATGTAGATTCACTTGGCACATGACCCTGGTTAATTATCTGATTGAATATCTCTCGGCACTTGGAGAATTTCCGATCCTTGCCAAGGTAATCAGCTAGCTTGGTAGCAAGAGCATAATCAAATTGGAACCAATGCTGCTGAATCATCCATTTATACACCTGAAATTGAATAGTGCCAATTTCACTGAGCAAATCTACCTCAATCAACAAAATCAAGGAATTCAATGACCAATAAAAAAAAATGGTTTCAAAAAATAATTGGAACAACATAAATTCAGACATTGCTACCAACAATTGGTCATAATCAACCAAGTTCCCTGCAGTTGAAAGTAAAATAGTTACTAATTTTTTGTGATGTTTGAAGGTCAATGAACACTTACGGTGCAGAACAGTTCAATCACCCAATGAGCGACCACAAAGTGGTCCCATTGCTTGAGGATCAAAGATAAGACCATCGGATCATATAGTAAGCCTATCCCAGGATTCTCATAAAAGATCTCGCAAATCAAACTGTCCAGATTGAATATCTGAACAATACATCCGTCACAATTGAAGATTTGGACCATCCTACCATCCAGATTGAATATCTAGATCATATCAGGAGTCAATATTGATCTAATGGAAGATCAATGCCTTATCAATGGTCCATATTAGCGTTCGATCAAGATTGGTGGTCTGATTGAACTGTGTGATCCACATGTTTTACAAACACATAATAATTAAAGGTACTTCTTTTAGATTTTCCAATGACGACAACGATGATGACGACGATGAGATGACAGCGCCGACAAAGAGGGCAATGATGCCGGCGACATCAAAGGAAGTCGCTGATGGTTTGAGAGACACAGACAAACATACCAGGAAATCTGAAGGAGCCCCAACCGAGTCCGAAAGGGAAGTCGGAAAAGGAGAATGGAAAGAAGTTGTGCGGCATAAGAGGAATAGCTCTAACTAGGGCAAAAAAGCGAGCAGATTCACATCCTATCCTACCCTGTTCATGAGAGGGTACCCGAAAGGGTGGCTCCCCATCAACCTTTCTCGGGTTTTCAGGAGAGCAGGTACAGTGATGGACGTAGTCATGCCGAGAGATAAAACTAGCGGTGAGCATAGAGGTTTCGCCCTTATTAGGATGAGTTCAAAGGTCGAACTCTCCAGAGCAGTACTCATGCTCCATGGCGAGAGCTTCGGCGGGAATCCTCTGTTGGTCCAAAGGGCGCGATTCGGCCCAGAACGGGATTCCAAGAAACAAGCTCCCTCAGCCCCCGCAGTACCCAACAGGGTGTAAAGGAATTCACATCAAGTTGGTGCGACCCGGACCAATCCCCTCTCTTTCAAGGAAATTCTTCTCGATCGAGCAGGGTCGCCAACCTCGTCAGAGCCTCTCAACCCCAACCATCTCTCCATATCTGATTCCCGTGATCCAAATCAGGGCAAAGGCAAGAGCTCGGTGGAGTCTAATTCCGCTCAAGGCTTGCATATTCCTCAAGAGCGACTGGAGAGATCGAAGAAGGATTTGCTGGATTCGGTTGTAATTACAACCAAAGAGGGGGCATCCATCTCTCAAGTTAGAGTTTGGATCGATGGCTGCACTAGAATCCAGACAGATTCTTATTCCATAAAACTGATCGGGTACAACGAGCTATGGTGTAAAGTTGCTCTAGGCCTGAATACCGATAGCTTGCTAATGGCAGGAGCTATCCATTCAGATGGTCCAGTTCTTAGAGTCCAAACATGGGAAGATTTTTCTATCTTCGGTAAGGAAGACGTTTGGATCCTCATCTGGTGGATCCCCCTGGAACTCTGTTTTGAAGATTTCTTCGTATCAACCGCCTCCTTACTTGGATCCTTCATCGAAGTCGACCCATTGACAAAGAACGGCGAAGAGATGGTTGTTGTCAGGGTGCGCGTTCGCAAGAACAAGGGAAAGCTATTCCCGAACCACATCCAGATCTTCGCCAAAGGAAGATCGTTAAAGCTCCTCATCCAGAGGGACTAAGGAAGTCGCCCCTCCATTCATGGCGTCGGCCACGGTCCAGGGATAGGAAGGTGCACATATTCCATGCTCCCGGGGACCACCGTTCCCATCTCCCTCTGACCCAGCTGACGCCCCTGACACCTCTATTAGTCTCCCATCCCAACATGAGACGCATGTCGATAAGGCGACGACGCCTGGCCCTCATCTCGCACTCGCCCAAACACGTGGCCTCTTCGCTACTGCCTCGGGTGCTAATCTTGAGGTCCCAGCTCCACGTCGCCCCACTTCGTTGGAAAGGGCGGCAGAGATTGAGACACATTGGTCGTTTCATCCCAGTTGAAAAGACGGCCATCCTCAGAGCGCACGTGGGAGTTTTCGACCCGCCTCGAGAGTCCATCGTGCGAGACTCGAACCCAAACCCAACTCTATTCGAGCTGTTTGTTTCTTAGGGTGGCCCGGGTACCATGAGTTGGGTCCTAATCCAGTGGAGTCATATACCCTCTTCAATCTTAACTACCCTGCCCTTCCAGACCCGGGTCCCTCTCGCTTACTGATCCCTTTTCCTAGTCACTCCAAAGAGAAGCACTCCCCTCCGTCTCAAGCCCTCCACCCGAAGATGTTGTCCCCTCTCCATATAGCCCGAGGTGCCATTCCGGAGCTCAATCCCGCCCGTTCCACTGGATCTTGGCCCCCTCTTGTCAGAGCCAATTTCGACAATTTCTCCACGCAATCGGAGAATCCATCCTCACCTATCTCCAGTCCCCCCTCCGGCCCCTCCGCTTCCTCTGATCAGACAAACCATGGCCTTCTCACGCTTTTCCAGGAGGACAGTGGAGTCGAGATTATAGAAGCTAAGCCCCTCTAGTGCTGTGCAAGCTCAGATCAGGCCTCTGTCAAAGAATATGGTCTCAAGTCCATAGACGTTATCCAGAGAGCGAAGATGGTCAACATTATCCATAAGAAAAAGTGGATCAGGGATGCTATCGGCCATGTAAGGAGATCCTTAGGCCTGTCCTGAGGATTTTATTGCCCTATTTCAATGTGTAGAGTCGCGTGGGAGGCCTCTCTCAATATCGTCTTCCCCTCGACGACGTATATCTAGGTCATGTAGCAGCAGAAATCTGTAGTACCTCAAATCGCATTCCGGTGAGCCGAACTCGATTAACCTATCCATGGCAAACCAGGGCACTCGAGGCAGTCTGGTAACCAAATGAAGATCATCTCCTGGAACGTTAGGGGAGTGGGGTCCAAACATACGAGATGCCTCATCAAAGACCTCTATAGCAGACACAGTCCAAATGTCATCTGTCTGCAAGAGACAGAAGTTCACCACTTCGATAATAGGCTGATGGGTACTCTATGGAAGGCTACAAACGATAAATGGAGGGCGCTGGACCCTATTAGCAGTTCAGGAGGTATCCTCCTTGCTTAGAGGTCGTCTCAGTGGTCTCTATAGAGTAGCTGGGTTGGGTCCTTTTCTGTTTTGGACATCCTGCAAGAGATATCGTCAGGCGTCCAGGTTCTCATCGCCTCTATTTACGGTCCTACCCTAGACGCCAGCAGAAAAGCCTTCTGGGAGGAATTGAGCTTCATCCATCAAAGTTTTCATGGCCCTTTATGCATTGTGGGAGACTTCAATGTCATCAGATTTGTGGAAGAGAAATCTCACGAGAAGTGCAGCTCCCCTGCAATGGCCTCCTTCTCGCAATGGATCGAAGATTAGGAGCTAGTGGACCTTCCTCTGCTAGGTTCCAGATTCACATGGTCCAACAGTCAAGCCTCTCCTATTCTCTCTCGCTTGGACAAATTTCTCCTCTCCAATGACTGGCTCAACCTTTATCCTGCGGTCGCTCAGTCTGCTCTCCCCAAAGTTACATCCGACCACTCTCCCATCTTTCTCTCGAATGAGGAGCAGAATTGGGGGCCAAAGCCCTTCAGGTTTGAGTCCTCGTGGCTTAGAATAGAAGGATTTTACCAAATGATAGCTAAATGGTGGGCTGCTTTTTAGGTCGATGCTTTTGCAAGGTATTCTTTGTTTTCCAAACTTAAACAGCTGAAGGGGCTATTGAAGCAGTGGAAGCAGAAGGAATTTCGCGACAGAGAACAGGAAACAAACTCGCTGTTATCTGAGCTGCACAGGATACATCTGGAAACCAAATCTTCTCCCATGTCCCCTGCGTCGATGGTAAAAAGAATCCAACTGATTCAATCTCTCCTCGAGGGCTCTCGAAAAGGAAATTTCTTGGAAGCAAAAGTCTAGAGCAAAGTGGATCAAGGAGGGAGACAAAAATACTAGCTATTTCCACAGAGTAGCCAACATGCATGCCAGTTGCAACAAAATTTCCCGCATTGTCGTGAATGGCATCAAGATTGAAGACAAAGATTCCATCGCCAAAGAGGCGATCTCACACTTCGGCTCTCTCCTCAAAGGCGAAGAGTGGCAGCGTCCTAGATTGGACCAGCTTCATATAGACAGCATCTCGTCTGATGAAGCCTCTCAGCTGGAAGCTCCGTTCTCCGTGGAAGAGGTGAAGCTAGCTATAGATGCTCTAGGCAATGACAAGGCTCCGGGCCCGGATGGCTACCCAATCATGTTCTTCCAAAGTTTCTAGGAGGTCATCAAATTAGATGTTATGCCCTTCTTCAAGGAATTTTTTAACAGAGGCAGATTGTCAATGGGCTTAGGGGCTTCCTTTATGGGCCTTATTCCCAAAATGTCAAGGGCTGCCTCGTTCCAAGACTTCAAACCAATTAGTTTGGTAGGAGGACCCTACAAATTTCTAGCGAAAGTCCTTGCATCCTGGCTCAAGAAGGTTATTGGCAAGGTTATCTCAAGCAACCAAAGTGCTTTTATATCTAGGAAGCAGATTATTGATAGCGCTCTAATAGCCAACGAATGTATGCATTTCAGCCACAGGTCCGGGGTGAAGAGTTTAGTTTGCAAATTAAACATCAAGAAAGCCTAAGATCGTGTGGACTGGAATTTTCTGGTTTACATGATGAAGCGAATGGGCTTTGGGGAAAAAGAATGCATCGGCTCGACGCACTTCTCGATTCTTCTTAATGGGTCTCCCAAAGGGTTCTTTAAGAGCTCAAGAGGTCTTTGGCAAGGCGACCCCCTTTCTCCCTTCCTCTTTCTCATGGTGGCCAAGGCCCCCTCGAAGCTCCTCCTTAAAGGCCTTTCTATCGGCATCCTAGGCAACATTAAAATCAAAGGGATGAGCAAAGTCCTATATCACACATTCAGTTCACAGATGACACGCTGATTTTTTCCAAAGCTATCCCAGAGTTGTTGGAAAACCTACGTACAACAATTTGTTGTTTTGAAGCTATGTCGAGCCTGAGAGTCAATCTCACCAAATCAAAGATGTTCGGGGTTAACATCCCCTTCCATCGACCTTTGTGGAGCTTCCTCTATGCATGGGCAGTCCTCCAAAGTTCTATTGGGATAAGGTCATCTCGAGAGTTCAGAAATATTTGGCAAGATGGAAATGTCGCTACTTGTCGCTGGGTGGTCGCCTTACCCTTGTTAAGGCTACCCTCTCAAATCCGCCACTTTACTTCATGTCCCTGTTCAGATGCCCAGGCCAGATTATGTCTACTCTCTATAAATTAAGGCGCGACTTTCTATGACATGGCAGGGAAGAGAAGAAGATCCACCTGCGCTGGAAAGAGGTGTGTACTCATTATAGAGCAGGTGGCGCAGATATTAAAGATTTGAAGGTTATGAATCGGGCTCTCCTCGGGAAGTGGATTTGGAGATTAGGGACAGATAACAAGGCCCTTTGGAACTCTATTATTAAGAGCAAATATGGTAAATCTCCAGGAGGTTGGTGGACCAATGTGTCATCAGCCTACAAGGCGTCGGCTATCTAGAAAGGTATTCTCAAGCAGCAAAAAGAAGTCCTAAAAGGTGTTGCTTTCAACCTCGGTAAGGGTTCCAAAATTCGCTTCTGGATTGATACTTGGGTTGGCAACTCTCCCCTAAAAGATAGATTCCCAAACATATATCTCCTAGCCCCTTCAAAGGATATCTCTGTAGCCAATTGCTACGACCTCATTGGAAACAGAATCGTGTGGAATCTGCCGTGCAGACATAATCTTCAAGATTGGGAAATTGCTGAACATGTGGATATATTGGATTGCATCGCCGCAGCATCCCCAGATCAGTCTGCCAAAGACTCCTTAATTTGGAAACTAGAAAAGGATAGTGCTTTCTCCATTAAATCCCTGTATAAAATGCTTCTTATCAGCCCGGTGGTTCCTGATCTCCAGCATGCCCGCTGTATCTGGAAGTATCTGGCCCCGCCAAAGTTCCTGGTTTTCGGTTGGCTTGTGTGTAAGCAAAAAATTCTCACAGTTGATAACCTGCGCAAAAGAGGTATGGTTCTTGTCAACATTTGCTTTTGCTGCATGCGAAATGAAGAGTCTGTGGATCATCTTCTGCTTCACTGTCCTTTCTCTTCTCTAATCTGGGCCGAGTTCTGCTTCCGGTTTAACGTCAGTTGGTGCGCACCCAGATCGGCAGCTCATTTCTTTCAAGCTTGGCACGGGGTTAGTTTTGGTAATCTCAAAACCATATTATGGAGGATGGGTATTCTCGCGGTTTGGTGGGCAGTCTAGGAGGAAAGAAATCAGAGATGTTTTTCGGATGTTTCAAAGTCAGTTCATGTGGTTACTTCTAGAGCTAAATGCCTCTTGATCGAATGGGCGTCCCAAGTAGATAGGCTAAAGGGCCAGGATCTTTGTTTCATTGGTCTGTAAGGAGTTTCTGCCCTCTCAGCAGATTCTTCTCCTTTTGTAATTTCTCTTCTCTTAATATATCGTTATCTTTCAAATAAATAAAATAATAATAAACAATTGAATGGTCCAGATCACCAATTGGTTGGACTACGGAGCCCACCAACTGAATTCTGGCCACAAGTCCAGCCATATAGCCTTTTTTGGGTTACCCACAAACCATAATTAGTGAAGGACTTTGCATAGCTGTACAAACCGAAAACACCTATACAGTTGTGTATGTTCCAAAGTTGATGTATATAGTAGCTGATAGAAATTGGACTCTTTACTTTATTTCCATATTTAATTGGTATTTTTATCACTAAGTTAAAATAGTTGACAAGAATTAAGTATGTGATCCAACAGGCTTTCTAGAACCACTCTATCAAAATATAGACGAGGCGTCCAATTCATGCCTAGTTCCTGCCACATTTGAATCAGGCTTATTATCTCGCTCAAGGCACCAAGTCAAATCAGTACTGAGGATATTTTAAACCATGCTACTAAACCAACATGCAAGCAAAAATTTCACAATACTCATTCAATTCAACCTATCTATCGCATGGAAATTATTGGATCCATGCAGAAATGGGACTCTGATGAGGTGGAATTTAAGGCAGCTAAAGAGGGACTCAATCTTTTCAATGAATTTCTCCATAGTTTGTTACAGTAGGAGAGTAACTGGATACTGTTTAATGTACTTGAGGACCTAGCTTGATGTGTTCCATCAGTCCAAGGGCCTTTGGCATACTGGTTAGGTTCTTAACATTTGGTATCAGAGCCAAAACCATGTCTCGTATTCAAGTACCAGAGGCGGCGACCTATGGAAAGGGAAACTTAGCCCAAAGTGGAAGTCCACACAAGGTGGGGCAGGGCTACCTAGACAAATGTCAAGTGTTTCCACAAAGTGGGCTGCCGTGGATATCAGCTACTAATCATGACGGTATGTTACGATCCTCAATGGTACAAGGGCCTGGCTTGATGTGTTCTATCTATCCTAGGGCTTTTGGCATATAGGTTGGATTCTTAGCATTTGGCATCAGAGCCAACACCATGTCTCATATATGAGTCCCAGATGGGCGACCTGCAAGGTGTTCCGTATCCATTATGATATGCCCGTAAAAGCCGATACATATAAGTAACAGCCATGACCGTTATGCGATACGGGGGTGAAATGGGGCGGTTGATTTTTTGGGACCTATCAGCCGTTATCGTGGCAGTAAAGGCTGTTACGGGGCATAATGATTGTTACCCCCGTAATAGTCCAAAAACCACGACTGTTTTCTATTTAAATTCATTTTTCTCCTCATTTTTTCACTTTTCCCATTCCAAAAACTCTCTTATATCATTTTACAACAGATTTCGACCACTCTTACTATAGTTTTTAAAATTAAAACCGTAGATAAAAGAAATTTGAGCGAATAGAAGCTCTGATTTTTTTTTCTTTCAAAAAATTGAAAAAGTAGAGATTATGCATTTTTAATGATTTATAGTTCTAATGCTTGATTGCGATGTGTAAACATTAGAGACATATAATCATGTTCACAAATTCACTAAACAACCAGATACAATACTCTCACCAAAGATTGGACCATTACACTACCATAAACTGATTCAAAACAAAAAAATGAATACATATTTGGAATATTTACATTATTCTGGATTTTCTAGATATTTTTTCAAAATTTTTCAAACAAAAGAAAATTTTCAACCGTTACGAGGGTTGTAACGATCGTTACGCCCACGCATCAACCGTTGTGGCCGATTCCCGTAAAGGTAATGGTAGTGACCATTACAGCCACCGTAATCGATACGGAATACCTTGGCGACCTGTGGAAAGGGGAATCTAGACCAAAGAGATGCCACAAGGTGGAAACGGTTAACTAGACATAGGCCAGAGCAAGTGTAGCCATAGAGTGGGGACGTCATGGATGCCAACTACTTATCACGGTGGTATGTTATGATCCTCAATGGTTTAAGAGTTAACTTTTGGTGGAATTGGTTAGGTTCTTAATGTTTGGTATCGTGATTGTTTACAATCCCCAGTGGTTTACGGGCCTAGCTTGGTACGTTTTATCAGTCTTGGGTTAACCTCTTCCATCGTCAACAAAATTCTGACATTTTTTTCTTATTCTATGGAGTTTACATCATCATAAGCAAGAAGAAAAAAAATCAACCACTCTCTTAATGATTTAGGGATTTTTATTTTTATTTTTTGCACATGCACTCGCACACCCCACGCACGCCCGCGCACTCACACCATTTTTTGCACATGCACTCACACACCCCACGCACGTCCCCACACTCACACCATTTTTTGCACATGCACTCGCACGCCCGCGCACTCACACCACAATGGGTGCTCAAACGCATGACCTCATGTTGAAACTCTTGTAAGTCTACCACTGAGCCATAAGGTGGCAGGTGATTTGGGGATACGATATGAGTTTCAGAACTTTTTAGATGACAATGTCGCAGAAAATTCAATCTGAATGTGCAGAGAAAATTAAAAGATGAAATCTCAGTTTGACTAATTAGTATGCAGATTGATTTGTTTCATCATGACTCCCTCACAAAGGCATAGTGCCAAGTGAAACAGTCAGTAACATTCAGCAACAAACAGATAGAGTACAAGACAAAGGGGACGCGAAATTCCATCTACTGACCCTGAAACTGGCCTCGTTTTCCCGAATGCGCATACAATGAACAGCGACATACGTGGCGTCCTCCTGTGTCATCCACTTGCGCTGACCATTGAGGATTCTGATGAGAGCGGCAGGCTTGTGGGAGGGCAGCTCCTTGCACAACCAAGCGAGCCTTGACCTCTTCCACTGTTCGGGAATATCTTCAAGCTCCTTCACCTCGAAGGAAGGCGACGGAAGCAACCTAAAATCGGCAGTGGCGAGGGATGAAGAAGGGTCAGGGATTCCGAGCTCGTCTCCGTCCTTGGATTCCAGGTGTTCGACAAAAGCAGCAGCAACAACAGGGCGGGGTTTTGACGTAGAGAAGAGATGAGAACCGTCCGTCTTCTTAGAGTCTTGGTCGGAAGAGAAGAGGGAGAGAAGGAGAGGATAAGAAGGGGGTGGGGTTCTGTGGTGGTTGCGGCAGGAGGAGAGAACGAGAGCGCTGAAAGCCCTAAAAGAAGGAGAAAATGAAGAGGAGAGAGAGCGCATGGAAAGATGAAGGGTTTGGATTTGGAAGGTGAAGATGAGGGGTGTCGAAGATGGGAGCTCGTGGGCGCACCAGCTCCTAGTACGCACACCAACCATTTCTTCTCTGCTCTTAGCAGTTCGCACGAGAACGCAAACCGGGTCTGGTCTCGGATATTGAATGGTTCCGAGTCGACTCAACTGCAAGAGGAAGGAGTCGATGGAGTGGGACGCGGAACCAGGTGGGGCCCACCGTGATGTTTGTATGGAACCGTGATGTTTGTATGGAATCCACCCTGTCCATCGGTTTGTGATCTCATTTTAGGGGACGCGGATTAGACACTGACAGGTTGAGTAGCGAGTACGCTACTGAAGTGACGTCACCAAGTTAAGTGGCCCTACTATGATGTATTTGTTGTATCCGAGATATCATTTTTGCGCATGAGCCAAGGAATGAGGTAGATAAAAGCTGTATTGGACCCCACCACAGAAAGCAGTGGGGAGAGTGATTCCTACCATTGAAACTATCTTAATGCCCACCTTTAAAAGTTTTTAACGGTGGATGTCACCAGTTTTCTATGCTGGGGTCCACTGTGTCTTTGGATTTAACTCATTATTTGAATCTTTTCTGTTGGGGAAAAATATGTTAAGTCTGGAGGCTCGGATATAAGGTAGGTCGGTTCTGTTGACATTGCCGAAGAGTTCGAGACAATAGTCGGAGTCGAGGGAGTGATGGATAAAGCCAAGAGGCATAAACATGAGACGACTTAAGTTACTCGATTGGAGAGATAACTGCGTCTGCGTAAGCATACAGAAGACCGAATAAGTTAAGAGTCATTCAACCGAGAGAATAAAATTGATATAGTAAGTTGGTTCCGTCGGCCGCAGGATAAGGAATGATGACGAGTAAACATCGAGACTATTCCATCCGTGAGGAGGTAGAAAACTTATTCGCTTAAGCCGACCGAGACTCTTTTAGAGTCGGTAACAGTCGAGCCGAAATAAGGAAAAGCGGTGTGGATATAAATGCCACCCCGAAAATCTGAAAATATAGGTTGAAAAGATCAAATCTCTGGATAATCAGGAGAAGAATCCTTGTACGACGAGAATTCTTAAGATCTATAAATATCCAGGTCCTTTACAGAAGAAGGTACGCAACACAAAACCTTAAAAACCCTTTGCCATTAATCAGAAGACTGACTTAAGCATCGGAGATTCCCCGGCTTAAGCCAGGGACCTCTTTGTGTTTGACATTGTGCAGGCAAAGGACGGGCTGAGCGGGTAAAGTGATCCCTCTTCAAAAAACTACATCAACAGTTTGGCGCCGTCTGTGGGATCCGAGCAAAAAGCCGTTTCTTACACTCTATTTGAATGGCAAGAACTAGAAGAGGGGATCAAGATGAAGTGGGGGAAGCGGCTGCCAGCACAGCTCAAGAAGTACCCCCGGCAGTCCCACCGGCAGCACCGCCCACGGCATCTGCTGTAGCCACTAGCCAGCAGTACCGAGGGAATGCACAATTGGATAGAGAAGTCCAAGAGATGCGTTCCCAGATGGCCGTCATGAAACATATGTTAGAGCAGTTGTGTAATCAGCAGATGCAGCAGCGTCAAGAGCCGGCGCAAGTTCTCCTACCAACGTCTGTAGCACAGCCTGTTGCTCCGCAGTCGCCACAAGAACCGAGTCAGCACCAAAGTCCGAGTCAGCTAGCACCAGCTCGATCGACAACGGCCGTTTTGCCTCCCTCTGATTTGTAGCATAAAATAGATCAGATGAGACGAAGTCGGCTTCTAGTAGAAGAGACAGCAGAGAGCGCGGAATCTTGGAGAGCCGACATCCTGGACTTCAAAAAAGAAGTTCGAGAAGAAATGATAAGAGAAATGGCAGACATGAAGCACGGTTAGAACACATATCCGACCAAGTCCGAGGTAAAAGTTTCTTCATTTGTGGATAAAGTAATGCAGGCTCTGCTACCGAAGAGGTTTCGGTTACCTCAGATAACTCTTTTTTCCGGAAAGACCGATCCGACAGAGCATATTGAATGCTTTAGAACATATATGGAGTTGCATGATGCCTTAGACGCTGTTCTGTGTCGAGCCTTCTCCTTACGCTAACTGATGTAGCTCGGCTTTGGTTTAAACAATTAAAATCGAAGTCAATCCGTTCATTTGCTGAACTCAATGACGCCTTCCTCAATAACTTCGTCGGCGGAAAGAAAAAATAAAAACTGCTCGCACACCTAAACAACATAGTTCAGAGAGAAGGAGAACTGCTGAAAGATTACATCAAGCATTTCAACTTCGAATCTCTGCAGGTTCGAAAACACTTGGAGGAGACAGCGCTTAACGCACTCATGCAAAGGGTAAGAGATAAGCCTTTTTTGGCGTCTTTAGACAAAAATCCGCCCGAGACTCTGGGCGAGTTTATGGCTCACTCGGACAAATACGCAGACGCCGAAGAAACGCGGCTCCTCCGCGAGAAAGTTCAGAACTCGAAACCCTCGGGTAAAGAGTTGGCCAAGAAAGAAACCGACTCAGCCGGAGAGAAGAAGCGAAGGGATGATCGGGCACGAGATGATGGCAGGTCGAACAAACGACCTGACATAAAGTTTTCTACGTACACCCCTCTGAATAAATCTCAGGAGCAGGTGTTGATGGAAATCAAGAGTGAGGGCTTCGTCAACTGGCCCGAAAAACTCCGAGGGAACCCGAATCGATGGAATAAAAATAAGTACTGTTATTATCATCGTGACCATGGTCACAACACAAGTGATTGTTATCACTTGAAAGATGAAATCGAGCGGCTTATTAAGGAAGGCTGACTCAGAGAACATGTGGAAGGATCTAGCGCTCCAGCAGGACCGAGCGAAGATCGGCCCATAGAAGAAATTCGGACGATTATCGGAGGGCATCAGGGCGGTGGAGATTCCAACAATGCACGAAAGAATCACGCCAGAAGCATCAATCGTCTAGAATTTGAGATTCTTTTGCTGTCCCGGCCTTCCAAAGAAAAGAAAAGAGAGAAATATTGCATCTCATTCACTGAAGATGACGCCCGAGGCATCCATCACCCTCATGATGATGCACTGGTCGTTGCTCTCACCATCGCCAATAGAAAAGTGTTCCGAGTATTGGTGGACACTGGATCGTAAGCAGATGTGTTGTTCACCTAAGCGTTCGACAAAATGGGCATTGGACGGTCGGTTTTATGTCCCGTCCGAACCCCGCTCATAGGATTCTCAGGTGGATAGGTACTTCTCGAGGGAATCGCTTCAGTTCCGCTTACTGCCGAAAATGCACCCCACCAGACAACTACAATGGTCGACTTCTTGATCGTCGACCAACCGTCAGTGTACAATGCCATACTCGGCCAACCATCCTTAAGCCTCCTTCAAGCTGTGGTATCTACGTACCACTTATCTATGAAATTCCCAACTGAGTCGGGTGTAGGAGTGGTGAAAGGAGATCAGCAAGATGTTCGGCGATGCTATGCGACAGCAGTCAAAGCGCCGACGAAAATATCGATGATCGAGTTGCTAGATCCTCGAGTTGAATCTTATGAACGGGGGCAACCAATGGAAGAGCTTGTCTTGGAACCTTTAACCGAGACGGATGAGTCGAAAGTAGTGCAAATCGGCTCATCCCTGAAGTCCCCTCTGAAAGAAGAATTGATTGCCCTGCTCCGACGGTACGCTGACGTATTCGCCTGGAGCCACGAAGATATGCCCAGGATCGATCCCTCGGTCATGACCCACCGACTCAACATCGATCCGACCTACAGGCCAATCCGACAGAAGAGACATTCTCTCGGCCCAGAAAGGTACGCTATCATTGAAGAGGAAGTCAAAAAGCTCCTTAATGCCAAATTTATTGAAGAAATATATTACCCAGAGTGGATAGCTAATGTCGTGCTCGTAAGAAAGGCCAATGAGAAGTGACGTCTCTGTATTGATTATACAGATTTAATCAAAGCTTGCCCCAAGGATAGCTTCCCTCTTCTCCACATTGATCAGTTGGTGGATAGTACTACAGGACATGAACTGCTTAGTTTTATGGATGCCTATTCAGGCTATAATCAAATTGTAATGCATGAAACTGATAAATCAAAAATCACCTTTGTCACCGATAAAGGCATTTATTATTACCGAGTGATGCCATTTGGTTTGAAAAATGCCGGAGCGACGTATCAAAGGCTGGTGAACAAAATGTTCGCTTGACAGATCGGCCGAACTATGGAAGTGTATATAGATGATATGCTCGCCAAAAGTGTACATGCAGCCGACCATGTAGCGGACTTAGAAGAAATGTTCCTGACCTTGTGAAAGTACAAAATGAAGTTGAATCCAAGCAAGTGTGCTTTTTGCGTGAACTCGAGGAAGTTCTTCAGTTTTCTGGTTAGTCAACGAGGAATCGAAGCGAATCCCGAGAATATTAAGGCTCTACTTGACATGGAGTCTCCCAAAACGATTAAAGACATACAAAGGCTGACCGGGAGAGTAGTTGCGTTCTCCCGCTTCCTGTCCCGAGCCACTGATAAATGTCTCCTGTTCTTCAAGCAATTGAAGGGGCGACAGTCGATGGAATGGATAGAAGAGTGTGAAAAAGCGTTTCAGGAACTGATGTCTTATCTCGGGTCTCCACCACTATTGTCCAAACTCGAGACTGGAGAGACTTTGTTGTTATATCTGGCTGTATCTGACGCAGCGATTAGCTCGGCCCTCATACGAGAGAGCGAAGGAAGATAACTACCAGTATATTATGTTGGCAAAGCCTTACTACCGGCAAAAATGAGGTATCCTCCGTTTGAGAAGATAGCCTTAATCCTGGTAGTATCCTCGCGAAGACTCCGGCTATACTTTCAAGCTTACACCATCATTGTTATGACCGACTTACCTTTGGGACAAATCCTCCAAAAGTCAGAAGCTTCCGGTCGACTTACAAAGTGGGCTATCGAGTTGAGCGAGTTCGATATACAGTACAGGTCGAGAACAGCAATAAAGGGACAAGCCGTGTCTGACTTTCTCGTCGAAGTTACTTCCAAAGATGACATAATGTCTAACTCTGACGGGATTATCGGAGCAGCGGCGTCATCTTCCCTCGGCCTATCATCCGACCCCGCACCATTGCATTTATTCGTTGACGGCTCATCCAACTCTAAGGCAAGCGGGGCCAAGGTAGTAATGAAAACTTCCGATCAAACCTGTATGTAATATGCCTTACGACTTGGATTCCAAGCATCGAACAATACAACAGAATACGAGGCCTTGTTACCTGACCTTCGTCTCGCTGCAAGTTTAGGTGTAACTCATCTCAATGTCTTCAGTGACTCGCAGCTGGTCGTTAACCAGGTTATTGGTATCTACCGGATACGGAAAGAACAACTGAAGGCACACATGGAGAAGGCCAAAGAGTTAATCAGCGAATTCCAGAAATGCGAGGTGATTTGGATACCCAGGGCCGAAAATGCCAAAGCTGTTTTGTTAGCAAAGCTTACTTCCGCCTACGAAGACGATATACCTCGATCAATCCCTATCGAATATGTAGCTAAACCGAGTATACATGAGTCGACAGACTCGGATGTATATACCATTAACTCGGGACCTACCTGATTCGATCATATCGTCCGTTATCTTAACAATGGAGAACTACCGACAGATCATACCGAGGCTCGGCGGCTAAAGGTCCGAGCATCGCTCTACACCATCTTGAATGGGGTATTGTACAAGAAAGGTTTCTACACTCCCTTATTAAGATGTGTGGATTCCCATGAAGCCGATTATGTCTTACGGGAGATACACGAGGAAATATGTGGGAACCACTCAGGAGGACGTTCGCTCGCCAACAAAGTATTGCGCCAGGGATACTACTGGCCGACTATACAACATGATGCTAAGAAGTTCGTCCAAAGATGCGATAAGTGTCAGCAGTTTACGGCTATCCCGAGGCAGCTCCCCGAGGAACTAGCCCCGATGACAGGACCGTGGCCCTTTGCATAGTGGGGGATCGACATCATCCGGTCATTCCCTCTGGAAAAGGGTCAGACCAAGTTTGTCATGGTTGCGGTGGATTACTTCACGAAGTGGGCCGAAACCGAGCCGTTAGCAAAGATAATCAAACAGAAGATTACAGGTTTTGTTTGGAAAAATATCGTCTGTCGGTTCGGGATACCTCGGACTATTATCACTGATAATGGAAGACAGTTCGATAACAGACAATTCTGTGAGATGTGTAGTAATCTCAGGATCCGAAATGTATACCCTTCGCCTCATCATCCTCAGACGAATGGACAGATCGAGGCGGTTAACAAGATTATAAAACAGCACCTCAAAACGAAGCTCGATGGAGCAAAAGGAGCGTGGCTGAAGAATTTCTAAGCATATTGTGGGCCTATCGAACTACAACTCGGACTGACACGAGAGAGACTCCTTTCTCCCTTTGTTATGGCTCAGAAGCAGTTGCCCCGGTCAAGATCGGTTTAAGCTCGGCCCAAGTCAATACATTCAGTGAACAGGAGAATGATGAACTCCTATCGGTCGAACTCGACTTACTGGAAGAAAAAAGAGAAAAAGCTCGACTTCGAATGGTGGCTCGACAGAGGCAAGTGTTTCGATTTTACAACAACGGAGTCAAAGTCAGACGATTTCAAGCCGGGGATATGGTCCTCCGAAAAATGTTTCCAAATACAAAGGAAGTTGGTGTGGGCACGTTGGGGCCCAATTGGAAAGGACCTTATGTCGTCTCGAGTACCATCCGTCTCGGAACGTATCGGTTGGAAAACCTAAATGGGCAACTGTTGCCTCACCCTTGGAATGCCGAGCATCTTAAGATCTATTACCCTTAAGGTAGAACAGAAGGAGTTGAAAGAAGATGGAAAAGAAATGTAAACAAAGTCGATTCAATAAAACTGAGAGTTTCAATTATTTCTAAGTACTTTATATCGAATTACATCAGATTTAATTAAAACTATGTAGAGAAGTACAAAATTATAGTTGACAGAGAGAATAATCTCTCTCGGTTGGGAACCACGCCCTAAACAGTCCCAGAGGGACCAACCTCATCAGCAGCAGCGTCCACAGCAGGGGCTTCTCCGTTGGCAGCATCAGCACCAGTAGCCTCGGCCTTAGGACTATCGGCTTCAAAAGTGGAGAGGTCAAGGTCAGGGAAGGCAGCCCTCATCTTCAAAATGCAGGCCCTGTAACCACCTTGATAAAGGCGGTCCCTTTCTTCTTCAGACTCCAAAGACTCAAGGATGGCGTTAACGGCTCGGTCTTTTGCCTCCTTGGCTCGGCGGGCCTCCTCTTGTGCTTCCTAAATAAGAGTCGTAGCGTCGGCCCTAGCCCGAGCGAGAGTGCTCTCGCAAGCGCTGTGAACTTGAAAAAGATGCTGATGCTTTTCCTCAGCCTCCTTTAGAAGCGAGGTCAAATGAGCATTGTTGGCTTTGGCGCTCTCGAGAACCATCCTCGACTGCTTTTTTGGCATCCTCAGCCACTTTCCTGACGATTGACAAGTCGCCAGTCATAATGCCGATGCGGACCTCGGCGATCTCTCGGCGACCCTCTGCCTCGGGCGCAACTCTCTTAGCTGTCTCTGTCTCAGCCGCGAGTTTCTGAGCAACGGACAGCTCCGAGCAAGCCTTGACAAGGCAGGGGGCTAACTACAAACGGAAGATAGTAAAGTTGTAACAAGAGCCCTAATTGAAAGCAACAGAGAAGTAAAATGAAAGGATTTTACCTCAAAAAGCAGCCTCACATATGCCCAAGAGTCTGCAGAGTCGAGACATTGTAGAAGCTGGCAAAATCTTTCTCGCTCCCGTGAGTAATGGCCCAAGGAATCATCCCCGAGATGACTTTGTGGAAAGGTGATAACTCCTGTTGAGTCATCTCCCCTCTCGAGGATTCTCCGCGTGATTCCTCTCTCTGTCTCGGGACCTCCTCAGCAACAGGTCCTGGCTCATAAGCCGACTGAGACACAGGAAGACCTGCCTCCGCTTCTTCTGCCCTCTCATCGGGGTCAGAAAGCACAACTACCTATGGGGTGGCAGGAACACGAGCAGATGGGGCAGCTGACTCCTTTGTCACTGTAGCGGTCTTCTTTTGCTTCGAAGGCCGAGACCCTGACAAGAGAGCCAACCTAGGGGGAGCTTTTACCTTGGAGATCGGCTTTAAGGACGGACGAGATTCAGCCATGCTAGCTGAAGCCGACTTAAGATATGGCCGAGCCTCAGGAAGATATGAAAAGAAGAATAAAGGTGGGTCAGACGAGGAGCTGAGGGTATGAAGTAATGTGGGAGGAATTACTCGATACAAATGAATCTAAGCCCGTAAGATGCAGACGCTCGGGCTGCAAGAGCAACTTCCAAGATCGGTCTTCCGCACTCAGTTTCTTCAGCTCTTTGATCCGAGCTAGAGCGTCAGATTCGAGTTTCCCCCTCTCCTTCAAGATATCTGCAAAGTTTCAAGATGTCAGGATCAATACAAGACAATGAAGAGGAACAAAGGATAGCAAGCCGAGTCACGCCGAGTCACCTGCTTTCCGAAATGAGCGAGAGACTCCAGATTCATAAGGACACGGATCGGCCGACTCCCATCGTCCGCATGCCAAAAATCACCTCTCCTTCCAGTGTTTATTAGAAGTGGGCGGGTCAGTTATAAGGGACCCACCTCTGCCTCTCCATGCACTCAGGAAGTATAGGCCGAAAAAATTTGGGTTTGGTCTTACTTGATACAGGTAGAGGAATTCCTCGAACGTTAGTGGGGGCTGCTCTAGCTCGACCCATAGCACAGCGCATCCAAATAAGTTCCTCCACCCATTTGGAACAATCTGACCAGGGGCAAGTTTAACGCGAGACAAGAAATCTCGAGTAATGGGCTGGAGTGGTAAGCGCAAGCCACATTGCATCGTGACTTGGAAAATCGTGACCATCCCACAGGGGGATGGTCGGGCAAATCATCTGGACGAGGAAGACGAAGGACGACCGAGTCTGGGACATGAAACCCAGCTCGGATTCGGTTTAGGTCAGAATCAGTCAAAACCGAGGCAAGAAGACCGCTCGGATCGTCTTCACCTCCTTCTCCCCTGGAAGACGATTCAGAAGCCTCTGCAGGTTGGTTTACAAAATCTGGGACAGTGGTCTCCCCAGCAATGATCACGTCCTCTTCCCCTTCTTCTTCCAGCAAATCCACCACTGGATTGATCTCCCCAGACGGGTTATCAGAGAAGACCCATCACGAGAAGGGCCTGCTGGAGCGGGACGCTCAACCGATATTTTAGCGGCCACCCTTTCATGGCAGAAGGCAGCATTCGCATCAACAACGATTTCTGTCAATAATGAGGGTGGTTTCGCAACATTCCAGAAACGTTGGGACACTCCCCCATCTCCGGAAGTTCTCTCCCGGGGGCTCTAGGAGCCACGCGTAGCCATTAACGTCTATAGAAATGGAGGAAAAGGACTCACCGGAGAAAACAGATGATGCAAAAGAAGTTGATGGAGGAAGAATCGACAACGGAGGAAAGGAAGAAGAAGAAGTAGGAAAAGTCGGAAGAGGATACAAGGGTGGGAGCGAGGGAGGCGAAAATAAAATTCGCACGTTCCTCCCGCCCGGTCATTTTATAGCAATGCCACGTGGCAGAGGCATTTAATGAAAAAGAAAAATGACGCTCGCTTCAACTCCCCCGCTCGACACGTGGCGCACGCCGACTGACAGCGGTAACGCCTTCACCACGCGTCCAACTCCCATAAGCGGACGAAATAACCTGACGGCTAGCCGCACATGCGACCTCGGGAGATGCACCGTCATACGTTAGGGACGACACAAACGACATTAAATATCTCATCATGACCTCAGACTCTGATACGAACCGACCTAAAAACTCGTTACTCCTTGGTGCCGAGAATGACACAAGGAGTAAGGGGGGCTCACTGTTGGGGAAAAATATGTTAAGTCCGGAGGCTCGGATTTAAGGTAGGTCGGTTCTGCTAACACTGCCCGAAGAGTTCGAGACAATGGTCGGAGCTGAGGGAGTGATGGATAAGGCCAAGAGGCATAAGCATGAGACGACTTAAGTTACTCGGTTGGAGAGATAACTGCGTCTGTGTAAGCCTACAGAAGGCCGAGTAAGTTAAGAGCCATCCGACCGAGAGAATAAAACTGATATAGTAAGTTGGTTCCGTCGGCCGCGGGATAAGGAAGGATGACGGATAAACATCGAGACTATTCCATCCGTGAGGAAGCAGAAAACTTATTCGCTTAAGCCGACCGAGACTCTTTCAGAGTCGGTAACGGTCGAGCCGAAACAGGAAAAAACGGTGTAGATATAAATGTCGTCCTGAAAATCTGAAAATATAGGTGTCTGATCCTGAGATTCTCAGGATCGGACGAAATCAGTTGAAAGGATCAAATCTCCGAATAATCAGGAGAAGAATCCTCGTACGACAAGAATTCTTAAGATCTATAAATATTTAGGTCCTTTACAGAAGAAGGTACGCAACACAAAACCCTTCACCATTAATCAGAAGACTGACTTAAGCATCGGAGATTCCCCGGCTTAAGACAGGGACCTCTTTGTGTTTGACATTGTATAGGCAAAGGACGGGCTGAGCGGGTAAAGCGATCCCTCTTCAAAAAACTACATCAGCATTTCCCTAAAATGATCTCTCAAATGGATGGAAGGCGTGGATATAAAACATACATTATAGTGAGGCACATGGAACTTAGTGACGTCACTTCACTGGCTAGTCTCGTTACTCCCCCAATATGCATAGCTCAGCTGGCAGACTGCGTGAAGATACTTAGTTTCAACACTTGGGTCTCTGTATCCATCCCTAGCGGTTGGCTAACAAGGAGTGTGTATTGACATGGGTGTGTACTAACAACCTAACGCAAAAAACAAAGAAAAACAAAACCCTGTCAGTAGCTAATCTGCGCCTCATTTTAAGTTATAAGAGTAAGATTGAGCAAGATCCACGACTTAAGTGGACCGTACTGGAAAAGGGTGGTTTGGGAAATTCATACTGTTGAAACCTCTCTAGGTTTTACAGTGATGTTTACATGCCATCTATACAGCTAATAACATCATTCATGCTGGGATGAAATGAAAAAACAAATATTAGAATGAGTTAATACTTCTGTGGCCATGAATATTTCAATTGTTGAAATTCAATTCTTACATTTTCAGCCTACATAAGTATTAAGTACGGTTCATTTTTGTCCTTGTGTCCTAAAATAAATTCACAAAACGGACGGAGAGGATTTCTCAAAATTATCACAGTGAACTCCACCTGGCTCCTAGGCAGGAGCTTCATGCTAAAGGCTTTCACTGGAAATCCGCGTCCGAGAGAGTGACGCCATGGGTTTTAATGGGCCGGGCTCGCTGTTGTTAAGTGGGCTTGGGCTTATTCGACTTGGATTGAATACTGAAAAGAGGAGTGATGATCATTCAAACACATGCGGTGAACATTTGGCACATGAGCTGCACGTGTGAATTTCTCAAAAATAAGACCTCTAATCTTCAACATCTCCTATTCGACCTTCAAATGCATCATATATGCTACTGCTCCGTGTGCTAATGTTAATTTTCAAGATGAACATGTGCCACCACTCAGGGTGTTTGATTTTTCCAATCCTTGATAAATACCGGTAAATGATTAATTATTACTTGTTACATGTGTTTCAAAAAAGATTAAATTCTTTCACCTTGAAAATCGGTCTGAAAAGGAGTGATTTAAAATAGTGAATTCACAGTGATGTATGTGATTTATCCATGATGTACATCTGTTTTACCATAACATCTTAGTATATGAGAAAAAAACCGAAGCAAATACCAGTTCAAGTAGACCGAACCGTATAAAACAGTGGTTTATGGTTGAAACTATTTCATTACTTGGGTTCACATTGATGTTTATTTGTCATTTAATCCGTTCACAAGGTCACTCAGACACGGATAAAGGGAAAACACAAATATCAGCTTGATTCAAAAGTAACTTTTGAGCCCTAAAGAAGCTTTCAGCCGTAGGGGCACTCAATTCTCACTATTTCCTATGATGTGGTCCACTTGAGCATTAGATCTTCCTGAGTTCTTTTTTATGCCCTAAAATGAGCTAGTGGACCGGATAAACGGCATGGATAAGTCACATAGAGCAAGGTGGTCCCACAGTTTTTACCTCAGGTTTAGAGGGGTTAAATTCAAACCATGCGCCCAGTTTCCATCGCATTAAAAATGGTGCAGGAATTATCACTTTAAATAATAATTACTCATTTATAGTGATTTAAGGAAAATTTAAAAACAAAAAAAAAAAATGCCCTTAAGTAATTTCATTATATATTAAGGGATCATATCCCTTAATATGATCCCAAAATCTGAGCTGTCCATGCACTCCATGAAACCCTTCCAACCTAACTTTCACCCTAATTCAAAACTTTCGTGGGCCATGGAAAAAGGAAACAATTTCCCCCCTGATTTGTCGCTTTCTTTTGCTGCGGCCCACTAAAGTTTTAGATCAGGGCGAACTTAGGGATTTCATGGGTGCTGCATCTTCTCATGCAGGTGAACATTCCTCTCTCTCTCTCTCTCTCTATATATATATATATATATGTGTGTGTGTGTGTACACACACATGCGTGCGAGTCCACACATGCCAATGCGCCTGACATAGTGACATTGACAATACTCACTCATGCTAGTTTAGATATTGCATTTCATGAACAATGGCAGTATAGCAAAATAGCCCTTTAGGACAAGCCTGCTTGAACAGCATTTGCTAGTCCAATATGCTTAAAAGTTCCATCCAAGGTTCCTTTTGACTGCAGCCAAATGGGTCAGAGAGAAGAGTAACTTTGATATTGTGGCACAGTAAAATTGCAAACATGATATACAACTTGAATTAAACCGTTCAAATTATGGTTCCTATTTTAGATGTATCATGATCCAAAATAATGATTATTTGATAACCTAGCTATCAGATTGGTGGGCCTCCATTCAATGGTTATAAGTAAAAGTATCTAAGGGTCCTATTTGTTAGGGATTTTGGCCTGTGGAATCACACAGATGTAGATCTAGGATTACAATTCAATGGCACCAAGCACGCATAAGAGAACTCAGATTTAACGTGAAAAACCCTTGCAAGAAAAAACCATGGCATAAAGCGACAGATCTCCACTATGAAAATAAAAATTACAAAGAGAGATGACTTACTCGATTCGAACAACCTCGAATCTCACCCTTGTTACACCCTTTAATTTCCCTAGAATCCCTTTAGAAAGCTTTTCCATATCCTAAAAACCCCTAGGAACATCTATGTATAGTTTAGGCAACTTCCCTTCTACATCCCAGTTGCGAAAGGACCCAGATTTTCTTAATCCGCAAAATCGTGAAACGAATCTGCGTAACTTATGACTAGTCGAAGGGAATCTACGACTGGTCGAACAATCCCTACGACTGGTCGAAGGGTCCGGACATGAAAAAACTGAGTTCGCTGGACTTCAAATCGTGCAAGCCACGACCAGTCGAGCAGCTCCAACGACCGGTCGAAGGACTCCACGACTGGTCGAGCAACACCATAATCAGATTTAAGACATCTCCTAACACTATTTCAACAAGTGTTCGTGAATCAGAGGTTAAGATCATTACTCTTGCTCTAGTGGTAGACTCTCAGGAGTTTCAACACCAGGTCAAGGGTTTGAATACCTATAAGTGGTGAAATCTGACTACGGTGTGAGTGTGTGGGGCTATGTGTATGTGTGTTAAAATAAAAATAAAATAAAATAAAGATCATTCGAATAATTTGTTTTTGGGTCTATAACTTAGGATGGTGGGCTTTGCAATTCAGTAGGTTTAATTTGAGTTAGGGCATGTTTGTTAACTCTTAAAATTAATACTTAACACGGAATTGAGAAAATGCCTCGTATTAAGAGTTGTTTGTTAACACTGAAATCGAAAAGCACTAAGTGATTTTCCACGATATTTTGCTGAATTCTTTCGGCGATGGGAGTCTGGCTTAACGGTGAACAATGAATGCGCTCCATAAATTTTTCTATTAAAAGAAATTTTTTATTCCAAAATTACCCTTGCTAGTATGGATATTTTTTTTCTCTTAGAAAACTATCTTTTAACATGTGAAATTTATTTATGCCTTACCATAATTTATGTGTTTGATCCACACCGTCCATTAACTTTTTCAGATCATTCTTGAGCATGCGCCCAAAAATAACGTATATGTAATACTCAAGTGGGCCACACCATAAAAACCAATGGAAATTGAATAAAACTCAAGTCCACCATTAAAAACCTTTTTGGGGCCATAAAAGTTTTGGATCAAGATGATCTTTGTTTTTTACCTTCATCTGGCCTGTATGACATAATCAACAAATTGGATGTCAAATAAACAATACTGTCAACCTTAGGAGAATTTTAATGGTGGATATCCAATCATCATTGTTTTCCTGTAGTGTGGTCCACCTGAGATTTATATCCCTCTCATTTTTTTTTTTGTGAAGCCTTAAAATGATCAATAAAAATGGATGAACAGAATGGATGAAAAACGTAAATCATAATGGAGCCTACATAGCACCAACCACAAGCCACGGGGTTGATGACAGGGGAGTAGATACATGACGTGGGAAGACGAGCGCCTATGCTCCTCGAGCTCTAAGTTGTGCCAATAACAGTTCAAAGGAGATCAAAGTTACATGGCCCACAATAATATATTTATTATATCTACATTGTTCATCCATTTTTTGAGATCATTTTATAGCAGTAGCCAAAAAATGAATCATATCCAAAGCTCAAATGGACTGCACTAAAAATACTAGCAGGGTAATGGTTTTCATTGTTAAAAAATTTATACACTATTATGTTTATTTTTCATCCAATCTGTTCATAAGGTCACAAATACTTGGATGAAGAGGAAAAACAAATTTCATATTGATACGAAACTTCTATAACCCTGAAAAGGATTTCAATGGTAGGCATTCAATCCCCCACTATTTTTTATAGCGTGGTACACTCAATCTTTAGATCTGTCCTATTTTTCTACTTAAGCCTTAAGATGAGCACCGGGTTAGATATAACACATACTTTATTACGTGACCCATGACACCCTAGCCAAACCGCTTCCGTCCGGATCGGATGCGGATTTCCGAAAATGGATTGGCTACTCCCCCTGTTACCAGCTCGGCTAGTGGTCGGTGCTCTGTGGGACCCACCATGATGTATGTGTTTCATCCATTTTTAAATATCATTTTAGGCTTCATCCCAAAATGAGAGGTATATAAATCTCAGGTGGACCACACCACATGAAAACAATAGCGATTGTATATCCACCATTAAAATCCTCTTGAGGCGCACTGTACTGTTTATTTGACATCCAATCTGTTGATTGGGTCATATAGGCCCAGATAAAGTAAAAAAGCAAAAATTAGCTTGATCCAAAACTTTTATGGCCACTAAAATGTTTTTAATGGTCGACTCTCATTCAACACTATTTCCTGTAATATGGTCCAACTGAAATTGGGATATACCTCGTTTTTTGTTTCACATGGTAAAATGATATATAAAAATAGATGGACGGAATGGATGAAACACATACATCATTGTGGGCCCTACAAAGCACCAACCATAAGCCATTGGCAGGTGTTAGGAGAGTAGCCAATCCGTATCCTACATTTCCCGCGAAGGACGCGGATTAGCTACTGACAGGTTGATTAGCGAAAATGGCTACTGAAGTGACGTCATGATGTTATGTTACGTGGGACCAACCATGATGTATGTGTTGTATCCACACCGTCCATCCATTTGGTGATATAAATTTAGGGTATGAGCCAAATAATGAGTCAGATCCAAAACTTGAGTGGACCCCACAACAAAAAATAGTAGAGAGAGTGCCGTCCACTCTTAAAAATTTCTAAGGGCTACAAAAGTTTTAGATAAGGTTGAAATTTATTTTTTTTACCTTCTTTTATATCTATCTCAACTTATGAACATATTAGATCTCAGATGAACAACATAGTAGACCTTAAGAAGGTTTCAACAGTAGGTGTCACTCTTTCCACTGTTTTATGTGGTGGGGTCCACCCCAGATTTGAATCTGACCTGTTCTTTGTCTCATGCCTTAAAATGATATCTCCAAATGGATGGATGGTGTGGATACAACACATACATCATGGTGGGTCCCATGAAACTTCCTGATGTCACTTCAGTTGTCAGTCTCAACTTAACCTGTTAGTATCTAAATTGCCTCCTCCTGTGAAAGACTCCCACGGAAACTTTCTGCGAAAGATTCTATGTGAGGCCTATTGCAATGTTTGTGATAAAATTAGTTTATCTATCCATTTTTTGAGCTTATTTTAGGGCATGTAATAAAAAATAAGAAGTATCCAAAACTTAAATGGGCCATACAATAGGAAATACTGGAGATTTTGTGACCATCGTTGAAACATTTATATGGCCACAAAAGTTTCGTATCAATTTAAGTTCATGATGTTTTAACTTCATCTCGTATAGGAAGGCTCTAATGGTAGACATTCCTTTCTCGTTGTTTTATCTTGTATGGTTTACTTGAGTTTTGGATACTCCTCGTTCTGGTCAAATGTCCTAAAACGAGTTTAGGAAACTCCTCATAAGGAATTTATTTGTTTTTTTTTTTTTTTTGAATAATGATATCTCAAATTCCTCTTAATTACTATAATTTATTTGAATTAAATAAAATAATTTTATTTTTATTTAATAAAAAATAATTTCTTTATAACAAAAAATATTTCCAAACAAGAGATAGGGACAAATGCATCAAATTAATATATTTCAGACATTTCAGATGTTTGTTACCAAACATGTTACCTCAAATTCAGTACTTATCGTGATTACCAAACAAGTTTTTTGACTTTATATTCCATATTCAAGCTTTAGACTTTAGATTTAACAAACGGGCCCTTAATGTCTACTAAGGGTACAATTTCTAAGTGTCTGCCTATCAAGCCTCATATCCAACCTGAGCAATCAGGGTTAGATCCACGTGGATTTGACTACACTAGTTGTTTGAAAAGTGTCCTTTTCTAAATGGACAGTGCAAAAAAGACAATCAGTAGTCAACATTAAGTGCTGGAAAGTAAAGTAATGGATATGGTCATCTAGTCGGCATGGTTTTTAAAACATTGTCCATCCACCTGTAATGCCAGAGAGAAGGCTTTCTATTCTGGTTCTTCCAACCTCACCATATCATCTCTTTTCTTCACCTTGGTCCTTTCACCTCCATCTGTTGGTCATTTCTATTATCGTCATTTCTTTCTTTTGTCTTGGTGTATTTCATCTGTCTATTTAATGGGAGAAGATGATTTTCAATTTTGTACTTCTCTTTCTCATTTTGGAGACTTCTAGTTGTGGGCCTCTTTTAGGGGTTCGGACTTGATTGTTTGGGTTGGTCCAACCACAGTGTGGCCGATTGTGGGGCCATTTGAAGTGTCTGGATCACTGAAATGACATGCATTGTTTAACTTCAAGATATAATTTCTGGTTGAATTTGGACAGTTGTGTGTGTGTGTGCGTGTGTGCATATATATATATATATATATATATAGAAAGAGAGGAATGCTCATATTCGTACCTTCTTATTTGAGCACCCATGCATACTGCTTCACACGTTTCTTAGGCACAGAATCTGAAATGTCCATGTGATGCGACACCCCTTGAAACTCTATTAGCCTAATTTTTAGCCTGATCCAAAACTCCAGTGACCCATAGTAAAGAGAAATGCAAATTAAGGGAGGAAATTGTTTCCTTTTACCATGGCTACCAGAGCATTTTGTGGACCGAAAGTTGGACTTTTGAGGTTTCAAGGGGTGCCACATCATGTGGACCATTCAGATTTGTCCATGACATGTATGCAAAGGTGTGTGTAGGTGATCACATAAGAAGGTGCACACGTGAGCATATAGAGAGAGAGGAGCATGCTCATTTGCGCACCTTTACACACATGTCATAGGCCTAAAATCTGAATGGTCCATGTGATGCAATAATCTATGAAAACCCCCATGACTAATTTCATCTTGATCTAAAATTCTTACGAGCCATGGTAAAGAGAGATGCAAATCAAGGGAGGGTGTTGTATCACATGGACCATTTAGATTTTGGGCTGACATCAAGCGTGACGAGTTATCTAAACTGTGAGAGCACTAGGGTTAGCATTTGGGATCTTGCAGTGGGATGCATCTAATGAATGACCAAGAAATTGTACAAACTTGGTGAGTAGGTTACCTGGTGTTAAATTGAGCAATTAGCATAATCAGCCTGGCCCATACCTTCATTACTGGCCTATCATGGGAACAGCCTTGGTTTGACTTTATACCTCCCCATAGACAAACCTTGGATCAGCCCATATGGACACTTGAAAACAGATCATATAATATATACATGTGATCATCTTGAAGATTGAATGTGACACACATGAAGTGCTTGAAAGTAGAGCATTGCACGTGTTGTTGAGAGCCTTGCACAAAACCTTAGAATCTAGCTTCTCAAAACAAATCAGAATTATGAAATAATAAAGCAATGAAATAAATCAGAGCATAAGCCACACGACATAAGAGATTTTTATATGAAAAACACTCAAAGAGATAAAAACTACGGAACCTCATACAGATCAACAATCCACTATGAAGTAGAACATTACAATCTTCTTCACTTACGCGGGAGTGGATAAACAATAAGAGAATAAAAGAAAAAATGAAAAGATTTAACCAATTATGAAAACGTAAAACCGCTGAGATATTAAGTGCACAGTAGCTCTATGAGCAAAACCTTTCTTCCACAAGCTTCCTCTCTCTCTTTCTCCTTCCCTCTCTCACACCCTTGATAGCCTTAAACCCTTTTAGCAAACCCTTGTAAAGTTTTAGGAAACCCTCTTGCATTGCCTCGTGCATACCTTAGAAAACCCTAGGGACTTCCTATTTATAGTTTAAGAAACTCTCTTCCGCACCTTGTTGCGAAAGGACTCAAAATTTCATAATCATACAAAATTACTGAACGAATTTACGTAATCTCGACTGGTTGAGCAAGATCCTCGACCGGTCGAGCACTTTGGAGAAAATAATCAGATAGTCGTTAAACTTTTAGTCCAGCCTCACTCGACCAGTCGAGTGCCACCCATGACCGGTCGAGTGAGGCTCACAACCGGTCAAACTTGGGAGGAAATCCCATCACATGTAAGATACACTACTATGTAAATATAAATTACTTTTAGTAAAGATAAATCCATCTTCACAATGATTGTAAAGACAAACCCAAGTCATCATCCTATTAATTTAATTATCAGACAGTCCGGTCAATAGAAACTTTTTCTGTTAATTTTGAATTATCACTTTCTTTTTCTTTTCTTTTATTTATTTATTTATTTATTTTTATGGTGGATCAAATAGCCAACAAATCCTAATTACGAAACTAAATTGGTGTAACATTTGATGGATAACCCCTCGAAAATGCGGCCCAAAAAATTGGATCATTTAATTTGAGTTATTTATGTGACATGTGTACAAATTCATCATTTTTCTGCATATCTAGGATCGGACTCTGTTGGAGTGTCGATGTTTTCTCTCTCATATGATTCCTCTTTGCTTCAAGGAAGTATATTGCCTGCTTGAACTGAGTGGGGCCCATCAGTCCATGATCAAGAGTGTTCATGTTGTTGCCGACCCTGCTGGATGGTAATTTTCCAAAATTATCCCATACGAAATTACACTTGCAAATAGATGTTTAGGAATAAAATACGACCAATCATTGAGAAGGGGCTGCCAAGACCATGAGGGGATGAGTTTCCAACATGGGGAAATTGATGGGAATCCTTCATCCATGTTGAGGTAATCAGATCAACGTCTTAGATCACAAATCTATGAGCCCCACGTCTACACTCTCAAGGTCAGAAGGATGATCTACTCCATTTTTGTGGACCCTTTATGCACGTCCCCTCCATACACCAGGAGCAGTTTCCCAAGAAAGTGAGGGAAATAACCCTGCACGTGAGCTTAATCGGCCAGGTCTTTGTTGGGCCAGGCAACCGGCAGGCCTGGGGGTGGTTTGAGCCTGAATTGAATTGGTTGGGCACGAAATATTTGCTGACCTGGGCTATGTCCATTGCCAGCCTTAGCTGGGCCACCCTATACAAAAGAGAACTAATGCTTATGTGTTAGGATAGGAGTTTTTTATTGTAATATAATATAAAATTATGAGTAATTATAAAGTTTTTATCTTTTATTACATTTGCATTTGTCTATTATATTAGATTTTTAAATAAATATTAAAATTTTTTATATTATATTACTGAAAATTTGTAATTAAAAAGACCCTAAAATGTAACCATGATTTTCTAATCAACTTTTGTGCTGTCATACATGGTGGAGTCACCTCGTGTTGGCCCCTTATTGGATTGCTTCAAGCCATTGAGGGCTAATACAGCCGTGTTATTTATGGATGAAGGGAAAACATAAAATATCAGCTTGATCAATAGCTACAATGACCCTGTGAGCTTTTCAAGGGTAAGCATTCAATCCCAATTGTTTCGTTTGGTGTGGCCCACTTGATCCTCCAATCTGTCTCCTTTATGGGATAGTGCCTTGAAATGATCTGTTAAAATGGATGGAAGGGATGTATAAAACACATATATCACGGTGGCCTCATATAGCACCTGTAAGGATGGACTCCCTGACAAGTTTGTCCTGGCAAGTGTAGGACGCAATCCACGTCCCTTAAATTTGGGTGCACGTGGGGTGTTTGGGAGCGGATTAGATGAGACCCGGACTCACCCACGACTGTGAAGCCCCTATCATGGAGCCCGCCTTGATAGAAGTTCCGTTTTTCCACATCATTTTAAGGGCATTATCCAAAAAAATGAAGTACATCCAATTGCCAAGTGGATAATATCACAGGAAATAGCAGTGACTGAACACCCTACCATTAAAAATTCCTTAAGACAGAATTTAATGTTTTGGTAGTATTTATTTACCATCCAATCTATTGATAATGTCATATAAGCCTCGGTGAAGATAAAAATAATAAATATTGCATTGATTCAAAACTTTTGTAGCCTTTTATGCCCACCTGATAATTAGATCTGTGTTAATTTTTTGGATAATACCTTGAAATTATGTGTAAAAGTGGGTAGATGGGGTGGATACAAAATAAATACATCAAGGTGCGCCCCATGATAAATGCCGCACCATCTAGGGTGAGTCTGGGGTCTCAGCTAATCCCCTCCACGTGTTTCAGGATATAAGGTGGACCGTTTGGTATATCTAAAGGTATTTGAAGATGTACATTGAAATATCTGACATATGTGAAGGTTTTGAAGATATACTTTACACTGAGACATTTGGCACATGCCAAGCAACTAAAAGTAAGTTTTTCTCTCACTTATCCGTTTTAAGGCTTCAACATCCCAATCCCGCAAAAGAAACAGGTTTGGACAGCTGCCCCCGGGCCCACCAGAGGACATTTAATGCCCACATGTAAAACAAAAGGGCTCAAGGAAAATCTGAATTACATTAGCCCATGGTGCGGCCATCCATGCCGTAAATGGGTTGCAAGCCATCTTCGATTGCCCCACGCACTAAAAAGTTTACTAGATCGGAAGATCATAGCCATCAAGTCATTGTCTCTTTATCAGTTGAATTTGGACGGTTCTTGTGTTTCTTTAATGAAGGTCACCTTGGAAGGTTTCGGATTACCAAATGGAGAATTTTGGGCCTGGCCCATCCACTGAAAACCCATTGTATTAACTTTTTGGCCCAGTTGAGAAACTAAAGGCCCAATAGATTGAGGACCGTCGGATCGAGAAAAAAAGTGGCAGTTCAACGGTTAAATTAACGTAACCCTGACATTATAATGACGAACGATATCCATTATCATTATCTATCCCCATAATAGAGGCTTGCTGGATCCACACGCCGTACACGTGCCAACATGGCTGGTACGTGGGGCATCTGAACGGTGCATACAGTGATTAGATGATTAGATGATCATATACAAAAATCTAGCAGGTCAAGTCATCACGCGGGACGGCTCTATATCGAGAGATTAGGTAATTCCACGAGCGTGTGAGATATACAAGTCTACAAACGGCCACACGCACAAGTATGGAACACGTGTGTAAGATCTGAGCTTTCCATTTGGTGGATGACCCTGTTTAGATCTTCCAGCGTAAAAACCAGGCCATTGCGCAAATCGGTGGTTAGCGTATAAAAACAAATGGATGGCTAGAAAGAAACTAACATAAATTTTACTTTGAAAGTTGTCACTGAAGAGTGAAATTGTCCGATTGTTTTAGTGAGAAGATCGAAAGCTCATATCTAACACGTGTGCACTCGTGTGGATGTGTACGGCTCCAAATGCTTGTGGAACTGGTAAACCTCATCCTAGATGACAAGAAGAGCCTTGCTCGCCCTGACGCGTGCGCCACCATGCTTTTAAAAATGACACGTAACCACCAGATCCAGTCCATCCATTGGATGATCGAACGACGTATATGTCCTGGCCTAAGAATAAGGCAAGCCCATAAATCTGGTGGGCCATACTTCACTAAAAATGTACGGATGAAGTTTTCTAAGTTGTCCACCTGTTTCGAAAATCGTGGCCAAACTGATTAGTGGACCACCCTGATTTTTGTCTGACAGCAACTTCAAGGTCGGACCCACTTGTTCAACGTCTTGGATTCTACACCTATCTGCCATGCTGCCTCGCGTGATGGCGTGTAGATGTCTTCCCTGCACACGCGTGCATGCTTAGTAAAACTCCGACAATAAATGGACAACCGTAAAAAAATCGCCAATGGCCCACCTGATCTTCTAGCATGATCACCTTCAGTGTGTGGGGACACGTTATGGACCGTTCAAATGCCCCACACTTGCCACGCTGGCACGAGTTTGTGTATAAAGGTGCATGTATACATACTGGTGACAACTGTATACATGTTGGTGACAACTTTTCCGCACTAAGCGTTGGCTGGTGACTGTTTTTGTTCACTGACAGTTCTTTGAAGGACACTGATCAATGGCTGAGATCATCTGATGAATACGCATTTCAATTCGTCCTTTTCCCAACCACGGTAAGGGAATCTATATGGACGGTGTTGATTGATACATCTCCCCGGTTCTACCGCCTCCAAGAACTGGAATATCGTAGAGTCATCTCTCCACGGTACACGTGGAAGCGGATTTATCATCCGAGACCGTCCATCTAATTAAGCCTGAAGTTACCGCAAATGGTTTAAAATACACGTGGATTGGGTGATCCTAACCATCCGAAACAGTGGCCTTCAAAGAGTGGCAGAAACCAAAAATATACAATCAAATTTTCAGATGGGGAATTGAGCGTACGACAGTAGATGCGTGGACCCGATTGATACGTAACTCTTTCCCGTGTACTGTGGTCCCTACTGCATCATCTCCCGGCCCACATACGGGATCCGGTCCACTCATCAATTGGGTCGCACGCGTGCAGACACCTGGCCCCTAAAGATATATCAGTACACATGCATATCTAAACAATGGACGGTCAAAAAGGCAGCAAAACCGGTCCAACGGTTCACCCCCGGTGTACACACGTGACCCACCTGATGGGTAGCTAGCCTCAATCCTAGGGGCGCGGCTTCGGGGGGATCCCCTGGTACACCGAGGTGGATGGGACCCCTGCCTGTAGAGTTCACAGTGATGAATATGCCTTAAATCCACACCTTCCAACCATTTTTATAGCTAATTTTAGTACATGATCCCAGAAATGAAACAGACCCAAGTATTAGGTGGGCCACACCGCAGGAAAGGGTCCTGATTGGATGCCCATCCTTTAAAACTTAATAGATTCCACCTGACTGTTTATTTATCATCCAACCCGTTAAAAAGGTCACAATGACCTAAATGAAGAGATTAAGCAAATATCATCTTCATCCAAACTCTTTTTTAGTATAGACATGGCTTATGACACACCTTTTTTTATTTAACCTCAGTAAAACTTATCTTATCAAAGTACGCCTCTACTTGGACAAACAAACCAATAAACATGAAAATACCCTTATTGCTTCGACCGTTTTATCCTTAAAAATTAAGAGTATTTTTATCTTAAACCCTAATTTCGTATTCTAAAGATCTCTTTTAATTAGATAATTTTTCTCGCATAGAAAAAACAAAAAGGCTTAAGACGAAAAAGATTATGGTGCTAATTTTTTAAATCGAATTCCCAATAATAAGCTTTCGATGGGGATGGACTGCGTGTATGTAGTCAGATGCATTACAGTAGGCCCCACAGCCCGGGGTCCCACCCGGATCCACCGAAGCCGCGCCGCAATTTTGGGCCAACGCATCTATGAGGTGGGACTCGAGGGATGGACGGCTCGATCTCGCACGATTTGCTATCGATGCACGTGTGACTGCGAGTGATCAAGAGGCTTTATTTCTGTAAGGTTTGCTTTAATACATCCCGACGAATTGCAAAACGATACATCGGGACTATAGCCGTTGAATCTGGGTCAAGTTCAGTGATCCGAGCTGTTGATTTGACGAAATATAAAGACTAAGGTGGCTGTCTAAAAAATCGTCGAGATTGAAAAATCTTTGTACCTTCGTGTCAATTGCCCACAATGCAACCGTCAACATTCCGGGGAATATTAAACGGGAAAAAGTTGAAATAATCGAAGTACAAAAGTTTCGAATCGGAGAGTTTCATTACTAATAACTATATTTCGTCAATGATGAGGGACATGTTTTAAACGGCTTGGATCACCAAAATTATCTCAGATCTACCGCTACAGTCCCGACGTATCTTATTGAAAATTTGCAATGCGTCAGTAAGTATTCGCAATCGCATTAGTCGCACGTTAGGACTTACGGTGGATTCACACGCAGTAGTATAAGTTGTTACTTATGCCCTTGATCAGTGATCTGAACCGTTCATTTGATGGGTCTCGCTGTGGGTAAATGGTGCCCAAGAGAACTCTCAGATTAAAATATCTGACCTTTGAATTATTAACATTTAAGGATTCTGTCCACATTCAAAGGAAAATAATCAAATCATCCAAGTGTTAAGATATTCCAACGTAAGAGAGTATTTATCTGGATTCCCTTTTCATGTTAAGGCCCATCATATAAACGGTTTGATCATTGAATTAGTACCCCAGAACTAAAATCTAGAGCCCCTGATCAATGGCCCTCAAAACGCACACGTGTGCCACGTAAGAACGGGTAACTGCTCGTGGACTCCCGTACACATCTACCTGACCGGCACACATGTGTCGTGATGTGATACGTGTGATATCTTAGCTTTCCATCAGTTTAACTGCACTCTTTAGATCTTCTGGTATCAAAATCTAAGTCATTTAGCTCCTCAGGTGGGCTACAACATATTTAAACAGATGAACGGTTAGAAAATTTTTAACTGTCAAGTTATTTTGTACGTTGTGGCCCACATAAAGAGTGTAATTGTCTGATGTTTTGCTTAATAGATCTAAGTATTATTTCCAACCTTACGGAAAGCTCAGATCTCACACACTTACTCTGCATCTGCACATGTGCCCGCGTGTATATGTGCACGGCTCTGGGAATTAGCAAACCTCATGAACAGGAACTATGGTCAGTACCGTAAGCTGACCGCAATTCTCCTTTTTTGCTGCTAATCCATCATGTGAAGGAAATCAGATCCATTGAAAAGGTCCGTTCCATCATAAGTGTGTGAAAATCAGGCCGTCCGTCCTAAGATTTCTTTTCTGTGGCCCACCTGATGAGTGTAACAATGTATTTTCAAACCAGGTAATTCTCACGACGAATCCAACGGTTTTCACGGATCGGATGTTCTATTGGACCTGCTGTATCCAGTCGAAGGTGCATGCGGGCCATGCAGCGGCCCGGCCCCGCTGTCCGTAGAGGTAGAAGATACACATCGAGCGGCAGGGGCAAAAAAAAGAAAATGCTTGATTGACGAAAATGCCCCTTACATATCATTTGTTGACCAGATCAGCCTTAATTTTCTCAAAATAACCAAAACAACCTCGTAAACGACAAGACTGCCTAAAACGGAAATGACAGATCTGTCCTCCACGTACTAAGACAGCTGTAGTATTACTGTCATTTCTGGACGCGGATTGGGTACTACGCCGCCTGTACCAAGCTTGGAACAGGCAGTGCTCTGAAGGACCAACCTTGATGTATAGATTTTATCCACACCGTCCATACAGTTTTCTCACATCATTTTAACGTATGATACCAAAACTTACGCAGATGAAATTTTTAAGTGGACCACAAATTTGGGATTGAATTCCACCATTAAAATATTATTGGGGGCGGCGCAAGTTTTGATCAATGGTGATATTTGTATATTTTTTTCATCTATGTCTATCTCACGTTATCAACATGTTGGATGGAAAATAAACATCACAGTCGGCTCCAGGACAGTTTCAACGGTAAGCGTCATTATGGCGACTACTTCCTTTGGTGTGGTCCATTTGAGCCTCGAATCTTCTTATCGTTACAACTCCATAAAATGATGTGGAAAACTGGATGGACGGTGTGGATGAAATCTATTTATCACGGTGGACCCCGTAGAGCACTGCCTGTTCCGAGCTCGGAACAGACGGGCAGTACCCAATCCGCAGTCCAAGGCTAGAAAAGCTTTGGTACTCAGCCAGTGTGTGATAGTTAATACGCAGGCAATAAGAATTATACACGTGGCATGCATGTAACTCAAATCAAATCGTTCTGGACATGGCCCTAATTTAGGCGGGTCGTATCCATAATAACCGCTGTTCTGAATTTTTAAATGTACAATTTGCTGATATTTAGTTGACTGTTTAGATGAAAAGTATATTGCTCACACACCTTGGGCTAGATAAGTTTGCCTGATTTGAGAAGATAATCTATCTAACTTAGGCAAGCGACTGCGTATCAACTATCGCCGTTGTATCAAATAAAATTCAATGGGGACACCCTCATCCATAACCGAAGTGGTAGATTGAGTGAAAGATACCACGTTTCAACACCCAGGTCTTCGGTATCGATCCCCAGCGGAGGTGTAATGTGTGAACTAACGGCAGAGGCGGATTGCCTATTGACACCTCGATCCCTAGCGGAGGTGTAAAGTGTGAACTAACAGCAGAGGCGGATTGCCTATTGACGCTCTCAATAGGGAGGTGGCTACTGCAAAGTGCTCTATGGCCCACCATAATGTATGTGTTTAATCCACGCCGTTCATCTAAAAATTAAGCAGATCCAAATCTCAAGTGGACCACACTACAAGAAAACAGTGGGTATTGAACGTCCACCATTAAAAACATCTTACGGTCTAATGTAATTTTTATTTGCCTGATTAGGTCACATTGACATGGATGAAGAGAAAAAACAAATATCTTATTCATCCAAAACTTTTTGGCCCTGAAAAGAATTAATGGTCTGCGTCCAATACCACTATTTCCTTTGGTGTAGTCCGGATGAGATTTGTATGTGCCTACTTTTTTAGATAATACCATAAAATAATCTGGAAAATGTATGGACGGCGTGGATAAATCACATACATCGTGGTGGGGCCCACAGAGAACCATCCGATAGCTCAAGCTTCAGTGGGTAATCCGCGTCCTTACAGTGGGGTGCGCGGCTGTGGTGTTACCAGGTACCCGCTTCGTGGGCGTTCCCCTTATAGTGAGGTCCACCTTAATGATACGTTGTGCATTCACTGGGTCCATTCATTTTTCCAGCCCATTTTAGGATGTAGTCCCAAACATTAGGAACATCTAAATCTCAGGCGGACCACACCATAAGAAACGGTGATGATTGAACACTCACCATTAAAAACTTTCCAAAGCCCATTGTAAGGAGATCCATAATATTTATTTGTCATTGAATCCGTCGATGATAAGGCCAAACAAAACTGGACAAAGATAAAACAAAGATTATATTGATCCAAAACTTTTGTAGCCTAAATTTTTTTTAATAGCCATTCAATACTTTTTCCCATGGTGCGGTCCACAAAATATTTATATATGATTAAATTTTGAGATAATGTCATAAAATGATTTGAATAAACTGATTAACGACATGGATATGAAAAAAAAAATAAAAAATTATCAAGTTAGTCCTCACAAGGTAAGGGTAACACCCGCTATGCTACCAACTTGACTTGGCTAGGCCACTAGCTTACTTTAGCTCGAATTCAACTCAACTCAGTCGTCGAGCCTAATTAGCCAACTCAGATCGGTCCTTGAGCCTGACTAGCTAACTCAACTCGGTTTGGTCAATAGCTCAACCATTTTGAGTTAAGATCGAGTCGAGTTCACCATTGTAGCATTTTTACAAACACCTAAATTGCACCTTTAAAATTTTATTGTATTTGAAACAATAGTAATGAATTTACAAGTATTTTATCAAATACCTTCTAAGCAACATAAAATTCAAGAAAAAATATACGTTGGTTTCATATAAATACCTTATTTACCACCAATCACACTTCTTTGAGTCATTTAATCAAACAGAGGGTGAGCAACATCAACATCAAGGTAACCAAGTTACTGGGCTAGTTTGATCCAAGTCAGGTCAAGCTAGGACCAGCTCGAACTCAACTCGTCTAGCTCAAACTCAGCTTAGAACCGTGTCTAATTGAGGTTTTTTGAGTCGAATCGAGCGAGCTAACCCGGCCAGCTCGGTTCGTGTACACCTCTACAGCTAATCCAGGCAGAGGCAGGGCACGGTGTCATATGCTGCTCAGGCAGTGTATTGTGCATGATACGCAGGCACCCGGAAATTATACACGTGGAAAACATTAAATCAAGTTAAACCGATGAAATTGTGGATCCCACTCTCACCAAACGGTGATCCCAGAATCAGATTGTTTGAATAACTCTATCCTCTGATTCTTCAACACTTGTTTGTTGAACTAGGACCGTTGGATAGTTTCCATTCATAACCGTCCAAATAAATGTCCGTACAGCTCGTCAGTGGGCTTCGTTTTTACGATAGGTGTGGCCGAGCTCTTTTTGACCGGGCCCACTCAATTTCCTGGGCAATAAATTTCCGGTGGTGTACTCTCACCTTTTAAAAAAATAAAAGATAAAAGAAACCGTCCAAATAAATGGCTACCAATCCAATGGTCAGATAATAAAATAAGCAGTGACTTTCGGTCCATAATTCATCTAAATTAAAAAATAATAATTTTAACTGTTTAATTTGGCATACTTTTATGCTGCCTATGCAATTTCTAGGTGCATGCGTATCATTTACCAACTCTGCCAGAGTATCAAAGTTTTTAAGGTAAATATCATTTTTCAATGATGTGATACTCTTGTAAAAATGATGTGATACTCTCTAATTACTTGGTGAATAATGAGTAATGACAGAGGAAAACTTAATTACTCTGGCGGAGTATGATGAATGATACGCCTGCATGGGAAATTGTACAGGTGGCAAACAGGTGACTGAAATTGAAGTGGCCAAATTATGGGTCCCAGTTTATAGATGTATCATAAACCAAAAGTTTTACTTATTTGACTAGATAACTGTAGGATTGGTGGACATTTATTGGATGGTTGAAAAGACAGATGGATATATCAACGGATGTAGGTGTGAAATAGCGGCTCCTTGCTCCGTCCTGCATGGTTCGAACCATGTGTCAGCAAGATCCAGGCCACATGTTCAACATGGCTCGAATTTCATCTCCCGTTTAAGATGTAAGAGATGCTATGGCTCTTTAAATCATACACGTGTGCTATATCCATCACCATTCATCGCAGGAGGCACAATCATGAAACATACCCCTAGCCCAAAAAATGAAGACAGTCAGGCTAATTAGCTGGGACACAGATGTATGCTGAATGGACGCGGATTGGACACTATCCCCGTCTGCCAGGGGCCCACCCTAGTGTATGGGTTCTATCCACACCGTCCATCTATTTTGCCATATCATTTTAGGATAAAAAGATAAAATGAGTCAGATCCAAACCTCAAATGGACCACACCACAGGAAAAAGTGATGATAATTGTGCCTACCTTTGAAACCTTTTTAGGGCTCACCTTGATGTTTATTTACTCTCTAACCTGTTCATAAGGTCACATAGACCTGGATGAAGGGAAAACAAAAATATCAGCTTGATTAAAAACTTATGCGGCACTGTGAAATCTTCAACGGTGGGCATTTAATCCCCAATGTGGTCCACTTGAGCGTTGGATCTGCCTATTTTTGAGCTTTCACCTTAAAATGATATGGAAAATGGATGGACGGCGTGGATAAAACCCATACATCACGTTGGTCCCTCAGAGCCCCAGCTTCGTTCATGCCAGCCTACAGTTTTCTCAGACATGCGAGCCCGCTGTGGGTGTGGATAGCACATTGTTAGGCTAGGTAATGTTCATGGTATCAACCACCTGATCAATGGCTCAGATCTTACACATATGCCATGTTGCCACACGTGGGTGGGAGTAGGATCCAATGCACCAATCAGAATGACAGGTGCAAATGTGGCCGTTCCAAATTTTAATCTTTAATGATAACCTACAAGAGGCTGTAAGTTTGTGCATGGGGCCCACTCTAGTGTTTTTATTTCATCCAATCCGTCCATCAGGCGCGCCTCACCAGGACGAACAGATGCTCCAAAAATCCTCTTACCCCAGAAGTTAGATGGGGCACACTGTATTAGTTTAGAAGTGCTAGGCAAGATTTTACATTAGTAAATTATTACTAGTGCCGTGGCCCACCTGAGTTTTGGACGGACAGATTTTTTAAATGCTTGGTAAGCATTAAAAATCCCACTCAACAATGGCATGGATTATTTCATACGAATGACACCGTGGGCCTATACAGCTTCGATTTTTCAACCACTGCATGGAACAGGTGCTGTGGAGGATTCAGGTCCCTTTCCCACCTATTAGTTGTGTGAACATCTGACCAATGTAAACGGTGAGCCAAACCTTGAAATATCACCCGAGAAATTAAGCCAACCTACTCATCTGGTGGACCACAGGTGGGGCCCACTCGTTGAGTTGGCTTGATTTTTTAGGCTCGTGGTCCCTATGGTCAACCCACAATTTACATGGAAGTATGTACACATTGCACGTTTTCAGGCCTAGTGATGTTGGCAGCGTCCTCTTTATGCTTTGATCATAACGATGCGTATAATTAAAAGAAAGGTTTTGGTGTACACGATGATAAATGGGACCCACAAAAATTGTCCGATCCGGATTGAACAAGCGTGACCTACGTGATGAAAATGCAAAGCCCAGGATCTGACTCGTGTCCAAGTGTGGTCATGCAACAAGAGTAGATCTGTCGCATTTTCTATTTGAGGTGAATTTGAAAGTGGGGCTCATACTTTTGGCAGCTTGATGTTCTAGACGAGTAACATGTTGGATGTGAAAGTTCACATGCAATGTCGCGTGCCAAGATTTTCTTCGGATTGATTACATGTGTTCGTGCGGGGCCCACCATAACATGTAAGTTCCTTCGGAGGCATCCATTGGATGCCCCCAAATTTTAGATTTAGATCCAAAATGCAGCTCGCTGATGCTCTTTTTTAGTCGCCCCTCTTACAGTTCTATATACATGTAAAAGAACAATATATACATGTAAAAGAACAATGACTGTAGAGACCCTAGATATAACAGTGTATCATACACAAAATTATCCTTGAGATCAAAAGCATTATTCTTGGTGTGATTTTTTATGAAGATCGCGGGGAGTAAACCTTCTTTGCATATAAAATAGATCTTCCGGTGGTGAACAACATGACTACCAATGCTGACCTCAAAGTTAGTTTAGTTGAGGTCCTTTGGACTAAGCTGAACTGTTGGTTATGATCGGGATCTATCTTCTAGGTTGAGTCGGTACTTATAATAATTCGTTAGTTATGATAATGAGATGTCAATCGTAACTAATGTTATTACTTGTGATTGGTACTTGAATTGATCACAAAGACCGTACCCAACTATTTAAACAAAGTTCTTTAGCCCCGTGCTACTTGCCTCAGTTCTTTAGCTGGACCTCTATTATTGAGTTACGTGCCTTCTGTGTTCCATACCTCTTATTGCTTCGTCAGTCGGATTCAAAGGAGAGCATCGAGGAGAGAAACGCTCCAATAGAAATTTCCAAAGGGAAAGTGAGGAGACTGTATTGGGCATATATCATCCAACCCATTCATCACGTGAGCCCCACCAGGATGAAGGGACACACCGAAGCTCGATTCATTCCAAAGCTTAGGTGGGAAAAGTAAATAGGTTTTAGACAGGATGGTATAATCCTCCCTGTGCTTTGTCGTCCCATACGAGTTTTGAATCAGGATGCTGCTTGGGACGGACAGTGAACATGAAGGGTCTCATCAAATGCACGGCTTTCCACGTACAAATCAAGGTGGGCCTTGCATAACTCAAACACTACCACAAGCTCGAACACAAAGGAACATTACCTATATATAACAAGGTTCCCAAGTCATGTGAGGGAGGCTAACATCGCTTGTAAGCAATACTCAACGTTGACCATTTCCATTGTCCAGATGGAATGATCTAGGGTTAGTTAGAGCCATTTATCTGGTGCCCACTACTTGCCTGGGCCATACCTAGGGTTGTAAACAGATCAGATATTACCATATTTTATCCAATATCCAACCTGAATATGGATACAAATTTGAATATTCTATTTTATTCCATATCCAACTTGTATATACAAATTTGGATATTCTCCAAAAACAATAAGTTATAGATATTATCCAAAAAAAAAAGTCAAATATAAATATTATCCAAAGAAGTACTAAGATAGAAGCTGAATAGTCAAATAATCAAATCTCTATCTAATTAAATTTTCTTTTAAAAAAGATAAATACCTATAAAAAATTATAAAAATAATTTCCATAACCATAATTAGCCACTATTAAACTACAAATCTCAAATAATTTAAACAAACATTTTCCAACATTGACAAAAGTTTTAAGTCAATTAATAACAGTTGTCACCATATCAACCTCATAATCAATGTTAATGTATGTTAACACATGATAGAATTTAATATATCATATATTAGCATTTAATATTTTAATTAGAAATATTATTAGTCAAGTAAATTATGAAAATACTCCCGGGCAAGCAGATAATAAAGTACTGAAGTAAATAATAATAATAATAATAAATAAATTGGAAAAATTATTGATTATCATAGTACCTGGTCCATCCCATCAATGGGCATGAAAATTGTATGTTTAATAAAAATGTTGAATAAAAAAAGGCACTAAAATCAAATTATCATGATTGATTGGTTGTCCAATTAATATGATTCAATGCATTTGGTGGGCCAACATAAAACTGATCCTCATCACCTCAGATTGTTTACCACTTGTACAGTGGAGATGCCATATATAACCAAGCAATGGAATCTCTAGTGTTGCTTGTAAGGAAATGCTGGTAAAGTGGGTTATCAGGTCAGAGCCCCAGTGACTATACGGCTTGCTGGCATCCAAGATTCCATGCATATGGGACCCATGGTCCGGTGATATGTCCTATTGATTTGACATTTAAACCCTTCGATCAATGGCCTACAGTGGTTGGAAAAAAAAGGGCAACCATTCAACAAGAATTACGACAAGGGATCAAGGGACCATAGTCCTATGTTGTATATGTGAATCCACTCTGTCCATCAGTTGTGATCCTCACTGCTAGTTCCTGGGGCCAAAAGTCATCCAGATTCATAGGGCAGGTGGGCCACACCACACCTCAGGCAGGGATGGGACTCCAACCATGGGTTTGGATGTGGGGCTATCAGGGTGCATGTATTTATTATTTCATCAAACCAGTTCATCAGGGGACGCGGATTTCCTCCGAAAGCCTTTTGCAGGAAGTTCCTGCGCAAGATTTCTGTGTGGGGCCCACTTAGACGTTTGTGAGAAATCCAACCCTTCCATCCGTTTTTGAAGCTCATTTTATAACGTGAGACCAAAAATTAGGAGGATCCACAACTCAAGTGGGCCACACAAGAGGAAAAAGTGAATATTTAGTGACCACCGTTGAAACATTTATATGGCCATAAAAGTTTTGTAACAGTACACATTTATGGTGTTTTCACTTTATCTGAGTGAAAATGGCCTTATAAACAGTTTAGATGGCATGTAAACAGCAAGGTGGAGCTTAGGAAAGTTTCAACGGTGGGCAATCCTTTCCCTACTGTTTCATCTCCTATGGCCCACTTGAGTTTGGGATCCTTCTCATTTTTTGTAGGATAACTTAAAATGAGGTCGAAAAACGGATGGACGGATTTGATTTCTAAAAAAATCGCAGTAGGCCCCACCCCAAATACTTGCGCAGGAACTTCCTGCGAAAGGCTTTCGCAGGAAATCCGCGTCCTTCATCAGGTGCGACTCTCTAGGATGAAGGGAATATTGAAAACAAAAAAAACAGCCTGGTCTAAAACTCAAGCCAGCCATGATGCAGGAACTGAAAGGTTTTAGGTGCAATTTTACGTCTTTTCCATTGCTGTGGCCCATCTTAATTTTTTATCAGGGTGATTTTTATATGCATGGTGAAGTAAAATGGACAAAGTAGATTTTACGTGCGCGCGTGTGTGTATATATATATATATAAAACATGGTGGGCCATAACAAACTAAGGGTGTGTTACATGCTGCATTAAACACGAACCGTAGATGATTCCAGTCCAAGACAAATGGGTGGGTAGGATCTTTTAATTTGGAGACCTTGAACCATGGGCCTTGAGATCACAACCTCAGTGCGCTCAGGTAGAGAGAGTTGGGATGGACATTGTCTCTCTCCACTGACGGCCTGTTTGGCCAGCTGTATTACCTGGGATTAAGGTGGATGGAAATGCAAAAGTTACAATAAATGCATGTATAAGATATTGTTCTTGAGTTTACTCCATATTTTCTAATATTATGTTTGGAATATGTGTATTTAAAAGTAAATCATAGAATTTACTTTTAAATTGCATTTGGATTGAAGGTGGATGAAGCAAAAATTCATCATCTCAGGGATTAGTAATCTCATCTTATACTTTCCAACACAAGACTCATTTTTCAAAGCTTACAAAGTTAATTTTAATCTCATCTCACACTCCTTCCAAACATGTCATCTGGAATTTCAAAGTGGGATTAGTAATATAATTTCATTTAATACAACTTAATACCATTGTCCAAACAGGCCCTTACTACTATTATGAGAATCCATGTACGGCCTGTAGACTCTTATTCCAGTCTATAATATCTTGATGCTTGTTTTTAAATTCAGGAGTTTCTTTTAAAAAGAAATTATTTCAATTTAGGCTGTAAGCGAATTGGTGACTTAGATTTGATGGCAAATTGATTTATGTATACCCTACCTGCATATGAATATAAGCATGCCATGGGAATAAACTCTTAGTATTGGACTTGTTAGACACTTGTATTGGATGATGTAACGTTTCGGATTTTCAATATTTTGAATTTTTAAAAAGTCTTGAAAATTTTTACTATAATTAGCTTACATTATCACTTACTAATTTTTAACGCTCGATGTAAGCCTATACGTGAGTGGTATCAGTAAAGAACCACACAAATTCGATTAATCAATCATAGGAAGCCAACGAATCTAGCCACTCATTTAAACCTCGAGTCTAGCCTCAGGATTTGTTCATATAAGACCCAAATTTAGCCGACTTATCACTGAGTAATTGAGACAACTGCAACTAAATAAAGACATATCAAAAGTAGAGACAACTAGGGATCAAATCTTAATTAACAAACTAAATTGACTTGTCTACTCTTTTAGCCTAAGAACCAGTGGTTTAAGGTGATTAAGATCGAACTTTCGTCTTCGCTGATTGCGAATAGGTCTGTAACGTCCCAAATTTTTGTTATTTTGAATTTTCAAAAATCCTTTAAAACTTTTGATATGATCAACCTACGTTGTCGCTTATTGACCATTGACGCTCAAAGTGAGCCTATATGCGGGTGGTATTGGTAAAAAACCGTACAAATCCGAATAATTAACCGTAAAAAGCTAACGAATCTGCCCGATCACTTAAACATCGAGCTTAGCCTCAGGATTTGTTCACATGGGGTCTAAATTTAGTTGTCCTATCACTAAATAATCAAGACAATCGTAACTAAATAAAGATCTACTCAAAGCCAAGACAAGTAGGGGTCAGATCTTAATTAATAAACCAAATCAATCCAGTTACCTCTTTAGCCTAAAAACTAATGGTTTAGGGTTATTAAGACCAAATTGTCATTTTCACTAATTATAAATAGGACACATTATGAACATAGTTAATCTAAACCTTAATAATTACGCATAAGAAATCTCGATACCTAATTCATTTTAGAAATGCTCCGATTTTTTGAACAAGTTTTAGATCGCTCGTCAGTGAACCACTAGTTCTAAAACTATAGAATAATGTCCGCCTAACTGAGCTTGACACCCATCGCGAGTGGTAAACCAAGATAATGCCCAAAATTACTCAACTTGGGCCAGAATCTAAGTGCTTCAAACGCACGAATCCCCTAGGTCAAAATCTGAAACTTAAGTAAAATAAACCTCCCGCTCTTTCGTGAAGTTATGGCTTTCCGACCGTTATATCACAAACAAACTCAAGGCATGAGTTAATGATATTTTCCTGCTCATATCCGTATAGTCGCGGCCTCGATCGACCATCAGTGACCGTTCGTTAAACAGACTTCTAATTATATCCGTTGATCGACGCATCTAAATAGTGGGTTGATCATATCCATACGTAAATCATTATTAGGGCTAACTATCATGCTGTTTATATCAATATATACACCCCATAGTGGGCTCTAGAGGTTAGAAAAACCTTCTCATAGGGCTAGTATGGTAAAAACTCAGCCCTTGGGGCTATTTACACAAAATCTAGAACTATATAAGGATTTCATTTGGGCACCCCGTCTCTCTGTACGAATTTACATTTTTCAAATGAGAGAAAGAGAATGAGAATGAGAAAGAAGAAAAGAATAAGAGTTGGAGATTTTGGTGCTTCCTTTCATCAGTCTCCTCCAACTAAGGCCCTAACTTTGATCATTTTCCTCCACCGAATCAACCCTACTTGCGATTGAAAGGTAAGAAACAAATCCTACTTCCTAACCTAGATTTTTCTAAAATGAATTGCATGAATCTCATATAGTTCTTAGTGTTTATATAAGAATTTGTGATTTTTTTCAAATCCTTAACTTTAGGAGCTCAAAATCAGATATTTCTTCTTAAGGTGCGGACTATTATGCTTAAGTTTTCAATTATCGACCTTTGAGGATCTCAGTTAATGATTTTATTGTTTATAGATAAGTTAGTGTATGTTAATAAGTTTAAATTTCAATTTGATTACAATATGTGTTATTACTTGGTTATGGATGTCCATATGTTTGATAAAATGCTTAAGTTGATGAATGTTTTGTTCTAATGATGTTCACATATTTAGTTGAATGATTGATTGGATGTGTTGATTTGTTGATGCTTACGTGTTTGATTAAATGTTCTAGTGAATGTATTATTCTATAGAGGTTTAAATGTTTGATAAAATGTCTAGGTGATTAGATGAGCGTTCTATATATGCTCTCATGTTTAATAAAATGCATATGTGGTTGTGTCGTTGAATATATGTTGACGGCATGACGAATTACTAAGTTTGTAGTGGTGTTTATGTTGCTTACAATGTTGAGTCAATTAGTAAATCGCTCAAACTAAGGGCTGGCCCTAGTTAGGCCGACCACCCTAGGCTTGTTTAATCGACCCGAATGAACACAAACGACCGATAGTAGCTAGACTACACGAGCTGCTTGCACCCAATGTCGGTTGTGTCATGGTTCTTTCAGGTCAATCAAATTAGTCCACTAACCGACTGATTATATATGTTCACAATGTATGATACGACTAAATGGAATATAGGATACTTCGTTCCTAATGGATGCGTCCATTCATAACCGTTAGTGCGATATGATCCCACTAAGACTTATGAATCGGGCATGGTGGTATGGGACACCCTGTCCGAGCTGTCGGCTTATGCTGGGGTAACGAGCCTCCCCATAGTGACCAGTAAACAACTAAGACTTATTAGCCAGGCATGGTGGTATGGGACACCGTGTTTGAGTTGTCGGCGTATGCTGTGGTGACGAGCCTCCCCATAGTGACTAGTGAGCACTAATGGAGGTGATAGACCATTGTTCGAACAGCCCCTGTTAAATTATCCAGCCGATGGTTCCATGCCAGAGTACTATTCGAACGACTCAGGCATAAATGGAATTGGATGACGAGCCTTTTTCTTTTATGTGTTTTGGTTTTATGTGATAAGCTCGCACCTTGAAACTGAGCGATCATACCTGGTATTGAGTGACAATCCATACCGGGTTGATCCTCATGCATTTAGCTATCATACCGTACCTTTAGAATTGTTGATTTGTGAGATAAATGGGTGACACCTAAATTTGGATCAAAGAATACTGGTAAGGAGTCGCTACGTGCGGCAATGAGCCACGTGATCCAGATTAGGACTCGTGATATAACGTCGGTATCCTACCTTCGACAATATGCTGGATAAATGGAACTTAATAATTACTCGGCTAACATAATCATTCATCGCATCACATTAGTTTAAAATGTGGCGAAACAGGCGTTGAAGTTATATATCGAGAAAATATTGTCATTTGCAGACTAGGTGGTCGAAGTCGCGTGCAAGAGAGTGTGTTTGGAAAGGGCATGCATCATGTCATATCTTCATATGTACATTTAATAAAAGTATTTAGGAATTATTTAATTTTTTGTTCATCATTAAATACTTTAATTGTATCAATAGCATGTGTAACTTAGAACTAATAGGAGTTAGCTACTTATTCCCACCTGGGACAATATTTTAAAATACTAACTAGGCATATCATTGATGCAGGTACTAGTGAGACCTCAGACAGGTTGGCTTATATTGGGTTTCGCCAACGCCATTATGTTTAGGAAAATTGGGCAAAAACTGAAAGCTTTACACTTTAACTATCTTAGGTATGTATATTGTGAATTGTGCCTTGTATAATCCCATTTTGGATGATCACCATGATGGAAATTGTATTTTTGACAGTTAGCTCTATTATTATGAATCTTTCGTTATCTCTATCGCGCTTTTGATCCGATAAGTTAACTTACGTTACTCTGATTATTTTTTTATATAAATCTGAATGAAGACTCATGTGCATTTTATTAAGTTAACACTTGGGAACTCGGTATCAGAGTCTATGCACTCGGGTGCTGATTTTTGGGGCATTACAGGGTCATACTATGAACTTAACTAATCAAAACCATAATCAGAGCGCACAAGAAATCTCATTAGTAGGCCACTAAACCCGAGACTATAGAAAGATGTTTGTCTTAGTGAGCTTGTCATCTATTACGGGATATCAAGTCGAGATCGCATCTCGAATCGCTTAACTTTAACTCGCAAGGCCAGTGCATAAGATGTGTGAATATTCCTGAAATTAATCAAGAACTTAAGTTAGTTGTGTGTATCCAGTCTTTGCTAAAGTTATGACTTTCCAACCGTTGGATCATAACCAAATTTAGGGCATAAAACTATATTAATATCCTATATATATTCGTATAGTCGCAGTCTCAATTGACCATCGATGACTGTCGAACTGACTTCTAATCATACCTATTGATGACAATCAACCTAACTTTGATATAAAAGCAAAGAAGGAAAAGAAGGGTCTTAAAGATGGTTGCTTCTTTTACAAGAAGCTAGGTCATCAAAAGAACGATTGCGCATAATTTAAAGAATACATTGTTTCTAAGGGTAAAAAAAATCAAGTTTTGATCTATTGTGAATCTGATTTAGCTTATATGTCGATAGACTCTTGGTGAATAAAATTTGATACAACTATTTATACATGTAATTCCATGTAAAATATGCTTCAAAGCCAGACACCAACTAATGTAAAAAGATTGGTTTATATAGGGAATGCCATTAGAGTATATATAGAAGTCATTGAAGTTTGTAGGCTTAGGTTATCAACAAGACACTTTCTTGATCTAGTAGATATTGTTTGTGTGTATTTTATAATACACAATTTAGTTTCCAATTCTCTGTTAAACAATTATGGTTATAAGTTTAAATTTGAAAATGAAAAATTAAGTGTTTTCTATGATTCAGTTGTGAATGATTCTAGCACTTTAGTTAATAATTTTTTATCAGATAGATTTGTATGTTTCACATATCTACAACATTAACTTCTCATATGAAAAAACTAAAGTCATCAAGTGAAGTTTAAACTGTGAAAATTCCTCCATGCTGTGGCACATGCAATTAGGCCAATCTTTCGTGAGAGATTAGAAAGACTTTTGTGTAAATGAATTCTTCATTTTCTGAACTTCTCAGACTTTAGGTTATGTATATATCACGTTAAAGGTAAACAGATTAGAACCAGGAAAAAAGGTACCACTGAGAGCGTATGACTCTTGAAAGTGATTCATACAGATATATGTGAACCGTTCCCTATATTATCTTGGAATAGGCAAAAGTATTTTATCACTTCCATAGATAACTACTTTCATTACACGTGTTTATACCTTATTAACGACAAATTAGATGCTCTGGATATATTTAAGATATATAAGGTTGAAGTCGATAATCAACTCGATAAAAGATTAAAGTCGTCAAATCCGATCGTGGTAGTGAATACTATGAAATGTATGACGAATCTAAACGTAATCCAAGGTCATTCTCTAGATACCTACAAGATTGTAGCATCGTCGCCTAGTATACTATATCTGGTACTCCAAAATATAATGGTGTATCGAAAAAATGTAATCGCATCTTAAATGACATGGTACGGTCTATAATTAATAATTTAACACTGCATGTGGGGTAATGTGTTGAAAACAGTAATGTATATCTTAAATAGAGTCTCAAGTAAAGCTATAATGAAAACTTTATATGAATTATGGATAGAACGAAAACTTAGTTTATGATACTTTCATGTATGGAGTTATCCTGCAGAAGCCAAACTATAAAACCCACATAAAAGAATACTTTTCTAAATGGTGTTTCGTTTTCTTATTCCATTTTTATCATAACCAAATGTCAATACGTGCGCATTTTGTGTCTTGCTCAACTTTTTGAGTCTCTCTTCCTGCTCAATATGTTGAGATATCACTTCGTTCAATGTCCACTTTTTCTTTTGTGTGTTATAGCTAATTTGAAATTAACTAAACCATGGAGGTAGGGAGTTCATACCCAAGAAAACCAGGAGTTCATCCTCAATTTTAAGACCCAATACGTGAATTTTAACCATCACATCGCATAATCCACAAATGTACTCCCTAATATTTCCTTAACAGTTATATATAGCTTGAGTCAACTTATGCAGAAATGAATCAGAACAAATTTATTTGATTTCATGAATTGGTTTCCTATTTTAGTAAAAAACTCTTTAGTTTTTTTAGTGTTGGGCATGACGCCTACATGGTCTCAGAAATCGAATTCTTTATAAATTGAAACACATCTTATTCAACTTCGTCCAAGACTTGTAGTTAGCTTTTTTTAAATCCGTATTAGAGTAAGATGGAATGGGAGGCTCAACTTCCTCCAGGACTAAATCCAAGTTCATGCAGCCTATAATTATTTCAACGGACAACTGCCATTTTTAATAGTTTGATCCAGTAAGTAAATAAATGAAATTGAATTGGTTTGGAATATTGGAAACAGTCATTACTGGACATACAAAGCATAACATTTACATTAATAAATAAACAAGTTCCATATAAAACTACATGAATGTAAAATACAAACATTATGCATGTATTAATATTTGATTAATTTGGGCCTTCAATTAAGTGACCCAGAATGATGATGGGCCATAATTATCAAATTCTGACAAAAGCCCGACGTATCATCGCGACTCTTCCTTAGGCAAAATTATGACATATACAAAATTATGACATATAAGAGATTCTATTGAACATGAAGCAAACCAATGCTGATGAAATAAATGTAAGACACTCATCACCTTTGGGTGAAATGAGTTTCTCAAATTTGTATCACCATCACCAATCCCTCTACCCCACTCACATCCTATCAAGCGATAATAACTTTTTGTTCTGACCACCGCCTACCATGGATACGAACGCAACTAAATGTAATTCTATAATAGAGGGTCACTTAACTCTATATATTGAAAGTATGAAAGTAAAAATTTTCATCAATTGAGGTCACTTTGGTAGCTAACACAACCAACTTCAATCCCCACTCTCAATGTTACGCCCCAAAAATCGGCACTGGAGCAAGGAGACTCCGATCCTGAGTTCTCGAGTGTGAACCTAATAAAAATGTATATAGACAAGTTCCCACGTGCACACACGGTCCGGTTAACATTTACCAATCATAATGGTTTTAAATCAGCGACATTAAAAGTTGAGCAGAGATAACTAAGACCATAAATAGATGACTAATATTTAAAATATATAATTCCAAGAGTGATGTCTGTCAAAATGAAGATTATACAATTCACAATATACATATCCAATATTAACACCCAGAGCACATCCAATTAATGACTCCAACATATACATACACAAAATTCAAATAAATATAAAGTTTTTTTAATTTTACCTGACACTCCCAAGACTTCACGGTGAAAGTGCAAGCCGATCCAAGTCTACCCATTAGAGATCTCGATAATACACGTATCAACAATATCATCGGGTTGGTGTTTTAAAATACCATCTCAAGTGCGAGTGAGTATCTAACTCATTGGTTTCATTAGTTTTAAGTTACACATGTTATTGACTCAATTAACACAAATAATGATAAAGTAAATAGATAATCACTTCCTAGATAATCTTGTTATATACATGTATGAAATTATGATGTGATGTATGCCTTTACAATCCAGCACTTCCTCACAAGCAACTCCAATGCCTATTTTGCAAATGCCAGCACTCCTTTGCAATCAATTCCAACGCCAAATCACAATAATCTGACTAATGTAATGTGGTTAATGTATATGTTAATCGAATAGTTATTAAGTATCATTCATCCAACATATTAGAGAAGCTAGGGTACTATCATTTTATCATGGTCATAACCAGATCGTAAGGCTCGGGGCGCCCGTAGGGGCTCCTCACTTATGTCCCTTAATTTATTTTTGGATTCATTACCCAAGCGACGACTCCTTAGCTAATGTGGGACTAACACTATCCTGACCAATCTTAAAGGACCCAGATGACATAACCCGAATGACACAGGGTTAGTCACCTCATTAACATGGTGGACGACGCCCATAATTAATGCAAGAGTTGTTACTCAAATGCAATTATGGTGCGGTCGCGTCATCCATTCTATTTATGATATAGTAGGCTTATAGCCTTCATAATTGCTTATTGGTCACTACGGGGAGGCCCGTCACCCTAGTGTAGGTCGACAACTCTGACACGGTGTCCCATACCACCATGCCCAACTCATGAGTCTTGTGGATCGTATCGCTAATTGTTATAAGTAGACTCGTTTAATGAGAATTAGGAATTCTAGATTCTATTTAGTCATGTTATACAGTGTGAACATACATTATCAGTCGGTTGTTAGACTATTTTGATTGACTTGGGATAATCTCGGTGCAACAAGCATTGGGTGCAAGCATCCTGTATAGTCCAACTACTGTCAGTCGTCCGTGTTTGACGCATGTCGATCGAACAAGCATAAGGTGGCCGACCTAACTCGGGCCACCCCTTATTTCGAGCTGTTAGCCGACTATCCCAACATTGTAAGCAATTCTAAACATCACTATTGACTAGTTATACATGATGCAGTCATAACGAGGTTTCTTATAAAGTATAAATTCAATGACAATAGTACTTAGACATTTCATCAAACATGTAAGCATCAATAAAAATAATGCATTCACTTGAGTATTTTTTCAAACATGTGGGCATCAATAAAACCACACATTTACCTGGACATTTCATCAAACATGTGAGCATCAATAGAACAATAATTCAATTACTTAAATATTTTATCAAACACGTGAGCATCCATAAATAACTAATAACACATGTTCCGATCAAATCGAAATGTGAACATGCTAGCATACACCAAGCTATTTACAAATAACGAATCATTAACTAAGACCCTCAATGATCGATAAATAACAACATTGGAATAATGGTTCGCATCTTAAGAATGAATTTTTAATCTTTGAGCTCTTAGAGTTATAGTTTTGGAAAAAATGATTCTTACACAAAATTTGAAGGAATTGAGTGAGATTTATACAATTCAACTTAGAAAAATATAAATTGATAAGTAGGGTTCGTTTTATACCTCTCAATCGTGAGGGGGTGTATTCGGCAGAGGTGAACGGTCGAGGCTAGAGCTTCGATTAGAAGGATTTGGTGAAGGAGACACCAATCTCCATCTCTTGCTCTCCATCTACTCCATTATTTCATTCTCTTACACATTATTTATAACACTAGAAATGTTGTACATGACCCTGAGGGTTAGGTTTCTATTATACTATCCATATGAGAGGATGTTTCTAACCTTTGGAGTCCACTACGGAGTGTAGGGGTCAATATACACCGCATAATAGTTGGCCCTAGTGATGATCTATGTATGGATATGATCGGTCCCCTATTTGAATGCACCAATCGATGTGTATGATCAGAATTTACTTCAACGGTTACTGACGGTAGATCGGGGTCGCGACTATACGAATATGTACAAGGTATTAATTTAGGTTGTTATCCTAAATTTGGTCATGATCTAAGTGAAATGTTCTTAATAGACTCTAAAGATATTTGTACATTTCATGCATTGACCTTATAAGTCCAAGTTGAGTGATTTAAGACGTAATCTCGGCTTGATGTCCCATGATGAACGTCAAGCTCGCTAAGACGAACGCCTTTTTATAGTCTCGAGTTTAATGACCTACTAACGAGCTGTTTAGAGCTTATTCGGATAATTAAGCATTTCTAGAATGAATTGGATAGTGAGATTTCTTGTGGGCGATTATTAAGGTGTAGATTAGCTATGTTTATAGTATGGCCTATTCATAATTAGCGAAAATGGTGATTCAGTCCTAATCATTCTAAATTATTGATTCTTAGGCCAAAGGAATAAGTAAGTTTGGTTTGATCCTACCCCTAGTTGTCTCGACTTTTGGTAGGTCTTTATTTGGTTGCGGTTGTCTTGATTAGTTAGTGATAGGTCGGCTAAATTTAGACCTTAAATGAACAAATTATGAGGATAGACTTAAGGTTTAAGTGATCGGATAAATTTGTTGGCTTCTTACGGTTGATTAATCGAATTTGCGTGGTTCTTTATTGGTACCGTCCGCGTATAGGCTCACCTTGAGCGTTAAGGGTCAGTAAGTAACTACGTAAATTAGTTATATAAAAAATTCTTAAGAATTTTTAAAAATAAAAAATAGTGACAATCCAGGACACTACACCTAGACTCAAGGGCTGCTACATGGTCATGCCCATAACGAACCATTCTGAAAAAGATTTGGTTCGATCTAAAATATACCTGATGTTAACCACCTGTAAGCTTATATATATATATATATATATATATATATATATATATATATATATATATATATATATATATATATATATATATATATATATATTCTAAAGTGATGGTTGGATTAAATTCCTAAAGGGTTAACTACTTAATATCAGCCTTAAATAGATGGGTAATGGCCCTGTTTCGAGTCAGATCAAAACTAAGTTATATTATTATACCATAAATACTGAATTACTTAGACCTGGTAATAAGTGAAAATCACTAATCATCTACTCATTAATTAAGGTTTTAATCATACTAAAATGGTCTAAGCATAATTATTTCAATGATTAAGTTTATCTTTTACTGGCAATATGCTAGAAAAACTAAAGTGAGCCCCCATAACGTCCAAAGAAAATGTAACATCATATAGTCTAAGGTTAGGTCCGAAAAACACTTTAATTAAACCCAAAACTAGGCCTACTTAGTGGCTTAAATCATCATCAATGGACAATAAGCCCAAAATATCTAAAGAGGGCTGCAAAAGTCCAAAGATGAATATAACATTAGACTCCAAGGTTGGGCCCAAGATTAGGCTCGAGCAAACCTTAAAATTTGGGCCTAAATACATGGTGTTGCAGGGCTAGATTAAGGCCTAAATATAATCATTAGACACGCTCCCTAAAAGAAAAAAAAAAAGAAAAAAAAAAGAAGAGAAGGCCATGGATTTGCTAAAGACAGGCTTAAAACTCAGCCCACTCAAGAGACTCATAACTAAGACCATAATTAACAACAAATGGGCCATATGATTGGCCCCATAGGTCTCTTACAAATGAGCTCAGAACAACTTGCCCATTTGAAAATTACTCCATCCCCAAGACAGGCCCACAACCTTAGGGGTAATCTTGGCCCTAAAAACAACAGGCCCAAAGGCATGTTCCTTCCAATGACTAAAATAGATCTCAAACCCTAGCCTCACCCCATCACCCCCTATCAAAGTTGACCAAAACCCTAGCCGCGGAACCCCGCTGCAAAGTCACATCACCGGAGCCCCATCCGTCATGGTTGCCGCTCGCCATTACTGGAGAAGACGCCAGCTACTGCTTAGCCAACACTCAAAATGACAATCAATTGCCATTGCAGGGTTGGGAGACACACAGAGCTGCTGGACAGATTTGAAGAGGGAGGAGCAGCAGAGGTGGGTCTACCGTTGCCTCTTCTTTTCTTATCATATGGAAAGAAATCATCGGAATTCATGGCTTCTCCGTTGTAACCATATGGTTTTTGGGGACCCAGAATATTCGAACACGAACAAGGTAACCCTGGCAGTCAGGGATCGTTTTCACCATTAACGACAGCCTCCACTGTCGATCACGAGTCGACTCTGACCATGGTTGTCAGTTCTCATAGACATGGCGTCAAGGTCCGACGACCATGGGTTTCTCGCAACGGTCGTTCTGCGATGATGCCATAATCCTCTACATCCCTTATTCCATTTATTAACCCTAATGGTTGTCAGATTGCGAATACATGGAGAGAGGATTCCAAAAACCCATTATTCGAAAGTAGTGGTCAGTTATGGCTACCGGTATCTTATAAGGTTGCCACCAGAAAAGTCAAGGGTTTTGGTATTGAAGATCAATAGTTTGTTGTTGAGAAGGGTCTAAGATCCGACAACAATATCGGAGTACAAGTCTTTCATATCAAAATTTGATAGGGCTATTGATGTGGATGTCGGGGTTAGAAGTGAAGTAAATGGTGCTTGGGTTTAGGGAAGATATAATAATAATAAAAAATCACAAAATCCCCAAGATCAATTCATAGTTAGCTTTGATACCAACTATTATTTTTATATTGCGTAAATGACGGATTACCAATGCATCAATAATAGAGATTCAACAAGGCGTACCTAATTGAGAAGACATTCACGATATAGTGTTATAGTCGAGGGATGCTAAGTTTTTTGCACCTTACATCTTTAGTTGAACCTCTCAATAAAACTAAGATTTTCTCTGGTATATTAGTGAGAGGACCAAGATAAGTATTTATAAGAAAGGTTATTATAAAAGCTTATTAATCACACCTCTCTACTCTAGGGTCTTCACACAGTAAGTTTTTATATACGACTTAATAAATACGTGTAGTAACTATTCAAGTGTCTCATCTAGCATCTATTTTCAATGATCACAGTTGCAGTGGGGCTCTTTGAATTGCTAAACCTAAACAATTCAATTCAATGGCAACAGCTATACCGATGCGCACCTGATGGATCCTTGCACCACAATGTAGTATGTTTTATTTTAGTCAATATAAAACAAACGGAACACTTTAAGTGCTCGAGTATGAAGTGTTGTGATCAGCCAGAGTTCATAACGAAGCTCCCCGGCATCTTTTTCACCGCAATAGTACAGCTCCGTGACCGTACCAGTCTATCCATGAAGAGAAATACCTTGATACTCCGGCAGAGTGTGATAAACAATACACATGCATTTAGAAATTAATGAGAAATTGAACACGTCGAATACAAATATTTCAATCTAAACCATCCAAAATATGGCCACAGGTTTAGATGCATATTAAACAATAATTTTTTTTTATTCGATAATTCTATTATTAGATTTATAAATATTTATTGGACTGTAAAGCTCTTTGGAAAAGCTCAACATGGTGTACGCGTGATATCCACTCCGTCCATCCTATGATCAACTTTATCTTAACGGTAAACACAAACTATCATTCTGATGCAAAACTCATATGGGCCACACCACTGGGAACAATGTAAGATTACATCTAAAATCTCTAAAAGTTCATACGGCATAGCCCACATGAGCTTTGGATCAAGCTAATTTTCGCATTTTTCCTTCGAGTCATTCCTGATGAACGTGTTTCATGAAAGACGAGAACCATCGTGGAAGCACCTATGATTGGTATCACATACCGTTTATCCATGTGGTGTGGCCCAACTGTGTAGATTATATTCCTAATTTTTGTATATTAGAATTGAGAGTCTAACCTGATCGATGGAATGGATTTCTCCAAGACAACATGTCGAGAGCCCAGAGAGCTTTATAATTGTAAGCACCCTTTCAGACGGGTGTTGCATGGGATTCTGTCTGTAGATCTGTATCCCACGATCATGTCGTCGTCTGAAGGGTATTTTCGTCAATTCAAGAAAGAAGGGCTACTCTGTCATTTGAAGAAAAGAACAAGCACAATCTGGTAACTCTACAGCGACAAAACACAGCCACCGAAACGCAGCCTCGGATACGGCCAGTTAGGCTCGGAATATCCGGACCTCTCATCTCATACCGAACCTACAGCCTTGGCAAACCCAGCTGGAGACAGCCTGTCAGCAACCAAAGCCCCTCTTCTCTCTTCTTTTTCCTCTCCTCCTGTTTTCTGTTTTGTACTCTCTCCCTCTGTTTCTCTGTTTTTCTTCCTTGTGATTCTAGGGTTCCGATTTTCTTTCAGGGGCTCTTGAAATCTGTGCCTTACATCTCTAGATCGAGATTGTATGCTCTGAGAACTTCTGGTTGATCTCTTTTTGGTTCGATTTGGTGCTGGTTTTCGCGGGAAATGACTTTTCTCCCCGGATCGGGGTTTTGAGAAGAAATGCCGGTGTTTGAAGACGTTTCTCCACAGGTGTTGTGTTTTCTTCTATCTGGCTGTTCTTTTTAGAGTGTTTCTGTGGAATGGATTGTAGAAAATGGTTAGAAAATTTGTGTTTTTCTTTGAGGTTTTGTTCGGATTTTATTTTGGTGATTTTTGGGAGAAAGCTTGAGGTTTGTTTGATTTTTGTGACGGAAATGGTGGATTTACTGGATTTTTTTTATAATGATTTTATTTTGTGATTTTGGAATGAAGTTCGTGTGATTTAGTTGGAGATTTGAAAGTTCGATGCTTGATAGATGTTTGACATTTTCTTTGGTTCTCTGAAGAAATTGGTTTTCTCATTTGGTAGTGCTTGGAATATGAAGTTTGTGATTTTCTATGCTAGAATTCTGATGAAGATTGTCGAAGAATTATGTTATCTTGGGCGAATGTTGAGAGATTTGTGGAAATTTTTGGTGTTTACGTAGAAAAGTGGTGATTTCTGTTCCTTCTCTGTTCATTTGTTTTGTTTTGAGATGAAGTATATTTTGGGGATGAAATGCGGGAGATTATATTTTTTGTATGAATTTGTGAATTTCATGTGGAATGATGGATTTTTTTATAGTCTGTGATGGAAATGGCTTCGGTAGTTTCTTATTATGCATCTTTGACTTTGATTTCCCCTAACGCTGGCATTTTTTGTTTTGAGGTAGAGCAATTGTGGTATTAAGTTAGATGAGAAAATTTATTGGACTTCGATGAAGATATGAAGTTTCTCCTTTGTGGGATTGTATTTGTGAAAATTTTCAATGCTTCAAACTTGTTAGATTTTGATTACTTTTTAGATTGCGATTATGGGTGCGATTAATTAACGAGGAAATCGACTAAGACTGATAAACCTGTTTAGAGTTAGCGTCTTAGAGAAAGGTATGGAGAATTAGAGATGGGCACAAGTTTCTTTTTTTTTTTCCTTTTTGGTTGAAAAATAGTGATGTTATTGATTTCGAGAATAGAATTATTGGATAATTTCTAGGTACATGTCATTTTCATTTTTTTTTTTCCGGTTTTGATTCAACCTGTGTTTCTTGGACTTGCAATGCATTGTATGCATTATCCTGCAGTGCATTTGAAATCAAAATGTTCATGTAGGTTGAATTCTCTCTTGTAGTTAATCACTAAATTTTATTTTTTACTTCGTAATTTTGGTACTATTTCTAGACCTATGTCTTTGTTCATCCTTGAATTAAGATTTAGGGACCGTATCTAAATTTTGATCTAAACGTTGACAAACTACTTAACATTGATGTCCGCAGCTGTTCGAAACAGAATAACTTCACGGAACTTGATTGATGATCCTTATTGACAATATAATTCAAGACATTTGTGAGTGTAGTGGATATAGAAGGACATGTGATACTTCCACTGCGGGCATCGCCTGTGGACTTGTTCTCTTTTCTTCCGAGGGAGACAAGTTTCTTGTTTGAGGTCCAGAGGATATTCTGAGCACAGTTTGGTGAATGGGCACAATTTTGTGTTAGCTATTGATTTGGGACGCTACATTTATTCTGAACAGTTAGAGAAGAAGGTTCTGATTATTGCCGTCTCCATTTAAAATTGGCCAAGACAGGCTGAGTGATTGCCTATAGTTCTTAAGGTTTGCAGCAAGAAGCCTTCTTGAAGCATTGTGCATTATTCTTTGGCATTTTGAGGAGGAACCTTCCACAGAACTGGAGGGCTTTTTATATATCCATGCTGGAAGAGAGTATGCGTGGAATCCGTGTTTCGGGTGATGCCCCTGACCAGACTCGCCGCCGATGCATTCGGTGTGGTGACAATTTGTCTAGTCTCTCTCTTGGTACTGTTTGGCTTGTTCTGCATCTTTTACTCAGCTCTCTTCCGTTCTCGGATCCAGAGACCTGGATATGTTCAACTCGGTTATTTTAATGGTCCGTGGATCATTCGTCTTATGCTCATCATAATTGCAATTTGGTGGGGTTTGGGGGAGATTGTTCGCTTAAGTTTGCTGAAAGGGAGAGGAAGGATTTTACATGCTGTTAGCCTGAAATGGCAGGAAAACCTCTGCAAGTTTTACATCCTTTCCAATTTAGGGTTTGCAGAACCAAGCATGTTCCTTACCCTCATATTTCTCCTCCATGCATCGTTGCAGAGGAGAGAGTTGGGGACTTTAAGTCGTCAATGGAACAGAAAAACATTCAGTTATGTAGTCCTTTTTTGTCTCCCCATGTTCGTTGCTCAGCTTGTCCTTGTTTTAACTGGACCCAAGCTCAACAACAATAAAGCGAGTTACATGAAGAAGATGCCAAAGTACTTCACCACCATGAGTATTGAAGGTTATAGTAAAGTCGATATCGCCCTGTGTACTTACCCATTACTGAGTACGATTCTGCTCGGGCTGTTCTCCTTTCTCTTAATTGCCTACTTCTTATACATTGGAGTGCGAATGGTGTCGTTGGTGATCAACAAGGGGTTGCGAAGGAGAGTTTTGTTGTTGATTTTCTCTGTTGTCAGTTTCCTTCCATTGAGGGTCTTGTTTCTCGGTTTCTCTGTTCTATCGCAGCCAGGGCATTTGGCATTTGAAGCCGTCGTGTTCTTAGCGTTCCTCATGCTGTTGCTCTGTGCAGCCGTGGGGATCTGCATGCTTGTCTATTGCCCCATCTCAGATTCCTTAGCTGTGAGGAGCCTGCAGCTCTTGGAAACTGAAGGGGCCTTTGATTTGAATGACAGCTCATCTCTTATTGCTAACCAGAGCCTTCTTGAGGCGGCTTCAAGCACAAGTGCAGGAAGAAACTCCGATGCGTCAATGAAGGGTGGCTCTATCTCTTTCCGGACAATGATCAAGGACAACGCCCCAACAGAAGGGTTTGAGGAACTTGGCCTTTTCTCTGCTACCACCCCCTGCCTCCCTTCCTCGCCGGGCTCCCCGCCACTTCCAGGCAGACCCATGATTCCTCTCCGAGAAGTATCTGAATGCTGAGAAGCCAGTTTTTATTTTTTTTTCCTTTTTCTTTTCTTTTTCTTGTATCAGTTTTGTGGTAAAAAAGAAGACGGTTATGTAAAGGGGTCAGTTACAATTTAATAAGGATTGCTTGTTCATAGGAATTAGGAAGGTGTATCCTTAATTCTCCTTTATGAGAGGGACATGGATTTAGATTTCGTCGTCCCTTGTTCTACTGGTGATGAGCTCAGGTTCTTTGTTTAGGAGGGGGAAAAAAAAGTCCATTTGAAGAAAGACCTCTCCTTCCACGTATGAACTCTACTTCTTGTTTAGGAGACATTATCTCCTATTTCATTTGCAGGAAAACACATTTAATCTCACACGGGAAGGAAAGGTGGTACCACACCAGGTGAAATTTTGAATTGTAGATAAAAATTGTTTTCTAGTGCATTTGCTGGTACTTTATTAGTAAATCTTGTAGCTTTACTTTATCAGTATCAAACATAGGATGCCAGTCTCAAGCACCCAGGTATCTCTCATATTTTTATTGGTGCATAATGTTCTCTATTGAATATTCTATTATTATGATAACAAGCGGTGGTACCAATGCTGTATATTTTAATTATCACCGCCTTTGAATGGGTACATGCAGTCTCAAATTGCTAGTTCGATTGAGGAACCACTCTCTTTAATAAAAAAAAAAGAAAAGAGTAGGGCATCCCATCCCAACTGGTTACAATAAGATTTGTTGGTATTCTAGCCTTTGAATTTGGGTCATCTTCCAATGATCAACACTGTGAATGGACAACTAATAAAAGGCTCCCAATGGGATTATTTAAACCGTTCAATAATATGGCTCTTTTACATTGAGTATGGATGGTCATCATGACCTTTATATAATCAAAGGGTTGAACTATTCAATCTGAGGTTGGGAATCCCCCGTTAAAGGGGAGCCCCGTCACGTAGATGATTTGGTTATTGAAAAAAGAAAAAGAAAACAAATCCAGCTGCTAGAGTCCTGTCAAGATGTATATTTGAGCAAGCCTAGAGAAAGTTTTGCTACTTTACGTTGTTCTTTCTAAATTTGTGTTTCTTGTTTCAACTTAAATTGCTCAGTAGAAAATTGATGCGATTTGCAAGACATGTGCCATGATTGCACCTGTCCAATATCAGAGCCCCAACTTGAACATGCTGTGTCCCAAAGTACGGGTCAGCCAGCCATCAAGTGTGCCCCTCGACGTGAGGAAATATGAGAGAGAAAGAGAGACCTCTAGTCTATTAAATTCCACGGACCTGTAAGCGACCTAATGATTTTCAGGCTAGGGCATGGATGCCAGTCCTGATAGATAGGCTGGGTCAGAGATTCTTGCCAAGTTGGTGCATGTTCCTCAGCTGTGGTAGAAAACTTTAGTAAAGTCTATAGAGCTTATCTTGTTATTTGAACTTTTGAATCTCATGTTTAAAAAAAATGAGATCATTGATGGGAAAAAGATTGCTCAGCTCTCACCTTTTCGCACAGCAACTGTTTTTTTTTTTTTTTTGAAATTTATTTATTTTTAAAATCTCTATGCGGCATGCATGACGAGACTAGTCAGGAGAGAATTTTGAGTGTTTCAAACCAAAATAAAATAAAGAGCACTTGGTCAATTAAGTGAAGCTATCTTCTGAGTTACCCAGCATAAGCTCATATCCAAAAATACACATCGAGAGGATGGTCGCAACCATCCTTCCCCCCTTTGGAATTTGGACACTACTTGCTAAATTTTTTTTGACAGTCTCAAATTGATGGTTGAGATTTCTTCATCACTGTGATGTTAGAGAGAGATCCATCTACATTTTTTCCTTGTTCGGACGTGTCCGAGTGGGATGGAATAGCCCACTTTTCACACCCACGTCTCCTGCCCTCTCCCCTTCTCTCCACGCGTATTGCACGTGACACATCCACGAGTTGTTCCTGAGAGGTTTGCTAACCCGTACGTGTGTCGATCTGGCTCGTTTGTATGCATCTAAAAAGTTCATGCGGTGGGGCCCACCTTGTAGATTATCTGGACAAAAAATTACGGAAGTTAAATAGTTCACGTAGGCCGCACTAGGACTCGGCATCGCTAGTGAACGCTCCGGAACCGACGGTGCTGGGAAATCACATGGGCGACACCATTATCTATGACTTATCCACGTCGTCCATCCCTTTTGCCAGCTCACTTCAGGGTATGAGCTCAGAAATGAGACAGGTCCAAATCCCAGTGGGCCACATCACAGGAAACAGTGTACAGTAGAAACTTTTTTACGCCAGAAGTTTTGGATTAAGCTGATGTCCGTTTTCCCCTACCTGTATGACCAAATCAACAGGTTGGATGGCAAAGAAACAGTACGGTGGGCCCTAGGAAGCTTTTAATGGTGGCCATTCAATCACTGCTGTTTCCTGTGGTGTGGTCAACCCGAGATCCTCGTTTTTGGGTTCATGCCTTGAAAAGAGATGGCAAAATGAATGGATGGTATGGATAAACTACATGGTGGGGCCCACAGCTTTTCAAGCACTCGTGTGGGTGCTGGAGGGATCACTGAGTCCGCCGCGAAGGGACCCGGGTTTCCTGCGAAAGCCTTTCGCCCACCGTGATGTTTGGGAGTCGTTTTTCCGGATCATTTTACGACATGCGAATCATTTTACGACATGCGACCAAAACTAAACATTCGTGCGGCCACAAAAGCTTCGTAACAGGCTAAGTTTTCTGTGATTTCACTTATTTAGTGGGAATGATATTATGAACGGTTTAGATGGCATATAAACATCGAGGTGGAGCATAAAAAGGTTTCAATGGTAGGAAACTCTTTCCCTAAATTTTCCTCTCATATGTTCCACTTTGATCACGTTTTCTAAAATGTTCTTGCAAAACGGATGGACCGGATGGATTTCTCCCAAACATGACGGTGGGCCCCACCTAGCGCAGGAACTTCCTCCGGAAGGCTTTCGGAGGAAACCCGCGTCCGCCGTGAAACGGGTGCCACAGGAATATCCTTGTGGCAGGACGTGGCCCCAGGCTCCGTGGGCCACTGTGGTATATGCGTTTTATACGCGTCGTCCATCCGTTTTGCTAGCTCATTTTAAACATGAGCCCAAAAAATAATGGGGAACTAAAGCTCAATTGGACGGCACCACATGGGGTGGGTACGACGAGTTTTGGATCAAAATTATATTTGTATTTCCCTTTTCATCGAGGACCGTGTGACCTCATGAACAAGTTAGAGGATATCAAGGATATCAAGTAAAACATCCGGTGGGCCTTGGCCACTCTACAACTGTGGGTGGTCAATCTCTAGTGTGGTGTGGTCCACTTGAGCTTCGGATCTGAGCCCAAAAATGAGCTGGCAAACAGATGGAAGGTGTGGATAAAACACAAATTACGGCGGGCCCCACGGAAGTTAGGCTACGTCCTGCCACAAAGATATTCAATCTGCCCCCACTAAAACCTACCTATACTAATGGCCTGTTTCTTAAATACGAAGTTAAAAGTCCAAATCTGAAGTCGAAAACTTAGTATTGAATATGGAAGAAAATGTTTGTTAACTAACGGCTGAAATGTTTGGAATATATTAATTTGACACATTTGCACTTATGAAACAATTATGATTGAATCCTTACCATTAAAATCTTCATTGATTCAATCAAATTATTTATTTACCAAACTATTGATAAGGTAAAAAAAATAACTAGATGAATAGACCACACAAATATCATCTTAATATAAAGCTTTTGTAACTGGCAAGAAATTTTTAATAGTCATTTACCACTTTTTCTCGTACAGTGGCGCATCAGAAATTTGGATCTGCTTCATTTTTAGATCATGCCAAAATATGAGCTTTCAATATGGATGGATAGCATGAATGTAGTCATATACATCATGGTGAGCCTCATAGTTAGGGTCCCACACACCACGGTGGATCTAGATTGCATACTAACGACATTAGTAACTCCAACTATTGGATGGTTTTGTGTAGCCCCCATCATAATGTGTGTTTTATCTATGCTGTCCATCCATTTTTCCAAATCATTTTAGGGATTGATCCCAAAAATGAGGATGATCCAAATCTCATGTGGCCTAGAACTTTCTTGGCCCATTAATGGTCGCTCACCACTATATCTTAGTATATGGCCCACTTGATAATTGGATTTACTTCATTTTTTATATAATGCCCTGGGATGATTTTTAAAAATCGGATGGACAAAGTGGATATACGATACATACATCAAGGTGGGCCCATGGTTAGGGCCAAGGTTAGTGGCATGTGGCACACCACGCTATCTGCTAAACCCCTATAATCCGGGAGCAAATTAGGTGAGATCCCGAACTTGGGCTTACAATGATGTATGTACCTTAAATCCACACCATCTAGTCATTTGAAAGTTCATTTTAGGGCATTATCTCAAAAATTAAGCTGAAGCAAATTTTATGTGGACCACACCACAAGAAATAGTTGTCATTTAATCCTCACCATAAAAAACTTCATAGATTCCACCAAAATGTTTATTTGTCATCCAACCCGTTGATAAGGACGCAAACACCTAGATGAAGAGGCCACACAAATATCATCTTGATTCAAGACTTTTGTAGCCCATAAGAACTTTTTAATGGGCAATCACCATTGTTCCTGTACCATGGTTACTGCAGGGGCATTTTCACACCGGGCTCAAGTGGGGTAGCCTATGGGATGCAGGGGCACACTCAGGGTGGATGGCTCGCAGAACCCATGAATTTGGAGCCTATGTGAGGTAGAACCCATGGATTTGGGGCCCATGAGGAGACGGAACCCATGAATTTGGGGTTCACGAGAAGGGTTCGATGGAGAACCTAACTAATGGATTTGGGGCCTGGGCTATAAGATAAAGGAATTGATTCATCATGCTCTATCAGTTTGAGTTTTTAGAGTAAGTGGTTAATTATCATGCATCAAATTGGTATCAGAGTAGGAGGTCTCGTGTTTGAGACTTCTCATCAAGGGTGATTAATGCAGGACTGTCTTACATTAATGGTCCATATGGGATTTGGAGCTACTTCATTTTTCCGGATCATGCCCTAAAACGAGCTTTCAATATGGATGGACGGTGTGGATGTAGTCACATACATCACAGTGGGCCCGTAGTTAGGGGTCCCACCACCTCAATGGATCGGGGTCTCACCTTAGCTAGAGACGGATCAAGGGGTTCTATGGGGGCGTACCTTGATATATATGTTTTATCCACATCGTCCATTCATTTTTTCATATCATTTTAGAAAAAAGGACCAAAAACAAGCCAAATTTAAGGTTTAAGTGGGTCACACTACAAGAAATAGATAGAGTTGGGTGCCTACATTTAAAATTTCTTGAGGCCACATAAGCCTTTGATCAAAGCCAATTTTTGTGTTTTCCCTTCATCCAGGTTTGTCTAATCTCATGAAGAGGTTAGATGGCCAATGAACTTCATAGTGGACCCTAAGAAGGTTTTAACGGTAGTCATTTCATTCCCACTGCTTTCTATAGTGTGGTCGACTCGAGGTTTGGATGTGACTCATTTTTTTGGATCATGATCTAGGATGATATAGAAAAGTTGATGGGCGGTGTGGATCTAACAAATAAATCATAGTGGGCCTAGAGAAGTGTCACACGTTAAAAGTAGGGTTATATTTTACGCAAAGAAGAAAGGGCAGGGCAATTTTGGATTTTTTAAAAAAGAATTCACGGAGCGCATTCTCCATTCGCAATTAAGCTAGACCTTCATTGTTGAAAAAATTCAGCTAAAATACACAAAACGATTTCCACGTTTCGTGTTAACAAACAAAACTAAATGCCGAGTGCTTTTCGGATTCCACGTTAAGTCAAAATTTTCAGCGTTATTAAACAGGCTCTAAGTTTATCATGGGCTAGGCTTTTAGGGCCTGTTCGGATACCACCAAATAAGTTAACTTTTTTTTACTGATTTTCTACTTCTCTCTCATAGTCCATGTCAAATGAGGCTCTCTAATAGTCCTTTTCAAATGAGGCCCTGCACGATAGATTCTACCCATTGAAGGTGGGGCCCACACGATGGGTAGTCCACATCGAAAGTGAGCCCCACATGATGAATGACCTCATATTAATGTGGCCCACATAATGAATGATCCACATTAAATGTCAGCCCCTAATGATAAATAGCCCACATTCAAAGTGAGTTGGCATGATGGACGGCTTACTTCAAAGGTGGGGCCTACATGATGGACACTCCACATCAAAGGTGGGCTCCGTATGATGGGCAGTAGATATTGAAGTTGAGCCCCACATGATGAATAGCCTACATCGAGGTGGGCCCCACATGATGGATGGTCCACATCAAAGGTCAACCCTAAATGATGAATGGCCTACATGCAAGGTGAACCCCACATGATGGATGACCCACATTGAAGGTGATGGTCCACATCAAAGGTGGGCTTCACAGGATGGATGACCCACATCAAGGAGGGCCCCACATGATGGATGATACACATTAAACGTCGGTCCTAATGATGATTGGCCCACATTCAAGCCAGGTCCCACATGATGGACTACCCACATTAGATGTGGGGCCCACATGATTGATGGTCAAGAGGATTGGTGGTGGATATTGAAGGTGAATCCCACATGATGGACAATAACATTGATGGTGGCCCCACATGATGGATGACTAACATCAAAGGCGGGCTCTACATAATGGACGGTGCACATTAAATGTTAGCCCATAATGATGAATGACTCACATCTAAGGTGGGCCCTGCATGATGGACAACCCACATTAAAGTTAAAGTCCACACAATGAACATTCCACATTAAAGGTTGGCCCCACGTGATGGGCAATGAATATGAGGATGGACCAAATAAACTTATGGGAAAAACAATTATGTGATGATGGAAACAAAACATACTTTTCTACTTAGCCTACAAGTATATTGTTTACCAAACAAACTTATTTGCTGAATAAATAGAAACCAAGATAAGGTACTTAAGGCAAAAGTATCTTATGTAAAGCAACTTACATTCTAATTAAATACCCCTTTAGGGGCCCACCGTGATGCATATGTTTTATCCATACTTTTTATCCATTTTGCCATATCATTTTAGGGTATAAGCACACAAATGAGGTAAATCTAAGGCTTTAAGTGGGCTATACAACAGGAAGTAATGGTAATAACTTTCACCATTGAAACGAAACATTCCTAAGGCCTACTGCTGTGTTTACTTATCATTCGACATGTTCATTAAGTCGCATAGATATGGGCAAATAGGAAACATAAATATCAGCTCGATCTGCAACTTCTGCATCTTAGGAGGTTTTCAATGGTGGACGTTCAATCTGAAAATCATATCAAGAAACAACGAGAGTACATAGAGAAAATTAAGAGATTAATATTGTCAATATAACTTGTCCCTTAAACGATTAAATCGTAAATCATAATCCGAGGCCATCTATACTGTAGAATCAGAGGGGTGATTAGACTTATCTGCTCCAATAGTGGTTAGATGGACCACTAGACCTGAATCGTTCGTCCTTAGCTTTGTGGAGGTCCCATATCGTGTAGATTTCCGATTTAATGTTTTAATCACGAAAGGTCATTGGCCCTTTCATCACATTCTATATTTTATTTTAATTATACATTGATCAATTACATATTCATTTATCTATTATTATTTATTTTCTTCCTAATGTATGAGAATTAAATAATAATAATAATAATAATAATAATAATAATAATAATAATAATAATAATAATAATAAGAGTAATATCAAATGTACGATATCTGGATTTACATTCTATTGGCTCAAGAGAGTCAGAGAGATCAATCTTGAGGATTGGTAAAATCCAAACATTGAAGATTTGATTAAGCCCAAATATAATGGTGTGCCATAGATTGATTTGAGATATAAAATAATGATAAGGGAGAAATCAAGGGATTGAACAAATAGATGCCTTTTGCAGTCGCAGTGGTACCCCAACATTATGGCATCCACAACCACCGCATAAAGTGGTGCTCTCATCTAAGTAGCCGCAACCATGGATGCCGCCACCGCTCACAGCGACAACAGCCATGGCCATTGCCATTGTGAACATCAGCAGCTCATAACACATGTCTCTTATTATATGGTAATCATAAGGGATTGATGATGGTGTGTGTTTATCATAGTCCTCTTACAAACATGTGGTTGGAATGTGCACCAACCACGCTGTTATGATTGTAAGGTCTTTTATAGATGGATGATTGCCCATAAAAACACTAATTAGACTATCCTAACTTATCTAATTGGTGGGTATGAAATGCACGTCTAAAAGGTAAATAATTAGTAATTTAAATCCAATGAATTTTGGGTGACGTTCCATTCCTAACATGACCCGTGGTTTGAATGGTATGGATTGAGGTATATATTAGCTAATGTACAACCTTATGTGTATAAAATATATAAGCACTTACAATATCCCCATTTGTCAATTTCGTGACAAAATACATAACATACACAACACATCCACTAACATACATACATATACTCATGATCATAATCATCAATAAGATTGAAGCTGCCCTATAGATTTAATAACCATCCTTGTAACCATCTTTATTCATTTGATGCCACACCAATCAATAGTATGTATATCTTCTTGAGAAATATAACATGTACTATGCCATAAAAACATGTACTAGGCATACTAGGCATAAGATTCCATATAATTTCAAAATTTCCACCACATCACATCACAAAGAACACATATATAGCATATTTGTCCCCCCATTTTTGTCACAAGTTGGCAAAGGATGAAAATAAAATGTAAATGGAAATCAAAAATATCACAAATCATAGTAAAATGAAGCATAACATCAAAATAAACAGAGAATAGTATATAAAACAGTGTATATAATATCCATACAAACCATATTAAACAAAAAAAAGATCCAAGCAAACCATTAGTATATAGTTTAATATAGACCCATGCAAATAAGAAAAAATAAACTTACTTACTTAGACTCTGATGAGGATGATGCGGGCATTAAAGGAATATTAATCCTTAAACTCTGATTGAAATAATGGAAGTACTTTTTCATGTAATTCATGCTTGATTTTTGAGTTTGGGCTAACGAAGTTTGGGACACTTGTAGAGCATCCACTTTCTCTTTCAAAGCAGATAACTTCTCATCAAATTGAGAGAGGTGATAATCAGAGTTATTAATGTCTTCAAACTGTTCCATGTCATTGAAGATGTCATTCATATTGATATCTGCTCCCTGAGGTTCTTCCTGATCTTCTCTTTATTTGAGAAGGGGAATGAGGTGCATCATATTCAAATTAGCATTGTTAAAGGGAAATTCATATTCCGGTGCTTCAAACGAAGGAATTTGGACATGACATTGAAGTGCGAGAGAGGATGTAAGGTGTCTAAATATAATCGAACCATGCTTAGGATGCAATTGAAATTGAATAATTATGTAATAAATCAAGGAAGATATACAAATATACACACCAACAATGACAACATAGACAACACGAAACATAAATGGAGTAAGATCAGTCTTATTCCCTGCCCTAGGATACACATTAGAAGTAAAAATGTGACGCAAGATGTGGTATTTGGGAAACGGTTTGTTTGTGGGTAAGGAGTTACCGGACCACCATTCAGCATTAAATCCACATAACGTTCTCATAAGCGATTGTTTTTCAGAATTAGTCATTTTTTTCTGAAAGAATCACAATCAGCATTCCATCTTTTGCCATTTCAATTTCCATTAAGGCAGATATGGTGGAAGGCGTTATAGTGACAACCTCTTCTAAAAATTTAATTTTGAAACATAATTTATCAAGAGAGACTTCAGTAATTGAGACATACATGCCTTGCACGATGGACTAATAAGCCATCCCGCCCCACAGCAAAATCTTTTCCCATCCAACCTTGGAAAGTATTTCAACGAGACCGAATCGAGCAATGTGATTTACATAAGGTTTTAATGTAAGACTCCTATCAGGTGGGCCACACATGATCATTGGATCTAACCATTGAATTATTCAGATTGATCGATTTAGTGAGTCCTACTTGTCTTCCCAATCAGATATGCTTTTAATTTATTATTTTAAATCTCCATTGTTGATGCATAGATAATCCATCAATTCCACCATACATATCTAATATTTAGTATCAAAGCTACCAATGCATCAATCATGGTAGTTTCCTTTGCGAGCACTCATTCAGTCCTGATGATTTGGGTTTCAGCAATGGTGACTTAAATTTAGATTAATTTTTTTTTGAGCTCCCTAAAACAGAAGTCTGCCTCTGTCAGTCAGTTTTGAGGTTTCGCAATCAGGACTATTGTAGCAATGATCAGAACCTACCATGTTTGCCATAATCGGTTGACAACACAGCCATTAATAGTAGTTGTATGCTGTCATCAACGTATCTCCGGCAACAACGCAAAATGGGTGAAAACCCAATCGAGTTCAGATTACGTCGCTGCTGACAAAACCCCTTGTTTACAGATTGGTAATGTGTTGCCTTCTCTGATAACACATTAGCGCTGTCGGCTGTCATTAATGGTGGTCTTCCTCTCCCTCAGCGGCTGTTGAGTGGCAGCCGATTTTAGAAGCAGCGAACTCTCAATCAGCGCTGTCTGCCATCATTAATGGTAAAAACCCACCACCATTGAATCAAATGACAGTGGCAGCCATTGAATTCGATGACCGCTGGTGGTGAGGGCGGCGCTGTTTCACATTTCCATCGTGTGGCCATGGCTGCCATGGAAGCCAATGCGATGGCCGATCCAGCAGCCATGGTGATGGGAGTCGATCATGGGGCAACAGCGGCAACTGCTCCACTGGTGATGGGGATAACACGCGGCTGGATTTTAGGCAGCATGAATTCTGGCGAGGTTGTCGAATCCCCAGGGCCGATTGCGATTTTGGAGATCGTGCAGCAGTTGTGGTGGAAGACCGTCCCTAGATTTTATCCATGGGGATGCGACTACTCTGTTTGAGCAGGACTAGGGTTTTGGCAGACATGGGGCAACACACGAAGCTTTTGCATAGGCTTGTTTTAATGGGCCTACATTGGGTTTTCATATGGGCCCATTTCCAGCAGTCTTTGGGTCTGGTTTTGAGCACTTTTGGACAGATTTTCAGGGTCCACTAAGGTTTTCTTTGGTCCATTTGATGGATTTTTTGAATGGCTAGAATATGGGCTGATTTTTGGCCTATTTTCAATTTGTGTTATTAGGCGTATCCAAGGGCCATTTTCAAAGCTATTCTGCGCCCAGCCAGATATCGGATTTTTTAATATTTTGTGGAACCTACCTTGGTAATTTGGGCCCTAATTTGGGTCTCTTTCATGATCATTGTAGACCCAACCCATGTGTCCTAATGTCTTATCATTTTTTCTTTGGACCTTTAGGGGCCCACTTTAGAATCTTGGGCCCATTGTCCAAGATGATGATTCTAGTTATTGTATTTTTTTTAATACTTGGGCCATTTTAGTACAAATTGAAACCTAATTGATGGTTGGTAAGCTCTAGTAATTCAATAAAAATGGTTAAATTTATAGGTTATGATCTGACCTAAATAGGGTCATTACCTATATGTTCGAGGCTGATATTGAATAGTTGACTATTAAGAACTCAATCCAACCATCACTTTTGAATATGTTTAAGCCTACGGATGATCAACATCAGCCGTATTTTGGCCCAAATCAGAACCATTTCAGAATGGTCCATTATGGGCATGACCATGTAGCAATCATTGGGTCTAGGAGTGGGGATTGAAGCTAGTTATGTTAGTTACCAAAGTTACCTCAATTGGTGAAAATTTTTTGCTTTCAGATTTCAGTTTATGGAATTTAGTGACCATTCATACTATGATTGCATTTAGTTGCGTTCGTTTCTATAGCGGGTGATAATCAAAACAAAGAGGTATCATCACTTGGCAGAATATGAGCAAGGTGAAGTGATTGGTGATAGTTATATAAGTTTGAGAAATTCATTTTGTCCAAAGGTAATGGACGTCTTAAATTTATTTCACTAGCACTGATCAACTTCATGTTCAGTAAAACCTCTTGTATGTTGCAATTTCACCCAAAGGAGTCACAATGATACTTCGGGCTCTTACCAAAGTTTAATGACTATGTCCCATTATCATTCTAGATTATTTGATTGAAGGCTTAAATCAATCAAATATTAATACATGCATAATGTTTGTTGTTTACATTCATGTATGTGGGACTTGTTTATTCATTGATGCGAGTGTTATTTTTAATGTTCAACCATGATTGTTTCCAATGTTTCAAACCAATTTAATTCCATATCTTTACTTACTAGGTCCAACTTCAAGAAAAAGAAGCATTATTTAAGAAATAGTTCTTCGAGTCCTGCAGAGGATTGCACACAATTTAAAGAATGAGTTTTTCTAGGGGTAAAAATCAAGTTTTAGTATGTTTTGAATCTAATTTAGCTAATATGTCCATAGACTCCTGATGGATAGACTCTGGTGTAACTATTCACACATGTAATTCCATGCAGGATATGCTTCAAAGCCGGACACCAACCAAAACGGAAAGATCTGTTTATATGGAGAACGACATTAGAGTAGACGTGGAAGTTATTAGAGTCTGTAGTCTTAGGTTATCGTCAGGACAATTTCTTGATCTAGTAGATTCTATATGTGTGCATTTTATAAGGCGCAATTTGGTTTTCATTTTCTGTTTAGACAAATTTGGTTATGAGTTTAAATTTGGAAATAGAAAATTTAATATTTCCTATGATTCGGCTATGATGGGTTTTGACACTTTAGTCAATAACATTTATCAACTAGATTTGGATGTTTCACATGTCTATAGTATTAACTCATCACATGAAAACATTAAAGGCATTAAGCAAAAGTTAGATTGTGAAAATTCCTCCATGTTGTGGCACAGGCGATTATGCCATATCTCTCGTGAGAGATTAAAAAAGCTTGTGCTTGAAGGAATTCTTCACTCTCTGGACTTCTCAGACTTTGGGGTATGCATAAATTTCATTAAAGTTAAACAGATTAGAACCAGGAAAAAGAGTGCCACTAGGAGCGTAAGACTCTTGAAAGTGATTTATACAGACATCTATGGACCGTTCCCTTCAGCATCTTAGAATGGGCAGAAATATTTATCACTTTCATGAACGACTACTCTCGTTATAGGTACTTATACCTTATTAACGATAAATTAGATATCCTGAATATACTTTGAGATGTATAAAGCCGAAGTTGAGAATCAACTCGATAAAAGGTTAAAAGTCGTCAGATCAAACCGTGGTGGTGAGTACTACGGAAGGTATGACGAATTTGGACGTAATCCAGGGCCATTTGCTAGATACTTATAAGATTGTGGCATCGTCGCCTAGTATACAATGCTTAGTACTTCAGAGTATAATGGTGTAGCGGAAAGGTGTAATCGCACTCTAAAAGATATGGTGCGGTCTATGATTAGTAATTTAATGTTGCCAGAATCTTTGTGGGGTGATGCGTTGAAAATAGCTGTGCATATCCTTAATAAAGTCCTTAGTAAGGCTAAAATGTAAACTCTATATCAATTGTGGACAGAGAGAAAGCCTATTTACAATATTTTCATGTATTGGGTTGTCCTGCAAAAGCCAAACTATATAACCCGCATGAAAGAATGCTTGACCCTAGAATAGTTAGTTGCTTCTTTATCAGATACCCAGAAAGATCCAAATGATTCAGATTCCATTGTTCATCCTATTCCATGAAAGTCATTGAGATTACGAATGATAGGTTTATTGAGAATACTGAGGATAGCGGGAGCACGAACTTAAGAAACATTATATTTGAGGAAGAACGGACTGTGATTCCCACCATAATCATTCAGAGTAGCGTGGTTGTTCGTCCAGCAGCGGACCCTGAGATCCTTATGGATGACCATGCATAGCCTTAAATACAACCCATTGATGAGGAAACAGAAAACTCAATTCAGAATAATGAGCCTTTAAAACGATCACATAGAGAGAGAAGATCTGCGATTCCAGACGATTACATCATCTATCTAAAGGAGCATGATTTTGACATTGGACCTGAAAAGGATCCTGTATCTTTTTCACAAGTTGAACAAAGTGTAAATTCTTCTCAATGGTTTGATGCCATGAAGCATAAATTGAAATCCATGAAGGATAATAAAGTTTGAGACCTTGTTGAATTGCCTGAAGGGATTAGGCCGATTGGTTGTAAGTGGGTATTCAAAACCAAACGAAACTCTAAGGGCAATATCGAGGGGTATAAAGCCAGACTAGTTACAAAGGGTTTTAGTCAGCGTAAAGGCATTGACTTTAAGGAGACTTTTTCACCCGTGTCTAAGAAAGACTCCTTTAGGATCATTATGGCTCTTGTGGCTCATATGGATTTACAGGTACATCAAATGGACGTGAAAACAATGTTTCTCAATAGAGACTTAAGTGAGAACGTACATATGTTACAATTAGATAGTTTTAAAGCTAAAAGCTCCGAACATCTGGTCTGCAAGTTTAAGAAGTACATTTATGGGTTGAAACAAATATCATGACAATGGTACCTAAAGTTTTTTGAATTTGTTTCTTCATATGGTTTCATTGAAAACACTGCAGATGAGTGTATATATATGAAAATTAGTGGGAGTAAATTTATTATTTTAGTTTTGTATGTTGATGACATTTTGTTGGTCAGTAGTGATATTGAATTGTTGTGTGAGACTAAGAAATTTCTATCTCAAAACTTTAAGATGAAAGATCTTGGTGATGCATCATTTGCCATCGGTATTCAGATTAGCTGGGATAAATCACGTGGACTGCTTGGTTTGTCGCATAGGGCCTATATTGATAGGGTTCTCGAAAGGTCTAACATGCAAGGTTATGCTCCTAGCCAAGCACCTATTGTAAAAGGTGATAGATTTGGCCAATTTCAATGTCCTAAGAACGACTTAGAGAAGGACGAGATGAAAGATATTTCGTATGCGTTAGCAGTAGGGAGCATCATGTATGCTCAGGTCTGTACGAGTCCGAATTTTACTTTTGTGGTTGGAATGTTGGGCAGGTACCTTAGCAATCTAGGAATGAATCATTGGATAACTGTTAAGAAAGTATTGCACTACCTGCAAAGGACAAAGGACTTCGCACTCACGTACAAGAGATCCGACCATTTAGAGTTAGTTGGATATACAAACGTAGATTTTGCGGGCTGTCTCGACAGTAAGAAGTCTACCTCGGACTATGTATTCATGATGGGTGGTGGAGCTGTATCATGGAAGAGCATAAAACAGTCGATTACGATATCTTTTATCATGGAAGTAGAGTATGTAGCTTATTATGAAGCCAGGAGTCAGGCAATCTGGCTTCAGAGTTTTTTCTTTCGTTGACGAGTTATACAGATGATCTCAAAACCATTGAAAATCTATTGTGATAGTTCAGATATAATTAACTTATCCAACAACAATAAGCATTCATCAAGGTCAAAATATATTGACATTAAGTATCTTGTTGTGAAGGAGAGAATTCAGAATCGTGAGGTATTTGTAGAACTCATCGACACGAGGCAGATGATAACAAATCTTCTCACTAAAGGTTTTCTTATTATGCACTTTAAGAAACATGTGACGTTTATGGGAGTTGTAGATCCCAGTGATATATTTCAGCAGTGGAAGTTTTCAGTTTTGATCTAATTATGTATAGACATTTCAGAGATCTCTTTTATATGCATTGATGATTCTATTATTCAGTTTATATCTTGCTTCTCATTCAGTGTGCACTTTAAGTTTTGAGTAAGTAATAATTTGGTTTGTGTCTTCGTGACATGTTCAGATGAACCACTCGAAGATAGGCACGTGTGATCACATTAGATGTGCAATCTTCATACCTCACCCCATATCCTTGATCCATGTCGTTGAGGCTATTGGTATTCGTGACTGTGATTTGTTGCACTTCGAAATGTATAAATGTTGTGTTAAATACCATGATTTAATATCTGTATTTTTGATGGACCGGATCTCGCAAGCGTTGCTCAAAATTATCTAACGGTATTATTTTAAAATTCAGTAGGATGCCCATTAGAAACTTCAAAAGCAAATTCATTTTTCAAAATTTTTTTCACAATTAAAATAAAATATTTTATTTTCTTTCAGAGATCAGTGTAGCCCAAGTGAGAGAATGTAAGACTCCTATCAGGTGGGCCTCACATGATCATCGGATCTGACCGTTGGATTATTTAGATTGAGCGATTCAGTGGGCCTCACTTCAGTTGTGATCATTGTAAATAGGTTTGGGGTGGGATGCTTGAATCATTATCCTTGTACTCGGTTATTAAGCCAGATATGGAAACCTACGATGTGGAGACCTTAGAGGGAGAAGTGTGATGGATAAGCTTCTAGCCCTCTTTTCCATAAATAGATGTCTTGGTCCTCCACCAACACAAGAGAGAAAATCCTGGTTCCATTGAAGGTTCTCATAAAGGGTGTGAGGTGCAGAAGAGCAAGATTCATGTCGGTGGAATGTCTTCCCAATCAGGTTCACTTTTAAGTTATGGTTTTGAATCTCCATTGTTGATGCATAGACGATCCGTCAATTCGGCAATACAGATCAAACATTTAATACTATGCTTATATGTTGGGCAGGGTTTTAAAAAATCCGAGTTAATCGATATCACTTTGTCTCACGCTCAGGTATTTAACTGGGTATTTAAAAACCCCCGCTCAGAGAAAGGGGTTAGGGTTAAAAAAAAATCAAATTAGGGCTCAAGCTCGGGTATTTGACCGGGTATTTTTATTATACTTTGTCCATCCTAGTTGATCCGAATGAAGTTTGAGTCATGGATTGAATCGAGCTCAATCGTATCAGACTCAGGCTCAAATTTTTGCCAGCTTCCATAAAATAACTTAGACTCGGCCTGAACCAATTTGGAGCCAAGCTGAGTTGAGCTTTTCCGAGTCAATACGAGCGAGTTAAACGGAGCTAACTCAGTTCATGTTCGGCCATAGTTGGAAGCTGTGGGCCCACAAAGATGCCACTGACAAATCCACTCGGTCCATCGGTTTTGCAACTTCACAGCGGAAAAGGACTCTAAGCTTCGAACAGATCCAAAAGTCATATTGGCCATACCACACCAAAAAGCGGGGATTGAGCGGCCAACATTAGAATCTTTGTGGAGGGTCATTACAGTTTTGTATTAGGATAATGTGTCCACAGTTTATCTAAGTGGTAATAACCTACGAACGGTTTGGATGGCATATAAACATCACGGTCAGCTCCAGAAAGGTTTAGCCGTGGACGTTTCCATTCCAGCTTTAATTTGGTGCGGCCCATCTAAAATTTTTATGTACCCGATTTTTAAAATCCTGTCATACTGTGATCTTTGAAAGCTGATGGACGGAGTGGATTTACCTCGGGAATCTCTTTAGCCCTACAGCCCCCTGCAAAAGGGGGCACAGGCAAACCCCCTCCATCTCTGCGGTTATTAAAGTTTTTTTCGGTTAAGACTCCTACGTTAGTTTTTAGCCGTTTAAGAAATGGTAGTGACTCACCAACCGGTCACTAACATCTGTTATCCTGACCATCCAAATTGTGGGTCCCACTGGGATAGAATGTAACTTTAAAATTACATTCATAACGCAGTCCTAACCGTCTAATTAGCTTCGAGTGGATGTTTTAGTGAACAATCCTAATTATATTCTCCTGTCCGTCAATCAGCGATTTGGATGGTCTTGATTGCCGTAAGAAAATGTCATGTGTGGCGGAAGAGTCACCACCATTTTTAGATGGAAATCGGATGCGTACGGAGTAACTCAGTACGCTTTTATCGTACTGAGTAAACTATGTTGGGCCCACCGTGGATGTATGTGATTTATCGCCGTCCATCCTTTTTTTTTCAGATCATTCTAAGGGTTGAACCCAAAATCAAAGCATATCCAAAGCTCAAGTGGACCATACCGCAAGAAACAGTGGGAAAATGATTTCCACCGTTGAAACCTTCTTGGTGCCCACAGTGATGTTTATTTGTAATCCAACCTGTTCATCAGATCACAAAGACATGGATGAAGAGAAAACAAAAATATCAGCTTGATCCAAAACTTCTGTTGCCCGTAAGAATTTTTCAACGGTAAAAATTCAACGAACACCCTTTCCTGTGGTGTGGTTCACTTGAGCTTTGTATAAGCTTCATTTTTGGATTTAGATCCTAAAATTCCCTGATAAAATGGATGGACGGAGTGGATAGAATGCATAAATCACGTTGGCCCCACAGAGTTTACTCAGTACGCTTAGCGTACTTATAGACGTTGCGTTTAACTTTAGAATCGGGCCATGTTTCTCCACCCAGACACGTGGCAGAACCTGAACCGTAGCCCACAAAGCTCCGGCCCAAGCTTCCTCCTAGAAACTTCGTTCATCCTGTAACGAAAGGAGAGGGGACAAAAGGCCGATTTTCTCCTCCGTACTACCGAAGTGAAAAATGTAGCCCGCCAGCTGGGCCATGCAGATCATCATAAAGACCATATCATCTCAGGAGGTAGGCCCTAACATAGATGGTCCATAGACGGTCCTCTTTTTCCCAGATATGATTGTAACCATTCGAAAAACAAAGGTTAATGTAATCCGTTACCCACTCCGTGATTTTTTCTGTCCTTAAATCGAACGGTTCTGACGTATCTTGGAGAATCATATACTTCTATGTACTAATAGAAGCTGGATATACCTATTCAACGGTTCAGATCATCAATAAACATGTTCAAACTAGAGGACCTGGAATTCAGTTCAGTACTCCAAAGACTACAGGACCGGGCTCCTCGCAGAAACTCTAGTGTATTTCCGTCATTCTCTTAAATCACGTGACACTGCTCTAACAGTAGTAGAAAACAGGAGTTATGTGATACTCGGTAGCGTACGACGCTTGATACTCAGGAACTCAGAAAATGTACACATGTCATGCATTATCTAAAATTAAACCTGCAAATTGTGGAAGGACCGTGGACAAGTAACAGTCCGGAAATCAGATTCGTTTAACCATCACTATTGGATAATTTCTCATTTCTAACCGTCCAATAAATGTCCACCAATCCTAGATAATCAAATAAGTGTAATATGATACATCTAAACTGCGAAGTATAACTTGGACCGTTTAAATCGGTTTACTTGAATGCCACGCAACTTTCAAGTAAGTAATTTCCAAGCGCTTGCGTATCATCCACCACACTCCGCCGGAGTATCAATTTTTTTCCCCTCAATATAAAAAGCGGGAAAGTTCTATTCGTTGCAGCTACGTTGGTAGAAAAAGCTCTCCCTCCTCCTCCGTAGAAGAAAGAAAGGGAAAACGAGAGAAAAAGCTAGATAATGGCGACGTTTACGGAAGCTCCGGCAGGCGATCCAAAGGCAGGGGAGAAGATCTTCAAGACGAAGTGCGCTCAATGCCATACGGTAGAGAAGGGAGCCGGTCACAAGCAGGGTAGATTCTTCGATTTGATCTTTTGATTGGATTCTATTTCTGGAGAAATTGCGGTTTTTTTTTTTTTTTTTGTGATTATCTCCAAATTTTCTGATCGAACAGTAGACTTTTCACGTGATTTCTGCGGATTTTAGTATTTTCTGAATTTTATGGTTATAGAACTAAGATCCGATCCGTTCGTGCAGTTTTTAGTTGATTTCGTTTAATTTTTTTCGAGGGATTTGCGTGTTTCAATGGTTTTTGTTGTGACTGGCACTGTCACTCAAAAGCGGTCGTCGATTCAAGCAAAAGTACAAACACCTTGAGTGCACAATTGATATAGGACGTGACACCAATACATTCCTAGCCTGGTTGGACCAAAAGAAGGTGGACTGTAAATTGATCATAACTTTTAATCCGGGTATCGTTATGGGGCGCATAACCCATTAATCTTTACCAAAACGGGCACCTAATTTTGATTTTTTAAATATTTTTTACTTTTTAGAGTTTTAGATTTTCTTATTTTTTAAAAATAACTCGTAATGATGCTAGGACTCTTCTAGCAAAAGTTTATTTAGAATTTTTATTTCTAGAAATTAGGTTTTAAAAGAGTTTTATTAGAATTGGGATTTTTATTAGAGTTAGAATTTTGATATTTTTGGTAATTACAAATTTTGTTTGTTGTTTTGTTTTTTATATTAATGGTGTAACAACGACACATACAAATTAGACATCAATCAATTAAATTTTGAATTTTTAGAATTTATTTTTATTTTCTTATTTTCCCTCGTAGATTCGAGGAATCTCTGTGAGGAATCCAGAGAAGATCCATGGATTCGGGATAGTTATCCTTGATGAAGACGGTGCTCGACCTTAACGCATCCTTCCCTGCGTCAATTGGTATCAAAGCGAGGACTTCCCTCAGACTGATGACAAATAACGAAGGTATGGATCAAAATTCTATGGACAGTGATCCAGGGATGTGCAATCTTTTGAAAAGAATGGAAGTTTTCTACCGGTAGAGTCAGTTGACCATGCAAGGGTTGCAGGCAACCCTTGACCATATTGCAGATGCACTAATTCTGCCCCGATCCCAAGGCGATGCTCAACCGCCTGTGGTTGTTCTGTGACATAACCTCGATTTCCGTAAAGCACCACCCGATGATGGTGAATAGCAGACCACCACTTTGATTGTGAGGAAGCCGTTATACATGCCAAAGGTAGAGATAGATTTATAACGGCAGAATATCTTTCAAACGAGGTGCATTGTAAGCCAAAAAGTCTGTAATGTGATCATCGATGTTAGGAGTAGTGAGAATCTCATGTAAAAAATAATGGTGAAAAAGCTGCAACTGAAAACAAAAAGACACCCATCTCCATACACGATTGTATGGATCAAAGAGATCAACAAAACAGAGGTACAAGTGAAGTAAAGGAGAACATAAGTACATGTATTGCGTCAGCTCAATAACCTAATGCAAAGTACAAGGAAAAAGCTGATAAACATCGGTGCAATAAATTGTTGGAGTATCACGTGCGAAGTCATTTGGATAACTTGAGGATGAATTCTTTCCAAGTGGAGGGGTCTAATGTAGGACATGACACCAATACATTCCTAGCCTGGTTGGACAAAAAGAAGGTGGACTATAAATTGATTGTAACTTTTGATCTGGGTATTGTTACGAGGCGCATAACCTATCAATCTTTACTGAAACGGGTCATTTGAGGCGAACTGATTCACAAAATAGGTCGTGTCTATCCATTTCGTAAAAAAACGCATACTTTCTACTCGAAAATGAATTTTTGAGGAAAAATTACTATTTTTAGTAATTCCGATTTTTCTAATATTTTTTAAAAACTTTTTAGAGTTTTAAATTTTCTTCTTTTTTTAGAAATAACTTGTAATTATGCTAGGACTCTTCTAGGAAAAGTTTATTCAGAATTTTTATTTTTAGAAATTAGGTTTTAAAAAAGTTTTATTAGAATTAGAATTTTGTTATTTTTGATAATTACGAATTTTTAAAATACTATATTAATGGTGTAACAGGGACACATATAGATAGACATCGACCAATTAAATTTTGAATTTTTGGAATTTATTTCTATTTTCTTATTTTCTTTCGTTGATTCGAGGAATCTCTGTGAGGAGTCTAGAGAAGCTCCATGGATTCGGAGTAGTTATCCTTGAGGAAGATGGTGCTCGACCTCAACACGCCCTTCCCTGCGTTAACAATCAATAATAGCCAAGAATTGTACCCAAGAAAATTCTTGGCAAGCTAGTAAATCCACAAAAGGAACGAAAGATTTATGTGGTTCAGTATGATGAGCCACATCCATGGGCAAATGGCAAGCTAGTAAATCCACTATCAATGGGAAAATTACTAGGATGATATGGGTTACCCCTACTTCTCTACAAAAAAACTTTTGAAAGTTCAAACGATCCCTCACAGCTCCACCGCCACCGTCGAGAGATGCAGTTGGAGATCACCTTTACTTCTCACCTCCTCCTTTTCCGTCTTACACTCCGATGAAAAACTAGTACAGTTGTTTTTTACCCTCTCTTCCTAGCCTAAAGCTGAACAACTTATGAGTAAAATGTCTAAAATACCCCCAAAGGTTTGTGTGTGTATGAGAGAGAGAGAGAGAGAGAGAGAGAGAGATTTCTTCTCAATGATTATAGTTCAACATTAGATCATGGGTTCGAGTGACGTTGATTTTGGTAATGAAATCTGTTGAGAGACGATAGGTGTTTGTTGAGGAATGGATCATTTGCATTTATATGGTTGATTGGATCAGAAACTGATGATCCAAGTTTTTTTTATTTCTTGTGATTTTTATTTGATGAGATAAGAAATGGATTTCCTTTACCATAGGTTATGTTGTTACAGTGAAATTGCATTTTCAATTTGCTTTTTCTAGTTCAGTTTTAGAAATTATTTACATCATTTCTGTTTGCTTCATCTGGCCTTATTCTTGCTAATGTTCTTGATGATGGAATAATTATGTGATCAACATATCCTATCTCCAGTCATGAATTTGTATGGTCTGACTGATATTGTTTCATATTTGGTTGCTTGGGTTCTTGACAATGTTTGATGAGCTCTTCGTTCCTACCCAGTTTGATCTTCTTCTTTCTTTTTTCTTTTTCCCTTCTTTTTTTTGTATTGTTTCTTTTCCATCAGCTGGATTGCATTTTAACAATTTCATATCTGTATCGTGGTGGCAAGAGTTTTCATATTCAAATTTTCTGTGCATACATGAATTAAGTTCTTATCAGATTATAAACAAGCTATAAGCACCTTTGAGTCGAATGGGTCAATGGATTACTAGATATGATGTCGTGAGAATACTGATAATTGGAATTTGTTTTTATTGTGAAAGTTCCTGTGATATTTTGATAGACAATAAATAATTAGCAAAGAGCTCACCTAGACATGTTTTCCTTGAATCGTCTTGGATGATCATTTCCACAATGATTTTCTACGATTGGTAACTTTTGAATACAATTCCTGATTTAGTGATGGTTCTGTTTGTTTATTTTGTTGGAGCATGAGAATGTTTTAACATACACTAATTCATGCTTTGTTGATGGCTTCTCACTTCCTAGAATTTTCTATCGGGTAGTAAGAAGATTGAAATATGGCAGATGTTATGGAAAGATCCGAGCCCGCGGCAAAACGTTAATCGGAGTTGAACTCTGAGCTGAGGCGCCCGAGGCATGATCCATCTGATCAAGACTACAGCATTGCAACAACAACACACGAACGTCTTCGAGTCAAAGCCAGCTCGGAGTTGGTCTTAATTGTCAGATCAAATAACCTTCTACCCCCCAACTCCGAGGCGCTTAAGTCAGTCGGATTGGATTCGTTATGACTGGTCGGATGGCGTCCTACTCGGAGCGTTCTTCGATATGGCCTGGCAAGTCGAGCCGAGTAGACCTTCTGACGTGCGTATCCCACTTGCTAAACATGGAAACTGCCATAAACAAATGTGACCGATAACTTCGCTCGCGGATGTGCACGATCCGCCAGATACGTTGCGCAATCAATAAATTGCGGGCAGTATCTCCATGATCCCAGAATCCCTCTGATCGTGCCGAGATCATCGGATCCGGACCGTCCCACAGGCAAGTATAAATAGCCCGTAGTGCTATGTCTACAGGTACGAGAAATTGAGCTCTCCTCTACACTCGACATAGACCCTGATTCCCTTGTCCTGACTTAGGCATCGGAGGGTCTCCCGGCTTAGCCAGGGTTACCTTTGCCTTTCCTCTTGGTGCAGGTTTTAAGGACGATACGCAGAGAGCTTTGCGGAAAGAGGGCTGACCAGATTTTGTCATCAATATTTTTTGGCGCCGTCTGTGGAAAACTGAAACTAGAAGTCAGGTTATCATTCACCTAAGCAATGGCGAGGAAGAAGAAAGCTGTAGTGGTGGAACTGGTACCGAGCGATCAGGCTCGGTCATCATCAACCCTTCATGCCGAGTCCGCATCAGGACCTTCTCAATATTTTCGCAACCAGTCGGGTAAATACTGCGCCATGCAGAACGAGATCCAGGCCTTGCACGATGAGATCAATAAGATGAAGCAGCAGAGGGAACCAGAGTTACGTCCGGTTCAGGAATAGCCTATTCTCGAATCGGTGGGACTCTTCGTGGAGACCCGCTCTGCGCCAAGGAGTGCAAGACCTGAAGCCCCCCAGCATTCAGGGGTGCCGCGTTCAGGACAGAACCCTCCTAGGTGCATGGCGAAGGATCTGCACGGAATGCCACTACTCGGGTTCCCACAACCGTTCATTCTACTACGTCCGCTCTGCAGCCTACGGACCTCCGACATCAGTTAGAATGGAGGAGAGAAGGGAGAACGTCGGAGGGCGAGGATACCCCAGAAGTCGTCGTGAAAAATAGGGACTCATGAGAGGCACGATTTGTAGAGTTGAAGGACAAGTTTCTCACATTGGAGAAGAAGCAACAACAATCTACAGTCCCAGCCACGATCCAGGCGATGATGGAAGAGACCGAGCCTCCCTTCACCTCAACCATCATGGCTGAAGTGATGCCGCAGAGGTTTCGGATGCCTCCCGTCATCCAGTATTCAGGGTCTGAGGATCCATTCGAACACCTGGAGTCCTACCGATCGTGGATGCAAATTCAGACTGCAATGGATGCAATGATGTGCAGGGGGTTTTCCATCACCCTCACAGGATCCGCTCGGATTTGGTATCGCTAGCTCAAGCCAAACTCCATGGGCTCCTTCGCAGAGGTAAGCCGATTATTCCTTACACAATTTATAAGTGGTAAGAGAAGTCAGAAACTTAACACCCACCTGCTTACTATCAAGCAGGCTCCGAAGGAGTCGTTGAAAGACTACATTGCCTGTTTCAATGAAGAGACGTTACATGTCGAAGACTATGATGACAAGATGGCTCTCGCTGCCATCCTGAGCGGACTGAAGGAAGGAAAGTTCGCCTTCTCCATCGGCAAAAATCTCCCGAAAACGCTAGCAGACTTCATGACGAAGGCTCAAAAGTACACCAACACCGAGGAGTTCACTAACGCCCGTAAAGGACTACAAGTCGCTAACTCGGTGAACAAAGGGAAGAGGCCAAGGAACAAAGACTCCCAGCCGAATGGAAAAGGGATCGATGACCGCGCTCCCCGCGATCGTCGATCAAGCCGTAGGCCGGAGGAAAAATTCCGTTCCTATACTCCTCTCAACACATCTGCCAAGCAGATTATGCTAGATATCCGAGGAGACAGGCTACTTAATTGGCCGGTCTGCATGAGGGCTAACCCCGAGCAACAGGACAAGCAGAAATTCTGCCGCTTTTACCGAGATCATGGCCATAACACCGATGACTGCGTGGACCTGAAAGACGACATCGAGTCCCTCATCCGTAAGAGACATCTGCGTCGTTACACTAAAAGAGAAAGATTCGCTCGGAGATAGGAGCAGCCACGGGAAAAGCCAAACAACCCCCTAGAGGAACCCACCGAAATTCCTACCATCTTCGGGGGATCAGCTGGGGGAGGGGATTCAAACAGGGCTTGAAAGGCCCATTCCCGAAGATCCGAGTCGAAGCATCACATTCACTTGATGGAACGTCCCAGCAAGGAACTACGAGTCGCTCTGTGCAGCCTGACCTTCACGGAAGACGATGCGCGCGGGATCCAGCATCCACACGATGACGCCCTAGTGGTTACCATGACCATAGCGAATCACAAGGTGTTCCGTATCCTGGTCGACACCGGGAGTTCGGCTGATGTCATGTATTCTGAGGCGTTCGAAAGAATGAGAATTTCACGGTCTCGGCTCCGACCTATGAAGACTCCCTTGCACGACTTTGCCAGAGAGAGAGTAGTCTCCGAAGGAGATATCTCCCTCCCAGTAACAGCGGGAGAAGGGCAATATCAAGTCACACTTCTAGTGGACTTTTTGGTTGTCAATGTTCTATCTGTCCACAATGTAATCCTGTGCCGACCCTCCCTCAATGCAATGAGAGCGGTCGTCTCAACTTACCATCTGATGATGAAGTTCCCAGCCGAAGGAGAGATCGACCATCTCTGAAGTAATCAACGCGAGGCCCAAAGATGTTATGCTATAGCGATTAGGAAAGGAGCAGCTAAACAGGCTCTCGTCGTGGACGCCTTGGACCCTCGAGGACTAGCAGAAAGTTCATCGGTCGAGGATCTGGAAAAAGTTTCCCTCGATGAATCAGACCCAGGCAAGACTGTCCAGCTCGGGTCATCATTGAATTTCGAGCGGAGGAACGAACTACTAGCCTTATTGAGGCAGCATCGAGATGTCTTCGCATGGTCGCATGCGGATATGCCGGGAATCTCTCCTGACGTACTGGTTCACAGGTTGAACGTGGACCCAGATCATAAGCTGGTCAAGCAAAAGAGAAGGCCGTTTGACGCCGAACGATATGAAGCCATTGCCGAGGAGGTCTCCGTCCTGCTCGATGCGGGCTTCATAGAACAAGTGTACTACCCTGACTGGATAGCAAATGTTGTGCTCGTCAAGAAGTCCAACGGGAAGTGGCGGGTCTGCGTATACTATTCCGATCTGAATAAGGCGTGTCCCAAAGACAGCTTTCCGTTACCTCAGATCGACTAACTAGTAGACAGCACGGCCGGACACGAGTTACTCTCGTTTCTGGACGCTTATTCCGGATACAACCAGATTGCTATGTATCCCATAGACAGGCAAAAGACGACCTTTGTCACGGACAGAGGACTCTACTATTACCGGGTCATGCCATTCGGCCTGAAAAATGCAGGGGCAACATACCAGAGACTGGTGAATCAGATGTTTGCCAAACAGATCGAGCGTACCATGGAGGTGTACGTGGACGACATGCTAGTAAAAAGTATCAAAGCCTCCGATCACCTTGCAGATCTCGAAGAAACGTTCAACGTCCTCCGAGAGTATCAGATGAAGCTTAACCCTACCAAGTGTGCGTTTGGAGTTGAGTCAGGGAAGTTCCTTAGCTTTCAAGTCAGCCAGCGAGGGATCGAGGCCAACCCGGACAAAATCAAGGCCCTCCTCAACATGAACTCGCCTCGGACTCTTAAGGAGATGCAATGTCTTAGGGGAAGAGTTGCCGCCCTCGGACGCTTCATATCCCGGGCCACACATAAATGTCTTCCCTTCTTCCAGCAGTTGAAGGGCCATGAGAAGGTGGAGTGGACGCCAGAGTGCGAGCAAGCTTTTCAGCAGTTGAAACAGTACTTGGGTTCACCGCCTCTATTGTCCAAGCCAGAAGAAGGGGAGCCCCTGTTTCTCTACCTCGCACTTTCGACTTCAGCTGTTAGTTCGGCTCTGATCAGAAAGGTCGGAAGCAAGCAGTACCCTGTGTACTACGTAAGCAAAGCCATGGTACCAGCCGAAACAAGGTACCAGTCCTTAGAAAAACTGGCGCTCTGCCTCGTCGTAGCGGCCAGAAGACTGTGGCCATATTTTCAAGCCCACTCCATAGTTGTGCTAACGGACTCTCCTCTGAGGTAGGTCCTCCAGAGGCCTGAAGTGTCCGGTCGGATCACCAAGTGGGCCGTGGAGCTCGGAGAGTTCGACATTCAGTTCTGCCCCAGGGTGGCAATCAAAGGTCAAGCGGTAGCCGATTTCATCGCCGAGTTCACGGCTCCGAGTAAGGAGCAGATCGGTAAAGAAGTTGAGATGATACCACTCGTCCCTTTGAGTGACTAGGAGGCAGTGACGGATCCTGGATGGATCCTTTATGTTGATGGGTCTTCTAACATTAAAGGAGCAGGAGCCGGTGTTATCCTGGTTGCACCTGATTCAGCGACAATCCAATATGCAATCAGACTCGGATTCAAAGCTTCAAACGATGAGGCTGAGTACGAAGCCTTATTAGCTGGGCTGAGGCTAGCAGCGAGCTTGGGCGTTCAGACATTGTAGGTCCGTTGCGACTCATAACTGGTGGTGAACCATATCTCCTCGGAGTACGAAGCCAAGGAAGTCAGAATGATCGCTTACCTCGAGGAAGCGAGGAAACTGATCGAGAAATTTTGGAGTTGTACCATCCAGCAGATTCCCAGAGCCAAAAACTCATGGGCCAATGCGTTAGCAAAACTTGCCTCGTCCTCCGAGGGAAAGATCCCGCTTTTCGTCCCGGTCGAGTTCGTTGAACACCCAAGTATCGGTCAGACTGAGAAAGTGAACCCCGTCCAGTTCATTCCTAGTTGGATGGACCCGATCTTTAATTATTTGTCATTCGACGAAATCTCCATGGACAAGTTAGAGGCAAGGCGACTCAGAGTCAGGGCAGCTCGGTACGTCGTGTTGGATAGAGTGCTGTATAAGAAGGGGCATTCTCAGCCTTACCTTAGATGCCTCCGTCTGGACGAGGCCGACTACGTGATTCGGAAAATTCACGAGGGAATCTGCGGAAACCATTCTGGCAGCCACGCCTTGGCCATGAAGATACTTCGTCAAGGGTATTTCTGGCCGACTCTTAAGCAAGACTCCAAGGATTTTGTTCGGAAATGTGACAAGTGTCAGCGTTTTGCTGCTGTGCCGAGGCAACCGGCAGAAGAGATGATCCCCATGAGTGGGCCGTGGCCGTTCGCCCAATGGGGAATCGACATCATTGGTCCCTTGTCCACTGGGAAGGGACAAGTAAAGTTCGCTATAGTTGCGGTCGACTACTTCACCAAGTGGGCCGAGGCCGAGCCAGTTGCGAAGATCACTGAGCAGAAAGTAATCGACTTCGTGTGGAAGAATATCATCTGCCGGTTCGGAATCCCGCAAACCATTTCCAGATCGAAAGACATGGCAGAAAGAAGAGTGAAGGTTAGCGAGACTCACCAGGTGATTGCCTGAAATCGCCTTCTGCCGAAAACTTCGAGTTCGGCCGGAATCGCCTCTCGTCGAAAATTGCCTCATCCGGTGTGCTCTTATATACCAAAACGTAAAATGACAAACGAAAGTCCGGGGCGCCTTATATAGGCAGCGAAGGATTTTCGCATTGATGGTAAGTTTTAATGGCAGCAGCCGAATTGGCACGAGCCGACCTCCGAGCGCACATGGCAACACCGCATTGGATGAGCATCGAACCGTCGGTACGACTCTGAATCGGGCAGTGTGCCTCGACATGCGAAGTTACGCCCTAGCAGTCAGAGCCATCATAAATACGTCACCTCGAGCCTGCGTGGCAACTTCTCATAGGCTGGGAGAAGATCCGGGATTGTAACAGTCGCCACGCGTTAACCAAAACGACCAGCACGCACGATTCAAGACCCGTCATCATTGCGGTAAGGACGGGAGATTTCCTTTATAAGTACTCTCCGAGCCCGCAAGCAAGCTCGAAGAGTGGAAGGCTTCTGTTATGGAGAGATCCGAGCCCACGGCAAAAAGTTAATCGGAGTTGAAGTCCGAGCTGAGGCGCCCGAGGCATGATCCATCTGATCATGACTACAGCATCGTAACAACAACACACGAATGTCTTCGAGTCAAAGCCAGTTCGGAGTTGGTCTTAATTGTTAGATCAGATAACCTGCTACCCCCCAACTCCGAGGCGCTTAAGTCAGTCGAATTGGATTCGGTATGACTGGTCGGATGGCGTCCTACTCAGAGCATTCTTCGATATGGCCTGGCAAGCCGAGCCGAGCAGACCTTCTGACGTGCGTATCCCACTCGCTAAATATGGAAACTGCCATAACCAAACGTAACCGATAACTTCGCTCGCAGATGTACACGATCCGCCAGATACGCTGCGCAATCAATAGATTGCGGGCAGTATCTCCATGATCCCAGAATCCCTCTGATCGTGCCGAGATCATCGGATCCGGATCGCCCCACAGGCAAGTATAAATAGCCCGCAATGCTATGTCTACAAGTACGTGAAATTGAGCTCTCCTCTACACTCGACATATACCCTGATTCCTTTGTCCTGACTGAGGCATCGGAGGGTCCCCAGGCTTAGCCAGGGTCACCTTTGTCTTTCCTCTTAGTGCAGGTTTTAGGGACGATACGCAGAGAGCTTTGCTGAGAGAGGGCCGACCAGATTTTTTTATCAATAGCAGAGATATATGTTTTCTTAATCATTAAGCAATTCTCAGGGTAAGCTAGCTGCTAATTTGTGTACACTGACTTCCTATTTACTAACATGTTAGGATACATGTTTTCTGAGGGAAAAGAAAAGAAAAGGTAATGATTATTTCTATGAGCACGGTTGAAACATTGGATTCCATTTTTAGGGGCCGTTTTTGGAGAGCAAGTGGAAATCTCATTTTTTGAGACAACAGTCCCAAGTAATTTCTTGTCCTAGAGAATCCAAACTATGTAAAAATGCAGTAGTTGCTTTGTGGAATCCTCCCTTTTCTTTGCTATCCAAACATCTCAAACTGTCAGATCAATAGAAAACCTTTCCCATTTCCATTGTTTTCCATGGAATTGGTGATATCCAAACATGCAAGAACTCAACCATACTACAGGAAACACCGCAGGGTTTGAAGCCTAGCTTTGAAAAAGAAGAAGAAGAAGAATGTGCAGCTCAACAAGGACTTATCGACTATTCAAAATCACTGAATAGACCATGCCTAAATCCTGGTGAAACAAGTAACATCTGGATTCAGGTTTCTCTGTTCTAGCATCTCCTAATTTAATCTACTGCTGGACTATCTAATTTGGTGGTGGTCAAAAGAGTTCTTTGTCATTGTTGGAGTGATGGTGTTTAGGACATGCTGACACATATGGTGTGCTATTGATCCTGAGATTTATATGAAATTTCTTTAGCATGTAATCTTTTGTATGAGAGATTTTTTTTAGAATGTGAGTGTTTTAGAATCTATGTTGGAGAAATGAGTTAATTTTCTTGTGTAAATTTAATTGCATGCTTCTCGTGTTCTCAGCATTTTAAATGCTTAGTTTGAACTGTCTTACATTCTTTTTCTTTTCTTTTTTGAGTGCCTATGAAATTGTTAAGCTTGTATCTTTGGAAATTATTTTTCTGGCTTCCTGAGATGAAGTTGTTGAAAAATGTAGGGCCCAATCTGAATGGTCTTTTTGGACGACAGTCTGGGACAACTGCTGGTTACTCGTATTCTGCTGCGAACAAGAACAGGGCTGTGATCTGGGAAGAGTCAACTTTGTACGATTACTTGCTTAATCCCAAGAAGGTAAGCATGAGCAAGCATTGTCGCAATCTTGCGATTTTTTGTTCATGATTTCTTTCTTTTTCTTTTTTTAAAGCAGCCCTCATGCATGACGTTGTTGTAAGTGCACAAGCAAATTTCATGCTTGAGCTCGCCATGCTGACACGTGTAGTGAAATATCCAAAAGCTGCCCATCAGGTGGGACCTAATGTTAGATGTCCGGACAGAAAAATAGGCTGGTCTGTACTCCTTAGCCAGAACAATGTATGAAAATGAATGGACTGCTGGAAGAACTTAAGCCATCTATTTTCCTTTGTACACTGACCAACCCGATGGGTGGACCAGAGGCTGTGGTACATGGAGGTGTGGGGATTAGCAAGGCTCTGATATCAGAGCTGTAAAAGCTGAAAGCAAAGGGCCCATTAGTGAATTGAGGAAATTGAGTTGTTTTGAGGTATTCGAGCGGAAGCCTTGCTAAATTGGCTGCAAAATGGCTCCTCTGATCCATTGGATGTAGGTTTCCAAAGGCAAGCAGCAAGCTCTTAGATATAACTAAACACTGCAATGAGCGAGTGGAAAATGAACATAACACTAACACACCTGAATACGCCTTACTTCTCCCGCCTTTGTCTGATGATTCGTGTAAATTTTGTATGCAGTACATTCCAGGGACGAAGATGGTTTTCCCAGGTCTGAAGAAGCCACAAGATCGGGCAGACCTCATTGCTTATCTCAAAGAGTCCACATCCAGCTGATGTGCATCTTCATTTTGTGGCCTTTGAGAGTGCCATTGATTGCGGAGTCAGATTACAAGTTACAAAGATCCTATTTTTTCGCAAATAACACCTGGGGAGGAAGGTCACACAAGTTAATGAGTCTTCTTTATTTTTTCTAGTAGGATAGAGACCACAACTAAATTTCCAGTGCAATCACACCACCAATTCTTAGGAGAATCCCAAGCGTTTGTCATTTTTGTTTTAAAATTGTCTTTTTAAGATGAGCTCTATGCATAAAAATCTATGCAGATGTTGCTGACCATCTATAGTAGGCTTTGTTGTTGGTATGATGAACCATGCCCTAATATCTTCATAATATGATATTTGGAGCCTCCCAAATTGACATTTGAATTGCCCAATTGTACTTGAACAACATAGACATGGATGGGTTGTGCTCATGGTTGTAACTTGAGCTGCTTACATTATGTTTGTAACTGCAGACCACACGAGATGTGCCATAGACCTTCTGGATTTCTCCTCAGTCTAGATGTTCTATCAGGTTTGGTCCGTGTAACAAATCGAGATGGGAATCAGGCCTGTTGAACTTGGTCCTGAATTATAAATGCAGTGAGATTGGGGGGTCCTGATCATCTCATTTATTGTCAGTTTGCCTAGTGTTGAATGTTGTTTATGCACTAGTTTGGGTCTGTCATATGCAGCTGCAACCCATCCACACAGCAGCCCAGCAGATTGAGAGCTGCACAAAAGTGCGAAATGACATTTCCACATTTAATAAAATTCCAATGTACCAATGACAGACCTGTTCGTTTGGGCCATCCTCCTACACGGGGGACCCTCCTTCCACTTATTAGTCCCACCATGGATAGGTGATGGATTAAAAACTTTCCTCCAACTACTTCCAGAAGTCACCTTTAAGTAATATATGTACCATTCATTTAATCTTTTTTAACCATCCCTTCTCAGGTTAACAATCATCCGCAGAAAGTCCGGAATACGGATCACAGAAAGGTTGGGGCACCCACTTGGAAAGGAATGCTAGTCGGAACCAACCATAACGGTGCTAGTTCAGACAGAGCACTGCATGCTTCATCAAGAATTCGACCTTAGAAACAGCTAAGCTAAAAACCAGCATGAATGCTGGTAAATAAATAAATAAATAAATAAATAACCATAAAAGAAAAAAAGAATTAAACAAAAATACATAGTTAAGAATTCTGTCATCCACACCAAACGGCACAAACCAAACCCAGACGAATGGTTCAGACAGATCTAAAACAAATGCAACCACCTCCTCTAATGCACTGCACCTATTTTTGGACACTTGTCACATGTTCCATGATTTAGACCGTTAACTGGATGAGTAATTCGTGGCACACAGACCACTATCTGCAAATTTGATCGAGTGATCCTATCATCCACTTGGACTTTCTAATTCAATGCTAACAGTTGCCCGGCATTCTTTTCTACTGTCCCTTTGTAGTTCACCAGTTAATAGTTAAAAGATCATACAATAGCCAACATTCTTTTCTACTGTTCCTTTGTAGGTCACTGAGTAGATGGTTACGATCATACATTACGTGAGAATTTTCTACCATGGGCAATCCCTAATGGGACCCACCAGACAATTGGTCCTGAACATGGGCTACTGTTCCATATGCCCAGATGCAGCTAACCAGATGATCAATTTGGTAACCTGCAAGCAGGTTGGATAACCCTGATTCAGATACCAACAACAGAGAACCAACACATCAAATTACACAAAAACAGTAATATCAAGAAGTATAAGAGAAAAGGAGACACCAAGTAGAACCCATGAAGGAAACCGCCTGCCAAGACAGGAGAAGACCCAACCCCACAAGACTGGATTCTTCCACAGCCCAACCCAGATGCTCATTGTTCAAAGAACAAAAAAAATTTAAAAGGACAGAATGTATCCAGCCTTAAATTCTTACATAGCAAGTTCCATTAAACAGTTATCAAGTGCCCATGATGAAATATGCAGTGGTAAATTGGTCCTTCTTGACTCATTCTGGCCCGTGTCATACGTATATCCCTGTCACCAAAACCTGCCCTGTTGATGATCCGGCACTATTCTCATTGCTGCAGTGGTTGACGAATACCTGGAATCTGCAAAAGACAAATTAGAAAGACCAGCCATGCAACTGTCAAAGCAGATGGTGGTAGTTACAGTATTGAAATGATTACTCCGAAGTTGATGAATACCCAAACTTCAAAAAGACACTCAAGCACTTGGCAATGAGATTGCAACAATGAATATGGTGACCACACTTATAATGTGACTAATTTACATACAATAGCATTATATGACAGTTGACAGTTTGCATTCGGGCTATGTTTAGATACCAAGGATTCCATGCCAAACAATGGAAAAGGGTTTTCCTTTTATGTGACTACTTGAATTGTTTGGATAGCAAAGAAAAAGACAGATTCCATGTTACACTTTTCCATAATTTGGATTCTTAGTGAAAGAAACTAGGTGACTCTTCTGAGAGGAATCTGATATTTCCACTTGCTATCCAAACAAGAACTCTAAAATTGGAATCCATGTTTCAATAGTGCTCATGGAAATCATCATAAGAGAACTATTATTATTTTCATTTCTTTTCCTTGAATTCCATGTATCCAAACATGTCCTAATCTTCGTTTCAATCTGTCTGCAAGTAAAATGCAAAGATGCTTGGTGCAGACATCAATTTGTTTGCCTTGTGCAGAGATACATGTCTAGATACATATATGCTATCTAAAACCAGAAAACAAGACCAAAATACCGTTGATTATGATGCAAACCTCAGATGATCACCCTGGGGAGTCAAGGGTATGAGTAGGGCAGGAATGCCAACAAAAGTGAGATGAGTGTCCAACACCAAGACCTCAATAATAACACCAGAAAACAAGGAAAAAGATAGGGTATGGTTTTGTCCAGAATGAGTGTCCCACACAAATCTTCTTCTTCTTCTTCTTTTTTAAATTTTAAAATTTTTTATTTATAATGTTAGCTTGTTAGTACACCCACTGTCAATTCACACTTCACTGTTAGCCACCCCCACTAGGTAATCAGTACCAATACCTCAGAGTTGAAACAAGGTATCTTTCACTCAGTCTACCACTTGAGCTATGGATCTGGGTGTTATCCCACACAAATCTTTCTACAAAAGGAGTATCATTGGTATACTGCTGATAAAGAGGCAGCTTAGAATCTGCAATTATAAATACTCTCTGATCTCAGTTTTTCTGTTTTTAAAATCTAGATAATGACAATAATAGGCAGTGGGATATTGATAGTTTTGGGGTAACTTTAGCAGGTCTCTGTTTTTAAATCTAGATAATAACAGTAGTAAGTAGTGGAATATCGATGTTTTTTTGGGTAACTTAAGCAGGCCAAGTAAAGCACTAACCTCAACGCCACGAGGGCCAATTCGATTACGAGAAATAAAATTGAGCACGAGAGAAGCAAATTCATCCGGTACGTCTTCCTGTAACAATCAAAGATCCCTGATAAATCCTAAGCAACTTTTGACAAGTGAAGAAGAGATCAACCATAGATAAGAAAACAAGAAAAAAAAAAAAAAAAAACCTGTATGGCATGTCCAGTGTGACGAACAACCACCATTTGAAACTTGCCTTGCATTTGACCAATTGTTAGAGATCTGTTACAGTGAGGTCTTTTCAATACATCATATTGAGAATTAACTCATACGTGGCACCAATAAGACATCCCAAGTACTTTATAGATAACAGCACGGACAGTCAAAATGTCGAAGCAAAGCTATTCTTGTTCAGCTCTTCAAGATTGGGAAAAGTCGGTGCACATGTAACAGCAACTCAGAGAAGCATCTATGATAACTAAGAGTTCATTTGAATTCCCTATCAGACTGAATTTCAATTATTAGTCTAGTAAAATGGGAATAACCAAATGCAGTTTCTTCATCATTCATACTGAAGAATTGGGTGCCAATTTGCAATTACATTACTTTCTAGTTTGACTTGAAAGGATATGACTGCAATTTGAGGGTTATTCCACATTACGAGAGCTAGGACACGTCATTAATTCTCAATTAAAGTGATTCGTTCACAGTCCAACTCACCTGTGCATCTGATCACAGCCAAAATCTCAGATCAAAATCAAATTCAAATTGAGCATGGTTGGATGACCATTGTCAATAACTTCATGATATTTTACACTAATATCTCTTGGAGATAGTTTCTCCACCCACCCCCAACAACCAGGGTCAGAGGCTTCATGTTTTTTTTTTTTTTTTTTTTTTTTCAAGCAACGAGAATATATTAAATATATTAAAAAAGAAAAAGGATACAAGGGGCCTGCTGAGATAACAGAGCCAAACCACAGGAAAAGAGAAAACTACAAGCCTAATAGGAGAAAATTAAAATCTTTAAGAAGAGGAACATTAGAGCCCCATTCGATAAGAAGATTTTTCGCTCTTGATCCCACAATGTCAGCCGAAGCTTGCACGTTGTTGAAACACCTATCATTCATCTCCTTCCAAATTGCCCACCAGATTGCCATAATAGCCAATTTCCAAATCTTGGAAGTAATTTTACCCAACTTGAAGCCGTGCCAATAAGCGAGAAAAGAGGAGGTAGAATCTGGCATGCAATCGACGACGCCGAAGTGAGAAAAGAAGTCCTGGCGAATCTGAGTGACGAACGGGCAGCGCATGAGCAGGTGGTCGACGGATTCATCACAGCCCATGCAATAGAGACATATGTTGGTGAGCAGCATACCTTTTTTCATAAGATTGTCTACGGTGATGATCCGGTTCCTAGAGGCGAGCCAAGCAAAGCAGATAAATTTTGGGGGGACGGGGTATTTCCATATAAATGAGGAAATCGAGAGGGGAGGGGGGGATAAGAGCAGTGTAAAGAGACTTCACCGAGAACTGGGAGGATTTATCCGTGGACCAGAGAATTTTATCAGGCTCAGATTGGGAAGGATTAACCGTGGATAAGTAGAGATATAGATCAGCAAGGAGAGGGACCTTCCAATCATGAAGATGTCTACGGCAGCTGATGTCCCAAATCACACTCGACTCCGAATAAGTGAAGAAGTTGTCCACAGGGCTGTCTTTCTTGACTGCAAGGCAATAAATGGAAGGGAAGCTATCCTTTAAGCATCTATCCCCGATCCAACGGTCCTCCCAAAACCGAATAGACGACCCATTCCCTAACTGATAAACTACATTCTCAATCACCGAATTCTTGCAGCGCATGATTCCTTTCCAAATGTGAGATGCCCTGTAAGCGGAAGAGTCTCTTGTCCATCAACCTCCCGGGGACGACCCATATTTCCTTTTGATGACCATATTCCACAGAGTTGAGGCTCCGATCCGAGTCTCCACGTCCATTTGCCTAGGAGGGCCTTATTTATCACCTTTAGGTTTTTAACGCTAGTGCCTCCGTCTCGAAAATGTCTGCAAACCTCTTCCCAATCAAGGAGGTGGAATTTCTTCCGGTTTTCCTTACCGCTCCACAAAAAATCCCTCCTCAGCTTGTCGATCCGACACAAAACAATAGACGGGCAGGGGAATAGGGACATGAAATATGTGGGGATATTCGACAAAGCAGCTTTTATAAGTGTGAGCCTCCCCCCCATAGACAGTAATCTGCATTTCCATCTGGCCAGAGTCTTTTGGTATTTCTCAACCACCTTGTCCCACATCGAAATTGGAGGAGCCAATGGCAAAGGGTAGGCCCACGAAGAATGTTGGGAAGGAGGCAGTAGAGCAGCCTAAGATTAAGGCATAGGAGTTTAGTTCCAGATCTGAAACATTTATTCCAAAAACTTTGGACTTAGCTATGTTGATACGTAAGCCAGAAACTGCCTTGAAACATCTGAAAGTTGTGTGCAGATTAGCAATGGCTTCAGAGTCCGCTTCGCAGGTAATCAACGTATCGTCCGCGAATTGAATATAAGAAATCGGCAAGTCAACCCCTGGCATTGAGATGCCTTTGAATAGACTAGCCCCTTGGCCCTTATGCAGCATCTGAGATAAGGCCTCCGCAATCATCAAGAAAAGAAGAGGGGAGAGAGGATCACCTTGACTATAATGCCTTGGAAATCGGGAGTCATACATATACTCGACTCCCGAGTTCCCGGGGTCACTTATAACCGGTTTTCATTAATATGCGCTTAAATCAAGTTTAAATGCGCAGCCTGAAATTTCCTGGAACATAAAGCACCACCACGCAAGTCTACTGAAATGGAAGAGATATACATATATACCAGTCCAAAAGAATATAAACGGGTCGCACGAGGCATTGCCCGACAAAATAACAAAAAGAATACTATGTCCAAAAAGAATAGAACTGAGCCCACTGCTCGGCGATTCAACGGCCCAGCTATTGATCCGATGAGGACCCGCCCATCAGCTGGAAGTAACAGAACTCGTCCTCCTCCTCGAGGCTTGCCTCACCAGGCTCATCCTGCCCTGAGTCACCTGCATCTATGAATGGGTCTGGTTGGTGTTTTAAAACACTATCCCAGAGTGGGAGTGAGTGATCAACTCAGTGGGAGCTATTAATCTTAAGTTATAACAGGGATCAATTATAGTATGAATTTAATGAAACGCAGCCAAACATCAACACCTAGCAACTCTTATTAAAATGCATGCATGCGGAATGATATGATGCATGCCCTCGCCACAACGCTCCCTCGAGTGACTCCATCTAATGATCGCATATGTCAACACTCTCTCAAATTGACCTCGATTTACGAGTCACCACCTTAACTAGTGCGATGCAATGTGATCGTGTAAGCCGAGTTATTAGTTAAGTCCAGTCATCCAGCAGATTGGGGAATCTGATATACCCCACATATCAATGCCCTAAGCTCGTTGCGAGGCCAAGGCCCCCCAATGCTTGAGGCCGAGACCCCGCGGTCCGTGATCCCGTCGGGTTCCTCATCCCCGACTTCAAGCACATGAGTGCCAAGAGAAAGGTATCGCTCGCGGTCACCACGGGAAGGTGTGGCACCCTAGCGTAGGCCAATAGCTCAGACACAGTGTCCCATTCCACCATGCCCGACTCACAAGGCTGTGGACCGGTTTCAAGTGGGTTATTGATGGGCTACAACGGTTGTAGGGTGGTTCAGGTTCCATACATATGTGAGCAAACAGGGTTAACAAACAGGGTTGGTCAGCCTATAGACTAAACTGCACGAGTCCAGACATGTACGTGACGGAACGACATCGGATGCAAGTAACCCATATAGTGTAACTACTGTCGCTCACGCACTCGCCCAAATCCATGGGTTTAGCCTCGAGGCGGTCCTACCAATGGAACCACCTTCGCTCTCCTCATGTTTCTGGCCAACCCAAGGGTATGAATGGTAATTCATAGCATGTCGACTAACAATGTATCACTAGAATAAACAACATCATGTTCTCATGCTTATCAACATACAATTCATATTTTTATAGCAAGCAAGGCTAACCATATCAAGAAACAAGTGCATGTGAGTGTGTGTGTGTGTGTGTGAGGAAGTTAAGCACTTTCTCCATCTTGAGAAATCACATGTATAAGAGTAATGAAATCATACATACTATGAAGCAAACAATACATGGAAAAAATCAACAAGGCATGAGCATATAATCATCCATACACAAAATCATGCGAGAAGCAAGAACAATGTCATGAGAGTCAACATACCATTCCATACAATTTCAACAAACATACAATTCCTAGAGATTCTTTAGGTTCTCCAAAGATGGCATCCAAGCAATCAAAATCATTAACCTCATACTAAAATTAGTGTTAGGCCACCTAAGAACAATAGTCCGCACCTTCGGATTCGTTGAAGGCTTGGGAACGACCTAGGAGATGTGGAATTTGGGGTCAAATGGCCAGAATCCTAAAAGCAACTCTTGCATGTTAGAATTCCATGTAATCACTTTCTCAATACATGAAAATCAAGAAAAAATGGGTGAAGGATCTTACCTATGACCCACGGACGATTGTTGAAGTTATGGTGAAGAGTTTCCTTTGGAGAAAGGATGGGAAGTTGAAAGGGTTGATTCCCTTGGGCCCCAACACGATCTAGGGTCCACCTTGGATCTCTTCTACACTCTCTTTCTTCTCTCTTCTTTGTTCCTTTGCTCCCTCTTTCTCCCTTGGTGGTTGTGGCAAAGGGGGAATTGTGAGAGAGCTAGAGATGGGATGTTGGAGAATGAAGGAAATATGAAGGAGGGAGCTTGAATGTTGGAGATTGTAGGAAGTTATGAGGGGGATTTGTTGTTGGAGAATGGAAGAGGATATGAGGGAGAGGGTTTGTTGTTGTTGGAGAATGGTGGGAGATATGAGATGAGGGCTAGAGTTTATTTCCTAGAGTTGAGCCCTTTGGTCTTAAGTTTCCTCAAATTCCCAAAATAGCTCACTAGGACTAACTATTGGTGTTGGGGTGGCCCTAACACTCTTTTGGCCACCAAATTGGGTGTGTAGGTGTCTCATGGCCCAACGAGGGCCCATGCAAAGTTTGAGATCAAACGGATAAACGAATATGGGGTTTAACCATATGGTCGTGATCCTTAAATGGCCTTGTGAGGTCCATTCTGGTTGTTGGAGCAGTTCTGGTGGCCCCCTGGCCATGAAACTTATAGGGTCGGTGGTCCATGGCCCGATGAAGGGCCATGCAAAATTTGAGAACGATCGGAGATGGGGTTTGATCGCACGGGTCCGATTTGCGATCAACGGTCGTCGAGCCACGATCGGGTCCCAGGTTATGTGGACGGGTGTAGGACACTACATTAGACCTTCATCGTAACTTTGGAAGAAATCCGACGGCTGAAAAGGCCGGAACCTCAGTTTCATTATCCAATGCTAGATTTCCACTTTGGCCTTGGATGGGTTGACCAGTGCTGCTGGAACAGCTTGAATAATTAACTTCTGGGTGTCCACTGAGTCCGTGGTCCGCAATGGACCACAAGCCCAGTGACATATATGGTTTCCTAATGTTTTATAATTTTTCGACCTTCCTGCGCCGTGATATAGCCCGTACGGGCTGACGCTTAGTATAAACGGCCATCTGGCTTGGCGGCCCGCGCAATAGGTCCTATCATGACCTGTCTGGTCTACTAAGTTGGGCTAATCCTAGATTAGTTTACTAAGGGTACCTCACCATGAGTAATATAAAAGAACAGTCCTGTGGCAAATCCTACGTGGATGCCCCAGGACACTATGCTGGCTAGACGGGACGTTACATTGACGAAGGCCCCTCGAGTTGGGGAAGAAACCTTTCAGAGTTCCGTTTAACAGGATCGAAAAGTGTGGAGATTCAACACACGCCTTCATCCACGTCCTCCATTTTGACCAAAACTCATCCGGAGAAGCATATAAAGGAGGAAATCCCAGTCCACTTAATCGTAAACCTTCTCAATGTTGAGTTTACAAAAAACAGATTTGATCCTAGCCCAATGGCATGAATGAAGAACTTCATTCGCTATTAGTGCACCATCGATGATTTGTCTGCCTTTAATAAAGGCGTTTTGATACTTAGATATTAGTCTATCCATCACAGAAGCAAGGCGTAAGGATAGGATTTTTGCTAGAATTTTATATGAGCTGCCAATGAGACTTATAGGCCTAAAGTCGGAGAAAGAAGAAGCCCCAGGGACTTTGGGGACAAGGGCCATAAAAGAAGCTCCGATTCCCTTAGAAAGCTTGCCCCTGGCATGGAATTCGTTGAGGAAGTTCATTATATCCGGGCGAACAGTATCCCAGAAGGCGTGGAAGAAGCTCATAGGGAATCCATTAGGACCTGGGGATTTCTCTCCACCCATCGAATCAATAGCCGCTTTAACTTCATCGACCGCAAAGGGAGCCTCCAGCCGCTCAGCTTCCAAGCTAAGAAGCGAGCGGAAAGGGGTCCCATCCAAGCAAGGCCTGGACCAACCTTCAAAGGATAGAAGGGAACGAAAATGGAGCACCGCAGCTTCTGAAATCTCATCTTTATCATCAACCTGTCTCCCATCCACTGAAATACTGAGAATTGCTTTGGCTTGAGCTCTCATGTTAGCAATGTTGTGGAAATATTTAGTGCTCTTGTCTCCCTCAGAAATCCATTTGGTTCTCGATTTGATCTTCCAAGATAATTCGTCTTCTAGGGATCTAGAAGAGATGGATTGAATAACTTGGATACGCCTGGATAACATCTCCAGGGAGGGATCGTTGCCTTCCAATCCAGAATCGATCAGATGGAGCTCTGCGAATAAAGCCCCTGTTTCGCTTTGTCACTTTTGAAGCACTTCTTTCTTCCACACTTTTAGGTTTTCCTTAAGCATGCAAAGCTTACACATGAAACTATAACCAGCGAAGCCGTCCGATGGGAAGGAGGACCACCACTCCACAATTTTCTGGTGGAAGCCATCGATGCTGAGCTAGGCGGGATTGAATCTGAAAGGCTTAGGACCCCAATCATCGTCGATCACCGAAAGAAGAATAGGCCAGTGGTCGGAGGTTGTTCTAGGAAGGGCAGTCTGAGTCAAAGACGGGAACTCCTCGATCCAATCTGATGATACAAGGAACCTATCAAGTCTCGATTGAATCTGGGATCTACGGCTATTAGACCAAGTGAATTTTGCACCAGAGAGGGGGAGATCAACCAGTACCTGGGCTTGGATCCAGTCGGAGAATTACTGCAGGGCGATAGAAGATCTCCGATGTCGAGAATGCTCGTGAGGAAAGCGAACCACATTAAAGTCACCGACAAAGCAACAGGGCCCTGCGAAAGACTGTCTAATGACAGTCAGTTCTTCCCAGAAATTAGGCTTAAAGAGTCAACAGTAGGACCATAAAAAGAAAATAGGATGTCAGCAAGCAACCTTTTCCCCCCTCCCATTAATCTTCCATAGGATGTCCCGATAATGAGGGTTAGAGGCTCCATGTGACCTCTATAAAAAGAAAACAGCATGTCAGCAAGGATTGACTTCCTCCTCCCATTAATCTTCTATCTGCAGCTCATCACGAGTCTTGAACATTTTATAGAAGCAACTTGAACCTAAGATAGATACTGCTCCCTCCCTCTTGTTTTTGGGTAGGTGGAAGGTATAGAAAGGAAAACAAAGAATAACAAGTAAATGAGGGGAGACTACACCTTACCCTCAGACCAAAAAAAAAATGAAAATATTAGACTACCCCCCAACCCCCCAAAAAAAAAGACCTACCTGTATATCTAGCATATGGAATGCAGGATTTATCTGAAAACAAAACAACATTTGCTTCTTCTTCTTTTCTTTTTTTTTGGTACATCTGCATTTCAACAATAATTTTGAGACTAAACTGAATCACACACCAAGGTTTGCAAGTCGGAAACCTGGTGGCTTTCTCTAAATACATGCAAAGTTTTCACTACCAAAACCTGCATAAGATCCCAAGCTTCATTCCACCAATACCATATTGACCAAGGGGCATCAACCTTCCCAAGTAGAGAATCCATAAGAACTAGTGAACCACTGTCAACAATAACATTAGAGAAGCCAAGGTCTTTACGTAGCTGGTGGCCATCCAAAAGACTCTAACATTGGCAATCATGTTAGTGCATATACCCATAATAAGAAGAAAAACCTAAGGGGAAAGAGTAGTCGTCTTGAACTATACCACCTCCTCCCTCATTGCCTCAAGCACAATCAACATTCAGCTTAATATAACGAACAGGAGGATCACCCATCTTGTAATGTTAACTTTCCAGGATTTAACCAGCATTATATGAGCACCCAGAACTTTTATCGACAGCTTGTTTGAGGAGCTGCATTCCTCATTGAAACCCTTAGGCTGTGTTATACTAGGGACTCCATGCCGAAAAATGGAAAAGGAAAAGGGTTTTCCTTTGATGTGACATTTTTTACTGTTTGGATAACAATGAAAAAGATAAATTCCACTAAATCATTACATTTTTCCATAATTTGAATTATTGGCTCAAGAAACTAGGTGACTGTTGTGATAGGAATATGAGATTTCCACTTGCTATCCAAACAAGAACTCTAAAATTGGAATCCATGTCTTGATAGCGCTCATGGAAATCATCATTAGTTACTATTTTCCTTTCTTTTCCTTGGATTCCATGTATCCAAACATGCCCTTAGAATTCTCTACAATGCACCATAGAAAAGATTCTTCCTAACCACAAGGAAGGAACCATGCCTATTCCCTTCATATTTCCGAAAATTTATTCTTTCAAAATCTCTGATGCAATCAAAGAAGGGAGCAATCCAATCAGCCAACAGAATTTATCCTTAAAGAAGCCTTATTAAATCATTCAGCATGCCAAGGATAAAGACTTTGGTTTTGAATGGAAGGAATGTCTAAAACATTACGAAAGACTTTGGGCTTCTTCTTTCTGCTCCAATTTTCTCAACCGCGTCAGAGCTGGCTCTGGTGCTAAGGTGAGATCTGGGCATAGTGTGTGTTGCTCAGAAGTCCCTCTGGTGAATAAATTCAAAGATCTGTTCATGATTGCTAGTTTGCTACAACAGGGATGCTAGGGTGCTGCAGTGATATTGATGTTAAGTAGGTAAAATTGTCTTGTGCCCCACTTTCCAGCTGAAACTACGATAAGAGGAGATAGTGACACTCACTCAGTTGATGGTCCTGCTTAACTTAGTCTATATCCTGACGCAAGGTTCACAAAAGGATTTGGGCCATGAAGTCAAGCGTGCTCTTCTCAATCAAATCTTTGGCTAGGAAACTGTCCAGTGGAGAACTAAGTAGATCTCCAGATACCCCTGGAGTCAATTGCTTGCAGGAATGTGGGGGCTCGGACTTCCATTGTTTGTACTCGCAAGTTTGGTGGCTCGCTGTATTCTGGTTGATTTGATTAGAAAGAAACAGGATTTTTTTTTGGGAAGTCTTCCCATTCTCATGCTCTATTGAGGATAGTGTTCAATCTGATTATCGTTTGGGCAAGGGCAGATAACAGATAAGGAGGAGTTCATCTCTTTATCTCTCGAATTGGGTGAGCGTGCTGCAGCGCTCTTGGAAAAAACAGGCCCTATCATCCTCCTGGAATGCCCCTCTGACCAGTTACTTCAAAAGTCCATTTTGATGGCAGCTCACGGGACTTGGGACCAGTCAATGTGGGTGGAATTGTGTGACAGTAATGGTGCTGTGCTGGCTGATTTCTGGGACCCTTGTGGCTTCTCTGACTCTAACTTAGCTAAGGCAGCGGCTCTCCTTCAGGCAATCAAGAGAGTTGTGAGTTCAATTTTCTCCTGGTTATCTTGGAAGGTGATTCCAAAAATGATATCTATTGGGCCTCTCACAAGGTACTTCCCACGAGGGTTGCAAACTGGATCAAGGAAGCACTGGATCTATGAATTGACCGTCAAGGTTTTTTTTTTTTTTTTTTTTCAAATTCATCCCCAAAGAGGCAAATGAGGATGCTGATTTATTAGCTAAGGCGGGTGCAGTCGGGCTCAAACTCAGGATTAATGATCGGAGATAACCCTGTCCCTTGTGCCCGTTTTTGTTCTTTTTAGTGCTGTCAGGTATTAGTTCTTAGTTTGTCTCCAAGCAAGGGTTTCGGCCCTTTTTGTATCTTGATAGTCTCTGGGTGCTGATTTTGTGTCTTTTTCTCTTTTATTCTTTGTTTCCATTTTTGTGTTGTTTTTAAATAAAATATTTTTTTATTATCCATAAAATAAATTCAGCTTTTACTGACCAGGCAACCCCATTAGTCAAAAGTTGCTCCACGTTTTCACATTCCAGATTATCACAGCAAAAACAACAATTGGATTGCGAATTACATCAGTAATGTATTGTAAAAGCGTCATCATTACAATTTTACAACATTTGTTTAAACGTGTGATTCCGCAGTCAAATGCAGATATAATAGAAAGCAAGTAAAGGAAAATGTCATCATTACAATTTCACATTGTATTGCACTCTCCTGCTTGTTTGATGAGCTGGTGGAGATTGTAGTGCATGCGTCGTGCGAGTGATCCAGGGTTCAATCCCTGGTAGTGTTACCTTTCAAAAAAATATTGTATTGCAGTGGAAATCTCAGTGTATTTTTCTCTATGATTTAACATTAATGTAGAAGTATCATCATTACGATTTTACCATGCCTATCCAAACATGGGAATTGTTGGTCAAATTACTTGTTTTTAGGAGACAGGTATTGTAACTTATAATCATTAAACTTTTACAGCAAATTACTGATGTAATTCTTGATCCAAACAGGCCCTAAGAGAGGCCAGCTGAACCCCCACTTTCTGCCCTGCGTCATCTACTGGAGTTACCTCCTGCAGGGTCTTCTGTAGGAAAAATGAAAATTTTAATCGCAGCTCATCACACCAAATCCAGCTATGCCATTTCAGGATATTGCTTCTTGGCCTCAGCATATCCCATGCTGATTTAACAGTGAAATGACCTTTTTGAGAAGAAATGTAAATATCAGAGTTAACCATTTCATTCACCACACCTGAAAGAACACACTGATTCAGCAACTGAAAATCCCATTTGCCAGTTCTTGATGGAACATCACAAACATGAAAGTAAATTTCCATCAAATAATCTGCTTGGATAGAATTTTGTAGAGGAATCTGCCCTCACCAAATATATTTCCACAAGTTCATTTTACTTCACCTGCCACCTATGTAATTGAAGAGTTAAAAATAATCTTTTAAACTAGGCATGCTATTCCATAAATGAGAAGGACCATGACCACAGAAATGTCCGATGAGAGAGGTCTCTTCCAATACTTATGCCGCTACCAATCATGCCCATAAGTTGTACCTGTGGTGTAAACACCAAAAAGCATCCTAAATCGACTGGATTTGCCAACATTATCAAATCCTCAAAGACCTCCCATTACTAGGTTACAAATCCTCTCCCACCCAACCCAGTGATGCTTCACTCCAAATTTACTTTCTCCACAGTGATAATCCCTCAAAAGCACATCAAGAAAATCCTCAAAGGCAAATCAAGCAGAAAAACCCTACTATCCAAGCCGATTATGCCAATGTAACATTCCCCCTTTATCCCCCAACCCCAAGATTGATGAACAGAAATCAATATTTTTCGTCAAGGGCTCGATCATACAAAAACCTCCCAATAATAGCATGTTTCAAATGGTTTTGAAGATTGATTTATCTCTTCTTCTGTGAATGAAACCACAGGAATATTATTCACAACTTATGTCAGCCAAATAGGATTCTATCAACCAAATAGGAACAGAAACCTCTTGAGATAAGGGAATAATAGCAGCCTTAACGATATCCACGAAAAGTTTAGATCCCAGCTTTGAAGGATCCAGTGACTTAGCAGATTGCAACCTATGGAACCCTCCAATAGCGGATGTTGGAATTTGCCAGAAAATGGTCATTGTTTTCACCACAAAACATTGCAATCTAAAAAGACATTGGATGTTTATCCCTTTCCCTCTCACCCCTAGTTCAGATGAGTCAGATTTTAATGGCTAAGATCAGAAACTCTGGAGTCACCTAAGATCTGCCAACATGCAATTAAGTCACAAACAAGGTTTCCCAAATCACATATTAGATTTTAAGATGGAATAACCTAGGCATTCACATGTGAACAATTTAAGGTAAGCAAGGAAACACACGTGCCCTAGGAGAAAATCACGAGAAGCCAGTTTGGAGAGTTACGACAAGGTCCTATATGTGTTGACCAGTTAGATGCAAGAACGGTGAATAAACAGTGTTCTAGAAAAGTACTACAAGTTTTCAATATAAAAAGGAAAAATCCTGTTATGTATTTAACCATGCAAACCCTCAGGTAACAAGTTAAATAAGTATTTTCGCTTGGTAATTACAAAAAAAAAGGTGGTGAAATCCCACTACGGCGTGAGTGTGTGGGGGTGTGTGTGCATGTGCGTGTTAAAAAAAAAAAAAAAAGGTTACATGTAAAAAAAAAATTACAAAAAAAAAAGAAGAAGGATTTGTACTCGGTAAATTTACTGGCTTTTTATGACAAACTTAGGCTTCAACATAACTAGAATCTTAAACCAACCAAAACTGCAACCGCTAAAAATTGCAGTTTGAAGTGGAATACGGTCATGGTAGAGCTGTAGACGTAGCTGGTGATTTGAAGTGGACTTCCAAAGCAGGAGAGAGATGGCACAGGAACTGCATCTTGGGAAGAGAATTGCCAATGCTTATCACCACATAGATAGTTTGTCCGTGCAAATAGAAATCCTCTCACTGTTAATATAGCATCTAGATTATTAATAGTGTTGGTGACCCAAACTTATTTCAGCATGAGGAATACAAGCATGTGGCCTTAATAATACCAATCAGAAGAAACTTCATTTAGAAAGAGGGAGAAATATGATATAAAGAACAAATTGTACATTATCAAAAGGGGAGAGGAAAATCAACTAACATCAAGAAGAATTCTTAAATGTCAAATACAAAGCATTGAAAAAAAAAAAAATGTTAGGCCTATATATGCCAGAGAGAACCTGTCCAATCTGTCCGTTCCTGCTAATAATAATAGTTTTGGTACTGGGCACGATAGAAACATTTCTGAAAGGCCTTCATACCTGGAATATGAGATAAAGAGCTTTGAGCGTCTAATTAATTACGAAGGGAAGCATATAAACTAAGGGATTTTGACATATAAAACCCTATTTTTTGGTCCAGTGGCATTAAAATCTCTCTTCCCCCATTTTGACTTTGACTGACGGGAAGGATTGTTTGGGAAAATGAGTGTTGATGTGGCACACGCAATGTCTGTATGACATCCACTTTGTCCATCTGTTGTGCCAGCACATGTTAGGACGTGAGCTCAAAAATCAGACAGACTCGACTCAAGTGGGCCACACAACAAGGAATAGTGGCACTGGATGCCCACCATTGAAACATTATCGGAGACCAAAGAAGTTTTTGGATCAGGCTGATGTTTGTGTTTGCCCTTCATCCTGATGGGAAAATCCTTACGAATGGTTGGATCGCGTACAAACCTAATGGACATTTTGGTCATATGCAAAATGCTCATCACACCTAATGGCCATTTTGGTCATATACAAAATATGGTAAATGGTTCGTATACGGTTTTGTATAGCAGACTGACACCAGGGGCTTTTTTGACTAACGGTATAAAAATAGGGGTTTATTTGTGAATAGTAACAAGTGAGGGATTTCATGGAAATGAATGAGAAAGAAAATTTTCGAGCTTAACACTTTACAAGCCAAAGAAAGAAGGTGATTTTCCAAGTATCTTCTGTCGATATGGGAATCAAGCACTGATTCCGATTAGCTGATATAATTTAGAATATGTGAATCTTGAAGAAGCTTTTTTTTTTTTTTTTTTCACACACTCACACTGGTGGAATTTCACCACCTATGGGTACTCGAACCCTTGACCGGGAGTTGAAACTCCTGAGAATCTTGAAGAAGCTTGGATAATAGGAGAATAGAAAACAAGAAGAAATGATGCATGCACATCATCAACATTGTTGTGTAAGAGGGCCATATAATGCTTTAGCCAATGAAATGCACAAAATATTTGGGCATTCAATTTGTACAAGTAGGGCCTGAGGTTCAGTGATCCACACCATTGGACTGTTGCTCTCCACCATTGATGGACCCATACCTCAAAATCTCCTAGGTAAGACAATCCTGACATTTTAATTTGTGGGCTACAAATAGATGGTTAAGAAGAGAAAATAGCAATATTCCACATTCAACTGGAAAAAAAAACACAAGATCAATGGCTAGGATCATCTGATCTGAGAGATTTGTGACATGGTTCATCCACTGTGGGGGCCATTATATTGCCTAGATCACTGAAGCATGGGCCCCATTTGAAACAAACTGAAACCAAGTATATGGTGTATATCCTTGGCCCAAGGATCCTATAATTCTCATTGTGTAAAGGTTGCTCCTAACTCTAGAAGACTAGAATAAAAATTTACAGAGAACTACATCAGTAACCACAAGATGAGCATTACAACCACATCAAAGAATTTATAGGAAAACCCTCTTCTTTCTTATGAATAACCATTCTAAATATGCTTGAGTTTTACTGTACCAGCCTTTCCAATATCTTTCCGTTTCTTCCAAAGGTGTGCGGTAAGTGTAACTGCAATACAGCTCAAAATTAGACATATATTTGCGCAATGTATGCTAAGAAGCAAACAGTTTCATCATAAAGCTACATGAATTATACAAAGAAGTGAAAGCGGATTAGATGAATATGAATACGACTGCACGGAAGATCAATAAAACCAATAAAAACCAATCTTTATTAAGCATGCAAATTCTTACCACTTCTTCAAATCATTATAGCTTAGTGTCGATGGAACAGATAGACGGGCAGACTCAACATTCCTTAAGGAGCCTCCTTTGACGCTCCATTCAATCTGTGTCACAACTCACAAATGATGTTCAAATGCAGTACTGAGATGTTTCCAAATCGATTATGCTGAAGACCTCAAGTATACATGAAATGGCATGGTGTACATGAAGAACACTGCAAAGATGAATCTGCTGCATTATAACTGAAAACTAATTTTTGAAAAGAAGGGTACATACTGCCTTTTCAATGGTGTGAAAATATTGCATTCTGCTTGATAGGATTTTCTGCATATGAATCAATGAAGCCATGGCAGTTCCCTGAAGTTTGGAATAACGATCCAAAGATTTGGCATCAGCATAGGTAAGAATTATAGCATATAATCAGAAGAATGTTTTACTGCAAAAGATGAACCTCTACAACGTCAACGACAATCAAACCAGCCAAGCTTTGTATCACTTTCTTTGCGGCCGCATGCACAGCAATTGAACCTCCCATGCTGCAAACAGTTTTACACGTCAAACTCTATCATCATCATCATCATAGCCTTGCCCCAGGTTTCAGATCAGCATGTTTAAACTTTATATTCAATCCTTTGTAGATGATATGGTCAAATCAGCATCAGAAGTGCATGAGGTCCTCTTATCAACACATAGTACCCTGTGCAAGCTACCACTACTAATCTTTTAGGTGATAATAAAGGGTATGATGCAGGCACATGAGTTAAGAGCGTCAAAGACATTGGGGCAGATCTGGTTTGGATGTTCAGAGCCAATTAGTAATCGGATCAGGCTTGGGCCAAGCACATTGGTCCATCAGTTCAGATCAGGCCAGGCTGGGCCACAATGATAGTAGTGTGTCTATCAGGTCAAATCAGGCCAGGCCAGGTCATGATGAAAGTAATGTATGTTAGCTGTGTTCTCTATATGTATCATGAATGCATGTAGCAGTAGAACATATCATTAACATGTGTGTAGATTTGTAATTGGGGCGGGCTCGGGCTTGACAAAATCTTAATCAGGTTCATCTTGGCCGTAGGAAACTGGGCCCTTTTTCAGGTTTGGCTTGTATTACTAGGTCGTGCTCAGGTGACCTTAAGTCAGCCTCCCAAGAACAGTTCATTGACACCCCTTACTATGACTTCAAATTACTCATCACCAATCTCTTACACGTGAGAACTTTGAGAGTAGTTTAAGCAAATGCACATCTAAGTTTGCAGATTGGAGGATAATGCATGAATTTTACAAGTGTAAGACCCATGAATGAGCTAGAAGTTTCTTTCTTTTTACATGTAATACAATACAATAATATTGCTGAGAAATTGGAGTCAACATTCATGAAGGGAAATAAGTGCAGTCATGAAATATTTGGCAGAAACACGGTTTGAATAAAACCAACCAGACTCAAAATAATCAGTGACAGATAAATTTCCCTCACTGTCTCACCTACGTCAAATTAATCCAATGAATGCTCCTCCCAATTTGAGAAAATAGGATACTAGTTTCTAGGAAACAGCACAATCAGTCCCATGAAATGCACATGCATGTAGACACAGATATATGGAAATACCTAAGTTTAGCTTTTCCTCAAAGGTCTTAGTTTTCTTGTATCCTAGCAAAGAAGCATGTGCTGCACATGGAACAAAACTCAAACCATAATGTGCACAAATGAAAACCACATATAAGAAGAATTTTGACAATTCTCCACGGGCATGTCAGACACCTACACTTTGCAACTGGTAGATGTGAGATATCCACCTGATCATTGGGCAGTGATGCATCCAAGACCATACGTAATTGATCAACGGATGAAAGCAGGCCACATAAGCTGGCCAACCAACCAGAATGGTCTGATCGAGGATATTGATTAGATCAAAAGTTTGATAACAGATCTGCACATACAGCAACAGTTCGATTGGATTGTATGGTTCCACAAGTCCATAGGTTTTATTATTCAATAAGTTGTTAGAGCTAGAGTATTGATGGCTGGTAGAACAAGTTCCCTGAGTATTTTTGTTACTTATCTTATGGACCACTTTTCAAGTAACAAACGATGCACAAATGATATGAAATTGGGCTATCAATGGGTCAGGTTCAGCATAGGTCCTACACTACCCATACCTGGGCTAACTAGGTTCAGGTCTTCCCTCTTCCAATCTCATTCTTGAAGATCTGAACCTAGATCCGATTGAGTTCAGGTACCCATTGGTCTTTGGATCGAGGTTTCGATTTGGGTTTGGATCAAATAAGAGCATTTAAATGGTTGGTTGGACCTGATGGATGGATTAGATAGAACACACATGCACCACTTTGTAACATGCATAGAATAGGCTTTATCACAGGAGTCTAGTTTAGGAGAACTCAGTGTTTGAAATATTGATACAATCGGCCGATATTATTGGTATCGCGGTCCAGCGATATGAAACCCCCCAGAAATTCAAAAAAATATTGAAATTTTGACAAACTCCCATTTATCGTGTGATATATCGCAAATTATTGTGAGATTTCGTCGATATCGACGATAATGCCTGATATTGTGGATTTTCACACGATTTTATATGCAGTATTGTCAAATAAGACTGTAGCCACCAACTACAAATCATTGTAGCCGATAAAGATACGCAAGAAGCGGCATCTCTTCCCATTCAGAAATTCCATATATATATATATATATATATATATATATATATATATATATATATATATATATATATATATATATATATATATATATATATATATATATATATATATATATTCTCTAACCTTTTTTATCTGCCTGAGGGAGCGGCTTTTGATTGGATTTGGTGGGCCACTGTCGACATTGCCGGATCATGTACGAAAAACCCAAAAACCATTTTGGAAGGAAACCAAATTTCCACTGAGGATTATGGGGATTTGGGTTGGGAATTGCACGATACTTATGCATCGACTGCTCGAGGAAAATAACATTTGGTACTTAGGTAAATATATTCCGCACTTTCATTCTCCCTATATGCATCTCAACTATTCCATACTTACCCTTGTTGCCATATGCCATCAAAATATAGTTAGATTCCACAACGCAGTTGGAATGTTCGGGTGTCAAGCCACGGTGACGTCAAGGACCACCATGATGGTATGTGAGTTGTTACATTTAAAGTTAATTTTCATATTATTTTAGCAAATTTGAAACTAATGGAATAAGTTTAAAATTCGTAGACGAATGGTGGGCCATGTATGGGACTAACCGCAAGGTTTTACAACAACTGGATATCTGTGTGCTCACGCAAATGGTCTCCTCCTCACTGTATGAAAGGAATTTGAGCACATTCTCTTTCATCCACATAAATAAGCACAACAGACCGGGGTACGATAGGCTTCAAAAGCTAGTGTATTGTCACTACTATATGAAGCTATAAGAGAGGTTGCTCCGCAGCAAAAGAAGAAAAGCACAGGACCCACTGGACCTGATAGCAGTAGGACAACATGCATATGTTGAGGACGAGGACCCAGTTTACTAATGGGTTAGGTCAGATAACTTAGATACTTTAGATGGGTGATTGAAGCTGCATGTTGCCACTATAATATGCTTTATAAGCTAGTGTATTGTCACTACAATAAGAAGCCACGAGAGAGGCTGCTCCACGATGAAGGAAGAAGAAAAGTATAGGAGAACCCACTGGGCCTGATGATAGTCAAACAACATGCATACGTTGAGGAAGAGGAGGACCTAGTTTACTAATGGGTTAGGTCAGATAATTTGGATACTTTGGATGGATGACCGGAGCTGCATGTTGTGGCGGAGGCAGCGGAACAAGGAATGTCAGCGTACATGTGAAGCAGCAAAGATCTCCTTATGAGGCATTCGACCCATTGACGAGGAGTCTGGATGGCAGCCCACGACAGTCACTATCACGTGGGGCACATGATGGGGAGACATTGTCCGACACCAAGAGAGAGACAAAGTGATGCTAGCGACAATGATGATGGTAGCAATGACGGTGAAGGTGATGGTGAATCTGATGACAGTAGTGATGGTGATGATGGCGACAGGGATTGTGACAGCAAGAGGGAGTCTCAAAGGCCTCTTAAGCCCATACATTGGGGAGATGGATTTTGATCATGCCACCCAAGACAACGACCATGGTTCTTGTCTAGATGAACCATGGCCCCGTCTTGTCATCAACAAAGCATACACTCATAAGAAGTTATTGGAGAAGAAGAAGGTCGAGCAGCGAACAGAACTAAAGGAACAGTTACTGGCAATATCCATGAAGGACACATATGGTCATGAAAGTATCAAAGGCTCTAGACAGGGATTATGGACAACAGAGGGGAGCTCGAGTTCCAAGTCACAACATAATTATGGATCATAGACACAAGAGAATAACTCGAGTTATGTGCCACAGTATGGGTATGAATATAGAGCAAGTGCATATGTGGAGAGTACCTCTAACAGTTATGACTCATCGTTTTTTTACTACAAACAGGACTTCACATTTGCATACGGGCAGGGATATGGGCAGCAGTATGGATACCCAAGAGCTCTGTTTATGCCCATCCGACATCCATATCAGCCACGGAATATGACTATTACACAGTACACTCGGTGGGTGTATTGGTTCAGTGATGCAGGACAATTAACCACTTACTCTAAAAGCTCGAACTAATAGAACCTGACAAATTAATCCTTTTATCTCATAGCATAGACCCCAAATCCATGGGTTAGGTCCTTGACCGAACCCTCCTAGTGGGCCCCAAATCTATGGGATCCACCTCATACGGGCCCCAAATCCATGGGTTTCGCGGGCCGCCCGCCCCGAGTGTGCCCCTGCATCCCACAAACCACCCCACTTGAGCCTGGTATGAAAATACTCCCGCATTATTCAGTTTGGAGAGGATGAGCACCAACATTATGTCCAGGAGTATCTTAATTGGTACCATTCTACTATGACTTGGGCACGATACTGTAGATTTGTGGAGCAATAGTATTATTCCCAACCCTATCAAGATGGGGACAATGATTACAAGCCACCGCACAACTCTATGTGGGTCTAGGCCACAACCAATCACATCGTTGATAGGTATATTTATCAATTTCTACTTCTTTTACTTTTAAATAAATTAGTTGTGTTTTCGTACATGTCTTGATACATGTATAAACATTATGCATTCGATTTGAATATAGTTGCATTATTTCAATCAGACAACGCATAACTTAGGACCCTATACAAAGGAAACCAATTATGTGCACCTCTTTTTTTGAGTTGTTATGATTTAAAAGTGCGAATTAAGGTTGTTTTTAACAATCCTTGAAGTTTCATTGAAAAATTCAACCATTTTCTCAATGTTTCCCAAAAAGTGTGATAAATTACCCAATACAAAAGATATATCCCATGCAGTAACTGATACGTATCTGTATCCCAAGTGTGCGATACAGAGCGCAATACCAATATTTCAAACACTACATCTTATTGGAGCTACTCCTAAGTACCCTCAAATGTATTCATTTATAATTTTATCCTTCCTCGTCTTGCCACTCATCCATCTCAACATCCTCATTTAAGCTATAGTTATCTTATGAACATGTCGTTCCTTAGTCATGATGGTTATTGCCTTAGATTAAAAGCACGAGCTGTTTTCCCTTTGGCATGTATGGTGTATGGTAGAATAAGAGTGGGGAAATGCTGTGGTTACTAGTATAGTGGCTTAGCAGGTTGTTGGATATCAATACACAACCCTTCACTTTTATTTCCTATTGCATCTATGAAGAAATTTTATGGCATAATCTATAGAGAATGCTAGTGTATTGTATTGTGTATTGTGTGTGGTTAGTGGGCCTTTTTAGTGTAAGTGCATGTGCACACTTTCCTATTCTCCTGCAGTGTACTATATGCTTTATCATAATAAAATGTTATGTGTTAGGGCAAGCAAGCCTAACACATCATCTCTCCCAAACTCTCCTCCTCTCTCTCAATATTCTCATCTCTTCTTCACATTATTCTCATCAAATCTTTCTCTACTTAGTATCAGAGCAAAGATCCAAGCATTCCGCATCCAACAGGTTGAGAGGCGACACGTCACCTTGCTGACTTCAGCAGCCGTACGGCTGACGTCAGCGTTGTACGGATGCATGCACTCTGTTTGAGCTAAAAGTTTAGGGGTTTGATAGATCTTGATTTTAGAAGATTTTTCATGATTTTTTCAGAATTTATTGGACCCCATTTCATGGGATTTTGGGTGAAATAGAGAAATTCAAAAATCGGTCCCAGATTTCGTTTTTCTTCGATCTACCTCAAACCGGTAAGCTTTTCTTTGGTTTCTTTGCTCAAGATGGACCGAAATCTTCCTCTCAAGCTATCCATGGTGGATTTGTTACTTGAGATCAATGTTTAAGAGGTTTTTAACCTCAAACGGGCACGCGGCTGGGCTATTTTTCACTCGGTCAGGCCCTTTTTGACTGCGTTTCATGATTTTTTGGATGATTGATATCTGTTTGAGGTTTATCTCATATTATCTTGAAGGATTGAGTGAGATATAGTTGTTTGAATCAATCTTTCTTGGCATAGGGGGTCTCTTGGCATAAGTTTATTTCTCTTGGACCCTACTATGGCTGACAAAGGGCCCTCATCTCTTGGCATAGGGTCTCTTGAATCCAACCCCTTACAGATTACATTCATTAAGTTGAATGGTGACAACTATCTTCAATGAGCACAATCTGTAAAAGTATTTTTAAGAGCCCGTGACAAGTTGTCGTATATTTTGGATGATCCCCCAAGCTCTACAGATGTTACCTACAAGTCTTGGACAAAGGAGAATTATCAAGTTATTGCATGGTTGTTGAATAGCATGGATTCCTCGATTAGCCACTCAGTGATATTTTTATCCTCGGCTAAAGGCATTTGGGATACGCTTCATGATATGTTCTCGGAATCTCAGAATTTTTCACGGGTATTCCAGCTTATTCAAGAAATTGGTTGGTTTCAACAAAACTCAAGATCCTTAAAAGACTACTATTCGACGCTTTGGGGTATGTGGGATGAGTTGGATATGTATCAGCCTCTTCCTTCCAAATGTAAAGAGGATCATGAACATACTCATAAGCAACGGGATGCAGTTCCTCGCTGGTTTGAGTTCTGATTATCTTCACGTTCGCGATCAGGTTGTTATGCAGGATCCTCTTCCCCCATTGACGACAGTCTATGCCATGTGTCAGCGTGCTATGGTCTCTACTCTTCTTTCTCATTCATTTGTGCCACCCGAGCGTTCGACACATCTTGCTGGCGATCAGTCCTCCTTTGGTCTTCGAGTACCATCCTTGAGCTCGGAGCGTATTTCTGATTTTGGTGGTCGTGGTAGAGGTCGAGAGGGAGATTGCAGTTGTGGCGGCCGTAGTCTTCGTGGTCGTGGCGGACGTGACGAGGACGTGATGGTTCTCGCATTTATTCACATTGCGGTGGAACTAATCATACCGTTGGTTATTGCTGACAGCTACATGGTCGTCCTACGTATGTCGTTGCTTCTGTTGCTTCCACTGTTGCTTCTGAGACAGTCTTCCACCCCGACAGCTGAGCAGTCCACTTCAGGGGAGTCTTATCATTTCTCGAGCGGCATATGATGCTCTTATGCGGCTTCACATTAGAGATATTCCTGAGCCTTCTCACGCAGCTTCGGCCTAATCAGGTACTGCTCTTCTTGCGTCCTCTCCTACCTCCTGGGTCATCGACTCTGGAGCTTCCTCCCATATGACTGGTAAGTTGCAATTCTTTTTTTCTTATTATCCTTCTTCTCCCCCTCAGTATGTCACAGTCGCAGATGGAACCCAATCTCCCATCTCTGGGATTGGTTCCATCCCTCTCTCTTCTTCCTTGTCTTTGTCCTCCGTTTTGCATGTGCCTCGTTTTCCATTAAACTTATTGTCTGTTAGCTCTCTTACTAAATCACTCAATTGTTCCATCACCTTCTTTCCTTCTTATTGTTTGTTTCAGGACCTACAAGCGAAGAGAGTGATTGGTGGGGGGCATGAGCGAGGAGGCGTTTATCTTCTCGATGATGCACCTGTTGCCACTTCTAGTACCCTTTCTCTAGATCAAGAGTCCATGACTCGGTGGCATTGCCGCTTAGGCCACCCATCCATTGCTAGATTGAGACTTTTGTTTCCCTCCTTATCTGTCACTAAACCATTATGCTGTGACATTTGTGAATTGTCTAAACATTATCGTGTTACGTTTCTTCCTAGCTCTTCTGAGAGGAAATCTCAACATTTTCTTCTGGTTCACTCGGATGTCTGGGGACCACCTCCGGTAATTTTGACTTTTGGATTTAGATATTTTGTTACTTTTATTGATGATTATTCCCGCATGACTTGGATTTATCTTTTGAAATCTAAAAGTGAAGTGTTTGATGCATTTAAAGTATTTTATCATGAAGTGTGCACTCAATTTCATTGTTCCATCAAATCCTTCCATTCTGATAATGGGGGAGAATACATGTCTACTGCCTTTCTGTCCTTCTTGCAGGAACGTGGTATTTTGTCTAGGACGTCATGTGCTCGCACTCCTCAACAAAATGGTATTGCAGAATGAAAGAATCGTCATCTTCTTGACGTTGCTCGCACCCTTCTGCTTGGTATGCATCTACCCAAACATTTTTGGGGTGATGCTCTTTTAACTGATACTTTTCTTATTAATCGTATACCCTCAAGTATTATGTCTTCCAAATCTTCATTTACTATATTGTATCCTCATGATAATCCATTTCCTCTACCACCTAAAGTTTTTGGTTGTACATGTTTTGTTCAAATTTTGGATGGGAGTAATGATAAACTTAGCCCCAAGGCGATTAAATGTGTCTTTATTGGGTATACTCGGAGTCAGAAGAGGTATAAATGCTTTGACCAATTGACTCGTAAGAAATATGTCTCTGCCGATGTCACCTTCTTAGAGGATCTTTCTTTTTTCTCCTCTCCAGGCCGTTCCCTTTGTGATTCTCTTGCAAGTCAGGGGAAGTATGACTCTTATCATCTTTCCACTAGTGATCATGGAAAAATTTCTCCCCTCTATTCAGCATCCTGTTGGTGATATGGGTGAGCCTAAGCCTCTGCGGGTGTATTATCGTCGAGACAAATCTTCACAAGCTCAGCCATTCACTCTTCCGCTTACTTTGGATGTTGGTTCAGGTGACTCTCCTAACTCGAGTTTAGATCTTCCAATTGCCTTGCGCAAAGGGTCACGATCTTGTACTCAACACCCCATTAGCAATTTCGTTTCATATTATCATCTTTCACCATCTTTTCAGTCATTTGCAGCTTACCTTTCATCACAGACTATTCATAGATCTCTTTCACATGCTCTTCAGAGTCCTGATTGGACAAAGGCGATGATGGAAGAAATTTCTGCTCTTGAGAAGAATCATACTTGGGATCTTGTGCCACTTCCTGTAGGCCATAAACCTGTTGGCTGTAGATGGGTTTATACAATCAAGTTTCTTCCAGATGGCTCAATTGATCGCTATAAAGCCCGTCTTGTTGCTAAAGGTTACACATAGACCCATGGTGTGGATTACTTTGAGACATTCTCTTCGGTAGCTAAGCTTAACTCCATTTGCGTTGTGCTCTCCTTGACCGTTAATTTATCATGGCCCTTGTTTCAGCTTAATGTTAAAAATGCATTTCTCCATGGGAATCTTGCAGAGGAAGTTTACATGCATCAACCTCCTGGCTTTATTGTTTCTCACAACCCTGCACTTGTATGTTGGTTGAAGAAAGCTCTTTATGGACTCAAACAATCTCTACGTGCATGGTTCGAAAAATTTAGTCAGGCTCTCTTGGAGTTTGGCTTTGTTCGTAGTCATGCCGATCATTCTCTCTTTATATGTCGTCGATCGACGGGCATCATGGTTCTCATTGTCTATGTGGATGATATTGTTTTGTCTGGTAGTGATTCTGCTGGAATAAGGGAGGTCAAAGTTTTTTTGAAGACCAAGTTTGAGATCAAGGATCTTGGTCCTCTTCGCCACTTCCTCGGAATTGAAGTTGTTCGCTCATCATCCAAATTGGTCTTGTCACAACGAAAATATGCGCTCGATCTTCTCATGAAGACCGGCATGTTAGGTTGCAAGCCTGCTACCACTCCCATGGATACTTCACAAAAGCTTCAACCAAATGATGGTGCTCTCCTTACTGATCCCGAAATATATCGATGACTTGTAGGCCGGCTTATTTACCTGACTATTACTCGCCCAGATCTCTCATTTGCGGTGGGGGTTGTTAGCCAATTCATGCAAGCTCCTCGTACTTCTCATCTCACGGCTGTCTACCACATACTTCGGTATTTAAAATCAGCCCCGAGTCTTGGCCTCCGCTTTCAGTTGTATGGTCATCTTCATCTTTCTGGCTATTCCGATGCTGATTGTGCAGGTAGTACTTTTGATCGCCGCTCTACATCCGGCTTATGTACCTTCCTAGGTGGCAATCTTATAACCTGGAAGAGCAAAAAGTAGCCAATTATTGCCCGGTCCTCGGCTAAAGCAGAATATCGTGCTATGGCTCATGCGACGTGTGAACTCGTGTGGCTTCGCAATCTTCTTGAAGAACTTGGCTATCCTCCTTCAGGTCCTATTCCTCTTCACTGTGACAATCAAGCAGCTATCCATATTGCTCGTAATCCAGTTTTCCATGAGCGAACCAAGCATATTGAGGTCGACCGTCACTTTATTCGGGAGAAAGTCACTTCTAAGGAAATCGTCACTCATTTTGTTCGATCTGGGGATCAACTTGCTGATGTTCTTACAAAGTCCTTGAGTCAAGATGCTCTTCATCGTATTCGTGACAAGTTGGGCATGATCAACATCTATGATCCAACTTGAGGGGGAGTATAGAGAATGTTAGTGTATTGTATTATGTATTGCATGTGGTTAATGGGCCTTTTTAGTGTAAGTGCATGTGTGTCAAACAACCATTTACTCCAAAAGCTTAAGTTGTCAGAGTGTGGTGTATCAATGTATATCAAGGGACTTTATCACTTTAACACGCCCTCGCATGTGCGGGGTGAGAACTCCGCACGAGAACATACTGAGAAGGGTGGAGGGACACTCACACCATAAATAGGCCGAGTTTGATTTCCCGGTCACTGGGCCGGACCTGATTTTTCCTGACCCCCTGTGGGAGAATAAAATATTAGCAAGGCATATTTGCTACTCTCGAGATTCGAACATAGGACCTTCCTCTCTGATACCATGTCAAACAACCATTTACTCCAAAAGCTTAAGCTGTCAGAGTGTGGTGTATCAAAGTATATCAAGGGACTTTATCACTTTAACAATAGAGAATGCTAGTGTATTGTATTGTGTATTGTATGTGGTTAGTGGGCCTTTTTAGTGTAAGTGCATGTGCACACTTCCCTATTCTCCTGCAGTGTATTATATGCTTTATCATAATAAAATGTTATGTGTTAGAGCAAGCAAGCCTAACACATCATCTCTCCCAAATTCTCCTCCTTCTTCTTCTCTCTCTCAATATTCTCATCTCTTCTTCACATTATCCTCATCAAATCTTTCTCTACTTAATCTTCAAGAAAAATGTATGTATTTGAATCAAGATTCTCCTTTTTTTTTCGATTTGGTTATGTCAGATTGGCTTCGTCATTTATGTGCCTTGGCCAAAAATTAGGGTAGTCCACTCATCGAGTGGGCCATGTTGCATGAAGGTGTATTTCATTCTACCAACAAAAAAAAAAAAACAAGAGTGATGATGTTCGAATTGAGAATGGAGACTGATTGACCATCAACTTTTGCAAAGTTAACCACAATAATTCCACAACATCACCGAATTACGAAGTATATAATTTGCCAATTAAAATTTGAATGGGCTACATGTGTAAGGCCACCAACATCAATACATTATATCCATACAAAACCAAAGAAGCACATGACTGAACCCTCGAGAATCACATTTTGGACCTCTAGTAAGTCATTTTAACATATTTCCGTCAACCATGTTCAGACATAAGAAAACTTTGGAGCCACTTCATGAATGTGCTTATATATACTTGATAAAAATAACCACCTTTAAGAAACAACATATGTTACATAGCCTACGGTAAATTTTGACAATATCTTCTTCTTCTTTGGAGAGAGATTTAATTTTGACTAGCTCTCTTTAGCACAAGACGATGTTATATCATGCAAAATCTAAATGGAATAACACAGTCAGAGGGAAACCTGTGGCCGACAAGCACAATTGCAGGTGGAGAATCCCCATACATTGTCTTCAAAACAGCTAAAACATCATGACATAGTGTCTGCAAATGAAAGTCCTCATTACTTTTTTCATAAAGAAAATGATTTCTCAGAAATGGCTTCAAAAGTCTGAGCAGTTTCAAGAAATAGCAGGGAACAAGCATAAAAACTCACTGTAACTTATCCTCATGTAATAACTGCTTGAAAGTTGTCAGAAGTACTTACCTCTATAGATAGGTCAACATCATTGTCTGTAGATGACTTTCCATGTCCTCTCAGGTCCATGGCTACTACGCGAGCCTTCTCCTTGATTTTACTTGCTGCCAATGCAAATGAAAGCCTGGACAGATAACTAAACTGCTAAGCACCACCATGATAAGTCGCCATAAGGAACATGGAACTATAAAATGAGAAAATAATGCACAACTATGTGCGTGTTTGGTTGCTCCAAATATCATAAAATATCATGACATTTTGCACAAAATCAGACTGATTAATCATTAAATATCAGGAAATTTCATGATATTTGGTGCAATCAAACACACCTTAATTAATTATTGTTTTTTTTTTAAATTTTAAGATTACAATTAAATCTGTTAATCAGGCTTTTCTTCAATAGCAGTAACCAGCTGTTCAGAAAACATACAAAAGATAGAATACAGCAAAGCAACAAGCAGTGCAAATGGGAGATAAGAGTCCATAACACATGCCCAACTTTATTAAGCACCAGGCCTATAGCCTCTCGATGCACATTAAAAGTTATCCAGAATCCTTCAGGAAGCTCCTCGTGGTCGCCTGCCTCATCACATAAACAGAGCAACTTCCACTCTCTTTTTTCTTTTTCTTTTTTTGAAAGGTGAATAAATTTATTAAAAAGATGCCCAAAAAAGGTGGAAAACAACTACCTCCCAATCATTACAAAGCAATCACTATGATTAGAGGCTTTGATACAATAACCCCAAGAAATTACTGTTAATATTGCCCCCTCAAAAAGCACCGCCTCTGATCTATTCGCAGAAAATACACCTTAGAGGACCATAAAAAGGACTCAACAAATTAAAGGACCATAAAAAGGACTCAACAAATTAGAGGACCATAGAAGCACAGGACTTGGATGCTTCAAGACATTAGAGGACCACAAAAAGGACGCAACAAATAATCAAAAGCCCACAAGTAAAAGCACATGACCTGGATGCTTAAAGACCCACAAAAGCAAGTCTCACACCACATTGATATTGTTGCTTACCAATGTGCTGCATCCTACAGGACCTGAGTTATCAGGCAAACTCCTATTGAGAATCAACTTCATGATCCTCGCCAGAAGCTCCACCTATGACCTATCCTTCTATGGCCATCAAGGTGCCCACAAATTTGCCAATGCTTGTGCTCGTATAAATTTCATCTCCTCCCTTGAGATTGATAATGTGGTGGTTACTGAAAACCACATTTCGTGATTCCACTGTTTCTTTCTATTCCCAGCTTCTAACTGCTGAAAATGTGGATCGTCCCAGGCTTGATGATCTACATTTCCAGACCATTTCGGAAGAGGAGGATGTACATCTGGAGAAAAGTGTTGATCTAGAAGAGGTTAAAAGTGCTGTTTGGGACCTTGGCAAAGATAAAGCTCTAGGTCCTGACGGATTTCCTATAGCTTTCTTCCATTTTTTTTTGGGAAAACATCAACTTTGATCTCTTTGCTTTTGTTAGGGAATTTGATGCAGGATAACTAACCATTTGCTCTAAAAGCTAGAAGTGATAGAGCATGGTGAATTAATCCCTTTTATCTCATAGGCCAAGCCTTGCATCGCATGGGTTAGGACCTCAGCCGAACCCCCCTCATGGGCCCCACTTTACATGGGTTCCGCTTCACACGGATGAGGCCCGCCTCACACGAGCCACCCGCCCACCTCAAGTGTGCCCCTGCATCCCACAGGCAACCCCACTCGAGCCCGATGTGTAATTACCGTTGCATTAGAATTGTTTGATAAAAAAAAGGTTATCTTCTGAGCTAGGGAGTACCTTTCTGGCCTTGATTCCAAAATTGGAAGGTGCTCAAAATCTTAAAGACTTTCGGCCAATTAGTCTCTTAGGGGGGCCTTACAAAATTATGTCTAAAATTCTGGATCAAACGCTTAGACAAGTGATTCCTAAGGTTGTTTCTCCTTTGCAATTTGTCTTTTATGGAAGGGAGGCAAATCCTTGATTGTGTCCTTATAGCCAATGAATGCTTGGACACTTGTGCTATGGAAAAGAGATCGGGCATTTTGTGTAAACTTGATATCTAGAAGGCTTACGACCATGTTGATTGGTTGTTTCTGGATTATATGCTTGAGAGAATGGGATTCGGTTTCTTGTGGAGAGCTTGGACGCGAGTGTGCACCTCCTCTCCTAAATTTTATGTGATGATCAATGTATCCCCTTTGGTTATTTTAAAGCTACTAGAGGGCTTTGTCAGGGTGATCCTTTATCCCCTTTTCTTTTTGTCCTCGTCACCGAAGCTCTTAGTGCTATACTGTCTAGAGGACAAGATATGGGTCTGTACGGGGGTTTCTCCATTAAAAAAAAAGATTTTTTTTTTTTTAATCCATCTGTATTAATCTTCTTCTTTTTTTTTATGACACTTTGCTTTTTTATGATGCAGATGAGGTTATGGTAACTTTCTTGAGTATGATGATTTGTTGGTTCCAAGTGGTTTCAGATTTAAAGGTTAACATGTCCAAAACTGAATTTTTTGGTATCAACACCCCTGTGGAGGTTTGTAATTCCCTTGTGGATTTCTTCGGTTGTAAGGTAGGTTTTCTTCCTACCCTACACCTGGGTCTTCCTCTTTGTGTGGGTAAGCCTCCTCTTTCCTTGTGGGATAACATCTTAGAAAGAATGGAAAGGATGCTTTCATCATGGAAATTGAATGTTCTTTCTTTAGGGGGAAGGCTTAATGTGATTAAGGCCTCTTTGTCAAGTATGCCCATTTATTTCTTGTCTATGTTCCACTGCCCAAAGTCTATCATTCTCAAGATCGACAATTTACGTAGGAAATTTTTATGGCAAGGGAACAGTGCCTCTACCAAGTTCCCTCTACTTCAATGGAAAGAGGTGTGTACCCCTTATAGTGAAGGAGCAGACATTAAAAATCTAGAAATCATGAATAAAGCCATTCTTGGAAAGTGAATATGGAAGTTTGGGGAAGAAACTAATAGTCTTTGGAGGCAAATTATTGCAGTTAAATATGGTACTTCTCCTACGGGATGGTGGCTAGAGGAGTCCACTTTCTATCAGACCTCTTCTCTGTGGAAAGGGAGGGTTAAAATGACCCCTATTGTTCGAGAGAAAGTTTGCTTCTCTCTTGGTGAATAGATTTTGGTTAGACTGCTGGTCTGGTAGGTCTACTTTGGCTGAATCTTTTCCTACTTTGCTTGCTTCAAGCCTAAATCACAACATTGTCGTCAGAGACTGTTTCGTTAATAATGAGAGCGATGGAATTTGGATTCATCCTTTTAGAAGAAACCTTTCTTATGACAAATTTCAAGATTTCTTATTGCTTCTTGCTCGCTTGTAGGATTTTCATCCCTCCCACTTGCTGAAGGACTCCATGATGCAGGACAATTAACCACTTGCTCTAAAAGCTCGAACTGATAGAGCATGGCAAATTAATCCCTTTATCTCATAGCCCAGGCCCCAAATCCATGGGTTAGGTCCTCAGCCGAACCCACCTCGTGGGCCCCAAATCCATGGGTTCCGCGGGCCGCCCACCCCGAGTATGTCCCTGCATCCCACAGGCCACCCCACTCGAGCCCGGTGTGAAAGTGCCCAAGCATTACTCCATTTGTTGGATGTTGTCCTCTTCAGGTTCGTTTACAGTTGAATCATTTTACTAACAACAGCTGTCTTGGGTGAATCCTTCGTCGTGTTGTCATACGGGCGCATTGCGCTTCTATGGGCTTCCTCTGAAGGTGGCAACTTTCGGTTGGCTTGCAGGAAGGAATAAAATTCTAACTATCAACAATCTAATAAAAAGAAGAATGTATCTGCCTAATGTGTGCCTTCTTTGCTATCAAAACGAAGAAACGGTGGACCATCTTCTCATTCACTACTTTCGCTCCAGACCTATGGTGGAGTGTCCTCCGCTTGGCGGGTGTCTCTCGGTCCATGCCTTCCTCTATTGACCAGCTTTTTTCTTGCTGGCAAGTGGATTCCGAAGGGGCTTTAGGGAAAAGAAAATAGCGCATTATCCTTTTCGTTGTTCTGTGGGCGGTGTGGGCTGAGAGAAATAACATTGCTTTAGAAGCTTGAGTGGATTCCTTGCTCTTGTTTTCTCTAGAGTTTTGGTTCTGTTTAGAGACCGGGAGCCTTAATTGGTTTAATTTGTCTAGGGTTGAGATTATGTCTTTTCTTTTCTCAGTTTCTTTTCAGTTTCTGCTTTTGTTTCTGTTTAGTTTTTTGGAGGTTCTTGTATCTTTTTCTCTTCTTTTCTTTTTGGTTTCTTCTCCGTGTAGTGTGGCCTCTTTGGCTTTTGCTCTTTTTAATAAAATTTCTCATCTTTCAAAAAAAAAAAAAAAACACTTCCAGTCCTCATCAAACAGCCTAGTTAAGTGATAAGAAACTCCTTAACCATAACCCAAGAAATCATAGAATTCTTGGCCACTCCCTGATGGTCCAGAAGCGATGGTCAAAGGGCAAATCCTAACGTGACCCTTTCAATGAAGGATCAAATTCATGTAAGGGAAGTGAAGTCCTTGGTGCTAGAGATGGTTGCCAAACGATGGTCCCTTCTGATGTCACAATCCAGTCAATTGCTGATACTCTAGGCAAGGTAGGAAAACAGCTGACCCTCCAACATGATCCACAGGATTACCATCACCACGCAAATGCAATAGAAGAACTTGACTACTTGAGCAAGAATGTCCTCCAATCTCCCACCGCTTTTCCACACTTCTCATCTGATCTTAGGAAGAAGCATCTCTAGATGCTAATCTACCCAACAAAACCAGCCAAAACCTAATCTATCTAGCAAGTTTCACCCGTTATCAGGAAATAAGAGCTCCAATAACTACTCTCCATACAATGTCTCATGCTTGTGCACATCCTGACAAACAGAATTGTTTAATAGGAATGTGGTAAAACACCAAACTTAATAAGCACAAAACACAATGGTCGCTGACCAAGAAGTTAAGAGAAATAGAAATATTAGGTGAAAATGTCTTCAACATCAACTGAATATAACAGGCCACAAGAAATAGAATAGAGTGATGTGTGAAAGAGATGACTAAAAATACAAGATCAAGTTTCCTCCTACATAACATGTAATGGCATTCTCAATAAGAATCAATACAAGGAGAGTTCATATTTATCAAAGCAAATGGTTAAGAGTTGATCATTTTTGGAATCCAATGCAACACTCTGATAAAAATGTAGACAAGAATGCAAGTAGCTAATTATAGTAATAAGATCAGAAGATCGTTAGGATATACCCTGAATAACCGCCTCCATGTAGACAAAATACAACTGGTCCTTGAGATCCTGCCGTGTATACGTGAAAGACCTGAATAACAAAGTACAAGCATAGTGACCTTGTTCTTTTTTCCCAATCATACTGAGGAGGAAAAACAAAAAAATGTCACTCACATCATTTGATCCTGCAATTGTAACATCTTCCTCTTGATCAAAATAGCCTCTCCAGTCTAGTGGTGAGTATTTCTGCAATGAACTCCTGCATGCACAATCATTAATAAAAAGATATATTATCCAAACTCAGGCACAAAATGTGAGAAGTTTGCTTCAATGTGCAATGTCTCCGAGTGTCACTATTTCTTGGCTAACCACTTGATCCTTGACTCAACAATAGAATGGTCATCTCACTAAATGGCAACAAAATAGAAAGAAGCATATTTCCTACATTGGAAATAAATTGAAATTTACAATGCCAAATTTTAAATGACCTCCAAAAGTAATTGTTTTTATTGGTCAAGATTACATTAAATTTTTTATTGGTCAAAATTATCTTAAATTAGCAACACAATCATATAAAGATAAGAATCCAAACTGAAAATTTAACTTATTAATAGCATCCTTGAATTGGAAATTTCATTAAGGCTTCTATCATATTCATATGTGAAGCGCAAACATCAAAGAGCTTCTCCAGGTTTGAATCTCAAAATGTTACTTCCACTATTGCAGCCTGAATTTAAGCATGCCTAGATCATGCTTCAGTTCTATCCAAACATCGCCAGCATTCTAAACTTAAGGCTCCACCATTGCACCATTAGGGAGAATCCAAGAGCACAAAAATTCCCAAATTCCAAAACCTATTACTCAATTTAGTTGGGTTTTTATTTCCATAGCATGGTAACATACGTTCAACTAAATTCATGTTATTTTTCAACTTTTCGAGGTAAAATCAACTCTCAGCACATTATCATGAAATAGGTGTCTTTCCTTCATTCCCATGGCTTATAAACCAAGAAATATTAACAGCATGATTACCACTGTGTCATTAAGGAGGTTCCAAAAGTGCAAAAATTCTCAAATTCCAAAATCCCATTACTAGTTTTCTATTTATTTTTATTTTTTCAATTTTCTGAGTGTTGTTAACAAGGTTTCACCTAAATTCTCTCCTTTCTTTCAGAGTTTCAGGAGAAATCAACTTTTGGGTTTTGGCACATTATCCTGAAATGGGTTTCTTTTCTTCTTTCTCATGACTTATAACCAAGCAAAAAATGAACAACTGAATCAACATTGCACCATTGAGAAAGGTCCCAAAACACAACATTTTGGCATGGAATTGATATACGCCAGCCTCTTTTGATTCGCTTACACAAATTTCTAATTCTGGGAATTGAAATGAACTATGTCCATTCCCAAAATTGAAAATGGGCCAGCCAAATCAATCTTGGTGGCTATAAATTGAGTTAGTGGTAAATGAATTGCAGGTAAATGATTTACGGGGAGGGAGTGTTTGGATGCTAGAAAATGCTTGTAAATGATTCACAAGCATGAAGCATTTATAGCTTTTAGCTGCAAATGAAAAGCTGTTGAAAAGCTTTGATTCATTTACTTGCAAACAAAATTCAACTAACAGCTAGAATTTCCCTTCCAACCCCCTTTTTGGCAAGATTCGTCCCTTTCGGCAAATTCTAGGCTTCTGGCGATCTCTTCACTTCCGATGATCTCTCTCTCCACCAGCTTACTCTAATGTAGGGCATTTTCACACCGGGCTCGGGTGGGGTTGCCTGTGAGATGCAGGGGCACACTCAGGGTGGGCGGCCCGTGTGAGGTGGGTGGCTCATGTGAGGCGGGCCCCATCCATGTGAAGCGGGTGGCTCGTGTGAAGCGGAACCCATGTGAAGTGGGGTCCACAAGGGGGGTTCGGCCAAGGTCCTAACCCATGGGATGTGGGGCATGGGCTATGAGATAAAGGGATTAATTCGCCATGCTCTATCACTTCGAGCTTCTTTTTTTTTTTTTAATTCAGGCTTTTAGAGCAGGTGATTAATTGTCCCGCATCAAAGTGGTATTAGAGCGGGAGGTCTCATGTTCGAGACTCCTCCCCGGGGGTAATTAATACAGTGGTAATTTCACATTGGGCTCGAATGGGGTTGCCTGTGGGATGCAGGGGCACACTCGGGGTGAGCGGCCTGTATGAGGCGGGTGACTTGTGTGAAACGGAACCCATGTGAAGTGGGGCCCATGAGGGGGGTTTGGTCAAGGTCCTAACCCATGGGATGTGGGGCTTGGGCTATGAGATAAAGGGATTAATTCCCCATTCTTTATCAATTTGAGCTTTATTTTTTTAGTTCAGGCTTTTAGAGCAAGTGGTTAATTGTCCTGTATCATACTCTCTCTCTCTCTCTCTCTCTCTCTCTCTCTCTCTCTCTCTCTCTCTTGCATGTAAGGATTTCCCCCCCTTCTTTAGGGCCTTTTAAAAAAAAAAAAAAAACGAGCTTTGCAAACACGAACACATGTTCAATGATGGTCCACTTGTGATACATACGTGATATGTATGATTTTATGTTCAATAAGTTGTGGATGGCCCACTTGTGATATGCGATATGCAAGCCCACTTGTGATACGAAATGAGCTTCTTTTTTTTTCTTCAAATGGGGGCTTTCTGTTGGACCAAATTTCATTTTTGGGGCCCAAATCCTGATTGGACTAGACATTATTTTTGGGGCCTACATCCTCATTGGACCAGATTTATTTTTTGGGGGGGGCCTACATCATAATTGGACCAGATTTTATTTTGGGGACCCACATCTTGATTGGACCAAATTTGCCACCATGGCCCGATAGGTCCGATTTTATTTTTGGGGTCCACATCCTAATTGGACCATATTTTATTTTTGAGACCCACATCCGGATTTTTTTTAAAAAAGGATTATTTTGTCATCTGACAAGTGGATTGTTAAAAATGAATAATCCAATGGCCCTACTTCTACAAGCAAGTGTCCATGATCAACAGTTAGAATTATTCAGAAAACCTCATTTTTTTGGAGACATTTATAATTAAGTTTGATTATGTGAAAATAATTGCTTACTGTACAATTAAGAAATTGGATGGTTCATATTATAGATCATTTGACCAAATAGGCCCCAATGAGTGGCGACGCACTTCATCCCTAGCTGCGACTATGAAAAAAAGAATCCTACAGATTTTGTACAAGAGTGCCAGTTACTCTGCAAGCCTTTGTACAAGCCTTTCTAAGGTATGGCCCACCTACTAGTTGGATAGGCCTAATCTTTGCTTGTCAAATAAAATTAATTATAGAGACTTCTATAAGGGTTATACATGGGGTCATCACAGTGTGTATGGCATCCAACCTATACACAGGTTCACCCCTCTAAGAAAGTTGGACGCAACTAAAATAGAACAGCCAAAGGTGAGGGTTGCCCAAAGGTAAAATGGGCATCCAACCTTCTAAATGTTGTTTTCTAAAGTTATTTTGTATTTGGATTAATGAAGACATATGGTTAGATATGTTTTTCTCAATGTGTTTTATGGTTAAGTATTTATATTCAATAGTTTCTCCTCATAAAAGGGCATTTGAATTAGTGGGCCCACTTATTTTGGCTCACCTAATACTTGATTTAACGGAAGGATCAGTGCTAAACTTCATTGAGATGGGCTCAACCCAATGATCCATCTTCAATGAAACTCTTATATGTCATATGAAAATTTTATAAGAATTTACTGCTCCAAACTCTGTTGGACGTGAATAACCTACTAGGCTATAAACAATTTACAGGTTATCCAAACACAAATAATTATTTACCTGTAAACATATAACAACTTAAAGCCAAACAGGACGGGCTATAAACAATTTACACCTGTAATTCATTTATACTTACAAAATTTACCAGTATCCAAACAACCCCTAAATTCCACTCGTTCTTTTTCTTATCCAATTTTCATAACATCAATAATGCTGGTTCAATGACCTCTCGTTATTTTTTTTCATATCTTTCAAGTCAAAAACACCTTTTTCTTGCATTGTCACAAAACAAGGTGTCTTTTCGTCATTCTCATGGCCATAAAAATCGATAGCATTCCCAAAATTGCAGCATTTACAAGAAGCCCAACATTTGTTGGATGGCCTTTTTCCTTCAATTCATTGAATTCCAATCTTTCATTCATCTTTTTCAATCGCATCTACTAACGTGTGTTGAACCAAGTTCTCACTACTAGTCTCTCGGGACAAAATTGCCATTCATGAATTATCTCGAAATGTTATCTTTCCTTTCTCAAAGCTTGTAACAGGCAAAAAACATCAAGATAGAATAACAACAAAAACCAAAATTATGAGAAAAATAATTATGTGAAATTCCAATTCAATTTTATTAAAAAGCAAGGAAGAAAAGAGTACAATAAAATTGAAATTCATGAAAGTAGTATCTACGCATTTCAATTGAAGGGGAAAAAAACGGAAGAAGAAAAAGAAAAAGAAATGGTTCTGCTGTTGTGGATTGCATGCATGAGAGCTCACTGAGTAGCAGGACGATCGGGGACTGCAGGAAACGAAGAGAGATCTTTGGATTCTTGGGAATTCTCTTCGTGAAGAGGAGGGAGATTTGAAGATACTTCCATGGATTTCTGCAGATGATTTGGAAATGGAGAATGAGAAGTGGGATCGTCTTCGCTGCTTTTACCTTTCTTTCCGTATAGAAACTGAAAAAAGGGAGCATCTGATACTCGGTCGAACAAAAAGGCGTGTTTTGATCGGGCCCATCAAACTTACAGGTGCGCCTCACCAGACGTCGGGATTATATCGGTTGGATATGGGGCCAAGACGAAGTACAACGCTGAAGGTGTCTGACTCAAAAATCTTTATGATTGGTAAATCTTAGGTATGGCCCACAAACCAACGATCAGTGATGTGATTTGTGCACTATAATTGGAGAATTCCTCCATCTACGTTGAGGCCGATCTTGTAAACGGTTTAGATCGCCTTACACGAACACATATCCCACCATCGTATTTTAATACGTCAGGGATGTGTTCGAGCAATTCTCATAGTTGGGATGTGTACCATGTGGCCTCCTTCGGTGTTTATATACATCCAATCCATTCATTTGACATGAATCCCAATCATGAAAGGACCATCCAGAAATTACGCTATTCCGAGACTAGAATTTTTTGGCATGATTTTACGCTCTTCCCCCTGGCGTGGCCCAGCTGAGTTTTGGATCGGTCTGAGCTTAGAATCAAAATCAAAGCACGGGGCGGTGCACCTGATGAACGGACTGGATCTTTTCGCACGAGAGTGGTGGGCAATCTACCCTGTGCCTGAGGAAGCGCGCTAGCGTACCACGTGTTGGGTTACTTTACAAAACGAGAGCCAAGTGGATGGAATTTACGATATCCACACCGTCCACCAGGTACGCTGCCTCATGTCAACCGTTAGACGAAAATATCATGACAATCTAAAACTAAGTAGGCTACAACATAGGAAACAGTTGGAACGGAACGCCCACTATTAGATTTGTGTTGGACCGACCTAGGTGTTTTATATTCCATCCAATCCATTCATCTTATGTGCCACGTTAGGATGAGAGAATTACCCAAAAATTACAGGTTCCGTAACTCATGTAGGCCATACCACGTGAATGTAACCGTTTATATATAATTTTTTAAGTGTCCCGCTGATTGTCTGATGAGCCTGATTTGTCGAAATAAAGGCCAAACAAGAGCTAATGTACGTGATTGACGGCGTGGATTTCATACACGTTAAGTTGATTCCCCAATTTGAGAGAAAGTAACCCCAGGATCTACCTAGTGCGAAGCACACAAGCGTTTCCATTCGTAGGCGCTTTACGCTGGCTTTTAAGTTGGGCCAGTTGCGTCGACCTGGCGCCGCGTGCACGTGACATGTAAATTTATTCGAGGACGACATTTTTCAGTCCCGGGGAGGAGATACAACGACATCATCACTGCATGTGTATCAGCATGAGCAGCCATCCAGACCATCGATCCAATCCGAACCCTGCCATGGATGGATCATGGCCCACAGTTGGATCTATCCTACGATCCTAACAGCCGGAAATGTATCTACAAATATCGGGAGCCGATTCGGTCATGTCGGAACCGAGTTTGGTCATGACCATGGCCCACCTTGATGTAATGTGTTGTATATACACGCCTTCCATCCGTTTCTCCAGCTCATTTTAGGGCATGGGAAGTATATCCACACTCGAGGACCACATCACATGAATCGCCATCCAGCCGTTTCTCCAGTTCAAGGCATGGGAAATAAATCTGTACTTGCGAACCACACCACAAGAAACAATGGTAAATGGCCGGTAGATCCACACCCACACCAAACAATGGTAAATGGCCGGCATGGAAAGTAGATCTACACGCGAGGCCCCACCAAACAATTGTAAATGGCCATTAAAAACTAGGGTTTGTAGGGTCCATTATGGGGTATGTGTCAAATCCGCTGTCTATTGGATTCAGAATTTCATTTAAGGCTATAAGCCAAAGAATGAGTCGATCCGTCCCCGTCCCCCCTCCAAAGAAAAATTTTGATAATGATCCGTCACTTTTATTGGTTATTATGTATTATAGAAAGCTCATATCAAGTTAAAATTATTTATGTCCTATGTTCAAGCACGAGGTCTCATGTAGATGTACTCTCATGTACATGTGTGGAGTAATTAGCTTTCTTTTTGTAAAATATGAGTGAAAAATAGTTTGCATTTCTAACATCCATTTTCTTACGGTGTAGTCCACCCAAGTATGTTTTTCAATGATTTTTGGGCTCATGACTTACCACGTCTTCAATTAAAAAAATGGACCGAGTGGCTGTCACAAAAGACATTATAGTGAGCCCTAAAAAGGTATCAACGATAGGCAATTGTTTGATTTAAAAATTGGACAGAGTAGATGTCACAAAAGACACATTGAGTGTGTGTTATGGATTGTTTTTGGCCTTTTACCCTTCACGATTAGGCGAAATTCTTTATGCACATGTTTTATTCATCCACAACGGAAAAGAATTACACACGTTTTATTGTGTTGGGCACTAAAAAAAAACATTAACAAAATAAGTTAATATAGAAAAAATGCATTCATTTTATGTATCATTTTTAACTTAATACGCATTAAACATGCATAATTCATGTGCATAAAATATTTGCCCGTATAAAATCTCAAACTGCACAAAACTGTTTCATGAGAATGGTGAATAAAACTTCCTAATAAGCTAATGCTGAAAAATATTAATAAATTGTGCAAAATATCTTTATGACAATGGTGTCAACTATATTAACAACCTATCAATGGATCCCGTTTAAAAACACCTGATTAAGAACATAATTGAGAAAAGAATCATATGGCTATAATATAAGAAGATAGATCAAGAAAGCCCATAACCATTAGCTTGGATTATTTTGGAAGTTTGCCAGATATTGTTAGTGGGAGATGTTAGAAATTAACCTCATAAATAAATAAATAAGAATATAAATGCATACAAAAAACTAAAGTGGTAATTGTAACTATATATGGTTGTATATGGACCAATGATCCTTACAACCAAGAACCTATATAACTACAAAATGTAAAAATCGAAAGCTAAATCAATTGATTGTTACTCCAAGAGAGACTTATTACCAATGCCATCCTTGAGAGATGAAAAGTTAAAATTCAATAGATATTGTAGAGATTAAAAGCTAATATTCAATTAACAATAATATATTTTTTACCAAACCATCTATATTCATACTAAAATATTGTTGTGTTCATGAGTAAATCATCATAATAAGAAACATTTAATAATGAAGATGTAACACCCCAGATTTTTGCCAACCTGGAGTTAGACGTCCTTAGGCAACGGGTCAACCATAACACCTTGGTAACCTCTTAGAACTCAATTCCAAAGCCAAAGGAATTATTTAGAACTCAATTCTTTAGAAATTTAACGTGAATTAGTCAGCGCTACACTAGATTTTCTACAAAATTAGCACTAACCACTTTAAATATGATCTGTAAGACCCAAAACCTCTAGAATTGTTAACGCTACGTTACCTTAAAATCTATGATCAATCTTTAAACCCAGTTGCTCACGGGAGCATTCGGAAACTCCGTATCGGACCTGGACCGCACGTCGAAAGTCTGATAGCTGTGAACTTAGACCATTACGACCGCTTAGTTGGACTTGACTATCGTTTTGAAAATCAAGCCCAACTGATGTCTTGAGACCATTTCCTTGCGTCCAGAGTAAAGAGAGTGAGAAAAGGAAGATTTTTAGAAAATAAATTAAAATCTGGAACGTTTCACTGGCTCGTTATTTTTAATCGTTCTGACCGTTAGAATTCGAACAAATTTCACCATCGGATCAGAAAAATTTATCCTTACATGTCCAAGGACTTGTGGCCTTGATCGAAGTTCGGTAACCTTTGAATTGACACCGGTCCGTCACGGACGATCTGGAAATCCGATCGGACTGAAAACCTAACTGACTAAAGATCTGATGTTAGTGAGCTTAAGTCCGACCGCATTTGATAACAGGACTTCCAGAAATACTCCATTGGATCGAAACAGACCCACTTTGGTTATAACTTAAGTATACCTTGGCCCCAAGTCTATTTCTGTCATTTTTGGGCTTATAAAAAGGCTTTAAACCCTCACTCTCTCCTCCCATACGAATTTGGGGAAAACCCTAGGAGTGAGAAGAGAGAAAAGAGAGAGAAAGTGAGAGAGAGTTGGAGCTTCTCCCAGGGATTCTACTCTGCCACTCCACGTGCTTCAACACCTCTACCGTATCGCTATTACGGCGTTTCTGACTCCGTTCTTGGGTAAGTGAAGCTAACCCTAACCTGTTTTGAAGCCTAGGATAGTTCCAATGATGTTCAAGTTAACCTGTTTCTTGCCATAGGTAGCGTATCCGCCGTTGATGAAGACTTATCGTGTGAATCATCTTGAATACGTCTTTTCTGGTTTAAGGTGTGGACTATATTTGTTTAGATTATGGTTTCCAAGACTTTCAATGTTAAGTAATGATTTATTCTTACTTAGGATGTTATTTCACATGTATAAAGTGTTGTCCGTTTCATTTTTCAGTTATACGTTGATTATGTTGAATATACTGTATTCCTCGTATTTGTAGAAAATACCGTATACATATAAAATTCGGGTTTGTACTTAACATGATTAATTGTGGTGAATATATGCTTGTTACATGTGTGACAACTCCTTAGCGAAAGGACTTGCCCTCAATCACGTCACGGCCAATATACGTTGTATATGTTAAAGTGTGTTGCCCACGTGTTTGTAAAAATGTCTAAATGAATACGGAACCCGGATTCATGCATGCTATGATTATCCGTCGTGGGTATATGCAAGTGATACATGGGGCAACTCCCTAGTGAAAGGATTTGGTCAAATACATGATATATCAACATACGATATGTAGTTAGTATGTGTAGCCTAAGTGTTTATGAAAATGACTGAATGAGTATGAAATTTGCTTTCATGCTCGCCATGACTAATTGTCATGGATATATGATTGTTGTATGGGCGATAACCCTTTGACGAAAGGATTTGCCCTAATACGTATGCTAATGGATACATAATATGTACAATGTAATGTGTAGACTAAGTGTATGTAAAAGTGTCTGAATGAATTAGGAGTTAGTAAGATGTACCTATATGCGGGTTGAGATATGATTCTCAACTACATCAATGATGTGTATGATTCCCTTCATGAATCATGTAACTTAGGTTATCCATGCTAAATAAGTGTATGATTTCCTCCATGGCTTATGTGTTTAATTGAATCATGTTATATGTGTGTATGATTTCCTGTATGTAATGTTTACTTTTAAGTTATACTTCATGATTGTCCATATGGATGTAGAATATGAATCATATGCTAGTTATTGTATGTATATGTGAATGGGGTTGTGCTACAGTCCAGGCAATCGGAAACCGTTCCATAAATAATAGTCAAGGTTGTCTTCGCCACTTAGGATGAGTTAGCGAATCTGAGTCGTGCTTGGGGTGTTCGGCAGTGGTTAGGCCACACGGAGTGCTTATGCATTCCATGTCGTTCAACTCAACGTGCGCTTGGCCTAGTTGAGCTTATCAACTAACCCGATTGACTGATGCTTGTTCACCATGTTTGGTCGTCACTGTTTGAATCTAAGGCACTGAGCTTACCAGTGAAACTCTCATTAACCATGGTACCAAGATCTCCTAAGACTCATGAGCCGGGCATGGTGGTATGGGACACCGTGGTCGTGTTTTCGGCCTACGCTGGGGCCACAAACCTCCCCGTAGTGACCAATGAGCACCCTACTCTGAGCAGATTATGGTGGTATGGGACACTATATTCTTGCTATCAGCCTACACTGATTGGTGACGAGCCCTCTGTAGTGACCTTGAGTTTATCCTGACACTGTATAGGGGCGACGAGTCCTGTTGTAGTCTTAAGGATATAAATAGGCCTGTATTGATAAGGTGATGGGGGAGAAGAGCAACGATTGCGCGCAACAGTCCTGGTAGCCCTTGCAGCGACCTAAAACCATAACATTGTATGAGATTCCTAGGACTGACGACCCTATAATGGATCAACGTTGGGAGATGATACAAGGGAGGTGTCTTAGCTTCCCAATCCTGTTGTGTGAAAAGGACTAATAAGAACTTGGTAAGCATACTCATATCATCGCATTGCATGTGCTATCAGTGTTAGCGTAAGAGCACTGAGAAAGTGACTGACATGTGCGATAATAAGATGAAGATCGCAGAGGGAGTTTGTGGTGAGGGCATGCATCATTCTTCATACCATCCTTGCATTAACAAGAGTATCTAGGACCTGTTTGATTGTATTGTCTTATCATTACTGCTTGAATGAATTGATAACATGTTAACGTTTGTTGTATAATTTCTACTGAGTTAGCTACTCACTCTCACGTTACGGGACGGTGTTGTACACACCAAACAGTCCCTGTTCTAGTTTCAGATGATGGCGATGCTTGCGAAGTATAGCCGGACTTTATGATGACGAGGAGGATTCCTCTTATATGCAGGTTCTGATCGACGGATTTACAGGGTTACTGATTAGATGTCAATACAATTAGTATTTGCCTTTTATTTAAACACCCATGTATATTCTTTTCTCTCCATTTTCAGAGTATACATGTATTTAGTTAACCTGATAACATGTTCACACTCTAGAGACTTACAATCATTTATACATATTAAATGTTTATCACAGTCTTCCGCTTAAGTAATTTGACTGTCTCTGGAGTATGATATGCTGTTTTGGCTTAATCTCACTCATGTTTAATACACTAATATAGACAACATTCAATCATAAGCATTTATGTTGCATAAGTGATGTTCTGGAACTCGGGGGTAAAGTTTATGCTCGACCCCCGATTTTCGGGACGTTACAGAAGACCACAGAGAAAAAAAAAAAACAAAGACAACATTGATAATAAAATAACACCTACCATCTACCTTATGTATGTTGGATATGGTGTTTGGAAAACTATTTGGACTAAATAAAATTAAATTTTAAAAAAAAAGGAGAATATTTATCGGTTTGAAGAAGTCGAGGGGCAATTTGGGATCACTTGGCTTGAAATCGAATTTGCCCTCCTTAGAACGCATTCCAAGTAAGACAGGATTCTTTAGGCAATTGACCTCCAGGATACAACAACCATCACCTAGTTTCAGCGGTGAACTCACTGTACACAGGCTCAAACCATTTGTAATCTTAACTCGAACAAGAAAACACTTAACCATACTTTGAAAACAAAATCTAATATTTTCTTATATTCTCTTTCACACACAAAAATCAAATAAAGAGAAGTCTTTTTATAGACTTTGAGATGACACCCTTTCAAAAAAATGATTGTGACTATTGGGTTTAAACCCAATTGGTGCGATCCTTGGGTTTGAGAAGACATAACTTGTATGAAAAGATACATCTGTGAGCATGCACACATCCATGGACACAACCAAGGCTTGGCCCAACGAAAATTTTGAAACACCAATTTATTTTTAAGATAACTTAAAAATACAACAATATATTCACTAGGTAGTTAATTAATAATTCTTCCTCACTTATATTTGTATTGATAAATCTCATTGTGTTATTTTAGGTATTGTGTGGGAAGTAGGTGTTTGATATAAGGGCCTGTGTAGATACTACCAAATAAGTAATTTTTTTAACTTATGTAGGTCAGTTACTTTTCTTAACTAAGTTAATCTAGTTATTAAACTTGAATAAGCACTTGTTTTTAGCAAAAGTAACTTATTTTTATAAGTTATTATTATTTTATTTTCTACTTTAAAAGTAACTTATTTCTTTCATTTTCATTGATGATACAATAACTTTCACAAGGAAATATACTCTTTATGGCCATGAACCACTCGTAAAGTTCATGAGGTTGGAAAATCATCCAATGAATGAGTAGATGATGTAGCCAGCCCCACTTGATGATGGCTTATATCGAGGTGGCCCCACCCCCACATGATGGACAATCTACATCAAAGGTCCATCCATCATAATGAATGACCCATATCCAAGACGAGCCCTACAAGACGGGCAACCCACATTGAAGGTGGGGCCCACATAATGAGTAATCCACATCAAAGGTGAGCTCCACGTGATGGTTAATTAATAATGGTGGGCCTCACATGATGGATGTTCCACATCAACGTGGGCCTCACACGATGGATAATCTACATGAAAGGTCAACTTAATGATTAGTGGCCCATATCTAAGGTTGGTCCTGCATGATAGACGACCCACATCGGATGTGAGCATACATGATGGATGGTCCACATCAAAGGTGGGCTCCACATGATGAGTAATGGATATTAAAGATGGGCCCCATATAATGGACAATAATATTGATGGTAGGCCCCACATGATGGATGACTAACATCAAAGGTGGGCCCTACCTAATGAACTATGCACATTAAAGGTTAGCCCCTAATGATGAATGGCTCACAATCAAGGTGGGCCTTGCATGATGGATGACCCATATCAAAGGTGGGACCCACACAATGAAAGATCCATATCAAAGGTTTGCCCCACATGATGGACAATGGATGTGAGGGTCGGGATCAAATAAACTCTACGGATAATTACTTATGTTGGAAACTAAATATATTTTTCTACTTTTTGGATGATCAGTATGTTGTTTACCAAATATACGTATATGTTCATTAGTAAAAATCAAGATAAGCTATTTATAGCATAGGTAGTTTATCTAAACTAACTTGCGATCTAAACGCCCCCTAAGTGACTAAGAATGATAGATAGGATGATGAGCATCTAATATCATGATTATAGTGTCGTTACACCATATAAATACGTACACTCTTGCATTACTATGATGAATTTAATATTAAATAGTTGCAACCTCTAAAATGTTACATTTATATTAGTTGAAGTATATGTAATCACTCACCGCCTTAATAGGATATTTGCAAAAGTATCTTACATAATTAGTAAGGGAATTCACTAAGAATATAACATCAACCCTGTTTCACATAAGCATGGTAGTTGTGTAATATATTCTTTCAGTTAACTGAATATGTCAACATTTATATATCCCATGACATAAATACAATAAACATACTACTATAAAGTATGTATAGCTTATAAAATAAAAAGTTTTATAAGTTTTGAGAATCTATTCTCGAGCCATCCACAGCTAGAAATGTATCAGAAAATTAGATAAATTTTTTTTTTTAAAATTCACAATCAATCCACAACTATATTATAATACCCAGCTCATTACCAGCCAACAATTTGCTCCAAATAGAGCATACTCCAATGGTTGTGCATATGATATGCAATATAAATAAAAATGATATGATGAACAAAAAATAAGTGATATAAAGAGGTAACTAGTTTGATTGGTTGGTTCTTTACAAATACGCTGGTTGTGTTCAAAGTTATTGCGTCGACTACATTTCACTGTCTTCGATGAGGATGATTGGAATTCATCTCCACCTCGAATCCTCAACTTCCTTGCTTGTTTAGGAAAACATCGTGAAATAAGTGAAAGCACAATGTCATCAACTTCTAACCAAAGCTTATAATTTGTCATAGCATGGATTGTGTAACACCTTAAAACTCGACACCCAAGTATTGGTGACTTAGATCTCAAATTCGACAATGTTAGCAAAATACTATACAAAGGTCTCCTCATAATATGCCAATTTTTTTTCAAACCACTTTTCACATTCACATGGTTTACATTACATAAAAGTAAGTAAATTAAAATTTGAATTTAGAGTTTCAATATCATATACACCAACTATTTGTCCAATTAGCCATGGACTTATTATAAAATAAATTAATCCATTGAATATCAAAAGTTCCACTAGGCACAATAATCATCTATCAACTAATTGAGCTATAATAACTCATATATGACATCTTGTCTACTGGATCCTCAAACTGTTCTTCAGGCATACCTATAACTTCTAGTCCTGCATCATGTGGTTAGTGTCTTACAACACCGAAATGATAAGTGGATAACTCAGTGAAAACTCCCCCTCAAGATTATACATCCATCAACACAATTAACTATGGTTGATAAATATAACACAAAGAAGATAAAATATTTAGTCTGCAATGTAAATCTCGATTAATACATAGACGTATGAATGCACATCAACCTGGGGATGCAGATCTACTTGGCAGTATGAACTGACAATTACTAAGGACAATAATCAATATCACAATGCAAAATAACTATCATACGATGACCCGACATCACAAAGGATATACATTAACGTCATTCCGTAAGTTTATACAAAGTCCCGACATCACAAGGAACATACATCAACAACATGACCCAGCATCACTAAGGACATACATCGACATCATGACCCCGCTTCCCGGGTGACATACACCGATGTCAAAAAAGTACTATGAATGTATGATTAGCCAATCCTTTATTAATCCAATTTACAGAGCAACCAATTATGGAAACTCTTACGCTTAGTGAGCTTTTAAATCAATATATCATGATTAATGTTATATTCATTATAATCACAAGTCCATTCATAGACACAAAACCAATGGCTCATCACCCAAACCACATAGGGCATCAACATGTAACAAAATGATGGTAAACTCATAAGAGATCATGGTATTAAATCCATAAGGGCCACTAAGTTTCAAGGTATGGTTAAATAAAGTGTAATCACAATAATCGACACGGTTTTAATAATTAATTATCCATATACTCCATTACATGGAACATGTCTTAAATTAGGTCATTAACGTAGCCAACCAAACCACACATCTCAAGCTATACAAATCAATCCATAATTATCGTTAAACCATTCCTTAACATAGATTGTACACAAATCTCTATTATGTAACAATTCAACATACATGGCGTATAATAAAGTAAAACATGTAAATAAATAAATCTAAAGTGTATATGATGGATTCTTGTCCATGTTAACTTATGCAAAAACACATAAACTATGAGAAAGAAATATGAAATAAAGAGATATACTTAAAATAAACAAATTGATAAAAACTATAATTATTCCATGAATCAGATGAAAAGCTCAAAAGGAAATCCTCACCTTAAGACTTGAATCGCCTTCTATTATTACTATAATTGTGTGTGCATGCCTTAAAATCAATCTCTACGATAAAGTATGAAATTTGTACGGTTAGATTGAGGTATTTACATACCTTGTTCAGTTAGAATGAATACTAGGTTCAATCTTGTTGCTTTTCGGATTTGATCTATGGTTTAATCAAGATTTAATGACAGTTGAATAGAAATCAATGTGTGATTGAAATTACTTCATAGAAAATGATAAAAGACAATTCACCTCTCGTCATTATTGTCCTAATCTTGAACCCACCTAGAGCTTAAGTCGATCCTAAGTTGACTCAGTTACAACCTAACTTAAAACTTTCTTCTTGACTTACTGGAGCATTAGACCGAATACAACCTAAAACGGCCCTGACTCAAGTGGAACTAGCTGAGTCAACTCACTTGCTTGACTCGACAACCTCTCTCTCTCTCTCTCTCCTCTCTCTCATTCCTTATACACCACATCCAACGGGTTTCTATTTGCAGACTAGAGGTTTCTAACAGAGTTGAACCTACCTCAGCCCATCTTTAACTTAGCCTAAGTCGACATAATGAGTTGACTAGGTCAAAATCAATCTCTCTCTCTCTCTCTCTCTCTCTCTCTCTCTCTCTCTACCTCTATGTCTCTCTCTCTCCTAAAATTTCTCTCTTTTAGTTTTTCTTGCTAGATCTTTCTCTTAACTATGTGTATTCCTTTTGTTGTCAAGTGAGTATTTTTATAGCCTTCTTAAGATCTGGAATCCTTACGAAAAGAATGGGTTTTCACACCGCTCAATCAATTCTCATGAGGGATTATGGCAATGCAAATCATCCACAACACCTCAAGGATTACGATGATATGAATATCATCGTGTTTACAAAATAACTATTTAATAACTTTCCTCATCGCTAGGATTATGTCAATGCTAAGGACCTCCATCATCCCAAGTTGGTCAATGGCTCACTCACTAAGGCTAATCTTTATGGGATGAACACCTTGGGTTCAGAGTCGTGGTTGGTCTTCCAAAAGTCTTTGTCTCATAAGCGGAGCTCAAAGTCACACCACTAGATGGGAGACTCAGCAGTCCAGTCCAAATGAGTAAAAGTGAATCAGTTCCATAAGTAGAACTCTAATTCTACCTTCCAAGAAATCTTTTTTTTTTTTTGTTAGCTTGTTAGTAAACCCACTGTCAGTTCACACTTCAGTGTTAGCCACCCCCTCTAGGGAATCGATGACAAGACCTCAGTGTTGAAACGAGGTATCTTTCACTCAGTCTAGCACTTGAGCTATGGATCTAGGTGTACTAACAATTTTGTCTTCTAAGAACTTCAATTTGATCTTCTAAGAACTCTGATTCAGTCTTCCAAGAGTCTTCGTCCCAAAGACGAAGCTCATAACTGAGCCGCTCGACTAGAGACTTAACATTTGTCTAGTTCAAAACCTGAATAAATAATGTTGAGGTCAAAATCTAGGCGGCTCTCCACTGTCTTCCAAACTCCAAGTCACTTGAATGTCTCAAACCTGCACACTCGAAACAAGCAAAGGAGACCCTGGTTAAACCGGGAGACCCTCTGATACCTAAGTCAAGTCAAGGAAATCTGGGTCTAAGTTGGAGAATAGTGAGAGAGCACAAGATGTTGCGTACCTATAGCAATAGGGTTTCATCGTATTTATATCTGGCTGTCGAACGGTCTGGGTCCATTAATCTCAGCACGATTCGCTCAATCAATGGGATTTTCAGATCATGGAGATATTGTACACAATCCAAGGATCGTGTAGTGTGTTATGCATATCTGCGGGCGAAGTAACTGGTCACGTCCGCTTATGGTAGTTTCTAAGTTCAGTACATGGAACGCCCTCCTTAAGATCTGGCCTCGGTTCGGTTCTTTTGGCTTACGAGGCTCCAACCAGTGTGTTTGTAAGCCTTCATCACTACTTTGTGGAACAAAGACAATATTTCAAGTCCGAGTCGAACTCTGGCCTGAGCTAATGAACTTTGCTCCTTGCCTGCCAGGCATTCCGAAAGTCTTTCTTGTGAGGTCTGAGGCGAGGCATCGGACCTGTCTTGTCGAGTCGGGTTTCCAGCAACTTGGTCTCAGTCTGTTTTATGCTGATCCGATCACTAGCCTCGGGGTAGGAGCACCTTTGTGACTTATCGGTTAAATCCTTCAGTTGCGCGCATCACATCAAACATTCGCATGCCCGATTAGGTCAATATGTTATTTGCCCTCGAAATTATAAGGGGCTCGGATCTTCCGATAACAGAAGTCCCCTACTCTCCAAGGTCGGCCTCGGACTCGAAAAGTAATCACAAGGAAGATCATCAGCCTCATTTGTTGGACCTTCCTCGCATGCAGATGTCATTATGGTTCAAGCATTCGAAGCACTGCCACCTTAGGATTTTACGCCTGTAGGTTGTCCTCTAATGGATGCATGATGACGTTATGATTTCGAATAATGGTCAATCCTATGATAGCTTGCCACGTATGCCCGGTGAGGCGTCCAAGCGACACTTCCACTGCTCGGGCGCCGTTTCGTATACCGGAGCGCGTTGTTCGATGTCAAAATCGTATCGTCTAGCAGGGACCGAGCCAGTAGCGAACGGCTACATGTTTTATGGAGTCGACTTACGACGATTCGGCTGTGGCCATCATTCTTCATCACTAATGCAAAGATTCTATATGGCCTATATAAACTCCCTTCAAAATCGCTCTCCTCACTTGTATTCTGAATTCGAGTGCGTTCCAAAGGAGGCAATTTCTGGTGAGGGCGATTCCGATCGATTTGAAGTTTTCGACAAACGATTCCGACTGATCAAAGATTTTCGACAGAAGTGATTCCCAGTGATCGTCCAGTGAGTCTCTTTTAGCATTCCTTTTATTTTCCTTCAAAATATCGTCTGATCTAGAAACCGTTCGAGATTATGACAATGACTCTGAGCCGGGGAGCTCTGATAATGGGAGAGGGGCCTCTGAAGGCCCCTTTGAAGCTGTACCTTTATTCCCTCCACCTTGAAGACAGAAGGAGGCAAGGGCTCGGACTTAATGGGCTTACAAGAAGAAAGCCGTCTGAGCTCCCCGGACCATAACCACCGAGGCCGTTTAGATGCCCGTGAGTGAGCAGGCCTCGGAGGTAGTCCCAGGAGGCTCCGTGCTATCGGAGTCTCAAATGGGATAGATTCGCTCAGAATTTCAGATCCCAAACTCAGTTCAGATAAGGGCCCCAGAGCCCCTTGACACCACTGGTGCACTCGCTAAGGGACAAGTCGTCATTTTTCTCTGTGTGCTGTAATGTGGGCTCTGACTCCCTTTGCATCCCTTCGTCCGAGCTATAACAGCCTACCTCAGACTAGCTCCTGGGAAATTCACCCCCAACACTTGAAGGGTGTTAATTTCTTCTTTCATCATCTGGCACCAAGTCGGGAATCCGGAGCTGACATTAGAAGAGTTGATAAGTATATACCTGGTCAAGAACCACATTTAAGAACCATGGTACTACTTCACAACCCGAGGCAACAAAGGGTCAGGCTTGGTGATGAATCTTCCATCTTTCAATAAGGACTGGAAGAATAAGTGGTTCTGGGCTGCGGGGGAATGAGAGGTGCCAGCAGTGGAACTTGGGACTCTAACGACTCGGGTCCCCACCCGATTTTCTAAACCAGGTCGGACTTTAAGCGTCTTCTCCCCTTCCTCTACTTTTTTACTTTTTTTTTACTTCAATCGAACTGAAGCTCTCTTTATCCTTGTAGATTTTCCAAGGGGTCTGCCTCTCCTTGACTCGGACCAGAATAACCACATTATCAAGGCTAAGGCGCGATCGGGAGAGCTCCTCTCCTGGTCAGACCTGATCACTGCCGCTAACCTTCACTGGTCCAGACTTTGCAAGTCCTAACCTCTTCCAACATCTTTCAGTAAGTTTCTTTTCTGTTCCCTTTTAGAGAGGTCAAACTTATTCATTTAATTGCTGATTTGTTATTCTCTGGGCAGGCATGGACGAGACATCTGGTTCTCGGAGGAGAAAAGTCGCTCTAACAGCAGAGGAGATGTTGAGGACCGAGTCTCGGACGAAGACCACCGTTCGGAGAAGGCAGGTTACTCCTAGCGGGGAGGGCCCTTCTAGCCCAATTTTTATTTTTGTAGCTCCGGCTGCAACCCCAATTTTCATTGTCGTAGCTCCGGCTGTGGCGCCCACTGAGGCTCGAGTTCCAGCAATCATTGTTCCAACTCCTGCAATCATTGTTTTGACTCCTTCCCTCCCACCTATGGTTGCTCCCCCCATCGCGAAGGCTCCTCCTGTAACCCCCGAGTCCTGCATTGTCGTGCCCTCTTCTTCCAAACAAGAGGAGGCTGTTTGGATGGCTGACAACATGTTTTCTCCTCCCGATGCAAGGAGTGATGTCAAGGCCGAGGCTCAAGTCTTAGCAGGCAGCCGGACCGGTGCTGGGGAAGCAATGGGCTCGGCCTAGGTGAGGACGAGCGACGGGAGGTTTGAGTCGAGCTACCATATGTCTTGTCTAGCTCACTGGGCCTCTAAACACTCCCTAGAGGAGGAGATCGCCAGCCTTCTCACGAAGTTGGACGATTCTTTTTTGAACAATTTGGATTATCTTCTATAAGGTATTTTTTATTTTTTTTGCATATTCTTTAGCTTCCATTTTTCTTATATTCTTATGCTTATTCTTATGTTCTTATTCAGTCCGTTTTGAGACTTCTCTTAACTTGGAAGAGAGTACGGGAGTGTCGAAAGATAGACATTGAAATGGAAGCCCTCAGGAACGAGGCAGGGATCCTTCAGGATGAAGCCGATTTCCTCCGATTAGAGCAGGGTGAGTTGCGCATTTCGGCTTCATGGAGTCATAGGTGTCACGCCCCAAAACCTGGGAATCGGATTCATAAGAATCCTGAATACCGAATCTGGTGCCGACAGCCTCCGTAGTACCCCATTCTCGGCTCCTAGCATTCATATGCCAGATTCCGGTCCTGGGATCCTACAAGGAAGATTTTTTTTTTGTACATATAACTAGTAATAAGCATAACCACAAGATTACCCGATTCACAAAGACAACATCATCATCATATATCCACTAATATAATCGTTTGAGTACAATACTGAAAGGGAAATACATAAAATAAAAGTCAAGCTCCAGCAGACCACCGCACGCTCCAAGCTCAACATTGCTGCAGCCTAACATCACCTGCACGCATCTATCGTGCATAAGCTTATAGAAAGCTTCGAGGGTGGTGTAAGTGTATGCACAAGGTAAGTGCCAAGTATTCAATACAATGTCATAATCAAACAATACCAAAAACACTGATAATTCATAATTCGTACATCATCGAAATAAGCAAAAATACTGACAAGTCCATAAGTCAATAAATATCAGGATACGCAATATATAACAGTTATGCAATAAAGAATCATAAAGAGCTAAATATCAGATGCCAAGGATGCAATACAATATACAAATCCTGCTAATTCTATTTAGGCCATATAAGGGCAGAAACATAGCAACTCAAAATGTCATATGCCTGCGGATGTAATGCAATATGTGATGCGAATGAAATGACCATGCTTGGAGTGTGAAGTCGGGATGATATCACGTAGTATCGCAGGCTACGGGGCCCACCACAAGGGACTTCTATCCAAACCAGTCCCATACCTAAATTTGGATGGTCAGGCTCATCGTGGTAAACTCCTGATCTCAGGTTAGTCGCGCGCCCAACCGAAATCCTTGCCATGACGAAGGTACACAACAATTAGTTGCGCACCACCAGCCCGAGTGGATAGTGAATGAATGAATGAATGAGCATGCAACTCCTACTCAATAAGTCCACATATCAGTACGGTTCCTCTCTAGAAAATCACCGGGGTCTATTGCACTCCACCAGATTACCGCCCCATCGCGCGCAACAAGGTGAGTGGAAGAGACCTCACTATCCGCCTGCCAATATCGGGCCCGGCTCGTCAATAGCAGACCCATTCCTCGAGCTGGTCAGACTAAGCCTAGCATTGCCCCCTCCTCTCGGGCAGGTAAGGCCACACTCCCTTCCAACCGACCACGACACAGTGGAGAGCGCAGTCATCTGGTAATCGGCACTCAACACTCATCTACTCACTTGGTCTAGACGTTGGAGCAACCTCTGGAACCAAGAGGGTTTAGGGACTTTCACCCAGGGATATCTATAGCACCCCATGTAGAACAGATTTCTGGTGTCCCATCTGGCCATCCACGATATGCCTGTGGAGGCTACGACCCTGATGTCGCTAGGGTATATAGTAATCACAGCACATAATGCGAGATGTATGAGTCATACCGTCCAGTCATGCATCAATCCTACGCAAACCGTGCACTCATGTGAGACAATCTCCGCCTATCAGGGAATCTCATAACAACCCGCACTATGACATATGCAATGGTCAATCATATCTCATAACAGACATGCAGATGATGCGTATGGGCATGGGTCATGATGCTATGTAATCACATACTCATAATCGGTATCAATAATCGACCTCGACAATGTAGACATTTAACCAACATTGCCCCAAGGAATGACCCACATAGGTTTAAGCATATAATGGGCCCGCGGCCTCACACAAGGGTCTAATACTCAACACAATGGGCCTTACTCAAGGGCCACATATACGCAACACAACGGGTGCGCCCTGCTCATGTGCCTAATACCTATCACAATGGGCCTTGCCCATAGGCCATGGATACATCACAATGGGCCTCGCCCATGGGCCCTAAATACATGATAATGGGCCTTATCACATAGGCCTCCTATTCATCATATTAGGCCTTAAACACGGGCTAGATACACAACACAACGGGCCTCAAATACAACTCGCATATACTTCACATTGGGCCTCGACAATCAGAATCGGCGATCAGCCACGACAATCGGAATTGACAATCGACCACGATAATTGGCCTCGATCGATAATCAGAATCGGTCAATCGGCCATGACAAGCAGAATCGGCAATCGGCCACGTCAATCGATAATCGGCCACGATCGGTAATCGGTCATGATAATCGGCCTCGATTGGTAATCAGTCAATCGGCCACGATAAGCAGAGTCAACAATCGGCCACGTCAATCGATAATCGGCCATGATCGGTAATCGGTCACGATAATCGGCCTCGATTGCTAATCGGTCAATCGGCCACGTCAATTGATAATCGGCCACGATTGGTAATCGGTCACTATAATCGGCCTCGATAATCAATAATCGGTCAATCAGCCACGATCAGCAGAGTCGTCAATCGGCCACGATTGATAATCGGTCAATCGGCCACAACAATCGGTAATCGGTCAATCGGCCATGACAAGTAGAGTAGGCAATCGGCCACGTCAATCGATAATCGATCAATAATCGGAATCAACAAATCGGTCACTTCAATCGAAATCAATCGATAATCAGAATCAGCAAATCGGTCCCGACAATCAGGATCGATCGGTAATCAGAATTGGTAATTGGTAAGAATATGCCTAACAAGGCCTAATGGAAGGTCACAATATGGACATTCAACCATCATTGTCCATCAATGTGGATATTTAACTGACATCGCTCCCAAGGAGTGACCCATACAAGGGATTCATACACAACGTAACGGGCTATACATCGCATTGGGCCTCGACCATGGGCCTCGAATACATCACAATGGGCCTTGACCATAGGCCACGAATATGTGACAATGGGTCTTGCCCAAGGGCCTCGAATATATCACAATGGGCCTTGCCCATAGGCCACAAATATGTCACAATGGGTCTTGCCCAAGGGCCTCGAATATATCACAATGGGCCTTGCCCATAGGCCACGAATATGTCACAATGGGTCTTGCCCAAGGGCCTCGAATATATCACAATGGGCCTTGCCCATAGGCCACGAATACATCACAATGGGCCTTGCCCATGGGCCTCAAATTCAAGTAGGTGGGTCCCATCATATGGACCTCAAATATACATTACGGGTGGGCCTCAAATATAAATCATAGGTGGGCCCCATCACATGTGCTAAAAATACAACAGGTGGGCCCCGTACACGGGCCAAAAATGCATCATGATGGGTCTCATGGATGGACCGCACCAATGGGCCTCAAATGGGTTGGACCATACCAGAATTATTTCAATGGTTGTAAGTGTAACATGTGTATCATTGTATACTATCATTCCATGAGGTACATGGCCCACAAATGATGATTAGCTTTGTCCAAACATCGACTAAGTGATTTAGCACCATCCTAACATTATCCATGCAAATCAGCATCATTCAGGCATTGTCCAGTACTGCCTAAACATTATCAGCACCGTCCAAACATTTTCCATGTAATCCGGCACCATCCAAACAGGTCCAACACCGTCTAACACTGTCTAGACGATGTGGATGAATTAAATACATTAAGGTGGGTCACGTTGGACGGCACAGATAAACACATACATCATGGTAGGGCCTCACAAGGATACAGAATACATACGGCTAGGTGGGCCCCCACCATAACGTTTATTTCCCATCCAATCTGTTCGTACAATCACAAGGACCTGGTTGGGGAGGAAAAATAAATAGCATTTAGATCCAAAACTCACCCAAAAGGGATTTCAATGGTAGATGTTCAACCTTCACTGGTTGCAGTGTGGTCCACTTGATAGACAGCGGGGACATAGAATAAATACATCAATGGTGGGTCCCACTGTCCAACTATCTGGATGGTTTGGAACCAACAGATACATCAAAGGCATGGCCTAGGGGGGGCTTGTTATTGCTGCAGGTACAGCAGTAATACTGCTGACATGAGGTACACTAATCAATCCACTCTCACCGTCCAAGATCTGCATGGTGAGGATGGATTACATTAAATTGATGGATTACATTAAATTAAAGTGGGCTCCACACGCTACCATGGTGGAGCCACGATCAGTGAATTGGATGGTCAGGATACAACAAATACCTCATGTACGGGTCCCACAGGACCGTCTAGGCTTGTATGGATGACATGGATATGAAATGCAATTATCATGGTGGTCCCCACCAGCTTGCAGACGTCAAAACATATCAGCAATATAGCTGATGTAAGGTACATCAACCAACAGCTTCCCATACCACGTGGGTCCCACGTGGGGCCCATCAAAATATAATATAATATATACATATATATGTATATATATAAATATTTATACACGTACATACATGGTACGCCCCTCTCAGACCGTCCAGATGGACGACTGGGAGACATGCATACGGGTGGCCCACCATAAGAAAATAATAAAATAGATGGACGGCTGGGATGAAACACCTGCACCAGGTGGGGTCACGTCCAGTGGATGGACGGTTTGATATAACAAATACCTCGTGGTGAACCCACGTGTTGACGTCCGTACGCAGCACCTTGCTGCTGCTCGTCCATCAGATGGATGGTCCGGACATAACATATACGTGATGGTGTGGGTCCCACCTTAACGTTTAATTTCCATCCCATCCGTTGATAGGGTCACTAGACCTTGATAGAGATGAAAAAAAAAATATCATAAGCATCCAAGACTTCTGGGACCTAAAAAGGATTTCAATGGAAGATAGTCAGCCCCACTATTTCCTGTGATGTGGGCTAACTGAGCTTTGGATGGGACTGATCTATGGAGGGGGCCCACTTCATGGAGGGGCCCACAAAATGAAAGGGTTGGATGATATACACGCATTAAGGTGGGGCCCACGGCTGGGGGCCGTGGGACCGGCTCGTCTACCCACAACTCGCAGGACGCCTGCATCCTCCCTCGCTCTGACACCAGCAGCAGCAGCAATGCTGCTGTTGTTTTTTTTATTTATTTATTTTTGCTTTGTTGAGGTTTCTCACGGGTGGGGCCCGCATCAGAGGAATCTGACCCTGCCATATGATTCTACAGCCCCTGATCGACAAAATGAGACCAATATAGGATATATTTTTGATGAATAAGAGAATTAATGTAAGTTTTAATGGTAATACCAATATTTTTTATGGTATGGCCCGCTGGATTATCATATTGGACTCATATTTCGGCTCAACGCCTAAAATTAGTCGAGCAATGGAATGGACGGCGTGGATTATCTACATACATCAAGGTGGGGCCAGCATGAGCGGCCCACCCCAAATATTTAAAAGAGATTTCCCCTTTTTTTTTTTTTGTTAACTGTTGGAACCCGCCCATGCCAATACACGCACTCCATGTTAGCCACCACGCCCAGCGGCCAAGGATGCTAGACGGCGTGGATAAACAAGGCATCCGGGTGGGTCCCATATGGACTTGGCCCACATCTCATCAAGGTGGGTCCCACATAATTTGGCCCACCTGATTTGTATCAATATGATACTTATGTTTTTCCACCATTATAAGGTAGGGATAAGACGTACATCAAGGTGGGATCCATCCGAGTGGGCCACACATCACATAAAATGAGAAAGAGATAGAGAGAGAAGCACCCACAAACGATAAAGATTCGTCCGCCTTTGATCTCATCTTCCTTCTTCCGCCTATAGCCTTTAGAGCTCCAAGGGAATGATTTCAACGGTCTAGATGATCTTTGGATGGTGGGGATGGGAGGTGGGAAGTGGACCACATCTAGCTCCTCCATGGAAGCTTGGACGGTTGCTCTCATGGTGTTTTTGGGAGAGATGAGAGAGATGAGAGAGAGTGATGTAAGAAGTGATGGGAGAGTGGTATGTTGTAAGGTGAGGTATGGGTTGAGTTGAAAATTTGAAAAAGAGGAATGGGTAGGAGAGAGAGTTGACTTTGGGTTGCTTTTTGGGTAGTGTGACATGTACTTGATTGATTTGACATATTGTTGAGATTCTCTCGGTATTTACAACGTGCGGCGTTTTCTTGAATTGAACGCGGACCCATCTCTCCTGGCTTGGGTATTGCCTCGACGCGCGAGACGCGGCACCGGAATCACGGCGACGACGCGGTCGCTAGGGTACAAGTCTCGGGTTGAGTCAACTCGGGTTAACGGCGTGTGAATCAGGGTCGTGCGTAAATGCCGGTTAAGGGTTGAGGTTGCTGGGATTCAATTGGGAAGACCGCGAAAGTCCACCGAACGATACGGTCAAGGATACGGGTCTTACAATAGGCGACCTCGAAGCTCGATGTGGCGCTGCTACCACCGAGTTGACCCAGGCTAGGGCCTAATCAGACTCACTCGCGAAGGAGAACGCCTGCTTGGGTGAAGTCAATGCCTGATTGGGCGAAATCTTGGAGCTGACTAAAACCGAGGCTACGAAAGAATGGAGTCGAGTTATCTCTTAAGCGAAGGAGGCGCAACAAGCTGAAGACGAGGCCTCCATGGCCGTAGTGGTGGCTGTTGTGGTAGATGCCTTTAAGGCTTCAAAGGAGAGGGAAACCAAAGCCACCAAGTTCTACAACTGTGGCTTTGACGCTTGCATTGAGGCGGTCTAGGATTTGTATCCAGACCTCAAACTTGAACCTCTATTGTCTGAAGACACTGGAGAGAAGCCCAATAAAGATGTCTGCCCGGATCAAGCCCTCGACTCCTAAGCTCCTTCTCCAACTGCATAGTTTTTAATATTTCTTTCATAGCTGACAGAAACTAAGTTTTTTCTTCTTTTTCCTTTGAATGATGTGACGAAAAATATTCTAACCCTCTAAAGAGGGTGTATGCATGATGCTTTTTTAATGTTAATTGATAGTTAATTTTTATATGTTGACTGTTGATTGTTGATTGCCGAACTGATTCGTTGACAGGTCGGTCTATGGCCGAACCGACTCTTTGACGGGTCAGCTTGTTCCAATGTTGACTCGTAGAACTCAAATCTTTTATGGTATTACCGTTGTCAAGTTCGCATCCCTAAGGGATTGGCTTGCCCTATAATTGGTGAGAAACATTCGATCCATCCATTAGTTGGGTGATGAGCCGACTCCTCTGTCAAGGAGTCGGGTCATCCATTGGCTTTTCCCCTGACTAAGAGGGGATGCCTTATCGACTTTTTGTGGGATAACGTTCTAACCCCTTCTTTAAGGGATCAGCTCGTTTAGTTCGCCTCTATATATGAGAGGTAACTTTTTCTTAGTAGATAAAGTAGTAACTTTCATTGAGGGCGTTAAAGGCTAGTCGCTCGGAGGCGTACATTTATTGAGAGCCTTAAAGGTTATTCTATCATGGGTAGTAAACTTTTAGGTGCTCAGCATTCTAGGAGTGGGAGAGCTGGCAGCCTTGGAGGTCTTCCAGGTGGTAGGAGCCCGATTTAGTCGATTAAACTACATGGTACGGTCCTTCCCAGTTAGGCCTGAGTGCCTCAGCCCCCGGCTCGGCGGTGTTCTGAAAGACTCGGCAAATGACTAAGTTCCGCGGGCAAAACCGTCTGACTTTGGCTTTAGAATTGTAGAATCGCGCGACCTGTTGATGCCGAGCGTCGACTCAGAGCCTTGAGATATCTCTAATTTTTTCAAGTCCAGGTTAGCCGCCATTTACTCAGAATTATGATTTTCTTAGTAATTCCTAACCCGAGCAGTAGGGAGGCCAATTTTAACTGGCACCATTGCCTCCGAACCGTAGGAAAGCGAGAATGAGGTTTCCTAGTTAAGGACTGAGCTGTGGTCCTGTAGACCCAGAGGATGAATGAGAGCTCCTCGGACCAACTATCTTTCGCTTTCTCTAACTTTGTTTCAAGATAGTGTTTGATAACTTTATTGATTGCCTCCACCTGTCTATTGGACTAGGGGTGCCGAGGAGAAGAATATGTATTTGTGATGCCAAGTCCTTGACACATACTTCGAAACTTGGCGTTGTCAAACTGTTGGCCATTGTTTAATACGATGGTGCGTGGAATCCTGAACCGGCAGATAATGTTTTTCCAGACAAAATCAATCACCTTCTGCTCTGTAATTTTTGCAACGGGCTCGGCTTCTGCCCATTTAGTGAAGTAGTCGACCGTGATGATGGCGAACCTGACTTGCCCTTTTCCTGTAGGCAAAGGGCCGATGATGTCAATTCTCCACTGATCAAATGACCACGGACCGCTCATGGGAGTCATCTCCTCCGTGGGTTGCCTCGGTATAGCTGCATAACATTGACATTTGTCACACTTCTGAATGTAATTCTTTGAATCTTCCTTGATGATAGGCCAAAAATATCCTTGTCGGAGTATCTTTAGGGTTAGGGCTCGGCTACAAGAGTGGTTTCTGTAGATTCCTTCGTGAATCTCCCAAATCACGTAATCGGCCTCGTCGGGTCGGAGGCACCTGAGGTAGGGCTAGGAATGTCCTTTCTTATATAGGATGTCATCTATAATGATATAATGCGCCGCTCTGACTCTTAGGTGCCTATCTTCCAACCGATCCGAAGGGACCTCGTCATACGTGAGGTAGTTATAAATCGGGTCCATCTAGCTTGGAGGAGCATCTACTGGATTGACCGCTTTCTTCTCCGCCTAGTCGATGCTCAGATGTTCTATGAACTTGATGGGGATGATTCGCGGGATCTTCCCTTCTATGGCTAAGGCGAGTTGTGTTAGGGCGTCGGCTCACGAATTTTCTGTTCTATGGATCTGATGAATCGTGCAACTCTAAAATCTTTCAATTAATTTTCTCACCTCGTCTAGATAAGCGATCATCCTCATCTCCTTAGCTTCGTACTCAGTGGAGATATGGTTTACTACCAGCTGAGAATCGCATTGGACCTGGAGAGACTGGACACAGACTCACCACCAATATGAGTCCAGCTAATAAAGACTCATATTCTGCCTCGTTATTGGAGGCCTTAAAACTGAGTCTGATCGCATACTAGATGGACGTGGAATCAGGTGCGATCAGGACAATTCCGGCCTAGCTCATTTGGCGTTAGACGACCCGTCTACTTAAAGCACCCATCCTGGCTTTGGTGTCACCTTTTGATCACTTGGGGCAACTTCATCATAAACTGATAAGTGGAGACAACTGCCCTCATTGTATTAAGAGAAGATCTTTCCAGAATAACATTGTGTACAGATGGGACATTGATAATAAGAAAGTCTACCATAAGGGTGACTTGATGTTGTCCTTCTCCTGCAGTCATTGGGAGGGAGATGGCTCCTTCAGAGATCACTTTTTCTTTAGCAAAGCCATGCAGAGCGGTCTTCACAGGTCTGAGGCCTAACCTTGGAATCCCCATTCTCTTGAAGGCTTCGGAGTAGATCATGTCGGCTGAGCTTCCAGTGTCAACTAGGATGCGGTACACCTTGTGGTTAGCTATAGTCATAGTAACCACCAGGGCATCATCGTGCAGATACTGGATTCCACGTGCATTATCTTCTATAAAGGTCAGACTGCACAGGTTGATCCGGGGTTCCTTGCTAGGCCACTCGGTCAAGTGGATGTAATGTTCTGTATCAGGCTTCCGAGAGTGGACTTTTCGAGCCCTGTTTGAATCTCCCCCACCAAATAAGGCCTACAAAATGGTGCGGATTTCAGCTGGCTCTTTCGAGGGGTTATTTGGATGTTTTTGTCCTCGCTCTTCCTTTCGAGTGGTCTTTTCTCTCTTGATGTATCGGCGCAGATGCACCTTACAAATGAGGGACTCGATCTCATCCTTGAGATCCACACAATCATCCGTATTGTGGTTGTGGTCTCAGTGAAAGTGGTAAAACTTGTGCTTATCCTAATGTTTCGGGTCGGCCTTCATGCAGACAGGCCAATTCAGAAGTTTCTCTCCTCAGATATCCAGCAGAATCTGCTCGGTAGATGTATTGAGGGGGTGTAGGAATGAAATTTACCTTCTGACTTCCTACTTGGACGACGATCACAGGGGGAGCACGATCATTTGGTCCTTTATTTTGTGTCTAGGGTTCCTCGTTCCTTGGCCTCTTTCCTTTTGCGGTCGGGTCGGTCACTTGGATATTCTTGTGAGTAATGGAAAACTCCTCAGCATGGGCATATTTTTGAGCTCCTCATTGAAGCGCCCGATATAGTCTTTCAATGTTCCTTTGGCTCTTATTTAATAGTGAACAAATGGGTATTAGGCTTTCGACTCTTCTTACCACTTATGAATTGGGTAAGGAATGATCGGCTGAGCTCCGCGAAAGAACTGATGAAGTCGGGTTTGATCTGACGATACCAGCTCCAGGTGGACCCTGTGAGCGTGATCGAGAACCCTCGGCACATCATTGCATCCGTCACCGTCTGGATCTACATCTATGAGCGATAAGCTTCCATGTGCTTGGATGGGTCTCCAGACCCAGAGTAGTGGATGACGGGAGGTATCCGGAACCTCTGTGGCATCACCTCATTCATGATTATTGAGGTGAAGGAAGGCTCGATCTTTTCCATCATTGCTTGGATGATGGTGGGAACTAACGAAGGCTACTGCTTCTTTTCCAGCGTAAGGAATTTGTCGTTGAGTTCCACGAACCATTTTTTCCAATTGTCTTTATTCTCAACTACAATCTCTTGGGTACTTTCTATTTCTGGAGTCGTCCTTCCCCTTCTCTATTCCAGTTGATGATGGAGGTCCGTGGGTGCCAGGGTTGAGGTGACCGAGGCATTAGTTGGTACTCGAGTAGCTGTGTTTCGAGCCAAGACTCGGATTTGGGTCAGAGGAGGATTCTGACCCGAAACCGGCGCCTGAGGGTGCTGAAGTGCCTCGGGCCTTATACTCCTCGGTGCGGAGTGAGCTTCCACGACCAGACTGACCGGCTCGGGAGCAAGATTCTCCTAAGTTGGGCGTGGTTGTGGCTCCTGTTGCTGCTTCATCTTATTCACCTCATCACGTAAGGCCTGTATCTTATTTTGCATGGCCCGATACCTACTCTCCTGATTGCGAGAACGCTGGGAAGGTCTTGGGGCTGATTCGGCATGAAGTAGTGAGGAAGAATGAGTCTGCTCATTTGGCTTTGGTTCTACAGCTACTACTTTCTTCTTTCCTCTCGCCATTATGTTAAGGAGTAAGAACCTGACTTTTTGTATCAGATTCCCACAGACGGTACCAAAAAATGTTGAGGTCAAAATCTGGGCGGCTCTCCACTGTCTTCCAAACTCTGAGCCACTTGAATGTCTCGAACCTGCACACTCGGAACAAGCAAAGGAGACCCTGGCTAAACCAGGGGACCCTCCGATGCTAAGTCAGGTCAAGGGAATCTGGGTCTAAGTTGGTGAGTAGTGAAAGAGCACAAGATGTTGCATACCTGTAGCAATGGGGTTTCATAGTATTTATACTTGGCTGTCGGATGGTCTGGGTCCGTTAATTTTGGCACAATTTTCTCAATCAGTGGGATTTTCAGATTATGGGATATTGTACGCAATTTAAGGATCAAGCAGTGTCTCATGCGTATCTGCGGGCGAAGTAACCGGTCACATCTGCTTATGGCAGTTTCTAAGTTCAGCACATGTAGCGCCCTCCTTAAGATCTAGCTTCGGCTCGGTTCTTCTGGCTGACGAGGCTCCAACCACTGTGTTTGTAAGCCTTCATCACTACTTTGTGGAACAAAGACAATATTTTAAGTCCAAGCCGAGCTCTGGCCTGAGCTAATGAACTTGGCTCCTTGCTTGTCAGGCGTTCCGAAAGTCTTTCTTGTGAGGTCCGAGGCAGGGCGTCAGACCTATTTTGTCGAGTTGGGTTTCCTGCAACTTGGTCTCAGTCTATTTTGTGCCGATCCGATCATTAGCCTCGGAGTAGGAGCACCTTTGTGACTTACCGGTTAAATCCTTCAGTTGTGCGCATCACATCGAACATTCGCATGCCCAATTGGGTCAATATGTCATTTGTCCTTAGAATTATAAGGGGCTCAGATCTTCCCATAACAAATAAAAATGAGTCGATACCACTTAATTGGCCAAAGATGGAGTGAGTTGGACAATTAGCTTAGCATGGTCCATGCAACATTCTTAAAAAATACAGTCCCTTATGGACTTATTCTTTCTGCTTTTAAATTAAGGGTATTCTACATTATGTAATTAAGGGTTTGTGTTAGACTACAACTTATAATGTAACGGCCTGTTTGGCCGGACTAATCCCACGGTATCTGGAGAGATGGGATCGCGATATCCCAGGATATGCATGACGAGCCAAATAGACCCGTGAACTTATCCCGGGATATAAGCAATCCCATGGATCTTAAAACAATCCACTGGCATCACCATCATTACCTTAAAATTGATCCCATCCCTTAGTTGGACGGATTGGAAGGTAAAATCCCAAGGATATGTCGGGCCTGCCAAACAGACCCAGTGAACTTGTCCCGGGGTATAGCAATCCCATAGATCTTAAACCAATCCACTGACACCACCATCATTACCTTAAAATCCATCCCATCCCTCCTAATCCCATGGGATTCGCCCGGCCAAACAGGCCCTAAATGACTCAAAATCTCTGAAATAAAATGTCTTCTTTTGTATTATCTTTTTATGTACTTGTTTACATTAATTTGTGAATGCCAATGAAATTCCCCCAATAAAGAAAATGCACATAAATTATTGTGCTAACAGTCTCAGGTTTTCCTTTGTGCATCAACTTTAAAACTATACTTGTTGCATGACTGTAAACACCACAGTCCTGAGGGATCTGGACCACTTATCACATGTCGAAATTATATATGAACTATTTTATAACATTTTTCTTAACCATTCATTTTTATCATACATAAATAGCTCAGCTAACAATTAAAATATTTGATTATTCAATGATACTGTTAGTACTTCGTATGTGTAATAGTATCTTCCACTAAATTGATTCAGACTCAAGTTGTATAGGAATCAATAGAAACCTAACTTAGAAAATCATTTCAAAATTCTGAAAGCAGCGTATATAGCTTAGTAAATATTTTGCATGAACCAAAGCATGTGAAAACCCCAGCGAAAAGTGGCATAACTCATCATCAAATAGGTGTTCTATAATTGTACACCGTGTGGGTTTAGTCCACCCAAGTAGATTATAAGTAAATTTCATTTTGATATAATAAAGTTGTGGTGGTACCACCTACCTTTGATAAATAAATAAAACAAACATGTTAAAAATCGCCATACAAATTTAGTGAACATACTTGCTCATATAAACCATCAAATGACACCTCTTGGATTGTGAACAGTAGAAAATCTCATTGAATAGATTATCTTAACTACCCGATCAATTGCCAATTTTTTTTTTTATCATTATTGACAATTACAAAGTCTTTCTACATATTTGGTAATTAATGTTGTCATGTTGACGATATGCTTGGAGGGCGGCCTATCTAAGAAGTAAGAAATCTCTTAAATGTTCTATATTAATAACACATGCACCGATCGGGTCACATTATATGCTATTAATCATCCCAAGTGATGGGATATCAGATATGGACAATCTAGTTGACTAGCACCTCTTCATTGTATTATGGGTTAGAAGTTCACTTATTGGCTTGTCCTAAATGTTCTATCAATTGTATAAATTTTAGATATTCAATAAAGGGCTACAAAAAGTCCATTAATTAGAAATTTATAGGCATGCAATTGGATGAGATTTTGGATTATAACTAATCCACAACAAAGTTTATGTTGAAAGTTTAAGATTGGTCAAAATCTAATCATGATGGACCTTAATATAGTTCTCCCACATAATGGACAATAAAAAAGAACAACAACAATGCTTTTCTTATAAAAATTAGAATTTCAAGCAACGTTTGATACATGCATAGCACTAAAGTATATATTCAAGTGATTATGTATGATTTAAATTGTAGTTATCTTTTTTAAACTCTTTATAAAGAAATAATTATAAATAAATCTCCCTATGAGAGAAAATTACATATCTCTCTCACACACACACATTAAGCTATTACTTCTTACATCTCTATTCTTTTGGCGCTAGAAAATGATTTAGAAATAGAAAACGACATAAAAGTACATTAACACAACAAACAATCCATAAATTAAAATTGGTGCAAAAGTGCATGAACTTCACAAGCAGTCCATATTGTGCACAGGTGACCCAGTTGATGGCCAAACCAACTCTATTATTTGGCCAGCCCACATAAATAGTGAGAACTACTTGATGAACGAGCCACATCATGCACACATACTGAATAGAGTCGAAACCATAAATTCACTCTCCCAAGTAGCTAAAACAAGGTATTAAGAAAAAGAACAAGTTTTTTGAGTGATGAACCTAAGATTAAGGAATTTCAAAAGCAATAAGAGAAGTAAGATAAGTGGAGGAATAGTGGAGGAATGTACTTGCTCCGGGCTTGTTAACAACTAGTATGAAGAATGTTGATTGCCACTTTCCATGGTGACAAGTAGCCAACATGTGGAAGATTCAGACCCCTCGGTTAGCAGGCCATACTAGCATGGCTTATAAATCAATCTTATTCAGCCATCTTAATTGCTTCGTTTGGAGGAAAGTTTTACTATCGACACCCTTATCAAGCCCTGTTGCACTCACATCGTTATGGTTGCTACACCAACTCAAATCATGAGCTATACCACTTTTCGCAGGGGTCTTCAAATGCTTTGGTTTATGCAAAATATTTACTAAAGTATATACATTGCTTTAAGAATTTTGAAATGATTTTCTAAGTTAGATTTCTTTTGATTCCTAAACAACTTGAGTCTAAATTAATCTAATGAAAAATGATGCTATTAAACATAAGAACTGCTAACATCGTTAAAAAATTAGATTATTTCATTCATTAGCTGGACACTTTATGTACAAGAAAAAAAGATAGTTAAGAAAAAGGTTATCAAATGGCCCATGTATAATTTTGACACATAGCCCACCTGACGAGTAGACCTTAACTTTTGGGTTAGGGCATGTCCCTGTGTAACTTATCAGATAAGTGGTCCAAATCCCTCAATATTGTGGGGTTTACAGTTATGCAAACATACATTGTTTTAAAATTGATGCACAAAGGAAAACTTGAGATGTGAAGACTTTTGCTTACGATATGAATGAATCAAATGAGTCTCTTAGGGGGTTTTGGATCATAATTTACTTAAGATAAGTTGCTTATGCCTCAAGTAACTTATCTTGATTTCTACTTATTAAGATGAAGTGATTAAGTAACTTACTTATCTTAAATAAGTTACTTATCTACTGCCAAGTAGAAAAGGTAACTTATTTGGTGGTATCAAAATGGGCCCTTAGTTTTATGTCTATTATAATCAACTTTAGGAATTTCTTAAAGCATAAGCTTTCAGTCTAAAGAATCAAAATACAAGAAAAATGTTAAGATGTCTAAATTGTTGGGTTGAAAATAACTTTAATTTTATTTAGATGTATTTAATTTATTGTCATTTTTATTTATTTAGTCATCAGATGTTTACTTGGATTGTTTCTAACATTTGTGCAAAACTGATTACTTAATAACTTATGTAGATTTTTCTTAGCAATGACTTGAATTTGAGAAATAGAGGTATGTATGGTTGTGTGCACTTTTAGAGACATGTTTTGATGGGAATGACTAGAAAGGATCCGAGATCTTTATGAAATTAAGTGCTCCATTTGTCATTTAAAACCTAAAAATTATGGTTATCACACCCCTCTAAAACCTATATCTCTGTGAGTGATTAGCATTCCTCTTGAACAAGAAGTAAAAGAATACTAGATCTATGAAATCAACTAAGCTACTAGAGGTTGTAGTTAAAAAAGAAGAAGACAAAACAAAAATAAAGGAAACCAATTACGCGAAGCTTGTTAATGGAGGTAAATGAAAAATAGAATTGTAGGTAAATGAATTAGAGTGAATAGCATACTCAATTGTGTTTGGATGAGAGCAAATAAACTACATTTCAAATCCAAATGCCATTTACGTCCATTTACTTCAAGAGCCCCAATTTACCTTCATTTACTCTCAGTTACCCCACTTAATCTCAATTTACTCCTAATTACCTCAATTTACTCACAATCACACCCAATTTACCTCAATTTACTCCCAATTACCCCAATTTATGTCTATTTACTCATAATTATCCCAATTTACCTTAATTTACTCCCATCCAAATGGTCCCTCAGAGAATGTGCATTTTATTGGATTAGAATCTTATCAATGGGAGGTCTAAATGTTCACAATATCGATACCTTGAATACCTGATAAAAAGGCTTAATTTTGAAAAACTATATATATCCATACAACAATCCATCTTACATTCCCCAGCTAATAAAGAGAAAGGTAGGTCTCTTGAACACCTACAAATATTTGAACTTCATTGAATCTCTAATGGGTGGAAAAATTCTCCCTCGAATATTCAAATTGAAAATTTAATGCATAGATAATTTTTATAATCTGAAAAAAAAAAGAAAAAAAAAGAAACTAATAAATAGACCAATCATTATCATCATCTAAGCCTTATCCCAATTAATTAGAGTCAGTTAAATTAAGCATGTTTTGTCATCGGATTCATGATGAAAGTTATAACATAAGTATGATGCCGGCCACCAACTTGATACAACCCTTTTTTATCCAAGTTAGGGATCAACAATGAGAGAACATAACTCCCACAAGCACACTACAATAGACTATTACATAGCTTAAAGACATGAAAGGATCCAATCAGCCAGCCATACAATTGACTCCACAGTATAAGTAGCAATAAATAGGAACATGGACTTGCATTCGTCATATGTTGCCTGTTAGGAGTGAGAATAGGCAGTGTGAACATGTTTCCTAACCAACTCCACCTAGGCCCATGCTCAAATAATTATTATTCAGGCCTGAAATAAAAGCCCTGTCCTAACATATAAGATTCATATATATAGGCATTAGAACTGGAGTTTAGGCTTAATATGGCCTTAAGTGTTGGAATGAAGACCACATTTAATAAACACGTTGTACTTTCAGGCCTACTGGGTCATATAGGTCAGTCACTAGCCTTGCTATCATTGCTACTTTTTATGTTAACAGTTTGCATAGGCTATAATTGGTTACCTTATAGGAAGTGCGCTATTCATGATCCAGTAGCAAAGAAGCCAAGTGTGCCACAACCTAAGACATGGGGTGCCTACTGGAGGGTCTGTTGTGTGTGCATCGGCAGGCCAGAAGGTATGTTTTCCACATGGTGTTGGGGTCTGTACAGGATAGTGGCACCAACTAGTCTGTTGCATTCATGATAGTCCCTTCCGTGAGTGTTTCCGAGAGGATATAAAATTTGGAGAAATAGATTTTTATTTTTTATTTTTAAATATCATTCACTATGAACAGTAAAAAATTATCAGCAATACATTTATACTAGTTTATGACAAATAAGATGATACTAGGAAGACTAAACCATGTAAACAGATTATCCTCATTGCCCACTCGTGCCTTCTTGCAGTGATGATTTCCAAAAATATAATTCCAAAGTTGTAAATATCATATTTTTCAATGGCTATCTAATTACACTATAGTAATATAGACACGTGTGCCTCCTGGTTCGGTCATGACTGTACTTTGGTCATCTGTCATGCATTCGACTAGACCAAAATCTGTTGTGCGCTTCAAAATTTTCATCCAGTGGAATATTTGCAAATCTTACATCTTGATGGATTCTCCAATGCTTGCAATGCTCATAGAGATAAGGAAGCTGTCGTTCAACACCAACAACAGTTGTCTACCTTGTGCTCCATACAAGGGGAAAATCAATATGGTTAATTAATATTATCTAAGAAACATGAGATGAGAAATGTTGCCATTCACAGTGCCATAAGTTAACTAGTGATGAATGTACATAACCATATATGTATGTAGAGAGAGAGAGAGAGAGAGAGAGAGAGAGAGAGAGAGAGAGAGAGATGTGCCTATGGATACATACATATATACATACATACATAAAATTTATTTCCATTCCCAGGTTATGGGCATGAGATCGAGTCCTTAACAACCATAAATTAGGTTATATATCGGGATAGGGCTGGATGATGGTAGAAAAGTTATCAATGGACCCAACCTAGCCTACATGCTGGAAAAATGAACCCACTTATTGGGAACTTGTTATTTAATTTATATGATGTAAGAGAATGATAGCCAAGGCTAACAAAAGATGAACTGTGAAAGGCCTCATATAAAGAACCATTCTTCATGTACTGCATGAAGATAAGTAAGCTATGAGTAGATGAGAGAGAATATCTAATGCAGGGGCATTTTCACACCGGGCTCGAGTGGGATATCCCGTGGAATTCGGGGACACATTCGTGATGGGTGACCCATGTGATTTGGGGCCCACGGGGGAGGTCTCGTGTTCGAGACTCTTCACCGAGGGTGATTAATATGCATTTCATACCAGACTCGAGTGGAGCCCGTGGGATGTGGGGACAGGCTTGGGGTGGGCGGGCCATGTGATTTGGGGGTTCAGTTGAGGTTCTAACCCATGAGATGTGGAGCCTAGGCTATGAGATAAAAGAATTAATTCACCATACTCTAATAGTTCGAGCTTTTAGAGCAAGTGGTTAATTGTCCTGCATCAATACCCAAGCAGCTTGATCAAGTATTTGTAATTAACATTGACTAAAACTTCCAATTCATTTTTAACATGTTAATCAATTTTGAACTTATCATTATAGTATTTGAACTGCTAGGTGGCAATAGGCCTCAATCTTTCCAATTCACACTTGAAGACATTGCTTGAAACATCAGTGCCAATAACATATTTCTCTTTCATATTTTCTATATTCCTCATAATCTCCTCGTAGATATGATAGTTAAGTTTATCATTCAACATTATTAGTTCGAGTTGTGGTGGACCTGAAACCAATTAAAAGTAATAAGGAATTCCAATCAATGTGAAAAAATGTTAGAGAAGAATTCCATGCACCATTTATAAACACACAACCATGTGTGTGAATCAACAATGTATCATGTTAATAACCCCACTGGTGGTGACCATTCATTAAGATGTGGTTGATGTGGTTTATTAAAAGAACACTTCAATGGCCAACATTCAACATATATGAGTGGTCCAACTTATGAGCAAACTAATCTGATTTTTGGTACATGGTGTATACAACTTATTTCACAATTTGGATGTGATACTGTCTTTATGTATCTGCATGTAGAGAAATTAGTAAATCATAACGTGGCAAACTGACATTACCCTAAAGCAATCTAATTATTGATTGTATCACTAAAATTACATTAATAGAATGATATAAACTATCCAAACATTGCCTATGTAAATCAATAGTTAAAAATATTGATAAGATGATCATTTATGATCTTTACTTTTGTGGCCTACCTGAGGATCAAAATTTCATCATTTTTACCAAAGTATATATTTTAATGGGCTTGTTATAATCATTTTGTCAAATATCACATATGTACATTAATTTGGTATATTAAAGCTGTTTTAATTAATCAATTCAAATTATTATGAATATACTAAAGAATTTCAATGCATTCCAATTACAAGCGTCCATACCCAATATTTGAATTCCAATGCATTACAATTACAAGCTTCCAAACACAAATGAAGGTTTAGGATCACCTTAATTTCAGTGTAATTATGATTTAGATTCCAATGCATTTTAAATACAAGCTCCCAAATAAACAACTCTTAATTGAACCATCCCTTACATTGCCCATATCTAAGAAGCCCTTAAATTATCCGAATTGAAATAACCCCCAATCTAAAAAGGCCTCTAAATTACCTAATATAAGCAATCTCTAAACTAAATTGCCCCAATTGAAATAGCCCTTATATTATCCCGGTCCAAACAACCTCCAATCCAAATATCCCATGCACAAAAAGTCTATGAAATTGGTAGCTATAAAATACAATCAAATTAAAGAGAAATGAGATGATGAGAGAACTTGAAATCGCCAAGCACATTTTTGCCTATGTGAAAGGTACAATTGATTATGGTTTTCATATTACTCCATCTAATAAATGTTGATTGGACTGGTTGCCCCAACGATAGATGCTCAATATTTAGGTATGTTATTTTCTTCAACATAAACTTGATTTCATGGTCTACAAGAAGCAATTTCGTGTCCAAGTCCTACACTGAAGCTAAATATAGAGCTTTATCTTTAACAAGCTCTAAAAAGAGCTTATTTGCTTATTCTAAAAAAGTAAGCTTCTATTTTGAAAATAGATTATTTTAATGAAGCTATAATTTTAAAACTATTTTTTTTTTTACACTAGCTAAAAAGCTATTAAAAAATAAGTACTGGAGATGTCATTTTTTCTTTAAGAGCTTATTTGGCTTAAGCGGGTAAACATTTTTGGTTAATTTTTGCACAAGTTTGTCCTTAAACTTAATAATTCTCATCTTGCCCCCCTCTCTTCTTTACAATTTTTCTAAGGTGGACCCACATGATGAACAACCCATATTGAAGGCAGGCTCGCCCCACACATCAAGTGAGCCCCACATGATGGACAATCCATAGCAAAGGTGGGACCCACATGATAGATGGTGGACATTAAAGGTGAGTCTGCATGATGAACGATCCATATTAAAGGTGCCCCCCCCCCCCCCCCCCCCCCCCCCCCCACACACACACACACACACACAATAGTCCACATTAAGGTGGGCCCACATAATGCATGGTTCACATCAAAGTTGGGCCCCGCGTGATAGATGGCCCATATCAAAGTGTGGTCCAACATAATGGACCATCCACATTAAGTGGGCCCTACTTGATGTCCACATCAAAGGTGGGGACCCACATGATGGATGATGGACATCAAAGGTGGACCCACGTGATGAATAGTTGAGTTCAAAAGTGGAGCCACATGATGAACGACCCGTATTGAAGGTGGGGCCTCACATAATGATGGTATACATCAAGGTGGCCCACATAATGGACGGAGTGGGCCTCACATAATGGGGGACCCACATTTAAGTGGCCCCTCGTGATAAGTAGTCCACATTAAGTGGGCCGCACCTAATGGACAATCCACATCCAATGTCTCATATGATGGATGACATATCCAAAGTGGCCCAACATGATGGATGATCCACATAGAAGGCGCACCCCACAAGATGGATGGTGGAAATCAAAAGTGGGCCCCACATAATGGACAACCCACTCTTAGGTGGGGCCCACACGATGGACATATCAAATGTGGATTCCACGTTATGGGTAATGGACATTGATGGTTCTCATATAAACGATAATTAGCATTGATGGTGGGCTCCACATGATGGATGACTTATTTAAAGGTGGGCCCCCACATAATGGATGATCCATGTCAAAGGTCAACCCCTAATAATGAATGATAAACCTGGTATAATGGACGACCTACTTTGAAGGTTTGGTTCACACGATGGATGATCCACATCAAAGGTGGGCTCCACATAATAGAGGATCCATATCCAATGTTTGACACAATGGACAGCCCAAATGTGTTAAAACATAAAGGTTGTAGCCATCCATTCTTTTGCCATTTGGGGCACAGTCAATGTAAGATGAGATCCACCAAACAACCATCTAGAGTGCTCTTATAATGGAGTTATTGTAAGTTTTAAAAATGACATCAACTACCTATTTAAAAAGCTCTTATTTGAACGTTTTACCAAACGTGCTTATTTCATATAAGAGCTTTTTTGGGTTTTAAAAACCTGATTTTACCAAACAAGCTTATCTAAAACAACAACTATAATAAAAAGAGCATGTTAGAGTACCTCTTATTAGATAAGAGTAGAGATGTCAAACGAGTCCTAAGATAAGTGACTTGCTTATAGAACATTATATCACCAAAGAAATATGGGATACTATTATCGAGATTTATTACATAAAGATGATCCCCCATGGACTTATCAACTTACTTATACGGTTGTCTACATGCAATAAAACAATAGGGTTGTCTACATTAAATAGAATCATATTATATTTTACTACAATAACATTGAAGGAACTTGGACCATTATATGTCACGTTTTTATTCATGAAAAACTAACCAAATGACAAATTTTTGTGTAATTTTTTGAGTTTCTTGAGAGCTAAATCGGGACTTTTATGTCTCAATGAATTCATATATTGGGAAGAGATAATATGCCTCCTTTTTAGATCGTTTATGACTATATTCGCAAAGATGCAATTCATTGTAAAAGCCTTTCTTACATCATCTTGATGCGGTGTTTTGCATACTTTCTTATATGAAATCTGCTCCTAGAAAGGGTATCCTCTATGCACCTTATGGTCATCACAATGTAGTGTCTATTTTAATGTGAACTACGCAGGCTCATCTGATGATTGTCGCTCTACTATAAGCTTCTGCACGTTCTTTGGAGGAAATCTTATTTCTTTAAAAAGTATTAAATTATTTATTGTTCCCCATTCTTCTACTGAGGCTAAGTATTATTCGATGACCTATGGCATTAGTGATATTCTCTGGCTCCATTTGTCTCTCTGATCAAGCTATCTATGATGATTCTCTTACAGCTCTCTATAGCGATAACCAAGCTGTCATCCACATTGCTTCCAACTAAGATTTTTATTAGTGTGCTAAGTATATTGAAGTTGATTATCAGTTTGTTTGTAAGAATCCTATGCTCCGTGTCATCTACACTCATTTGTCTTAAAAGAAGCTCAGTAGCCAACAATTTTATTCAAGTCATATTTAAAACTCTCATGTTAAAATTGTATCGAAACTTAGCATAATTAATATTTATTCTCTACCTTGAGGGAGAGTATTAATGTAAATGATGGTGGAGGCATACAAGTATACTCACTATGCCAAAATTACAAATTTGCAATGGACTAGTTCCGTTGCAAAACGCAATTAGCGACGGACATGGCCCGTCCCATGGTCCGTCGCAAAAGTTGAAGGACGGATAGAATCCGTCGCCAATCTGAAACAGTTTGTTGGCCACAAAAAAAAAAAAAACAATGGATCATATCCATCGCTGAGCTACAGAAAAACCCAAATGTTATTAAAATTTTGGCGACGGATATGGTCTGTCGCTGATCTTAGGACCGACATGTGCAACTTGTTCAGAACGACGGACTTTAGCAATTTTTTTTTTTTTGACCATGTTACAATTAATGGTCCTGCAAAAAAATTTCACATGATTGTTTAATAAAAATCCCATTCACAAAATTCAAAACATTGACCTGAATAGCAAACTAAACTAAAAATATAATAAATAGCCAAAATTAAAGTGTGGCAACATTGCCATCTTACTATTTAAACATGTCAAACATTCATTAAGCATAAACATCTCTTGTATATTATCAAGGGACTCCCTCAAGTTTAAAGAATATGCTCGAATCTAGTAGGTATACTTACCAGCCCTATATCACCATGATCGTGCTTTTCAGCTTCTTCATGCTGTGATCAGAAGTCCAAATGGTAGGACCAAAGCAAACATCCCGTTGGCAAACCTCCATGAAGGTATGAATTCTATCGAATTTTGATTTTCTCGTTTAGGTATGCAAAACTCATCCACAAGTCCCTATATAACAATGAATCCATAAATTAACGATAAGGTTCAATTGATGAAAAGAGTAATGGCTTACATGTCATAATAATGTATTGACACAAAAGATACATTTCAATAAGATAATTGCTTAAAGGATCAAACGTTTCTAACATGTTCTCATGTTGGCTTGATCTATAATTGGATTGCCATACTTTGGATGAGATGACACGTCTACATATAAACACAAATTCAAGTTGTGTCAGGCTAGGCCGAACGAAGTTGGGCTAAAATAAACTGAGCATTACGTCTGACCAAAAAATGATCGGGCCATCCATGCAAGCCCCAAGCGTGGCCCACTAGCCAATCTTTCAAGTGGGAATTTGTTTAAATGTAAACAAATTGTGCGTTTAGCTAGCTTGTAATGTGTTTACAATGAATAAAGTAGGTATTCATACCATAGAGATTGGGTGGTGAAACACGGCTTTTCACCAGGTATCATATTACAGCTAAAATCTGTAATCTCTTTATAGCCTGTAAAAGCTTTATAGGCAAATACATGCTTCCAAATAGCCCCTATAATCAGATTACCTGGAATCCCTTTACAACTTAAGTACTTTACAAACATCTTAGTGATTTTTAACACTCAATCCTAGCTTATATGCAGTTGTTATCAATAAATAACCACACAAATTCGATTAATTAATCATAGGAAGTTAACAAATATGTCCGATCACCAAAATTTTGGGTCAAACCCTATGATCTATTAGTCGAGGATGAAGATCTAAGTGACCCACCACCAATTAATCAGAATCACCATTCTTTAACGAAGATACACCTAAAATCAAGACAACTAATGAATTGAATCTTGATTATCTCACACACATAAACTAAATTAACATAGTACTCTTTTAGCAAAAAATCAATGATTTAGGATTATTAAGACCGAATCACCATTTTCGCTAATTGCGAATAGGTCATAATATGAACTTAGTTAATCCAAACCCTACCTGTGTCACATGAGAAATTTTATTATTTAATATATTCCAAAAAATGCTTGAATTAACTAAACATACTTTATGCTGCTAGACTCAAAACTATAGAAAAATGTTCGTCTTAGTGGGCTTTGCATCCATCATGGGACATTGAGCCAAGATCGCATGTCAAATCGCTCAACTTGGAGTTGCAAGGCTAGTGCATGAGATGTGTAAATATTTCTGAAATTAAATAGGAACTTAAGTTAATTATCCATGTCCAATCTTTGCTTATGTTGTGGCTTTTGAACTGTTAGATTACGATCAAATTAAGGGTACTAATCTAAATTAATACCCGACAAACATCCATATAGTGCCTATCTCGATTGATGATCGATAACCGTTGAATTGATCTTTTGTCATAACCATTGATTGGTGTGTCTGATTTGTAAGGCGATCAAAGACTTCCATAGATCATCATTAGGGCCAACTAACCTACACCACAGATCGACCTATACATTCACTAATAGACCTCAAAAGTTAGAAACAAACTCTCATAGGTTTATAATATATATTATCTTGTCTTTGGGGATAATTAGAACAAATCTAGCACTATATACTCAATTTTAGGTAGTCCCTTTGTTCTATACGAATTACCTTAGTGTAAGGCCCGTATCCTTATACCGTTCCTTAAACTGCTGCGATCCTTCCCTTCGAATTCTATCAACTTGTGACGTATAATCGGTGTTTGCACGTAACCCTAAGTTGTATCTCATAGATATGAGTCGACTCAACTTGAGACTTGTACCAGTGTGACCGCGTCGTCACCACAGTTCCAACGCCACGTCCTGCGCACCGATGCGATACCCAAGCTATGCGTCGTGGGTCCGCATTTAATTCGAGAAAAACGTCGCACGTTACAAATCCCGAGAGAATCTCTACCATTCATCACATCAATTAATTGAGTACTAGTCAAGTACACAACCCATCCCTCTTACACAAGTCATCCCCAAAGTCAACTCTCATGTACTCACACCCATCACTCCACCCATCACTCCTCCCTTACAACCACCCTCTCGCTCTCTCATTCTCTACCCATTCCCCAAGCAACCCAAAAAGAGTAGTTGTCCAAGCATTCCAAGGAGAAAGAAGCCAAAGTGTGGCCCACTTTCTACCCACTCATCTCTCATCTCCACCCTTCAATCTTCATCATTCGCCATCAAAGTTGAAGCCAATGAGCTAAGGAAGCCATAGAACCAAGAATAAGACAATCGGTGGGTGATTTATAGGTTAAATTGTATTTTTTATGATGGACTAAGTGGGGCCTACCAATTGATGGTATGGATCTTACTTTAGACCTTAAGTGTGGTCGATGGCCCACCATGATTCATATGATCATCCCATGATGGGGCCATTCTCCATGGACCCCATCATGATGTTTATTTTTCCATTGTGAAAAGGCCATCTAAACCTTACATTTTTGGTAGAAAGGGATCTCCACCGTTGATCTTTTTATGATTTAGGGCTCACATGATTTGGAACCCATTTTGATGTATGTATTGTATTTACATGGCCCACCTAGGGAGGGCTCATAGTGGCGGAGTCCCTCCCCCCCCCCCCCCCCCCCCCCCCCCCCCCCTCTCTCTCTCTCTCTCTCTCTCTCTCTCTCTCCCTATTAATGGTCCACCATCACGATGCATGAATTTTATCTACACTGTCCAAATTGGGGGCCACCTTGTTGCCCTTTTTTTTGGGCCAATCTAGACGAAGGGAAAATACAAATATCGGCTTGATCTAACAGCTGGTGGGCAACATTGATGTGGACCCCACCTTGTTGTATGCGTGTAATGCATCCACACCGTTCAGACTCGACGGCCAGATGGGCCAGGAGCTGCTAGACGGTTGCTATCCAGACCATCCAACAGGCCTGGACGCTGGAGCAGGTCAGATATAAAAAATAAAAAATAAATATAATATATTATATACACTGATGGGTCACACGTGGGACCTACCTGATGTGGAAGCGAATTGGCTGGAGTACCTTACCACAGCTATATAGCTGTTGTTTTGAAGTTAGCAAGTTCTGTGGGGCTGCCGTGAGGTATGTGCTATATCTACACCGTCCACTGTCTGGACAGTAAGACCCACCTGGCACGTGTGGTGTCCACACCATCCAGCAGATGGGATGGTGGGACCCACGTAATATATGTGTTTCATCCATACCGTTCAAATGTGTAAGATGGTAGGGCCTGCTGTGATGTATGGGTCTGTCTACGTTGTCCACACGTGGACAGTGGGACCCACATGATGTAGGTATTGTATTCACACCGTCCGTCCGTTCTGCTGCACGTGGCCCTACCTTAATGCTTGTGTTTCATCTAGATCGTCCAAAATGGTGGGGCCCTAACATGATGCATCAGCACCGTCCATCTGGACGGTGGGACTCCACCATGATGTATGTATTTTATCTGCACCGTCCGGTCCTAACGGTGGGACCCACCAAATGTATATGTTGTGTCCATACCATCCAATCATTTGTAGAGATCGTTTTATGGCATTACAAAGAGAATGAGATAGATCTAGATTTCAAGTGGGACCCACCATTATGTATTTTATCCATTCTGTCCAATCCATGGACATGGACCCCACACATGATGTATGTGTTGTATACACACCATCCATCTGTGGGTCCCACACATGATGCATGTGTCTTATATTGTAACACCCCAGATTTTTGCCTACCTAGAATTAGACGTCCTTAGGCAATGGGTCAACCATAACACCTTAGTAACCTCTCAGAACCCAATTCCAAGGCCAAAGAAATCATTTAGAACCAAATTCTTTAGAAATTTATCGTGTATTAACTAGCGCTACACTAGATTTCCTGCCAAATTAGCACCAACCACTTTAGATACGATCTGTAAGACCCAAAACCTATAAAATCATTGATGCTATCTTACCCTGAAATCTAGGATCAATCTCTAAGCCCAGTTGCCCTCGAGATCATTTGAAAACTTCGCATCGGACCTGAACCGCACGTCGAAAGTCCGACAGCGATGAACTTAGACCATTATGACCGGCTAGTTGGACTTGACTATCATCTCAAAAATCAAGCCCAAACGATGTCCTAGGACTGTTTCCTTGAGTCCGGAGTGAAGAGAGTAAGAAAATGAAGATTTTTAGAAAATTAATTATATTTTTAAGAAATCTGGAACGGTTCACTTGCGCGTTATTTTTAAGCATTCTGACCGTTAGAATTCGACTCAAATTCACCCTCGGATCAGGATAGGTGGCCATTACATGTCATAGTACTTGTATCTCTGATCGAGTTCCCGTAACCGTTGAACTGAAACTGGTCCGCTACGGTCGATCTGAAAATTCGACCGGACTGAAAACTTAGCTTGACCTAGATCCAATATTAGAGAGCTTAAGTCCTACCGCATTTAGTAACAGGACCTCCAGAAGTGCTCCGTTGAGACGGAATAGTCCGTATTTGGACATAACCTGAGTATACCATGACCCTGAGCCTATTTCTTGCAATTCTGGGCCTATATAAGGACCTTCAAACCCCTCTTTCTCTTCACATACGAATTTCTAACCCTAAGGAGAAAAGAGAGAAGGAAAGAGAGAGAAAGTATGAGAGAGAGTTGGTGTTCGATCCAGGGCTTCTTCCCTGCCATTCCACGTACTCAACTATCATGTCTGCATCATTTTTCTGACAATTTCGGCTCCGTTCTTAGGTAAGAAATCCTAATCCTAACCTATTTTGTAGCCTAGAATCGTTTACATGAAGTTATGGCTAACCTGTTTCATGGCATAGGTTGCCTATCCGCCATTGACAAAGACTTGTCGTCTAAATCATATCCATCACGCGTTTTCTAGTTTAAGGTACGGACTATATACGTTTAGGTTATGGTTTTCAAGACTTTCAATGTTAAGTAATGATTTATTCTTGTCTAGAATGCTATTTCACATGTATAAAGTGTTGTCCATTTCATTTTTCAGTTATACGTTACCTATATTGATTATACTGTATTCTTCGTATTTATAGAAAATATCGTATACGTATAAAATTCAAATTTGTGCTTAACATGATTAATTGCCGTGAATATATGTTTGTTACATGTGTGACAACTCCTTAGCGAAAGGACTTGCCCTAAATCACGCCATGACCAATATACGCTATATATGTAAAAGTGTGTAGCTCACGTGTTTGTAAAAATGTTTAAATGAATACGGAACCCGGATTCATGCATGCCATGATTATCTGACGTGGGTATATGCAAGTGATATATGGGGAAACTCCCTAGTGAAAGGATTTGGTCAAGTACATGATATACCAATATACGATATGTAGTTAGTATGTGTAGCCTAAGTGTTTGCGAAAATGACTGAATGAACATGGAATTCGCTTTCGTGCTCGCCATGACTAATTGTCATGGATGTATGATTGTTGTATAGGCGATAACCCTTTGACGAAAGGATTTGCCCTAATACGTATGCTAATGGATACATAATATGTATGATGTAATGTGTAGACTAAGTGTATGTAAAAGTGTTTGAATGAGTTTGGAGTTAGTAAGATGTACCTATATGCGGGTTGAGATATGATTCTCAACTACATCAATGATGTGTATGAATTCCTCCATGGCTTACGTGTTTAATTGAATCATGTTACATGTGTGGATGTTTTCCTGCATGTACTGTTTACATTTAAGTTATACTTCATGATTGTTCATATGAATGCAGAATATGAATCATATGCTAGTTATTAGCTTTGTATGTGAATGGGGTTGTACTATAGTCCAGGCAATCGAAAACTGTTCCGTAAATAGTGGTTGAGGTTATTTTCGCCACACAGGATGAGTTTAGCGAATCTGAGTCGTGCTTGGGATGTTCGGCAGTGGTTAGGCCACACGAAGTGCTTATGCATTCTATGTCGTTCAACTCAACGTACGCTTGGCCTAGTTGAGCTTATCAACTAACTCGATTGACCGATGTTTGTTCACCATGTTTGGTCGCAACTGTTTGAATCTAAGACACCGAGCTTACCAGTGAAACTCCCGTTAAACCGTGGTACCATGATCTCTTAAGATTCATGAGCCGGACATGGTGGTATGGGACACCGTGGTCGAGCTGTCGACCTACGTTGGAGCCACAAACCTCCCCGTAATGACCAGTGAGTACCCTACTCTAAGCAAATTATGGTGGTATGGGACACTATATTCTTGTTGTCGGCCTACACTGTTTGGTGATGGGGGAGTGGAGCAACGATTGCGCGCAACAGTCTTGGCAGCCCTCTGTAGTGACCTTGAGTTTATCCTGACACTGCATAGGGACGACGAGTCCTGTTGCAGTCTTGAGGATATAAGTAGGCTTGTATTGATAAGGTGATGGGGGAGTAGTGTAACGATTGCGCGCAACAGCCCCGACAATCCTTGCAATGACCTAGAACCGTAACCTCGTATGAGATTTCCTAGGACTGATGACCCTAAAATAGATCAACGTTTGGATAATGATATAAGGGAAGTGTCTTAACTTTTCAATCCTGCTGTATGAAAAGAACTAATAAGAACTTGGTAATCATACTCATGACATCGCACTGCATGTGCCATTGGCGTTAGTGTGAGAGCACAGTGGTAGTGATTCATGCCGCGATCGTTAGATGATGTCGCATGAGGGAGTTTGTGGTGAGGGCATGCATCATTCTTCATACCATCCTTGCATTAACAAGAGTATCTAGGACCTGTTTGATTATACTGCCTTATCATTACTGCTTGATTGAATTGATAACATGTTAACCTTTGCTGTATAGTTTCCACTGAGTTAGCTACTCACTACCACGTTACAGGACGGTGTTGGCCACACTAACTAGTCCCTGTTTTAGTTTCAGATGGTGACGATGCTTGCGAGGCAGAGTCGATCTTTCTTGATGATGTTGAGGAGGATTTCTCCTATATGCAGGTTCTGATCGACGGGGTTTACAGGGTTACTGATTAGATGCCAATACACTTGGTATTTTGCCTTTTATTTAAACACCCATGTATATTCTTTTCTTTCCATTTTTAGAGTATACATGTATTTAGTTAACCTGGTAACATGTTTACACTCTGAAGACTTACAATCAATTATACATTTTATATATTTATCACAGTCTTCCGCTTAAGAAATTTAACTGTCTCTGGAGTATGATATGTTGTTTGGTTTAATCTACCTCATGTTTTGTGCCCTAATGCTGATAACATTCATTCATCATAAAAAATGCTACATAAGTGATGTTCTGGAACTCGGGAGCTGAGTTTATGCTCGACCCTCGATTTTCGGGATGTTACATATATCCACACCGTCCAGTGGTCTGGACGGTGGGGACCCCCGCGATGTCTGTGTTTTATATTCGCACCATCTGTCCACTTTGCTGGACGCAGGGCCACCTGCCATACGTGCAGGGCTCACCTATTGTATGTGCAGGGCCCACCTGCTGGCTGTGCAGGCCTGCCTGCTGTATGCAAGGCCCAGCTGATGTAAATGCGGCCCTTTGTGATGTACATGAGGCCCATGCTTAAGGCCTGATGTAATGTATATAGGCCCATGAGATGCAGCCCATTGTGATGTATATAGGCCCATGAGATGCGGCCCATTATAATGTATATAGGCCCATGAGATGCGACCCATTGTGATGTATATAAACCCATGTGATGAGGCCCGTTGTGATGTATATGAGACCCTTGTGTGAGGCCCATCGTGATGGTATAAGGCCCATTATATGTGTGAGGACCATTGTATATATGCGGCCCAATTGTGATGTGTAAAGCCCACCATGATGTATGCGTTATCTTCACACCGTTCATCCATTTCTCTAAGGCTGTGAGCCCCATTGCCTTGAGAGGCCCACCCTGATTTATGGATTATATGCCCGGCATGGGGCTACCTTATGAGGCTCATCATGTTGTATGTGTTTCATACACGATGTCCATCCATTTTTCGATTTGTATAAGGGTCGTGGGCCCCATAGAGGGTTAGATTCAAATCCCAAGTGGACCACACACTTGGAGACAATAGTGGTTAAATGTCTACCATTGAAATCCTCCCTAGGGCCCGTTGTTAAGCCCATTACCTTGGGAACAATGATGGTTAAATGTTCACGTTGTAATCTCCCTAAGGCCCATTGTTAGGCCTATTCCCATCTCCTCTTATTGGGCTTACCTCATTGATGCTAGTAATATATTTCTTTTCCTTATTGGGCTATCCTAAATCATTAGGCCCCCATAAGTATTACCCATCTTACCCTAGAGGGCTAACCCAAACCGTTGAGCACCCATTCATGCTAGTACTCTCTACCAACCTTGTAGGAATCACCATAACTTGTAGACTCACCTTGTTTGTATTAGGCCTCATAAGAAAGTCCAACTTACCATATAATAGATTGGGTGAGAAAGCCCACTTAATATACTTAGGGTCATCATCTCGACTCCCACTATTGAATGATTCACCCTATGAGGTTCATCCTTGATATAGTATGACATTTAGGCCGCCACTATATATATATATATATATATATATATATATATATATATATATATATATATATATATATATATATATATATATATATATATAAGAGTACATCATTATCGTAGATCCTACTTAGTATAACCTCATGATTCTTATCCATGTGCATCATATGTATTAACGGGCTACCCCAAAACATTGGACCCTATTGATAATAATGCTTTCCACCATACCTTTGGAGCCTGCCTTGTGATTTGTATTAGGCCTTCCATAGTAAATGTGATCCACCTAGATGCATGAGTTTGCCCAAGCTTAGTGACCCAAACCAAGGCCCATGTAGATGATGGGTGAACTACCGACCCATTTGTAAGGACACATAGTCCTAGATGTATGGACCCTACCGAGGCCCGCCTTGTATTTGTATTGGGCCCCATGGGAAAGGACAGCTCACTTGATGTATTCCCACTTGACTCGCTCCATGAGACATATCTTATCCTTGTATCCAGTGCTAGAACCTCGGTATCATGTATATATCATCCACACCGTCCATTTACTTCTTTGGGACAAGTGTGAAGCCTATCCTTGATACTAGTACACCATCACCTCTTACCGTAGATGGGAGAATATGTGGTACCAGATTTAGTATATCCACTGTGTAGAGCCTATCTCAATGTATGAGTTAAACCCCATCCTTCTAGTAGACCCCATCTTGGGATATATAATATATTAGTGCTTTGAGAGGCTAATGTTAGTCTAACATAGGACATACCACATAGACTCCTATAGTTGTAGAAGGGGAAAGTCGTTTAGCTCCTACTCTTAATATGTGGTATGCCGGTGATGGTCGATTGTGGATTATTGTTGTCTGCCCTGTCAAATAATCATACCTATGTACTTTAATACATCATAATACATGCCCATACGCATCATATGTATGCTTGTTATGAGGAGTGATTGATCATAGCATATGCCATTGGGTTAGTTTATTATGGAACTCCTTGTGAGACAGAGTTGCATCACATGAGCGCGGTACGCGCAGGTTAGATGCATGACTAGATGGTATGATTCATGCACCTCGCATTTTGTGATATAACTACTGTACGTCATAGCGACATCAGGGTCGTGACCTCTACAAACATATCGTAGATGGCCAGATGGGACACCGAAAATTCTTTTTTACATGGGGCATGATAGATGTCCCTAGGTGAAATTCCCTAAACCCTCATGGTACCTAAGGATGCTCCAACATCTATACCGAGTAGATATACACGAGCGCTTAAGGACCTTATACCATTAGGTCGTGTCTCCCATTATGTCATGGTCGGTTAGAAGGGGGTGTGGCCTTATCGCCTGAGTGAAGGGGCTGTAAGCTAGACTAAGTTTGACCAACTCATAAGTATATCCGCTACCAACGAGCCAGGCCGATATTGGTAGGCAGGTAGTGAGGTCTCTTTCACTTGCTTGGTTGCACGGCTAGGGAGGCGGCAACCAGTGTGGAGTGTACTAGAACCCGGTGAAGATCCCAGAGATGTACGGTACTGATATGTGGATCTACTGAGCATGTGTTGCGTACTCAGCATTTGGTTGATTCATTCATTCACTATCCGCTCAGGCAAGTGGTGCACAATCAAATCATTGTGTACCTTGCGATGACCAAGATTTCGGTTGGGACGCGCGACTAACCTGAGATCAGGAATTTACCACACTGAGTCTAACTATCCAAATTTAGGTATGAGACTGGTTTGGATATAAGTCCCTTGTGATAGACCCCACAGCATGCGATACTACGTGCTATCATCCCGACTTCACGCCCTAGCATGGTCATTATTTTCACACCGCATATTGCATTGCATCTCTAGCACATGACATTTGGTTTACAATGACCCCACATTGCATAGCCGATCTGCATTGCATACTCTGATATTGTATGATTCATGAACTTGTCAGTATTTCTGCTTACTCTAATATTGTATGACTCATGGACTTGTCAGTATTTCTGCTTACTCTGTTATCGTACGACTCATGAACTTGCCAATATTTCCGATATTGTATGAATTGTGGACTTGTATTGTATACTTAGCACCTGCGTTACGCACACACGTACATCACCCTCTAAGCTTTCTATAAGCTTATTCACGATAGATGCGTGCAGGTGACACCAGGATGCATTAGCGCTGAGGCAGGAGCGTGTGGCCAAGCTTTGTAGAGATTTTATTATATTCATGTATTTCCTTTCAGTATTGTAATCAACGACTTATATTAGTGGATACGTGATGATGATGTTGCTCTTATGATTTGAGTACACTTGTGGTTATGCTCCTTTACAAAAAATAAATTTATACTGAAAATTCTAAGATCGGAAATCTAGCGTATAGGTGCTAGAAACTGAGAATGGGGTACTACGGAGGCTGTCGACGATCGAAAATTTTGTGAGCCCGATTTTTTAGTTTGGGACGTGACACCTAGCAAGGGAGAAAGAAAGAAAAAGAGAAAGAGAGAGAGAAGAGGGGGGGGGGGGTTAATTGTCCTTGCCAAAATTTCTTTAATCTTGCCCTAGAGCTTCCTAATCCTCCACCGAATTCACCCCTATGTGCAATCTGATGTAAGATTTACAACCAATTCTTTGATTCTACAACCTAATCATAGTTTTTCTTTATTATTGACTGTATTTCTTGTTTTGTATTAGGACTTGATGTTTTTTCCTTAAAACCCTAACCCTGGCACGATTAGATCAAATAACCATCTTCTAAGGTATAGACCATTCCTTCTAAGTTTCCTTTTATCAACCCACGAGGGTCTTAATTAATGAATTTATGTTGCATTTAAGATTTTGTGTGCTATCATTTCTAGACTTACTTCGTTATTACAAATCTTGATATTACTTGCTTTTGATGGTTAACATGCTTAATGAAATGCTTGAATAAATGAAATTTATGATTTTAAGGCTCGTACATAGCATTGATAAGTAGCTTAATGATCATCTAGATTTCTTTGGTTGGTAAGTATTTATGATTGACTTGCCCTATTATTGTATAGACTACTAAATACTGCCTTATGATTATAATTGTTGTGGTTACGAAGTCGACTTTGTAAAATGTCTAAGTTAGAGAGTGGCTCGCATTGGGTCAGCCACCCTGGGCTTGTTCGATTGATCAGGGTTGAACACAGACGACTAGAAGTATTCGAAACTATGCGGGATGCTTGCACCCAGTGTCAGATTTACTTAGGGTTCTCCGTAGTAGATTAAATCAATATAATGTAGAGCCTATCATCTTTATATTTATGATTATATAACATCTAATAGAATCTGAAATACCATTGATTTAAGTCTATTTATAACCGTTCGCGTGTTACAATCCTACAAAGACTTATGAAGTAGACATGGTGGTATGAGACACCGTGTCTAAACTATCAGTCTATGCTGGTGTGATGTGTCTGCCATATTGATAAAATAATGGGTGTCGAACCCTCAGTGTGGGTAAAACATCATTGATAAGCTTGCCTATAGTGACCATTGAGCACTAATGAAAGTCATGAGCCTACTATATTATTGATAGATTTGGGTTATGGGCTTTCCCCATATTTTTGTGTTGGGGTGACAACGATGACGATCCTTACATTATTTGCGATGAGCCCTTATCGTTGTTTGATTGTGTAACTTGGACCATTAGGTGATGAACCCTAAATTGGATCAAGGGACACGGGTGAGGAGTTGATACGACCACGACAAGCCTCATGATCACGTTAGACTTGTGATAAAATGGTAGTATTCCAACTTCACCAATACGTTGTTTGAATATGCACAAATAAATATTTGACTAATCATACATATCATGACACTTATTGGTAATGCTGGTGATTAGCTACATTATAATAAGATAGGCATTGTTGTGAAAGACGTTGGACTCGCTTTAATGAGGGAGTGTTGGAATTGTGCGAAACACGCATCCGTATATCATACCTTTCATGCACTTAAAAAACCAAATTTGAAAATTGTTATTTTATTATGTTATCATTTCCTGCAATGGATTGTGTTGATAACGTGCATAACTTTGGAAAATGATACTACTAAGTTAGCTACTCACTCCCACTTATGACTATATTTTAAAACACCAACCAAATGATATTTTTTATGCAAGCACCACCGATATCTCAAATGGATAGGCTTAGACATACTTACACCATTGCCATGATGTTTTAAAAGTGTTGGGTGAAAACAAAAATTTTTATATTTTATACATTTTGGACATGTATATATTGGAGTCCTCAACTAAGCGGACTCCATGGTTTGATTTTATTGAATATATATTATAGCTTGTGCAGTCTCCATTTGAGTGGACCTCACTTGTGGAGTTGTATGTTTTTGTATATTAGCCATATATACCTTCGTGGTTTGATTGGGGTGAATTTTGTATGATCATCATGGTGGGCTCTATAAATTTCAAGGGTGGAATCATTTTCCCAATTATTTTAGCACCAGGTTGGCATGATGTTTTAACTATAGGCCTAGCATGGGAGTAACATTTAATGGTTGGAGTGGATTCTACTTACATATGATGGTGGACTCCTAAAAAAATATCGTTTGGCATCCCTCTCTAACTATTCACGTATTTCCCATCATATATTTAAGAATGTAATAATTTTACGAATGCCCGTCCTGGATTTTCTATTCCAAGTGGGCAAAAAATGAGGCTTACGTGTGGTTCGGGTGGGCCAACACTAAATGAAAAGTTAGGAGAGACTGAAACCATTGATTTTTAAAAAGCCCACTGTGAAGATTATATAAATTCTTTCTAAGATTATACGAAATCCATTCCAACTACTAGATATCATGCTAAAATTTAGGTGGGAGCTCAAACATAAGGCTTATTTGTGATTCAGGTGGGTCACACTCAAGGATAGAGTTTGGAATGTGAGCATTGTTCCGTACACTGTTTTTAATTATGTGGTCCACTTAAATCATGAATACGTCTGATTTTTTAATCTTAGTATATAATATATGGTGATGTACTTGTGAATTTCACATCAACATGGTAGTGGGGCCCACCTGAGCCACCAATTGCAACACCCAACCCCCTCTTCGGTAGGTACTCGGGTGATGATCTGTTTCTTGAAAACCTTTTCAAAAAAGTCACCATTGCCGTAAATAATATAATAATGAGACACTATTTTATAAAATTTACAAAACATGCGGAGACGAGAACGGATAACATGCTAGAAGTCACGACAACTTGTGGATCTTTCCCGGCCAACACGTCATTTGTGTAGGACAATGGTAACACAGATTTTTAACTTCATCTAAGTCAAGCAGTAGACTGAGAGAAATACCCTTGTTTCGATATTGAGGTCTTGGTATCAATTCCGTGGTGGGGGTAGCCAACACTAACAGTGGGGCTTGTACTGACAAGCTAACCCCCAAAAAAAAAAATGTCATTTCCGCAGGACAACGGTAACATAGAGTCGGTAGGCCCCACCTTGATGATCACCTGATAAGTAATCATGCGGTTTCACTTAACAGGTAACGAAGGTTCGGTTGTTTGAATCAGTGGAAAAGAGGCGGTCCAGTCAACTTATAGGTGTGGCCCACCTAGTTAGGGAATCGGATGGCTTGTTGACACTGTCAGCAGTGAGTCGCTAATGGTGCTATATGGCCCCACCATTATGTATTTGTTTTATCGACACCGTCCATTCATTCTTATCAAATTCATTTTAGGGCATAAGCCCAAAAGTGAGGCAGATCCAAACCGCAGGTAAACCACGCCATAGGAAATAACAGTGATTGAACGATGGAAAACTTCTCGGTGGCAACAAAAGTTTTGGAACAAGCCGATGTGTGCTTTCACTTCATCCTGGTATTTTTGGCTTAACCAACAGGTTATGTGGCAAATAAAAATTACATTGGGCCTTTAGAAGTTTTTAATGGTAGTAATACAATCACCCATAGTTTCTTGTGGTGTGGACCATCTCATTTTTTGGCTCATCCCTTTAAATAATGATCCAAAATAATTGGACAGTGTAGATGAAAACACGTACATTATTGGGGGGCTCACATATAACCATCTTCCTTGTCATAAGTTGTACGGGAGTCCATAGAGACAGCTCCACCGAATCATTTCGTCATTTCTTCACTCTTGGAAGAGACACGAACGGCTGAAAGCAAGGATACAAGAAACGTCCATATGATCGAATGGTTAGAAACGGCCAAATAAAGGAATAATGTAAAGATGGACAGGTGAGGTTGGTCGTCCCCGCTGGACGCCGGATTCAAAGGTTCCAACTTCACTTAAAAACAAAGATATACTGCGGAGGAAAAAATATCAAATAAAAATTCCAAGGGAAAGTATCCGGTGTTAACGCGCAGCACTCAAATCTCCTTACGCGTGCGAAGGATATATCCGGACCATTAATTTATTGTGCCCTATCTTCCGTGGGCCATGTGTCAAAGACCACATCCTTCTGTTAATCCTATCCAGTGATTGGATGGCTCTGGGGAGTACAATTGTAAGGTTAGAAAAATTAGGATCATTGCTCACTATTCACCCAATCAGGAGATGAAGTTCATCTGGCAAGTTTGATTTTGGATATGGCCTATCAACAGTAAAACTGGATAGATGAACGATCTCGATCTCTTACATTAATGACACTTGTACTGATTAGTGAGCTTGATAACTAACTTGGATATCAGCGTTAGCACTGTATATTTTCCATACAAAACTTTAGTTTTTTCCTACTGAACGACCCATTTATGGGCCACGCAACTTGCTAAACACACTTATTCTTAACTTTCAAGAGTAAGCCCATACTGTACGGATGAGTTTTCATAGGTCAAAAATGCCCTGCCGTATCAATTTCAATTCATTCTCTCCTTACACCCAACTACATGTCGGAAATCATTTCTATCATCCCTAATCCTTTCACTCATTTTCTTCATTAAATCTTCATAAAATCTTCATCCTACTATCACATTATATCTTCCATGTTCCATTCTATTTAACGCTACATGCATTCGTTTTCTAAGAGGATGTGGATGCATTGATAAACGTAAAATCTTACAGGCTTTTCTCCGAAGAACGTGTTTCACATCAACGCACTCTTATTCTTCTTCTCGAACACGAATTTCATTGATACGGCGGTTGTGAAAGGGAAGCATGTTTAAAATCTGAAGAAATTACCTAGAAGTTTGTGGTCAATTTCATGCATTATTAAGTCAATTTTACACGGTTATCCAATAAACTTCAAGAAGTTCGCGGTCAATTTAACGAAGTTTTGCAGTCAATTTCACTTAGTTCCCAGTCAATTTGCTGAATTTATCGGTCAACTTCATGCACTACTTGGTCAATTTCACGCATTTTACCGTCAACTTCAAGAAGTGAACGGTCAATTTGACGATGTTTCGTGGTAAATGTAATAAATTTCTTGGTAAATTTCCTACACTTCTCGGTAAATTTTACACATTTATTCATCATTTTCACTCCAATATGACCGACTCCTTAGTCATTTCAGTTAATTCGCGGTCAATTTCACTCACTTCGCAATCAATTTTACTCAATTTGCTGTCATTTTCAATCAGTTTGTGCTCAAGTTCAATCACTTCGCGATCATTTTCAATCAGTTTACGCTTAAGTTCACTTACTTTGCGGTCATTTTCAATCACTTCATGACTGAGAAGTGAGTGAAATTCATCGTGAAGTGAGTGAACCTGCCCTAGAAGTGAGTGAAATTTACCACGAAGTAAGTGAAATTAACCACGAAGTGAGCGAAAATCATCACGAACCAAGTGACATACATCCCTGCAATTGAGAACTTTAAAAATTTGACCAATAAGTCAGTCATATTTGAGCTAGTACAATAGTGGATTTCCGACTACTTGGTTAAATCCACCTTATGCATGTGAATACTAAACAAGTTATATTATTATATTTGTTTTTAGAAAATGGCTTTAATAATCATCCTATGCTCATATGGTGGGGAGTTAGCGAAAACAATCGATACGCGTACAAGGGTGGAGACTCGAAAACTACTGCTATGGGCATTAACACTACATATGATGAGCTTTTATCGAAAATGTATAGGATTATGAAGAGTAGACCTGAGGATTCCCTGTACCCGTTGTACACGGTGAGAAATAACTAGATCACATATGAAGATTCCGTGTACGTAGTATGGGACAAGAGTCAATGAGAAATTTCTTTTGGATTCAAGTAGTATTGTGCGAGTATCAAGCCCCCGCTACAAAGGAGGTCAGCTGTAAGACTGAAGAAGGCACGAATCTTTTCCCGTGCAGAGGAATGAAAAACAGTAAAATGCGGATGTTGGAAACAAACATGGCATGATCACCAAAGTTGTAAATTTCCAATACCTTCGGAATAATGCAATTTTTGTAATACGACTGTGAATGTTATATATTGAATACATTTGTTGCTTTCTTTAAAATTATGAATTTCTTGCCACTACGATTCAAACTTTAAATAAATGTTAATGATTGGCCAAATACTTTATGAAAATCCATGTCCTAAAGGGATTTTAGAAACCTGCTACTATTATGCTTATAATCCGAGTTGTGAAAATTAGATTTGGGTGGTGTGAATAGGATTACATTGATATCAGTTATAATAAATTTGGAACTCATATCCAATATCCTTGTCGGCATAACCTAATTCATGTCACAAGTTCAAGTTCTTCACTAAAGCCACTTTCAGTCAATAAGACATTCATTTCGCGGTAAATTCCCTTCACTTTGCGGTCAATTCCATGCATTTCGCAGTCAATTTCCTTCACTTTGCGGTCAATTCCATGCATTTCACGGTCAATTCCCTTCACTTTGCGGTCAATTCCATGCATTTCGCAGTCAATTTCCTTCACTTTGCGGTCAATTCCATGCATTTCAAGGTCAATTCCCTTCACTTCACGGTCAATTCCATGCATTTCGAGGTCAATTTCGGCGAATTTTCCTCTCTTCACGGTCAATTCCATTCATTTTGCAATCAATTCCCTTCTCTTCACGGTCAATTCCATTCATTTTGCAGTCAATTCCCTTCACTTCACGGTCAATTCCATGCATTTCGCGGTGAATTTCCTTCACTTCGTGGTTAATTCCATGCATTTCGCAGTGAATTCCAGCGAATTCCCTTCACTTTGCGGTCAATTCCATGCATTTCGCAGTGAATTCCCTTCACTTTGCGGTCAATTCCATGTATTTCACGATCAATTCCCTTCACTTCATGGTCAATTCCATGCATTCCGCAAGTATCGATTGTCCAAAACTAGTGATTTTCTATATGATTTCATAATGTCTTTATTCCTTGTAACATTGTCTATATTTTTAGTTAGTGAAAATTTTTAAAAAATTTTTGGTACTTTATCATTAAGTTTAAAGTTATCCCACAAATTTTTAATTCATTTAGAGTTGTAGAAAAATTATTAAAATTTTAGAAGTAACAACTATCCAAAACTAATGATTTTTTGGACAGTTGCTAAAACATCCTAAAATTAAATATATTTTATATTTTATTTATTTTTATATGAAACTATACTTATTAAGATTTAATTTGGCTTTTAAATCACTTAAATCAAAATTATATTGAAGGAGATATAAATTTTTAAAGTTTTCCCAAAATCTGATTTTATTTTTTTTTGAAAAAATCCGACAGTGGCTTTACCACCCCCTGTGGTGATCGACGGCGGCCCGCTGGTTTGGTAGTGGCCCCACCACCTCTGTGGTGCCTGGCGGTGGCGCACCATTTTGGTGGTGGCTTTGCCACTCTTTGTTGGAAAATAGCGTATCTCACAAATGAGAATGAGTTATTCGACGTGCCATATATGATTTTGGGTAGGAGAAGTCACTTTATCAAAAAAAAAAAAGTTATTTTATAAGATTCCATCATGTTAACTATCTAAAATCCATTTTATTTACAATTTTACTATTTATTGTAAGTTTTAGTTTAATTATAGCTCTTCATCCCCTGAGCTTTAGGAGTTGTGTCTAACATGAAAAGTTCTTAGAAAAATTAGAAGAATAAAGTTGTAAAATGTGAGAATTTGGTGGCATCGAGGAAGATGGGTTTAGAGAATAAGGGACGAGGTAATAGGATAGTGTTTGGAAGAGAGTTTTTGTAGTAAGAGGACCTAAAGATGAAGGGAATAAAGGAACGGAAGGCTTTAGGTGTTTGGAAACGGGGGATCTAAAAGAAGATGTATCGTGGGTCTTGGGGAAAAGGTTTTGGATTGAAATTGGGTAGGGATTGAAGGTTTTTGGGGTTGTTGAGAAGGATAGCTTGAGGAATGTCAAATTGGGTGCTTGCTTGGGGTGGAACTATGTTAGAAAGGGAGGTTTGGGGTTTTGGGTGTTAGAAGGGAAAGAAAAGGGAGGCCCACTCGAACTTGGTGACAGCAGCGGCCGTTGAGCTTAAGGGGTCATTCGTTTGATGGTCTAGGTAAACTAGAAGTCCTTTAATCTCAGGGCAGAGACAATCTGGCTCGTTGGAATTGAAACGGACGTATGTCATATATTGGAGCGGGTTATCGGACGTGCGATATATGAATTTAGGGTAGAGTGAGCTATCTCAGTCATCTGACTCTTCTATGTCAGTCGGGATGCTGAGAATTCTTTTACATTCCCGACTGTGTGATTCAGATCATCCTTTAGCGCCCTAAGCTTTGTCCTTAGTGTTATCCATACCGTTCCTTCTAGCTTAAATCTCCTCTAAATCTAAACCCTAGACTAAGATCACAACATTCCAAATAGCTGGAGGGCTCGGTCCTAGGGTCCGTACATATCACTAGGTTTGAATGCTCCCACCTAAGTCAAAAATTTATGTTACGAGAGGCCCACTGCCTATGGCCCAACTTAATTTCAAACCATGCTCTCTTACCACCTGTAACGCCCCAGATTTCGGGGGGGAGTAGGTACTCGGCTCTCGAATTCCCAGGTGCCACTTATGCTCTACTGGGTTTTGAAATATGCATAATTGGTTTGTTTCATAAGCAATAGAGAAAATAAAAAAAGTGCTTGGCAGCACTAGTGCCGGATCGGAATTGATTGCGAATTGAAGGAAATTGACCGCGAAATGCACGAAATTGACCATGAAGTGAAGGGAATTCACCGTGAAATGCATGGAATTGACCATGAAGTGAAGGGAATTCACCAGAATTCACCGCGAAATGCATGGAATTGACTGCGAAGTAAAGGGAATTGACCGCGAAATGAATAGAATTGACCATGAAGTGAATGGAATTCACCGTGAAATGCATGGAATTGACGATGAAGTGAAGGGAATTGACTGCGAAATGCATGGAATTGACCATAAAGTGAAGGGAATTCACCGAAATTCATTGCGAAATGCATGGAATTGATTGTGAAGTGAAGGGAATTCACCAAAATTCACCGCAAAATACATGAAATTAACTGCGAAGTGAAAGAAATTGACCACAAAATGCATAGAATTGACTGTGAAGTGAAGGGAATTCACCTTAAAATGCATGGAATTGACTGCGAAGTTAAGGGAATTGACCGCGAAATAAATGGAATTGAACGTGAAGTGATGGGAATTCACTGCGAAATGTATGGAATTAACCGTGAAGTGAAGGGAATTGACTGTGAAATGCATAGAATTGAACGTGAAGTGAAGGAAATTCACCGCAAATATGTATGGAATTGACCCTGAAGTGAAGAGAATTGACCGTGAAATGCATGGAATTGACTATAAAGTGAAGGGAATTCGCTAGAATTCACCACGAAGTGAAGGGAATTAACAGCGAAGTGAAGAGAATTGACCGCGAAATGCATGGAATTGAACGTGAAGTGAATGCAATTGACCGCGAAATGTATGTAATTTACCGTGAAGTGAAGGGAATTGACCATGAAATGCATGAAATTGAACGTGAAGTGAAGGGAATTCACTGTGAAATGCATAGAATTGACTGTGAAGTGAAGAAAATTGACTGTGAAGTGAAGAAAATTGACTGCGAAATGCATGAAATTGACCGTGAAGTGAAGGGAATTCACCGCGAAATGCATGGATTTGATCGTGAAGTGAAGGGAATTCACCGAAATTCATCACAAAATGCATGGAATTGACTGCGAAGTGAAGGGAATTAACCGCAAAATGAATGGAATTCATTGTGAAATGCATGGAATTGAACGTGAAGTGAAGGGAATTCACCGCGAAATGCATGGAATTAACCGTGAAGTGAAGGGAATTCGCCAGAATTCACCACGAAATGCATGGAATTGACCATGAAGTGAAGGTAATTGACCGTGAAATGCATAGATTTGACCGTGAAGTGAAGGGAATTCACCGCGAAATGCATGGAATTAACCTTGAAGTGAAGGGAATTCGCCAGAATTCACCACGAAATGCATGGAATTGACCATGAAGTGAAGGGAATTGACCGTGAAGTGAAGGGAATTGACCGCGAAATGCATGAAATTGATCGTGAAGTGAAGGGAATTCACTGGAATTGACCACAAGTGAAGGGAATTGACTGCGAAATGAATGGAATTGACTGTGAAGTGAAGGAAATTCACCGTGAAATGCATGGAATTGACTGTAAAGTGAAGGAAATTCACCATGAAATGCATGGAATTGACCGTGAAGTGAAGGGAATTGACCACGAAATGAAGGGAATTGACCATAAAGCAAAGGGAATTAACCATGAAATGCATGGAGTTGACCGTGAAGTGAAGGGAATTCGCTGGAATTGACCGCGAAATGCATGAAATTGATCATGAAGTGAAGAGAATTGACCGCGAATGCATGGAATTGACCACGAAATTAATGAAATTCACCGTGAACTGATTGAAATTGACCGTAAAGTGAATGAAATTGACTACGAAGTTAATTGAATGAATGAAATTGACCGCGAAGTGAATGAAATGAATTTTCGACCATTGACCTGATGAAATCTTGAAAAATAACTAGGTTAGTTGGCTAAAGTAGCTTCTCTTACTCCAAAATTATATATGGTACTTCAAGTAACTCATTCTAGCCCAAGAGATATGCTTGTTAAATGAATAAAAAGAATATAAAATATTTTTATATACTTATATATATATACACACACACACGTATTTGCTTAAATATGTATTAAGGAAAAAAGCGGGGAAAAAAAAAAAAAAAAATTTCTCCTCGTGGAGGAATAAATAAATAAACTGCCTGTACCGGTAGGATTTTTTTATATGATGGAATCCCCATTGCTTTTTGTGGGTCCCATCACGAGGTCTGTGTTATATCCAAACTGTCCATCTATTTGGCAAGCTCATACTAAGGCTTGAGATTAAAAATAAGACAGATCTAACTATCAAGTAGACCACACTAAAAAAATCAGTGGGGATTGAACGTCTACCATTGAAATCCTTTTAGGGCCACAGAAGTTCTGGATCAATATCAAATTTATTTTTCCTCTTCATCCGGGTCTTTGAGACCTTTGAATAGATTGAATGGAAAATAAACGTTATGGTGGGCCCTACAAAATTTTTATCGGTGAAATCTATATCCCCACTCTTATGTGGTGTGGTCCAGTTGATCTTTGGATACGATTCTTTTTTCTTTTTGGATAATGCTCTAAAATGATCTCGAAATATGAATGAACGCTGCAGATATAATAAATACATGGGGCCACTTCGGAGCTCCAGTGCTCGTCTTCGCCCACCAGCCAATCCACTTACGAAAGAAATGGCGGGGGTATTTTCTTCCGCGAAAAGTGCGCCGTACGTAAGGGGATTAGTTGGGTAGGGTAGGTGGCTTAAAAATAAGTCAGTAGAAAAAAAAAAACAAAAAACCAAAAACCTAACAAAGGTAACGGTGACGCATAACCAGAACGGAAGAGAAATCCTCGAGTTTGGTAAGATGATAAGGTGGCCCAGGAGATCCGAGCTATGTTAGAGCCATCTTTCCACAGCACATGTGGCAGAGAAATGCATTGATCGGAGCCGTCCATTTAACGGGTTATGTAATGGATGATATATGTTTCTAAAATCACACCAATTAGACCATCCTTTGCCATCAATTTCTCCAATTTCCTTTGATGAATGTTTAGCCATTAACTATTTTAATCATCAAATGTTGCTTAGGCTTTAGGAAGGCTACAATCAGATGGATATTTATGACAACAGGCTATCGTGCATTTGAAAAAAATCTGATCCATTCACAGTAGGGAAACTAGATGACCGGACACGATTGAATTATTAACCTGCCACTTGGATGGTTGACTCTAGTCTCTACATAACGTTCTCTCGGCTCCTCCGTATCGTATCCGTCCGGAGCAGTCTACACCACACCCAATCTCTTTGGACCCCACCAAGTTGTACATGTGAAATCCACTCCGTCCATCAGGTGTGCTTCTCGGTGCTAGCCCTGGATTCAAAAATAATAATTAAAAAAAAATTCCACAGCTCAGGGAGAGCACGCCACAGGGAAGAAGCGGGGACTCGCCATGGTGTTTATCTTTCACCAAACCCGTTAATCATATGTGACTCGCCTGGATGATGTGAGCATAGACAAATTAAGTTGATTCATGGCTCAAAATAATCATGATTAAGACAAAAAATGGTATTGATTTTACGAGGATTATACTTTGATTGGCCACGTGTTGTTGTCATAGATGGCCACGACACAGATTGCTTACCGAGTAATTCAGTCCATTGTAATGTATGTGTCTCGTTCACATCGACCATGCCTTTTATTCATTCTTTTTAAGGCATGAGTTTAAAATTAAAATATATACAAAGTTAAGTGAACCGGTCCGTAGGAAACAGATATTAGTATCTACCATGTGTTGGCCACGTGTTGTTGTCATAGATGGCCACGACACAGATTGCTTACCGAGTAATTCAGTAGTCCATTGTAATGTATGTGTCTCATTCACATCGACCATGCCTTTTATCCATTCTTTTTGGGCCATGAGTTTAAAATTAAAATATATACAAAGTTAAGTGAACCGGTCCGTAGGAAACAGATATTAGTATCTACCATGATTTTTATCTGTCATCCAGCCTGAACATAAGGTCGTATCAGCAAGGATGAAGAGAAAACACAAACATCAACTTGATACAAAACATGTGTCTCCTGAGAAGTTTTCAACTGTAGGTGTTCAATTTTTACTATTTCCTGGGATGTGGTCCACTTTGATTACTGAATCATGCCAATTCCCAATGTTTCCTATGGTGTGGTCTACTTCAATTTCTGGGTCATGTCCTAAAATAAGTTGAAAATTTGGATAAATGACATGGATATGATACATGCATCATGGGGACCTACAGTTCATTCAGCATGAGACATTAGTACTGTTGGGGAAAAATGTGTCAAGCTCGGGAAAAGTTCTGAGATTCGTATGAGAGTAGGTCGGCTTCGCCGACACTGCCTGAAAAATCCGAGACAACACCGACAGAACAGAAGGTAGGCCGGGAGGCGTAAGCAAGGACGAGTAAAGTCGCTCTGTCAGAGTGATAACCTCGCCTGCATGACCCTACTAAAGGCCGAGCGTGTGAAAGTCATTCAACCGATAGAGTAAGATCCCCTCAGGGAGTTGATTCTGTCGGTCACGGCTGGGAACCCGTCCTCCTGTATCGGCCGAGACTCCCCCGGGGTCGATCACGACCTGGCCGAGACTCCCCCAGAGTCGGTTGAGATCCAGCCGAGACGGAGAGTAGCGGAACGAGGACAAATGCTGATCTACGGAAATCCAGGGATACGGGTAGCGGATCCCGAGATTCTCGGGATCCTGAGCGATCCCAGGAGAAGAATCCTCTGAAGATAAGGATTGACAAACTGTATAAATCTCTAAGCTTGGAACAGAAGAAGGTACGCAAGACTAACCGAGACAAGCTCTTAGCTATTGATCAGATAACTGACTTAAGCATCGGAGGCTCCCCGGCTCTAGCCAGGGTTCCCTTGACATTGTTTCTGTGCAGGTGAAGGAGGGTCCGTCGCAAGGAAGCCGTCCCGTAAAAAAAAAACTGCAACAGCTTGGCGCCATCTGTGGGAACCGGACAAAAGGCCGCTTTCTCCAACCATTCGAATGGCAAGAACAAGAAGGACGGACCCAGATGAAGCTAGGGAGGCCGCCGCTAGCGTCGCTCAGGGAGCTCCCCCGGCAGCACCGCCTGCGACTGCAAGCCAGCCCAACCAAGGGAACGTATACCTGGATCGCGAGGTTCAGGAAATGCGTTCCGAGATGGCTGCCATGAAACACATGCTGGAACAACTGTGCAACCAGCAGATGCAGCGCCAAGAGTCGACACCAGCTCATCCACCAGCGTCTGTAGCGCAGCCTCCCGCGCCACAGTTGCCTAGACGACCGAGTCAGCCTCGAGAACCAAGTCACCCAGCGCCTGCTCGTTCAGCAACAGCCGTTCTGCCTCCCTCTGATCTGAGGCATAGAATAGATCAGAGGAGGCGCAGTCGGCTACCTGCAGACGCTGAAGAAACGGCCGAGAGCGCCGAACCCTGGAAGGCTGACATACAGGACTTCAAGAACGAGGTCCGAGAGAAGATGGCGGATATAAAGCACGGTCGGAACTCAGATCTGACCAAACACGAAGAAAAGGCTTCTCCGTTCGTGGACGAGGTAATGCGGGCCCGGTTGCCGGAAAGGTTCCGCTTACCCCAGATAACTCCTTTTTTCAGGAAGACCGATCCAACAGAGTATCTTGAATGCTTCAGGACTTACATGGAATTGCACGACGCCTCGGACGCTGTTATGTGCCGAGCGTTTTCTCTGACATTGACGGACGTAGCTCGACTTTGGTTTAAGCAATTGAAACCCAGATCGATAAAGTCGTTCGCTGAACTCAGTGATGCCTTCCTCAGCAATTTCATTGGCGGAAAGAAGAAACTGAAGCCTCCCGCGCATCTGAACAACATAGTTCAGAGGGAAGGAGAGCTACTAAAAGACTACATTAAATGCTTCAATTTCGAGTCCCTGTAAGTTCGAAAGCATTCTGAGGAGACAGCTCTCAACGCTCTCATGTAGGGAGTTAGAGACAAGCCTTTTTTGGCGTCACTGGACAAAAACTCACTCGATACTCTGGGCGAGTTTATGGTTCGGTCGGACAAATACGCCGATGCGGAGGAGACGCGACTCCTAAGAGAGAAAATTCAGAATACGAAACTATCGGCAAAAGAGTCGACCAAAAAAGAAGCCGACTCAGCCGGAGGAAGAAAGCGAAAAGACGACCCGGGGCGAGACGACAGCAGGCCAGGGAAGCGACTAGACAGAAAATTCTCTGCATATACCCCCTGAACAAATCTCCTGAACAAGTACTGATGGAGATCAAGACCGAGGACTTCGTCAACTGGCCTCGGAAAATGCGAGGGAACCCTGATCGTCGAAACAAGAACAAATATTGCCACTACCATCGTGATCACGGTCACAACACGAGTGACTGTTATCACTTGAAGGACGAGATTGAGCGGCTGATTAAAGAGGGCCGGCTGAGAGAACACACGGTAGGGACCGACGTCGCCGCGGGACCGAGTGAAGAGCGGCCCCAAGAAGAAATTCGAACGATCGTCGGGGGTCATCGAGGCGGCGGGGACTCAAATAACGCCCGAAGAAACCACGCCAGAAGCCTCGACCGCCCCGAGTCCGAGGTTCTCCTGTTATCTCGGCCTCCCAAGGAGAAAAAATGAGAGAAATATTGTATCTCGTTCACTGAAGAAGATGCTCGAGGCATTCATCATCCTCACGATGATGCGCTCGTAGTCACCATCACCATCGCGAATAGAAAAGTGTTCCGGATACTGGTGGATACAGGGTCATCAGCGGACGTCCTATTCGCTCCAGCATTCGATAGAATGGGCATAGGTCGGTCGGTACTACGGCCTGTCCGAACCCCGCTCATCGGTTTCTCGGGCGGACAGGTACTCCCAAAGGGAATCGTCTCGCTGCCGCTCACCGCGGGAACCGCGCCCCATCAAAGGACCGGGACGGTCGACTTCCTGGTCGTGGACCAACCATCAGTGTATAACGCCATCCTCGGCCGACCGTCTCTTAGCCTCCTTCAAGCCGTGGTGTCTACCTACCACCTTTCCATGAAATTTCCGACCGAGTCGGGAGTAGGGATAGTGAAAGGAGACCAGCAAGAGTCTCGAAAGTGCTACGCCATCGCAGTAAAAGCCCCGGCTGAGATTTCGATGATTGAATCACTGGACCCCCGTATCGGATTGCACGAACGGGGAGAACCAATGGAAGAACTCGTCTCGGTGCCATTAACCGAGACGAACGTTTCAAAAGTAGTCCGAATCGGCTCATCCTTGAGCCAGCCTCTTAGAGAACGGATAATCACCTTGCTTCGACGGTATGCCGATGTCTTCGCCTGGAGTCATGAAGACATGCCTGGGATCGATTCCTCGGTCATAACACACCGACTCAACATCGACCCAACCTACAGGCCCATCCGACAGAAATGTCGCCCTCTCGGCCCGGAAAGGTACACTATCATAGGAGAGGAGGTCGGCAAGCTTCTTAAAGCCAAGTTTATCGAAAAGATATACTATCCGGAATGGATAGCTAATGTCGTACTCGTAAAGAAAGCCAATGGGAAATGGTGAGTCTGTATAGACTATACGGATCTAAACAAAGCCTGCCCCAAGGATAGCTTCCCTCTTCCTCGCATCGATCAGCTGGTTGATAGTACAGCGGGTCATGAACTGCTAAGCTTTATGGACGCCTATTCAGGCTATAATCAAATTGTAATGCATGAGAATGATAAATCAAAAACCGCCTTTGTCACCGACAAAGGCCTTTACTGCTACCGAGTGATGCCGTTTGGGTTAAAGAATGCCGGAGCGACATATCAGCGGTTAGTGAACAAAATATTCGCTCGGCAAATAGGCTGAACGATGGAAGTTTACATTGATGATATGCTCGTCAAAAGTAAACAGGCGTCCGACCATGAGAAGGACTTGGAAGAAATGTTTTTGACTTTGCGTAAATATAAAATGAAGCTGAACCCCAGCAAGTGCGCGTTTGACGTGAGCTCGGAAAAATTCCTCAGTTTCCTCGTTAGTCAGCGAGGAATCGAAGCGAATCCCGAGAAAATCAAAGCCTTACTTGAAATGGAATCTCCCAAAACGATCAAAGATGTTCAAAGGTTAACAGGAAAAGTGGCCGCGCTCAATCGCTTCCTTTCCCGAGCCACAGACAAGTGTCTCCCGTTCTTCAAGCAATTGAAGGGACGACAGACGATGATGTGGACTGACGAATGTGAGAAAGCGTTTCAAGAACTAAAGGTTTACCTCGGATCTCCACCGCTGCTATCTAAGCCCGAGCCTGGTGAAGTGTTGTTGTTGTATTTGGCCGTGTCTGAAGCCGCAGTAAGCTCAGCATTAATACGAGAGAGTCTAGGGAAACAGCTGCCAGTCTACTACGTTAGCAAAGCCTTGCTGCCAGCCGAGACAAGGTATCCTCAGCTTGAGAAAGTAGCCTTCACTCTTGTAGTTTCATCACGATGCCTTCGGCCATACTTTCAGGCCCACACCATCGTCGTTGTGACCGACTTACCACTCCGTCAGATTCTCCAAAAGCCGGAAGCGTCTGGCCGACTTACAAAATGGGCAGTCGAATTAAGTGAATTTGACATACATTACCGGCCCAGGGCTGCTTTAAAAGGACAGGCCGTCGCCGACTTCCTTGTCGAAGTGGTTCCTAATCCCGATAATATGCCCGAACCTGAGGGAATTAATGTACCCGAGGCTTCCTCCTCTCTCGGGCCGACGCCCTGGAAGCTATTTGTCGACGGATTATCCAACTCGAAGGCAAGCGGGGCAGGGGTAGTGTTAGAAACTCCCGACCAAACTTGTATGCAATATGCCTTGCGACTCGGCTTTCAAGCGTCCAACAATACAGCAGAATACGAAGCCTTATTATTAGGCCTCAGACTCACCGCGAGTCTGGGCGTGACCCATTTGAACGTTTTCAGCGACTCACAATTGGTTGTTAACCAAGTTTCCGGCGTTTATCAGACTCGGAAAGAACAGTTAAAGGCGTACATGGAAAAGGCTAAAGAATTGATCAGCGGATTCCAGAAGTGTGAAGTAATTCGAATACCCAGAACCGACAACGCCAAAGCTGACCTACTAGCAAATCTTGCCTCAGCAGATGAGAAAGATATACCTCGGTCAGTTCCAATTGAATATGTCCCTGAACCAAGCGTAAACGAGCCAACAGTCTCGGTCCTATTTTCCATCGATCCAGCGACTGCTTGGTTTGACCCACTCGTCCGCTACCTCAATAACGGTGAACTGCCAGAAGACCGAGCCGAGGCACGGCGATTAAAAATTCGAGCCTCGCGCTACACTATCTTAAATGAGATTTTGTACAAAAAAGGTTTTCATACTCCTCTACTAAGGTGCGTCGACTCCCAAGAAGCCGATTATATCTTACGAGAGATACACGAAAGAATATGTGGAAACCATTCAGGAGGACGCTCGCTCGCCAATAAAGTGTTGCGGCGGGGATATTACTGGCCGACCATACAGCATGACTCCAAACGATTCGTCCAAAGATGCGACAAGTGTCAGCGGTTCGCAGCGATCCCGAGACAACCCCCCGAGGAGCTGACTCCGATGTGGGGACCGTGGCCTTTTGCGCAGTGGGGAATAGACATAATCGGGCCCTTTCCATTGGGGAAGGGTCAGACTAAATTTTTCGTGGTAGCGGTGGACTACTTCACGAAGTGGGCTGAAGCAGAACCATTGGCTAAAATTACCGAGCAAAGGGTCACAAGTTTCGTTTGGAAGAATATCATATGTCGGTTCGGTATACCCCGGACGATAGTGACAGACAATGGAAGGCAGTTCGACAACAAATAATTCCGGGAGATGTGCGGTAACCTCGGAATTCGTAACGTATACGCCTCGCCTCATCACCCTCAGACGAACGGACAGGTCGAGGCGATCAACAAAATCATAAAGCAGCATCTCCGGACAAGACTCGACGAAGCAAAGGGAGCATGGGCTGAAGAACTTCCGAATATACTGTGGGCCTATCGGACTACAGCACGGACCGCGACGGGAGAAACCCCCTTCTCTCTATGTTACGGTGCGGAAGCAGTCGCACCAGTTGAGATCGGTATTGGTTCAAGCCGAGTCAACCTGTATAATGAACGAGAGAACGGTGAACTCCTCTCATTCACACTTGATTCGTTGGAAGAAAGAAGAGAAAGTGTTCGATTGAAGGTGATGGCTCGACAAAGATAGGTATCTCGATTTTACAATCGTCGAGTTAAAGTACGACGATTCTGAACCGGGGACATGGTCCTCCGAAGGACCTTCCTAAATACTAAGGAAATTGCGTCGGGTACATTAGGGCCGAATTGGGAAGGCCCTTACGTCGTCTCAGGCACCATCCGACCTGGAACCTACCGGCTGGAAGACCTGAATGGGCAGCCGTTGCCTCATCCTTGGAACGCCGAGCATCTCAAGACTTATTACCCGTAAGATACAATCAAACACGCTGTAATTGAAGTCGACTCAATAAAAGTTCTATTTCATATAAGTACCCAATGTCGGGCCAGTTACAAAAAAAAAAAAAAAAATTATTACAAAAAGAAAAGTACAATGTCCGACTCTCCCGTTTAGTCGGAATTCCAATCCTAGGCGGCGCTCGAGAGACCGGCCTCGTCGGCAGCAGTATCTCCTTTAGCGGCGTCGCCCTCGGCAGCCTCGGCGGTCGGACTGTCGACTTCAAAGGCGGAGAGATCGAGATCAGGGAAGGCCGCCCTCATCTCCAAAATGCAGGCCTTGTAACCACCTTGATAAAGGTGGTCCCTCTCCTCCTCAAACTCGGCAGATTCGAGGAAAGCCTCCACGGCTCTGTCTCGCTCCTCCTTGGCTCGGCGCGTCTCTTCCTGAGATTCTTGGACAAGGCCGGCGGCCTCGGCCTTCGCGCGGGCAAGAACACCCTCGCACTCGCCATGGACTCGGAGGAGGCGCCGTTCCCTCTCTTCGGCTTCTTGAAGGAGCGAAGTCAGACGAGCATGGTCGGCCTTGACTCCTTCGAGGGCTGCGTGGGCGTCCGCGGCCATCTTCCGAGCAATAGAAAGATCGTCGGTCATGATGCCGATCCGGCCCTCAGCGATCTCTCTACGGCCCTCAGCCTCGGCCGCTACCTTCTTCGCAGTCTCTGCCTCGGCTGCAAGCTTCTGGGAGGCGACCAGCTCCGAGCTTGCTTTGACGAGGCAAGGAGCCAGCTGCAATACAGAGACGGTGAGCTGTGTTGAAAAACTTAACCAGAGAGCGACACAAGAATGAAGAAAAGTCTACCTCAAAAAGCAGCCTCGTTGCATGCCCGAGGGTCTAGGCCGTCGGAGCGTTGTAATAGTTGGCGAAGTCTCTCTCGCTCCCGTGGGCAAGCGCCCAAGGAACCATCCCCGCAATGATCTTCGTGAAGGGGGACTCCGGTTGAGTCATCTCCCTTCTCGGGGATTCTTCGCGCGGGGCCTCCCTCGGCCCTGAGACCTCCTCAGCGGCAGGCCCCGACTCAGGTGTCACCTGAGTCACTGGATGGGTCGGCCCCGCTTCCTCAGCCCTCTCATCAGGGTCTGAAAGGACGACCACCTGGGGAACGGTGGGCGCAGCAGCAGGTGGAGCGACCGTTTCCTTCCCCTTGCCCGTGGTCTTCTGCTGCTTCGAAGGTCGAGACCCGGACAGCAGAGCAGATCTTGGGGGGGCCTTCACTTTGGAAAGAGGCTTCAAGGCGGGTCGAGGCTCGGCCATGCTCTCGGGCGCAGGTCTCAGAATAGGACGAGCTTCGGGGAGGTCTGCAAGGACGAGTAATAAGATTAAGAGAGCAAACCGAAAATCAAGAAGACAAATATAAGGAAGAGCGAAATACTCGAGACGAACGAGTCTAAGCCAGCGAGGCGAAGACACTCAGGTTGCAGAAGCAACTTCCAAGATCGCTCTGCCGCGCTAAGCTTCCTCAACTCTCTTATCCGAGTCAAAGCCCCGGACTCGAGCTTCCCTCTCCTCTTCGAGATGTCTGCAAGACATTGTAGAGTCAAGATCAGTGGAAGAGAATATATAAACGGAGAGTAAGAAAAGGAAAGATCAGTGAGCCGAGGCGCCGAGTCACCTGCTCTACGGAATGTGCGGGATACTTGAGGCTCGTACTGCCATGAGTCGGCCGACTCCCACCGACCGCATGCCCAAAACCACCTCTCCTTCCAGAACTTGTTCGAAGTAGGTGGGTCGGTTATTAGAGATCCCCCCTTGCCTCTCCACCCGCTCAGAAAGTAGAGGCCAGGGAAGTTAGGGTTTGGTCAGACTTAGTACAGGTAGAGGAACTCGTCGACCGTGAGGGAAGGTTGCTCTAACTCGGACCAAAGCACGGCACACCCGAACAAGTTCCTCCACGCGTTTGGGACAATTTGGCCGGGGGCTATTTTGACTCGAGAAAGAAAGTCACGGGCAATGGGCTGGAGTGGCAGGCGCAAGCCACACTGCATCGAGACTCGAAAAATCGCTACCATCCCTGCGGGGGGATGGTCGGGCAAATCACCCGAACGAGGGAGGTGAAGGACGACCGAATCAGGGACATGGTAACCAGCCCTGATCCGGTTTAAATCAGATTCGGTGAGAATAAAAGCAACGAGACCGCTGGGCTCGTCTCCTTCCCCTTTCGAAGACGACCCAGAAGCCTCCGCAGTTCAAGTCATAGGGTGTGGAACGGCGTTCCTTCGCCCGTGACTAAATCATCCTCTCCCTCTCCATCCTCGTCCTCCATCTGATCCGCCCAAGGGTTAGGTCTCCCTGGACGAGTCACCAGAGATGTCCCACCGCTAGATGGACCTGTCTGGGCAGGATGCTCAGCCGATGGGCTGCCAGATTCTCTGACAATCCGAAATGCGGCGTCAGCTCCGACGGCGAACTCCGTCAATAGGGATGGTGGGTCTGTAACGTCCCAAAGGTGTTGGGACACACCCTCATCTACTGACATTTTCTCCCGAGGGCTCTGAGAGCCGTGTGCGGCCATTAAAGCTGATTAAAGGAGAAGGAAAAGACTCACCAAAGAAATCGACGACGACTGCAAGGAAAGGTTGATGGAGAAAGAGGCGACAGCGGAGGAGGGGGAGAAGAATAAGCGAAAATGCGCTCGAAATCAGACACGGACGGGAGGAAGGAGGGCGAAAATAAAGTTCGCACCGTCCTCCCTCCCGGGCTTTTTATAGTCGCGCCACGTGGCCGGGTCATTATGGCAGAAGCGAACCAACGTTCGCCTCGGCTCCCCCATTCGACGCGTGGCGACCGCTGATTGACTGCGCTGAAATCATGGCCACGCGTCCGCCTCTTATACGCGTAACGGAGCGAGTTGACGGCTGGCCGCAGGTGCGACCTTGGGAGGCGCAATGACGCACGCTAGGGACGACTCAAAGAACATTAAATGCCTCATCATTGTCTCGGATGTTAATGCGAACCGACCGATAAAATCGTACTCCTTATTGCCATAGACGACACAAGGAGCAAGGGGGGCTCACTGTTGGGGAAAAATATGTCAAGCTCGGGAAAAGTTCTGAGATTCGTATGAGAGTAGGTCGGCTTCGCCGACACTGCCTGAAGAATCCGAGACAACACCGACAGAACAGAAGGTAGGCTGGAAGGCGTAAGCAAGGACGAGTAAAGTCGCTCTGTCAGAGTGATAACCTCGCCTGCATGACCCCACTAAAGGCCGAGCGTGTGAAAGCCATTCAACCGATAGAGTAAGATCCCCTCAGGGAGTTGATTCTGTCGGTTACGGCTGGGAACCCGTCCTCCTGTATCGGCCGAGACTCCCCTGGGGTCGGTCACGACCTGGCCGAGACTCCCCCAGAGTCGGTCGAGATCCAGCCGAGACGGAGAGTGGCGGAACGAGGACAAATGCTGATCTACGGAAATCCAGGGATACGGGTAGCGAATCCCGAGATTCTCGGGATCCTGAGCGATCCCAGGAGAAGAATCCTCTGAAGATAAGGATTGACAAACTGTATAAATCTCTAAGCTTGGAACAGAAGAAGGTTCGCAAGACTAACAGAGACAAGCTCTTGGCTATTGACCAGATAACTGACTTAAGCATCGGAGGCTCCCCGGCTCTAGCCAGGGTTCCCTTGACATTGTTTCTGTGCAGGTGAAGGAGGGTCCGTCGCAAGGAAGCCGTCCCGTAAAAAAAAAACTGCAACAGGTACCATGTAAAGCCGGAAAAGCTACATCGGCAGCACTATGATATATTTGCTTTACCCTGCTTTAGGTTCACTTTTGAATCACATTTCAAGACTTGAGTTAAAAAATGGAGTAGATCCAAAGCTCAAGTGTACAATACTATAGAAAATGGCGGTGATTGAAAAATTCATAGAATTTACTATATAATATTTATTTGTCATCTAACCTGTTGATTAGATCACGTGGATGTGAATGGTTGAAGGTAAAATATAGATATCAACTTAATCCAAAACTTTTACGCCCCTAAGCAGGTTATAGCAGCGAGTGCTCAATCACCACTTTTTTCCATGGCGAGATTTGCATCTGCATTATTTTTTGGCTCGTGATATAACATGAGTTGAAAATTAGCGTAGATAAAACGCATACATAACGGTGGATCTGCAGAGCTTCTCCAGTTGAGTATACCCATGCTAGTGCTCGGTGCTACATTATTCACTCCATGCAATGGCCGTGTAGGGCCAGTGCGATGTGTGTTTTAGTCATACTGTCCATTCATTTTATTTTTATCTTTTTAGATCACTGTAACGCATGAGCTCAAAAGATGAGGTAAATCTTGTTATGGGGAGATCTGAGGCGCTCGAGGCACGACCGGCTGTAAGTCCAAACCGACACCCGAGGCACGACCCATCTGACCAGACTTCAGCAGCGCAACAAGGGCACGCAGGCGTCTTTGAGTGAGCGTCAACTTGGAGGGGTCCTAACAATCCGATCAGATAACCTATTATTCCCCAACCACGATATGCTCGAGTCGGCCGCATCAGATTCGGGATGACGGGTCGGGTCGGACGTTGTCCGACTTGGAGATTGACTTTACTTTATGGTCGGACGAACCGAGCTGAGCCGATATTCAGAGGCGTATACCCCATTCGCTAAACATGAAAACTGCCACGACTGAACGTGGCCGATAACTTCGCTCGCAGATACGCACTATCCGCCGGATACGCTACACGATCAATAGATTGTGGACGGTATCTCCACGATCCGGGAATCCCCCTGATCGCGTCGAGATCATCGGATCCGGACCATTCCGTAGGCAAGTATAAATAGCACACCACGTCATATCTACAGGGACGCAAGATCAAGTGCTCTCTCCTCGATTCTTGACTTAGACTCTGATTCCCTTGTCCTAACTTAGGCATCGGAGAGTCCCCCGGCTTAGCCAAGGTCACCTTTGTCAGTTCTCTTAGTGCAGGATCTAGAAGACGTGGAGGGAGGGCCGATCAGATTTTTGCATCAATATTTTTTGGCACCGTCTGTGGAAAACTGAGACTAAAAGTCAGGTTCTCATCTTCTTAAGCGATAGAGAGGAAGAAGAAAGCTATAGTTGTGGAACCGGTACCAAGTGAGTAGGCTCGGTCATCATCAACACTTCATGCTGAGTCCGCACCAGGACCTTCTCAACGTTCACGTGACCGGTCGGGTAAATACCGCGCCATGCAGAACGAGATCCAGGCCCTGCGCTAAGAGATCAGCAGAATGAAGCAGCAGAGGGAACCAGAGTCACGTCCGGTTCAGGAACAGCCGGTTCTCGAACCGGTGGGATTGTTCATGAAGACCCGCTCTACGCCGAGGAGTGTAAGACCTGAAGCCCCCCAGCATTCAGGGGTGCCGTGTTCAGGACAAAACCCTCCTGCGGTGCACGTCGAAGGATCCGTACGGAATGCCGCTACCCGAGCTCCCACAACTGTCCATTCAGCCACATCCGCTCTGCAGCCCACAGACCTCTGGCACCAGTTAGAACGGAGGAGAGAAAGGAGAACGCCGGAGATTGAGGATGCCCCAGAGGTTGTCGCTGAAAATAAGGATCCTTGTGAGGCACGCTTTGCGGAGCTGAAGGACCAATTCCTGACGCTGGAAAAGAAGCAACAACAGTCAACGGTTCCAGCCACGATCCAAGCGATGATAGAAGAGACCGAACCTCCCTTCACTCCTGCCATCATGGCTGAGGTGATGCCGCAGAGGTTTCGGATGCCTCCCGTCATCCAGTATTCAGGAACCTGGGACCCATCAGAACACTTGGAGTCCTACAGATCATGGATGCAGATATAGACTGCAACGGACGTAATGATGTGCAGGGAGTTTTCCATCACCCTCACAGGATCCGCTCGGATTTGGTACCGCCAGCTCAAACCAAACTCTGTGGGCTCCTTCGCAGAACTGAGCCGACTATTCCTTACATAGTTTATAAGTGGTAAGAGAAGTCGGAAACCAAACACCCACCTGTTTACCATTAAGCAGGATCCGAAGGAGTCGTTAGAAGACTACATCGCCCGTTTTAATGAAGAGACATTGCATGTCGAAGACTATGATGACAAAATGGCTCTTGCTGCCATCCTGAGCGGACTGAAGGAAGGAAAGTTCGCCTTCTCCATCGGAAAAAATTTTCCAAAAAAGCTAGCGGACTTCATGACGAAGGCTCAGAACTATGCCAACGCCGAGGAGTTCACTAACGCCCGTAAAGGTATGCAAGTTGCTGACTCGGTGAATAAAGAGAAGAGGCCTAGGAACGAAGACTCCCAGCCGAGCGGTAAAGGGGCGGACGACCGTATTCCCCGCGATCGTCTATCGAACCGTAGGCCAGAAGGGAAATTCCGTTCCTATACCCCACTTAATACATCCGTCGAGCTGATTCTGCTGGATATCCTAGGAGACAGACTACTTAATTGGCCGGTCTGCATGAGGGCTGACCCAGAGCACCGGGACAAGTGAAAATTCTACCGTTTTCACCGAGACCATGGTCACAATACGGACGACTACGTGGATGTGAAAGACGAGATTGAGTCCCTCATCCGAAAAGGACATCTACGTCGTTACACCAAAAAAGAGAAGTCCGCTCGGAGAGAAGAACGGGCGCGAGAACAGCCGAATAACCTCCAAGAGGAACCCATTGAAATTCTCACCATTTTCGGGGGTTCAGCCAGGGGAGGGGATTCAAACAGGGCTCGAAAAGCCCATTCTCGAAGATCCAAGCCGGAACACCGCGTTCACCTGACGGAACGTCCCAGCAAGGAACTCCGAATAGCTCCGGGCAGCCTGACTTTCACGGAAGACGATGTACGTGGGATCCAGCATCCACACGATGACGCGCTAGTGGTTACCATGACCATAGCAAATCACAAGGTGTACCGCATCCTGGTCGACACCGGGAGTTCGGCTGATGTTATGTAATTCGAAGCGTTCGAAAAGATGAAAATTCCACGGTCCCGGCTTCGAACCGTGAAGACTCCCTTGCACGGTTTTGTCGGAGAGAGAGTAATCTCCGAAAGAGCCATCTCCCTCCTAGTAACAGCGAGAGAAGGGCAACATCAAGTCACACTTCTGGTGGACTTTTTAGTTGTCAATGTTTCATCTGTCCACAATGTAATCATAGGTCGACCCTCCCTTAATGCAATGAGAGCGGTCGTCTCAACTTACCATCTGATGATGAAGTTCCCAGCGAAGGTGTGATCGGTTATCTCCGAGGTGACCAACGCGAGGCCTAAAGATGTTATGCTATAGTGGTTAGGAAAGGAGCCACTAAACAGGCTCTCGTTGTGGACGCCTTGGACCCCCGAGGACCGGCAGAAAGTTCATTAGTCAAGAATTTAGAAAAAGTCCCCCTCGATGAATCAGACCCGGGCAAGGCTATTCAGATCGGGTCATCATTGAGTTCCGAGCGGAGGAACGAACTATTAGCTTTCTTGAGGTAGCATCGAGACATCCTCGCATGGTCATATGCAGATATGTCAGGGATCTCACCTGACGTGTTGGTTCACAGGTTGAACGTGGACCCAGATCATAAGCCGGTTAAGCAAAAGAAAAAGCCGTTTGATGCCGAACGATATGAAGCCATTGCCGAAGAGGTCTCCGTCCTGCTCGATGCGGGTTTCATAGAAGAAGTATATTACCCTGACTGGATAGCGAATGTTGTTCTCGTCAGGAAATTCAATGGGAAGTGGCGGGTCTGTGTAGACTACTCCGATCTGAATAAGGCATGCCCTAAAGACAGCTTCTCATTACCTCGGATCGAGCAACTGGTGGACAGCACAGCCGAACATGAGCTACTCTCGTTCTTGGACGCTTACTCCGGGTACAATCAAATCGCTATGCATCTCCCAAACAGGTAGAATACGACCTTTGTCACGGACAGAGGACTCTACTGTTACCCGGTCATGCCATTTGGCTTGAAAAATGCTGGGGCAATATATCAGAGGCTAGTGAATCAGATGTTTGCTAGCCAGATTGGGCGCACCATGGAAGTGTACGTGGACGACATGTTAGTGAAAAGTACTCAAGCCTCCAACCACATTGCCGACCTCGGAGAAACATTCAGCGTCCTCCGAGAATATCAGATGAAATTGAATCCTACTAAGTGTGCATTTGGGGTTGAGTCAGAGAAGTTTCTTGGCTTTCAAATCAGTTAGCGAGGTATTGAGGCCAACCCGGATAAGATCAAAGCTCTCCTCGACATAAACTCGCCTTGGACTCTTAAGGAGATACAGTGTCTCACGGGAAGAGTTGCCGCCCTCGAACGTTTCATATCTAGGGCTACGGATAAGTGTCTTCCCTTCTTCCAGTAGCTGAAGGGCCATAAGAAGGCGGAGTGGACGTCAGAGTGTGAGCATGCCTTCCAACAATTAAAACAATACTTGGGTTCACCGTCTCTATTGTCCAAGCCTGAAGAAGAGGAGCCTTTATTCCTCTACCACGCAGTGTCGACTTCAGCTCTCAGTTCGGCTCTGATCAGAGAGGTCGGAAGCAAGAAGTATCCCGTGTACTATGTAAGCAAAGCCATGTTGCCAGCGGAAACAAGGTACCAATTCTTGAAAAAACTGGCACTCTGCCTCGTTGTCTCGGCCAGAAGACTGCGGCCATACTTCCAGGCCCACTTCATAGTTGTGCTAACAGACTCTCCTCTGAGGCAGGTCATTCAGAGACCCGAAGTATCGGGTTGGATAACCTAGTGGGCCGTAGAGCTCGGAGAGTTTGACATTCAATTCCGCCCCAGGACGGCAGTCAAGGGTCAAGCTGGAGCCGACTTCATCGCCGAGTTTACAACCCCAAATGAGGAGCAAATCGGTAAGGAAGTTGAGATGACACCACCCATCCCGTTGAACGACCAAGAGACTACGTCGGATCCGGGATGGGTCCTTTATGTTGATGGGTCTTCTAACATTAAAGGGGCAGGAGCCGGTATTGTCCTGGTCGCACCTGATTCATTGACAATCCAATACGCAGTCAAACTTAGACTCAAAGCTTCAAATAATGAGGCCGAGTATGAAGCGTTGTTAACGGGGCTCAGGCTGGCAGCGAGCCTAGGTGTTCAGACCCTGCAAGTCTGTTGCGACTCGCAGCTGGTAGTAAACCACATCTCTTCGGAGTATAAAGCTAAAGAAGTCAGAATGGTTCCTTACCTCGAAGAAGCAAGGAAATTAATCGAGAAGTTTTGGAGTTGCACTATCCGGCAGATCCTCAGAGCCGAGAACTCCTGGGCCGATGCCTTAGCAAGACTCGCCTCTGCCTCCGAGGGAAAGATCCCACGTTTTGTTCCCATCGAGTTTATTGAGCACCCGAGTATCGGTCAGACGGAGAAGGTCAACCCCATCCAGTCTATTCCTAGTTGGATGGACCCGATCTTCAATTACCTCTCATCCGGTGAAATCCCATCGGATAAGTTAGAGGCAAGGTGACTTAGAGTCAAGGCAGCTCGGTACGTCATATTGGACGGAGTGCTGTACAAGAAAGGGCATTCTCAGCCTTACCTCAAATGTCTCTGACCGGACAAGGCCGATTACATGATTCGAGAGATCTACGAGGGAAGTTACGGAAACCACTCAGGCAGCCGCGCCCTACCTATGAAGATACTCTGATAAGGATATTTTTGGCCGACTCTTAAGCAGGATTCGAAGGACTTTGTTCGGAAGCACGACAAGTGTCAGCGCCTTGCGGCTGTGCCGAGGCAATCGGCGGAAGAAATGACTCCCATGAGCGGGCCCTGACCATTCGCCCAATGGGGGATCGACATTATCGGTCCTTTGCCTACGGGGAAGGGACAAGTCAAGTTCGCTATAGTTGCAATCCATTACTTCACAAAGTGGGCCGAGGCCGAGCCAGTCGCCAAGATCACCGAGCAGAAAGTGATCGACTTTGTGTGAAAAAATATCATCTGCAGGTTTGAAATTTCACGGACCATCGTCTCTGACAACGGTCGCCAATTCGATAATGACAAGTTTCGCAGTATGTGCAGGGGACTCGGCATCATGAACGCCTATTCATCGCCTCGGCACTCACAATCAAATGGGCAGGTGGAAGCGATTAACAAAATCATCAAGCACCATCTCAAAACAAAGCTGAAAAAAGCAAAGGGAAACTGGATCAAGGAGCTCCCCTTTGTCCTCTGGGCTTACAGGACCACCGCCCAGATTTTAACGGGTGAAACCCCGTTTTTATTGTCCTATGGCTCTGAGGCAATGGTGCCGATGAAAATCGGACTCCCTACAGCGAGGGTGAGGAATTTCGAAGAAAATAAAAACTCCGAGCAGATCGCTGCTAATCTGGATCTGCTTGAAGAGCTCAGAGATGTTTCAAAGATTCGAGCGGCGGCTCGACATTAGTAGGTAGCGCGCTTCTACAATTCAAAGGTCAAAGTCAGGCGCTTCCGACCAGGGGACTTAGTCCTCCGACGGGTCTTCCAGAACACGGATGAACGGGGGGCAGGAGCGCTCGAACCCAACTAGGAAGGACCATATCGCGTAGTCAGATCTGTCAATCTAGGTTCGTATCACTTAGAAGACCTCGAAGGCCTCCAGCTTCCTCATCCTTGGAACGCTGAACACCTGAAGATCTACTACCCGTAAGGAAATGGCCTTTTAAGGCTCATAATAAAGTGTATACCTCCGAACGACCAGCCTTTAAGGCTTTTAATAAAAGTTTCAATTCAGCCTCAAATGTCCATTCAGTTGTTTCATCAGTGCAAGCACGAATCTAATGGTCCAATCCTTTAAAGGATCGGAACCTAATCCTACGGAGGATCGACAAGGCATCCCCTTGAGGAAAAAGCCAAATCATAATCCGACTCTCCAGTGGAGTACTCGGCTCGACATACGACAGAATGAAAAGCTCTCGCCAGAAGCGACGAGCTGAATATCCGGAAAGATCGGATCCGACTCAAGCTTGTGCGAGGGGGCTCAAAAAATCAGCTAAGCAATAATGAAAGGGCCAGACCCGTAAAGAGGTCAGCTCGGCTACAAAACGACATCGCATGTAAAGGGTGGACAAATTCTAAGGAAACGTTTCATTCATTAAATCCCCTCGGAGGGGTAAAGAATACATTAATAGTTTCTAAAAAAAAATACATTTACAAAAAAATGATAAAATGTCTTCATGCTGGAGGAGCTTGGGCGTCAAGAGCTTGGTCCGAGCGGACAACTTCAGTAGGAGCATCTTCGGGATCCTCAATCAGAAGAGGGTCAAGATCGAGGTCTGGGTACAAACCCAGGATAGCCTCGAGACAAGCGTCGAAGCCGTGGTTGTAGAATGTCGCAGCTTCGGCGTCCCTTTCCTTGGAAGTCTTGAAATCTTCAACCGCGGCGGCAACCGCTGCGACCAAAGAGGCCTCATCTTTGGCCCACTAAGCGTCCACGGCCTGATCCACTGCTCGGATCCGCTCTTCAGTCGCCTCGGCTTTGGCGCATTTTAGAGTTTCACCTAGCCGAGTAGTCTCCATGGCCAAAGAATCAGCGTGAGCCCTAGCGCGGGTCAGCTCGGTGGTCGCTACATCCCCACTCGCCTTAAGATTATCAGTCCTCTCCTGCAGGTGCAGTTCTCTGTCCTCCAGGTTGATGATGACTCCCTACAGTCAGCTCACCCTGACCCTCTCGCCCGAAAGCTGCCGGCGCAACTCGATCTGCTCGGACTCTAAGGCCGCCGTCTCAGCCTGGAGAGCCTCAAACTCTGTCTCCCTCTTCCGATGCTCCCGCACTCTCTCCCGAATTGAAAGCAACACCGGGATGGCCTGAATAGGAAACAAATGTCAGAATTTAAAAAATATATATATAACGATATGAAAGAAAGGGAGAATCCTCTCGGAGATATACCATGTAGCACACAGAGGCGAAGTCATTCAGAAAGTCATCTTCCGACCGGTCAAGGTTCCAAGCAATATCCTCCTCCTTAGCATGCTTGGCAGCCCACGGAGCCAAGCACGCCATATGATAGCCCGGCTCGAACCTCTCACCGCCAGTGCCCTCCTGGGGTGAGGCCACAGCCCCCTCGGTCCCTACTCTACTGCCGGCCGAGTTTTGACCCTCTACGCGGACATCTCCTCTGACCTCGGGGGGGAGGGGAAGCATATTGTCGGCCATTCTAATGTCCTCCTCCCGTTCGGAGGAAGAAAGGATAGTGACGAGAGGCTCGGGGACTGCGGCAGGAGCCTCCGCGGTGGGGGGAACGACGACAGCAAGAGCACGAGGAGCAACAGGGCTCGGAACGAATGGGGTGTCGACCACGGTCGTTCGGAGGAGATATCACCGAGCGCAAGACTGCCGAAGGAGATGCGGCAGTACTAGGGCGCTCCGGGGTCGGCACAACAGAGGAAAAGCAGACGGGTCTCGGAACTGAGGCTGTTGAGGTCAGTGCAGCGGAAGATTCCCCCACGTGAGGAGAAACTGGCTTCTTCTGAGTGATCTTCACTCGGGGGGCTTCCTTCAGCAACTCCGCCGTTGTCGGAGCTGCTTTCTTCTTCCGAGCTCCGGACGCCTCGGTCATGCCTGCGAAAGAAAAGACGGATTAGTAACTAACTGAAAGGAAGCTCATCGAAGAGATTAGGGCAGCTTACTGAGGGACGTGGGCAAAGGCCGGGATTTGCAAAGCCCAGACCAGTGAAGGTTGGCCGCGGTGATCAGATCAGCCCAGGAACGAAGCGTCTTCGATCGGGCTCTGGCCTTCGCAATGCGATTTTTCTAGTCTGAGTCGAGGAGCGACAACCCCTTTGGGAAAGCTGCAAGAGAAAAAAAAAGAAATCTTACTTCAATTGAAACAAGTAAAAACTAAGATAACAATCCAGATACTAGATGAAGTCCGACCTGGTTTCGTAAAATGGGTCGGAATACGAGCCATTGAGGTTCTAAGCTCAGCTGATGGTGCCTCCCATTTACCTGCCGCCCAGAACCACTTATTTTTCCAGTCCTTATTGGAGAACGGCAGGTGCATCACCAATCCCGACCCCTTTCTCCCTCGAGTTGCAAAATAGTACCATGGATCGTTACTGTCATGCTTGACCAGGTACAAACTAAGTAGTTCCTCTGGGGTCAGCTCGGAGTTTCCAACTTGCCTCCAAATTATGAAGGTGGAAATCATCACTCTCCAGGCATTTGGAGTAAACTGCCCGGGAGCCAATCTAAGGTAAGCTGCGACCTTCCTGATAAAGGGGTGTAGTGGGAGCCGAACCCCGCACTGTAGCGCACAAAAGAAGATGAGTACTTCCCCCTTGGCAGGAGCGCCAGCTACGTCCAAAGGCCCAAGGGCCCTTATCTAAACGGAGTCAGGGATTTGGAATTCCGAACAGATCCACTCCATCTGGAATTTCGACATGACAAAGACTCCTGCGACTACCTCTGCGGCGTGTAAACTCGCGGACATTTCGGTGGTGGCAGTGGTCTCGACTCGGAGGGCTCGGGTGGCCGTCTTCTTGCTGAGCTGCTTAGTTTTAGAGCTCAACATTTTTTATCTCCGAGGCGGGGGTATGGGAGAGTGGTCTCGAAAGGGCCTTCGAAAGCCCCACTCCCACTTTCAGAACTTCCCGGCTCGGAGTCATCGGCGTATTCACGAAGCATCTTGAGGTCGGAAGACATGGCAGAAAGAAGGGTGAAGATCAACAGGACTCACCGGGTGACTGCCGAAAATCGCCTTCTCCCGGAAACTTCGAATTCGGCCGAAATCGCCTCGTCGGAAATCGCCTCTTCTGGTATACTCTTCTATTTCAGAATGTAAAAGTGGCAAACGAAAATTTAGGGTGCCTTATATAGGCAACGGAGGAATTTTGCATTGATGGCGAGCCTTAATGGCAGCAGCCGAATCGGCACGAGCCGATCTCCGAGCACACATGGCCGCACAGCATTGGAGGAGTACTGAACCGTTAGTATGGCTCTGACATCGGGCAGTGTACCTCGATATGCGAAGCGACATCCCAGTAGTCGAAGCCGTCACGTACACGCCTCATTAGGCCTACGTAGCAACCTCCCATAGGCTGGGAGGAGATTCGGGATCATAATCGTCGCCATACGTTAACCAAGGCGACCAGCACGCACGTAATTCGAGACCTGTCATCATTACAATAAGGGCAGGAGATTTCCTTCATAAGTACTCTCCTAGCCTGCAAGCAAACTCGAAGAGTAGGGGGCTTCTGTTATAGGAAGATCTAAGGCGCTCGAGGCACGACCGACTGTAAGTCCGAGCCGACACCTGAGGCACAACCCATCTGACCAGACTTCAGCATCGCAACAAGGGCACGTGGGCGTCTTTGAGTGAGCGTCAACTCGGAGGGGTCCTAACAATCCGATCGGATAACCTATTATTTTCCAACCACGATATGCTCGAGTCGGCCGCATCAGATTCGGGATGACGGGTCGGGTCAGACGTCGTCCGACTTGGAGATTGACTTTACTTTATGGTCGGACGAACTGAGCCGAGCCGATATTCAGATGCGTATACCCCATTCGCTAAACATGGAAACTGCCACGACCGAACGTGGCCGATAATTTCGCTCGCAGATACGCACTATCTGCCGGATACGCTACACGATCAATAGATTACGGACGGTATCTCCATGATCCGGGAATCCCCCTGATCGCGCCGAGATCATCGGATCCGGACCATTCCGCAGGCAAGTATAAATAGCACACCACGTCATATCTACAGGTACGCAAGATCAAGTGCTTTCTCCTCTATTCTCGACTTAGACCCTGATTCCTTTGTCCTGACTTAGGCATCGGAGGGTCATCCGGCTTAGAAAGGGTTACCTTTGCCAGTTCTCTTGGTGCATGATCTAGAAGATGTGGAGGGAGGGCCGATCAGATTTTTGCATCAACAAATCTAATGCTTAAGTAGACTACACCATGGGAAGCAACTGTGATAATGACACTGACTGTTTAAACCTACTTAGGGTCGACTGAAATGTTTATATGCCATCCAACCCGTTCATCAGGTAAAATAGGCCGAGATGAAAGGAAGATTCAAATAGTAATTTTTTTAATGGGCCTGGATTGGAATACATATCGTGATGGTTTTGACTCTTTTGAGTACCTATTGTGGCGTGTGGGTGTGATCGTGTGTAAAAAAAAAAATAGTAATAATAAAAAAAATGGTACAATTACGCATGGGATCTGCCTCATTTTCTGGTTCACGGTCGGGTAACATGGACACGTCTTTGTGGATCCCTGGATCCATCCATGTGGGTTGGATCCCCAATCACAGGGCCCACTATGATGTATGTGTCTTATATCGACACTGTCCATCCATTTCGAAAACTCATTTTAGGGCGTGATCCAAATCTCAAGTGGACCATAATACAGAAACAGTGGTAATCGACTATTAAAAACTTGTCGTGGGCCACAAGAGTTTTGGATTAAGCTGGTATTTGTGTGGTCTCTTCATCCAGCGGGATGTCCCTTCATGAAGTATTAATGGTGGGGATTCCATCACAAATGTTTCCTGCGGTATAACTCACCTAAGATTTAGATTTACTTCATTTTTGAGATCATGCCCTGGAATTAGCTTTCAAAATGGATGTATTGCATTGATATAAGGCACATACGTCACAGTGATAGATCCATGGAACTTGGTCGATCCGGGGATACACCCAAACCGCGCCCGGATACACCCAAACCGCGACTCGACCGGCCACTCGAGGGCGTGGCTTCGGTGTATCCGCGGATCTACGGAATCCCTGATTGTGGGGCTAACCTTGATATATATTCCTTACATCCAGGTCGTTCATCCATTTTTTCAACAAATTTTAGGGAAATATGCCAAAAATCAAGCAAAGCCAACAATTGGAACACACAACACGAGGAAATATTGCTAATTGAGTACCCACCATTAAAAAATTCTTGGGGACCACCATAATGTTTATTTACCATCCATCCTACTGATAAGGTCATAAAGAACTGGTTGGAGGAACCGCACAAATATCAGCTTGATCTAAAAATTTTGTGGCCCCTGGTAAATTTTTAATGGTTAATTACCACCGTTTCTTGTGGTACGGTCTACATGATACTCATGTGAATATACTTAACTTTTGAGACCGTGCAGGAAAATGAGCTCTCGAAACAGATGGAAGATACGGATATTCAACACATGCATCACGGTGAGGCATGGTCAAGTATCCACCGAAGCCGCTCCCAGCTCTACCGGCATTACACGTAGGCTAGACCGATGAGCGGTTCACCGACTCGGTGTTTCACCGGCCTCACCAACCGGACGCGGAGTAGCCACTGACAATGTCTACCAATCTCACTATCAAAGTGACGTCACCAAGTTCTACGGGCTCCACCGTAATATATGTGTTGTATCCGTATCGTCCATCCATTCTGAGAGATCATTTTAAGACAAGATTAAAAAAAAGAGAGGGATTAAAAGCTCAGGTAAACCGACATTAGCGAATTAAATACCTATTATTAAAAACTTCTCGGGGTCACCTAAGTTTGTTTTTCCTTAATTCATGTCTGTGTTTACTTATAAACCTACTGAATCTCAAATAAACATCATGGTGGGCCCTGAGAAGTTTTCAACCATATGTGTCACGGTCGCCTGTGTTTACTTATGAACCTACTGAATCTCAAATAAACATAATGGTGAACCCTGAGAAGTTTTCAACCATATGTGTCACGGTCGCCGCTGTTTTATTAGGGGTCTATATGAGCTTTGGATCTGCATCATTTTTTTATTTAAGCCTTAAAATAATCTCTCTGAATGAATGGACGGTTTGTGTACAACACATACATCATATTAGCGACCATAAAACTTGGGGACGTTGCTTCCACGGCTAATCTCGCTGCTCAACCGGTAAGTAATCACCGTCCCAATCAACCTCGGTGTTTCACCGGCCTCACCAAATCCAGTTTCCCTATCGTCGGTGGTTGAAGTTTGAGAAGGGATACTCTCCTGCGCTGGTTCAATATGTTTTTAAAATGGTGGCGACTCATTCCGAGCAGGCATGTTATAGATGTGCGTTGATCCAGACGGTCTAATTCACTGAACCAATCCTATGGCTGACAAAACAAAAGAATAAAATTGATCAAATAATAGTAACCATCTGATTTTACCCATCGAATATGGACCAGTCATTGATTTACTTACAACCATCCATTTGATAGACATCAATTAAATGATTACCTTCGTTAGATCAATGAATATTTTTACCTATGGTGCATCATCCATGTTCGTCAGTGTTATTTGGATGGACTGGATAGTCTTTCTCGTGTACCATATGCATATGGTGAATCACTGCCTTTTTTTCACATGGCAGACTACCACTGTTGTCCACGACGCTGCATTCTAGCGACGTGGGTGGGAGCCGACCATGGCAAATAAACATTACGGTATATCTTAGAAAGTTTTTTATGGTGACCGTTGAATGGCCACTATTTCCTGTGGTGTGGTCCACCTGAGATTTGTACCTACTTCATTATTTACATCACCGCTAAAATGTGTTGGCAAAACGGATGGACGGAGTAGATATATACAACATATACATCGAGGTAGGCCCGACGGTCAGGGTCTCTCCCACATCGCCGGATCCGCAGCTTAGTCGCATCCGGGATTCTGGAGCCGTTTGAAAGTTGAAATGTCTATTTAAACGGGGCCCGGGAGAACTTTCGAGCATTAACCAATAGCTAGTAGCAATAGTTTTCCCGGATTAATCTCTCTCTCTCTCGGAAAGCGATATTTGCAGGTTCGGGTTTTCCCTTCGCTTCTAAAATTTCTATCCGCATTCAGACTTCAACGCAAAATTTCAGTTCGTTCTCTGGAACCAAATCCAGATCTTGTCCCTTTTTCCGAAGATCGACGTGAAAATTTTATTCCAGAAACTGAATCCGTGGTAGATTATCAGAATTGTAATCGCGTTTTCTTATCTCGATTGGTATACAGATTTTCATGGAAAATTTTGGTTTGCTTCGATGGTCAATGCGGAAGTTCTAATATGTTATATCTTCGGATTTCTTTCTTGCACTGAAATTTTGGTTTCTTTTGCTGCAATTTTATCTCCATTTTTTTTTTTTAATCGATTTGGAAATTAGGCATGAATATGGATTTTTTTTATTTTTTATTTTTGGGTAGATTATACAATTTTTATCCCCACGTAAGGAAATTTAGTTCAACAAAATTTCCTTATCGGGTGCACTGCACTGAAACGGACAAATGGAACAGCGGTCCTTAATCTAGACCGTCCTTCAATTGGGTCCCACTGCGGATCATTCACTATGGGAAGATGTCGTTGATATGGTGATCTTAACATTTTGATCAACATCAACAAATTGACAGTGTGTAGGAAAGAACACTGGCAGTGTCAGTATTGAAAGTGAAAACTCCAACCAGTTGGACGGGTTAGATCATTCAGTACATATGACTCGGTGACCATAGTCCATTCACAATGGTAGATCTGCCTGATGAGCGGTCTAGATCATGGATAGCTTGGCCACATGCCCAGTTTGAGCATGTTGAACTGGTTGTATTTCTTCTGATATTTTTCCAAGCATTGCAAATTGGCAATGGAGGGCTAGACTATATATTGTGAGTTTTCTACACCATAAGGAAGCATGAGCAACCCATTCACAGTAAGCGTAGCATAGTTTAGATCAATCCAGTCCATCCAAGTAATTGGCCCCATTATGGATGAAGCATAGTGTAAATTCAAATGGATCAGACTCAGGCTATCTTAACCGTTTCATATGCGCATCGACTTCAGACTTTGATGAGTTCTTTTAAACATCTTGCCACCAATCAGATGGCAAGGTACAATGGGCTTGTACCTTGGATGATCAATGTCAATGTGTTGCTAGCACTCCCTGGTCAATTATTTGGTTTCTAGTTTTTGCTTTTCTTTCTTCATCTAGATTCATCTTTGTGATAATGTCCATGTGAAACTCTGTACTTTTATGAAATTAAGGTAAAGAAGGCCAAGAAAAATATGAAATTTATGCTAAACACCACCTCATGGTATATTCACCTTCTTCTTTTCTTTTTTTTTGCGCCATACTCCTTTAATCTCAGAAAGATATGTAGAATTTCTATATAATCATTATTAATCTTTCTCCGCATCCCATTTTACTTATGGTTTTGACATGTAATCTATCTTTCTTTTTAGCAATTTGTATTGTCTAATCTTTTAGTACACATCTTCATTAAGATTTCCACAAAACATAATCACAAATTCACAACACCCTGCTTTGGCTCTCCTATCCTTCACTGCTCACTATAGAGTCTAATGTAAAAACCAACTTGTTTGCCTTTGGTTTGAGGATTCTATGTCTGGCAGATGCTATTGGGGTGTCATGGGAACCTGATATTATTCTCTCTTTTGTCCTTCCTAATATGCCAGATTGCTTTGAGGCCTATTTTGGACACTTGAACAAATATGGAATAAACTTGAACAAAAAAGAACCAAAATTTCTCAATGCTCTTGTGGTCTTCTAGTCCTAGTCAGTGTTCAATGCCCACAGCAGGCTTTAAATACTGAGGCCTATGAGCTCTATCTTAATCTTGATACTTGCTAGTTATTAAATTTCTGTCCTAACATTTGTCAGTTTGATTTCCTGAAATGAAGCTCTAGTAGTAAATACTGTAAAGATATCGAATTGTTGCATCTTTTCAATGGTGTGGCATTTTGCACATGTTTGAAATCATCACTGTTTTCATGTTCAAATTACTGGTCTTTATACTTAAATGGTTGAATTACAAATTTGATCTGATTTTTATTGTCTTAACACATTCACTGCAGAGCCAAGATGGTGGAGAATGGTTTTCATGAAGATGAAAATGATAAGGCTGATGTTGAATCGGTATTCTCTTTGTGTGATTATATTTTGAAGAGAGATGGTCATCTTTTTTCTCCTTTCGGATGATGTTCTTCCTTTTAAAATCTGTTAGTGGCTGTCCTCGTAAAAATTTTCTTGGATAACTCTCTGCTTCGACTATTGTGACGAACCAGGACACCCTAATTTTAGAAGTCAAATAATAAGTAGTTGCTCATGGAAACAAAATCACTACATTGAAACTGACCTTGTTATTGCCATTCCTTGGTTTCCTATCTTTAGAATGACAACTAAAACATACCATACAGGCCTGAACTTTAGTACCTACGAAACAAAACATATCAAACTATAAGGAAAATTTCACCTCTCTCTCTCTCTCTCTCTCTCTCTCTCACACACACACACACACACACACACACACACACACACACACACACACACTTCTGCCTGATATTCATCTCTCTTTGGGTGATGCCAAGGAGTCCATTTAGAAATTAGTTCTACTTTTCTATACAGGAGAATCAGTCATAAACACACATCTGGTTACTCTCCATAAGTAAATGTGGGGTTTTTAAGGTCTTGAAAGGCACTTGAAATGGTCTAGTCTGATAATAAAGAACGGAGTACTAAGCCTCCAAGGCTCCAACATTACTTAGGTGGAGATGTAGCTACAAAAGTCATCCATGAGTCTTGAGGATCATCTTGAATTTAATTTGGTTGCATTGTGATGGAAGGTCATGAACAATCACAACCACAATTTGCAGAACGCCCCACAAAACCAAGTGGATTCTACATGTTCTCACTTCTCACATAGCACATTAGAAGTAGAGGTATTCTGCAGATAAAATATGGCAGCAAAGACATCATATGATGCCTGATTGAGAGTACATAATTATTTTTTTTCCTGCTTGATCCAGCAGTGGTACATGGGGACCCACATTTCCGTAACCGAAGCCATTGATCTGCCCGGTCTCATTATGAGACATTTTTTTCTTTTTCCTCATATCTTATATCGGATGATCCTACAAATTTGATGGAAATGGAAGAGTCCACATTGACTGGGGGCCAAATCAGATGGTTAGGACTTAGGATCAACTGATGGGAGGAGGGATGCCATAAGCTGGTGTCCACAGTGGTGTTAACATTTTAAAGAATCTTCTTTTGAATCTTCTTTTCATATACTATGCAAGTATTTTTTTGTCCTTTGACTTTCAATACATGCTCTTCAATTTCATTGGTACACCCAACATTTCATGCTTCAACAAAGCTTCGAGCTTTTGTCTGATTCAATCTTCCTTGATCGTTTATAGGTTAAGGTAGGCCCAGGGCAGCCTGCACGATTGACTTGGCAACGGAAAATAAATAGTGAAGGAAATGTTCCTTCAGAATTCACCCTGACTATGCTTGAGAAGCTGCAAATGGTACTTGTTTGTTGTACTTCAGTGAAATTTGTTGCTCAGGTTGCTACTGAAAATGGTTTATGTGGTATATACTGTCTGATTCTATCTCCTTGTTATCACGTTTAATGCTAGTTATTAGTTGGTTGACAAGAAATATGAGATTTACTTACAATTGTAAGGACCCTCCTGGTAGTGATTTTTCTACGTTATAGATTTTGAGTGAGTTGAAACTGAACTTTGTCAGTTATGATTAGTACTAAGAAAGAAGAAACTTTTCTGAGGGATAGATAAAGAAACAAATAAAACTGCCTTTGTCGTTCTTAGACAAGCAAGGTAACATTTCATAGGTGGTGTCCTTTTCCTGCGGTTTGCTTCGGATTGTGGCTTGAGAATAGATCCATTGGCAGCTTGTGGCTTAGGGCATGCATGTAATATGAACATGCCGAAGCCATGCTGCTGCTTTCCATGTCAAGGGATCCAAATCAACATTGCGCCTTCTGTGGCAAGCAATCCAAATCCATGTTGCAGCTTTCCGTGGCAAGGAATCTGAACCCAGCTAGCAGCTGCATCATGGATCATCAGAATCCTTCAAGATTGGGTAATCCATGAATATGTCGAGTGTCGATCGATCCCAATCTCAACAAGTATAAGAGAAGGGGATTCTCTTTCATCCTCTTCTCTTTCCTTACTTGGAAGATGATCAACTTTATTACAAAAATGCCAAAAACTCCCTCACAATCACCAAACAGAGTATTATACAATAACCCTGGCTAACCTCTACCTAATCATGTCATTTGTGAACTAATCACAACTAATCCCCTAACTAACACAACATCCTTTATGACTCCCCAATTAAAGCTGACAAGCAAAAGAAATTCACCAAAATAGCCCCACAAAACAAGAATTTATGGAAATCCCAAAACCCTTCAAAGGTGTTGCTGGAAAGACGAAAAATGATTTCTGCTTCCTAATCATGGGTTGCTGAAAAGTGGAAAAAATATTTTCGCATTTCAACAATACTCTCAACTCTTGCCTCACACTCCCCTGGTTGGAGAGAACTCACCACCAAGTTGCAATTTCTTCCTCTATTGCCTTTGTCCTCAAGTGCATAGAGGGTGTCCTGATGTGGCCTATAAGGCCCATAACAAAGGGCTCCACATCCCTGCCCCCAGCCCCCAATTGAATCTTCTGAAATCTGTCATTCAATGGACCATGATTGGGACCTTTGTAGAGATGGACGGAGAAATATAACCGTGGCTCAAATGATTCTACATAAGAGTCTCATGGCTCATACATACAGGCTTAGAAGTCTAAACTTTCAGAAGAAGTCCTCCCATGTATGATTGGTTTCCTCACTAACAAAGATACATTGGTAGTCATAAATCATAACTAGTGTAAAAGCCAATCAACGTCGGTATCTCGTAACTTGGACCAAAGGAATTACCCTAGGCTCATATATATTGGCAAATGTTTGCAAGGCAGTGTCCAACTGTCCTTACTGTCGATCATGATAAATTTATTTGGATCTTCATCAAAGTTACCCACCCATACGGCAAGCTCTTCCAGCTTGTATTTAGAAGGCTTTTATGAAGGTTTGAAATCTCATTGTCACTACTGTATATTAGCTCGCATCATCATCGTAGTAGTAGTAGATTTGATCTCCCTCAATGTCATGATATTCAATGGAGTTAGTAGATTGGATCTCCCTCAATGTCATGATATTCAATGGAGTCTTTGTCGAAGATCATATTTTTTTAAGGAACAACCCTTCAACATGTGTTGCCCATAAACATATGCTTGAAAGTTTTGGCATTGCTGCATCATCTAGGGGGTTGATTTCTTCCACCCATTTATACGCAATAATTAGCGAACTACCACATGGGCTGTTAGAATCGTGACCAACAACACCTGCTCTTCAGTTACCAAACCCTGCAATGCACTTGGGGATATGCGCTAAGTGCTATTGTTTCTTTTGAGCTTGATGTGTTGAGTTAATTCCTTGATTTGCAGCCTTACGGACTTGATCTCTTTGATTTCGGGTTGAATTTGAGCCATCCATGGCTCCAAACACAGGGAACCAAAGAAATGTATTGGCGATAAGTTTGGTATAAATTAGCTAGAAAATGGGTCAAATAGGGAGGGTATGGACTGTGTGGTAGATATTTGTGATGGAAAAGATGAAAGAGGTGATGAGATCTTGGATTGCTGAGGAGAGAGGTACTGATCTGGCAATTCATTGACGCGTGGTATGGATATGCAATCATCTCTCTACATCATTCTTGTTGTGTATCTAGTAATCTAACGAAAACTCAGGGAACAAATTGTACTCCAATATCACTTGATTCAGAAAGAGGCATGCATCGAATCCACAATGTGTCCTTTTATTGTGAGGAATCCATATCCAATGAATGGCTCTAGCATGGAAGCCGGAATCCAGCAAGATCGGGTGATGAGCTAGCGTCTCGAGTGGCAATTGATACCAATCTCAACATGAACAAGAGAAGGGGATGCACCCCCCCCCCCTCCCCATCCCCCGTGCGCTCTCTCTCTCTACACGCACGCATACTTGGAAGAGAATCAATTTCATTACAAAAATGCCCAAAAAAAAAAACTTCTAAATATCTGAAATGGCATCTTTTTTCAACAATCCTAGCTAACCTTTAACTAATCATGTGATTATTGTGGTAATCACGAAACTCCCTAACTAACTCAAGATTATTCATAAGTACGTAACTAACAAATGACAACCAAGAGAAAATGACCAAAATAGTGCAACAAAACAAGAATTTGTGGAAATCTCGAAACCCCATCAAAGGTGTTGCTTGAAAGCAGGAAAAAAAAATATTTCCACTTTCCAGTCATGGGTTGCTGAAAGAGGAAAAACTATTTTTGCATTTCAACAACAGTCCAGCTCCTTCATCAGTAGGGCAAAAATCAAGCCACAGTCTCCATTTAGTCACATTCACAATGAATACTATGTTAGACCAGCAAACTTTTTCGAACTGCATTCTTTGGGAATTATCTTTGTGTATGTATCTTATGAGGGAAAAATAGTTGTCTATGAGTATAATAATATAATTTCCCTACCTTTCGTTATTTACCTAGAAGGTATTTTGTAAGATTGATTTTCGCAAAACTATAGCTTGACCTTTGGAATTTGACCTGCATAATGTAACTATCCATCATTTTTTTGGTTAGGAAGGAATAGAAAAAGTTCTTTTCATTCTGATCCCTCTCACCATTGTAGCATTGACAGATTGATGATTTTTGCTTCAACATCTATTTATAATAATTACAAGACATCATGAAATTTTCTCATCATGTTCATGTTTAAGTTTTTATCAGAACAACTCAATTTAATGCCAATTGATTAGTGCTAGTACCTTAGGTGCTTTTTTTTTTTTTCCTTTTGTTTCTTATTATTGATGTAGTTGGCATAATATAAAAATATGGGCAGCTATTTCAGAAGTTAATTGGTTATTGAGGACCTTATTAACAGGTGGGAGGGGTGTTGTATACAAAAGAAGTGCATCAGCTACATTATTTGACCATGTTGTTTTCTCCTTTTTTCTATAAAGGGGTGAGGGAAAGTTTGAAAGGTTTTGGAGCTCTAATATCATTTTTTTACGACTGCTCTAAATTCTTTTATTTATTTATTATTATTATTTTTTTTTGTTGCGTTGATCTGAGTCTCCTTTCCTAGGTAGTTGGAGTGCCTAAGAGAACTTTTTGGGTTGCCTAATTGGTTTACATGTGCGAATGTGCACACATAAATGTATCTTCATCATTGTTCGAAAAAAAAAGAAGTCATCTTCATCATCATTTTTATCAATTCCTTGTCCTGGCTACTTTGTGCCGAGTTTATGAATCCTAATAAAAATTTGAACTAGATTCATTCTCATGCGAGCAAAAGTTTGACAACTGGCTGCCTACCAGACCTTGAGGTCCTCAACCCTCTTTTAACAGGATGGGCACTAGCTGGTGCAAATGCTACCAGGCAGAATTACACACAAATGTACACACACATAGATGGTGGATTAGCAATGTAAATAGCCTCAGTACTGTGGCATTGGTTGCAACAACTTGGACATGAGGCTCAACCTATACATAGTTGTGCATATTTATTCCATTAAGTGGCACTTTTTGGTACTCGTACAAAAACGTCTAATTTGGTTACCTGAATTTATTGAAGGCTCACATTGGTTTCCGACTATGGCGTCATTGCAAAGAAGAAGCCACTAAAGGACGGGTGAATGCTTTTCTTATCCTGAACTGATTTAGTATTGGTTTAGTCATAACAAAAAATATCATCCAATCATATTAAAATCCTACTAATTTTATGTTATAAAATTTACCTTTATTTTGCATCCTTCTTCTTTCAGGTGGCAACAATCGATCCTTTCAATAAGCGCATCATAAATACATCTTCTATTGGCGTCCCCTTGGGGGGAATGGGGTAGGCCTCTATTCTGATCAAAATTCTATGTTCATTGCCTTTTGAACTTCCTTCCATTGTTGTAATTGCTAGAAAACCTGTGGAATCACACATTTGGTAGTCTTGGGGCCCGTTTGGAACGTGGGATTAAATGCCATCGAATTGCACTAGGTGGAATTAACACCACTATTGCACAACGATTATATGTTTGGAAATACCTTGGTATTTTGACAGTCCAATCTCATGTTTGGGAATAAAAAACACTATATTAAGTGAAATGTGTGTTGGGTAGACGATGGAATTATAATCAACTGACCAAATTTCACAATTGATGCCGGTCACGTGTATGCATATATAACTCAATCGTCATGTGTAAAGGGCCCATATGGATAGATGGCATGGATAAAACACATGCATCAACATGGGGCCCACAAATGTAATATATTTCGAAATTCACTAGATATCTTGCCGTTATCTCCTGCTAGGACTGAATGATATGATACCTGGATTAATCTAATCCTTCCCATCTTTTCCAAACGTTCCAAACAGGCCCTTGTGTGCATAGAATTGAGTGATCTACATACAGATGGCACATATTATGGTCTTTCAGTGGTCCTTGGTTTGAAATTGCTCTATGCCACTTAAACAGTTATCTGGAATTTCCGTAACCTTAATCAAATCTTACATAGGCCAAGGTCAGAAAGAACAACATGTTGACCATTTGCTTGGAAATTCATCTTGAAGAAACTTGTGCTTCTTTGTTACAAAAGACAACCAATTTTGCATACTAACATCTAATAAACAAGAAAACTAAGGTTATCAGCCTTATGGTTGTAAAATGGCATTAGATTAGAATTTTGGCATGATTTTGCATATTTTGCAGTTTATTATAAGATTAAGCTCATAAGATTCAAGACAATAACATCATTTGGCATAGGAAACTGCAATAAGAAGAATCTTTGTCTATCATACTTTCATTGGTATTCTTGTTTCATTTAAGAGTTTCCTATGAAGTTCATCTTCTGTAGAATAACCATAATCACCGTTATAAGTTATCCCCAATATCGTTAACATGGCATTTGTGTCTGTCTCCTTCCAAAAAATTTAGAAAATTTGCCAAAAATCAATTAAAAAAAACCTCTTATCTCTAAAAAAAATTATTGATATTACATAGTTAAGGGGATTTCAACCAGTCCTTTTTATTTTTTTGGAGAGAAGGGAATTTGGGTGTTGAAATTGAGGTTGGAGAGCGTGTGGTGCTAGAAACTCAATTGGTAAGTTTTTGCTAATTTAAAGTGTTCTCTTGTTTAAATTGCCTAAAATATGTGGAACGAAGTTAGTAATCCATAATTTTGCATGTTTTGCATGCTCAGTCATGGATTTGACTTTCGATTTTTGAATTTGGAAAAAATCCAAAAATTTCCCGATTTCACCCATTAACTTGCAATTAGAGTGTGGAAAAATCATGTGAGAGTGCTTGGAGGTTGATTTACAGATTGATGAAAATTTTTGAAAATTTTGAAAATAATTATTTTATTAAAATATAAAAATAAATAAATATTTTTTAGGTGTTATTTACACCTAATGTTTTCAGTATCTCGCGATATCATTGATATATCCCACGATATATCAGTTATCCCAGCTGGGCGATAGTTGATACAAAACCCAATTTTAATATCCATTTTTCATGGTATCGTGTAATATATCGCATGATATTGCGATATCGTGTGATATATATTATATCCATACACCCCCTTTACAAATTCTTAATGTTTCGTGCGTTGTATCGATTGTTAATGTATCTTGCGATCAGTGTTCAAAATATTGGTATCGCGTTACGTATCCTTGGGATACAGATACGTATCGGTTATCGCATGGGATATATCATTTGTATTGGGTAATTTATTGCACTTTTTGGGAAACATGGGGGAAATTGTTGATTTTTTTCAATGAAACTATAGGAATTGTTAAAAAAGACCTTAATATACACTTTTAAATCATAACATCTCAAAAAAAAGAAGTGCACATAATATATTTCTTTTGTATAGGGTCTTAAGCTATGCACTGTCTGGCTAGAATAATGTAACTATATTCAAATTGAATGCATAACATTTAGAGTGCATGCAGTGTTCAAAATATCAGTATCGCGTTGCTAATCACATCCTTGGGAGACAGATACGTATCGGTTATCGCACAGGATATATCGTTTGTATCGGGTAATTTATCGCACTTTTTGGGACACATGGGAAAATATTGGGAAAATGGTTGAATTTTTCAATGAAACTTCAGGAATTGTTAAAAAAGACCTTAATACATACTTTTAAATCATAACATCTCAAAAAAGAAGTGTTCATTATAGGCTTCCTTTGTATAGGGTCCTAAGCTATATGTTGTCTAACAAAACTAATGCAACTATATTCAAATTGAATGCATAACATTTAGAGTGTATGCGATGATCATTTCATCAAACATTCCTAAATACTTCAAAATTAGTCTCAATTGACAACAGGTTGAAGAGAAATTTCAATATATATATATAATTTTTAATTAAAAATTATTTTTATTTTTTGATATTCGACAAGGACTTAACAAATTAGTAGATCAACCCTTATACATGCTTGATTTCATGTTTGGAGTGCAACATTGCAAGCAATTTGGGAGAAATTTCCCCCAAATTGGACCACCTACAGTCAAATTTCGAATTAAAATGTATGTGATGATCATTTCATCAAATACCCCTAAACACTTCGAAATTAGTCTTAACAAATTAGTAGATCAGCCCTCATACATGTTTGATTTCATGTTTGGAGTGCAACACTGCAAGCAATTTGGGAGAAATTTCCCCCAAATTGCACCACCTGCACTCAAATTTCGAATTAGAGTGTATGTGATGATCATTTCATCAAATACCCCTAAACACTTCAAAATTAGTTTTAATTGATAGCTGGTTGAAGTAAAATTTTGAAAAAAAAACATGGAAAACATGAAGAACCCATGGATATCGAAATCAAAGCTCCAAACTCCATGATTTTTCATGCAAAACATGACGAACTAATGGATTTATAACCATTTGACACTGATTTAACATAATTTCAACAAAAAAAGGGATCGAAAATTGAAAATGTGCACCGGATTGAGCTGGTGGGATATATCGGCACTACTTGTCCGTTTCATATCACACAGGTGGGATACAAGATGTATCGTGGGATATATTGGTCGATATCGTCGATATTTAAAACATTGAGTGTATGTGATGATCATTTTATCAAAGACTTCTAAATACTTCGAAATTATTCTCATTCGATAGCTGGTTGAAGGGAAATTTCGAGAAAAAATATTTTAATAAATTTTTAATTAAAAATGATTTTTATTTTCCAAAAATTGACAAGGACTTAATAAATTAGTAGATCATCCCTCATACATGCTTGATTTCATGTTTGGAGTGCAGCATTGCAAGTAATTTGGGAGAAATTGGAAAATTTTTGAATTTTTCCCAAATCGGACCACCTACACTCAAATTTTGAAATTAAAGTGTGCGTGATGATCATTTCATCAAATACTCATAAATATTTGAAATTAGTCTTAATTGATAGTTGGTTGAAGGAAAATTTTGAAAAAAACATGGAGAACATGAAGAACCAATGGATATCAAAATTAAAGCTCTAACTCCATGTTTTTTTATGCAAAATATGAAGAACCAATGGTTTATAATCATTTGACATTGATTTAACATAATTAAAAAAAAAAAGATCAGAAATTGAAAATGCTCGTTGGATCAAACATGTGGGATATATCGGCACTACCTATGCGTTTTGTATAGCATACGTGGGATACAAGATATATTGTAAGATATATTTGGCCAATATAATCGATATTTAAGACATTGCTTGGGAGTTGGGATATATCGATGCCAAATGTGATATCAGAAGGGATAAAAGAAAATTAGTGATGTTTTGTTTGGAAAATTCACAAAAATCATTTTTTTTTTACAATACACGCGCGCGTGTGTGTGTGCATGTGTAATACATCGTAAGGTGATTTCAACTAGTCTAATCTAGTTTTTTGGAAGAAAATCTTCGAAAATTTTCCAAAATTGTGACCGAAAGCTTCTTGGGGCCAAATTCTAAAAGGTGCATTTTTATTTTTATTTTATTTTTGTTGTTTTTTTTTTCCATTTATTGGACAAATTATTCACTGACCGTAAAAAAAGAAGAAGGATCTGGCTAATAGGACAATCACAATTTGAAATAAAATAGAAAGGATTACAAAAGACGAGAAAAATATTTCTAACTCCAAATATAAAGCTTAGTCCGAACGAGACAGGTTGTCATGATAAAAGATTGGAATCACAGAAACATATTTAGCAGATATCAAAAAGAGGAGGTGCTCAATTAATACATAAATGACATTATTTTATTTATGATTAATACATAAATAGTGTCAAATGATAAGAAATCAATGATTCTTCATGTTTTGGATGAAAATTTATGAATTTGGAATTTCGATTTCAAGATTTGGGGGAGATGGGCTGAATTGCAAAAAATTGGGAAAAATCAAAATTTCTCCAAAAATTTCCAAATCAGTTGCAATTGTCCAAACACAAAATCAAACATGTATATAACTTGGTCTACATATTCTTCACAATTTGGGATTTAAAAAAAAAATTTTATTTTTAAATTAATAATATTTAAAAATGTTTTTTTTTTAATAAATAAAAATAAAAATCCATAGGTATATTTCTAGTTTCTACTTCTTCTTTTGTTTTTGAATGCATTTCTTGTGTTTCCATTCATGCCTTCTTACATTTATAAATTTTATGAATTGACTTTGAATATAGTTGCATTAGTTTAGTCAGACAATGCATGATTAGGACCTATACAAAGGAAACCTATTATGTGTACTTGTTTTTTTCTGATTTTTTTTTTTTTTTTAATTTCTAAGTTTGTATTGGTGTCTTTTTTTAACAATCCCTGAAGTTGCATTGAAAAATTCAACCAATTTCCCAATCTTTTCTCATGTTTCCCAACAATAGCGATAAGTTACATGATATGTATCCGTATTCCAAGGGTTTGATACATTATGCAATAAGGATATGGAAAACATTGTGATGCAGGACCGATGCATGAACTAAAGAACATGTGAGATCAAGTGGTCGAATTAAAATAATTAACAAAAAAAAAAAAAAAAACACAAGCATTGCCATAATTATCACGAATCTCATGAAAACCAAAAGAATTTCATGCATAATCCTAACCTACGTTACCAACATCGTCACACAAGATCATTAAATAAAAAGAAACTTGGATCTAATGGATGTAGGGACATCCAATTAACATAGGATATAGTCTATTTCAAAGTAGAAAACCTAATACAACCTAGGATAAAAATTAAGATTTGCGAAAGTAGGAAAGTGGGGATTTTAGATTTAGGGTTAGGGTTTCGAGAATGGAAGAAAGGGGTTTAGGAGAAGACGAAGGCTTAGGTTGGAAGAATTGAAGAACTTGAAGAAAATATCTTGAAGGAGAGAAAAAGAGATGATGGTGTGGGGATAGATGGAGACCTCGCACCTCCGTTAATGAAGATTAGCCTTGCACCAATCTCCCTTTTGAATCGTATGAAAGTATCTTCAAATTGCATGAAAATGAAAGAAGAAGGAAGCAAGAATTTTTTTTTTCTCTCTTTTTTTTAAAATCACAAATTCCAACGAGGGAGAGAGTCAACACGCCAACCCTCTTTTTATAGCTTCAGAAAGTTTCACTAATTAGAAAAAAACACCATGTCTTATGAAATTTTAATAAAAATGGCCCTAGTCTAAAGAGAATCTACTAAATCACTCACAAAGGTGTCCAAACATACAATAATCAAAACTAAATCTTAAAAGATGATAAAATCTAAAAAACCGATATATCCATGATCAATGGCCTGATCATGTGATTCATGCGATCCAACGGCCCGATCGTCATGTCCTTCTGATCCAGCGGTCTGGATCTCTCCATAAAGTATCCCATGTGCATCTTCCCAGTGTGGGGTCTTTCAGATGCTCACACATGCACATGGGGTCTTCAGCACGATCACGAGTACTCACCTAACCACAGGGAAATTGGTGCAGCCCGCCTCCTCCTCTGATACGTATGCAAGGGTGTGCGTGACATGATGTCCTCATCACATTGTTTACGCCCGATATTTATGGATTTATGAGTGTATGCTGATCTTAATATCAGCCATACTCATTTATTTATTTTCAAAAACAAATTTATTTATTTTTTAATTATAAAAAATAATTTGAAAAATATATTTTTAATGCATTGTACATTGTAGGACAGATTCAGCTTTTGAATGTATTGGTTATATTTTCATACATGTGATTTAAATTATATGAACTGATTTTGAATATAGTTGCATCACTTATGTCAGACAACGCATAGTTTAGGATCCTATACCAAGAAAACTTATCATGTGTACTTGTTTTTTGTGATATTTTGAGTTCTAAGTGTGTATTTCCCCCGAAGTTCCATTGAAAAATTAAATTTGACTAATTTTCCAATGTTTCCCAAAAACAGCGAGACATTATGCGATATTTCCCATGCGATACTTGAAATGTGTCAATATCCCAAGGTTGCGATACATGCATCGATACTGATGCTGAAAACACTGATTACATTAACTCCTTGAACTTCCCACGAACAGCGAACTGATATAGTTACTTTAGCTACTCTTAATTTCACCTGGAATGTTGCTAACTGCGAATTATCATCTCAAACTGCCCATGAACCAGGTAACTACCAGGAACAACAGAGAGAATAAGCTTGTCTCATTTCAAGTAACGGTTAATAGTAGTTTGTAAAGTTCCTCATAGTGTGGATAATTCAACCTTCAGTGCAGGGAGTATTGGAAGAAGCTACAGAGGTGATTTTCAGCGCTGGCAACTATTCCCTGAAATCTGTGAAGAAAAACCTGTCTTAGCAAATCAATTTTCTGTAAGTTAGATGCTTATTTGTTCTTTTCTTTTGCAAATGAATGCATTTGATGTTTACTAACCAAGAAAGAAGGAAAAAGGATTTCAATTTTTTTTATGCATAAAATATTGAACTTATCATCATAATCTATGACATAATTTCACTTCTAAGTTCTAACAAAATTCTAGTTTCTCACTACTGTGTGTTATTTCCTTTCATAGGTTTTTATTTCACGTCCAGATGGTAAAAAATATTCTACTGTGTTGTCACCAGGGAGTCCAGAGATGCTCAAGTAAGCAATTCCTTTCTTGGTTTATTGGTACTACAAGACACCGCTCTCATATTTATGGGAAATTAATTTGACGGCTTGTGAGTCCAACGGAGACATGATCTACAGTGTCTAAGCATTCAGATCATCCAGAATTATAGTAACTCGTATTCCAAATTATGTGTTTGTGCAGACAATGTGCCATTTCAGGCATTGGATCCTGGGACTGGAAACTAAGCGGGCAACATTCAACTTATCATGCATTGTTTCCTAGGGCTTGGACTATACACGAGGGTAATTGTTACAAGCGAACAACGTTCATAGTATCGGTATCGCTACATGTATCACTGGCTGGCTGGGGATACGGAAACATCTATTGATATCACTGATACCCAGAAATGCATCACCAACTAAAGGAAATTTGGGGAAACATAGGGAAAATGGTGGACTTTCTCAATGGAACTTCAGGAGATGCTAAAATACACATATTTGCATATTTAGGAATCAAATAATTGCAGAAAAGATGCATACAAAATAAGTTTGTGTTTAATGGGGGTCTAAGAACATGTAACCCTAACTCAAGGAAACATTGGAGAAACATAGGGAACATGGTGAAATTTTTCAATGATACTTTAGGAGATGCTAAAATGCACATATTTGCATATTCAAGAATAAAATAATAGCAAAAAAGCAGCATATTTGCATATTTAGGAATAAATACTAAGTTTCCCTTTAATGGGGGCCTAAAAGCACGTATCTTTGACTTAGGGAAACATTGGGTAAACATGGGAAAATGATGGTGCCAACAATCCATTCATCTAACCATCTAACAATCCATCCAACCATCCAACAATCCATCCACCATGCATGCACATGCATACATACAAACACACATGCATGATCCATCCATCTATCCAACCATCCATGGATGCATACATACATACATACATAAATACATAAAAATAATGATAAACACATATACACCCACATGCATGACCCATCCATCTGTCCATCCACCCATGGATGCGCACACACATATACATCCATCCATCTATGCATACATACATACATCCATGATCCATCCATGCATGCATGCATACATACATATAGGGGTGTACATGAACCGAGCTAGCTCGGTTAGCTCTCTCGACTCGACTCGAAAAAGCTCGATTCGACTCGGTTCGAAGCTGAGTTCAAGCCGAGTCAAGCTGATTTTTTGAGCTCGAAAATGAGTTTGAGCAAGCCCCAGCTCGACTCGACTCGGATCGAATCAGCTCGAATCAGACTCGGATCGAACCAGTTCGGTGACTCGGTTACTTTGCCATTGATGTTGCTCACCAAGTGTTTTGATAAAATGACTCAACAAAGTGTGGCCGGTGGCATGAAATAAATACCCGTTTTTTCTTAGGTTTTCTTGGTTTTTATGTTGTTTAGAAGGTGTTTGATAAAATACCTGTAAAACCATTGCTTCTGTTTCATATACAGAGATGTTTTGAAGGTGCAGTCTAGGTGTTTGAGGAAATGCCTCAATGGCGAACTTGGCCCAAGCTGCCGACCGAACCAAGCTAAGCTGGCCAGTCAGGCTCGAGGACCGAGCCGAGCCGAGTTCGAGCTGAGGTCAGCCAGTGGCCGAGCCGAGTCGAGCTGAGGCCAGCTTGACTCGATTTGACTCGATGTACACCCCTACATACATACAGCCATAATACATCCATCCATGCATGCATGCATACATACATACATACATTCATGATCCATTCATCTATCTATGCATGTATACATATACTCACATACAAACATGCATTTCATCATACAACCATGCACCCATAAAAAATTGAAATGAAAATATTTTTAATAAAGAAAATTTTGGCAATATTGATATACTGGCGATATTATAAAAAAATTGTCGATACATTGGCAATACGAGTGACTCCTGGAATTTGCACGGTTGAAAATATTGGCGATATCGATACTTTAGCAATACTTAGTGATATATCACTGATACCTGGAAATTCTTATGCTACCCGTGTTATTGGCATCGCTGAGCTTGAGATATCGATAATATCAGGGATATTATCAATAATATCGGGGATACTTAGAACCATGCAAGCAAGCTAGGGAACCAGTTGTTGTTACAGATTGTTTATCTTGCATGCAAATTTTGATTTTTCCCCTCCTTAAGCAGGTGAACCTGACCCAGAACTTAAAATAATCTGCCGTCAGATTTCTCCATTTATTCCTCACAATTATAAGGAGAGCAGCTTCCCTGTAGCAGTATTTACATACACGGTAGGAGGTCTCAAAGAAACTTTTTTCTTTCGAGATAATTGTGATTCACTCACGAATATTGATTTCTTTGTTGCTAAGAATTTGGTTGATGATGATGATGTTGCTAAGAAGTTGCTTGATGATATTCCAGCTAACCAATTTGGCAAAGGCTGCTGCAGATGTCACCTTGCTTTTCACATGGGCGGTAAGTTAAAATTTTAAGTGGATTTTCCTTCAGTTTGAATTTTCCCTGGATGCATCTCAGAGGTTGATCTATGAATACTGTGGATGGTGCATTCATTCAAATCATACCATATGTGCATATTGCGATTTAGAGAACTGACATTCTTTATTCTTCATGAGAGTAACTAGTACAACTTCACCTTGTCTCTTTATTCTTTATCCATGCAGAATTCTGTAGGCGGGAATTCTGAATTTTCTGGTAATCATAGCAATTCAAAATTATCGTAAGAATTTGTCTCTTTTTTCTTCTCTTTCTTTTCTTTTTATTTTGTACTTATCATTATTATTTTTGTCTATGGGTGTCATGTAGGCTTAACATTTTGGATCCATCCATTGCCATATTATAGTTGTTTTAGTACTTCTGCTTATGATGATTCTAACATGTAACATTTATAACTCTTTATAGGATGAAGGATGGAGTTCGTGGAGTTCTTTTGCATCACAAGCAAGTCCTTTCCCTTAATTTAGTTTCCTTAATAATCTGTTTGATTGTTTATAAAATGCCTGAAAAGGAACTGGTGTAGTTCCTGGAAGCTTCTAATGCCATTGTATACATCCTTGCAGAACTGCAAATGGACTATCGCCCATAACATTTGCCATAGCAGCACAAGAAACTCAAGACGTTCATGTTTCTGAATGTCCTTGTTTCTTGATATCTGGAGATTGTCAGGGTTTTTCAGCAAGAGACATGTGGCATGAAATTAAAGAGGTTTGATGATCCATCTCTGTTCTTTAAATGTTCATGATACAGTTGTGTTTCAGTCTTCTCCTTTTGCATGTCAAGATTAGTCCTGCATGTGATTTTGAATTGGGAACACTGAAACCATTATTTACATGAGTTGTTTATCAGCAATGTCACCATTTTCGAAGTATGACTTGGAGGTGAATCCGCCAACTTTAATCTTTATTGATAAGCTGCATATTTCAATGCTGCATTGTGGTTGTGACGTGCTTTTGATGTGGTATTTAGACCCAGGACTTGTTTTTATCTATGTGATTCTTTGGCACCTTGTGTGCTGAAATGGTGCCGCACCCTGGTATGTTAGGAAGTACCTGTTTCCTTTCAAATTTTTGTATGTTGGGTTCATTTCTATAGTTGTTTGGATTGTTCTGTATTGACCCAAACAAGGGAAGGGATGTTTTATGCATTCTTTGGCAAGAAGGTCCATGTCCAGGATGAGTGCCTAGAATTTTCAGAGTTTCTAAGATTGCTGTGCAAAAAATGATATATTCTTGGTTCGGTTATTCTTTGTAAGTTTGATAGAAAAACTCTGTGCGGATTTACATTAGGTGGTTTAAGTATTCCTTTGTTTCTTTTTTTATAGGTAACCATGAATTCTGAACTCCTAACCTCAATGTTGTATGATTGAGGCCACCAACATTAGGACAGGCTCAATTTCTCTTCTATAGTTTTATAGGTATGACCGTATGAGGGACATTTGGCATTTCAGCTCTGGTGAAACTTTTTAGTTAGGGATAGTAGTGGCAATAGTTATTCTGTATATCATGAAATATAAAATTAGATTTTTGAAAATAAATGAACTTGAAAGGTCTTTGTATACCCATAATGTTAATGGTAACAATTGTAATTTATTTTCTGTAAGCTATATACATCGTCGTCGTCAGCATCTTAGCCTTTCTCCTGGCAATTTGGTGTTGGCTTTTAAATGATAGATTGGAAAAAGTTTTACGGTTCACTACCCACTGGATGTCAACCTTTCTATTTTACTTAAGCTCTAGAACACGCCATGGAAGAGGCTCACATTGTCGACACTTGCAAATTGCTTGACAACACAGCCTCATTCAGTACCAACCCAAGGCCCAAGTGATACATGAACACTCCAAAGGACAAACAAGTTATAGATCAAAATAGTTATAAGATTAAAAAATGAGTTCCAGTTGCAAAAACACATATAAACAAGAGAAAGGTATTACCAAATCTATTCTGATATACTTTATCTGGAATTTCTATTAAAAGATTGACCTATCGATAAATTGAGTCATAGCCAGAATGTTTCATTAATGCAATTTCATATGATAGAGTTGAGGTTACAATGAGATTTGGTTTCTCTCTCTCTCTCTCTCTCTCTCTCTCTCTCTCTCTCTCTTAATTGTTGGTGTCTACCTAGCTTGATATCCCTCTTTATTCTAATAGCATGGCTCCTTTGACCAACTTGATTGCACGGAAAGATCAATGCCATCAGCACCTGGATCATCTATTGGAGCAGCCATAGCAGCTTCTGTTGCTGTCCCGTCTCAGACAGTCCGGACTGTTACATTTTCATTGGCATGGGATTGCCCTGAAATAAAATTTCCCAGTGGAAAGTCCTATCACAGGTGAGTGACCCAATCCTTGAGTGCGCAAAGCTAATCATAAATTGGGTCATGTATTGATAATTGAAAATTTTAATTGCAGGCGCTATACCAAATTTTATGGCACTCATGGTGATGCAGCAACAAATCTTGTACATGATGCTATTATTGGTCAGTTTATCTAAACACAAACATCTGCAGTTCGATGATAACATCACATACCATCTCCTCCTTAGAAATAGGGTGATTTTCTCTAACTAAAATCAATTGGGCAGGTGTCACTACCTCAAAGTCATGAATTTGATCCCAGCTTACCTCTTAAATAATAATAATAATAATAATGGGGGTTCTGGACTCACTTTGTATGTGGGACATCATGTAACTCACCAATTATTTGTTTTCAGCCTGCAAATCAGGAAGAAAATGGAATAAGTCATTGCAAATGCATATATATCAAATCCTTTCTAGCTGTAATGTTCTAGAACTCATACAAGACAGACCTTTTGTCTATATCTTGGCTCAGTGAGAATTAAAGAATAGGATGAAAATCCATATACATTTTAACTAAACCATACAGTTGTCAAAGTCTGGACACATGCACAACTGAACTTTCAAACTGGTACTGAAAGTGTCCTCAAGTCTTATGGAGCCACTTTCCTCAAGATGCTATTTACCCCCCACTATGGATTAAATCTAAGTCTGCAATCTGGATTCCTGGAAATCTGTCCCCAGGATGTAATGAATCTCAGATCTCTATGTTGCTCTGCAGCTAGCAGTGTTGGTTGATTAACCCTGAACACCTTCAGCGACGAATAGGCTTAGAAACCATAACTCTCTTTCTTCTTTTTTTTTTCTTTTTTTTTTTTTTCCTTTTTTAAAAAAATGATAGAATAGAATAATAGTCTAAACAGTGAATAAACCAGCAGAAATTTGAGAGCAAAAGACTAATTTTGGAATATGGATTTTTAGAGAGAATGGAATTTGGAATTGGGTAGACAACCCAACCGGCACCCCCCTGAACCTCTATTTGTAGAGGCTTTAGTGAATTTCAGGATGTGTTCTATGCCCATTCTGAACAAGGTATTCCATATCAGTAACGGTGGCCGTAACGGGCACCACCATTACCGATACAGGTATTGGCCATTACGGCTGATACAGGGGCGTAACGACCGTTATGACCCCCCGTAACGGTTGAAAATTTTCTTTTTCTCAAAAAATTCTAAAAAAAATATCTAGAAAATCCAGAATAATATAAATATTGGAAATATGTATTCATTTTTTAATTTTATTTTTGAACATGTTTATGGTAGTGTAATGGTCAACTCTTTGGTGAGAGTGTTGTATCGGGCTACCTAGTGAATTTGTGAACATGATTGTATGTCTTTAATATTTACACATCAAAATCAAGCACTAGAACTAGGAATCAGAAAAAAAAAAAAAAAAAAAAAAAAAAAAAAAAAAGCATACATATTACCTTTTCAATTTTTTGAAAAAAATAGCCCTTGGATCTTCTATTTGCTCAAATCACTTTAATCTACAATTTTAATCTTAAAAACTATAGTAAGAGTAGTTGAAATCTATTGTAAAATGATTTAGGAGAGTTTTTTGAATGAGAAAATTGAAAAACTGAGGAGAAAAATGGATTTAAATAGAAAAATGTGGTCATTTTTTTTACCGTTATGGTAAAAACAGTCGTTATGCCCTGTAACGGCCTTTATGGCCACTGTTAGAGGTGTACACGAGTCGAACTGAGTCGAGCTTGGCACAGCTCGACTCGGCTCGACCACTTGCTGACCCCAACTCGAACTCGGCTCGGCTTGGTCCTCGAGCCTAACTGGCCAGGTTGACTCATTTTGGTCAGCAACTCAGGCCAGTTCGAGCCGAGTTTGCCTATGCAGTATTTTCACAAACAAGTGGACTGCACCTTCAAAATCTCACTGGATGTAAAACAACAGCAGTGGTTTTACAGGTATTTCATCAAACAGCTTGTAAGTAACATAAAAATCAAGAAAAAAAGGATATTTGTTTCATATACATACCTTGCCACCAGCCACTCTTCATTGAGTCATTTCATCAAACACTTGGTGAGCAACATCAATATCAAAGCAACCGAGTCACCGAACTGGTTCAATCCGAGTTGGGTTCGATCTGAGTTGAGTCGAGCTCGGGCAAGCTCGAACTCAGTTTGAAATTTTTTCGAGCTCACAAACTCAGCTCGACTTGGCTCGAACTCAGCTTCGAACCGAATCGAATCGAACTTTTTCGAGTCGAGTCGAGCGAGCTAACCGATTTAACTCGGTTCGTGTACACCCCTAGCCACCGTATCAGCCGATACGGTCCAAAAAAACCATCTACCCCATTTCACCCCCATTCGTGTAATGGTCATGGCCAGTACCTATACGTATCGGCCTTTATAGGGTGTATCGTAACGGATACAAAACACCTTGATTCTGAACATTCATGTGACTTTTCAAAGAACTTTTCCAACCCAGGCGAATACTTTGACTGTGGGTCAAACAGTCAAGTCTTCATGCCACATCACCAAGTCTGTTGGTGCACTTAATCACCACCCAGAAATCACCACGTCACCGAATAGTCCATGTAACCACCACCCAAGCATGCAATGGTTAAGTTATTCAAATGTCTACTGTTGCACCATGTCATCCAGTTGGTCAATCCAGTCAAACCCAATCACCCCCCGCCTCGGACCATGGCTTGATTGATTTGTGAAAAGTTTAAGAAGACTCCTCATGCTCCTCTTGGTGATACTTATGTGTGAAGTACAAAGTGCACCATAGGTGCCCGAGCTGCCTACAGACCACTGACCACATGTCATGTGGTGCGTGCATGTGCAGATGGATCTTGCACCATCTTAACTAGGATTTGAACTATGGTATTTGTTAACAAAGCTGCCCCTTCTAACCACTGTGCCACTTGGAGGCTTGGTAGGAAATTCATTTTAAAAACAATAGGAGGAATCTTTTGAAATCTAGAGCATTTTGCAAAGTAGTTTAGGTAAAACCCCAAAAACATGTTTGATTTTGAAAACTCCTGACAATATTCTTACCAACTTGATTTCCAGCCCAGAACATAGGGCTAAAAAAACTCAGAGAATTCTTGATGCTAGGAAGAGCTTGTAAACTATATCCAAAGTTAGGATCCTGCTGCTTTGAAGTTCGTAAATTTAGTCACCTGAATCACCCCTTGCAAAAGTATTAGTAAAGTTGATGGACCAAATACCTATGTATCTAATATGCACTGTTAAAGTCTGAACAATGTGAACTACACTCAGCCAACTGACATGCTTCATGAGGAAAGCATGCCATGTCAAAGGCATTCTTTGACATGGTAATATCATTTCATTTCCCAGCAAGGTATTTAGTTGCAGGAGTGCCATAAGTGTCCACATAAGTTTAAGAACTTGCACTCAGCTCACTGTTACCCATAGCCTGTAGGGCATGCGATGCCCACACCTCTTCTTCAAGGTCTGAGTCAAGTCATAGAGTTTCTAAGCCTGGTTTTTGGTGGGATTGCTATTTCTGACTTGGCTACTTTGTGGGACAGGATATGTTTCCTATGTTCATGAAAATAGGAGCTATAAAATGTATTATCATACACTTTTTATGTATAAGAATAACCCTCCAAACTTTACCTGGTTACCTTTGGAAGCTCTGCTTTGCACCTTCCTCTTTATGTCATGCATTAGCATGATGTGTCCTAAATATGTTGACATATGGAAGGCGGAAAAAAAAAAAAAAAAAACTCTTGTTGGTAATTTAGAAAGGCATGTCTGTCACTGCTTCCTAAAGTATACAATAGCAAAATGTAAATAAAAAAAAAATAAAAAATAAAAAAACATGAAAAATTTGCCATCATTTACCAAATTGATCTTCTGTGAATGCATCATGAGTATAGTGTTTACATGTATAATAAACCTTGTTTTGAAGTATCTAGGTAACGTATGGTATGCAGATTCGAACGCTGGGTATTTGATGGACTCATTGTCTAATATGTAAGGCACATCACTCGAGACACTCGATACATTAAGTATGCAGCTTTAGAAGCCACCTCTAAACAAGTAGTTCAGCTTTGTGTTTAAATAAGAACATTAAAACTATATACTATGAATTGTCATCAAGGTGAATGCATTGATTTGTTTGTAATTTATTTATTTTTTAATTCCTTTGAAATATAGAGCATGGAAATTGGGAGTCCCAGATTGAAGCATGGCAAAGACCTCTTCTGCAGGACAAAAAACTTCCTGAATGGTGAGAATCCCCTACTGCATACCAGCTTATGATCGTATAGACGTGATATTTTGTGAAGGTTCTCTGTAGGTATCGTATTACTCTCTTCAATGAGCTCTACTTCCTTAATGCCGGAGGGACGATTTGGACAGGTATTTGGGAGCTCACAGCTCAGATCTACTTTATAAACAATGTTGTTTGGCCCAGTGAATTTACACTTAAATTTTCTATTTGGCAGATGGGTTGGCACCAGTTCAGAATCTAGTAACCATTGGAGAGAGAAAGTTCTCCCTTGATAAGCCCACTCCAGATAATAAAAACTCTTCCTTTATCCTCCCTCAAAATGATACTGCTGTTGATATCCTCGACAGGATGACATCTGTACTTGAGGAAATACACAGTCCAGCCACATCAGCTTCTGCTTTTGGAACATCATTGCTTCGAGAAGGAGAGGAAAACATTGGTCAGTTCCTCTATCTTGAAGGGATTGAATATCACATGTGTAACACTTATGATGTCCATTTCTATTCGTCATTTGCGTTGCTCATGCTATTCCCAAAACTCGAACTGAGCATCCAAAGAGACTTTGCGGCGGCAGTTATGATGCATGATCCTGAGAAAATGGAAATCATTTCTGATTGCAAGTTGGTGCCAAGAAAGGTTCTTGGTGCTGTTCCTCATGATCTTGGACAAAATGACCCATGGTTCGAAGTAAATGCTTACAACCTTTATGACACAAACAGATGGAAAGACTTGAATCCTAAATTCGTTCTCCAAGTTTACAGAGATGTTGTTTCAACTGGTGACAAGTCATTTGCCCAGGCTGTTTGGCCTTCAGTTTATACGGCAATGGCATACATGGAACAGTTTGATAAGGATGGAGATGGAATGATTGAAAACGAAGGTTTTCCTGATCAGACTTATGATGCATGGTCAGTGAGTGGTGTGAGTGCATATACTGGTGGGCTTTGGGTGGCAGCTTTGCAGGCTGCTTCAGAAATGGCACACCTAGTTGGTGACAAGGCTTCCGGGGATTATTTTTGGGCCAAGTTTCAAATGGCAAAGACTGTATACAAGAAGTTGTGGAATGGCTCTTATTTCAATTATGATGACAGCGGCGGATCTTCAAGTTCGTCTATTCAGGCTGATCAGTTAGCTGGACAATGGTATGTTGCGATGGGTTGCTTCTTTCCTTGTTCTATGCCATTAGGAACATGCTACCATTAAATGGAATGTCAAAAGAAATGATACTTTCTGTCTTTACTTTACTTTTTCTTTTTTTTTAAGGGAATAGGGATATTTCATGTTTACTATTTTTTAGAAAGAATTCAATACAAGAAACATTCTCTCTCCAATTTGTGTTTAAATTCCAGTTGGAATACTAGGAAGACATTTCCTATTTATCTCAGAATTCACTCATATGGAAGTTCCCCTGCATTATTACTTTGATTTGATGGATAGCCACTTGCAGGTATGCGAGAGCATGTGGTCTTTTGCCGATTGTTGATGACGACCAAGCAAAAAGCGCACTAACAAAGGTTTACCATTTCAACGTTTTAAAGGTGAAGGATGGAAAGCTAGGGGCGGTGAATGGTATGCGACCTGATGGAAGTGTTGACAAAACAGCAATGCAGTCAAGAGAGATCTGGTCAGGAGTGACATATTCTGTTGCTGCTGGTATGATCCATGAAGGCATGGTGGAAACAGCATTTAGAACCGCACGTGGAATCTATGAAGCTGCTTGGTCCCAAGAAGGGCTTGGGTGAGTCCTGGTTTTTCTTCACTTTTAGTAGGTCAAATTAGGAAATTAAAATTCTAGAATACAGTCAACCTGCAGTTACATGGAAATGCCACATTCCTCTTCCATGAATGAGGACAGATGCTTTGGGTGGAATAGGAATATCCTCCTGTTCAATATGATGCCTTCCAGTCTGGTGAGGATACCAAAGTATGATGCCTTTCAGGCCAGAATCCTTAAACCCAAGACCAGTTCTTGCATTTGCACTGATGATTGTATTCTTAATGTATTTCTAGTCATTAGGTAATAAGGAAAAAAACTGCCATTTTCCTGAATTTTTGACATTTTTCTCTGCTGGCTTATAGTCTTGTTAAAATTGAATAAATTACAGTACAAATTTCAAGGGCCTGTTTGGATAGGTGGAACCCAAAAAGTAGATTTGGAAAGGAAAGCATTATATCAGACGAAATCTATGAAAATAGAAATCTGTGGAAAAGAATCCTAAATAACCTGTTTGTTTTAGTTTCATGAAATGTGGATAGGTCAATGGTCAAAAAGTGAGAACTTTCTCCCAAAAAATGCAGAAATCTCCATTCGTTATCCAGAGCCCATGGAAAAAGATCCATGGTTCAACCCACAATCATGTTTTTATGACTTCTACAGAATGTAAAGGCACGAAGTTTCATGGCTGCAAGTGTTGCAGTAACAAGCTGATGTCCCATTCATACCTTGAGTGATTGGTAGGGCCCCCACCCATGACTTCAAATTCAATTGTGATTAGATAATATTAAATAGAATATGCAGTAAAATGCAGGTGCGTCCCATGTACAAGCTCATTCCCCTAAAATGGTACCAGAAAGGCTGTCTGGAACCTTGAATTTCCATATCAATAAGTGTTAGAAATGGAGTCCTTTTTACAAAGCAATCAACTCATTTCTACTCACAATGCAGGTATTCTTTTCAAACTCCAGAAGGATGGAACACAGATGGCGAGTACAGATCGCTATGTTACATGCGCCCTCTGGCTATTTGGGCAATGCAATGGGCGTTGTCGCCACCAAAGCTCTTCAAGGAGGAGCCAAGACCAGTTACAAAGGAAAATCCGTCATTTAAACCCTATGCAGGATTCTCCAGGGTCGCACGGTTTCTAAGATTGCCAGAGGAAGAAGCTCATAGAAGCTTCCTTGGGGCTCTTTATGATTGCACTTGCAGGAGGGTGCGGATCTGATCCAGACTTCTAGAAGCCTCTGGAAGCTTCAGGCCTCTCAAAAGCAAAATTTTAAAAATAGAGAGATCATGAAGTTTCTAGAAGCATTCTTGGTGATTCAAGAAGATATTTGATATTAGCAACAAATTTCAGGCTGTGTTTGGATATGCGAGCAGATTGGATTGGAAACATTTGTCTTAATAAGAGGTGACAAAATGTTGTTTCCAGGTATTTGTGAAATTGCAGTCATGTTTTCTTTCACATCCAACTTGAGAGTAGCTGGGTTGCAATTTGAAGCAAGATACTCAAGATGAACTGTAAGGTAATTGCAATGTGGTTATTTCCACTGTTAGACTAATAATTGCAATTCACTTTGTGTATAAACATTTATTATTGCAGTTGCAGAAGATAGGTGTTCTGAAATCGTGTTTTCCAATCTTATTATCAATAAAAAGTTTGTTTCTTGTTTGCAATTGGACAGTGATATTATATTTCTAATTTCTTCTGCAAATAAGGTTGAAGCTTAACATTCCATTCTCCAAAATGATTGACGTAGCCTTGTGATTCTGTTGAAGGACTTGCGCAATTCAAGTTGTCTTTGGGTTTATTGCGTGGTCTTAAGATTTGCTTGAGTCTGGTGCAACTCGTCCGAGTTGACTCACCTGAGTCGGGCCTATTCAGCCCCAATCCAGGTGAGTCACGACTCAACACTACAGGGTTGAGTCACCGAGTCTTTTAACACCAGTTTAGTGTCTGAGGTCGTCGTTGGTTATTGACTTGAGGGATTATAGGGCGTGTTTGGGCGGTGGGATTAGGTGGGTGTAAGTGGGAGTGGGTTTCGAAGTCCCGCTCTTCCAGGCACCAGCTGTTTGGCGACGGGCTCAAGGTGGAATTGATGGGATTTCTTGGATATTGTGCCGGCATTGAAGAGGATCGACTTCAGATGCACAGGATTGCAAAGGATTGGAGGGATGGAAGCAAATCCCACCCAATCCCGCCTCAGAAATCTTGCGCCGACCCTGCCATCTCCATCTTGGGCTAATGGCCGACGTTATTCTTCCCTGGTGACGCTGGTAGGGGGTAACAACTATAAAAATGGTGGTGTGGAAGAGGGACTTCCGGACCATCTCATCTTCTCTGTCAGGTATCCCTTTTCCTTCTATCTGTTTTTATTTTCATTACCCCTTTTCGTCCGTTGACCCTCTTCTGCAAACCCTTTCTACTAACAAGTGGGAAGTGGACGATCAGTAGGTGATATGGCCAGCTATCCGAACTCAATCAAGGGAATCCTCAAATCTCGGTATGTTGCATGTAGATGATTTTGCATTCTGAAAATGGCTGTGAATGGGGGGGGGGGATGCTGATTTGAATGGAAATTTTCGTTCTGAAAATGGCTGTATTTGGGGTAAATGTTGAATTGATTGGAATTTTTAAATTTCTGTTTACGATATACATTGGCATTTTATATAGGTATATGTAATATACATAAGAGCAGATTTGATTAAGTGATTCTCACATCCATACAACCCAAATACGGAGCTATTTTTTTATTTTTTATTTTGCTGAAACTTAACAAGAACTTGAATTGAAAATACGATTCTCTCATGGCAGCAAAGGGATATATTTATTTTGTGGCCTAAATCTATCAACTTAGCTTTGGGTAAATCATGATTAGCTTTAGAGTGACTTTAGGCTAGGTTAACATACAAGCAATGTCCCACGTGCCAACCTATCATACGTGCAAGACACTGTAGGCATGCAAAAGATGGGCCCAACCATGATGATCAAATGGTCCAAAAATCAGGTTAGTCTACTTGTCAGATGAGATACACAAGCATGTTGGATCAAACAGTTGGCCTTTCTGATTCAACCATAGAGTACCGTTTCATAAAAGTTGTCCCACCTGATGAATGGACTGACCTGGTTCAGTTACCCTTCCTTCAGGGTTCACTTGCTGGAAAGGCCAGATGTCCTACCCATGTGATGGGTTTGGCAAATGAGACAGGTTGTATGAGGTTTCCTGAGTTCTCATCAGCGAATTTCACATTGCCTTATGCAGGGATTAGAGGACTATTTGCTAAGTTCTAGTTTTGAGAGAGTAACTATAAGAGCTGATTTTTTATTTTTCTTTCTTTCACTTTCTTACTTCATGGTATTCCTTATCTCGAATTTGAAGCAATTAATTAAGAAAATAGGATTTTCTTTTTCACCATTAGTTGATAGCTTATCGGAAGACCCTTTTCCTGAATCTAAACTTTTTAATATGAAGAAGAAATCCCATTAACCATAAGAGCTGATTTTTTATTTTTTTTGTCTTGAATGACATGTTTAATGAAGAAAACTCAGTTATTTACTGTTAAAATATATCAGCAAATTTATAGTTTTCAGCTTTGTTTGGGGTTTTCTGTATCTTTTTATGTGGCATAGCTAGATGAAGAAAAAAACATCTATTTTTAATATATAGATTATCAAATAGTTTTAAAAATGGATCTAAAACTATAAACTGAATTATGTCAGCCTCTAAATATTTTAACGTTAAAATCGCAATAATTTTGTGAAAAATTTAAACAACTGAGATTTTTAACCATATCTCAAGAATTTTGAAATCTCAGCAATATGTTACATTAGTTTTGTGGAATGATTTATATGAAGAGAACTCATCAACACTGCTGAAAAATCTGGGATCCTATGCTAATTTTCGGGCCTTTAAGAGCTTTTTGTATGACTGGAAATCAGCTCCCCCTTTTCTCATGTATGTTGGTTTACCAGAGAAAGGCTTTTCTAAAGGAACTTCTTGTCATGGGAACTTAAGTGGGGCTCATTGGATGTTTGTGACAAATCTACTCATTCCACGTTTATGCTGGATCATGTAAGGACATGGCACAAACATATCCAAAACTCAGGTGAGCGGTACATAGGAAGAAACAGTTAGGGAAATGTCTACCTCTAAATTTCAGGCTACTTTTCTGGGGAGTCACACCTAATGAATGGGTCTGATGAAAGATGCACAACATATTTACATGATGGTTAAAAATAAAAAATATTCAATGGTCTTATTTCACCAAACAAGTGTGTAAAGAATCAGAGGTTAGGATTGTTCAACCATTCTAATTTTGTGACTCAATGACTAAGTTCCACAATGTAGGTTGTTTTATTTGAGTTTATATGTGCTTGCATCCAGCTAGAGTATCAAATAAGACCATCAAGTTTCTCAATATTCAGTCAAAACTTAAATATACATGGTTGATAAAAAACATTCCATTATAAAAAAAATAAAAAAATAAAAAATAAAAAATTGAAATTGTGATTTTTTAGACTTGTTTTGTGTGTTGATTATTAAAGAATTATTTTTGAAACTGTTTATGGGTATTAATTTGATGGTAATTTATAGTTAATTGTTAATATTCCATATTTTCTCCTCATAAAACAGTACTTGAATTAGTAGGTCCACTTTTGTGGGACCCATCCACACCATTCATAAGTTCATTCCTTCTAGGTTGAATTGGAAAAAAAATATTAGCTTAACCCAAATCTTTTATAACCCCAGAAATCTTTCAATAGGACATTCAATCCTCACTATCTCCTATCATGCAGCTTACTTGAGTTTTGGATCTCCTTCATTTTTTAGCCCTTGTCCTAACATGATCCAGAAAAACAAATGCTCCATTCCATATATAGAAAAGAAATTTTTTAACCCCAGAAATCTTTCAATAAGACGTTCAATCCTCACTATCTCCTATCATGTAGAAGTCTCATGACATTCCATATATACGAAAAAAAATTAGGAGATTCCAAGACCTATCTTTTATATCACAATTCGGATCTAATGAACCAGATCGATATATAATTAGGTAGTTTGGTTGAGTGGATTTTACATAATTTCTTTAAATAAAAAATTTTAATTAGGTGATTAGACTCTTGATCAATATATAGTTTGATTGAAATATATCATAAATATAATGGTCTAGATCATTAGTTTAATCTTTGGATTAAGATCCAAGATCAGCTTATGGATTGAGACTAACATGACCCACTTCATGGTTAATTAACGTCTTAGATAAAAATCTAATCTTCAATATTGAGTATGGTGGTTATCACCAAAATAGTGCAGTTTTCTTAAAATTTTAATCTTCAATGCGGAACCACTGGTGTTTCATGGCTGTCATTACCAGTGAAAGTTATTAAGTCAAGCTCGCTCCATACTCTTATCCAACTTCGTAACAACGTTAACTATGATTACATCACAAGAATTCATGAAATGGATAATATGAGGAAGATTGATTTCATGTTTGGTATGAATTTTTAGGAAATGGAGAACTGAGCCATTATATCGTGATTCTTGTTACGGTTGCTTGCGTCGCTGCCATTGGGGAATATTGCCGAACTATATGTTTAATCGGCCAACTCGTATAGGAGATGATGATCGGGCAAGGTTCATCAATTCTATTATTCGTACCTCTAATAGGGATTGTATTACTCAGCTGCGGATGACGCGAGCAAATTTTTTCCAGTTATATAATGATTTACGTGAGAAGAATTTTTTACGTGATACACGACACGTTAGCCTATAAGAGCAATTGATGATATTCCTATACACAGTAAGACATAGCGTGCATAATCGGGTAATTGGACATCGGTTTATACGTTAAGGTGAAACATCAGTCATCACTTCAACCGGGTTCTTGATGCAAATGTGTTTCTCTATCCTATGTACGTTCAACATGCTACTACTGAAATCCCAGTCGAGATTCAATCAAATCCATTTTGGTCGACATACTTTCAGGTATAAGTTTAAACTATGTATCTTTGAAAATTGAATAATGGTCATTTAGTTATGTAGCATTAACTAATAAAATCAATTTGGACTATGTAATTTTAGGATTGCATCAGTACAATAGATGGTACCCACATTCCTGCCCACGTACAAACGATCCACCAAGCTAGTTTTCGTAACAGAAAAAGTTTCTTATCCCAAAACGTGCTTGGTGCATGTGGATTTGATATAAAATTTATATACATTTTAGCCAGCTGGGAGGGTTCTGCTTCAGACACACGGGTATTACATAACGCTATCACACGATTTGATGATCCCTTAAATGTCCCAAACGGTAACCCTTACACTTCCGACAAAGCTCTTTTGTATATTTTTATATGATAATTACTTTCATATACTACAATAACTATTTGTAAGAAAATACCATGTCGTTGATGCGCGATACGCACATTCTCCGAGCTTTTTGGCTCCATACCATGGTGTCAGATACCACCTCCAAGAATATCGTACTGGGAGATCACCCGCAAATTATAAAGAATTATTCAATTATAAACATGCACAACTTCAAAATGTGATTGAGCGTACATTTGGAGCATTAAAAGGTCGTTTTTCAATCTTGAAAACGGCGGTGCAATATCCTCTGGAAACGCAAGTGAAATTTGTAGTTGCATGTGCGGTGCTCCATAACTTCATATTGGTTAAACATGATTCAGGCCAAGATGTAGGTAGTGCTGGTATACATATGGAAGATGTGGAAAGCAATCCATCACTATATGAGGTTTCAGCAAATGATGAGAAGCACTGGGTGGTACAGGTTGCACGGCAGGAAAAAGAGGAGTGGTCTATACTACGCGATTCAATCGCCCAACGAATGTGGGCGGACTTCCTCAGCAATAGTAGGAACTGATATTTTTCTTGTATCTTATATTTAAAAGCAATGTAATAGAAGTCTTTCAATCGTGCTCTATTGAAAATGAAATCTTTAATGTTGGAATGTGAAATCTGTTTTGAGAATATGAACGAAATGATTAAATTTCACATTTTAAAGTATTTAAGTGAGTTGTATGTCACATGTTCTCATATTTTTTGTTTATTACTCATAGGACATGTGTCGAATATGTGGTCTAGTCCTGTTGCGACTCCACATAATCGCCCATTAAAACTCTGACTCCTCTAACGTGATGTTCACCTTGTGCAAAACATGCTAGATCATTTGCTGAGCCATCTTACCAAGCTCAGAAAATAGAGTAGACCAATGCGATGGATCAAGTTTTGTTGAACACGTTACTAGAGCATATTGCCCTAGGACGCAAAGCAGACAATGGGTTTAAAAGGAAAGCATACCAAGCTGCGGCTAAGCAGGTTTCTAAAGAAACTCATATATGCGTGAATTGGCCGAACGTTGTGAACCATATGAAATGTCATAAGAAATGCTATAATTATGTGAAAGATATGCTCGCTGCTAGCGGATTCGGTTGGGATAATGAATGAAATATTGTAACCGCACCAGACGAAGTATGAGAAGACTATCTCAAGGTAAGACATAACTTTGGATTGTTTGATATGTCCTTATTAAAATAAGAATGGTGGTTACTCATCTACCCATAATCTTTTTGTAGTCTCATCCACGAACTGAAAGACTCCGAGGAAAGCAGATCGAGAAGATGGACGATTTAGCTGTCATCATCGGTGATGATCAGGCAACTAGTAGATAGCACAAGGCAGTAGAAATTTTATTGCATCCTCGTCACGTGTCCAACGAGATTTAAATCAAATATGGTCAGATGGGGATGAGGATATGGAAGATAGCGTGGATCTATCCGCGGACAATTTAGGGGACTCGGCAACGAAATCGCGATTTTCTGACAGTCAATCCCAAGAAAATTAGTCTGGTCGAAGTATACCCAAATGTACACCTGATTATGCGAATAAAACTGGCGGTAGTACTACTTTGAAGCGGTTGTGTCCTACTCATCCTTGTGATGTACTCGGTATGTCGCTAACTCACGTTGTTGAGGCCATGAGCAATTTTGGTCTTGGAGAAGAAATAAATCATACCACTAAAGTGTTGGACATCCTTGAAGAGGTAGAGGGGTTAACCAATGTCGAGTTTATCGAAATTGGGCAACTCCTCTCATGGGACAAACAACTCGCTTCTTTCTTTGTTAGTCTCCAAGTGGAACGCCACATGAAGTGGTTAAAACAAATTCTCACAATTCTTAGAAAAATGTTAGTGGTGCAGATCCATGACTTTGGATGTTTTATATATGATGCATACTTGGTAGATGCTTATGCTAGTGTCTTATGCTCTTGATAGGTACTTTCTGTGGAGACAGCTTGGAAGATGAAACATTTAAACTATTGACTTTTATATTTGGTTTGGATATTGGGGACATGTAATAACTATAATCCTTGAACTATTTATGGTTTGGCTTTATGGTGTGCATGAATGTTTGACATTTAGCTCAATCTGAAATATCGTTTTAAAGATGCATAATGCGATATATATTATTTGTTCACGCACATGTCATTTTTTTTAATGCAACATGTGCGCATTATATCTTTTACAGGTGTCCCAATTATCATCAGGGAAAGGTATGTTCTTAAAATCTAAAAGAAGAGTCAGGTGCTCTAATAAATGTAACGTAGCCAGTTATATGATTTATTCCGATCAATATATAAATACAAATATATACAATCATAATCAGGTTGTTATAATTATCCTGATATTTGCTCGCCTCGTGCTGTTAATGTGCAGATGTTTAAGAAGGTATATGTCGTATTCATTGGTCACAGACCTGGAATATATTATGATTGGGAAGAGTGTTGTGCACAGGTGGATGGCTATTCCAGGGCACATTTCTGCGGTTACAGTTCCGTTGTGGAAGCATCATAGATTGGTCAGGTTGGAGAAGTGGCTCCCAAAATGTACCAGGAGATGAAATTCCAGATAGCCGGGAGAGTCTAGTGCTGACAAGTAGTGAGCATTGCAATGAGAATCGCACCAGTCATCAACTATGTCAGTCCTCAAGACCGACCTGTAGTTCACCAACCACAGGTGTCACTAAGACGCACAGACGATGTGATGAAGAAAATGGAAACGATGATGCGACAATCATTGTAAAGTTCATATTCGAAATTTTTATTTTGGTTCTCTTTATTCAGCTCATATCACTGCGCTGAATATGCTATGGACTGTAACATAATTACTTATGGACTTTTTCATATGTAACGCCCTGAAATTCGGGGGTCGAGCATATCTCAGCTACCAAGTTCCAAAACATCACTTACGCAACATAAATAATGATGGATATATGTTGTCTGTATTAGCACATAAAACATAAAGTAGATTAAGCCAGATCAGCAGACATAATTCAGGGATAGATAGAAAATGCAAGCGGAAGACTTAAGTACATATATAATCCAAAAATAATCCTCAAAAGATGCGTGCTCTGCCCAGGGCAATAAGTACAACTGTGTATCAAAATGCATATATCAAACTGTGCAAAATCAACATATATATATCTCAGAATCCCCACCAGTCAGGACAAGGCTCACATGAACCCGCCTGAGAACTGCATGAACGAGAAAGCCTCCCCGTCCTCGTCGAACTCTGGCTCTGCCTTACAAGCATCGCCGTCACTTGCAGCTAAGTCAGAGTCTGGTTGGTGTTTAAGCACCATCCCAGAACGTGGGAGTGAGTGTTCAACTCAGTGCAGCTATACAGCAAAGGTTAACATGTTATCAATTCAATCAAGCAGTAATGATAAAGCAGTGCAATCAAACATGTCCTAAATACTCTTGTTAATGCGAGAATGGATGAGATAATGATGCATGCCCTCACCACAAACTCCCTCTGCGATCTTCATCTTACGGTCGCGCATGTCAGTCACTTCCTCAGTGCTCTTACACCAACACCGATAGCACATGCAGTGCGATGACATGAGTATGCTTACCAAGTTCTTATTAGTCCTTTTCATACAGAAGGATTAGGAAGCAAAGACACCTCCCCTATACCAATTCTCAAACATTGATCCATTCTAGGGTCGTCAATCCTAGGAAATCTCATACGATGTACGGTTCTAGATCGCTGTAAAGGGCTCGTCACCAATCAATACAGGTCTGGTTATATCCCAAATACTGCAACAAGAGTCGTTACCCTTATGCAGTATCAGGATATACTCGAGGTCACTACAGAGGGTTCGTCACCAATCAATGTAGGCCGACAGCACGAATATAGTGTCTCATACCACTATAATCGGCTCACGAGAGTAAGGTGCTCATTGGTCACTACGGGGAGGCTCGTCGCCCCAACGTAGGCCGACAGCTTGACCACAGTGTCCTATACCACCATGTCCGGCTCATAAGTCTTAGGAGATCATGGTACCAAGGTTAACGAGAGTTTCACTAGTGAGTTCGGTGTCTTAGATTCAAACAATAGCGACCAAATATGGTGAACAAACATCGATTAATCAGGTTAGTTGATAAGCCTAACTAGGCCAAGCGCACATTGAGTTGAACGACATGGAATGCATAAGCACTCCGTGTGGCCTAACCACTGTCGAACATCCCAAGCACGACTCGGATTCGTTAAACTCATCCTGTGTGGTGAAAACAACCTCAACCACCATTTGAAGAACGATTACCGATTACCTAGACTATCGTACAGCCCCAATCATATACAAGCTCAATAATAGGCATTTGATTCATATCCTACAATCATATGGACATTTATGAAATATAACTTGAATATAAATACAGTACATGGAGGAAATCATACACATAGTTAACATGAATAATCTAGGTTACATAATTTATGGAGGAAATCATACACACAGTTAAGGTGATTGAGATTCATATCTCAACAACTTAAAAAGTCACACTTTACTAACTACTAACTCATTCAAGCATTTAAATAAACACTTAAACTACACTATTCAACATACATCACGAATGTCGACTCCATTACATATTAGGGCAAGTCCTTTCGTCAAGGAGTTGCCGCATACATATCAAGCATGTATCAACGACAATTAATCATGGCAATCATAATAACAATTTCCATACGTATACGGGTATTCTAACATATACATAAAATACGTTATTTATAACATAGATTATACATATTCGTAAATCGAAATAGATAGCGCATTTGGCATGTATAATAGCATTCACGTCATGAATAAATCATTATCTAACATTGAAAGTCTTGAAAACCATAACCAAAACGTATATAGTCTGCACCTTAAACCAGAAAACACGTATTAGATGTGATTCAGACGATAAATCTTCATCAACGGCGGATACGCTACCTATGGCATGAAACAAGTTAGCTATAACTTCACTACAACTATTTTAAGCTCCAAAACAGGTTAGGGTTTGTTTAACTTACCCAAGAGCGGAATCAGAATTGCCAGAATAACGATTTAGATACGCAGATTCGATACGTAGATGAAATGGGAAGAATCTCATGGAGAATCAACAGGTTCTCTCTTACTTTCTCTCTTTTTTTTCTCTCTTGAATAGCTAGGGTTTAGAAAATTCGTATGGAATTTGGGAATGAGGGTTTAGGCCCATTTATAAGCCTAAAGTCAATGAAAACAGCCTTAGGGCCAAGGTATACTTAGGTTATAACCAAATCGGGCTCTTTCTGATCCAACGGAGCACTTCTGGAGGTCCTCTTATCAAATACGGTCAGACTTAAGCTCACTAGTATTGGATCTTAAGCAAGTTAAGTTTTCAGTCCAATCGGGTTTCCAGATCGTCCGTGGCGGACCAGTTTCAATTCAACAGTTACCAAAATTCGATCAAGGCCACAAGTACTTTGACATGTATGGGCCACCTTTCCTGATCCGATGGTGAATTTGGGTTGAAATCTAACGGTCAGAACGCTTAGAAATATCGCGCAAGCGACACGTCTCAGATTACTTAAAATCATATTTAATTTTTTAAAAATCTTTGTTTTCTTACTCTCTTCACTCCGGACTCAAGGAAATGGTCTCAGGATATCGTTTGGGTTTGATTTTCGAGGTGATAGTTAAGTCCAACTAGGCGGTCATAAGGGTTTAAGTTCATTGATATCAGATTTTCGACGTGCGGTCTAGATCCAATACGAAGTTACAAAGTATTCCCGGGAGCAACTAGGTTTAGAGTTGGATCTTATATTTCAGGACAATATAGTGTCAACGATTATATAGGTTTTGGGTCTTACAAATCTATTAAAAGTTATTGGGGCTAATTTCACATGTAATTTAATTTAGCACTAGCTAATACACATTAAACTTCTAAGGGATTTAGTTCTAAATGATTCCTACTGGAGGTGGTACTCGGGTCTAAGTACGGATTTTTCTAAGACGTTACAATCTACCCCCCTAAGAAAAAAATTTCATCCTCGAAATTCATACCTTCTCATACTCCTCAAGGATCTGGGGGTAATTCTTCCTGACCTCAGCTTCAGTCTCCCAAGTGGCTTCTTCTTCGCTATGATGCGTCCACAGAACTTTCACAAGTGGAATAACCTTGCTACGCAATACCTGATCCTTCCTATCCAAAATACGCGTCAGGCGCAGTTCATAAGTGGCATCCTCGCTCAACTGCACCTGCTCCCAACTGATAATATGAGAAGGATCGGGAACGTACTTCTTCAATATGGACAAATGGAACACGTTATGCATGCCTGCGAGTGGTGTAGGCAAAACAAGGTGATACGCTACTGCCCCCACTCGATCAAGTATCTGGAACGAGCCAATGAATCTCGGTGTGAGCTTCCCTTTCTTACCAAACCTAAGAACTCCTCACATGGGAGAAACCTTAAGGAATACATGGTCCCCAACATCGAACTCAAGCGGTCGCCGTCTCGTATCGGCGTAGCTCTTCTGCCTGCTCTGTGCTGAGAGCAGTCGACGTCGAATAATGTCGATCTTCTCTGAAGTCACCTGGACCAATTCTGGGTCAATCAGAGTCTTTTCGCCCACTTCTGCCCAATAGTGCGGCGCTCTACACGGGCGACCATACAGTGCCTCATATGGAGCCATGCCAATATTCGCCTGGAAGCTATTGTTATACACGAACTCTGCATAAGGAAGACAGTCATCCCAATTGTCCTTAAAGTCCAACACATAAGCTCGCAACATATCCTCTAAAATTTGATTCACACGCTCTGTCTGCCCGTCTGTCTGCGGATAGAACGCGGTACTGAACTTCAACTTCACACCCATTGCTTCCTGGATACGAGTCCAGAAGATAGATGTGAATCGGGTGTCTCGATCAGACACAATCTCCAATGGAACTCCATGCAGGCGTACAATCTCCTTGATTACAATCTAGTCAACTCGTCTGTAGAATTTGTGACTCTGATCGGTAGGAAATGAGCTGACTTCGTTAATCTATCAACGATCACCCAAATAGAGTCATGTCCCTTCCTCGTCTTCGGCAGTCCAGAAATAAAATCCATAGAAATAAAGTCCCACTTTCATTCAGCTATGGGCATGGGTTGAAGCAATCCAGGAGGTCGGCGATGTTCTACCTTAACTCGCTGACACGTGAGACAACGGGATATGAACTTAGCAATGTGAACCTTCATATTATCCCACCAGTACGATCTTTTCATATTCTGATACATCTTCGTGCTACCTGGATGCATCGCAAGCCTCGAATTGTGGGCTAACTCAAGAATCTTTCGTCTCAAGTCAGGTATGTCTGGAACGCATAAGTGGCCTCGATATCCCAAGCCCCCATCTGTACCAATAGTCCACTCAGAGTCCTCATCAGCACCAACCCGCTCCTTCATCTTCACCAGAAGCTCATCGCCTGCCTGAGCCTCAATAATGTGGCTATCTACGAGGGGTTGTACACGAACATGTGCGACGACTTCATACGGCTCTTCCACTGTGAGTTTCTGCTTAAAGTCTTGCACGAACTCACCATATCCCATTTTGCAATCATAAGCGGAGCCACAAATTCTATAGTCTTCTTGCGGCTCAACGCATCTGCCACAAGGTTTGCCTTGCCCGGATGGTAGGAAACCTCAAACTTAAAATATTTCAAGGTCTCTATCCATCGGCGCTGCCTCATATTCAAATCTCGCTGTGAGAATATATATATCTAAGGCTCTTGTGGTCCAAAAAGAGCTCAAACTCTTCTCCGTAGAGGTAATGTCTCCAGAGCTTTAATGCGAAAATTACAGCTACTAACTCTAGGTCGTGCGCAGGGTAATTCTCCTCGTGCTTCCTTAATTGTCTCGAGGCATATGCAATCACCCTGTCCTTCTGCATAAGGATATAACCCAGACCAACACGAGACGTGTCAGTATAAATCGCATACTTAACCCCTTGCTCTGACAATATTAGCACAGGGGTGGACGTCAACTTATCCTTCAGCTCCTGAAAAGCTGCTTCAGCCTTTTCATTCCAGGCAAACTTCAAGTCTTTCCGTGTCAACTGAGACAACGGTCTGGCAATCTTATAAAAGTCTCGAATGAATCATCAATAGTAACCTGGTAGACCTAGAAAACTCCCCACTTCAGTAACTGAACTGGGCTGCTTCCAATCCTGAACCGCAGCGACCTTAGCGAGGTCAACAACAATGTCTTCCTTGGACACCACATGTCCCAGGAACTTAACTTCTTTCCAAAAGTCGCATTTCTTATACTACACGAACAACTAGTTCTCCCTGAGAGTATTCAATACTGTTCTCAGGTGCTCCTCGTGCTCTTCCCGACTCATTGAGTATATCAAAATGTCATCGATAAAGATAATGACGAACCGAAACAGAAATGGCTGAAACACTCTGTTCATCAGATCCATGAACGGTCGGAGCATTCGTGAGTCTAAAAGACATCACAAGAAACTCATAATGACCCAAAATTGGTCCTGAACGCAGTCTTCTACACGTCTTCATCCCTGACGCGTAATTGATGATACCAGATTATAAATCTATCTTCGAGAAATAATGTGCCCCCTTTAACTGATCGAACAGATCATCAATCCTGGGCAAGGGATACTTGTTCTTCACTATCACTTGATTCAGCCTGCGATAATCAATACATAACCGCAGGGAACCGTCTTTCTTCTTCACAAACAAGATAGGCGCTCCCCAAGGTGACACACTCGGTCGTATAAATCTTGCCTCAAGCAAAATATCGATCTGTCTCCTCAACTCCTCCATCTCACATGGAAGCATACGATACGTCAACAGGGAAATAGGTGTCGCACCGGGCACAAGATCGATAGTGAAGTCAATCTTGCGCCAAGGGGGAAGCCCTGGAATCTTCTCAAACACATCAAAGAAATTACGAACTACTAGCATAACTTCTAACATCGAAACATCAGAACTCTCTAACATGGAAGCGTAACTGCTAACACGATAGGACTAACTGACCTGAACTGGAAAAGATAAGACCGCGCCCTCAGGTCCATAGGCTGTCACAACTCTGGCCTCGTAATCAATCTCTGCTCTCATCTTCGCGAGCCAGTCCATCCCAAATGTAACATCATAATGACACAGTGGGGTGATAATCAGGTCGACGACCACTGTCTTACTACCCAAATCTATCGAGCAAGACTCACAGGTCCGAGTAATATCTGATGTAGTCCCTGTAGCTGTCGTGAGTCTCACTCCCTTCGCGGGAGCCGTAACCAAACCTAGCCGCTTGACCGTAGCACAAGAGATGATTGAAACAGTGGAACCAGTGTCCACCAATAAGAAGATAGGCATACCTAGGATGTGAGCAGGAACCTCGAATGATGTCGGTGCTGAATCTGCCTCGGGCGCCTCAGCTATGAACGCATGAACTTGAGCTTGCTGGGGTCGATGCGATGGAGGAACCATGGGCCGTTGTGGCAGCCTGAAATAAGGTGTTGGAGGTCTGAAGGAAGGATGAGCTGGTGCTGATCGAATGGGTGGTGTTGAAATAGCCTGAGGCATCGGAGGCCGATCCTCTGAGGCGACGAGAAATCACTATCTTGCATCCGAGAAAAATAAGATATCTCACCGTGGCCAGACTTCTTACAATAGTTTCACCACACATCAGGACACCTCACATGGGCAGGAGATGCAGAAAATTCCTACGATGAATCGATACGAGGCCTCTTACCAAGGAAAGGCCTACTCGGGAAATCAGGTCGCGGCTTGGGAACCATAGGTGCATGTGTGCGGGACAACATCTCCCCGTCCTGCTCTGCTCATAAGGACATGCTCACCAACTCAGCATAAGAAGAGATGCTCACACAGCACATCTTCGATCGAATCTCGGGTCACAAACCCTCAGAAAAATGTCGCATCCTCAACGGCTGATCACCTAGAATTAAAGGAGCATACCTGCCCAGCTCCGTAAACCGGTTCTCGTACTCAGTCACCTACATGCCTCCCTGGTGAAGGCGAAGGAACTCACTCTCCTTCTTGTGCCGGTAAGTGACCGAAAAATACTTCTCTTGGAAACAAGCCTCAAATGCCGCCCACGTCCACTCAAATCCCTCCGCAACTGTGCGGAGAATGTTGTCCCACCATAAGCTAGCCTCCTTCTCAAATATGAAGGTGACAAGCTCAACCTGCTCTGCCTCAGAAAAGTGCAACGATCTAAGCAGCTTAAAGATACGGTCGATCCAATACTCAGCCTCCTCGGGTCTGTGAGTACCTAAAAATTAGGAGGCCTCAAGCGCTGAAATCGCTCGAAAGTGCCGCTCGCACTAGTATTCCCAACAAGGTATAGAGGCGAGGCAGGTGGAGTTGCTCCCATCGACTGAGCAAAGATACTAGTCATGGAGGATAAGAATTGCTGCTGCTGTATCTGTTGCTCCTGCATCAACAGCATCATCTGCTCTAGCTTATCAGGAGGCGGAGCGGACTGTGATGTAGAAGGTGTTGACGCAGACACACGGTTCTGCTCAGGAACCGCAGGTGTGACAAGAGGTACCACAGAAGGTGTCACAGGAGGCCGCCCAACAGCAGGGCCAGAAGCCGGCTGAGAACTCGGCATGGGATCAGAACGAGATGGGCCTGAATGGGGGTCCATATGAGTATCGCACAGGACAAGGGCCCCGTCTAGCGAATCACCTAGAGAGAGACGGGTCGAATATCTCAAGCCCTTAGGTGGCATACCCTACACACAACAGAGGGTAATAACCAATGAGATTAGGCATTCACATAGTCCATCCACATCATTAACTTCACAAGTCAAAGAAACGACATGCATTTCATTATCAAAATTGTCACAATACATTATGTGCAGCATTACATGAATCGCAACAGAGAAAGTATGTGAGCAAACAACTAAGCTTCAAACACTAAGCAACTATCAAACTACCAAACCACTACCAAACCACACATAAAAATAAGCAATAAGAAATAAACAACAACTACATAAAGCCTATTCATCGAAATTTGGTGATGGAGAAGGGGCACTCTTATCCTTCAGGCAGCACAAGATAGTCTTCAGCGTGCTGGTTACTTTCTTAAACTTATGCTTCATGAGGCCCCGTAAATCCATAATATCCTATCAAAGAGTGGCCTGGCCCTTCTCAAGTCTAACTAAATGGGCTTCTCTATCAGCCCTATCAGGATCATGCTCCTGAGTCGCAAGAGGAGGAAACTCATCAGTATCTTGAGCCTACTCTTCCTCTTCGTCTTGCATTTCTTCCTCTACCTTTGCCCCACCTTCTTCTTCACTTCTCTCTCCTTCTTCGCTCTCAGACTCATCCTCACTCTCTTCAAGTTGGGCTTGTCGTTGCCGAGGCCCGATCTTCATCTTGTTGAGAGTGGTCTCGGTGATGTAATGGACCGGCGCTGACAATTTCGTTCCAAGTCTGTAGATAAACTCAAGTGCCAGCTTGCATATGAGTCGGCCAAAGGAGAGTGACTCAGTTGTTCTTCTTGATCACGCGATAAGGATGATCTGTCGCAGGATAAACATAGGCATGCATAACTTCTCTCCCTGCCCCACTTGGTACAAGAAATCCACCATGAGACGCGTGCACTCACTGCGATTACTCCACCTGGGGTAGACATTGAACGTGCAGATGTGGTGAAGTAAACAAAAATCACCCGACATATAGGTCGCCAAGAGACTCTTATTATGCTGCCACTCAACTAAATGACCACATAGAAACCTGGTGCGGCGATCCCTTTCACGAATACTATTCAGATTCCTCTCACTAGCATGTACCTCGCTAAGTGGCACATTCAGGAGTCGAGCTATCAACCTCACGTTGATTATGGCTTCTCAGTCTCTGCCAAAGAGGATCTTGAACTGCAAGGGCTCCAGCGTAAGGTCCCGAATGTGGGCATAGAAGGCACGAACAGTGCTCACATTTATACGCAATTCGCCTTCAAATAGCTGACCCCACCCAGCTTCTTCAAAGCGCTCGAATAACAAATATTCGCCAAAGAGTCATCCATCCACATGCACTTCGAAAAGAACCCTACGGTCCTCGTAGACCCCATGAGACAACTCGGCCAACAATGATCTTCCTATTGGAGCATGGGGATCTAAATCCCGCTTCGTCTGCACTTCTCTCCCAATGCTTGAACTCACGGTAGCTCCTCTAGGCCTTCTCGAACGAGCGGGGCGACTAGGCCCAGCCTCATCCACAGGGGCACGCTTCTTTCCCATCAGAGAATGGATGGTGGAAATGAAAAATAAAGCCATAACAAGCTCCAAGAAAGCCATGAAAAATAAATAAAATGAAGGGAAGGGCTGAGATCTTTGGGTCTCCACGAATTTGGGCTTGATATGAGAGTGTAAAGGTTCAAAGAAAGAGAGTTTTGAAGAAAGAAAAGATCCAAATAAGATGGGTTGGGGGTTAACACGATTTTGGAGCTTAAATGAGAGATTTGAGAGCTTAAATCAAAGGAAATGGAAGGATTAGGTGATGGGTATGGCTGAGCACGGTGAAGGGAAGAAGGATTTAACGAAAAATGAAAGGAGTGATCGAAAGAATGATTTGAAAGAGAATGGGGCAATTTTGAAGAAAAGAAAAAGCTTGGGAGGGTGGTTTGTGAAGGAAGTAGTAGATTGGGGATGAAATAGGGGTCGAACCCTGTACCAGTGGGTCCCACTAGGCCCCACGTGCCATCAGCCCGAAGGCCTGGTCCAAACAGGCCCACCGGTCGGCAAGGCCCTCGCCGGCCACTGACCAAACCTGTGACACTCTGAAAATCGGGGGTCGAGCAGACTCTCAGCTCCCGAGTTTTAATGCATCGCTTATGCAACATAAATGAAGATGATTGAATGTTGTTCATAGTAGTGCATTAAACATGAGTGGGATTACACCAAAATAGTAATTCATACTCCAGATCAGTTTAAATAACGCAAGCAGAAGACTTTAAAATATATATAAATGATAGGAAATCAAAGATCACTGTCAATCTGCTAGAGTATGAATACATCTCTGAGTCACCATATACATGTAATGTTCTAAAAATAAAATGTCAAAAAGAATCCAACTACGATAGTATGCCCTGTAGCCCTGTCAATCAATACGGCCTAAGCGAAGCCGTCAGAGAACTGCATATAAGAGAACTCATCCTGATCGTCGTAATAGTCAGGCTCCACCTCCCGAGTCGCATCCTCATCTGCAACTAAGACAGAGTCTGGTGGGTGTTCAGAACACCGTCCCAGAACGTGGGAGTGAGTGATCAACTCAATGGAATCATAGAGTAAAGATTAACATGTTATCAATTCAGTCAAGCAGTAATGGTAAAGCAAACATATCAACCATTCCTAAATACTCTTATTAATGCAGGGATGAGATGTTTCATGAATGCATGCCCTCGCCTACACTCCCTCGTGCGACATCATCTTACGTTCGCGGCATGCTTTCAGCCCTCTATGCACTTCATCATCGGCACATGCAGTGCGATGATATGAACATGATTACCGAGTTATTATTAATCCTTTTCATACAGCAGGATTGGGAAGCTAAGTTACCTCCCTTGTATCATTACCCAAACGATGATTCATTTTCGGGTCGTCAGTCCGAGACAATCTCATACGATAATATAGTTCTAGATCACTGTAAAGGGCTCGTTACCAATCAATACAGGTCTAGTTATATCCTATAGACTACAACAAGGCTCGTCACCCCAATGCAGTTTCAGGATATACTCGAGGTCACTACAAAGGGCTCGTCAGCAATCAGAGTAGGCTGATAGCTCGAATATAGTGTCCCATACCATCATAGTCGGGTCACGAGTATAGGTGCTCACTGGTCACTACAAAGGGCTCATCACCAATCAGAGTAGGCCGACAGCTCGAATATAATATCCCATACCACCATAATCGGCTCATGAGTCTTAACGGATCGAGGTACCAAGGTTAGAGGAGCTTTCCAATGGTGAGTTTGGTACCTTAGGTTCAAACAGTTGCGTCCATACATGGTGAACATACATCGGGTCAATTGGGTTGCTTGACGGGCTCGACTAGCACGAGCGCACGTCGAGTGAATCGACATGAACTGAGCAAACACTTCGTGTGGCCACACCACTGCTGACAACTCTAGTACGAGTCATCTCTCAATATACTTAAATATCATACTTTACCTATTTCTAATTCATTCAGACATTTACACAAACACTTGGATTACACTATTCGACATACATCACGTATGTTGACATATTGCGTATTTGGGTAATTCCTTTTACTAAGGAGTTGTCGCATCCATAACAAGCATGTACTAACAATGATTTATCATGGTAATTACAGATCCAAAATTCATACGTATACAGGTATTTCAACAAATACATAGAATACACTACGGTATACATATTTTATACGTATTCGTAACATGAAACAAATGACACGTTGTGCATGCGAAATAGCATCCACATCAACAATAAATCATTACTGACATTGAAAGCTTTGAAAACCATAATCTATACGTCTATAATTTGCACCTTACACCGTAGAAGCTTAACGTATATGATTCTAAACCGTAAGTTTTCGTCAACGGCGGTTTAGCAACCTATAACATGAACTAGATTAGCTATTTTATTACTTCATCTATATCAAACCTTAAAACAGGTTAGGGTTTGATTTCTTACCTAAATGTGGAATCAGAATCGTCGAAATAACAATTCAGATGGATGGAAGTTAGCACGTAGTGCATTTGGGTGGAATCACAAGATGAAATCACCACTTCTCTCTCACTTTCTCTCTCTTTTCCTTCTCTCTCCTAGGATTTTTCTTAAATTCGTATGGAGCAAATGAGAGAGGGTTTAAGGCCCTTTTATAAGCTCTAAATCGACGAAAATAGCCCTAAGGATAAGGTATACTTAGGTTATAACCAAATCGGCTTTGTTCTGATCCAACGGAACACTTCTGGAGGTCCTGTTACCGAGTGCGGTCGGACTTAAGCTCTTGGATGTTGGATCTTAATCAAGTTAAGTTTTAAGTTCGATCGGATTTCCAGATCGACTATGGCAGACCAGTTTCAGTTCAACAGTAACCGAAACTCTATCAAAGCCACAAGTAATTTGACATGAGTGGGCCATCATCCCTGATCTGAGGGTGAATTTGGGTCAAAATCCAACGGTTAGAATGCTTGTAAATAGCGTGCAAGCAACACGATCCAGATTACTTAAAATTATATTTAATTTCTTAAAAATCTTCAGTTTCTCACACTCTTCACTCCGGACTCAAGGAAATAGTCCCAGAGCAGCGTTTGGATGTGATTTTTAAGATGATTGTCAAGTCCAACAACGCGGTCATTATCTTCTAAGTTCATCGCAATCGAACTTTCGACGTGCGGTCCAGGTCCGATATGAAGTTTCAAAGTGCTCCCATGAGCAACTGAGTTTAGAGTTGGATCCTAGATTTTTGAGTAACATAGCGTTACTAATTCTATAGGTTTTGGATCTTACAGATCATATTTAAAGTGATTGGTGATAATTTCACAGGTAATCTAGGTTAGTACTTAGCAATTCTCATCTAATTTTTAAAGAATTTAATCCTGAGGGATTTCTGACTAAGTTGGTACTCGGGTCTTTGTACGGATTTTTCCGAGTCGTTACAAAACCAGTGAGGCCTCGCCCTTTGGGTGAGGACCTCACCACTCCCTGGGTCCAAAAAAGTCAAGGTCCCACCTTAGGACCCCTTGAAAGTGGTTCGTTTGGCCCCCTCTTCCGATTTGAGCCGTTTCGGGTCATTTTGGAACTAAACTGATTTCTATTCACATTTATCGATTTCTAACAGCTGGAATGAGATGAAACGCAGTCTATACGCGCCAATTGACGGTCTAAACTTAATTTGGAATCATTATGTGTGATCAAGAGTGTGCACGGACTCGATCTCGGTGATCATTTTCAGTAAACTTTCGCCAGACAACACATATGGGGTCCTAGACCTGTTTCTAGAGTGTTCTCGCACCCTCCTATGCTATAGTGGCATCAACGTACATTATGTGACCCTAACCCAGGTCTAGTTTAATCCAGATCATGCTCTGATACCAACTTGTAACGCCCTGAAATTCGGGGGTCGAGCATATCTTAGCTCTCGAGTTCCAAAATATCACTTATACAACATAAATAATGATGGATGTATGTTGTCTGTATTAGCGCATAAAGCATGAAGTAGATTAAGCCAGATCAACAGACATAATTCAGGGATAGATAGAAAATGCAAGTGGAAGACTTAAGTACATATATAATCCAAAAATAATTTCCAAAAGATAAGTGCTCTGCCCAGGGTAATAAGTACAACTGTGTATCAAAATATATGTATCAAACTGTGCAAAATCAACATATACATATCTCAGAATCCCCGCCAGTCAGGACAAGGCTCACATGAACCCGCCTGAGAACTGCATGAATGAGAAAACCTCCTCGTCCTCGTCGAACTCTGGCTCCGCCTCGCAGGCATCGCCGTCACCTGCAGTTAAGTCAAAGTCTGGTTGGTGTTTAAGCACCATCCCAGAACGTGGGAGTGAGTGATCAACTCAGTGGAGCTATACAGCAAAGGTTAACATGTTATCAATTCAATCAAGCAGTAATGATAAAGCAGTGCAATCAAACATGTCCTAGATACTCTTATTAATGCGAGAATAGATGAGATAATGATGCATGCCCACACCACAAACTCCCTCTGCGATCTTCATCTTACGGTCGCGCATGTCAGTCACTTCCTCAGTGCTCTTACATCAACACCGATAGCACATGCAGTGCAATGACATGAGTATGCTTACCAAGTTCTTATTAGTCCTTTTCATACAGCAGGATTGGAAAGTAAAGACACCTCCCTTATACCAATTCTCAAACATTGATCCATTCTAGGGTCGTCAGTCCTAGAAAATCTCATACAATGTACGGTTCTAGATCGCTGTAAAGGGCTCGTCACCAATCAATACAGGTCTAGTTATATCCCAAATACTACAACAAGAGTCGTCGCCCTTATGTAGTATCAGAATATACTCGAGGTCACTACAGAGGGCTCGTCACCAACAAGACTCATGAGCCAGACGTGGTGGTATGGGACACCGTGGGCGAGCTGTCGGCCTACGCTGGGGTGATGAGCCTCCCCGTAGTGACCAGTGAGCAACTCAAACTCGTGAGCCGAATACGGTGGTATGAGACACTGTATTCGAGCTGTCGGCCTACACTGATCAGGTGACGAGCCCTTTGTAGTGACCTCGAGCATACTCTGAGGTTACGTTAAGGCGACGAGTCTTTCCGTAGCAACTAGAGTATAAACTAGCCCTACACTGATCAGGTGACGAGCCCTTTGTAGTGACCTAGAACTACAACATCGTATGAGATTTACTAGGACTGATTACCCTAGAATGGATCATTGTTTAGGAATTTATATAAGGGAGGTACCTTAGCTTCCCAATCCTGCTGTATGAATAAACCTATGTAAGAACATGGCTAATATCATGCATGCAACGCATTACGTGTGCGTTTGGCGTAGCAGGTCAAGTACTGAGGAAGTGTTGCATGCGCGACCATGAGATGAAGTCACTGAGGGAGCGTAAGCGAGAACATGCATCATTAATTCATATCATTCTTCCATTAACAAGAGTACTTAGGACCTGATTATTGTATTGCGTTATCATTACTGCTTGACTGAATTGATAACATCTTAACATTTACTTTATTGTTCCATTGAGTTGATCACTCACTCCCACGTTACGGGACGGTATTTTAAACACCAACCAGACCTTGTTTTAGTTTCAGATAATGACGATGCGTATGAGGTGGAGCTAGACTTTTATGATGATGAGGGTTTCTCCTATATGCAGCTATCAGGCAGGTCTATGTAGACTATGTTCTGATCGATGGGGTTACAGGGATGCTGATTAGATGTCATTACGCTTGTTATTTTGTACTTTTGGAACACCCATGTATATTCATTTTGTCTATTTTTGGAGTATACATGTATATATTTAAACTGGTAACATGTTCACACTCTGGAGACTTATGACAATTTTTATATTTTATATATCTATCACAGTCTTCTACTTGAGAAATTTAACTGTGTCTAGAGTATGATATGCTGATTTGGTATAATCTCATTCATGTTTCATGCACTAATATGAACAACATTCAATCATTATTATCTATGTTGCATAAGTGATGCGTTGGAACTCAGGAGCTGAGCTTCTGCTCAACCCCCAATTTTTAAGGCGTTACAAGATGGTATCAGAGCATGATTTGGATTAAACTAGACCTGGGTTATGGTAACACGACACACTCTAGCTCACTCAAACTTAGGAAGGGGGTGATGGAATCTAAAAATCACATTAGAATCCCAAGTTTCACCGATAGGCGAGATTAACTACTGTAGTTTAGCCCATACGCATTCAAGATCATGCGAATAGATCTCAACACATTTAGACCGATAGTCGATAAGTTGGAGTTGTACTTGACAATTTTGAACTCCTTTCACCCCTCCACCCTTTCACACCCATATGAGTTCAAACTCATCTTTTGTGTCTCGTAACCTTACAAACCCATAAACCCATCTCACCCTACAAGCTATTTCAACCCAATGGCACTTTTTGAGCTAGTTACAGCCATCTTCTCGATCCCTACGCTTCTTTTCCTCATGGAAAGGAAGAGAGCGGCCCCAAATGAGGCTGGACCTAGCCGTCCAAGCCATTCTAAGAAGAAGACAAGTGCAAGCACCGAGCAAAAGTCGAAACGGGATCTCGACCCTCGAATTTCGTTAGAACGGTCTCTACCGACGGGCAAGACCAAACACTGTAGCTTAGTCCATAAACAGTGACCATCAAGTGATGAGACATCTAGAGTTTTGGACCTAAAGTTGGTACTCCTAGATTTCGAAAGATCTAACAGTATATGAAATCTAATAAATTAATAATGTGAACCCTAGAACCTCCTTAGCTGATATGGTCATGAGTGAAGTGCTCGAGCACAGTTAAATTCAAGTCCGGGCAACTCAATTTCAATCAGACAACTTTTGACCCTAAGCGATAGAACAATTCCCTGTATTAGAAATGGTACGAAATTATCTAGTGTATAAACATAGGTTTTAGGTTACAACTAGTGGATTACCGCTACTCATAAGTTAAGACTAGGCTACTGGTTATACTCAGGAATGTAAAAGACTAGTTATGCTAAGATAATTGACTTGATTAGGTTGAAGTGAGACCTCATTCCTTCGTTGAATCCCCTTAATACTTAAAGGCTCCTTTAGTAACTCTCAGGAAGCTTATTTGACTTAGAACCATTACGCTCAAGGAAAACTTATAAATTCCTAGGAAGTAATGTTAGGTCAAATCAATACACCCTTTAGAATTGTCTTTCCAAGGACTTATTACAATTGAGAATACAGAGTAGAGGAACTATATATAAGCGAAGTATTCGCGGTTTGAATCTCAATCTTGGTAGTTAAGACTAGGCTATTGGTTATACTCAGGAATGTAAAAGACTAGTTATGCTAAGATAATTGACTTGATTAGGTTGAAGTGAGACCTCATTCCTTCGTTGAATCCCCTTAATACTTAAAGGCTCCTTTAGTAACTCTCAGGAAGCTTATTTGACTTAGAACCATTCACGCTCAAGGAAAACTTATAAATTCCTAGGAAGTAATGTTAGGTCAAATCAATACACCCTTTAGAATTGCCTTTCCAAGGACTTATTACAATTGGGAACACGGAGTAGAGGAACTATATATAAGCGAAGTATTCGCGGTTTGAATCTCAATCTTGGTAGTTACCACTGAACTCAATGCTCTGATTAAGCAGAAGATTGGGATCAACTAGGATTAAGAACTAATACGACACATTTTTTGTCTTAGCTAGGCAGAAAGTCAATGTATCCAGCTCAGACCCACTACACAACTTTTCTTCCGTATTGGCCCGACCACTTACAACCAAAAGTTTATTACTTTGCCTTTGGGAAGTGTTAAGAACATATAGCCAATAGAGATTAGGCATCTTGCTACAAACTCACACCCGTCCCTTGAATCAACCACAACACCCATTATTTTTAGCTTCTTTCTGTAATCATAGGTACCAATGCCATAGTACACATCGTCAATGGAAGGGAAACTACTGTATTGGGAGATCGTATCCCATTTCATGTCAAGGATAGGTCTTAAATTATACTGTGACGCCCCGGTCATTGCTTCATGTGGGCGGGCACATGTGGGCTGGCCCCAAGGAAGGCTGGCAGGCTACTGTGCTGGGCAAGCTACTGTTGCAGTTGACTGTAGCGTAACTTGTCCCACATCGAAAGAGTTGTCTAGAGTTGTGGTGGTTATATGTGGGGTTCCTCCCTTAACAGACATGATGTGTTGGCCTTGTGCGCCAGGCAAAACCTCCGCTGTGCACTCTGATGACGGTTGGGTTGGACAATATCATGGACGGGTAGGTGCTGATGTGGGCGAGACCAGGGGAGCACCGGGTCTGGGCGAGCTACCAGTATCTTTACCCCAAATGATGCGTTTTAAAGCCGTGAGCCCACCAGGCAAAGCGGACAATATCATGTGATGTGGGGGTAGGCCTCACAAATGGTATCAGAGCCGAGGACAGCTCTGCCCTCGGTGGGGGATAATGTGACGCTCCGGTCACTGCTTCATGTGGGCGGGCACATGTGGGTGGGCGCACATGTGGGCAGGCCCCAAGGAAGGTTGGCGGCCTACTGTGTGGCTGGCAGGCTACTGTGCTGGGTGAGCTACTGTTGCAGTTGACTGTAGCATAACTTGTCCTACATCGGAAGAGTTGTCTAGAGTTGTGGTGGTTATATGTGGGGTTCCTCCCTTAACAGACATGACGCGTTGGCCTTGTGCGCCAGGCAAAACCTCCACTGTGCACTCTGATGACGGTTGGGTTGGACAATATCATGGACGGGTAGGTGCTTATGTGGGCGGGACCACGGGAGCACCGGGTCTAGGCGAGCTACCAGTATCCTTACCCCAAATGACGCGTTTTAAAGCCGTGAGCCCACCGGGCAAAGCGGACAATATCATGTGTTGTGGGAGTGGGCCTCACATATACCTTGTTCCGACATATGGATCAGGACATAGATTCTTGAGCCTTCAGAGTAGAAATAATTTTTAAGGGGGGTAGAACATTATGAGCTCAATCTAGTTAGGTCAGCTAATACAACCATTGGATCAAAGTGGCGCAACGGAAGCATGTTGGCCCCTTCCCCACTGGCCCAGGATCAAAGGGAATTGATCTAGCTATACATAAGGATAAGTCATTAAATAGGATTTGAATCTTTCTTAGAAGGTAAATAATGAAGTCATTGAATAAAAGCAATTAGATTTCGAGTATTAAACCAATTCATATTAAAGAATATGCCTAACAATGGGTGTAGCTGAGTTGCAATAGCCAATGTCAGTGTATCTACAATGTGTTCGTTGCATACAGACCCAAGATGAGCCTTAGTCAATTTTAGGGTGAACCAATTTTTATGAAGGATAGACTCAAATGAGCCAGATTAGCAGAGATAGTATACACCGTACCATGCAGATAAACTTGAAATTAATCAAGCTTAGGCAAAAGGGATAGTAGAATCTTTACTCATTACCTTTAGCCAATTTCGGGGATGAAATTATTTTTAAGGGAGGTAGATTGTAACACCCCAAATTTTTTCCAACCTTGAGTTAGACGCTTTAGGCAATGGGTCGATCATAACACCTTAATTGACTTCTCAGAACTCAATCCTAAGGCATCAAATCCCTTTTTCAAGCTATTTCCTTCAAAATCTCACCTTTCACCACCTCATTCTTCAAATTTTTTTCAAGTAATTTCATATTAGACACTAATCGTAAAATTTAAATGATGAAGAACAATAATTGAATTAAAATTTACTCTAAATATTGAATATATAACTAAATTGGGTTTTTGACCTTAACCTTTTTGGAATCTCACGATATAAATAAGTTATTTGAATAGATTAGCTTCTCATACCCCCAAAATCATATATCGCACGTTAAACAAATCATTTTAGCTTGTAAAATACACCCGTTTCAAATATCGGATCGGCGAAACCACATCAAACGGACTCGAGGGCCCAAACGACGTAAATCGGGGGGACTCGAGGTGGGTCCCGCACATTCCCAGCACCCCCGGGGGGGATGGCATCACCCCTGGGGTGATGTCCAGCGGTCAGCGAGGACCTCACCGGTTCCACGAGGCCTTGCCGCCTGGCTTGCCTAGCGGGCTGCAACGGGTCGGGCGGCCCGTTTTTAGCCATTTTTTCCGCACTTTTAATCCAACTTCAAAAGGTCATATCTCCCTCGTTATAACTCGGATTTAGGTGATTGAAAAGTAAGATTGAAGATAAATGAGTCTAGTTTTATATAAAAATAAGTAAAAAATATAATAAAATATTTAATATAATTAAAAGTAGGTCGTGGTGATAACTATCTGAAAATTATTCATTGGACAGCTGCTGCTTCTGAAATTTTTAGAATTTTTTTACAACACGAAACCTCATGAAATTTGGTGGAGACGAAGTAAACTTGATGATGAACTAATAAAAAATAATATACTAACTAGAAGTGCCAAAAGGGAGCATAAAATGGCCCTAGGACCTTATTCTATTATAATTAGGGTTGAATTTGGTTAAGTACTGAACTAAACGATCAATGGATTTAGCTTGAATTACTTTAAATACGATCTGTAAGATCCAAAATAAGTAGAACCTCTTATGCTACGTTACCTAGAAACCTAGGATCAATCTCTAAACCCAGTTACTCTTGGGAGCATCGTGAAACTCCGTATCGGACCTGGACCGCACGTCGAAAGTCCGATTACCCCAAGACTATACGATTATGACCGACTTGTTGAACTTGAAAACCACCGTAGAAATCAAGTCCAAATGATATCCCGGAACTATTTACTTGAGCCCAGAGCAAAATGTGTGAGAAATGTGAATATCCTTAGAAATAAAATCCAAACTTAAGTAAATTGAGTCGTGTTGCTCGCGGGCCAAATATAAGGATTTAGATAGTCAGAATCTGACCCAATTATACCCTCAGATCAGGAAAAAAAATTTTACACATGTCAGTGCACTTGTGGTCCTGATCGAATACTGGTGACCGTTGAACTGAAACTAGTCTGCCACGGGCGATCTGTAAATCCGATCGGACTGAAAACTTAGCTTGACAAAGATCCAGTGTCAGGGAGCTTAAGTTTAACCGCATTCAGCAAAGGGACATCTAGAAGTGCTCCGTTGGATCAAAACAGACCCTATTTGGCTATAACCTAAGTATACCTTGGCCCTGGGGCCATTTCCATCAGTCCTGAGCCTATATAAATAGCTTAAACCCCCTCTCTCTCATTCCATACGAATTTAGAAAACCCTAAGGGAGAAAAGAGAGAAAAGAGAAGAAAAGTGAGAGAAAGTGAGAGGGAGAGTTGAAGTCTGTTCCTGAGATTCGATCCCATTGCTCCTCATGCTAAGTCAACGCTCTATATCGCTATTTCGGCAATTCTGACCTCATTCTTAGGTAAGAAATCCTAAACCTAACCTATTTTAGGGTTTTAAATAGAGTATAGGATAAAATAGCTAATCTATTTCATACTATAGGTTGCAGTTGTGCCGTAGACGACGAGTTAGAGAATGAACTGAGTTCGTTATGAGTCTACCGGTGTAAGGTGCGGACTATAAATGTTTAGGTTATGATTTTCAAGGCTTTCGATGTTAGTTAATGATTTATGACTAACTTGATTGCTGTCACATGTGCTTAGATGTAAGGATTTTCATTTATTACATATATAGGTGAACTAGGTTGAATATAATGCATTTCATGTGTTTGTTGAAATGTTTGAATGAATATGAAATTATGATTTATGCTTGTTATGATTGATGCGTGGGAATACACGATTGTTGTACATATGACAACTCTTATGTAGAAGGACTTACCATAATATGTGGTTTAACTAATTTATTACAAGCATGTAATATGTGTAGTCTAAGTGTTTGATGAAATGTCTGAATAAGAAAATGCTTATCTATATATATGTAATGAGGGCATTGAGATAAGATTCTCAACTCTCTTACCTGTAGTTACAGTTCTCCTTATGTAACCTATCTTATTACTATGTGATTTGTGGATGAAATGCCTATGTATGATAATATGTACTCTATGTGTTCGTTAAATTGTTTATATGAAATCTATATTTGGATTGGTTGCTACATGCTGTTTGACCAGTACATATGAATGCCTGTTGTATTCAAGGTGTGATTGGGGCTACGATGTAGTCAAGACAATCGGTAACAATTCCTGTTTGAGTGGCCGAGATAGTCTCACCACATTTGATGCGTTTGGTGAATTCGAGTTGTACGATGATTGTCGATTGTGGTTAGCGCTCCACGTCGATTGGCTCAATATACGCTCGTACCAGTTGAGCTTGTCAAGTAACCCGATTAACCCGATGTATGTTCACCATGTATGGACGCCACTGCTTGAATCTAAGGTACCAAACTTACCATTGGAAACCCGTTTAACCTTGGTACCTCGATCTGCTAAGACTCATGAGCCGGACATGGTGGTATGGGACACCTGGTTGAGCTGTCGGCCTACGCTGGGGTGACGAGCCTCCCCGCAGTGACCAGTGAGCAACACAAACTCGTGAGCTGAATACGGTGATATGAGACACTATATTCGAGCTGTCGGCCTACACTGATCAAGTGAGGAGCCCTTTGTAGTGACCTCGAGCATACTCTAAGGCTGCATTAAGGCAACGAGTCTTTCCGTAGCAACTAGAATATAAACTAGGCCTACACTGATCAGGTAACTAGCCTTTTGTAGTGACCTAGAACTACAACATCGTATGAGATTTACTAGGACTGACAACCCTAGAATGGATCATTGTTTAGGAATTTATATAAGGGAGGTACCTTAGCTTCTCAATCCTGCTGTATGAATAAACCTATGTAAGAACATGGCTAATCATCGTGCATGCACCACATTACGTTTGCATTTGGCGTAGCAAGTCAAGTACTGAAAAAGTGTTGCATGCGTGACCATGAGATGAAGTCGCTGAGGGAGCGTAGGCGAGGGCATGCATCATTAATTCATATCATTCTTGCATTAACAAGAGTACTTAGGACCTGACTGTTGTATTGCGTTATCATTACTGCTTGACTAAATTGATAACATGTTAATCTTTATTTTATTGTTCCACCGAGTTGATCATTCACTCTCATGTTACAGGACGATGTTTTAAATACCTACCAGACCTTATTTTAGTTTCAGATGATGGCGATGCATACGAGGCGGAGATGGACTTTTATGATGATGAAGAGGGTTTCTCCTATATGCAGCTATCAGGCGGGTCTATGTAGACCATGTTTTGATCGATGGGGTTACATGAATGCTGATTAGATGCCATTACACTTGTTATTTTGTACTTTTGGAACACCCATGTATATTCATTTTGTCTATTTTTTAAGTATACATGTATGTATTTAACTTGGTAACATATTCACACTCTGAAGACTTACGACAGTTTATATATTTTATATATCTATCACAGTCTTTCACTTGCGAAATTTAACTGTATCTGGAGTATGATATGATGCTGTGGTATAATCTCATTCATGTTTCGTGCACTAATATGAACAACATTCAATCATCATTATTTATGTTGCATAAGGGATGCGTTGGAACTCGAGAGCTGAGCTTCTGCTCGACCCCCGATTTTCAAGGCGTTACAGTATCAGTTAAATTCCTTTTAATAGGCTTCACCAAACTCATTGTCTCAAAAAGTGATATGCCACACATGCTTGGCACGTGAGATACTAATCAAAGTGCACTCACTACAAGAACAGAGACGTTAAGCACGTGTGTGAGATCCAATTAGTCGTGGAGAATTTCATCTCCATCTATAGATGCAAATCCACCGGTTGAGATGAAATTTGTTAATGGTCAAATATTTATAAAGCGGATTTGGAGGTATTCACTGGGCGGGATCTCAGATGCCATGATTTCTAAAACATGGTCTATTGGTCATTAGATAGACAGCTATGATCTAACATCTCGCTCCCATTTATACTTCGCAAAGATGGATCTACCATATTCTGGCTCGTCCAGGAAGTGGATCGATTGTGACCTCGTGTAGGAGATATTCCTGTGCTAGGGCCGACGTGAGGCCCTTAGAGATGGGCATGACAAATCCACTTCGTCCATTCATTTTGAAAGACTGATATTTATGCCAACTATTTATTTGAGTGGAATAACCCTATGAACAGTTCAAATTTCCTATAAACATCATTGTCAGTTTTAACAAGCTTTCAACGGTGATGTTTCTGTTCCTAGTATTTCATTTCGTGTGGCCCACCTGAGTTTTAAAGTCCTGACCAATTGTCAAATTTGAAAAAAGATTAACAGAGTGTCTTTGTCATGCCCATCTCTGCGGGCCCCACACAGCCCCAACAATTATATCTATATATAAATATATACACACCACATTCATTTTAAGTTTATATTCTATGTACGGTATGGGAGTTGTAGAAAACCTCTACAAACATCCTATGGGATGGGAGTTAACACACAACCATATAAACCTCTCATCCAAACATCATGCGGAATAGGAGTTGTAAAAACCTTTCATTCCCATGCCATCCAAACACCATGGCATGGTAGCCGATGGAATTAGAAAACCCATGGTATTGAGACAATTCTCTGACAAAGCCAATTATTACCTTTTTAAAAACCATCCCACCTAATCCCTTCTAATCCCACTGTCCAAACAGCCCCATCGGATCTTAGGCACGCTTAGGTTAGGCATTGTTACGGGGATTTATATTTGATAAGTGGGGCTGTGGTTCGGTGATCCATACCATTCATTTCCTGTTTCTCACCATGGATGGACCATTACCTGAAACTCTTCCATATTTCAAGATGCTAGCCTCCTATCTCAGCCCCTTTCAGTTGAATGTGGTCTGTATTGTTCCTCTAGTTCTCTTTTCTACTTTTCTATCCATGGGCCAGAAATTGGAAGGTTAGCATTGCCATAGGAAGGAGTTTTCTTTTGGGTTCATCATCCATTGACACTGGGCTCAGAAGACCATCTTCTAGGATCAATGAACCAGAGGCCCCATTTATCAGAATTAAAAACCAAATTGTCTTATAATTCCTCATTTATTTGATGGGGAAATGATATTGTTGGTCTAAAAATTAACCATGTGGTGCATGTGTAGTTTGCAGGCGTGTTAAAACTGATTTGCAGTCTAATTCAAGCTGAAAGCCACTGACTCTTGGCGTCGAGATAGAGCAGTGTGTATTTAATTGATCGGAAGACTAATTGTTTATTATGTCAACTGTCGAGTATGCTTATTAGACGATTTGGGAATATTAGGGGCTTTTCTCCCATGAGTTCTTTTTTTTTTTGTCTTGGGAATAACTTTCGAAAGCGCAACAAATGTTAAATAGAATGGAAATTGGAGATAGAGATGGAACAGTGAAACCTACTACTAACACGAGATCACTATCATGGCTGAAATCAATGTGGTGCTTAACCGAGCAACACGCTGATGAGTAAAGGATAAGAAATTTCAAGATCTTTCAACCTAATGCATGAGCGTGAGTGGATTCCTAAATTTACGGTATTCCTTTAGATCCAGCACATTGACGCATATAAAAGGGGACTACAGTTACTGATTATGACTAAGTCGGGGATGGATTGAACTACTCCTATAAGCTAAGGGTTTCTACACTGATGAGCAGTGGAGCTAATAAATATCCCGCATGATAAGTAGTGTTGCACTAGATTTGAGTTATATTGGGTTTGATTGATTGAATGTTTTTTTTTTTAATCATTTATTTTGCATTCTCATTTGTTATTTATACACTTCCTGACAACATCGTGAGAGTAATCGCTACTTACGTGGCGACATTGTATACTGTCAGTTATAAAATGGTGATTGTTTTTAATTACTCGTGCGTCGCCTTCATTGTATGCGTCTTTATCATAATGATTGATTATCAATCATGCCACGTAGCCCCAACGGTTACTTTTTATCCTCAAGTCACACGAGTAGCATGCCTCTTTGAAGACTTGATCGTTAACGAGTTGTCCTTTATATATTTAGTGCACATTATGAAGATTTTATAACTGCCATGTGACTGTATCCACACTATCAAATCTAATGTTGTCAAATCTTATCCAAACATATATAAAACCCTAATTTGAGAGGGAAGTGATACAGGATCTTACAATTCAACTAAGCCAATTTTTAAAATTTACGCTAGGTTGGTCCCATGGTGTTCCATGGGTACGGTGTCGTTTACGCTAGGAGGTTTCGTGACCATACTCATCACAGCCTTTCTCCAAAGTAACCTGTGGTTGGTCCGACCCTAATGTAAGTTGTCCAAGTCAACCCAGACTTGGTTGCATCCAATCCTATTCCAAAAGTGAAAATAGCTCAGATACCGCCTGAATCCGATGGCTCACACCCTGCCGCAGGATCAAACAAAGCTTGATACTGCACGTGTGACAAAACTTGCGAGCTTGAATTAGTATCTTCAGAAGGAATCCTCAATCCAAGGAGCAGCGGTCCACACTTGGCTCGGAGTTCATGAATTATTGAAAATTTCATCCTGTCATCTGGGTGGTGGAGCAGATCAACGGTCACGATCACTATGCATGTTTGCACGTGTGCATAGAGACCACGCTTCATTGACCTCCACGAAGGTGCCTCATAGTTGCAGCCGTCATGGAATTAGTGGACAATTTCCTTCTCTCTCGGTAGACACTCGCTGTACACACGTGACCCGCTGATGAGTGAACCACCCTACTTTTGGGCAGGGCACGTACACAATGGGCTTCCCCTAAAGAATAGCCTGTATCTTATACACGTGTGCAACGTAGGCAAGCGTGCAGCCTCAAATGGTTAAATAGTCTGAGAGCAGTTTCTTTTTTTTAAAAAAAAAAAGCAGATGGCCGGCGATCATCGGATCACCGTACAGATGACGCGTGACTAAGATGGTTGATCTGGTGTCCTCACCAGGGACGGCGTATATATTTTGTGAGTGATGAATGATACGTGGGCCTACATACAAATAATTCAAATTCAACTGTCCAAATTATGGTCTTGCTTTAGATGCACCATGAACCAAAAGCCGCACCTATTTGATTTTCTAACTACTGTATTGGCGGTTTAAAATAAAATAAAATCCAATGTTCCGTTTTTTTTTTTGCTAAAAAAAAATAGTGTAACGAATCAGAGGTTAGGATTGCTCAATCAATCTAATTTTGGGGCTGTACAGTTTGAGGTAAATGTATGCGTCGTGTACAATTTCTGGGTGCCCGCGTATGAAGAGTCGACTTGGCCATAGTATCAAATGACCACCTTTTCAAAACGGCACGGAACACCGAACCATGGGCTCGTGTCCAGACTCTAGTGTCTCTGGACCGGAGCTTCTTATTGAGAAATTTACCACTGTGGACCCTACCTTTTATCCAGCGGTTTTTTGGAAGCAAAACAAACTTAACGTGCCTAGTTACACCTGCACGTGCGGGCAGTTTATTTGAGGATGAAAATACCCCTGCTTTTAAAGTAAGCCGGTTTTTGATGGGGGAATTGGTTGCATACTATAGCTACGGATTCTAACCGTAGCTATAGATATCCGTAGCGTACATCCCAATTGGCGTGGGCTCGCCGAACTGGCTACACCCCCGCCACTTGCTGCCCTGTCTAGCGGAGCCACACCAAACTTGCGGTATCCCTATAGTGACGGACTATAACCGTAGGTATAGATACCTTGCTATCTAAATAAAACAAATAGTTTTTTTTTTTTTTGGTTTAACTTGTTAGTACACACCCATGTCATACACACTTCATGTTAGCCACCCCCGCTAAGGATCGATGCCAAGACCTCAAGTGTTGAAATGAGGTATCTCCACTCAGTCTGCCAGTTGAGCTATGGATCTAGGTGTAACAAAAAATAAAAAATAAATAGTCACATCAAAAGAAATTTATTTTCTTTTTCTACTATTTGGCACTGAATTCATGGTTTCCAAACATGGCCTAATGGAAAGAAGGTGAAAATAGTAATAAATAAAATAAAAATATGCAGTTCTTAAGATGAGATAGTGTTGTTGGCTTTATAGAACAGCCAAATGATCTTCATTTTCATGACTCACGAGATATTAAGGCACTAACTTTCATTTGAAGATGACTTTTATTGCTTAATTTTTTACAAAAAAGAATTCAAGCCGTGAGAATTTCTTGTATTTGGGAAAATAGTTAATGTATTATCATTTGGATTAGTATCAAAACAAGAATGTATGGTTATCTTGCAATATTTTGAGTCTTTTTTTTTTTTTTTTGCCAACTCAACTATGTTTGTCAGAAAGATTTGGCTATATGATAAAAACCTTAGTGAATAGTGATTATTACTTCAAACTTAGGACTTGAACGAGACAACGTAGAAATTGAGCAAGGGAACCTAAGAATTGAGCAAGGCAAAATACAAATTGAATGAGGCAACGTATAAATTCAGCAGGAAAAATTGAAAAATGAGTGAGGCAATGTAGGAATTGAGCGAGGCAAACTACAAATTATGCGAGGGAACCTAGAAATTCAGCGAGGGAACCTAAAAATTCAGTGAGGCAACCTAGGAATTTAGCGAGGCAACCTGGAAATTGAGCTAGGCAAACTACAAATTTAGCGAAGCAAACTACAAATTCAGTGAGGCAACCTAAAAATTCAGCGAGACAACCCAGGAATTGAGGCAACATAGGAATCTAGCGAGGCAAACTACAAATTGAGCGAGGTAACTTAGAAATTCAGCGAGTCAAACTACAGATTGAGCGAGACAACCTACAAATTCAATGAAGGAACCTAGAAATTCAGTGAGGCAACCTAGAAAATGAGCGAGGCAACCTAGAGATTCAGCAAGGTAACCTAGAAATTAAGTGGGGCAAACATGAATTTCATCGGTGCAAAAGTGAAATTGAGTGGGGCAAACTTGAAATACAGTGGGGTAAACATGAAATTTAGCGATGGAAATTTGAAATTCAGCGGGGCAAATATGAAATTCAGCGAATCAACCTAGAAATTCAGCAGGAAAAACTTGAAATTTAGCGAGGCAACCTAGAAATTGAGCGATACAACCTAAAAATTCAGCGAGAGAAACATAAAATTCAGCGGGGCAAGCATGAAATTTAGCAGGGCAAATATGAAATTCAGTGGGGCAAACACGAAATTCAATGGGAGAAACATGAATTTCAGTGGGGCAAACATGAAATTGAGTGGGGCAAATATGAAATTGAGCAAGGCAAACACGAAATTCAACAGGGGAAACATGAATTTCAGCGGGGCAAACATGAAATTGAGCGGGACAAAATGAAATCCTTGTGTTCTTCAATCTACCAGCAAGGGACCACCCTTGGTATCCCATTGGATAACCAAACTTTCTTGCATCATTAATGAAGTTCAAAACATGATCAATCGAACCTCAAAAAGGATTTTAAGACATTTAATCGCAGTCATATCGGTCCGTAGAAGTCTAAAAGGATGGAGATTAGCTAATCAACTTTAGTACATGAAAATTTTCAAAATTTGTTGTTAATTAATGGTAGGTTAATATCATTCATTGCCTCTACAACTGAACCGTACAACTAATAGGTAAAACTTAGGAAAATCCCACTATTTGGCAGTTTGAAATTAAAGTAGTTGCCACAAATACGCATAGTTCCGACACTTGGCTTATCTTCAAAATGCAGAATACAATACCAGTATCTGATTCACTAGCCTTGGTGAATAGATTTCTAGAAGAGATTCTGGTTATTGGAAGTCCTAGATAATTGATGTGGAAATTGCCATTAATGACCTTAGTTCTAATATATGGTAGCAGATGAGGCTGAAAAATGTATAGTAGTTGGACATTGAATGATTAAAAGCATTAACCACTTCTGTTGCTTTTCTGCATATACATAAGATTCATAGGCTGAAAAATTGTTATTGAGTTCATGTTTTTTGTTTAGTTAGTAGAGAAGGATAAGCTCTTTATACTAAATGACTAACAACTAAATAAAATTTTCAAATAAATTGTACGAGGTTTACAGTAATCTTGTAGTGAAGGAAATTTTCAAGTATGTGCATTTCAATCTGAGTTCTTTCTCTAATTACGATAGCTTTGAAAGGGTGGATCCATGGGATGGATTGATTGCAAAAGGGCCGATTAAAACTATATTAGGTTATCTTGTTGGCATAATGATTTTAGGACCAGCAAGATAACCCAATATAGTTTTAATCAGCCTTTTTGCAGTCAACCCATCCCTCTGATTAACCCTCCTAAGGCTATCATAATTAGATAATAAACTCAGACTGGAATACATAGACTTAAAAATTTTCTGAACTCCAAGATTACTGTAAACATCGTACAATTTACTTGAATCAATGGTCAATAAGATGGACTGCGAACACCAGACAAATAAACTACCATCTTCGCTAGCTTCCATAAATATTTTCTTCAGTTGAGCAGGGCAACACATGAACTTCAATGGGGCAAACTGAAAATTGAGCGAGGCAAACATGAAATTCAACGGGGCAAACTGGAAACTGTACGTATAAACTTGCCATAATACAGAACTTGATTAAATAATAAAGGACCAAGTACTCACGTTCCATAATAGATGAGAATGATATTGTTCTTTAGGAAATGAAGAGTAAGCAATGAATAAAGCTTATATGGATCAGGGCTTCAAAGATACAAATGACTTCATGTGGTGATCGCTAAATTTAGCAACGCTGTCTATCATGGAATTGCTTGAGGCAAGCATGAAAACTGAGCAAGACAGGCATGAAACTTCAACAAGGCAAGCTAGAAATTGAGGGAAGGAACTTAGACATTAAGCGGGGGAAACATGAAATTCAGCGGGAAAAATTGAAAATTGAGTGGGGCAAACATGAAATTCAGCGGGGAAAATATGAAATTCAGGGGGGCAAACTAGAAAATCAATGGGGCAAACATGAAATTGAGCGGGAAAAACTAGAAAATCAGCGGAGAAACATCAAATTCAGCGGGGCAAACATGAAAATCAGCAGGAGAAACATGACAAATCAGCAGGGGAGACATGAAATTTGACAGCAAAATGTTTCGTATAGGGGATTGTATTGGTTCGATATTATCGACAATGAGTCAATATATCGAGGTTTATATGTCGATAATATCGAAGAGTTCTAGATAATATCGAGGAGCACTTTTTTTAAATTTAGGGTATTTTTAGTTTTTTATTTTTTAAAGAAATTTAGGCTATTTTTAGGGCCATCCTCCATCCACAATAGGGGCCCTAATTTGATTGAGTTGATTGGCATGAATGCATACCATGTTTATGCACATGAGTGGCTAGTTACTACAGCATACTTGAGCCATGGCAGATGAACATTGTAGCTTGTTTCACAGTCAAACCTTAAGACAAGTGGGTTTCCTCAATTTCATGTTTGAATATTACCAACTTCTTAATTATATGAAATAAAATTTGGTAAAATAGGGTCGATACCGGAGAGTTTGGATTGTAAGTAAATTGATATAAGCTACTTATGCATTAAGTATCTTATTTTGGTTTCTACTTCTTTAGCTGAAGTGATTAAGTAACTTTAAGTAAAAAAGTTACTTATAATTGATCTTAAACTGAGCTTACTTATCTCGAATAAGCTACTTATCTACTGCTGTAGGTATACAAAGTAACTTATTTAGGGGTATCCAAACAGGCCCCAAAAGTCAAATACCTTACCCCAGCATAAGTTAGTGACAAGTAAACATCATTTCAAATTAGCCTTTGAAAAAATTCTTTTTGGTTGATGTGTTTTGAACAGTGGTTATTGTGTTTGTTAATCCAATCTCCAATATCTAATGAAAGACAACGATTTCATTAGAAGTGAAAGAAGGGATACATCAAGTCAAATGAAAAGAATTTACAGTACATAGGGATTGTTTCGTGGGTACCTTAATGAGCATTCATGCTTTTATGATGTAACAAGGATCTATTTCGTCAGAGAGGATCAAATACTATCAATTTTATCTAAGTAGCTGAAATTGAGCGAGGGAAAATGAAAATTGAGTGAGCCTAATATGAGAGGGAGCAAGGAAAACTGAAAATAGAGCGAGCCTAACATGAGAGGGAGTGAGGAAAACTGAAAATTGAGTGAGCCTATCATGAAAGGGAGTGAGGAAAACTGAAAATTGAGCGAGCCTAAAATGAGAGGGAACAAGGAAAACTAAAAATAGAGCGAGCCTAGCATGAAATTGAGTGAAGCGTATATCAAATTCAGTGGTGCAAACTAGAAATTGAGCGGGTTTTTGGTCGAACATCAAGCTTTAAAACTAAAGGCTAAAGGAATGCAGCCTTGTGCCTCTCTTTTACTGATGTAATGATTTCAGGACCAGCAAGATAACCTAATGTAGTTTTAATCAGCCCTTTTACAATCAACCTATCCATTGTATCAATCCTCCTAAGGCTATCGTGATTAGAAAAAGAACTCGGATTGAAAAGCCACTAAGACTTGGAAATTTTCTGCACTCCAAAATAACTGTAAACCTCGTATAATTTTCTTCAGTTATAGGTCATCTGTTATAAAGAGCTTATCTTTCTCTATTAACCGAATGCCATTGCCAGATGCAATCTAGAAGGATGGCTTGGTTATTTTCTCTTTGAGAATCTCTTCAGCGGAGGAAACATGAAATTGAGCGGGGCAAACATGAAATTCAGTGGGGCAAACAAGAAATTAAGCAGGGCAAACTGATATTTGAGCGGGGCAAGCATGAAATTTAGCAGATCAAACTGAAATTTGAGCAGGATAAACATGAAATTGAGCGGGGCAAACTAAAATTTGAAATTGCGCGGGGCAAACATGAAATTGAGCGGGGCAAACATGAAATTCAGCGAGGCAAGCATGAAATTTGGCGGAAAAAATTGAAATTTGAGCAAGGCAAACATGAAATTTAGCAAGGCAAACTGAAATTTGATCGGGGCAAATATGAAATTAAGCAGGGCAATGATGAAATTGAGTGGGGCAAACTGGATATTGAGCAGGGCTGTAACACCTCAGATTTTTTGCCAACCTGGAATTAGACGTCCTTAGGCAATGGGTCAACCATTTTACTCTCAATGATCAATCACAAGGTCTAAAAATTAATTTTTCCTTATTTTCTTCAAAATCTCACCCTTCACCACCTCATTCTTCGAATTTCTCTAAGTACTTCCATATTAGACACAAATCCTCAAGTCTAAATAGTAAAGACTACTAATCCTAAGGTCTTCATGATGAAGAACAATACCGAAGATAAAACTTACCGTGAATAATAAATAACTGGGTAAAATGGACTTTTATCCTTAACCTTTTGGAATCTAACAAAATAGATAAGTTATTTGGATATATTAGCGTCTCCTACCCCAAAATCATATGCTATATGATGCATAAACTCATTCCGGGTTGCAAATTGGCCCCGAAACACCTCAGACAGAGTCGTGGGCCTATCCAGGCCAATGTACAATGAACCAAGGTGGGAACCATACCTTTTTGGGACCCTGGGGACAGGGTGAACCAGCCCCATAGGGCGGCCGTCGCCATATATGAGTTTGGTCGGTGATGGCATCGCCGATTCCGCGATACATCGCCGGTCAAATTCCTCGGTTGGGTCCGGGCTTTAGGCTGGAGGTGTTTGGGGGCTAGGGTAGCCCCCTGGTATGTGGGCTGTTCGTTAAAAACACCACAATCAAGTACTTTCTTCACAAAGTGACCCTCCAAGCTCTCCTTTTGCTCCAAACGTCCGAGTTTTAATAAAAATCACCCCTCCAAACTCTTCCTTCTTTCGTTTCCAAAAACCCTCACTCTACCCTTCGAATTTTATCTCAAACAGAGATCATTATAGGCTACTTCCTTTAGAAATCTAATGAGAATCACCTAGCGCTGCACTAGACGACCTGTGAAATTTGCACCAATCACTTTTGATACGATCTGCTAGAGCCAAAACGTATAGGATAGGTGACGCTACAATACCGTAAAGCTTGGGATCAAACTCTATTCCTGATTGCTCTCTGGAGCACCTTGGAAACTTTGTATCGGCTCTGGACTGCACATCGAAAGTCCGATTACCCCGAACTTAGACAATCCTGACCGCCTTATTGGACTTGACGTTCATCTCGAAAATTAAGTCCAACTGATGTCCTGACGCTATTTTACTGGGTTCGGAGTGAGAGGCGTGAGAAATAAATATAATTTATGAAATCTGGCACGTCCGCTTGCGCGCTCTTTCTAAGCATTCTGACCGTCAGAATCTGATCCAAATACACCCTCGGATCACGAAATATTTCTCACTCAGGTCAGTATACTTGGAATCCCTGATCGAGTTCCCGTAACCGTTGAACTAAAACTGGTCCGCCACGGGCGATCCGGAAATCCGATCGGACTGAAAACTCTGCCTGACCTAGATCCAATGTTAGGGAGCTTAAGTCCAACTACGTTCAGTCACAGGACTTTCAGAAATGCTCCGTTGGATCAGAACAAGCCCTCTCTGGTTACAAAATAAGTATACTTTGGCCCCAAGTCTATTTTGGTCATGTTTGGGCTTATAAAAAGGGCTTAAACCCTTGCTCTTTCATTCCATACGAATTTAGGGAGAGAAGAGAGAAAAGAGAGAGAAAGGGAGGGAGATTTGGAGCTCTCTCATGGGAGTCTTCCCTGCTGCTCCATTTTCCATAGCCGCCGCTTCTGCACCACCATTCCGGTGTTTTCAGCTCCACTTCCAGGTAAGAAAACCCTAAGCACTTGCTGTTTTAGGGATTCCTTCGATTCAAATGACAAAGTAGCTTATGTACTTGTGCATCAGGTCGCATTTACGCCATTGACGAAGCATTGACGTTCTATTCGAATCGATACACGTTTACGGCAAAAGGTGCGGATTTTAGACGCTTTGATTAACTGATTTCAAAGCTTTCAATGTCGTTTAATAGTAGATTATCGACGGCAACGCCATTTGACATGTACAATATGCTGTCCGTTTCCCGTTTCGTAAACGTATGGAAAATATGAGATTTAGGGCATTTTAGTCATTTGTAGGAAATACTTTGAGTCGACATACGCTATGTAGACTAAAGTTTGTAGGCTAAGTGTTTGTATAAATGTTTGTATTAGTATGTATTGAATAAATGGTGTTGTAAATGAGTTTTGAGATTGAAGTCTCGAGTAATATGCTGATGTAAATGATTTCCATTACATTGGCTATATGTATTGATTTCATTATATATATGAAATGCATGTGTTGGATGATTTGTTTAAGTGGTATATTATAACATGTTTCAACATGCTTAGATTGTTGTATTTCATTTCCATTACTCACATATAATTACTGATGTTGACTTACAAATGTTTGGGACTATGCTTAGTCCAAGCAGTCGGTAACAGAGTAAATTCGTGGTTGGCTTATATTTGCCACGAAGGACGCGTCGATGAACGCGAGTCGTGTTTTGAGCTGGCGGCAGTGGTTAGGCCACACAAAGTGTTTTACACACTTCATGTCGTTCGACTTGAGATGCGCTCGTACTAGTCGAGCCCGTCAAGTAACTCGACTGGCCATTGTATGTTCATCCTGTATGAATCATAACTGCTTGAACCTAGGGTACTGAACTTACCATTGGAAACCCTATTAACCATGGTACCTTGATCCATAAAGACTCATGAGCCGGACATGCTTGTATGGGACACTGTGGTCGAGCTAACGGCCTACGCTGGGGCCACAAACCTCCCCATAGTGACCAGTGAACACATTTGACTCGTGAGTAGATTATGGTGGTATGGGATACTATATTCTTACTTTTGGCCTACACTGATCAGGTGACGAGCCCTTTGTAGTGACCGCGAGCGTATTCTGAGTCTACGGGAGACGACGACCCTTCCGTGGCGACGAGAGTACAGTAGGCCTGTATTGATAAGGTGATGGGGGAGCGGTGCAACGAGTGCGAGAAACAGCCCTGACAGCCCTTGCAGTGACCTACAAATATAACATCGTATGAGATTACTAGGAGTGACGACCCTAGACAGGATCTGTGTTGGGATTGATATAAGAAAAGTACCTTAGTTCCCCAATACTGCTGTATGAAAAGGAATAATAACAACTTGGTAATCATATCTACATCACATTGCATGTGCCTGGAAGATGTGGAGCACTGAGAGGAACGCAAGCATGCCGCGGGCGTAAGATGGTGCCGTATGAGGGAGTATGTTGGTGAGGGCATCCATCATGTCATTTCATGCATACATTAACAACAAAATCTAGGAATGTTTGTTTCATTGCTTTACTATTATCGCGTGATTGATTTGAGAACATGCTAATCTTTGCTCTATTATTCCACTAAGTTGATCACTCACTCCCACGTTACGGGATGGTGTTTTAGACATCACCTATCCCTATTTTGGTTGCAGATGATGGCGCTGCTTGAGAAGCGGAGCTGGACTTGTATGATGATGAGGAAGACTTCTCCTCCGTGTTTTGATCGACGGGGTTACAGGGAGGTTGATTAAATACCTTGACACTTGTCATTTTTTATTTTTAGAGCACTCATGTATATTCTTTTTGTTCACTTTTGAAGTATACATGTATGTATTTAACCTGGTAACATGTTCACACTCTGGAGACATACAACAGTTAGATTTGTTATACATACTATCACAGTCTTTCGCTTGCTAATTTAATTGTCTCTGGAGTATGATATGTTATTTTGGCTTAATCCCAATCTTGTTTAATGCTTATTTATAGACAACATACATTTAACATTATCTATGTTGCATAAATAACATTTTGGAACTCGAGAGTTGGGTTTCTACCTAACCCCCGATTTTCGGGATGTTACAAGGGCAAATTGAAATTTGAGCGGGGCAAGCATGAAATTGAGCGGGGGAAACTAGAAATTCAACGGGAGAAACTAGAAAATCAGGGGGATAAACTGAAAATTGAGTGGGGCAAACATGAAATTAAACGGGGCAAATTAAACATTGAGCGCGGCAAGCATGAAATTGAGCGGGACAAACATGAAATTGAGCGGGGCAAACTTGAATTTTAGCGGGGAAAACATGAAATTCAGTGGGGCAAACTTGAATTTCAGTAGTGGAACACATGAAATTAAGGGGGGCAAACATGAAATTGAGCGGGGCAAACTGAATATTGAGCGGAGCAAATTGAAAATTGAGCGACGAAAACTAGAAAATCAACGGGATACATGAAATTAAGCGGGGCAAACATGAAATTCAGCAGAGGAAACAATGGAAACATGAAATTCAGCAGGGGAAACAATGGAAATTAAGAGTGGTAAACATGAATTTCAGCAGTGGAAACATGAAATTGAGCAGGGGAAACATGAAATTGAGCGGGGCAAACATGAAATTGAGCGGGGCAAATTGAATATTGAGCGAGGCAAAACTGAAAATTGAGCGGCAAAAACTAAAAAATCAATGGGACAAACTTAACAGATGATTTCATGGCTTGAATCCAAAAATTTAAACATATCCAATGTTCAAATGGACTACACCACATGAAAATTTGAATTGAACTTCTATTGTTGAAAATTTTTTAGAAGCCACAGAAGTTTTGGATCAAGCTTATAATTGTGTTTTCTATTAATCCATGTCTGTATAATTTTATGAACAAGTTTGATAACAAACAAACATCACTGTTGGGCCTACTATGGTTTCGACGGTGGAAATCATTATCCCCACTGTTTCTCGTGGTATGATCCACTTGATCTTTTGATATGCTTCAATTTGGGGCTTAACCCCTTAAATTAGATGAAAAAATGGATGGATGGTGTGGATATACTACATACATTCCATGTAGGCCCAACTGAGTTTAAAATATACTTGTGGTGCATGCTTTCTTCACTGGACTGACCATTTTCAGAAGAAGACAAAATGCTGATAAAAAAGGGGGCTCCAAAAAATCGATTTTTTGTATTTCTTACTGGAAACAGAGTGAGGAAAGGGGGTGAAAGAAACGACAGTGAAAGTAACAGTGAAAAGGGTAGTAAAAGAAACACTAAGACAAGAGGGGCATTTTTGTCCTGAAATTGAGAGGAACAAACTTGAAATTAAGCGGGTCAAGATTGAGATGAGCGGGGCAAACATGAAATTAAGCAGGGCAAACATGAAATTCAGCGGTGCAAACTGAAAATTAAGTGGGGCAAACTGCAAATTAGAGCCGGGCAAGCATGAAATTGAGTGGGGCAAACTTGAATTTTAGCGGGAAAACATGAAATTGAACCGGGCAAGTATGAAATTCAACGGGGCAAACTTGAAATAGAGCAGGGCAAGTATGAAATTGAGCGGGGCAAACATGAAATTGAGCTGGACAAACATGAAATTCAGCGGTGCAAACTGAAAATTGAGCGGGGCAAAGTGCAAATTTAAGCGGGGCAAGCATGAAATTCAGTAGGGCAAACATGAAATTGAGCGAGACAAACTTAAATTTCAGTAGAAAAAACATGAAATTAAGTGGGGCAAACATAAAATTCAGTGGGGCAAGCATGAAATTCAGCGGGGCATGCATCACTGTTTGGCCTAGTATAATTTAGACGCTGGAAATCATTATCCCCACTGTTTCCCATGGTATGATCCACTTGATCTTTTCAAATGCTTCAATTTGGGGCTCAACCCCTTAAATTAGATGAAAAAATGGATGCATTACATACATTCAAGGTGGGCCCAACTGAGTTTAGATGGAAAAACGAATGCACTACATACATTCAAGGTGGGCCCAACTGAGTTTAGATGAAAAAACAGATGCACTACCTACATTTAGGGCTCAACCTATTCAATTAGGTGGAAATCATTATCCCCACTGTTTCTCGTGGGTATACGACATGCATTCAAGGTGGGCCCAGCTGAGTTTACTCAGTACGATGTGAGTGTATTGAGTAATTCAATATGCAATCCGATTTCGCTTGCTACACCCTACAATCATGTTCGTCCAACAATAATATATTAAAATATACCTGTGGTGTGCGCTTTTTTCACTGGACTGGCCATTTTGAGAAGATGATAATATGTTGGTGTATGGAGATGATGCAATACAATGCTGATAAGGAAGGGGCCCAAAGAAAATGGGTTTTTTTTTTGTCCTTCTTAGTGGAAACGGAGTGAGGAAAGGAAATGGGTTGAAAGTGAAACAGTGAAAGCAAAGGAAAGGGGTTGAAAGTGAAATAGTGAAAGCAACGTGTTGGAAGAGGAAGGGTATTTTCGTCCAAAAAATGCTTGGCCGTACGTTGAAGTCTAAGTTGGTGCGTTAAGTTTACATTGTTTCATAAAAACAACTGGCTAAAAGGTGGGGTCCACAATCATAACTTTATCCTTCTTTACTGATAGCCCCTCCCTCTCTCTCTCTCAAGATCCATCCGAGCTTCTCTGTTCAGTAAAATGCCAGACACTCCTGCGATTCTCCACATCTCCGCTACAAATGCAGTAGAACCCATCTCTTCTAATGAGAAACCCTCGTTTAAAATCGACCAGAGAGTCCACATCGCCGGCGATCCTCGCAGAACCGGCTCCATCAAGTACATCGGGCCCGTTGAAGGCTATTCGGGCATTTGGGTCGGTGTTGATTGGGACAATTGCGATGGGAAGCACGATGGGTCCCTTAACGGCATCCGGTATTTCATGGCGCACGGCGAGAAATCGGGTTCGTTTGTCCGGCCCCAGAACTTGAGCGGCGGGATCTCGTTGCTGGATGCTCTCAATTTCCGTTACCGAGGCAATTCCACCAAAGAAGAAGAGGGCATGTTTCTTCCTCCTCCTCCTCTCTCTCTCTCTGGGAGATTGAATGTGGGATTTTTTATATTATAAAGATGAAAAAAATGCACGCACACATATATGATGCGTTTGTGAAATCCATGCCGACCATAAGATGCATCACGAAGTTTTTGGCCGAGGGCTAAAAATCAGTCCGTGATTCAGGCGGGCTACACCAAAGTAAACACTGCACAGGGGGACGCCAATGCTCCAAACTGTTTCCCTTGTTGTAGCCCGCCTGAATCTTGGATATGCCTGATTTTTGGGCCCTGGGCCTGATGTGGAGTGACACATCTGATCGGCGGAGTGGATGTGACATATGCATCATGGTGCGGCCCATAGAAGAAAGGGTGGGGCGTCGTCTCTTAACTGTTTCCGTTAGTGTGGCCCACTTGAATCACCAATCAGTCTGATTTTTGGGCCCTGGACCTAAAATTGGGTGAAACATATAAATAATGACTGAGTGTATGCCCTATACTAAAGCATGGTGGGCGCCGGAAAAAAATAATCAAGGGTGAGCGGCTTTTTCCCAATTGTTTCCCTTGGTGTGGCCTACCCACCTTAAAATTACGGATCCATGCTGAAAATCCGGCCACCACATGGATGTACCATAGCTAAGAAATCAGTGTGTTTGGGCAATCCTAGAGGCCTAACTAGTTTAGTTTTTGCCGACTGAAGTGTATCTTTAGATAGGTATATAGCAATTGGAATTCATGTTGAAAATTCTGTTTCCATGTTTATTATGTTGCAGACGAAATGTATGTCCTCTCAGCTAGAAATAATAGAGTTGCCATTCAACTTGTGGGGAAAGATAAACTTCAAGAAAAGCTAAACCGATTCGAGGAGTTGCTTGGGGTGTCACTTTCTTATTTAGGGATTAGCTCGACTAGGTCTCCACAGCAGATCAAGGCTGCTGTCCCGAGTAAGCTGAATTCCTTTTTTATTTTAGTGGTAGTGAACAGTACATTAGCATTGTAATTACTTTGTATTTTGTTACCATTGCAGATCTTAAGTTGCTCGATTTGACGGGAAACTTGCTTACAGAATGGAAAGTATGTCATCTTTCAAGGATGCTGTAAATTGCTTTGCTTTTAATAACCTTTTAAAGGAGCATGTGTGTAATATGCTAACTCAGTTTGAAAAGTTTTATTTATTTATGTGGTATGTTGATTCCAGATAAATTCCTCTGATTTATTACCAGTCATGCATTTGATTTATGTACCAGACTAAGTTATCTGTCAAGTCTGGATTTTTTTTTATTTTTTTAAAGGGAACATGCAAATTATATAATTATACTAAGAATCTCAATGTAACCTGTCTGCTATTCCTTTTTTTTTTTTTTTTTGCAAGATGAAAATATTATTAGGGCCAGCAAGCCAAAAGGAGAAAGAGAAGCACAAACTATACAATCAGGGGAACCACACCCTAAAGACAACCTGAACCCGGACTGAAAAAACACTCAGGGAGCCCACTCCCTTATATACATGACTACCCTGCTAAAAACACCTTCAAAAGATAACTAAACATTACAGAAACACCTATTATTCCTTTGAAGCCAAACAGCCCACATAGAAGCCAGCAAAGCATTTTCTCATGCATCCATCCCCACCAGTGAGCCAAACAGATTGGCCAACCAAAAGATGCTGGGCCAAATAAATGAGAAAAAAGGGCAGTGAATATTATAAACATGTCTGCTGCCTGTCAAACAAGGAAACAACGGACCACCTGTTTGTGCATTGCCCTTTCTTCTACACGGTCTGGTCGACCATCCTGTCCAACTTCAACATCTCCTGGTCCTCCCCTAAATCTACTAACAGTGTCCTTGCGGCGTGGCACGGGGTCTCCCTGGGAAAGAATAGATCCGCGGCCTGGAGAACCTCTCTTCTTGCTGCTTGGTGGGCTATCTGGGAAGAAAGAAATTGCTGGTGTTTCAGAGACGAATCCCATTCTGTCATCTTCATGATCAAGAGAATACAGTAGTTCCTCTCTGATTGGGCTTGCACTTCTGCTAACTCCAGTCATCCTCCTCTTGAGTCCACCTCAGCACCACTTAGCAGTGTTTTTTCTTTTTTCTTTCCCCTGCTGTTGGGCTGTCCTCAGTTTGCAGGTTGTTTTTTCCTGTTTCCAGCTTTGAGTTTCTTCTTTTTGTTTTTTCTTTCTTTTGTTAACTCTCAGTTCGCTGTCTCAGCGGTCTGTGTTCTATCTTTTCTTTTTTTGTTAATGCATTTTCGTTACCTTTCAAAAAAAAAAAAATTATAAACATGTGGTCAACCATCTCCTCTGCCTTCAAACAAAGAGAGCAGGTGTTAGGAAGTCAAAGCCCCCTTTTTGGCAGATTGTCGATGATCAAGATCTGGTTTCTCCCGGATCATGTATTGGACTGATCCAACTATCCGGGTTAAAGATTTGCACCATTTAACTAATCTGGACCATTTCATATCTTTAAATTGATTAGACCACGGATCTGGACGAGATCAGGGGTTGGATGATATATGGACCCAATCAATGGTCCGATTGGTTTGTATGGTCTACCACTCCGATCGGATGGTGTCAGTGGAGCACACGCATGGCTTGAACTTGATGATGTATTTGGATATTTCCTAGTTTACAGTTTTCTTATTTCCCTCTCAGATGTAGAATTTTTTGAACAATTATCTGCTCTCTTGTTTTAGAATATTAGTAGCAAGTCCAAGTGTCAAATTCTTTACGGATTTTATTATGTCATGGTTAGTCGATTCATGTTAAGATTTCTTTAGATCTTTAACTTTTGTATTTTGTACTATATAAATACTTTGAAGGCCATATTTAAGAAAGTAGCTGATGCATGTTTTGAATAGGGAATGGAGTGTTTCTTCTTGTTTCCCGCAGTGGAAATTCTTAATCTTTGGTGCGATGCCATTAGATGTTTAGAACCGTTGGTCTGATGCCACTGCCATCGGAGTGGTAGAGTGATTCTATCTGGTTATCTTTCATCTTTCTGCTGCATCAAATCATCATAGACTAGACCAAATCCTACAAGTTATAGAATCAATTCTGCAAGTTATAGGCATAAACATTTACTCGGATGATCCAAATTACCTATGTTGGGCCTATCAAAATTAAACATGGTAGAGCCGTCCCCAGGATTGAAGGACTTGAGGGTCATCTCTAGATCAAGTTGTTGCCTCAGATTTTAGCCCAGTCAGAAGCCAATCAAAACTCAAAATGTTGAAACATAATGACTAAGCCCTCATATTACCCTTTGTAATTTTGTACCATAGCCTATACCTACGACCGATGATGAAGGTGGACATTGCTGATTGAAAAGAGCACAAATGCATCTCCACACATGTTGACATACGACAATAACAACAATCAATTGAGAGATCGAAAGCAATTTCCTCCTCATTTTTCCAACTGATATGTAGTATGAATCTTACCTCTCAAAACCAACAATGCAAGGAAAATTTCTTGGCGTCACACTAGACCACATCCACAAATAATCTGCAGGGTTTGAATAGAGAACAAACCTGAGTTGTGCATGCATCTAAACCAGCTCATTCCCAACTGATCTCCTATTAACCCAAGCTAGCGTCTCATTCAGCTGGAAGAAAGCTCTTCCAAATCCCTTCTTGAATAGACTCTTGCTTTTGGCTTACACTGTACCTTATATTCTTACTAGATGAGTCCCCTTCCCCCACCCTAAACTTATTTACCTTCCTACTGTTGAATTTTTAAGGTTATGTCGTGCTAGCAGTGTAAACTATGTAGAATCTCCTCAAATCTAATTGAAGCTGGTGTTTTACCCTTAATAATACTTGCAGAACTCCCCATGCTATGTCATGCTTAAATTTCTGATGAGGACATCTAAGCACCTTTTAGAGTTTATTAGAGGACGAGGAGAGTTGCCCCAGTTTCTTTGTGGCTAGGTGATCCTTACATGGAGCCCAGTGGGCCCAATTCTAGTTCCTAGCCACGTTGAAGACCCCACATGCATGATTGTATATCTTTGAAGACCCCGCACTGGAAAGATACATGCAGGTTGCTTAGTTGAGAGTATTGGACCGTTGGATCGATTGGATACATCCAACAAACCGTTAGATTTCACACGATGGGCCATCTTGACCGTTGGACCATTTTGATTGTTGGGTCGTCTTGATCAATGACTCATATTGGTGTTGGACACTAGTTTTAGTTATTTTGTTTAGTTAATTTGATTATTTTGGTTTATTTTAAGAATTGGTTGATATTAGGGGTGTTTTGGACATTTTATAGTATTAAGGGCGTTTTTTGTAAAAACACCTCAAATAGAGTATCTAAGGCTTGGACGTGTGAAGCTTGGGGGATTATTGGCTATTGAATGAAATTTTCTTCTTGTTTTGTTTTGGTGCAAAATTCATCATGTGATTGGAGTTTGGTGTGAAGTTATGGAGTCATTCCAACCATCTTCAAACCCCCCCCCCCCCCCCCCCCCCCCCCCCCCACCAATCTTTTCTTCTCTTCAAGGTATGCTTTTCACTTTTCTCTTCTTCCCTTTATATTTTTCTTCTTCTTTTGTTTCCTCTCAAATCCCATCCCCAAATCCCTCTAGACCAAGGTGTTCCGTAACGGTAACGGTTGCCACTGTTATCTTTACGTAACGGCCTTTACGGCACACTATGCTCTAGACCTAAACCCTACCCAACCGTACAACCGTACAGACCATCCGTATGGTCAACCCCATTCCCCTCATTCTTTCCCTCTTTTTGGTCCTTGATTATTCCCCTTTAAAACCACATAACCCTAGAACCTAGAATTCCAAATCCTGATCTCCCAAATTCCGTAAACCTAGAATTTCAAACCCTAACAAAGCACAAGTAAATCCTCATATTTTAGATCGAATCCTATGCTAGGTGGAAGTTCTACCTTCCATTGGGCCACTTCCAATCGATAATCTTAAGATCCATCTACGGGATTGTGATGTGGCCTTGAATTTGAGCATAGCTGGGTATTTGATTTCTTTAGAGTTGTGATAGATTGGCAATATTTTTTATTTTAATTTACTCTAATAATCCATTTATTAATTCATTCGCGTCATTATAGTTTTGGCTAAACTTCCTGCATCAAATTCTTTCCACCAATATGTACAATATGTAATTTGATGCACAAAGTTTGTAACTAGTACATAATTTTCTAAATTTATTTTTTAGTTCAAGCCCTGTAAAAAATAATTCCTAGCTTCTAGGATTTTTGCTATTAGTGGAATTTCCAAAAATCATGAATTGGTACCCATGTGGATGAGAAAAAAGCTCTGCAATACTGAAGAAAAGAGCCCCATTTTTCAAAATTTGGAAATTCTACAGAGAAAAGAAATTCCAAAATTACAAATTATTATTCTCTGTTCCTGAAATGGCCATGAGCCAAACACAGCCCTAGTTTTCTAGATATTTTTTGTAGTGGGTGTCAGGAACCTCGATTATTATTTCGCTCGAAGAGCTTCCTCACCAGCTAGTTGAAGTAGAACATGTTTTGGGCATCTCCAAACTGTTTTGCGAACTTGTTGGCAATGATAGTTTTATGCACAAACCAAAATAAATAATTAGCTTAAAAACTGTTGAGTTTTCTGGCAGGTTGTTGGTGCCATATGTGAGGAGTTGGCAGCTCTTGAAGTTCTAAATCTTAGTAACAATGCGATGACCCATGATATAACTGATCTCCCTTTACTGAAGAACATACGCATTTTGGTTCTCAACAATTGTGGCATGACATGGGATCAGGTACTCAGTTTTATCTCCAATTATGCATTTTATTTTATTTTATTTATTTATTTTGTGTACTTCTTTCAAAATAATAACTGTGAATATTTGATTGGGACAGGTTGAAATACTTAAACACTCACTTCCGGCAGTTGAGGAGCTCCATTTAATGGAAAATAATTTGAGGACAATAATGGTTTGCAATGAGATCATCTTCCTTTTACAGTTTTCTTACAATTTGACTTGTTAAAGAATTTCAAATTTTTTTAAAGGGTGTTGTCTTCAAAGTCTCAAGAAACCTTCTGCTGATGTTGCACTCTGACCAGCACAAGTTCTTGTGTTCATTCTTTGCAGAATAATGAAAGAAAAAAAGGACAAAGATTGAAGCCTTTTTTTTTGGGGTGTGAAAGTCCACAAACTTTTCATTTCACTGTCAGTGGTTAAACTATGTTTACATTCAAAAGGGCAATTATTGCAGAACAAATGATGCAACAATAAATGTGGACAATCAAGAATAACAAAAATCCAATAATAGAGAATGCGGCAAAGTAGAGGAGAGACCATTGAGTTCACATGCTTACCAATCTTGACAAGAAATGTGGATAGGGAGGGAGAATTTAAGAGTTAAGTATAGTAAGAAATTTTGAATTATCATATTATTTTTCTATTTAGAGAAAAGAATTTTGATGGAGAATTTTCTGATAGATTTGCAACTGATGGGTGTTGGAGGGCATGGGTTGGTGGTGGAAGGAAGAAGAATACTACAATAATGGCTCATAGAGATGCTTTTGTGCTTTTGTACTCTGAGGATGTAAAGATATTATAATTCCAACTTAAAACATTTCAATTGAGAGATAAAAATTCTTGTACTTTTTTGTCTCTATATGCCAAGGCGGGAAGTTCCCTTCCATGCCAATCCTATACCCAGGACACCTGCTAAAATTCAGGTTTTGAAAAATGGAACTTCACTCCTACTTGGTGGGTGATTGAGTGAAATCTATTCTGGACTTGGATGATCAAGGTGTTGATTTTATCTAAACATGTTAACACAATTCTAGAAAATTCAAAAAAAAAAAAAAAAAAAAAAATGAAGAAGAAGAAGAAGAAAAAACAAAAATAGTTTTTTTTTTTTTGCAAAAAAAAAAAAGAAGTCTTCCTAGGACATTGTAAGGGGATTTTGACCAGTCCACTCTAGTTTGTTGGAAGAAAATCTTCGAAATTTCTTAGAAATCATGATTGGAAGCTTCTTGGGGCTGGATTCTAAAAGGTGTGTATTTTTTTTAGTTTTGATTCAAAAAATTTTATTTGTTGTAAATAGTGTCAAGTTGTAAGAAATCCATGATTCTTCATGTTTTGCATGGAAATTTATGAATTTTGAGCTTTGATGTTAAGATTTGGGGGAAATGGGCCGAGTTGAGGAGAATTGGAGAAAAATCAAATTATTTTCAAATTTTCCCAAATTGGTCACAATCTTAGTGTCCAAACATAAAATCAAACATGTACATAACCCGATGTACACATTCTTGGCAATTTGGAGATTTTTCAGAAAAAAATAATTTTTAATTAAAAGATCAGTAGAAAATGTAATAATATATATATATATATATATATATATATATATATATATATATATATATATATATATATATGAAATCCATAGGTATATTTCTAGTTTTCTACCTATTCTTTTGCTTTTGAATGTATGCTTGTGTTTCATACATGTCTTCGTATATTTATAAATTTTCTGAATTGACTTTGAATATAGTTACATCAGTTTAGTCAGATAGCACATAGATTAGGACCCTATAAAAATGAAGCTTATTATGTGCACTTGTTTTTCTGATTTTTTTTTTTTTTAATTTATAAATATACAAAAATTTCTAAGTGTGTATTGGTGTTTTTTTAAACAATCCTTGAAGTTTCTTTGAAAAATTGGATCAATTTCCCAATGTTTCCGCATGTTTCCCAACAACAACAATAAATTACACGATACAACTGATATATCTCATGCGATAATTGATATGTATTCGTATCTCAAGGGTGCAATACAGTACGGGCCTGTTTGATTTTCCTAATTACATTGTAAATGGCTACAAATGGGCCATCATTATTTCTCACCCTTGTTCGGTTGAACATGAAATTGTTGTCTCGAAAATCGTGTGAATCCCACGTGAACTCCACGTGTTCCTACATGCTAAAAAGTTGTGAGACCCACTGTGATGAACATGCCATATCCACGCCGTTCATTCGTTCCACAAGCTCATTTTAGGGCATGAATCCAAAAAATGAGAAAAATCCAAAACTCAAGTGGACCACACCACATGAAATAATGATACTAATGGACCTCAACAGTTGAAAGCTAAAACCTTCGTAAGGCCTACAATGATGTTTATTTGTCATCCAACCTGTTCATAAGATCATACAAACATGGATAAAGGGAAAACATAAAAATCAGCTTGATCTAAAACTTCTGTGGCCCCCAAGAAGTTATCAGCGGTAAGCGTTCAATTCCCACTGTTTACTGTGGTGTGGTTCACCTGAATTTTGGATCTGCCTCATTTTTGGGCTCATGCCCTACAATGAGCTGACGAAACAAGTGGAATGGCATGGATATGACATATACATCACGGTGGGGCCCACAGTTTTTGTGCCCAAAATGTTTTCCAACCTCTGTTTTGCACCAAAACACTGAACTTGTCAACATCAGCCTTGGGGTAGGAGCCGTAATTACAAGTGTAAGTAATGATGGCTATTTTACAATATATTTACATTGTAATTTGAAAATCAAACAGGCCCTACGCGATAACGGTGTGGAAAACATTGCTAACAAGCATCAATCTGTCCATCCTTGCTAAGGTCCTCATTATTATTATTATTATTATTATTATTATTTGTCTAGCTTAGGTTAAACTAGAAGTGGCATCAGCCTAAATGTAAGAACAGTAGAAAGCCACTATCTGATATTGTGCTCGAGTGACCATAGACATGCAAACCCGAAAGAGAATCTGTTCATGCAGCCATACATATTTTATTCCTAATTTCATAAGTTTTATGGTTTCTAATTAAGCTGGATTTGGATTGATCTAGCTATGAATTGATTTTGTCTTTCTTTTTCTTTTCTTTTTCATTCTTTCTTTCTGGTCTTGCTACTAGCGTGCTACCTCTCTTAGACTACCCAACTGCATGCATGACTGATTTGGGAGCATATATTTCCCACAGCCTGAGCCTTCTGCAGCAGGCACATATGTTGAAGGCTTTGATTTGCTGCGGCTTTTAAATTTGGAAGATAACTGCATAGACATGTGGGATGAAATCGTGAAGTTTTCTCAGCTAAGAAGGCAAGAATATTTCTTGTTAGAAACTGTCAAGTTGCAGTTACATGTCCCAATAAAACCATTGAACTGCTTTGATGTGGGTGCTGGTTCAGCTTGCAGCAGCTTCATTTGAACAAGAACAATTTGAAGCGCATATTTTACCCCAAATGTATTCCAAGATGTGATTCTCTGACTGGTAACGAAATGCAAGGAAAAGGCATCAAGCCTTTTGAAAACTTGCAATGCCTTCTCCTAGGTACAATAACTTGTACAACTTTCACAAAAAGTTTCCCATGCTTCCTTGATTTTGTCTAGCCAATGAGTTGTTTTGGTATCTCATTAATCCATTACATGCTTCAGGAGGCAATAAGATTGAGGATTTGGAATCTGTAGATTCACTGAATTTTTTCCCTAGTTTGAAGGTGAAATCATTTCTTTGAAGCATTTCCCAACACAACAAATTTCAATTACATTTCTGGACATTTTGCCCGCCTCATGTATCCATGCATACTAACTGTTGGCTTCTATTCTTACAACCCTGTCTGTCACATTTGTGTGAAGGACGTTAGGCTTTCTGATAATCCAGTAGCTGATCCAGGAAAAGGTGGTATCCCACGATTTGTTTTAATTGCTCGTTTGGCAAAAGTCCAAATACTGAATGGGAGTGAGGTAGAGGATGTAGACTTGGTTCATTGCTGAAATTTGTTTTCTAATGTCATTCATTGCTGAAGTTTGTTTCTTATGTAATCCGTGCTCTATATTATATACCTCTAGGTAAGCCTGCGTGAGCGTAAGGAATCTGAGATTCGGTGAGTTGGCATTTCTTTGATTAACTTTTCTTATTTTATATTTGCATAATTAGTCCCTTGGGATTGAATGATCTGCACTGATTTTGTGAAGTCAGCTGTCAGTATGAGCGTTTGGTTTTGCATGAAGGATTCCCTTTTTCGTGTGTGTGTGTGATAGACCTGTTGTATAGTTGCTAGCATTACATTATGTATTTGCTGTTAGATTGTCCCTAATATTCATAGAAGCACAAAGCATGTTTAATATAATTAGGTTATAGACATATCTCATCAGTTTCATTCTAGAACATGAGATGCAATAAGGGCAAAACTGATAACTTATTATTTTATCCTCATAGAATTTTTATATCAACAGAAAAAGCACATTGATATGGCCACCAACTGCTGCACTAAGGGTGGTGATCCTCACTTGGGTTTCTTCTTTAAAGGTGTGGTTCCAGATGTAGGGTGCGTAAGAAGAGCTAAGAGTTGAAGAACACCACTTTTTATTCTGTTGTTCATTAAGCCATAAATATTGGTTTACTTTATTAAGTTTGAGTTGGACTCCTGAACCCCCTTCCTTGAGCTATGGAGGCTTTGGAACATTTGGGAAGGGGATGTTCTCTCTCCCCTATCTAATCACTTTCTTTACAATTGTGAGGAGGTAAAGGGGAATTATTTTCATTTTATCATTAGGCCTCAAAGAGGCGGTGATCAATGTTCTAAATATCAGTATCGTGTTATATATCGCACCCCTGGGATACAGATACGTATCAATTATCGCACGAGATATATTGTTTGTATCGGGTAATTTATCGCACTTTTTGGGAAACATGGGGAAACATTGGAAAAATGGTTGAATTTTTCAGTGAAACTTAAGATATTGTTAAAAAAAGACCTTAATACACACTCTTAAATCATAACATCTCAAAAAAAGTGCACATAATAGGTATCCTTTATAAAGGGTCCTAAACTATGTGCTGACTAACTGAACTCATGCAATTATATTAAAATTGAATGCATAAGATTTATAAATGTATCAAGACATGTATAAAAACACAATTAATTCATTCAAAAGATTAAAAAAAAGAAGAAGTAGAAATCGTAATACATACATATCAATAATGTGACCGGATTGATAAACTTCCCACGTCTCCCTGTGCAACAAACTGTGGATGCGAGTACCGACTTGCTGTTGAACGGTTCTTTGTGCACTCCACCATGATATATGTGTCTTATCCATGCCGTCCATCCATTTTGCTAGATCATTTTAGGGAAGGAGCCCAAAAATAAGACAAATCTAAATCTCAGGTCACACCACAGGAAAAGGTGGTGATTGAATGACCACCATTAAAAACTTTTTAGGGGCCACAATACTTTTGTATGAAGCTGATATTTGTGTTTTTACTTCATCTAGGTCTTTGTGACCTAGTCAAAAGGTTAGATGGCAAATACACATTATAGTAGGCCCTAGGAAGTTTTTAATGATGGGCGTTCAATCACAACGGTTTTCATTATGTGGTCCACTTGAGATTTGGATTTGCCTCATTTTTTGGGATCTTACCCCAAAATAATTTGAAAAAATAAATCAATGGCATGGATATAACATGCACATCATGGTGGGGCATACAAAGCACCGTCCAGCCACCTCATTACTAGCACCATCAATAGGGTCCCATGGATTTAGGAAGTTCCTGCGCTGGGATGATGGGTGGGGCCCACTATGATGTTTGTGAGAAATCCACCCCATTCATCCATTTCGAGAGCTCATTTTAGGACATGCGACTAAAAATGAAGCAAATCCAAAACTTAACTTAGCTGCACGAGAGGAAATAGTGGGGATTTAGTGACCACCGTTGAAACATTCGTAAGGCCACAAGTTTCATACCATGCTAAATATTTTGTGCTTTCACTCATCCCACTGGGAATGACCTTATAAACGGTTTGAATGGCATATAAACATAAAAGGTGGAGTCCAGGAAGGTTTCAACGGTAAGAAACCCTTTCCCCAATTTTCCCTCTTATGTGGCCCACTTGTGTTTTGGATTCGCCTCAATTTTAGTCGCAAGTCCTAAAATGAGCTCTCAAAATGGATAAACGGGGTGGATTTCTCACAAACATCACGGTGGGCCCCGCCTAGCATGAGCCACATAATGAAGCCAATCCAAAGCTCAAGTGGACCCCACCATAGAAATAGTGGGGGCAGTAATGCCCATCGTTGAAACTTGAAACCATTTCTGGGGGGGGGGGGGGGGCACCATGTTATTTTTTTTTAGATCCAACCTGTTCATAAGTTCATACATATATGGACAAAGAGAAAGCACAAATATCAACTTGATCAAAAACTTTTGTGGCTCTAAAGAAGTTTCTAATGGTAAGTATTCAATCTCCATTATTTTCTGTGGTGGGGTCCACTTGAACTTTGGATTTGCCTCATAACAAAAAATGATATCTCCAAATGGATGGACGACACGGATGTATAATACATACATCAATGTGGGCCCCACTGAAAGGGCCACATCGAATCCACTCTCCCTTAAGGGGCACAGATTAGGTGATACTCGGGTAATAGCTTAGCGGGTGTTAACCTTATGCAGGGCCCACCTTGATGATAATCTATATATCCAATCCATCCATTTGTTTTTCCATCCCATTTTAGGACGTGGTCCCAAACATTTAAGCACATCAAAATCTTAGGTGGACCACACCACATGAAACAATGATGATTGAACGTTCATCATTAAAAACTTCCTAAGGCCCACCTAAGATTTGGATCTGCTTACATTTTAGGATATCATCCTTAAATGATCGGAAAAAAAAACTAACGAGCGGTGTGGATATGAAACACATTCATCAAGATAGGCCCCACACGATAAGGTTAACAGCCACTAAGTTGTGGTTTGCGTAACAACTAATCTACTCCTAACTTAAGAGAAGAAAGTTTGGGAGAAGACTCTCTTCTTCCTTGTTAAAGATGTAGCTAGTCTGCAGTTGTTCCCAAATTCTTGTCCGCAATCAAAACCTAAAATTCTCTCGAAATTCCTTTATTTTATTTTTATTTTTGCAAATCCCATCTTTCTTGGCAGAAAATTGGTTTCCTTCCAAAAGAATTTCCTTCAAAGAAAAAAAGGGTTTTAGGGATTTTCATTTTCTTACATGAACCGGCAATGTCGACCGCGACCCACCAAATACTGTCGAAAATGACTCCTTCAAGAAGATCACAAAGGTAAGAGATTTTTTTTTCTATATTTTTTTAATTTGTAGAATTTGTGGACGGGAAGAGACATCGCTTTATGTCAGTGCGCGTATTTATTGACATCATGGGTATGAGGTAGTTGGCTATAACGATTTATGGTAGGTGGCTACAATATCGCATTTAAAATTGAGTGAAAATCCGCAATGTTAGGGATTATTGGCTAATATATCGCAGATATCGCCGCCATCTCACGAAATTTTGCGATATCTTATGATATATCGCACGATACATAGAAGTTTGTCAAATTTTCAGTATTTTTTCAAAATTTTGGGGGGTTTTGTATCGTTGGATCGCGATACTGATAATATCGGCTGATGGTATCGACATTGCGAACACTGGTGGTGATTGTTGTTGTTGGCATTGACCTTGCTGATTTCCCATGTGCATCAACTAGACGTTATGACCCAAGCCTCTACTGTGCGTAAAGAGGATGGTAAATCACATTGCCAGCCTTATAATCATGCATTTGTTTTAGGATCTATTTTACCTGAAATAAGAATGTGACTTGGTTAAATTCTTGGCTAATACATTCTTTCTTGTTTTGATGGATCTAGGTCTGTTGATAAAAAGAAATGGCCTCCTGTTATTTTAAGATCCAACTTTAGAAAATAAAAACCTAGGATGTTTGTCGTTTTGTTTAGCTTAACTTATCAATTGCTTATCTTTACCTTTCAAAAAAAAAAGAAAAAAAAGAGGCTCATCTTTTGCAAATGTGGCAAACGTGTGAATTCCGAACCTCATTAGGAAGCCCTGACTTGGGTAGGCCATATCCCAAAACTGATGCAGGACAACTAACCACTTGCTCTAAAAGCTCGAACTGATAGAGCATGGTGAATCAATCCCTTTATCTCGTAGCCCAAGCCCCACATCCCATGGGTTAGGTCCTTGGCCAAATCCCCCTCGTAGGCCCAACATCACATGGGTTCTGCCTCACACGAGCCACCCGCCTCATACGGGTCACCCACCCCAAGTGTGCCCTTGCATCTGACAAGCCACCCCACTAGAAGCCGGTGTGAAAATACCCCTGCATTAAAAACTTACTACTATTGGACAATTCTAACCCTTCGATTGGGGGAAATTTTTTTTCTTATATAATTTTTAAAGGAAAAAATGGACAGTCAAATGAACTTCCATTGACTTCCTATGACAATTAGAATGGTTAGGATTTTCAGATTGGTGTGGTTTTTGTGGTATTGTCCCATCCAAAAAATAGCTTACCTGGTGATTGGTTCTGGTCCCCTACACATTTGCTAGTTGCTACATGTGCATAAAGCAAGTTGCTGATAAATTAAGTGAAAGAGGTAACAAAGACAAGTCATACATCTAGATTAGCAGCTATGCTAGGGTCCTCTGCAAGCAAAAACTGGTTTATACACCCTCAACTCGCTGGTTTTATGGGGCATTTCCACTTAGGACTCGTAGAGATACCCTTTAAAAAAGAGGGGGGGGGGGGGGGGGGGGGGGGTTGGGTGGGAAGCACTTGCATAGTGACAGTTGAATGTCATCGTGAGTGCTCCATCCAAGGAAAATTCAGTTGGTGGTGGAAATCAGATTCTGATGGCGCCTTTGGCGGCATCCCGTGTCAGATATAGGGAAGAACTTTCAAAAAAGAAAGATGATATTAGGGGATGAAAAGGGTCAAATCTTCATTCCTTATTCAGGCCTTATTCTGCAAGAAGTAGTTCATGTGGCAGAAGCCCTGTCCCAATAAGGGAGGCTCTTTGCATCCTTGATAGAGAGTTTCAGGGAAGGGTTATAAACTTATAGTGGGAGGATGTTCATCCAATATCATAAAGTGGGCAAAAGAAAGCATCGGAATGATGGTTGTTGCTTTGTATTTGACGAAATTAGATCCTCTTGCCTCAAGACTGAACATATTGTTTACTCATGTCATGAAAGAGATGGGTTGGCTGAGGGAGTGGGTCATTTGGCTCTCTGTTGCTTAAAGTTTTTGCTTAATAAAAAATGTGTTATTTTCTTTTCTTTCTTTTTCTTTTTTTAAAGAAGAAGAAAAGGAAAAAAAAAAGAGGAGGAGGAAAACATTGGTTTGCTCAAACCATGGTGTCCTAATATGCTTAGAATCACATGAGAGAAAAAGGTACCATTTGGATTTGGGTCTTAGGGGTCATAGTAGACAACCAAGGGGCAAGCAAAAGGTTTTTTTTTTCCTGCTACTGTAAGCTCCCTTAGACGTTTCCTATCCATATCTTGATGTAGTATGCGAAGTTAAAGCTGTTAAAAGGAAAGATAAAACTATGAGATTGCGAACTAGAGGACAAGTGGACAGGAACTACTTATGGGACCACACAAAATGGGTACTTTAAAATGATGCAAAGAGGTAAATTTTAACGTCCTTTTAACTGTTTCAGTAGGCTGTCCTGCTAGATTTCCTTATGCAGAATGGCAAACCTGTTGCTTCATTGTTGAACAACATCACCCCCCTCCCAACTTTCATGATGTGTAACCAAGCAGTTGTATTGCAGGTATGTCCGTCTTGTTTTGTCTAAGTTGCAATCCGACAACCCAGAGGAGATTAAGCGGCTACATCCAAGGTAATCTAAAAATCCAATCACAGTCTCAAGTCTCAAAATCTTTTTGCATTCGGTTTTGATCAACCACATCATCATCATCAACTAAGCCTCATCCCAACTAATTGGGGTCAGCTACACAAATCCCGTTATGCCATTCCACTCTATCACAGACCATGCTCAGTTAAACCACATGATCATCCAAACTATGTTTAATAGGACTGGCTATTAACTGCAAATAGTTAGCAAGTTATTCGGGACTGATGACCCCTCTGTGTCCTTCCCTTATGTTGTTTCTCTTTGATGCTGTATCTTTTTTCTCTTGGTTAATTCAATTCCCATTTATCTTCTGCAATTAGTTAGTGCTTCAAATCACTTGACAAGACTGGAGTAGGTTAAGATGGAGCCAAGATTTTAGTTTTGGAGATCAAGTATGTGGAAAGAAACTCGTTACTTGCAATCAACCTCTGTAATAGACTATTAGATATGGCCTGATTATCAACCTATGTAATAGTCTCTTACAATTTTTATTTTATTTTTGAAAGATGAGGCAATTTATCACCAAAGGAGAACAGAAGCAAAACAGAGAAAACAGAAAACAACTAGAAAAGAACAAAGAAAAAAACAACCTACACACCCTTGGGAGCCCACTCCATGATATACATAGCCACCCGATTACAGACCCCAACTATAGAATCCTTAAGGTTGCAGAAGCGACGATCATCTCTCGAGCCAAATAGACCAAAAACTGGCCAGCAACGCGATCCTCCACTTCGAAGCTCCTAGTAGACCCCACCTCCATGGTACCAAGCTTGGAACAAGCCTTCAGCCGAACCAGGCATGTCCCAACTGACACCCATGGATCAAAGAATACTGGACCAGATCATGCGAGGAAAGGAGCAATGAATGAACAGATGGAAGTTTTATTACATTGCACCTATGGGATTTTTATGCTCTCAATCTCACTGCTTGTCCCCAGCCTGGATTAAGGAGGGTTGCATCAGGTTGGCATCCATTGTCAAACTTATGCCATAACTGCCAACATGAATCTGAACAATATGAGAGGTTGGGATAAGGCTTAGATGATGATGATGAAGAAAACAGAAAATGCCATTGAAGAAGCTTTGTCAAAGCAAATTAATTGCACTTTGTTATCAATGCCACATCTCTTACCCACACTATCAGTGATCTCAATCACTAGATGCTGCCACTTTCAGAATGTTCGTCATGAACAAGATGTCAATGCACTGTTAATATGCTACCAAACTTTTGTCTTCTCTTACTCAGCAGTGAAATTCTGTTCCAGATTTACTGAGCTTAAAGAACTGCACGGGATTGAGGATGAGAAGCCATCTGCTGGAAAGTCAGGCCCCCAGAAAATGGCTTCCGGACTTCTTTGTATGAAAGAAAAAAATAATAATAATGCAAAATTACTGCTTTTGCATATTGGGCATTAACATGCTGATAATTTACTTTTGTTTGATGCAGCTATTACTCTGAAATGTGTTGGAGCATCCATCGGAGAAAAACCACCTATTATAAAGAAATTGCCAGCCGCTACTACAGTATGCCTCACCAGTTTCCCACCTTTTTGCATGAATAACTGTTTAATACTGGAAAATAGCTTGTAAGTATTCTAAAATTTGTGTTAGGTTGGCAAGTTAAAGGCTCTTTGCGAGAGCTTCTTCAAGCTGAAATCCATCAAACTGAAATTGTTTCTTCAAGAGGAGGTATGCGTTTACTACGTCAATTTGTACTCCTGATAACCCCAGAGATGGGTCATTAAACAGAGTAAGGTACATTAAAACATGGTAGCGACTGTTAGCCATCTTGGGCATCCCCACTGCAGGGGAGACTTGGGAGGCTCAAGACCCACTAATATACTGGTTTCTGATTGCCTGAACCCATCACGTGATTCACAGAAAAGAGGGAGAGGAGCATTAAAACTACACAGAGTACATAAATAATACTGCAACAAAAGGAAAGAAAAGATAGTTTAGAGCACACTTTGGATCCCAAACTCAATTGGCCAATGGTTGGGTTTTCCTGTGACTCTGCCTGTCTCCTTATCCTATCTTATTCTTCTTCTTTGTCGGGTGTAGAACTCAGGATAGCAATCTAGGATTTTTGAAGGTTAGTCTCCTTCCCTTGTCTTTAATTTACTGCCCAGATTGCTAGTCATACTTTTGAAAATGGAATTTTATGCTTATAAACATGATCTGCTTGACTCATTCCAACCTAGAACTTTGGATTGCAATCTAGGATTTCTAAAAGTTGGTTTCCTTCCCTTGGCTTTAATTTACTGCCCAGAATGCTAGTCATACTTTTGAAAATGGAATTTTATGCTTATAAGCGTGATCTGCTTGACTCATTCCGACCTAGAGCCAAACTAGTCCCTGGTTGGCCTAGCAGACCAGGCCCAGTTTTTCCGAAGCCCAGACATATCACTGTTTGCTTGATCCGGGGACTAGCGAGTGATCATTCAAGTTGGCTCAGGTCTGCCCCAGGTCCCAGCACATATCCTGGCCGCATGAAGCTATATATGTGGTTAAGGTTATTCCCTTAATAACCAGTCCTTTCTCCAAATGATTGTGATTCTAAAACATATGGAATGATCACTATTTTGTTGGAAGGTATGATTACTATTTCAAGTGACAAACGAAGGATGAGATGGGTTGCTTTTGCTGTATATTTTTGCTTTTGGCTCTTTTAATATATTGATTAATCTTTTACAAAATAATAATAATAATAATAATAATCTGTAACTTAGTACCAACAAGGAAGGAATGGTAATTCATAACCAGTACTGCAATGCCTGGTTTCATCACTGATTTTCATTTGGAGATTGATCCCCACTGATAGGTACAAACTAACTGTGGTTTCTAGTGCTGAATTGACTGGGATCCATCTTTAAAAACATTTAGAAAAGAGAAATGATCATATATGATGTTGTACGTTGACGTACACGGTTTTTATGTTCCACTGACATGTCACTTGTGTATAACACCTGAGCCATGAAAAGATGGGCCCCATCATAAAGATCACCTGGGACAAAAACCAGGATGGTCCCTTCTTCAGGCAGGCTACACTGTTGAAATCAATGCACAGCCGATGGTCTAAGGTAATGTATGTGTGTGGCCCGCCTAAAGATGTTCCAACTTGGTTCTTCATTGTATGATCCACCATTTCATGGATTGGATGTTTCCACTGAAGTGACACCTGAGCGGAAAATAAAAACATTGTATGTTAAGTTAACATACAACCTTGACTCAAAATGACTGTTTTCCACCAACTAAAAGACTGCATGTCTGATAGGTAGAGTCTTTATAGGAAACTGCTGGCTGTTGATACTTTAGCTGAAGATGCTACAAGTTATTGCGGATCTTGAGAAATGTCGATGCAGTCTGGATGGTTGGTTACATTGTATAATTCTGTTTTACAGGGTTCCCCACTTCCGCTGTTGCTTGATGATGAAATGGCATCTTTGATGGAGCTTGGCATTGGCACAGGATCTACCATTCTAGTGGATGAAGAGAGCTAGCCATTTTAACCTTCGATGGTCAAGGGTGCATGGCCTGAGCAAGGTAATCAATAGAACCTAAGATGCTATATGGGCCACTCCACGATACCCAGGTTCACCTTCTACGATAAATAGATAAGGGCCTATTTGGGAGCGTGGATTTGGAACCCCCTGGATTCGCAACCCCCAGGATTGGAAACCCCTTGGATTGGCAATCCTCCCAGTGTGTTTGGCACCCTAGAGTGTGAATCAACTTTAATTCAAGAATACCTATACATGGTATATTTACGGGGGTTTGAATTTAATTACTAAATCAACTTTAATATGCCTAATTAGTGAGATATATAATTTTTGACACTATGGTTGTGGTAAGCCCGCTGAAATATATGCTTTGCCTGGAAATGATGAAATTCCAAGTCTGGGATGGACCGCAAGCACAAGATCATGTCTGAGTGACTAATCAATGATTTTTAATCATTGATTAATATGGACAATGTTTGGACGGTGCTGATCATCATTAGTGGGCCACATGCCCAATAGAATGATAGTGTACAGTGACATACATTTACACCTGCAACTATTGAAATGATTATGTGTAATCCAAGCTCTCACCGTGGATTACAAACCCCCTCAAAGAGGGGATTGGAAACCCCCTGGATTGGCAATCCCCAGTTGTTTTATGCTGCCAAACAACCAAGGGGATTTGAAACCCCCTCCAATCCCCTCCAATCCACGGTGCCAAACCACCCCTAAGTATTGGACAGTACAGTGATGATATTGATTATCCAGGAATCGTGGGTACTGTCAATCTTGGTTATATTTCTGGTGCTGAGTGCTGTTATTGTTTTGCGCATGACATTCTTTACAGAACTTCGGAGAATTGAGAGAGGTTGGATCCCTGATGTTCCTGGAGGTCAGATGGCTCATATTATGCTAGGATGTGGAGTCTTCTAGTTTCTACTCAACCCCCTCGATAAAATGAACGTGTTTTAGACATAAGGTACCTGTATTCCTGTATCACCTACAAACATGGCCTGCTGTATGCATGTGCAAAGTCTAGCTTTTACACAACCCTAGCAAAAGGGTGCAATTTAAGCTTTTCCGCCCATGTTTTCCACGCTGGTTTTTTTTTTCTCTACCATGTCTGAGCAGTCTGTGAGGCAAACTAAGATTTTGATGTTGGATGCCGGAATTGTGGGGTGCCAACATTGGTTAACAGTATTTTGTAGTTGGATACTTTCTTGTAACATTTAAAGTACAGAAATTCTCCAGTGCTCTCAAAGCACTACTTAAAGTTATAGTGCCCCTAGTTGCATTGGGACCCTTAAACAGTCCAATTGATTGATCTGAGCCATCCGTTAAGTCTGAAACACATTTCATAGGCTACCCTGCAAAAATTGCACTAGTAGAATGATCCAATTCATCCTCAATTTGGCCTTATTTTCTATGGCCATCCTTTTTCCATGCAATGGAGGGGATTGTTACAATTGCCTATCAAAAGTGATTCTTTAGAATCATAAGCAATACAGGCCCTAACAAACAGATGGATCAAATTGTTGATTGGGTCTGTTTGTGTAAAAAAAATGTTGTCTGCCCATACTTGAAGACCATTTATCAAATGGTTAATATTTGTCAAATATTTGTTGTTATTATTGTTTTTTTTTTTTTTTTAAATTTTTTAATTTTTTTTTTTTTTACTTGATGCATATGGATCTTTAGAGAATTTGGGGGGAGACTGACCGTGCATCAACAAACAAATTCATGTCTACCATCACAGCCACACAACAGCCTTGGATGCACAAGAAACACATGTCACTTGCATTATTGGACAATATGCTCATTTTCACATGGTACTCATATGATATCCTGTAATACCACATTGGCTAGCCACTACCCATGGACGAAACAGTACACCATAGTCAAATTAGCAATGATAATCCACCAGGGACCAACAAAGATGCCTCGTGGACAATGTTCATCACTTTGGTTGTCATTGTCTCCGGCTTCCTTCAAAGAAGCAGAACACAGCACATAAAACTATTTCATGCAGGCATTATGCACTGTAAAAGGTTATAAATTTATTTTATTTTATTTAAAAAAAAAAAAAAAACATTCAAATTGATTATATGAAGAGTTCAGATTGGTTCTGGCTTAGTGGTAGACAGATTTTGTTTCAACACTGAGATCATGGGATCAGGTGCCCATGTTGTGTGTAAAAAATAAATAAAAATGTTGCAGTTCAGATCAGGTTTGCCAACAATGCACCATATCTGCATCTGCCCGTTGCAAAAGTATGAAGCTTGTTGCATTGTCAAGATAAAAAAGGGATGACTAGTAAACTTGGATATTGAAGTCTGCCAGACCCACCTGCGGCTCATGGAGCAACTACCAAGCTATCAGTATTGAGTGGTGTGGACAAAACATCTGATCTGACTAATAGTGGCCATATCCAGGTTGAGGCGATGCACTTTGCCCGCCTGTTCACTTACTGGTGCAGGCATGCTGTTGTAACCTGTATCAGTAGGGCCTTTGTGGCCATTGTTTTAGAAGATGGGTGGTGTCCATAATAACCTTGTTGAGCATAAACAGGGGATGGTTGAGCATAACCAATATTTCACTCGACCAGCGGGCAGGTGCTACAGGTGTTGTGCCATCTGCAACAAATCCCTACTCCGTTGTGGTGTTTTTGTATGGGAACTCGGGCTTTGATCCCACAATTCATTGAAGCCACTTCTCCGAACAGCTATCGTTGTGGATAGCCCACGTATGTTTAGGAAGGGAGATGGATAGGTCCACTTTTTTATGGCTACTATAGGATCATCCGCTCCAGTTCATTTTGCACAACTTGCAAATCAGGATTCATAGCATATGCCCCCAGATTTTGATGAGATGGTACGTTCCATATCAGGATTCACAACCGTTGTTTTTTTTGGAGTACATCATTCAGAAGGAAAAAAAAAAAAGATGATGTAGGATGTCGGTTATCTGGAACGTGGATAGTATGATAGGGGGGGCATCTCAGCATGTGGGCTGCAATGGGGCCACAGATACTGGCGATCCTGAGTTTCCATAAGCGCAAACTGAAATCTGTACCCTGTAATTTTCAGGCAATGATCCATCCAAAATATTTTGATGATTGGATGCGATAGGTTGGCGTCATGAGAGGGCTACTTCACTGCAGCCACCATGATCATAACTGTCCCACAAGAATCAAAATATTCAGTTGGATCGCTACCATGTAGTGAGGTTGGAAACAATACAAAACACCCATGTTATTTACTGTAGGTCCATCTTTTTGTTCACGCTAGACAATGCTCTACATGATATTTATCATCCAGTAAAGCTGTTCTTGTTTCGTTTGTAGGATTTTATCATTGGGTGGGTATAATCTTTGGTTAGACATACCCTAAAACTCTTGAGTTAAATCCATTTTTGGATCACTTATTTCAGGAATAGTCCGATTCTCCTTTTCATGCATTTCTTAGAGCTCTGGAGTATGCCATGTCACATTCCAGATTATCTAGATGCTTATGTTGGATGGAATGCCCTTAGCAGTTCTAGCCCTTACATATCCATAGTTGGGATTTGTCTGTTGTTTCTTCATGGTTGCAACAATCAATTCAAGCAATGGAAACAACAAAAGACATGCTTAGTCCTTGGGCTGTCAAACAGAATCCAATCACACTGGAATGAATGGTTACCCAGAGCTGTGGGTGGCCGATGGACCCGATGTGATTCTAATGGGTCCATATCCTATCTTTTCATAGTCGGGTTAGGTTCAGGTTTTACATTTTAAACCTTGTCACATGGGTGTGATAGATGTAATTGAAACCGGGATAGGTTAGGTATCTCCAAACAAGGGTTGGGTCCATTAGTTTTTTATAGTCCAATTATATATGTTGATGCAAAAATCTGGCTTCTCCAACTGTGCCCCAATGGCTAGCTCCGAGCTCTAATGGCTAGCGCCGAGTCCTGTGAGCCTGCACAAGAGAAGGAAAAAGGAGACCCTGGCTTGAGTAGGGGACCCTCCGATGCCAAAGTCAGGCTAGGAATCTGGGTCTAAGTAGTGTAGCTAGGGGTCTAGAGAGTCAAATGTTGCCTACTCGTTCCAGTAGATTCATCTCCTATTTATACATGTGGACTAAAGGGGACGTGGTTGTCAATCTCAACACGATCTCTTCCATCAAGCGAGCACTGGGCGTGCGCTGATATCAACCATTACCATTAGATCATGCACAGGGCAACTCTCCAATCATGCCTTACTGGGGTTATTCCTTTAGCATGATTCTCGGCCATGTATGCGTTCGAGTTGACCTTAGCCAACAGCCCTCCGAGCCCACGAGCGAATTAGTTTTGATTGGATCTCGGATGACTCATATTAGCCCCGAGAACTAGTTCTTCGATTCCGGCCTATGGGTCTGACGTGTGATGCCTTCTTCTGAGTCCTAGACTAATGTGAGAGTTCAGGTCCGAGGTCCAGGGCCGTAGTTCTTCAGATGAGAGTTCCAGACCCAGGGCTGTAGTTCTTCGGATGAGAGTTCCAGACCCAGAGTTGTCGTTCTTCGGATGAGAGTTCCAAACGTTGGTGTGGTCTAATCTATCTCTCTTCTATAACCCTAGTTTTAGAATCGTAGTTCAGAAGTGCGTTCGGCTCGGATGTAGTGCTATTATGCTGAGGCTATACTCATCCACTTCTATAAGTCGACATTTATTGAATTCGGCTCAGATTTTTCTATAACAGAAGCTTCCTACTCTCTGAGTCCGAGCTTGGATTCTGGGAGTAAGTGTCTGAAAAAATGAACCGCCTTACTCATGATGGCGGGTCGACTAAGCCGAAATGAATTGTCGCGATGATTACACTTTGGAATCCGTATGCTGCATAGCGGTTACAGCTTTTCGATTTTTGGCCGCAGGATGGCGAACGCGTGACATCGGTTGAGGATTCAAATTAGCAGGACAGGTAGGATGATGTCACGTGTCCATCGGGAGGCGAGGGGCCACCTATGCAATAAATGTCATTCAGTACCAACAGCGTTCGGCTCGAAGAGAGTCGGCCTGGACGAATTGCTTGCTTTCACGTGTTCGACCAGGTTTGGGACCGAGCCGCTTCAGCTTTGGAGTTGCACCCGGCTGGCAACGGCTATATAAACCCCTTCCGGTCCTCATTTGAGCTCTCCTCCCTCTTAATTTATATTCCTTACGTTCCATTTTCTCTAAGAGCTTATGTAGCGAGAAGCTTTCTGGAGGGCCATCCTTTGTGAGTTTTCCTTCCCTAAACTCATTTTTCATTTCTTTTTAGAACATTATGTCGAACGGCTCAGACGACGTCCAAGAGGTCCGAGCAATGAATGAGGATTCCAAACCGGAGACATTAGACTTCGAGCGTGCGAACTCCGAGGGTCCCTTGGAAGCAATACTGCTTTATCCTCTGATCAAGAAGACTGCAGGCCCGAGGGTCAAAAGTCAAGGCACAGGATCAAAGAGGGTACCTCGGGATCCGGCGGGAAGAGCTAAAGCCAGGACTTTGGGAGCCAGATTTGAAGCGATACTTCCCAAGGGCTCGGTTCTGATCGAGTCTCAGATGGCTCAACTCCGTGTCGAGTACCAAATTCCCAACTCGGTGCATATTCGGGCTCTTTCTCCCCTTAACACCCCAGGTGTCCCTGCCGATGGGGACATCGCAATATTTGTCTGCGCCCTTCAGTGCGGGCTTTAGTTTCCTATCCATCTGTTCATGTGCTTGGTGACCGCAAGTATGAAGTTGGCTCCGGGTCAGTTGGCTCCGAACGCCTGATGAATTTTGGTCTCCTCTTTCAATCTCTGGCACCAGCTGAAGAACCAACCCCTGACGCTGAACAAGTTCCTGGCTATGTACCAGGCCAAACACGACAAGTCCGAGCCGTACTGGTGCTATTTCTCGACCAGGCCCCAGTGCACCCCGGGCCTGATAACCAAACTCCCTACCTCCAACAAAGATTGGAAAGGCAAGTGGTTTCGGGCCTCGGGGGAGTGGGAGGCGCCCGATGCTGAACTCGGCAACTTATGGGTCCAAGTTCCCACCAAATTCTCCAATCCAAGTCGAGTCATTCTTGATTTGTACTGTATTTCATGCATCTGGTTCGTCCTCCATTCTAACTTATTTTTTTGCTTGCAGTTTTCCCAAAAGGGATTGCTAACATTACAAGCTTCCTTATGGCCCAAATCACTAGGACTTGGTTGCTCAAGGAAGACCAGTGTATCTGACACGATATTATATGTCCGAATAATCTCTTGTTGTCCGGATTTTTCAGATTCAAACCCCACCCCATCGCTCTAGGTAAGCATCATGACTTCCTCTTTTAATGATCCTCTTTGTAGTTGTATCTGAGTCGATCTCTTCTTGGACAGGTATGGGTGAGGCATCAGGCTCCAAAAGAAAGAGGTCGGTAATGTCGTGCCCTCCTATGGATGTGGTGATGGCTGCCGAGCCAAGGGTAAAGATCACAGCTACAAAGAGAAGAACCACACCTGCCGCGGAGACTGTCTCAGTTGCAACCAAGCCCACAATAACTCCGGCCTCAGCCCCCGAGGCTAAGCCAGCTGTTCCGTCTCATTCACCTAGGATTGAGAAGGAGGTAGTCGGAGAGACGGCCGACGCGGGCCTCTTCTTCTAGCGAACTTGTCCACGTCAACATCAACATCACGGCTACTGAGGTTAAATTCTTGACTGGACGGACAGATGCCCTAGTCGGGAATACTGCCGCACCTGAGGCCTAGCCTCAAGCCTCTAAGGCTAGCGGCGTAGGGAGAGCAGCTAATCCTACTCCTTCGGGATCAAAGGTGTTCCCGCCCGATTACCACATGTTGTTGTTGACTGAGTGGGCGGCTAAACATGCACCTGAGGCATCCATTGCCAATACCCTCTCCCACTCTCCCGATTCATTTGTCAATGACTACACCTCGGTCTGCTATACGGTAAGTTTTCAATGTGGATATACTCGCTCTAATTGTTGCTTGTAGTTTCTAACTCTTCACTATTCCAAGCATTGCCAATGTTTATTACGTTTCGAGATAGGTTGAGGGTGATGATTCATCTTGAGAAGGCTAAGGCCGAGCTCAAAAGGCTTCTAAAGGCATCGACTGATGAGCAGGAGAAGTTAAAAGGTCTTGTGGGGGAGGGTCAGCTAAGGGAGCTAATGCTCCAGGGTGAGGTCGACGAGCTCCAGACCCACTTGGATGCTTCCGAGTCCGAGCCAGCGTGCATGAAGGCCTTTATTGAGCGTTTGGAGGCTCTTGTCGAGCACGTGGAGGCAGATAATGCACGCCTTTCAATTGAGATCGGGGTGACGAGGCGTGAGGTTGCCAAGGAGTTGGCTAAGCAACGGGCTGAACTTGAAGTCTCGGCAGCATTGCAGGCTGCTGTAGCGGTTGAAGAATTCAAGACTTCATCGGAGAGATTCGATGAGTTAAATAGGCTATACTACTATGCCTACAACGCGTGCTTGTCCGATGTTCAGGGTCTCTATCCCAACATTGACCTCGACTCCCTAACCACAGATAATGCCGAGGAAGCTCCTGTCACCGAGGTTGAAGAGGCTTTAGCCACCACCGAGGCCAAGGAAGCCCCAATGCTCAACTCCCCAACTCAGCAGCTGGCCCCTCTTCTCGGAGGGAATGATATGTTTTCCCTTTTTTCTTTTTGGTGAAAGACAATGAATGTTTTTATAACTTTTAACTTTCAATTTCTGAGTGATGATTTCTTTGGATGGTGGATTACTTTTATTGAATTTGTCGAATTGTCGAATGACGAGCCGACCTCTTCTTTAAGGGGTCTGTTCATCAAAGGATTTCATTCCTGCACATGAGAAATGATCCTTCGTAGCGTACTCGGATAGCAAGGCGATCCTTTAGTAGACAATCTAAAGTAGAAAATAGGTAATCTTTTATTAAGAGCTGAGATGACAAGTAGATCCAACCCATACATGGCTTTTTCCTTCATGAGTAGTAGATCTTCAAGTGCTCAGCATTCCAAGGATGAGGTAACGGATGTCCTTCCAAGTCTTCTACGCAGTATGATCCTGGCGTAGTTGAACCGACCACTCGGTAGGGTCCCTCCCAGTTTGGTCCTAAGGACCCTACTCTAGGTTCTATAGTGTTTTGGAATACGCGACAAAGGACCAGATCTCCTCGTCGAAATCTCGTCGTCCTGACTCTAGAGTTATAAAAACAAGCAACTTGCTGATGCTGAGCTGCAACTCAGAGTTTGGCGATGTCTCATACTTCTTCGAGTAAATCAAGGTTTGTCACAATCTGCTCGGCATTCTGCTCCTCTTGATAGTTCCTCACTCACACAGTGGGGAGCCCAATCTCGACTAGGATGACTACCTCCGAGCCATAAGACAGAGAGAAAGGGGTTTCCCCTGTGGATGACTGAGCCATGGTCCTATACATCCAAAGGACAAATGGGAGCTCTTCGGCCCAGTTGCTCTTGGCTTTTTCCAACTTTGTTTTGAGATGATGCTTGATAACTTTATTCATAGCTTCTATCTGTCCATTGGACTGTGGATGCCGAGGCGATGAGTATGCGTTGGCAATGCCGAGCCCTTGACACATGCCTCTAAACCCGTCGTTGTCGAATTGCTTTCCATTATCGGACACAATGGTGCACAGAATTTTGAACCGACATATAATATTTTTCCACATGAAGTCCGTCACCTTCTGCTCTGTGATATTCGCCACGAGCTCGGCTTCAGCCCATTTGGTGAAGTTGTCTGCCACAATTGCAAATTTAGTCTGCCCCTTTCCGCAAGGCAGAGGGTCAATGATGTCGATCCCCCACTGGGTGAATAGCCATGGTCCACTCATGGGGGGTCAGATCTTTCGTAGGTTACCTCGAGATGGCATCGAATCTTTGACATTTGTTGCGTCTCTGGACAAAGCTCTTGGAATTCTCTCAAATTGTTGGCCAGAAGTACCCTTGGCGAATTACTTTCTAAGCCAAGGCGCTCCCTCAAAATGATTTTCACAAATTCCTTTGTGGACTTCTCTGATCATGTACTCCGCTTTGTCCAGACGAAGGCATCTGAGGTATGGCTGGGAGTATCCTTTTTTGTACAATGTGTCATTTAAAATCACGTAATGTGTTGCCCTGACCTTCAAACATCGAGCCTCCAACCTATCTTGTGGGACCTCGCCGGTGGTGAGGTATTTGACGATGTGATCCATCCAAGTCGTAGTCACTTGCACTAGGTTGATCATTTCTTGATCGGCTCGGTCTAGAGTCAGATTATCAAGAAACTCTATTGGAACGATCCTCGGGATCTGCCCCTCAATTGCTGAGGCAAGTTTTGTGATGGCATCGGCCAAAGTATTCTCAACCCTCGGTATTTGACTGATGACGCAGTCTCTGAATTTTTCTGACAACTTTTGAACTTCGGCCAAGTAAGCTATCATCCTTGCTTCCTAGGCCTCGTACTCGGAAGATACTTGATTCACAACAAGCTGGGAATTGGACTGCACATCAAGGAGTCGAACTCCCAGATTAGCAGCTAGTTTGAGTCTGGCCGATAAAGCTTTATACTCAGCCTCATTGTTAGATGTCTTGAAACTAAGCCTGATCGCGTATTGAATGGTGGTCGCGTCGGCCGCGACTATAACGATCCTCGCTCCTCCTCTCTTTGAATTAGATGACCCATCTACTTGCCTCTGCCTCAATACTCTTAAGGAGAGGAGGGGCGAGAGGAATGACCGATGTTGCTCCAAATTTGATGATGCCTCTAGACTGGTGTCTCTGATCCCGCGACTAGAAGCAGTGAATTCAACTATGAAATTGACCATGGCTTGGCCTTTGATTGCAATCCTCGGTCGATATTGAATATGGAACTCTTCGAGTTCCACTGCCCACTTGGTCAGACGCCCAGACACTTCCGACTTCTGAAGCACCTGTTGGAAAAGTGAATCTGTGAGGACGATGATGGAATGTGCCTGGAAGTATGGGCGAAGCCTCCAAATAGAGACGACCAGACTCAAGGCCAGTTTCTCCATACTTAGATATCTAGTCTTGGCTAGAACCATAGCCTTGCTGGTGTAGTAAATAGGGTGTTTGCTCTCAATTTCTTGGATAAGTGCCGAGTTGACAGCTGAGGTAGAAACTACCAAGTAGAGAAACAAGGGCTCCCCCTCTTCGGTCTTGGACAGCAACAGCGGTGACCCCAGGTATAGCTTCAACCGCTGAAAGGCTTGCTCACAGTCAGATGTCCATTCTGCCTTCTTGTGACCATACAATTGCCGGAAGAAGGGGAGTGTAACGCCCTGAAAATCGGGGGTAGAGCAGAAGCTCAACTCCTGAGTTCCAACGCATCAATTATGCAACATAGATAATAATGATTGAATATTGTTCCTATTAGTGCACTAAACATAAATGGGATTATACCAAAATAGTATATCATACTCTAGAGACAGTTAAATTATGCAAGCAGAAGACTGTGATAGATATATAAAACGTATAAACTGTTATAAGTCTCCAGAGTGTGAACATGTTACTAGGTTAAATATATATATGTTTACTTCAAAAATAAACAAAATGAATATATATGGGTGTTCCAAAAGTATAAAATAACAAGTGTAATGGTGTCTAATCAGCATCCCTGTAACCCCGTCGATCAGAACATGGTCTACATAGACCCGCCTGATAGCTGCATATAGGAGAAGCCCTCCTCATCATCATAAAAGTCTGGCTTCGCTTCGCAAGCATCGTCATCATCTAAAACTAAGACAGGGTCTGGTTGGTGTTTAAAACACTGTCCCACAATGTGAGAGTGAGTGATCAAATCAGTGGAACAATAAAGCAAAGGTTAATATATTTTCAATTCAATCAAGTAGTAATGATAATGCAATACAACAATCAGGTCCTAAGTACTCTTGTTAATGTAAGAATAATATGAAATAATGATGCATGCCCTCGCTTGCGCTCCCTTAGTGACTTCATCTCACGATCGTGACATGCAACCCTTCCTCAGTGCTTAACCTGCTATGCCAAAAGCACACGTAATGCAGTGCATGCACGTGATTAGTTAGGTTCTTACTTAGGTTTATTCATACAGCAGGATTGGAAAGCTAAGGTACCTCCCTTGTATCATTTACCTAAATAATAATTTATCTAGGGTCATCGATCCTAATTAATCACATACGATAGGTAAGTTCAGGTCACTACTACCAACGCCCTAGCAACTGGCAGTCTATTTTTGAAGGCTCGTCACCAACCCAACTGGGGACCACAGCTAAGCTGCGCCGGGTAGGCCGATTTATACTCTAGTTGCTACGGAAAGGCTCGTCGCCTCAACATAGTCTCAGAGTTACTTAAGGGCACTACAAAGGGCTCGTCACCTGATCAGTGCAAGCCGACAGCTCAAATACAGTGTTTCATACCACCGTATTCGGCTCACGAGTTTGGGTTGCTCACTGGTCACTACAGGGAGGTTTGTCACCCGAGCGTAGACCAACAACTCGACCATGGTGTCTCATACCACTATGTCTGGCTCATGAGTCTTAGTGGATCGAGGTACCAAGGTTGAACGGGTTTTCACTAGTGAGTTGGTACCTTAAATTCAAGCAGTAGCGACCATACGTTGTAAACACACATTAGAACATCAGTTTATTGGACAAGTTCGACTGGTACAAGCATACGCTGAATTAATCGACATGGAGCGCTAACCACTGTCGACAATCATCGTAGGATTCACCGAACGCAACAAAGGTGGTGAGACTAGCTCAGCCACTCAAACAGGAATTGTTACCGATTGCCTGGACTACATCGTAGTCCCAATCACAGTCAAATGCAATAGGCATTTATATGCACTAGTCAAGATAGCATGTAGCAACCAATTCAGATATAAATCTCATTTAAGCATTTTAACAAACACATAGAGTACATGTTAACATACATAGACATTTCATTTATATATTAAGTAACAACGAGGTACATTACATAAAGAAAACTGTATTTATAAATAAGGCAATAGAGAATCCTATCTCAATACCCTCATTAAACATATTTTTTCACGCATTTTATCAAACACTTAAAATACACATATTAACATACATGTAATAAAATAGTTATAACATGTATTATGGCAAATCCTTTCACATATGAGTTACTACATGCACAACAATCATGTATTTACGATCAATAATCATGGCAAGCACAAATTCATATTCCATATTCATTCAAACATTTCAACAAACACATGGGATGTATTATAAATCAACATAGCCTATATATATACGTAACATACGAAAAACCTTGAATCTAAGCACATGTGATAGCAATCAAGTCAGTCGTAAATCATTATTGACATTGAAGGCCTTGAAAACTATAACCTATATATCTATAGTCCGCACATTTCACCGATAGACCCATATCGAGCTCAATTTGAACACTAAGTCTTTGTCTACGAGACAGCGGTAACCTATAGGATGAAATATGTTAGCTATTTTACCATTTACTCTATTTGAATCTCTAAAACATATTAGGGTTAAGATTTTTTACTCAAGAATGGAATCAGAAACGCTGAAATAGCGATACAGAAGCAGTAGTTAAGCATGTGGAATGACAGGGAAGAATCCCAGGAACTCTCTCCTGCTTTCACTCTCGTTTTCTCTCTCTTTCCTTCTCTTTCTTTTATCTTCTCTCACCTAGGGTTAGAAATTCGTATGTGAAGGGTGAGAGAGGGTTTTAGGCCTTTATATAGGCCTAGAAGTGATGGGAATGGCCCCAGGGCCATGGTACACTTAAGTTATAACCAAAGGGTGGCTATTTCTATCCAATGGAGCACTTCTAGAGGCCCCTTTTCTACGTGCAGTCAAACTTAAGCTCCCTGACATTGGATCTAGGTCAAGCTAAGTTTTCAGTCTGATCGGGTTTGCAGATCAGCCGCGGTGGACTCGTTTCAGTTCAACGATCACCGGTACTCGATCAGGGTCACAAGTACTCTGACATGTGTTGAAAAGTTTTCCTGATCCAAGAGTGTAATTGGGTCAGAATCTAATGGTCTGAAACCTTAGATTTGGCTTATAAGCAAACTGACTCAATTCACTTAAGTTTCAGTCCATTTTCTAAAAATATTCACGTTTCTTATACACTTCACTCCGGGCTCAAGTTGCGTGTTTCTGAGTACTATTAGGACTTAATTTCTGAGGTGGTTGTCAAGTCCAACAAGGCGATCATAACCGTATAGTTTCATGGTAATTGGACTTTTGACGCGCGATATAGGTCCGATACGGAGTTTTAATGTGCTCCCAAGAGCAACTGGGTTTAGAGATTGATCCTAGGTTTCAGGGTAATGTAGCGTCAACGATTCTACGCATTTTGGGTCTTGCAGTTTATATTTAAAGTGATTGGGGCTAATTTCATAGGTAATCTAGTTTAGCATTAGTTAATTCTTGTTTAATTTCTAAAGGATTTGGTCCTTAGTGATTTCTGCCTAAGGTGGTACTTGGGTCTTTGTACGAAATTTTTCAGGACGTTACAGGGAGACTTGTCGATGGCTCTGGATATAAAGGGATAGAGTGCGGGGCGAGCTCATGTCGAGCAGAGCTCTAATCTTGTCAAGATTTGCCTTAATACCCCTCTGACTAACTTGAAAACTAAGAAATTTACCCGATCCCACACCAAAGGTACACTTGGCTGGGTTCAACTTCATTTGATACTCTCGCAGGATCAAGAAGGTCTCTCCGAGGTCTGCGATGTGGTCAAATGCGTTGACGCTCTTTACAAGCATGTCCTCGACGTAGACCTCCATGGTCCGACCAATCTGTCGGGCAAAATGTCTGGTTGACCAGCCTCTAGTATGTTGCACCAGCGTTCTTCAGGCCAAAGGACATGACCCGGCAACAGTAGAGCCCCTTGTCAGTGACAAAGCTCGTCTTCTGTCTGTCTAGAGGATATATCGCTATCTGGTTGTAACCAAAGTATGCGTCCATAAAAGTGAGAAGCTCGTGCCCGGCCGTGCTGTCAACCAATTGGTCAATCTGAGGTAGGGCAAACTATCCTTGGGGCACGCTTTATTTAGGTCCGAGTAATCTATGCAAACCTGTCATTTCCCGTTGGCTTTCTTTATAAGGACTACATTTGTGATCCAGTCTGGGTAATGGACTTCCTCGATGAAACCAGTGCCGAGGAGTTTAGAAACCTCATCGGCTATTACCGCATACCTTTTAGGCTCGAAAGCCCTCCTTTTTGGCTTCACTGGCTTGTGTTCTGAGTCCACATTTAGCCTGTTGTAACACCCCGGATTTTGGCCAATCTGGAATTTGACGTCTTTAGGCAATGGGTCAACTAAAACACCTGGAAAATCGCTCAGAACCCAATTTCATAGCCAAAGAAACCACTTAGGATTAATTCCTATGGAAATTCAGTGTAAGTTAGCTAGCGCAACGCTGGAGTAGCTGGGAAACAGTCCCTGATCACTTTAAATACGTTTTACAAGACCCAAATCGAGTAGAACGTATGACTCCATAATACTCTATAACCTCGGATCAAACTCTAAGTGGGTTTGTTCTCTGGACCACTTTGAATTCTTGTATTGGATTTAGACCGCGCGTCGAAAGTCCGTTACTTCTTATCTTAGACCGTTAGAACCGTCCAGCTGGACTTGACAATCATTTCGAAAATCAAGTCAAACCGATAATCACAGACTATTTCATTGAGCCCGGACTGAAGAGACCGCGAATAGGGACAGAATTGGAATTTCAAATTCAAATCTGGCACACGACTTGACACGTCAGTATTGAGCGTTCTGACCGTCAGAATTCATCCAGATTACACCCTCGGATCAGGAAAAATTTCTATTTATTATTATGAGACTTCCAGCCCTGATCTACGTGCGGTGACCGCTGAACTGAAACTGGTCCGCCACGTACGATCTGCGAACCCTGCCGGACTGAAAACTTAATGCGCGCTAGATCTGGTACGCATGAGCTTAAGTCTGATCACATTCGACCAGGGGACCACCAGAAAGCATCTTTTGGACCGAAACAGTCCCGATTTGGTTACCCCTCAAGTGAAACTTGTTCCCGAGTCTATTTCGGGCAAGTTTGGGCTTATAAAAGGGCTTGAAACCCTCACTCCTCTCTCCCATCCGAATTTACTAAAACCCTAGATTGGGAGAGAGAAAAGGTGAGAGTTTGTGAGAGAAGGTGGGAGAGCTTTTCCTGCTGCTGCTGCACGTGCTTAAGCGGCGTATTCCAATCACTTTGCCGGTGATTTCTACGCATTTGCAGGTAAGAAAATGCCCTAGAAAGTTGCTGATTTGATGTTTCTTTCGTTCCATAGCTCGGTAGTTAAAAGATCTTGTAAAACAGGTCCTCTAGTAGCCGTAGACGAAGCATATACGCTCCGTTTGAATTCTCACCCCTAAATGAGAAAAGGTGCGGATATTAGACGCTTTGATTGACTGTTTCCAAAGCTTTCAATGTCGTTTAATAGTAGATTCTTGATGGCAACGCCGTTTGACATGTACAACATGCTGTCCGTTTCCTGTTTTGTAAATTAACGAAGAATATGAGATTTAGGGCATTTTAGTCATTTGTAGGAAGTACAGTTTACATTCTTATTTTGCTGATGTGATTGACATGGTTTGTTGTCGTATTAGGAAGTTAGGAATGCGTGCATAATTAGTTTGGCGAAGAGATTCGCCTAAATGCGCACGTCGGATCGACATACTATATGTAGACTTAAGTGTGTAGTGTAAGTGTTTGTATAAATGCTTGTATTAGTATGTATTGGCTTAAATGGTGTTATGGATTAGTTTGAGATTGATTTCTCAATTAATATGTTGATGTGAATGATTTCCTACATGTTAGCCATATGTACGATTTCATTATATGTATGAAATGTATGTGCTTGATGATTCATTTAAGTGGTATGTTATAACATGTGCTTGATGATTTTCTTATGACTTAGTTGGAGATTGAATTCTCAATTAATACGCTGATGGTGATGATTTCCTATATGTTGGCGATATGTATAATTTCATTATATGTATGAAAGGCATGTGTTTGAAGACTCGCTTAAGTTGTATGTAATAACATGTGTTAACATGCTCACATGGCTGCATTTCATTTCCATTACCCTTACACAACTGCTGATGTGATTCTATGATTGTTTGGGACTATGCCTAGTCCAGGCAGTCGGTAACCGAGCGAATTAGTGGTTAGCTTATCTTCGCCACGAACGACGCGTCGATGAACGCGAGTCGTGTTTGGAGTTGACCGCAGTGGTTAGGCCACGCGAAGTGTTTTACGCACTTCATGTCGTTCAACTTGAGATGCGATCGCGCTAGTCGAGCCCGTCAAGTAACCCGACTGGCCGATGTATGTTCACCTTGTATGAGTCATAACTGCTTGAACCTAGGGTACTGAACTTACCATTGTAAACCCTGTTAACCATGGTACCTTGATCCATAAAGACTCATGAGCCGGGCATGGTGGTATGGGACACCGTGGTCGAGCTGTCGGCCTACGCTGGGGCCATAAACCTCCCCGTAGTGACCAGTGAGCACCTAGTCTCGTGAGCAGATTATGGTGGTATGGGACACTATATTCTAGCTGTCGGCCTACACTGATCAGGTGACGAGTCCTTTGTAGTGACCGCGAGTGTATTCTGAGTCTACGGGAGGCGACGACCCTTCAGTAGCAGTAGAGTACAGTAGGCCTGTATTGATAAGGTGATGGGGGAGCGGAGCAACGAGTGCGTGCAACAGCCCTGGCAGCCCTTGCAGCGACCTACGAAATATACATCGTATGAGATTACTAGGAGTGACGACCCTAGACAGGATCTGTGTTGGGATTGATACAAGGGAAGTACCTTAGTTTTTCAATCCTGCTGTTTGAATGGACTAATAACAACTTGAAAATCATATCACCATAGCATTGCATGTGCCTGGAAGATGTGAAGCACTCTAGGGAGTGTGGCATGCCGCGGTCGTAAGATGTTGCCGCATGAGGGTGATCGTCGGTGAGGGCATACATCACGTCATGTCATAAATGCATTAACAACAGTATTATGATTGTTTGATTTACTGCTTTACTATTATCGCATGATTGATTTGATAACATGTTAATCTTTGCTCTATTATTCCACTGAGTTAGCTACTCACTCCCACGTTACGGGACGGTGTTCCTGGACACCCACCAGACCTTTTGTGATTGCAGATGATGGCGCGGCCTGCGAGGCGGAGCTGGACTTGATGATGATGAGGAGGATCCCTCCTTTATGCGTGTTCTGATTGACGGGATTACAGGGAGGTTGATTAGATACTTTGACACTTGTCATTTTATATTTTTAGCGCACTCATGTATATTCGTTTTGTTTAGTTTTGGAGTATACATGTATGTATATAACCTGGTAACATATCCACACTCTGGAGGCATACAACAGTTTATATATGTTATACATACAATCACAGTCTTCCGCTTGTTAATTTAACCGTCTCTGGAGTATGATATGCTGTTCTAGCTTAATCTCACTCATGTTTAATGCGTTATCACAGACAGCATTCAATCATACATATCTATGTTGCATAAATAACATTTTGAAACTCGGGAGTTGGGTTTTTGCTCGACCCCCCGATTTTCGAGATGTTACACCTGTGGACCATGACCTCCGGAGAGATACCTGACATGTCTTGGTGGGACCATGCGAAGACGTTTTTGTACTGTTGCAAGAAGGTTAGCATCTTGCTTCGCTGCTCAACATTCAATGACGATTCGAGCTAAACCGTTCTACTCGGGTCGGAGTCATCAAGTGGGACGATCTCTAGATCCTCAGTAGGGGAACTCTCCTCAGAAGTGTCTACTCTAAGGTCGAGTGCATTTATTGCAAGGGCCTACTTCTCTGATCCCTTCCTAACTGTTATCGAATAACACCTCTGAGCTTCTCGCCGATCTCCTTGAACATAGCTAACTCCTCCTTCGGCAGGGAACTTCATCATCAAATGGTATGTGGACACGACCATTCTCATGGTGTTAAGGGACGGTTGTCCAATGATGGCGTTGTGGGTTGAGGGTACATTTACTACCAGGAAGTCCACTAGCAAGGTCACCTGGTTCTGCCCTTCTGCTGTGACTAGGAGAGAAATCGCCCCCTCAAAGATCACCTTATCGCCCGTGAATCCATGCAGCGATGTCTTCACAGGTCGAAGATGCGACCTGTCTATACCCATTTTGTCGAATGCCTCCAAGTACAATATATCGGCCGAGCTCCCGGTGTCAACCAGGATGCGATAAACCTTGTGGTTGGCTATCGTCATCGCAACCACCAAAGCATTATCATGGGGATGCTGAATTCCACATGCATCGTCCTCTGTAAATGTAAGGCTACACGGACTCACTCGGAGTTCTTTTCTTGGCCTGTCGGCCAAGTAGACGTAGTGCTTGGGGTCAATGCTCCTAGAAAGGCTTTACAAGCCCGATTCGAGTCACTGCCTTCGGATGGACCGCCATAAATTGTTCGGATCTCCATAGCTTCGTCTACATCTCTGCCCAGCTGGTCATCCTTTCGGAATTGTTTCTCTTCCTTCACATATTGACACAAGTGACCCTTTCGAATGAGGGTCTCAATTTCTTCCTTTAAGTCGATGCAATTGCTGGTGTTGTGTCCATGAACATGATAGAAGCGGTTATACTTGTGTTTATCTCGCTGTCCAGCCTCCATCTTCATACAACTCAGCCAATGCAGTAGCCACTGGTCTCGGATATCCAGAAGGATTTGCTCTAGAGACATGTTAAGGGGAGTGTACGAGCTGAACTTGCTCTCGGACCTTTTGCTCGCCCTCCGATCTCAGGAAACATTGTTGTTCGACCTCCTTTTGTTTGCTTGTTGTGGCACTTCATCCTTTCACCTTTTCTCTTTAGACGAGTGCTCCAAGGTTTAATTGCTCTTGCGCGAGCTGAAGAACTCCTCAGCTTTTGTATACTTTCGGGAGCGGTTGATGAGCTCGCCAAGAGTAGTCAGCGGCTTCTTCCCTATCGAGAAGAGGAATCTCCCTTCCTTGAGTCCTCTAATCATTGCAGATAGTGTCATCTTATCGGAGTAGTCATCCACCTACAAAGCCTCTTCGTTGAAGTGAAAGATATAGTCTTTCAACAATTCTCCGCTCTTTTGCTTGAGGGTAAGTAAGTGAGTTGATGGTTTTTTACTCTTTTTTCCGATGATGAATTGCATTAAGAACGAATCTACTAAGTTCGACGAAGGTGTTGATCGACCTCGGCTTCAGCTATTGATACCAATTCCTGGCGGCCCCAGTGAGGGTTATCGAGAAAGCTATACACATATCGCCTCCGACGCTGACTGAATTTGCATCCACAAGCGATAAGACTCTACGTGCTCTATTGGGTCCCCAAACCCTGAGTACTAAATGATAGGGGGCATCCTGAACCTTAGAGGCATTATCGCGCTCATAATATCACTGGTGAATGGAGGTTCAGTTTCTTCCATCATCTCTTCTACCACGATCGGAGCAGGGGCCTGTTGGTTCCGCTGTAGAGTTTTGATTTGGTTTCAAAGTTCGTCAAGCTGGGCTTCCCATGGATCTCGATTTTCAGCAACAGTTTCTTAAGGAGCCTTTGTCACCCCCCAAACTCGAAAAACGGGCTCACAAAATTCTCGATCGCCAAATCTAACGCCGACAGCCTTCGTAGTGCCCCATTCTCAGATCCCGGCACTCACATGCCAGATTTCAATCCTGGGATCCTACAAGGAAGATTTTTAGTTTGAAATTTTTTTTGTAATGGAGCATAACCATAAGCATTAACCAAGTCACAAAATAACATCACCACATATATACTATATCAAAAACTTTTAAGTATAATACGGAAAGGAAAATACAGGGTGATCAAAAAGCTCTAAAATAGCCTGATACGCTTTCCTGCCTCAGTGTTGCTGCTGTCCAACGACACCTACACCAAACGGTCATGCATAAGCTTACAAAAGCTTAGAGGGTGGTGTAAGTGTGTGTGTAAGGCAAATGCCAAGTATAATGTATCAGAGTAATGCGAAAACATGCGGGTGAGTCCATGAAGGCTATCAGCTGTACAAAAGCTATGTGATGCAAGGTATGAATGCTATCGGTCATACCAAGGCCATGCGATGTGAGGCCTATATAGCCAAATGTCATATGCAAGATGCAAAGCAAGCATGCCACTACTCATCAAGTACAAATATCAATACGATTCCTCTCTGGGATATCACCGGGGTCTAGTACACTCCACATTGACTTCCGCCTCCCTAGCCGCACAGCCCAGCAAGCGGAATTGACCTCACTATCCGCCTGTCCAGTAGTTTGTCAATACCTACCCAGCTCATCGATAGCGGACTCATTTGCGAGCTAGTCAAACTCAGCCTAGCTTATAGCCTCCTCACTCGGGCAGATAAGGCCACATCACCTCCCAACCGACCACGACACAGTGGGAGACGTGGCCTACTGGTAATCGGCACTCAGACGCTCTTGTATCCACTCGGTTTAGACGTTGGAGCAACTCCTGGTATCAAAAAGGTTCAGGGACTTTCACTCAAGGACATCCTAAGTGCCCATAGTGCTAGAACCAAGTATTTTCGGTATCCGATACGGTTATCCACGATGTACCTGTGGAGCCATGACCCTGATGTCGATAGGATATACAATGATCAAATCACACAAATGCGAGATGTATGGGTCACACCGTACAATCATGCAGCAATCTTGCGCGTACCATGCGCTCATGTGGGACACTACATCTCATAAGGAGTCCGGTAAATGTCTTAGCCCAACGTCTTATGTTATGATCAAACATTCCTCATATCAAGCATACATATGATGCGTATGGGCATGAATAATGGAATTATACTAAGCATGTTATAAAGTAATGAACTATCCTTACAATGCAGATGGGCCTAGATGATGCGGACATTTAACCAACATTACCTTACAATGTGGACGTCAAACCAATATTGTTCCCAAGGCATAGCCCGTCGTAAACATCATTACATAAACCATGTTAGGATCACACATTGCAATGGACCTTAGGTACATCCCATTGGGCCTTAAATACATCAAATGGGCCATATCACATGGGCCTTATGTTCATCAAGTGGACCACATCAATGGGCCGCACCAACGGGCCTTATGTACATTGCAATTGGCCATAACCCATGGGCCTTAGAATGCATCAAAATGGGCCTAATCACAGGAGCCTTATGTATACCAAATAGGCCACAACCAAATAAAAGTGGTGATAATAGTTTTCCACCATTAAAGTTCCTAAGGCCCACCATAACATATGTTTCCCATCCAACTTGTTCATAAAATTAATATAGTGATAGGTGAAGTGGAAACAACTATCAGCTTAATAGGAAAATCCTATGGCCCTTAGAAATTTTGAACGATGGATGTCATTATCCACTACCTTAAATGGTGGGGTCCACTTGAACTATGGATTTGACTCATTTTTAGTCTCAAGCCTGCTAAGACAAGCTTGTCAAATGTATGGACAGCTTGGATGCAACCCATGCATCAAGGGTGGGTCCCACCGTCCAGGTGTGGATGGGGTGGATAGAACACATGCATCATGGGGCCCACTGGTCGTCCAACAGCCTAGAAGAACGGCTGGACGGCATGGTAACACATATACATTTAGGTGGGTTCCACCGTCCGCCTGAACGGTGCGAATAAAACACATATATCCCTGTGGGTCTCACGTGGGGCCCACCATAATGTTTATAAGTCATCCAATCCATTTATAAGGTCACGCAGACCTGGATGAAGAGTAAAAACAAATTTCATATTGATCCAAAACTCTTGTGAAGACCCAAATGGGTTTCAATGGCAACCATCCAAACACCATTGTTCCCTATGATGTGGGCCATCTGGGACTCAGATCGGCCTGATCTTTAAAAGGGGCCCACCTCAGGAGGTGGCCCACCAAATGAATGGTGTGGATATATAGCATACATCATGGTGGGGACCCACGGCCCCGCCGTGGGTCCCTGTCCGCCCGCCTACCACGTGCAGGCGCTGCCTGCGCCTCTGGCAGCAGTAGTGCCTAGTGCCCATCCATGTGTTTTTTTTTTTTTTTTTGAAAAGGGGTTTTTCAAAGGTTTTTCATATGTGGAGCCCGCATCAGGTAGATTCACCTCGTCCACTGGCTCCCATGGCTTAAGACAAGCCAAACGAGTCCAATCTTAAATATATTTCGGCCTGTAGCAAAATTAAAGTGAATTTAAATGGTGAGAATCACTGTTATGAAAGGTATGGCCTGCCTGATGAGCGGATTAGCTTCATTTTCTGGTTCAACGCCTAAAATGATCTAAGGAATGGAATGGACGGCTTGGATTAACAACATACATCCATGTGAGGCCTATACAAGTGACCCACCCTAAAATTTTAAACCATGTCAGTATTTGTGTTTTCATATTTCCGTCCAGAGATGCTGGACATTTTTCTTTTCTTTGTTTGGGCATATAAATGACGATAGGGTAGGCCCTGCTTAAGTGGGCCACCACATGGCTGGGTAGTGTAGAACATACACGCATATAAAGTGGGCCCCGCCTACAAATGGATTGGATCCAATACATGCTTCATGGTGGGGTCCATCCAAGTGGGCCACACGGCCACCTCATCACACACAAAATAAATAAATAAATAAATAGAGAGGGAGAGAGAGAAAGATAGAGGGACACGCGTGATGGAGGGACCCCGGCACTATGGGCCCTCCGTTTCAAGCATCCAATTATACATCAAGTGGGTCCCATTTTATGTGGGCCCATCAAATCAAAGATCAACGGTGAAGATCCCTTCTCCACCAAGATATAAGGTCTAGATGACCCCTTTTTAGACTTGAAAGTAAACATCATGATGGGGTCCATGGAGAATGGCCCCATCATGGAATGATAATAAAATCAAGGCGGGCCATCGGCCATATTTAGGGTCCAAAGTGAGATCCATACCATCAATCGGTAGGTCTCACTTGGCTTATCCCCAAAATATGAAAAATCTATCCTAATAAGCACCCACCGTTCGATCTTCTTGATTCGTTGGAACGCCGATCTCCTTGTGTCTCACTTTGATGGTGGAAAATGAGGTTTGAATGGCTATGATGATGGATTTGGGATGGAAAAGTTGGCCACCAAGATCACTCTTTTCTCTCCATGGGAAGGCTTGGACGTGAGTTCTCTTGCTTGCTTGGGATAGTGTTGAGAAATGAGAGAGAGAGAGAGAGTAGCGTAAGTAGGCCATCTTTACTTGTAAAAGAGGGTGGCTAGCAATAAATGCTTGTAAGAAGGCTAGGGGTAGGGTGGCTAGCCATAAGTGCTTGTAAGAAGGGCTAGGGGTAGGTAGGGTGGCTATAGGTAGGGTAGGGTGGCTATAGATACGGTGATGTCATCCATCACCCTCATGATTACCTAGGGATTGGTGCCACATGAAATGGGTGAGTCCTGCAATGTACGGTCCATGGTCATTATAATGCACGGTCCCCATCTTATGATCTAAGCGTCAAATTGGCGCATGAGTCGCGGTGTTGGAACTGCAGCGATGATGCGGTCGCAATAGTACAAGTTTCAGATTAAGTTGATTCAAATCTACAGGATATGACTTAGGATCGCACGCAAACACCGCTTATAGGTCGCAGGTTTGCCGGAATTTGATGGGAATGATCGTGGGAGTTGATGGAATAGTATGGACTAGGATACGGGTCTTACAGCCTCGACCTTAGACGTTTTGCCCCTTTCTTCTCCTCTCCAATTCATGGCAAAGGTTGGTCGGGGTTAACGTTGAGGTCGTAGATACATAGGTCTGGGCTCGAGTCGTTGCGTTTCGTGTAGGGTTCAGGGCTCGAGCAGACAAGTTTTGGGATGCTCTGGCCCACGAGCTTATGAGCGCTGGCTCTTCTATTGTTGTTGGAGCGACCTCTTCCTGGTTGAGAGGTGGCCGCTGCCCCTGCTGTTGCTTCATCCAATTGATCTCGTTTGTTAATACTTGCACCTGGTTCTGCAAGGCTTTATATTTTCCTCGGCTTTGGGACCATTGAGACGGACCCGTCAGGGCTGACTTAGCATGGAGTAATGAAGACAAGTGTGGTTGCCCGTTTAGCTCTGGTTCCATAGTTGCTATTAGGAGTGCTTTCTTCTTTCCTCTAACCATCTTCTTGTAGGGCTATCAAGTCTTTTTGTTACGTTACTTCCCACAGACGGCGCAAAAATGTTGATGCAAAAATCTAGATTCTCCAACTGTGCCCTGACTCCGAGCCCCAATGGCTAACTTCGATTCCTGTGAGCCTACACAAGAGAAGGAAAAATGAGACCTTGGAAAGAGTAAGGGACCCTCCGATGCTAAAGTCAAGCTAGGAATCTGGGTCTAAGTAGTGTAGCTAAGGGTTTAGAGAGTCAAATGTTACGTAATTGTTCCAATGGATTCATCTCCTATTTATACTTGTGGACCAAGGGGGATGTGGTCGTCAATCTTGGCACGATCTCTTCCATCAAGCAAGCACTATGCATGCGCTGATATTGATCGTTACCATGAGATCGTGCATAGGACAACTCTCCAATCATTTCTTAGTAGGGTTATTCCTTTAACATGATTCTCGACCACGTATGTGTCCGAGTCGACCTTAGCCCATGACCCTCCGAGCCCATGAGCGAATTAGTTTTGGTTGGATCTCAGATGACTCATATCAACCCCGAGTACTAGTTCTCCGATTCCAACCTACGAGTCAGATGTGTGACGCCTTCTTCCAAGTCCTAGATTGATATCGGAGTTCAGGTCCGAGGTCCAAGGCCGTAGTTCTTTAGAGGAGAGTTCTAGACCAAGGGCTGTAGTTCTTCGGATGAGAGTTCCAGACCCAAGGCTATAGTTCTTCAGAGGAGAGTTTCAGACCCAAGGCTATAGTTCTTCGGATGAGAATTTTAGATGTTAGTGTGGTCCAATCTAACTCTCTTCTATAACCCGAGTTTTGGAATCGTAGTTCGGAAGTGTGTTTGGCTCGGATGTAGTGCTATTATGCCGAGGCTATACTCATCCACTTCTACAAGTTGGCCTTTATTGAATTCAGCTTAGATTTTCCCTTAATAATATATATTTAATATACATTGATGATGTTAGAGAGATTCCCTAAGCCATACAAATGTAAGCGAATTCATCAACCGGATGGACCCAACCATGTAAATGCTCTCATCTTTCCTAAACCCAACTTGAAATCTAGATCTAAAGGCCTGGATGGGTACCCGAATCCCATTGAATCCGGTCAGGGCATTAAGAATTAGACCTGCACCTGAAGGGACCTCCATGGGGAAAGACTTGAACATGATTACCTCAGCATGGGATCCAACCCAACCCCAAACTGCTGAAAGCCATACACAGGATTGCCGGTACACATCCTGAGGATTGCCTCTACACATCTTGATTGGGAGCAGGTTAGGTGCGGCCCTCCGCTCTAAGATGGCGAGGCCTTTACCGTGAGCCCACATTCATGTATTTATTCGGTATCCACGCCGTCCATTTGTCTTTCCATATCTAATTCTCAAGTTGACCATGCCATAGGAAACAAATAGTGGTAATTGGAATCTCTCTCTCTCTCTCTCTCTCACACACACACATATATATATATATATATATATATATATATATATATATAACAAAATGTTATGATGTACCCTAAAGTTTTTAATGCTGGGGTGTTCAATTTTCCTATAGTATGGTCTACTTGATATTTCAATCTTTTTCATTTTTAAGCTCATGCTGTAAATTGGATATAAAATAAATACTTCAAGGTGGCCTCGTGACAAAAGCCACGCCGTCCCAGGGGAGGCCCGGCTGCGCCTAACCCGCTCGATCAGGACTGACAGATGCTATCGACTGCCAACTAACCGTCAAAGCAGGTAGAAACGCAGGGAAACGAAACTGGATTATCTCCTGCCCCTAACTCGGCCCAGGCAAGGGGAAATGGATTGGTTACTCCCCCTGCCATTAGCCCCGCGGCTGGTGGTCGGTGCTCCTTGGGCTCCACCATGATGTATGTGTTTCATCCATTCCGTTCATCCATTTTTTACAGATCATTTTAGGTTTAATCTCAAAATTGACAGGGATAAGTCTCAGATTAACCACACCACAGGAAAACAATATTGATTGGATATCCACTATTAAAATCCTCCTTTTAATCTCAAAATTGACAGGGATAAGTCTCAGATTAACCACACCACAGGAAAACAATATTGATTGGATATCCACCATTAAAATCCTCCTGAGGCCCACAAACTGTTTATTTGACGTCTAATCTGTTGATTAGGTCATACAAGCCTAGATGATGGGAAAAAACAAAAATTAGCTTGATCCAAAAATTTTATGCCCCCAAAAGGTTTTTAACGATCGATGCTCATTCAACACTTTTTCCTATAATGTGGTCCAATTTAGATTGAGATATACCTCTTTTTTAGCCTTATTTCATAAAATGATCAGGAAAAATAGATGGACGGCGTGGATGAAACACATACATCATGGTGGGGCCCACAGAAATGGCTAGCAGGGGGGAGTAACCAATCCGTTTCCCAGGCAAGGGCTCTGTGGACCCCGTGATGTATGACTTTTATTCGCGCTGTCTATTTATTTTTCCGAGGGTACACGTCCAAAAATAGGCAGATACAAGGCCTAAGTGGACCACGTGATGATTCAACGCACTCCATTAAAAACTTCCTGGGGCTGGAGCTACAGAAGTTTTGATTAATCTAATATTTGTTTTTCCCTTGGCACTGGTCTATTGGAAAAATAGATGAACGGCATGGATAAAACTCATTCATCACGGTGGGCCCCATTGAGTCTCTACCTGGACCGAGTCTATCCGGGCAGGTGCAGCACACCCCTCACGTGTGATGGAAGAATTTCTGGCGTCCCTGGTTCCAATTGCACACGGATTTGGTACTAGCCCTGCTTGGCTCATACAGGGCCTCTGAAGGTCACACCGTGACGTATTGGTTTATCCATTATGTACATCCATTTTAGCATATTATTTTAGAATTCAATCCAAAAAAAAGGATAGTTTCAAGCATCATCGGATTGAGTCCTTATTTTCCTAGGGTGGTAGACTCTTAAGAGCTTGAACACCTTGTCAAGGGTTCTAGTAACCATAGGTGGTGAAATTCTACTAAGGCGTTAGTGTTTGGGGGTATGTGTGCGTGTGTTAAAAAAAAAAAAAACAATGCATCATTGGAGCACAGGCCGTTGTGATAAGGTTGGATGACAAATAAACAACGCTGTGGGGCCTTAAAAAATTTCCAGCAGTAGCCAATAGGTAATAACCCTGCTACCCGTGGTGTGGTACGCTAGAGCCTTCATCTACATTATTTTTTAAGCTGATTAGCTACTAGTACTAGTACGCAGCTAGACTCACCATTGAAGTGACATAACAAGGTTATGTGGAGCGCACTATGATACATGTGTTGTACCCACGCTGCCCATCCATTTGAATAGATTATTTTAGTGCACGAGAAAGAGAATCTGGCGGATCAAGACCAGTAGCGAACCCACCACAGAAAGCAGTGGGGAAGTGACGTCCACTATTGAAACCTTCCTGAAGCCCACCATGATGGTTATTTGAAATCCAACTTATTTATGAGTGAACATAGACGCAAGAAAAGGGAAAACACAAATATTAGCTTGATCTAAAACTTTTGTAGCCCTTAAAACTTTTCAACAGTGGCCGTCACTCCTCCCACTGTTTTCTTAAAGTGGGGTCTATTGGATCTTCGAATCTAAATAATTCTTTGGATCATGCTTTAATATAATCCCTAAATGGATGGACAATGTTGATACAATAAGGCCGCAGAAGTTAGCGGCGTCACTTCAGTAGCTACTCTCACTGCTAAACCTGTCGGTGGCTAATCCGTGTCCCTCATTTGAATTGTTCCATAAAATGAAACGGAAGCGTAGATGAACAGTATGAATAAATCCACACATTACGGTGGCCCTTGGAACCTCAGGGCTATATGGGCGGTGGGATTAGGAGGGATTAGGAGGGATGGGTTTCATTTGGTTACGTCCCAATTTCAAAAAGCTTGGAATTACATTAAATGGAATTGTATCGGGTCCGTGGGAATTTCACTCAACATTATCAAGTTGTGTAGCTCCCACCATGATGTGTGGGCTATATCCACACTGTCCACCCATTTATTGAGATTATTTTAGAGCATGGGCCAGAAAATTAAATAAATCTAAAGCTCAAGTGGACCCATCATAGAAAGCAACAGGGATTGAATACTTACCGTTGAAAACTTCTTTGGAGCCATATAAATTTTGGATCTAACTCATTTTTAATCCTATACTATAAAATGAGGTTACAAACAAAATAACGGTTTGGATATAAAACATGTTTGTTATTTTCAGTAATTTGAAATGATGATGGATATATCCATTCAATGTACCATAATATTATCAGCAAAGCATGACATTAATCTTATCCACGGCAACAGGCGAGAATCTCTGACACGCGTAATAATTATGTTTTTTAATCGCATTGACCTAATCCCTTCTAATCCCACCGCCCAAACAGACCCTGCCTGTTCTGATCTCGGGACTGGAGGAGTTGTTCGCAATCCGAGTCGGTTCCAACCTGGTATATTTGGTGAAATCGATCAGTGTCATTCACCTTGTGGGTCCATCCAAGAAACGTATCAGCACATCAATTGGGCCCCAAGCAGACGAGAGAATCGCAAGATCACCGTTTCACATTAAACATAAACACACATCGCACTAAAATTTCCTGATCTTTTCCGAGCAATCCAGATGTTTTTCGCACCTGATCGCGGACCACGTGCATTACGGCCCCTGCCTCATATTCAAGAAGGCCCCGCCTCATTGATGAAGGTGCACCCTTAAAGTGGGGCCACATTGATTTATGTATTCTATATCCACATTATTTATACATTTTTATAGATCATTTCAGTAAATGAATTTTGTTGTTGCGAAAAATTGGATCAGCCTTTCCCCGCACTTCCACTTGCACCACAATGAGAGAGGAAGAGAACACTGGCTAGAGCCGAGGAACCTTCGGTGCTTGAGTCAATAGAGATCCAAGGAGAAGAGTTTCTTAGGATTTTTCTCGTGTACCTTGGTTCCTAGAGAGCTCTCTTTTTTTAGGAATGAGAAGTCCCGATGTAAGGGGATTCTCTCCTAATTTTTTGGGAGATTTGATTTAATTGTCATCTTGTTTATGGATACTTCTCGATCTCGAGATTTTCGGGGTCGGATATTCTTTTACAAGATTCTCGAATCAGCGTTTGAGATTACACCGTCTCTCCTTTGCTTGACTCGGCCTCAATAGACTATACAGTCTCGACTGGCTTACAAAGATGGGGCTATTTGCCTACTGTCGGACGAAACAGGATCGGTCTAAAATCGATGCCCTTTCTTAATCCAATAGCCGACACTACAACCAACCTCATCTAGGTCGGTTTTATATTCAGTCAGGTGGCTTTTAGCTCTAGGGCCTTTAATTGGTCCCTTTAGACATTACTGTCTCTTTAACCGAGTCAACTTCATGTGTTTTATATATTTTACCTGTGACTCTTAACTCTTTTAACTTCGATCGGGATTCATATCTTACAGACCCGAGCTAAGTCTCTTCACAAGGATTTACTTCACTTGACTTTTCCTGTTGCCTCGGGTTATGTCGGAAGAGTTGGTTCATCCTACAACTGAGCTCCCAGACTTGTCGTATTTTTTTCCAACAGTAAGCCCCCTACTCCTTGTGGTTAACCATGTCGACACCAAGGAGTAATGAATTGCTAGGTTGGTTTACATTGGGAACTCAAGTTATGATGAAACATTTAATGCTTCCTGTATCGTACCCAACGTATGACAATTCGTTACACACGAGCGGACAGCCGTCAGGTCGTTTCGTCTGCTTATAAACCTCGGACACGTGGTGAGGACGTTACTTGTGTTAGTCGGCATGCACCATGTGTCGGGCAGGGGAGTCGAAGCAGACGTCGATTCGACTTCTCCTTAAATGTTGCTGCCATGTGACTCGGCTATAAAAGGGGTGCGGGAGCGATTTTTGCACTTTTGCTCTCCCGCTCAATCTCTTCCTTTCCAGTTTTTCTTCTTCTTTCTTTTCTTTTTTCACCGTCCTTACGATCCACCATTTTTCCTTCCCCCTCAATCTGTGTGCTCTTCGCCTCTTCGGTGAGTTTTCTCTCCCTCTCTTTTCTTTTCGACCCTTAGCAATAATGCATCCTTCAAGTCTCCGGAAGGGGGTTTCCGGTGATGAGGGCGAAACGAGGCATCTCTGGAATGTCTCGGAATCGCCCTCTTTACTGGCGAAGATGGCGATGAGCGTCATTGAGGCTTCCGACTTACTACTAGGCTGTCCAGTGGGGCCTCAGAGGAATGCTCTGCTTCAGCAGGTCCCTTTGAATTGAGACATGCCCCTGACAGGCTTACTCCTCATTTTCCTGAAGACGACTTAAGAGTAGAGGAAGAAGTGGAAGAAGAAACTATTGAGCTGACTCTTCCTAGGAGACCGGTGAGGACTAATCTTGGGGGAACCACTGAGTCGGTTCTCCATGGAGGTCGGATCGGTTTGTTGAATCGGCAGCTGAAGAAGGAGAAGCTGCCGGGAGTGAGGAGGTTGGAGACGAACAAAAGGGGTCGGTCCCTTTAGTTTTGATTGAGGCGGATTTGGATAGGATCCGAGTCGGGTGTCATGTTCTCGACTCAATCATTCTTTGACTCCACTCCCGAATGAGTTGCCTGACCATCCCCCTCCTGGGATGGTCACAATTTTTCAAGTTGTCATGTAATGTTGCTTGCGTCTGCTCTTACAACCCATTGCTCGAAATTTTCTCTCCCGACTCAGAATTGCTCTTAGGCAAATAGTTTTGAATGGATGAAGGAACTTATTCGGGTGTGCAGTGTTATGGGCTCAGGCAAAACAGGCCCCACTGACCATGGATGAGTTCCTCTATTTATATTAAGTTCAGCCGAACACTTCGCAGCCCAGCTAGTATTTCTTAAGCGCTTGGCGGAACAAGGGCAACTCTTTGATAACAGACCCTTGTACCTCTAACAAGCACTGAAGAGAGGTGATTTTAAGCATGCGGTTGCTGGGAGACTGCCAAGTCTGGGTTGTTCGAACCCTGCGTTCCCCGGGCCTTCTCTGAAGCAGGTGATTCGGCATGCCATGTTCCTCATTTTTTCTTATTACGATCCTTTTGAGTCTGACTGAATGTGCTCTGCAGAAATTTTCAAGAAGCCAAAACTATGAGCCAATACTTTATCTCGGATCAAAGATCTGTGAATGATAAGTTCAGAAGATCGGTCTTGGAAATTCCTTCTGCAACCAGAGCATCCCTTTCTCTCAAGCTTGGATTCATCTGTGACAGGTATCTTTAGGTTATTTAGGCACACCCCTCTGAAATTTATCTGACTTTATGTTTTATCTGACACAGAAATGGCTAAAGATTGACCCCTTTTGAAGCCGTCATCCAAGTTGAAGCCTCCTCCTAGGTCAGTACTTCTGTAGAAGCCTCGGCCTCCAAAGAAAGCGAAGACTGCTCTCTCGGTCGTGGAGCCGCCTGCCCCAGTCGCCCCTACTCCAGCCGTCCCAACCATTGTCATTCTTTCTAACCCCGAAGAGAGGGCAGAGGATGTGGGCATCCTTCCTACCGAGTCCCGGGCTCCTTCCGAGCTAGGACCTATTGCAGAGTGGGTCTCGGGACGAGGAGATGAGCAGAGAGGGAAGACCTCAAGGGAGGAGATGACTCAACAAGAGGTGTCGTCCTTCTGTCGGGCCGTGGGAGACATGGTCCCTTGGGCTGTTGCTCGTGGGAGTTAGACAAAATTTTCTTCCCTCTTCGAAGCCCCTGGGAGTCGGATACTCTCTCATGCTGCGAAGGTCTTGCTTCAGGAAAGATTTGAACTTATCTCTTAGCTCGTTGTCTCTTTTGGCTTTAATCTGACTTCGTCTCTTTCTTATGCAGCTTGTTTCTTATCTGCTGAGAGCCAGCGGAGATCTGTCCGAAGCTGAGAAGGTCCAGAGAGATATGGCGGACGTTGAAGCTGCTCGAAAGCGGGCAGCAAAGGCAGAGGCCTAACTCGAGATTACCTCGTCCCGCGTTGGTCGACTGACTAGCGAGTTGAGCTTGGCTCGGAAGGCGACTGAAGACGCTAAAGTTGAATATGCTTGGTCGACTCAGCTATTGGAGGAAGCCTATGACGAGGATCTACAACTCTACCTAGCTCGTGACGCCTCTGAAGAGAAGTTGGTTCGACTGAAAGCCGATGAGAAAGCGGCACTCAAGTTAGCCAAGAAAAAGGCTGGGGAGAAGGCTATAAAAGACTTTCTTAAGTCTCCGAAGTTTTAAGATGAGAGGGATCGCTTGTGTGAGAGAGGGTACATAGCTTGCATCAAAGTGATGAAGCAGTTTTTTTCCGACCTTAATCTCTCGAGATTTGAGGAAGGCCCTCCCAAGGATGCAGCGGCTGAAGTGGCCGAGTCAGGTGGCGCCGAGGTCGAGTCTAAAGCAGCTCCGGCTCCATACGTTGCTCTAAGTGACCTTTAACTGTCTCGGAGCTCGATTTTTGGCACCATCATCGGCTCCATTTTGGTACCATCATCAGCTCTATTTTGGCACCATCATCAACTCCATTTTGGCACCATCATCAGCTCCGAGTAAGCCCGTGGGTAGTTTTAGTCAAGGGAAAGGTTCATACATTTTGGTTGATCTTTCATTTGCCTTTAACCCTTTTAGTCAGACAATGTAATGCTGAAGCAAGATGTAACTTGATGTAAAAAATACTGATAAATGAATATACTTAATTTTATTTTATTCTTTTTTTACTCAGTTTACATGTTTGTCATTTTTGAGCCTTTTTCAATGCTTTGTTATGACGACTTTAGGGATAGTAGGTTTTTGGATGCTCTGCACTACATGAATGAGGCAGCGATCGCCCGATCAGGTCTTCCAGTCGGTACGTTACAGGTCGGATGGTGCTTGTGACAACATAGGGTCCTTCCTAATTGGGTCCCAATGTGACTGCGCCAACTTCCTTAGTATTGAAGAACGTTTTTCGGAGAACCATATCTTCAACTCTAAAGCATTTAACTTTCACTCAGGCATTATAAAACCAAGGTACTTTTTGCTGCTGAGCCATCATATGTAACCGAGCTTTTTCCCTTTATTCGTCCATAAGGTTGAGTCCGAGAGCTAGGAGTTCTTTCATTTTCTTCCTCATTAAATGAGCTGACTCGGGCTGAAGGCAACCCGATCTCAATTGGAGTAACGGCTTCCGAGCCATAAGTAAGGGAGAAAGGGGTCTCCCTTGTAGCGGTCCGAGCTGTGGTTTGGTAAGCCCATAGTATCTTCGAGAGTTCCTCGGCCCATCCTCCTTTAGCTCGGTCAAGCTTGGTTCGAAGATGCTATCTGATGATCTTATTGACCGCTTCGACTTGTCCATTCGTTTGAGGATGATGAGACGACGAATACACGTTCCTGATTCCGAGATTGTCACTCATCTCGTGATAGCTTCTGTTATCAAACTGCTTCCCATTGTTGGTTATTATAATCGAGGTATGCCGAACCGACAAATGATATTCTTCCATACAAAGTCCATGATTTTCTGTTCGGTTATCTTTGCCAACGGTTCTGCCTCGGCCCACTTCGTGAAGTAATCCACTGCCACCACTGCGAACTTGGTTTGTCCTTTCCCTATGAGGAGAGGTCCAATGATGTTGATTCCCCACTGTGTAAAGGGTCAAGGACTTGTCATAGGAGTTAGTTCCTTGGGAGGTTGTGTCAGGATAGCTGTGAATCGCTGACATTTATCACATCTCTGGACAAGCTTATGAGCATCGTGCTGGATAGTCAACCAGTACTATCCTTGGCATAAGACTTTATGTGCGAGGGATCGCCCACCCGAGTGATTTTCACAGATCCCTTCATGAATTTTCCACAACATATAGTCGGCTTCATTAGGGTTTAGGCACCGTAGCAACGGAGCGTAATAACCCTTCTTATACAATGTCCCATTGAGTATTGTGTAGCGAGAGGTTCGGGATTTTAATCGTCGAGCCTCAGCACGATTTTCAGGCAATTCCCCACTGTCGAGATATTGGACGATCGAGTTACGCTAAGTAGGTCCTGAATCGACAACAAGTACGGTCAAGCTAACTGGTTCAATAATACTCAGTTTAGCAATGTACTCGATCGGAACAGACCTGAGTATGTCGTCTTCATTAGCATAGGTAAGTTTCGTTAGTAGGTCGGCTTTAGTATTTTTCGTTCGAGGGATCCGAGTAACGATACAACGCTGAAAGCCGCCGATGAGCTCTTTAACTTTTTTCATGTAAGCTTTCAACTATTATTTGTGTTTGGTACACACTCGTGACCTGATTGATGATCAACTGAGAATCGCTGAAAACGTTGAGATGCGTAATACCTAAGCTGGCTGCAAGTCGGAGACCGAGTAACAATGCTTCGTATTCTGCTATATTATTCGAGACTTGAAATCCAAGTCTTAAGGCATACCGCATATAGGTTTGATCGAGAGTTTCTAGTACTACGCCTGCTTCACTTACCTTAGAGTTGGAGGAGCCATCGACCTACAACTTCCAAGGGATTGGGCCAGGAGATGACTCGGGAGAAGCGGTAGTTAGTTCTTGAACTAGCTCGGTAGCATTTGTGTCAGCTTGAGGTGTGACTTTAACAATGAAGTCAGCCACAGCTTGTCCCTTAATTGCTACTCTCAGCTTATACTGAATATCGAATTCACTGAGTTCAATCACCCATTTAGTAAGACGACGGATGCTTCCGATTTCTACAGAATCTAGGGCAGCGGGAGGTCAGTCATGACAATAATTGTATGAGCCTAGAAATATGGCCGAACTCAATGCGAGGAGACAACTAAAACTAAGGCCACTTTTTCTAAGAGCGGATATCTCGTCTCTATCGGTAAGAGTGCTTTGCTGACATAGTAAACCAGCAGTTGCTTTCCTTTGTGTTCACGTATCAAGGCCAAGCTAACCGCTGCCTCGGACACCGCGAGATACAACAACAAAGATTCTCTAGGCTCGGGCTTCGATAAGAGAGCGGAGATCCGAGATAAGACTTTAATTGCTAAAATGTAGCTTCACACTCTTCCGTCCAGTCTACTGCCTGTCGTCCTTTCAATTGCTTGAAGAATAAGAGATATTTGTCGGCGGCTCGGGAGAGGAAATGGTTGAGTGTCGTTACTCGTCCAGTCAATCTTTGTATGTCTTTGATCATTTTTGGAGACTCTATGTCAAACAATGCTTTTATCTTTTTTGGGTTTGCCTCGATTCCTCGCTGACTTAGCAGGAATCTGAGAAACTTTTCCGAGCTTACACCAAAGGTACATTCGCTCGGATTCAACTTCATTTGATACTTACGTAAGATTAGCAACATCTATTTTAGGTCGGCTATATGGTCGGCCGTGTGTACACTTTTGACGAGCATGTCGTCAATATACATTTCCATGGTTCGGCCAATCAGCCGAGCGAATATTTTGTTCACTAATCTTTGATAAGTCGCTCCAGCATCTTTCAAACCAAAAGGCATCACACGGTATCAATAAATACCTTTGTCAGTGACAAAGGTAATTTTAGATTTATCAGATTGATGCATTACAATTTGGTTATACCTTAAATATGCATCCATAAAACTAAGGAGTTCATGCCCCGCTATACTATCTACCAATTGATTTATCCTTGGAAGAGGAAAGTTATCCTTTAGAAAGGCTTTATTCAAGTCAGTATAGTCAATACAGACTCGCCACTTCCCATTGGCTTTTTTCACAAGTACGACATTATCTACCCATTCCGGGTAGTATATCTCTTCTATGAATTTTGCCTTGAGGAGCTTGTTGACCTCTTTTTCAATGACAACGTACCTTTCAGGGCCGAGTGCTTGTCGCTTCTGTCGGATCGGTCGATAAGTCGGATCAATGTTGAGTTGGTGAGTAATTACAGACGGGTCAATTCCTGACATGTCTTCATGGCTCCATGCGAATACATCAGCATATCGTCGAAGCAGGGCTATTAAATTGTCTTTCAGGAGCGATCACAGAAACGAACCAGTTTGCACTATTTTAGAACCATCTGTCTCGACTAAAGCCACCGAAATAAGGTCTCCAACTGGTTGTCCTTATTCATGAGTCTCGGTCCAAGGGTCCAATAACTCGATCATTAGTACTTTGGTTGGAGCTTTCTCGACGAGGATCTTCACAGTAGTTGCGTAACAGCGCCTTACGTCTTGTTGATCTTCTTTGACAACTCCTACTCCCGACTCGGTCGAAAATTTCATGGAGAAGTGGTATAGATACCACTGCTTGGAGGAGACTCAGAGAGGGTTGACCGAGTATAGCGTTGTAGACAGATGACTGATCAACTATCAGAAAGTCGACCATGACAGTAGCCAGATGTGGAGAATTTTCTGCCATGAATGGCAGTGAGATGATTCCTTCTGGGAGTGTCTGTCCTCCTGAGAATCCGATCAATGGGGTAATTCCCATTTTGTCAATTGCCTGAGTAAAAAAACACGTTAACTGACGATCCTGTGTCGACTGATATATGGAATACCTTTTGATACGCGATGGTGAGAGTGATAACCAGCGCATCATCATAAGGGTGATAGATGCCTCGGGCATCTTCATCAGTAAACGAAATGTAGTACTTTTTCCTTTTCTTTTCCTACGAAGGCCGAGCTATAACCAACAATTCGGACTCGGATTGGTTGAGGCTCTTGACATGATTTTTTCGATCATTGTTAGAGTCACCTCCGCCTCTGGGATCACCGATAATAGTTCGGATTTTCTTCGTGGGTCGGTTGTCGACTGGGCATTCCTCAATTGTCGCGGTCCTTTCAACATGTTCTGCGAGTCGGCCTTTCTTGATGAGCCTTTCAATCTCTTCCTTTAAGTGGATATAGTCGCTCGTATTATGCCTATGATCACGATGATAGTGACAATACTTGTTTTTATTCTGCCAATTGGGGTTGCTTTAAAGCCTATCCGGTCAGTTGACAAATCCTTTACTCTTAATTTTTATCAGCACCTGCTCTTACGATTTGTTGAGTGGAGTGTATGTGGAGAACTTTCAGTCGGGTCGTTTGCTCGACTTAAGCTCGTCACGAGTTCGGTCGTCCTTACACTTCTTTCCCTCAGCCGAGTCAACTTCCTTTTTGGTTGACTCTTTGGCCGGAGTTTTACATTTTTGGGCAGCTTCACGCAAGATTCTTGTTTCTTCGACATTTGTGTATGTCTGATCGAGTCATGAACTCGGCCAGGGTCATGAGTGGATTCTTGTTTAATGACACCATAAATGATTTATCTCTAACGCCTTACATGAGGGAGTTGAGCGATGTTTCTTCTAAGTGTTTCTGAACCTGTAGCGATTCAAAGTTGAAACGCTTGATGTAGTCTTTCAGTAGCTCTCCCTCCTGAACTTTATTGTTTAGATGTGCAAGGGGCTTTAATTTCTTCTTCTCACCAATAAAATTGGTAAGGAAGGTGTTGCTGAGTTCCATGAACGAATTGATTGACTTGGGTTTCAATTGCTTGTACCAGAGTTGAGCTACGTCGGCTAAAGTAAGAGAAAAAGCCCGACACATCACAGCATCCGATGCATCGTGCAATTCCATGTATGTCTGAAAACATTCAAGGTGTTCAGTTGGATCGGTCTTTCCAGTGAAAGGTGTAATCTGTGGCAGACGAAACCTTTCCTGTAGCTGAGCTCGCATTACTTCATCAACGAAAGGGGATGCTTTAGTCTCGAATCTGGTTTGACGTACATCCCGACCCTTATTCATATTCGCCCTCTCTTTCATTAATTCTTTCTTGAAGTCCTGGAGGTCAGCTTTTTAGGGCTTGACACTTTTTGCCATACCCTCATCCAGAAGCTGGCTGCGCCTCATCCGATCTATCTCATGTCGGAGATCCGTGGGAGGCAGCACAACGATTGCTGAGTGAGCGGGCGCTGATTCGGTCGGGCCATGGGGCTGACTTGGCTGCGGAAGTGATCGCAGAACGGTGGGCTGAGGGTCGGCAACTTGTTGTGGAGCGTTCATCGCTTGACCTTGCTGAAACTGCTGCATTTGTTGTTGGTGTATCTACTCCAACATTTGTTGCATAACGTTTACGTCGGCTCTGAGCTCCTTAACCTCCCGATCCAACCGCCCATTATTTCGGTTCTGCTGGGCGTTAGTTGCTGAAGAAGCGGTGAGAGTAACTGCGGAACCTTGACGGTTATCGGGTTGATTTTGAGCCCCTTGGGTTGCACTTGTACCCGGTTGTTTAGGTAAAGCAGCAGCCGGTCCTTCTGGACTCATTCTTCGAGTTATTGCCATTAAAATGAATCTACAGCTCCTTGGGTAGAATGCAAAAAATGACTTTTTATATCGCTTCCCACAGACGACGCCAATCTATTGATGTGAAAAATTGGATCAACCTCTCCCCGCACTTCCACCTGCACCACAATGAGAGAGGAAGAGAACTCTAGCTAGAGCCGGGGAACCTCTGATACTTAAGTCAGTAAAGATCCAGGAACAGGAGTTTCTTAGGATTTTTCTCACATAACTTGGTTCCCGAAAAGCCCTCTTTTTATAGGAATGAGAGGTCCCGGCGTAAGGGGATCTCTCCTGATTTTTTGGGAGATTTGATTTAATTGACATCTTGTTTACGGATATTTCCCAATCCCGAGATTTCTAGGGTCGGGTATCCTTTTACAAGATTCTCGGATCGGCGTTTAAGATTACACCGTCTTTCCTTTGCTTGGCTCGGCTTCAATAGACTATACAGTCTCGGCTAGTTTACAAAGATGAAGTTGTTTGCCTATTGTCGAACGAAGCAAGATCGGTCTAAGATCAATGCCCTTTCTTAATCCGATAGCCGACACTACAACCAACTTCATTTAGGTCGGTTTTATAATTGGTAAGGTGGCTTTTAGTTCTAGGGCCTTTGATCGGTCCCTTTAAACATTGTTGTCTCTTTAACCGAGTCAATTTCATGTGTCTTATATATTTTACCTGTGGCTCTTGACTCTTTTAAATTCGGTCAAGATTCATATCCTGCAATCTGAGCTAAGTCTCTCCATAAGACTTTACTTCACTCGACTTTTCTTGTTATCTCAGGATATGTTGGAAGAGTTGGTTCATCCTACAACTAAGCCCTTGAACTTGTCATATTTTTCCACGACAAATTTAAAATTGAATCAGATCCAAATAGCAGGGGAACCATATTAAAAGAAATAGTAGGTGATTGAATGCCCCACCGTTAAAAACTTCTCAGGGCCCACATTAATGCTTCCCTCATGTTTATTTGCTATCCAAACTATCCATGAAGTCACAAAAATTTGGATAAAGGGAAAAACGAAATATGATCTTGATCCAAAACTTTTGTGGCCTACAACACGTTTTTAATGGACACTCACTACTGTTTTTTTAGTATGGTCCACCTCAGATTTGGATCTTCTTCAATTTTTAGGTCATGCCTAAAATGATATGAAAAACGGATGGACGGCGTGGATATAGAAGACATACGTCAAGGTGGGCCCCACGTTAAGGGCCCCACCTAATCCGCTCCCCTCACACATTGGCTATGCTGGCGATCGTCACGCGAGGAAAAGCTTCAAACTCACGCGCGCGAGCCAGCTCCGTTCAACCTAACCGCCGTTCATCTGGCACGCTCTCGCGCAGCTGTTCTACCAGACATTCCACGCGACACCTCTCTCTCTCTCTCTCTTCACCGACCTTCTTCCTTCTTCGTCCAGATTTCCAAATCCTTGAAAGAACTCACTGAAATTTGGGTTCTTGGTTTGTTTTCTTCGATTCCAAAAGGCTTTTGATTCTTTTACGTAGATGGTTTTGGAATCTCGCTGTAACTTTTCTTTTCCGTTTGGGTTTCGCAAAATTCGTCAAAAAAATTAATCAAATCTCCGTTCGTAGCCCTTCATTTCTTCGATCAGAATCGCACCCACCATTTTCTCGCGGCTAATAAAATTTCTGAACGCCTGCTTCTGGATCGGTCTTCGGCTGTTCTCTCATCTGGCTTTTTGCGGAATTTATTGCAAATTCCATTCTACCTGGCATTCCCAGTGCCTTTTTATTCGATTTGGAAAACACCAAGTGAGCTTTGTTTGGTAAGTATCTCCACATGTCACATTTGGGTCGCTCTTTAGCTATTTTTTAAATCTGGGCTGTTGCAGTATTCCTCCAAAGTCTACTGAAATTTGGGTTTTTGTAGAATCTCCAATTCCCATTTGGGTATGACAGAATTAACACAAATTTCACCTGGAGTGGATTTCAGTTCATCTTGTTCGCCAATTTAAAGAGTGGCTGCCAAGTTCTTCCGCTCCAATTCTGCATGAAAGTGCTTCAGAATCGTCTGTATGGAGAATTCCGAGGCAAACTCTAGCGTCTTGTCTAGTATGGGTAAAAATGACGGAGAATGCCAGGGGGAAGCTATTGTTGCAGTTTCAGAAGGGGCGGGTTCTTTTCCTGCTGAAGAGCCATTGTCCGAGTTATTAAAAAACACGCCTACAAACATTGCGAGGTTGGAGGATGTGATTGAGCAGTGTAAAGGTCGACAGAAATATCTTGCGCAGACAAAGAGCTCGTTAGATGGGGAGGACATTCGGTGGTATTTCTGCAAAGTCCCTCTAGCTGAGAATGGTGAGTTCTGCGACCTTTAATTGTGCTACGAGACTACCCTCTCTCTCTCTCTCTCTCTCTCTCTCTCTCTCTCTCTATCTATCTGTCTATCAATCTATCTATCTCTATCTGTCTGTCTCTGGCTTTTTGTTCTCCATGACTTGGTTGAACTGAAAAACTCGAAATTGGTGGCCACCTTTTAGTGATCTATGTTGGACCCCATCTTTGATGGGAGATACCCCAAAGTCTTCCGATTGGATTATCCACACGTCTAATTAGTGAGAATGGTTGGCTGTATAGTCCACTTGCAACTACCAATTGGGTGGCTAGGATAATCTGAGAGAGATGATATTGGGGGAGTGCCTGTTCCATGACGGGACACACCAGATGAATGGTTTTTACCCACAGGTGTGCCCCACCTGTACAATTGATGGGTTGAAAGAATAAAAAAGGTGCTGCTTCTTTTGATTGGGCTTCACATAGTAATTCTATCTTTATATCCTGATGGCTTTCTGCTAAATTTGTACAGAGCTGGCAGCCTCAATTCCTCGAACAGAGATAGTTGGAAAGAGCGAGTATTTTCGTTTCAGCATGAGAGATTCTCTTGCATTAGAAGCTTCCTTCTTGCAGGTTGCACCCACTTGCTATTTTTGAGGTGTTCATGTTGGTTTTTGGGATTGTTCATGAGGTCTTGTTATGGCTAGATACATTATCACATGGTTAGGCCAAGTGAAAGTTTTTTACATGTGCATGCTGTCATCATACATGGATGTCATGCTTTCTGTTCGTGACCAGTTTCAATTTTACTGTTATGCCAAAATGCATTTCATATATGTGTACCTGATATTGATATTGTCATTGTGACTACCATGTATTTACTTCAGTTGGAAGCTTGAGCACGTGTATATGGAAGTAGGATTAAGCATTGCATTTCTGAATGTGTTGGCATATGATTTAAATTGTTATCTGTTCTTGAATGATTGGATGAGTTTAAGGTTTCTCGTCAAGTTCTGGACATGCATGGCATGAAGTACTTTATAAATCAAGCAGAGTAGATAGCAGTATCTCATTTCATTTGTTGACTGTGTATCTCTATAGAGGGAGGAAGAACTGCTTTCTGTCTGGTGGAAAGAGTATGCAGAGTGCAGTGAAGGTCCAAGTGGTTCTAATACGAATTCTGGTGTTACTTCAGATGCGCAACCAAAATCGACTTCTTCTGAAGCTAATAAATCAACTCAATTATATGAAGAAGAGAGAGTTGGTGTCCCTGTTAAGGGAGGACTCTATGAGGTACTTATGCTGACATCGTAATTATGTATCATAGATCATATTTCTGTTTGGTAATTATTAAATATAATCTTGATAACCAACATGTGATCTCTAAATTTATGATCAACTAAAATGAAATGAACTCATTTTAGGCTTCAAACAGGCCCTTAGAGGTTAATTCTTTCTGAAACTGAAGCAATCGGCAACTGCAGGTAGATTTGGCTAAGCGACACTGCTTTCCTGTTTATTGGAATGGGGAAAACCGACGTGTCTTAAGGGGTCACTGGTTTGCTCGTAAAAATGGTCTCGACTGGCTTCCCATGCGTGAAGATATTGCTGAGCAATTGGAGTTTGCATACCGAAGTCAGGTATGATGGAGCAAAATGTCTACCATCTTCTATTTGTCATGTCCTGCCTGTATATCATCAATATTTCTCCCATACAGTCTCATCATTGTTGTCATTGTCATAACCGTTAGAGCCTTATCCCAGCTAGCTATTGTTTACAATATTCTCTCATGCAGTGTATAGCTTTTTCCCCCATAACTTTAAATTCGTACTTTCATGCATGTGATTTACATAGCACACTTGGAAGCCAGTTGGTTTTGAATCTTTCTTTTTTTTTCTTTTTCTTTTTTTTTGAATTAAATTTATTACTTCTCAAAAAGAAAAAGAAAAAAAAAGCAAACAAACAAACGAATAGAGCTTTGATTGTGAGTTTGCTGCTGCTGAGAGGGCATGGCAGAAGCCACTGTTAATGACCTGAGTGATGGTGGATCATCATCACTAGCTTCACCTAAGTGGCCCCTGTGAGTGACTAAGGGTCCAACTGTAACGCCTGAAAATCGGGGGTCGAGCATAAACTCCATTCCCGAGTTCCAGAACATCACTTATGCAATATTTTCAATGATGAATGAATGTCGACTATATTAGTGTATAAAACATTAAGTGGATTAAGCTAAAACAGCATATCATACTCTAGAGACAGTTAAATTTTGCAAGCGGAAGACTGTAATAAATATATAAAATGTATAATTGATTGTAAGTTTCCAGAGTGTGAACATGTTACCAGGTTAACTAAATACATGTACACTCCAAAAATGGAAAGAAAAGAATATACACGGGTGTTTAAATAAAAGGCGAAATACCAAGTGTATTGGCATCTAATCAGTAACCCTATAACCCCGTCGATCAGAACCTGCATATAGGAGAAATCCTCCCCAACATTATAAAGTCCGGCTCTGCTTCGCAAGCATCGCTATCATCTGAAACTAAAATAGGGACTGGTTGGTGTGGCCAACACCGTCCCGTAACGTGAGAGAGTAATCAACTCAGTGGAATCATAGAGCAAAGGTTAACATGTTATCAATTCAGTCAAGCAGTAATGATAAAGCAAGCAAATCAAATATTCCTAAATACTGTGATTAATACAAGGATGAGATGCAATAATGATGCATGCCCTCACCAACATACTCCCTCGTGCGACACCATCTTACGTTCGGGGCATGCTTTCGTCCCTCAAGTGCTCCACATCTTCTAGGCACATGCAATGCGATATGGGCATGATTACCGACTTGTTATTAGTCTTTTTCATACAACAGGATTGAAAAACTAAGGTACCTCCCTTATATCATTCCCAAACAAGGATCCTGTCTAAGGTCGTCACTCCTAATTAATCTCATACGATGATGCGGTTCTAGGTCGCTGCAAGGGCTGCCAGGGCTGTTACATGCACTCTCCCCCATCACCTTATCAATACAGGCCTAGTTTATACTCTGTTTACTACGGGAAGGCTCGTCGCCTCTCCGCAGATTCAGAGTATACTCGAGGTCACTACAAAGGGCTGTCAGGGCTGTTACACGCACTCGTTGCACCGCTCCCCCATCACCTTATCAGTGTAAGCCGACAGCTCGAATATAGTGTCCCATACCACCATAATCGGCTCACGAGTCTGGATTGCTCACTGGTCACTACGGGGAGGCTCGTGGCCCCAGCGTAGGCCGACAGCTCGACCACGGTGTCCCATACCATCATGCCCGACTCATGAGTCTTAATGGATCAAGGCATCACGGTTATCAGGGTTTTCACTGGTAAGTTCAGTACCTTAGTTTCAACAAGTTATGACCAATACAAGGTGAACATACAACGGTCAATCGGGTTACTTGACGAGTTCGACTAGTACGAGCGCTCGTTGAGTTGTACGACATGAAGTGCATAAGCACTTCGTGTGGCCTAACCACTGCCGACAAGCAATGCACGACTCGGGTTCGTCAAACACGTCTCGCGTGGCGAATAGAGGCCAACCACGAGCTCAAATCTGTTACCGATTGCCTGGACCATAACATAGCCCAAACACATTCCACATTAACCAGTAAACATGTACAGTAGCCAGAACAGAAATAACCAAATAATTCAAGCATATTTCCCAACATGTTATAAGATACAACATGAACAAGAATCCGTACGCATGCATTTCAAAGTAAAACGACTAAGTTAAACAACTTGCATGGAGGAAATCATAAACATCGCTAAGGTAGTTGAGAATCTTATCTCAACACCCAAGTAAAGCATTATTTACTACGTATATACTCATACAAGCATTTATACAAACACTTAGACTACACATATTAGCCTACACATCATATGTTGGCTAAAACCTGTATTAGGGCGAATCCTTTCGCCAAACAAATACTGCATCCATAACTCGCATGTATATACGACAAATACTCATGGCAATCACATTTACAAAATTTATACATATACGGTATTTTCTACAAATACCTAAAATACATAAAATTCCATATACTTCGTATGTATTCGAAATGGAAAACGGACAACATGTTCTACATGTGAAATAGCATCCTCGTCAATAATCTACCATTAGGCGACATTGAAAGCTTTGAAAAATGACAACCTAAGCGTCTAAAATCCGCACCTTACGCCGTAGAAGTGTAACGAATTCAATAGAGACTCTAAGTCTTTGTCAACGACTGATTGGCAACCTACAATATGATTTAGGTTAGCTACTTCACCACTTGCACCAATTGAAACCCTGGAACAGGTTAGGGTTAGGCTTTCTTACCTAAGAACGAAGTTAGAATCGCCGGAAAAGCGATTAGATCGTGATGGTTAAGCACGTAGGATAGCAGGAAGATCCTCCCACTTCTCTCACACTTTCTCTCTCTTTTCTCTCTTCTTTCTCTTAGGTTTTCCCAAATTCGTATGGGATGAGAGAGTGAGGGTTTAAGGTCCTTATATAGGCCCAAAACTCTCCAAATTAGACTCAGGGCCATGGTATACTTAGGTTATGTCCAAATATGGACTGTTCCGTCTCAACGGAGCACTTCTAGAGGTCCTGTTACTAAATGCGGTCGGACTTAAGATCATAGATGTTGGATCTTGATCAAGTTAAATTTTCAGTTCGATCGGATTTCCAGATCGACCGTGGCGGACCAGTTTCAGTTCAGCGGTCACCGAAACTCAATTAGGGCCACAAGCGCTATGACATGTATGAGCCACCTATCCTGATCCGAGGGTGAATTTGGGTTGCAATCTAACGGTTAGAACGCTTAGAAACATCACGTAAGCGACACGTTCCAGATTACTTAAAATTATATTTAATTTCTTAAAAATCTTCGTTTTCTCACTCTCTTCACTCCGGACTCAAGGAAATGGCCTCAAGACATCGTTTGGCCTTGATTTTCAAGGAGATAGTCAAGTCCAACTAGGCGGTCATACTGGTCTAAGTTCATCGCTATTAGACTTTTGACGTGCGGTCTAGATCCAATACGGAGTTTCAAAGTGCTCCCGAGAGCAAACGGGAATAGAGATTGATCTGGGATTTTAGGATAGCGTAGCATTACTGATTGTACAAGTTTTGGGTCTTACAGATTGTATTTAAAGTGGTTGGTGCTTATTTCACAGGTAATCTAGTATAGCGCAAGTTAATTCACATTAAATTTCTAAAGAATTTCGTTCTAAATGATTTCTTTGGCTTTGGAATTGAGCTTTAAGAGTGCTATGGTTGACCCATTGCCTAAGGACGTCTAACTCCGGGTTGGCAAAAATCCGTGGTGTTACAATCTACCCCCCTAAAAATAAAATTGTCCTCGAAATTGCCTAAGGGTAATAAGGAAAGATTAATTATTTCTTTTGCCTAAGTTTTGTTGATTTCAAGTTTCTATACGTGGTATGGTGTATACGATCTATATTAGTCTAGTTCCTTTTGGTCTACTCTCCTTAAAAACTTACTTCTTTATCCATTTCTTACACTGATGGTTTGCTATAATTTATTTCTTTACCTATTTGGAGTCTTGATGACAATTCCCAACTATATAGAGTAAGATATTCATTTCCAATGGTCGACCAATACGGGGAGACGGTTGTAGTGGGCTTAATCCCGATGCATTGATTATCTACCTGGCCAGGGTAGAAGGCTCAATGTCTCCCTTCCTAACCCTGGTGGATCCGGGTCTTCTGCTCGGCTAAGCAGTGAGTCCATTGGTAATCGTCCAGGATTGAGAATTGGGTCGAGCCGCGAATGTTTCGCAGTTGTATATTTCGGTAACTCCGTAGTCCGATCACTCTAAAAGCTTAGGGAATGCCTACCACTGAAAGGTTCAAATTTCCTATTTATAAGGTTGCTCTTTGGGTCTTGGTCTAAGAGAGTCCTCGTCTTGGTCCAAGGTAGGAGTTAATACATAGCTTAATAGATCATCCTAAAAGAGTTTCTAATCGTATAGAGTGGGCCAAGCCTATGAATGGGTTCAACACTTAAGCCCTAATTGTTTCTCTTTAAAGACTTTATTATTGACATTCTAAGGAAGATTGAGATCTTATTTAATTACCTAACCTTATGTATAACCTAAATCAATTACCTTCGATCCTGGGCCAGTGGGGAAGGGGCCAACCAGGCTTCCGCTGCGCTACTCTAAACCATTGGGCTCATAAAGTTCTACCCCCCTTAAAAATTTATTTCTACTCTCAAGGATCAAGAATCTATATCTCGATCCGTATGTCGGAACGAGGTGTAATTTAGAACTTATCCTTGACATGAAAGCATTGGCACATATGGTTATAGAAATGAGCCTAGTCTCTATTATGGTTGATTTCAGGGGCAGGTGTGAGTTGGTGGCAAGATATCTAATTCTCTACTGGCTACTCTACTGGCTATATGTCCTTAACATTTTTCAAGGGTAAAGCAATAACTTTTGGTTATAGGTAGTCGGGCCAGCACGGAAGGAAAGTTCTGTAGTAGGTCTGAGCCGGGTACATAGATTTTCTGCCTAGCTCGGACAGAAAATTTGTCGTATTAGTTTTTAATCCTAGTCGATCCCGATCTTCTGCTTGATCAGAGCATTAGATTTATTGGTAACTACCAGGATTAAGAAGTCGATTCAAACCACGAATACTTCGCTTATATATAATTTCTCTACTCCGTGTTCCCAATTGTACTAAGTCCTTGGGAGGGCAAATCTAAGGGGCGTGCTGGTTTATCCTAGCATTTGATCTGAGGGGTATATAAGTTTTTCCCCAAACGTGACTGGTTCTAAGTCAAGCAAGCTTCCTAAGAGTTACTAAAAAAGCCCATAAGTATTAAGGGGATTCGACGAAGGGATGAGGTCTCACTCTAACCTAATCAAGCCAACTAACTAAGTCTATATTCCAATTGCCTTAGCAACATCAGTCCTTTACATTCCTCAGTTTAACTAGTAATTTAGTCTTATCTTATGCGCAGCGGCAATTCACTAGTTGTAATCCAAAGTCTATGTTTATACGCTAGATGGTTTTATATCATTTCTAATACCAGAAATTATTTTATCGCTTAAGATTAAAAGTTGTCTAATTGAAATTGAGTTGCTCGGACTTGAATTTTGCTGCGCTTGAGCACTACACACATGCTCATACTTGCTAAGAAAGTCCTAGGGTTCACGTTATTCACGTTATTAATTTATTGAATTTCCTACACTATCAAATCCTTTGAAATCTAAGCGTACCAACTTTCGGTCTAAACTCTAAGGGCCTGATTGGTTATTAAGTTGTATTACATGGATTGCGTTACTTAGCCCGCCTCGGGATTGGAATTGACATGTTTGGAAGGAGGGTGGGGTGAGATTAAAATTAATTTAATAGGCTTTGGAAAATGAGCCTTGTGTTGGAGAGTGTGAGATGGGATTTCCAAATCCCATGATGATGAAATTCCAAGTATAATTTGAAAGGAAATCCTCGGATTTATTATTAATTGCATACATTCCAACCATGGCATTGGAAACCATGGGTTACACCCAAATCTAAGGACAATACCTTACACATGCATTTATTGTTACTTTTACAATTCTATCCATCCTAATCTCACCTAATGCAGTTGGTCGAACGGGCCCTAAATGTCCCATCATTTGGAAGTGTGCAGGTTATGGACACAAAAATGTGAGTTTTGTGCCCATATGAGAGGGTATAATGAAGGTGGAAAGTTATACAAAGTAGTTTTTGGGTAATGGTGGTTGATGCGTGTAAGATGTAGAAGAAGACGGAAGCTTGAGTGAATAGAAGTGGGGATGTGAGATCATTTTACATGGTCTCGGTTACGTATGGGCTATTCTACGGTAGTTAATCTCGCCCGTCGGCGACACTTGGGATGCTAATGTGGTTTCTAGATTCCATCGCCCCCTTCCTAAGTCAGAGTGCGTCAGTGTGCGTCGTGTTACCATAACCCAGGTCTAGTTTAATCCAAATCATTCTCTGATACCATCTGTAACGCCCTGAAAATCGGGGGTCGAGCATAAACTCCACTCCCGAGTTCCAGAACATCACTTATGTAATATTTTCAATGATGGATGAATGTCGACTGTATTAGTGCATAAAACATGAAGTGGATTAAGCTAAAACAACATATCATACTCTAGAGACAGTTAAATTTCGCAAGCGGAAGACTGTGATAAATATATAAAATGTATAATTGATTGTAAGTCTCCAGAGTGTGAACATGTTACCAGGTTAACTAAATACATGTACACTCCAAAAATGGAAAGAAAAGAATATACACGGGTTTAAATAAAAGGCGAAATACCAAGTGTATTGGCATTTAATCAGTAACCCTGTAACCCCGTCGATCAGAACCTGCATATAGGAGAAATCCTCCCCAATATCATAAAGTTCGGCTCTGCTTCGCAAGCATCGCCATCATCTGAAACTAAAATAGGGACTGGTTGGTGTGGCCAACACCGTCCCTTAACGTGGGAGTGAGTGATCAACTTAGTGGAATCATATAGCAAAGGTTAATATGTTATCAATTCAGTCAAGCAGTAATGATAAAGCAAGCAAATCAAACATTTCTAAATATTGTGATTAATGCAAGGATGAGATGCAATAATGATGCATGCCCTCTCCAACATACTCCCTCGTGCGACACCATCTTACGTTCGCGGCATGCTTTCGTCCCCCAAGTGCTTCACATCTTCCAGGCACATGCAATGCGATATGGGCATGATTACCGAGTTGTTATTAGTCCTTTGCATACAGCAGGATTGGGAAGCTAAGGTACCTCCCTTATATCATTCCCAAACAAGGATCTTGTCTAGGGTCGTCACTCCTAGTTAATCTCATACGATGATGCGGTTCTAGGTCGCTGCAAGGGCTGTCAGGGCTGTTACACGCACTCGTTGCACCGCTCCCCCATCACCTTATCAATACAGGCCTAGTTTATCTTCTGTTTACTACGGGAAGGCTCGTCGCCTCTCCGCAGATTCAGAGTATGCTCGAGATCACTGCAAAGGGCTACCAGGGCTGTTACACGCACTCGTTGCACCGCTCCCCCATCACCTTATCAGTGTAGGCCGACAGCTCGAATATAGTGTCCCATACCACCATAGTTGGCTCACGAGTCTGGATTGCTCACTGGTCACTATGGGGAGGCTCGTGGCGCTAGCGTAGGCCGACAGCTCGACCACGGTGTCCCATACCACCATGCCCCGCTCATGAGTCTTAATGGATTAAGGTACCACGGTTATCAGGGTTTTCACTGATAAGTTCAGTACCTTAGATTCAAGCAGTTATGACCAATACAAGGTGAACATACAACGGTCAATCGGGTTACTTGACGAGTTCGACTAGTACGAGCGCCCGTTGAGTTGTACGACATGAAGTGCATAAGCACTTCGTGTGGCTTAACCACTGCCGACAAGCAACGCACGACTCGGGTTCGTCAAACACGTCTTGCGTGGCGAATAGAGGCCAACCACGAGCTCAAATCTGTTACCGATTGCTTGGACCATAACATAGCCCTAACTACATTCCATATTAACCAGTAAACATGTACAGTAGCCAGAACAGAAATAACCAAATAATTCAAGCATATTTCCCAACATGTTATAAGATACAACATGAACAAGAATCCGTACGCATGCATTTCAAAGTAAAACGACTAAGTTAAACAACTTGCATGGAGGAAATCATAAACATCGCTAAGGTAGTTGAGAATCCTATCTCAACACCCAAGTAAAGCATTATTTACTACGTATATACTCATACAAGCATTTATACAAACACTTAGACTACACATATTAGCCTACACATCATATGTTGGCTAAAACCTGTATTAGGGCGAATCCTTTCGCCAAACAGATACTGCATCCATAACTTGCATGTATATACGACAAATACTCATGGCAATCACATTTACAAAATTTATACATATACGGTATTTTCTACAAATACCTAAAATACATAAAATTCCATATACTTCGTATGTATTCGAAATGGAAAACGGACAACATGTTCTACATGTGAAATAGCATCCTCGTCAATAATCTACCATTAGGCGACATTGAAAGCTTTGAAAAATGACAACCTAAGCGTCTAAAATTCGCACCTTACGCCGTAGAAGTGTAACGAATTCAATAGAGACTCAAAGTCTTTGTCAACGACTGATTGGCAACCTACAGTATGATTTAGGTTAGCTACTTCACCACTTGCACCAATTGAAACCCTAGAACAGGTTAGGGTTAGGCTTTCTTACCTAAGAACGAAGTTAGAATCGCCGGAAAAGCGATTAGATCGTGATGGTTAAGCGCGTAGGATAGCAGGGTAGGATAGCAGGAAGATCCTCCCACTTCTCTCACACTTTCTCTCTCTTTTCTCTCTTCTCTCTCATAGGTTTTCCCAAATTCGTATGGGATTAGAGAGTGAGGGTTTAAGGTCCTTATATAGGCCCAAAACTCTCCAAATTAGACTCAGGGCCATGATATACTTAGGTTATGTCCAAATACGGACTGTTCCATCTCAACGGAGCACTTCTGGAGGTCCTGTTACTAAATGCGGTCGGACTTAAGCTCATAGATGCTGGATCTTGATCAAGTTAAGTTTTCAGTTTGATCGGATTTCCAGATCGACCGTGGCAGACCAGTTTCAGTTCAGCGGTCACCGAAACTCGATCAGGGCCACAAGTGCTATGACATGTATGGGTCACCTATCCTGATCCGAGGGTGAATTTGGGTTGGAATCTAACGGTCAGAATGCTTAGAAACATCACGTAAGCGATACGTTCCAGATTGCTTAAAATAATATTTAATTTCTTAAAAATTTTCGTTTTCTCACTCTCTTCACTCCGGACTCAAGGAAATGGTCTCAAGACATCGTTTGGTCTTGATTTTTGAGGAGATAGTCAAGTCCAACTAGGCGGTCATACTGGTCTAAGTTCATCGCTATCAGATTTTTGACGTGCGGTTTAGATCCAATACGGAGTTTCAAAGTGCTCTCGAGAGCAAACGGGAATAGAGATTGATCCGGGATTTTAGGATAGGGTAGCGTTACTGATTCTACAGGTTTTGGGTCTTAAAGATCGTATTTAAAGTGGTTGGTGCTTATTTCACAGGTAATCTAGTGTAGCGCTAGTTAAATCACGTTAAATTTCTAAAGAATTCCGTTCTAAATGATTTCTTTGGCTTTGGAATTGAGCTTTAAGAGTGCTATGGTTGACCCATTGCCTAAGGACGTCTAACTCCAGGTTGGCAAAAATCCGGGGTGTTACACCAACTCAGGCGGGTTGGTCAGGTTGAGTGTCAATCCCAGTCCAACAAACCTCGAGAGTCGGTGAGTCGGCCCAAGGCCCAACCCTACCCTAGACCCAACCAAGCTACTCAACCAAAGTTATTGAATACTCAACCCAAAGTAATTCTGGTTGGGTCTAGTTTGATAGGGTTGGGTCGGGTCAACATGTGCAACTAGTAAACAAACACATCAACTGAAACATCTCACCATCTAATAATACTACTAAAGTAATACACGTAACTACCAAAGTAACATTAGCAAAATAAAGTTTGCAATCATCAGTTGTAAACAAATTAAATAAAAAAATATAGATTTAAAAAACTCACTAATGTCTAGAGATTCCATTCGAAAGACAAAACAAGTCATAAATAATAACTCCACCACCCATCACCAATAACATGAAGTCTGTCATAGAAAACCTACCACCCATTAAATGGATCTTTGACACGTGTTCTGCCCCCTAACATGAGGGCGCTCATTGAATAACGAATTCTCCACATCGCATGAGTTTGTTTTGCTTCTGAATGTGCCTCAAGGTCCACTGATTCAGTGTGTGTTGCCACCTAATGAGGCTGACATACTGTGATGGTCCCATGATTGTATCCATCCATATTCTATTAGTTTGGCCATTAGAGAATTGCATTGTCATGCCGTGATGGTCCCATGATTGTATCCATCCGTATTCTCGTTAGTTTGGCCATTAGAGAATTGCATTGACCTTAATCGTTAGTTTGGATGTTTCTGATCATCGGACCAATCAACATGTGGACCCAAGTCAGTTCAGATCACGAACTATATTTTCTATGCATGGACAACTCTGATCATGAACCACATAGTTCATTAGAAGAAAAAAAAGAAGGATCATGAACCCTATATAGCGTAGAGTCCAAAGCATGGATGGTTCCAATCATGAAACCTATTTTTCATATAGCCATGATTTTACATTTATATCATGCATGGTAGTCATAGCTCTTATGCTATGTACTGCATACGAAGTCAGGTTCAGGTTGGGTCCCCAAGCCTAACCTCAATCCACCTTGACATGAAGTTTGGGTTGGGCCAATCTGGTTCATCTTGACCCAACGTAAGCTGCAACTCTATTTGTGAGTGTGACTACAGTCACTGGTGAGGGCTATGGTCCATATTTTTACATTCTTAAAACACCAACAAAATCCTTCAACTCTTGGAGAAAGGATTTTCTTCCAAAGAGAGTACCAATGAAATGAATGTTTGCCTTTTCTCTCACAAGATCATTCATCCTTCTCCCTTTCTACCCAATTGATTAGCAACTTCCTGAAAAGGGCCCTCATAATGAGCACCATGGATCTCATAGACTTTTAACAGGCATGAAGTGGATGTAATGAACAGACATGCTACCTTTTATTATGTGGAGATGTGGTATGATGCTTCTTACAAGGTTCTGGAATCTGAACGCATTGGCAATTGCCCCTAATTATGTGCTTGTGCTTATGGAAATGCCACTGGACATGATGTGCATGCCATGATTCTGATCTCCTAGCATGGATTAAGGGACTACCGTGTTGGATCCACTATGGATGGAGGAAGTCTATGATCTGAAATATGGGTCATAGACCACATTTTATTATACTTCTGCACTAAATTTACCCTTGCCCTCTCTCAACAACAGTTTGAAGCATGGATGGAAGGGAGTGTGGTTTTGGAACTTGGTATCTAGGGACCAACCGTGTTGAGGGGTTCTTTCCCCACCTGCAAGTCAATTATTTCAAATTTCTTTTTATTCCGATTTCTTTTAAGACATTTTTTATACTTTCTGAGTATCAATAGTATTATTCTTCGTGCTCGCTAAAAATCTCATAGTTTAGCTGACAACAAATTGTTGGGATGAGGCTGTGATGATGGGATGTCTGAAAATCTCATAGTTTAATTTTATTAATTAATTAATTAATTAATTAATTATTATTATTATTATTTTAAGTGATGGAGATTTATTAAATGATGGCCATTTAAGTGGTCTGATTCTTAAATGATGGATACCCAGGTTTGGCATCGTAGGACATTTCAACCATCGGGGCTATTTGCTGCCCGTATTGATTTACAAGGCACTACCCAGGTATATGTGTTTCTCTTGAGATGACGGATAAGTCTATTAATTACAATGTTGCTGTTGCTGAAGGCATTTGGGCCCGTTTAGGGTTTGCATGCTCTTTTCACAGGAGAAGATGATACTTGGGAGGCATGGTTAGGCGTTGATACCTCTGGGTTTTCTAATGTTATTGGTTTGAGAGGAAATCGGGTTAAATTGAGGCGTGGATTTTCTACATCTGGATCTTTAAAACCAACCCAGGTTTGTTTTCTGTTGTAGGGTGACTGTTTTTTCCATGAGCATATGTATGTTCCTTTTTCTCTATGTTATGCATGGCTAAAATAATATTTCCGACAATCACCTTACATTGTAACACGGGATCTTCAGTTCGACTTCAAAATTGGTGCTATTCAATGCATCCACTTGGGATTATTTGTGCTCTTGATTTATTCATTCGCCCCCGCTCCTTCTATTAATTACTTAATGTCCTCCTTTTCCAGTCTTGAGTTCCTATTCAAAACATATGCATCCAACTCGGCAAATAACTATTTTTTTTTGAAGATCAGAGAAGTAAGATGGACTCTTCCTGAAATGACCCTAGGCCAGCTTATTCTATTGTTTCATAAAGAGTTTCTGGTGCATGAATAGATTAAGGGCATGTTTGATTGCATCAAATTTCATGAAATGCCATGAAATTTTGCACCAAAATAGACTGACTAATCATGAAATGTTATGATATTTCATGATATTTGGTGCAGCCAAATGCGCCCTAAAAGGCCAACACAGTTGTTAGGTACAAATTTGAATTATTCAAGTGTTACTACAGAAGGGGAACAGTTTGTGTTGTGTGTTTATTTGGGTTTCCTGGGAATCAAATTTATTCCGGCCCCAATCTTCCAAAAAAAAGAAAAAAGAAAAGGACAGAACAGAAAAATCCAGCCCCAGAAGGACAAAACATAAGATTCTAGAACTTGACGAATTGAAACCTACCTAATATTTATTTTCTTTTTGTTTCTTTTTCAATGATTCAACTCTGTCCTGCTCCCTTGTGGTTTCCACCTTTTTTAGAGCTAGAAGCATCTTTTCATTCTTGAAAAAGAACTAGGAGATTCCAGCTTTCTATGTTAGAAATTGTTTGCTGTGTTTAAGTTTAGAATCCATCCTGATAGTTTTATTGAATGGACTTTGGTAAGTTTTAGATAAAAATGGAACTATTTATTTTGTGCAAGCATCTAACAGGATGCTGTTTGAAATTGTGGAGGCTTTTTACATGTATCAAATTCACCTGAGTACTCTTTGCTCGAGACCGTCAGTTGTCCGTTGCATATTAATCATCCTTCCCTCAGACAATCATCTTGTTTTTTCAGGATGAATTACGGCAACAGAAAGAGGAGAAAATGGATGATTACTGTTCCCAGGTTTGCGCTTTGGCATTGACTACTAATATTCATTACCTAACGGGTTCATGCGATTTCTTTTTTATCTTCAATGTGATCTATTGAAGCTGTTGAGTCTCCTATTTCTACTTTTAAAAAAATATATATATATATATTTATTTTATGAATCATCCTCTCCTATTTCTATTTGACTGTACCTTTCAAAAAAAATTCTATTTGTCTGTCAACTTTAATATGATTATGCTTGACTTGTCAAGATGCATGGGTCAAATAATGTTTTAAGCTGTCTTTTATTTTTGCTGTAAGTGTACATATTTATTTAGAACGAACTCTTTTCCTTTTAAGCATATATTTGGGCATTCACTTTTGTAACGCTCAAATCAGTAAACTTCTGGATAATTTGAACATCAATGGCATTAAATTTCAAAATTCTTGTAAAATATTCGTCCATTTTCCTCTTCTTGCTACACTAGCCCAATCTCATATTTTAACTCGTGTTCCTGTAGACAGGCTAGGCGTCGCTCACCATCTCATTACTTTTTAGAATTAATGTACCTCTTTATTGATAAAAGAAAAGGAGAAAAATCAAGAAATGAGGAAAGAACAAATAACCTAGTGGCTAACCCCTTCTCTTGCAAGCGAGTTGGCAACTTCATTAGCTTCTCCGCTAACATGAGTAAACAAAATGCTTAACTTAGAGGCGGTACCCCAAATTTCATGAAAACCAAAGATAAGTTCCACAATCTGGACAAATAAGAAGCCCAATAATAATATTAGAGTTCCACAATCAAGCATGCCATTTCATCATCATTGTCATCATAGCCTTGTGTAGCTATTTGGGACTATCTTTACATATTCCCTTTAAACAGAAGAAAAATCATTGTGTGGAGGAAAGAGGTGTGGAGCAAAAGGGAGGAGGAGCTGGACGAGATTCTTTGTGATATCAAGGAGGACGGAGGGGAATTATCAGATGACGATAGGGTGGCGAGGGAGTCTCCTATGGTTGAATACAACAAGAGGTCTAAAGGAAGACAAAATTAAATGGAAGTAGCATTCTAGAGCGGCATGGTTAAAAGAAGGGGACAAGAATAGCAAGCCTTTTTCCATAGCATTGCTAGTACTCAAGCTAGAGCGAACCGTGTACATAGCATGATGGTGAATGGGTCTAGAGTTGACGGAGCAAGTTTGCGACGTTATTGTTGACTATTATAGGGATCTCTTAAATAGTGGTGGTTGGTCAAGACCGCGCCTAAACAACTTGACCTTCAATCGCCTATCCCCCTTGGAGGCAAAAGATTTGGAAAGACTGATTCAAGTGAGCAAAGTCAAATTGGCAGTGTTCGATCTTGGTCGTGATAAAGTGTTGGGCCCAGATGGCTTCTGTTTGGCTTTCTTCGAAGAGTTTTGGAGCGTGATGAGTGAAGATGTGGTGTGGTTTGTCAAGGAATTTTTTAGGGGAGGTCGGTTTGCAACAGAGTTGGGGAACTCTTTTATTGCTATTGTTCCTAAGGAAGGTGCTGAGAGTTTAAAGGATTTTAGAACTATAAGTTTGATAGGAAGTCCCTATAAAATTCTCACTAAGATTCTACTAACCAAATTCCAAAAGGTTTTATGTGGTGTTACATTCAAGACCCAAAATGCTTTCATCAAAGGAAGGCAGATGGTCGATTGTGCACTTACGGCGAATGAACGTATTAATGCGTACCATATGGAAAGGAAAAAAGGGGATGGTTTGTAAGTTAGATATTGAAAAGGCCTATGGCCATGTAGAGTGGGACTCTTTTGGATTATATGCTAGTTTGGGATGTGGGGTTTAGTGGAAAAGTTGGATTAGATCTTGCATTCACTCAGCTAAGTTCTCATTTGTGGTTAACGGGTCTCCTAAAGGTTTTTTCAATGCTTCGAGAGGCCTTTGTTAGGGGGATCTACTTTCCCCTTATCTTTTTGTGGTGGTGAATTTTTGAGTAGGATGCTTGGTAAAGGTTGGGAAGTTGGCTTATTCAAAGGTTTTGAGGTGGGGATGGGAGGTCTTCGGATTTCTCACTTGAAGTTTGTTGATGATACGATTATTTTTAGCAAAGTTGAGGACAATATGCTGGTCAATGTAAGGAAGATCATTAAATGTTTTAAAGTGGTGTCGGGTTTGAGGGTCAATGTTTTAAAGAGAGAAATCTTGAGGATAAGAATTCCCAAGGAGGAGTTGGGTCGTCTTGCAAAGGTTTTTCAGGTGTCGGGTTGGCTCTTTTCCTACCTCATACCTTGGCCTCCCTCTTTGTATTGTTAAGCCACCAAAGCACCTTTGAGATAGAGTTACCAAAAAAGTAAAAGCTAAGTTATCCAGATGGAAGAGCAGGTATTTATCTCTTGGGGGGAGAATTACCTTGATCAAAGCAGCTTTGTCAAGCTATTCCGTAATGGTGGCCGTAACAGCCACTACCGTTACCTTTTACGATATGGGCTATAATGGTCATTACTCTTTAAAAAAAAAAAAAAAAAAATTGGAAAAAAATAAAAAACCTGTAACTACACCATAACAGTTGTTACGGGTCATTTTTTTTTTCCCATAATGGCCATTACGATCTTGTAACGTGTAACGGTTCCCACCGTTACCTTGTGGTGTGCTGTAATGGTTGTTATGGGACTATAAAGGCCGTTATGTAAAGGTCACAGTGGAAACCGTTACATGTTATGGGGTCGTAAAGGTCATAACAGCCATTACGGAAAAAAAATGACCCATAAAGGCCGTTACAGCCTGTTACGCCACCTGTAAAGGCTGTAATGGCTCTGTAACAGTCCATGACAGGGCTGATACAAGTTTTCGGGGTTTGGTTTTTCGATAAAAAAGTGACCATAATGCTTTACGTAATGGCCGTTACGGCACACCATGAGTTTTGTCTAATATGCCTATGTATTTCAAGTCCCTATTCAAATGTCCAATAACAGTGGTGGAGCGTCTCGATAAATTGAGGTGGGATTTCTTATGGCAAGGGTCTTTTGCTTCTCATAAATTTCCCCTTTTGAAGTGGGGGGAGGTGTGCAAGTCGGTCCATGAGGGAAGGCTTGGGATAAGAAGATTGGAGATTCTAAATAGGGCATTGTTGGTAATTAGCTTTGGAGGTTTGGGATCAAAGAAGATGGTTCGTGGCTAAGTACGGTGTTCCAAGTGGGGTGTTGGTGGGTCAAGAGATCATCGTTATATAGGGTGTTTTTTTGGGATGACGTCTAGATTGGCAATAGACTTCTTTGTTCAGAGTTTTCTAGATTGGCTAGCGTCGAATGATAGTTCTTCGGTGGCTAGCTATTTTTGGTTGGAAGCTCCGAGTTGATGTGGACGCCTTCTTTTAGAAGACATTTGTCAAAAGAGGAGTTAGAAGAATTTGTTGGTACGTTGGCTATTGTCCATGGAATTTACCTTCGACCTAAGGAGAATGATTCTCTGGTATGGTCTCTTTAGAAATCAAGCAAGTTTTCTGTCTAGTCTTTTTATAGTTTTCTCTCAGGGTTTGGTTTCAGACCCTTCCCCTTCGGAGTTCGTGTGGAGCAATGGCACTCCTCCAAAGATTGGGGTGTTTGTGTGGTTGGTGAGCAAGAGTCGGGTGCTTACCATTGACAACGTTCAAAAGAGGTCCTTGATCATCCCATATGTGTTCCTGGTGCCTTAGCAATGCGAAATCGGTAAACCACTTGTTTTCTTTGCCCGTTTGCAATGGCCATTTTAGGAAGGCTTCTTAGAGGTTTTCAAGATTCCTTGGGTGATGCCGGGAACTGTTGATGCCCTTTTCTTCTCGTGGCACAGGGGTGGTTTTGGCAAGGATGGAAAGATCTTATGGTAGCTTTGTCTGTTGGCTGGGCATTGGTCTAGTTGGGGAAAAATAAGTAACTGTTGCTTTGGGGATAAGAGCAGTTGCTTCTCTTATGTTTCGGGGTGGGGTAAGGGCTTCGTTGAAGAGTGGGTTTACAATCTGAAAATTCCCATAGATTGTATCTTTTAGTTGTCTTTAGGTTTCCTTTTGTATCTTTGAGCACCTTTGGCATCCTTTAATAAAAGCTTCATTGTCTTATTTATTTATTTATTTAAAGCAAGAAATTCTCATGATTGATTGGTGGGTTTGACAGCTGCCTGCCCACTTGACATCAACCTTCCTTCACCTGAGCAGAGCTGGGGAGTCGGGACCGGCTGCTGCAATTGTCACTGGCTGCATTTGGATGTCTTGTTAACAAGATTTTGTGAAATTTTCATTTAATACTTTTCAAATTTCAGCATATCTTGTTTCATTATTTTTTAGTTTTGCAAAATTTTGCAAAATTTTACAAAATTTAGATTACTTGGTAGTTATATAACAACCCCTGGAAAAATGGCCTATAGAAAGGGTTTGAGGGACCCACCTACACTTGTTGATCTCTTAAGAACCACCTTCATTTGACAATCCTAAGCATCTGATCAGGGTCCAACAAAATACACAGCCTGCCTTGGAATATAACAAAAGGGCCGAATCATGGATCTGACCATCAAGTATCTGGGCCTTAAGAGTACATGTGCTTTTCAAGAATCACATTGGTTGTGTTATCGGAACAGTCAGATTCTGTGGCATGCCATTTAATTACCAAAAAAGCAAAGAGTTTAAATGACAAGCATGAGGATGCCCTGACAAAATGAGCAGTCTCCTAGCTTCTTGCTGCACAGATATTCTTGTTAGGGTGCCTCTCCCTTTTTGGGAGCTCGTAAATCCTAGACACTCCAGGTTACAAGAGTGCTTATTGTCTTTGCTTCTGTTGCCACTTCTCCTGGCTCCTGCACACACTCCTGCTCCCTCCTTCAGGCCATGAAAGCTACTTCTAATTCAATCAACCAGCATTAGTCATATTATCATATTCTTCTAATGTTCCAACTGCTTTTCAGTTTCTTGAGGTGGAATCTCTCAAATATGTTTCTAGCAGATTCTGGGCATGAAAATAGAGACATCCTAAATGTGCCACTGTGGTGGTAACTCTCAGCCTGATGTCACTCAATAATTAGGGATAAGTTGCATCTGATCTACACTCGCCTTTTTCAGGTCTTCCGCCTTTTGCTTCCTTGATGTACACCCTATCATTTCTTTCAAGACATTTTACATCCCACGGTGTCCCTTTCTAGTATGACTTTGATTTCTCTAATAAATTGGGCACCCTTTAGATGCGCTGATGAGTTGATGACATGGCTATAGCTTTGATCACCTTGTTTTTGTTTTGTTTTGTTTTGTTCTGGTTTTTTTTTTTTTTTTGGTTGTTGTTGCACCTAGTAGGCTAAAAAATTGAAGAAGATACATGAGTTCATGCTGAAAGCGAAGTTCACATGTTTATAACTAAGCATATATATATTTTTTCATGAAATGTTCTACATTATTCATTTGTGAAAAAAGAATGAGATTACTTCTTGTACGCATCTAGCTCTAGGCACAAAATTGCTTTATTTGATTGAACAAAATTTAAGGGGCTGCTGTTTCAACCTTTAGTGCAACTCAAGTTATTCTTGTTCTTTTGGATTGTTTTAAACTCTCACAATGCTGAAGCTAGTTGTTTTGGAGTTGGACATCATTTTAACCGCCTATTGTTTTCACAGGTTCCAGTTCGCCATCTAGTTTTTATGGTTCATGGTATTGGTCAGAGGTTGGAGAAAGCCAATTTGGTTGATGATGTTAGTGATTTTCGCCATATCACGGCAAGTCTTGCTGAACGACACCTAACTTCATACCAACGCAACACCCAGAGGGTTCTCTTTATTCCTTGCCAGGTAAATGAAAAATCCTTCTGTATTATATTTATAACCACGTGTTTTCCAAGATTATTATGTATTACAAGAATGGAAAGATATTTTTGTGTCAATTTGTATGCATTTTTCCCTTGCCTATTGTAATATTTGGAGAAGATGTAACGATAGTTCTATACTTCATGCCTTTTTTTTGTGCTTTGTGTTTGTTATACTTCACATTTTAAAATTTTATTTTAATTGATTGAAGAAAGCAAAAGATAAAGATGTAAAGAGGAAACGAAAAAAAAAAAAAAAAAGAAGGAAAAAATGGTATTCCTATCTAAACAATTCTTTTGCAGTACATTAATTTTAGATACTAGATGCATTTCAAATCATATTGTTTGTAAGTTCCACATTTTTTAATTGGTATAAAATTCTCTTCAAATTCCAACTGGCATTCAATTTTATATTAATCACTAAGAAGTTAGCTTACATGCTCTTGAAATTACATTGTTCTTTAGGCATTCTCTTCAGCTGCTTGTGCTACATGAGCATTTATTGGACATATGAACTCACATGTTTTAATATGTTGGCCACAGTGATCCAAGTTTCGGTGATATTATCAGCATCGCCACCTCAGCGATACTGATAACATCATTTATTTCAAAATTTCCAGGTGTCAGCGACATATCGCCACTGTGTTGATACTTCCAATATATCATAACGTTCTCATGTATATAAATTCCGGTGTCATATCACTGATACAACTCGACATCCCATCCATTTGAGAAATCATTCATGCATAATTCAAAAAAATAAAGAAAAAAGACTGAAGTCATTTGAATTATTTTTTTTTTGTGGGGGGGGGGGGAGGGGGGGGGGTCGAGAATGGGGAAACTGTGTGTAAATACTACAAAAATAAAACATAGAAAATTTGATTTTTTAAGGAAATGTTTTTGGGGATCTGGTTGGGGAGTGGATTCTGACCACTTCCATTTTTGAAAAAAAATTAATTATTTTTGAAAACAAATTATTTTATTTTAAAAAACAATAGTATCAAGAAACAATGGCACTGTTTCATGGAAAACATATTAATTTTTTTTTTAATTTATGGTAAATGTTGATAAATGATGTGTTGCTATTTTCCCTTTTTTAATGAATTTTCACGTTACTTTTGATGAATTTTCCCTTTTTAATGAATTTTCACGTTACTTTAAAAAAAATAATAATAACTGATGTGTTGCTATTTTTAATTAAAAAAATTCAGTTTTCAAAAAATCAAAAAATTATATATAAAAAAAATGTCTGCTTCTAAAAAGTAATTATTTTATTTCATTTTTATGTATGCATGTATGGATGGATCATGGATCCATGTTTGTACGCATGCATGGATGAGTGTATTAGTGTATGCATGCATGAATGGATGGAGAGATGTATGTATGTATGCATGGATGGATGGATGGATGTATTAGCGTATGCATGCATTCATGGATGGATGGATAGTGTGTGTGTGTGTGTGTGTGTGTGTGTGTGTGTGCGCGCGCGTGCGTGCATGGATGGATGGATGAATAGATCATGTCTGTATGTATGCACAGATGGATGGATGCATGTTTGTATGCATAGATGGATGTCTTAATGTACCCTTTGCCAAGGGTGTGGGGGATGGAGTCCTTCGTTCAACATGGCATGGGTGATGTCTGAGGTTGATAAATGAGCTTGTCGTATCTTGGCTGGGAAGGAATGGTGGATGTTTGAGTAGCAGCAATTCCCTTCCCTCCATCGTTTGGAAGGTTCATCTGCTGATTGGGGATTTTATTTCTATCCCTTTGGGGGATGGGATGTGGTAGCCCCTAATGTATTTTTCTTGTCTTTTTCTTTGGTTGTTGTTGTTGTTGTTGTTGCCTTTTTGGCTGTTGATTAAATTATTAATTCCAAAAAAATGTATGTAGGGATGGATGGATGTATTAACGTATGTATGCATTGATGGATATGCATATATGGATGTATATATGCATGCATGCATAGATGGATCTATGAATTGTTATTATTATTTAGGAACAACTTTAAGTGATTCTTGTGTTCCTAATTATATTATTGCTATGAAATGAACTCATTTTGGTTAAAATTGCACTGATTTTCTACGACAACACATGCTTCTTCTTCTTCTTCTTCTTCTTCTTTTTCATTTTTTGAAAGGTAACAACTTTTATTGAAAAGCCACCTCAAAATGAAGGTTTGGGGTGGAAAATAATACAAAGAAAAAAACAAAACAATTACAAACCCAAAAGGACAATAAGTACATAAGCATCCACATCCTTAAACCTAGAGGCCCAATCGACCACCCAGATTTATTCTCAAAACAACGATTGTTCCTCTCACCCCATATAGTCCATAAGACTGCTATAGCCACCAACTGCCACGCCACCTTCCCATATTTTCCCACTCCATTGTGCCATGTAACAAAAAATTCTGGCATTGAACCCGGGATCACCCAATAGATATTGAGATTTGAAATGAGGCACTACCATTTCTTCCTCACAGATGGGCAATGAAGGAATGAATGATCCACTGGCTTGGCATCCGTCATACACATGACACAAATACTAGGGAGTATGACAACACATGCTTCATGCTCCTATTAAATGGTAACTTATAATATATGATTTTTTTCCAATTTTTTATTCATAAATATATATAAATGTGTATTTTAGCATTTTCTGATGTTTCAATGAAAAAAATCCACCATATATCTCATGTTTCCCCAATGTTTCCCTTAGTCAGCGATACATTTCCAGGTATCGGCGATAGTGATACATGTTTCTGTGTCCCCGGTCAGCAATACATGTAACAATACCGATACTACAGTTTTCTAATCTGAGATCCATAAAAAAGTTAATAGCTATACATGATGGAAGTGAGAACATAAGCGGACAGTTTTGTTTTTGAAAGGTCTGCATTTTGTAGTTTTAGGATATGTGATATGAAAATAGGAGGAACTTTATACCTCTTTACTACCTATTGATGCAATAAAATTTCCTTTAGCAGTTTTGTTTCTCAAAGCTTGTCCATTTTAGCTTGTATGCATGGTAATTCTATAACGGTAATGGTGGCCATAATGGCCACTACTGTTACTGTTACGATATGGGCCGTAACTACCATTATAGCCTCTCTTTATTCTTTCTTTTTTTGATTAAAAAATAAAATAAAATCTATCCTGGCCCCGTTTCAGACCGTGACAGGGCCATTACAGGCCATTTTTTCTATAATGGCTGTTATGGCCAATTCAGTCCTGTAGCGTGTTACAGTTACCACCATTATCATTACGTAACCATTTTGGCATACCTTGTTGTATGCCTTCACCTGCTTTGATCAACTTGCATGTTTTTCTTTTATATCTTTTTGTAAGTTATTTCCAAATTATATTCCGCACGTATCATAAAGAACGCCGTCGTGTTGTCTGCTTGTGGTCAAGAGTGCGTCTTCTATGCTCTCTCTCTTTCTCTATCTATCTATATCTTGAAAAATGTCCATCTTATATCATCAACTTGATTTTCATTCTTATATCATGCATTAACTATGGACTTTTCTCAAGACATTGACTCTTTCTTATTCAGTTCGTTTAATTTGCGGTATAGTTTCTCATACATTGTTTGTATTTTAGTGGAGAAGAGGGTTGAAGCTTAGTGGTGAAAGTGCAGTTGAAAAGATTACTTTGGATGGTGTTCGGGGCTTACGTGTAACGTTGAGTGCTACTGTCCATGATGTATTATACTACATGAGCCCCATCTACTGCCAGGATATAATCAACTCGGTACTTCATGTTTCATCTTGAAACTTTTTATTGCTCATTTATTTTCAGCTATGTATCACTGTTATTACTTGGATGCCAAAGTAGACATGCAGATGGAGCCTTCAAATATATGAACACCACATTTTGCTTCTTCTTCTTCTTATTATTATTTTTTTTCCTGTTAACCCTAAACTACGGTTGTGGTTTCGCTTATTGTATTATTTTGACCTGAAAAGAACTTGTACTTATATCAACTGCATTATAGTTCTTCTTGACAATATTAAATTTGCTTGAATTGTTAAGCCTTTGGTTGTGCAACATCTGAGAAAGAGATGGGAAGGGTGTGTTTAAATAATATTGGAAAGTCTAAAATATGTATTTATTTAAAAAAATTGGAACTTAAAGGGTGCTTAGGATTTTCATAATAGATTAATGACAGTAAACATTTCTAGAAATGGAAAAGGTTGAAAATATAGACAATCGGTGGAGCTAAGGTTGGATTTGATGTGGTTATGGTAGTACTAACTGCTAGTGGGAGAGGTCCTGAAGCACCAGCAATCCTGGAATAGGAGTGACCACTTGGGCTGGCTGAATGGATATGGAATACAGTTGGACAATGCCTTTAAAAAAAGAAGAAAGGATACAGTTGGATAGTATTGTAGGTAGACACCATGTTATGCATTTAGGGCGTGTTTGGCCGGTTGCATTAGGTGGGATTAGAAGGGATGGAACTAGTTTTAAGGTAATGATGATGTTGTCGGTGGATGGGTTGGAGTTCCACGGTATTGCAATATCCTGGGACACTTTTGACGGTCTGTTTGGATAAGTTGGAATATCCTGGGACGACGATGGTTATCGTGTTTGGCTAGCAATGGTGAAAACCCACCAGCTGCGATGGATGAGATGCCGTGGATGGTGATGAAAACGCACTGCATTTATGTTTATGTCACCACACTTTATGGGGCCCACAGTGATGTATGTATTACATCCACACCGTCTATCCATTTTACGAGATCATTTTAGGGCACGGGCCCAAAAATGAAGCATATCAGAATCTTAAGTGGACCACACTAAATAAACTTGTAAGATTTAACATCTACCATTGAAAACTTGTAGCGGGCCACAAAAGTTTAGAATCAGTCTGATATTTGTTTTTTACCTTCACCCAAGTCTGTGTGACCTTATGAACATCTTAGATGACAAATAAACATCATGATGGGCCTTAGGAAGGTTTCAACGATGGGAATCATTATCCTCGCTACTTTATGTGGTGTGGTCCACTTGATCTTTGTATCTATCTCATTTCTGGGTTTATGGATTAATATGATCTCTCAAAATGGATGGACGGTATGGATATAATACATATATCATAGTGGGCCCCATGAAACTTGGTGACGCCCATACACCACCATGCAACATACCAATTTTTTCTTCTCCTTGAATCCATGCGGGATTCACTCTGGTAGTTGTAAATCCAGCAGAACCAGGAGAATTCAAATTTCTATCCGGTTTAGTTTCCAAAGTCTTGAACCAATACCACCAAAGCTAATAACGAAACATGCGTGAAGTTTGAACCAATGATTTTTCTAATTCAATCCCAAGTAATCCTCCCTAATGCAGCTGGCCAAACAGGCCCTTGGTTTGTGGAGTAAGTAAAGAATGAGATATTGCATGGAACGAAAAGTTGCTCAAACCAAAATGGGGATGGAAGAATCTAAGGAAGACCCTTCCAACAAAAAAGTATGGAGAAAAAAGAGGCATTTGGAAATAAATAAGCACAAAAAGAAAAGGTAGATAAATAATATTGGCCTAATAAGGCTTGCAACATCATAATAAGGGCGAAGCTCACCTGAGGCTATATCGGTCGCATAAAGGAGAAAATTAATTTGAGACAGAGGTCGAGAGCTATGTGACTTAGCATTGTGGCCCAGGCGAGAAGAAATAAAAAAACAGTGTGGTGGTGGATGGAACAAGAATAGAAGAAGGATCAAGTGTGAAATGCAGTGGTTTATTTTTACAAAAGTTTGCTTTCCAATGAAGGATGGAAGAGGCTAAACTTGGACAACTTGGAGTTCACGTGCCTCTCTTATGTGGAGGTAGATTCGCTTGAGGTGTTTTCTGAAAGTGGACGTGATGGGATTTATGGTGGAATTCTTTGAGGGAGGAAGGCTATCGGCAGAGTTAGGGGCGTATTTCATTGCGATTATCCCCAGGGTGATGGGAGTGGAAAACCTAAAGGACTTCAGACCGATCAGTTTGCTTGGGAGTCCTTAAAAATTTTTGGCTAAAATATTAGCTACCAGATTTCATGTTGTTCTGCCAAGCATCGTTTCCACAAGCCAAAGAACGTTTACAGCAGGAAGACAGATCTTGGACTATGCCCTCATTGCACGTGAGTGTATTGATTTCATACATAAGGAAGGTCAGAAAGGCAAAACATTCAACCATACGGATTCGAACTTTCTGGATTACATATTAGGAAGGCTAGGGTGTGGTTTAAAATGGAGAGGGTGGATAAGGCAGTGCGTCCGCTCGACTACATTCCTAGTTCTAGTCAATAGATCACCAAAGGCTCCTTCAAAAGTTAACGAGGAATTCGCTGGGGTGACCCCTTTTCTGCCTTCTTATTTCTAGTTGTGGCCAAAGCCTTCGGCAAAATGTTGGGAAAAGGTTAAAAGATTTTGGCCTTTTTCAAGGCTTTAGTGTTGCTAGGCTAGGCCATCCAATATCTCATTTGCAATTTTTTGATGACATATTATTATTCTGCTAGGTGGATTTAGGAATGGTTGATAAGTTGAGCACAAGGTGATCCATTGCGGTAACGGTCTTTTTTTTTTGTCAAAAAAATCCCCACCCCCCCCAAAAAAAAAAAACCCATTAAATCCAGAAAATTGTAAATATTCCAAATGTGCATTCATTTATAATTTTGAATATGTTTATGGTGGTGTAACGGTTCACTCTTTGGTGAGAAAGCTGTATCGGGTTGTCTGATAAATTTATGAACCTGACAAGCTAGAATTGACTGCAAAACTCATAGATTTAATTTTCTAACTATCTAACATCAATGATAGATATATTAGAATAAATGTAATATCAAAATATCTCACGTGTGGGTATTTTATATTATTTTTCATAATTTACTATACATTACATACTTGAGGACTTGCATAAATTACAATGTTCATTTTATTTGAAGTCTTCAACATGTCAGAACTTCTCCTATCCGGTGATTCTTGTCCTGACATCTTCAAGATATATATATATATATATATATATATATATATATATATATATATATATATATATATATATATATATATATAGAAAAAAAAATAGTAGTGTCTGATTTACTCCCTTGCAACTTGATTGAGGATTACTTAATTGGTTATCGGGGAAGTAATTTTAAGCACTAGTTCGGCTTGTGTTGGTAATGGGTATAGAAATACTTACCTAAAATGTAAATAATGTTTTAAAAAATATTCTTGCCTTTATAAAACTCTCGAGTCATCAACAAAATGAAAATATGCTTTGTTGTGGTTGCTCGACCTCCATGTTCTCGTCATCATCAGGTTGCGGCTGTGGAATAGGTGTTGCATATTCATAATATCAAATACCAAAGGGAAAGATTAGGTCAATGAAACCAGAAGATGATTGATCCTGAGTAGGTAACGACTCCGACCCCAAGTATAAATATCCACTAGTGCTCGTCGAATAGACATATTGGTGCCCGTACTTGGGCTGTTGAGATTGAGAATGTCAATGATGAATAACTTAAATTTGGATTTGAATATCTATAATCATATGGAACATGTGGATTAGGAGAACTGTAACATGAATGTGACAGAACAGGTTCTGTATAATCCCATTGGCTGTAAGAATATCCATAATGCCTGGGACCATAAGCTTGTTGATGATTCGGACCTCCCGGTGCACCATTGGAGCTAGCCTCCTCCCGTTGGTTGTATCATGACTCGGTGGACTTATAAAGTTGACCTCATGTATCCCGTCAATGCTTATCGGCCTCGCGATTTGTAGATGGCTATATGGTATGCCAAGCAACACCAAAAGTAGGACCAACATTAGGTGCATCATCACCACCACCATCATGATCATCTGTCTCGTTCTCGTTGCTACTACTAATCGTACTCATCTGTCGTGCGTATTATTGGGTCATTCACTTCCAATTTTTCACCGTCATCTTCTATCTGTTTTCCCTTAATTCTAAGGTAGAAGCGGGTCGTCCTCATCATAAATATTGTCCAAGTTTATTGGACTAGTCTGTGTCACCGGTGGTTGCTGTAATGCTCATATAATGTTGTCGCATGTTGTGGTGCATGAAAACAAGTATATCTAATGTCCTAGTCTGCAATCTATTCATATCCTTCGAATGAATAAGTGCAAAACAACTCAAGTTTCTTTTGCAGCTAGAGGAAGATGTTGTCTGGCTCAAAACTTTTACTACAATTTTTTAGAGAGCCTTTACACTCTCTCCGAAATTCATCCACCATTCGGCTGACTGCAACCTAGAAACTGCATATTGTGCAAGAGCATCTCCAAAGATAACCTGACGATTTCCAAATGTATCTTCAATGCCCATATTTGAATATCTAAGTTTGGCTTTAATATCTTTATCACATTCTTTGGCCCGACATGAACCTCATCATTTGCAACAAATGACTGAGCATATCTGTGCCTAGGATTTAGATAGTAACCTATTGCATGAAGATCCTGATGGACTTGTTTTGTACATCTTTTGTCAATCATCTTCCAGTAAGACTCTCAACTTGTACTGCCACGTTTAATTGTCATCTTCACCTTATCCATGACATCGAAGAGGAAGCCCATGGTTGGTGCTTCGTCGGTTTCAAGAAGACGGAGTACCCTCATTAGTGGCTCCATCACCTTTAGGACCTTTTAGACCCTCTTTCAATATTTGTTGTCCATTATAGTCTTCACAACCTTGACCAATGTCCTTGATGTCTTTTTCCCATGTTGTGTTGAGCCAATCACGGGAAGCAAACATATCACTCAACTCTCCCCCATGCAGGTACAAACTCTCCAGGGCTATAAAGTTAGCTGCAAATCTAGTCGTCGCAGGACTAATCAACTCTCATCCCTTCGTGAACCTCCTCATTATTGTGACTACTTGATTATTATTGTAAATAAATGTCGTCGCTTCTCTTGCCCTTTCGACCATTTCCTTAACACTCTTCTTCTTCCCGAATCTTCCAATATAAGATCAATATAGTGGGCAGCACATGGTGACCAAAATATATGTGGTCTCTTTATCATCAACTTTTGTCATGCAACCTTATATGTTGCTTCGTTATCTATCACAATTTGCTCCACATTCTCCTCTCCAATCCCTTCCACCACTTTATTCATTAGGGAAAAAATATAAGTAGCCTTTTTTCTTTTTTAATCCAATGCATCAACTGACTTATGGTACACTGTTCCCAAGTAGTGGTACGCCATGAAGTTGATCATGTTGTATTTGGTTGGGCCAATCCAACCATCGCACATGATTGTGCATCTTCTAGCATGTCATATGGGTTTAAAAGTAGGCACGTGTGCTTTCACATCTGCATACTTTGCATCTATCTTTTTCCCCATAATCTCCTAGCTGTGGGAGCTTTACTTCCTTTGACTGCTTCTGTTGTTGCATCAATTACCACCTGTCAATATGGAGAATTGGTTGCATTAGGGAGTATGTTAGCATGTATATATAACTTTGTTGCTGCCCTACCTAGCTTTTCAATGGAAGTTTTACTCTACATTTGTTTTTTTTAAAAAGTTGATTCTTTCCTAAACAGGATCGGATCAACAGAGTGTCTCCCGGGCCCATTTGCTTCTTCCACGTCTATATTCACAGGAGCATCACGTGAAGATGTTTCCCGTTGGACCAAACATACGCCATAATCCACTCAACCTACCCCCACTTGCAGATGCAACTGCATTCCCCCCCATCACATATAGAACCCCTCGTACCAAACATGCACCAATGTTCTTCCTCTTCACAAGCATGACACAAGCTCTCTCCTAACTATAGTTACTTCCCGATCTGAATCTTCATTAGAATCAATAACATCTTCATCATGAATGCACATATATTCAAAATCAAACACCTCATGTCAGGATGCTTTCAGAATATCATCTTTTTTCTTTTACACAACAATTCGTTTCCCCTTCGACTTATCGAAATTGGCTTGCATCATGATTATTATCTCTTTTGGCACTCTAGTACATCCCATAATCGTGACCCTTTCGATGTGTCAAATGTTGTTTGAGTCACGTAATTCCACTAGTTATTAGCCTATCACAACAGTTGCACTTCATTTGGTGCCTACTACCACCTACCCTCTAACACAGTTGCTATCCAATATCCTCGCTTCCTTGTTAGCCAAACATTTTCTTAACTAGATATGACCTATGTGAGAGTCTACTTGATTCAAGTCTAAATACAGTTTTTTTAGGAGAATGATTTAATTAAATCTCGAAACTTATAACCAAATGTAAATAGATTAATGAAATAAAGTTCTAACTTCTAAATCTACTTAATAAAGAAGAAATTAAGTATTAAACCATACGAACCCCAAAACCTACCTAAAATAAGAAAATGTAAACATAAAGTCACTAATATGAAAATTTAAAATAAAATAAAATAAAATACAAAATTGAATCAATAATGACATTCAAGCACATCATGTGATTTTATGTGAGTACCACATCTTATTCAATCATCAAACTAGAAAAAAAAAAAAAAAAACGCATTTCTTAATTTTTGAAAATCGACCAAAAATAGTTCGAAAATATCAAAATACCAAAAAAAAAAAAACAAAGAAAATCGTGTATATAATCTGTAAAAAGAACATTGATATGTTCTAATATGAATAACACATCATATTCAACCCTTAAACAAAAAACAATTAATTAATTTTTCTTAATTTTTAAAATGCGGTCAAAAATAGTATGAAAAAAAAATACAAAAAAAAAAAACCACATCCTTCACATGTAAAAAGCACATTGATATGTTCTACTATGAATAACATATCATATTCAACCATTAAACTAGAAAAAGATTGAAAATTTTTAATTTTTCCTACTTTTTAAAAATAGACTGAAAATGGTCCAAAAATTAAAAAAATACAAAAAAATATAAAATCACATCCGTTATTTGTAAAAAACATATTGATATGTTATACTATGAATAACACATCATATTCAACCATTAAACCAGAAAAAAGATTGATTTTTTTTTCCTAATTTTTAAAAATCGGCCGAAAAAAAATAAAATAAAAATAAATAGAAAATTGCGTCTATAATCTGTAAAAATCATATTGATATGTTCTACTATGAATAACACATCATCTTCAACCATTAAACCAGAAAAAAGATTGAAAAAAAAAAAAAAATGATTTTTCCTAATTTTTAAAAATCAGTTCAAAATAGTTTGAAAATAAAAAATAAATACAAAAAAAAGGAGAAGAAAATTGCATCTATAATTTGTAAAAATCACATTGATATGTTCTACTATGAATAACACATCATATTCAACCATTAAACTAGAAAAAGATGGAAAAATTTTAATTTTTTCTAATTTTTGAAAATCGATCGAAACTAGTTTGGAAATAATACCAAAAAAAAAAACGCGGAAATCACGTGTCATTTGTAAAAAGCACATTGATATGTTCTAATTTGAATAACACATCATATTCAAACATAAAAACAGAGATTAAAAAAAAAAAAAAATCAAAATTGTATTTTGTTGGTGGGGAGGGGGGGGGGTCTTCTTTTTTTTTTTTTTTGAGTTGGTATAGTTGGTTGGGTGGCTCTTGCCGCCTTTTTAAATAAATTCTTACCTTAAAAAAAAAAAAAAACATATTTTTGATTTTTTTCGAAAAATGGCCCATAGAGCATCAATTCACCCAAATCCTTGCAATAACTTGTTTTGATCCTAAAATCCAAGTTAAGAATGGTTGGAATTTGCAGTACAATAATTTATGAACAATTTTGGAACTCAAAAAGTGGCAAAAAATGGAATAAAAATGCAAAATATAAAGGCTAAAAACCTAGTCATTTTCGGACCGTTAGCCCGACCGGTGCAACCCCATAACGGCCAATTTGAGTTGCTTTTCCCGGGGGTCACTGTTTCGATCCCATATCACGTAACAGTATCAACCGTTACCGTCACGTATCGGCCGATCCGTTACCGATTCTGCACATCTATGATTATCTCATGCTTCAAAGCGATATCAGGTTTGTCGCTTTGGGTTGTATTCTTTTCCTACCTTGTTTTTGCTTTGGTGGGTCTCTTAGTAAATTTTGTTATCTTTCAAAAAAAAAAAAAAAAAAGAGAAAAAAGGAGTGAGATGTTAGGAATTTGAACCTCATAACATGAGGTAAAGAGAGTGGCGGATTTATTCAGTTGTTATGCGGGGTCCGTCCTCTCCACATCTTGACTTGGAGATGGGAAATCTTTCGTTGCTAGAAAAGTGGCTTTGGAGGTTCGGGGGTTGAGGATTCCTTTTGGATGAGAGAGATTCTTCCTTATATCAGGCAATAGGGATTAGAGGGAGTTGTTAAGCTTAAAGCAAAAGATTGAAGAAGGAATCAAGTTCTTCCTTGGCAACGGGAGAGAATTCGATTTTGGATCAATGTGTGGGTGGGCAAGACCACTCTTTAGTTGGTATATCCAGCTTCAGCGTGGCTCTCTCTACACAGTCAAATCTCAATTTCTAGTTGTTTCTCAAGTTCTTAAGATGTGGTGGTGTGGATGCCTCCTTGTTGTAGGAACCTGACTGAGGAGGAAATTGGAAGTTTGTATTGCTTTAAAATCATCTCCAAGGCTTATTCCCAATCATTGGGGGTTGGGACAAGATGATATGGTTAAGAGTCAAATTGGGTCGGTTTTCAGTTCAGTCATCTTCTCCGATGCTCAGGTCCCCTAGAGAGGAAAGAGGGAGGATGCCCATGGATTCTGTGTGGCACTACAATGCCCCTACAGAGGTAGTGGCCTTCGCATGGCTTGTCAGCAGAATGAGGGTGTTGCCCATTGACAACCTTCAAAAATGTCAATGGTTTTGCCCAGCATTTGTGTCATGTGCTTGTGGGATGCAGTGTCAGTTGATCACCTGTTTTTGCATTGTCCACTCACTGGCAAGTTGTGGGCAAGGCTCTTTAGGATCTTCAACTTATCATGGGTGATGCCTGAGGTCACGACCTACTATGGGCTTAGCACAATGTCGGCTTTGGGAAGAAAGATGGATGCGTGTGGAGGCTCTTTTTGTAATTCTATCTATACCGAAAGGAAGGTTTTCAACAATGCGCAGTTATTTGTAAGGGATTGGGCTTCACGTGTTAAGACCCCCATGGCTTTTTATTTTCCTCTTTTGCTTGGTGTGTAGTTTGGTGCCCTATCTCGCCACCTCTCTTAATGAAATTTTCATTTCCTTCTCCAAAAGAAAAAAAAAAAAAAAACCATAATCAACAATAACAACATCGTTGTAGTCTTGTACCATCTGGGAGGCTGGAAACATGATTTTGTAATATCTATTAAATTTAAATTCATGTTTACTTCCAACGGTGGGCAAGATATGGGAAGACAACATCAGAGATGCTTGAAATGTCTTCAAAATAGATGGTATCAATGCGCGGAGGATGATGTGTGATTTCTTGAGATGGAACTCTGGTCCGCAAACCCTATCATCATAACATGAAATCTTGGAAGTGCACAATAATATTCTATTAATCTGCTGTTATAGGAAGAGACCGAACTGCTGTTTATAGAAACACCAATGAACAAATACCAGAACCAACCACCACTGTGAAAGGGCTAAATGACCCTTCTGAGCCATGCAATGAAACCAAATAAAACCATATAATTTTGCTCATCTCTAATAGGGTATTTTGGGTAGTGTTGGATGCTATTGGCCCATGGTGTGTTCAGTACCTGCCTCTAGAGGTGGTATGCTTTTCAAGAAGGATACATTCTGAAGTCCTGAATACTGGAGTCATTGAAAATAGCGATGGATAGCATTTGTGCCAACTGTTTACTGGGCTATATGTATTGAATTTAACCATTTAAATTGAGGCCAATGAAGTAGCTGATGGTCCTGCCAAAGAAGCAGCTGCTGTACCTTCCTTATGTATAAGGAAATCTCTGCCTTGTATCTTTTCTCCATTACGAAATAATTTCAGTATCTATCAGGATTCAGGAAAAAATGTAGGTTTTTTTGTCCTTAGTGTCCTAGGTCACCTGCTTGATCTATATCTAATCTTGCCACTACATCACTCTTTCACATGAAAGCTGATAGATGGCTCATGATGATCGGAATTCTCGGCCTCTGTGACCAAGACCAGTATAACATGATAGATCTGAGGCGTATCTCCACCCCGTGGCAAGGTGCTTTTACCATCTGAATCCTGCTTAATTGGCATTCTTGATGTGTATGCAAGCAATGACCATTTCTTCTTCCAGATTCTGCTTTATATCTTCCTTGTTCTTGTAGGCATACAAATCTAATTTTCATCTTTCAATGCGGAATCTACCATGTAATTCTTATACTTTATCAAGAACATTAATGGGATTGTCATGTCTTTGGGCTTATGAGGTAGCAAGACTTATTAAGTAACATCGTAACATCGCGTCGTCGGGACTGAAGGATGATTCTTCGTTTTCAGGTTTCCAACCAGTTAAACATGTTATACATGAAATTTATCAAGAGGAATCCAGGCTATGATGGGAAGGTATCTATTTTGGCAATGCTATTTCTTTGCAATACTCTGTTTATTTGCAGTAACAATGATTTTGTTTGAAGATTGTCAAGACATGCAACTGATTTGCAGGTTTCCATCTATGGCCATTCATTGGGAAGTGTTCTTTCTTATGATATTCTCTGCCACCAAGAGAGCTTGTTCTCTCCATTTCCTATGCAGTGCCTGTACACGGAATGTGTGAAAATTGAAGAATCAGTCGATGCAGCCAATCAATCTACACAATCAGAAAACAAAAATCTTAGGGAGAATGGTGAAACTTCAAATGAATTGCTGGGCGGTGTGCATGGAGAGAATTTGAGTCTACACTCGAATAAGATTGTTCAGGAAGAAAACACTGAAGATCATTCCTTCACTGAAGATCCTTCTCCCACATCAGATATGGAAGGAGACCCCTCAAAGACATTTGGCAATCCAAGTCCTGGAGAAGCTAATGCATATTTCCAACAGACTGTGGAGTCCAATGAATCAAATGATGCGTCATCATTTGAGGAAGATGCCCAAAAATTGGCTAAGGGTTCCAGCAACATGTTTTCTCAAGATGGAAAGAGTCTGGATGTGGGTACAAATGTAAGTAGTCAAGTTCCAGATGGTGATGGCGATACGTTGGTTGAAGATACATCTGAAGATATCAGTGACAGAGACAAGCTAATCACTTTGTTGATGGAAGAGGTAGAGATGACTAGTAATAATTAACTTTTTTATTTTGTTGATATGAACAATAAGCTACTATCACCTCTCCAAAAAAAAAACAAAAAAAAAAAAACAATAAGCTACTATCTCGGTGCTGTTTATTACCTTAATTTATTGTGATTCACTGCAACGTGCTTGTTAAGTTCTGTAGATTTCATCTCTCTAGATTAGCAAGCATATTGTCTCTATCAATCATCTTATTGAACCAGAAAGGAACAAAAAAATAAAATAAAATGAAGGAATGTGCAACAGTTCGGGGTGGTCGTCTTCTTTTTTTCTTTTTCTTTTTTTAAAAGGAAATTTTGTCATGATTTTCTCCTTCACTGCTGTTCCATATTGAGAAGATATGAACCCTGAATCCTATCATACTGAGAACAGATTTTACCTAGTTTCTACTTACAATCCATAGAAAGATGGGAAATATACTCGAAAGATTCCTTTGATTATCATATACCAAGGAAACACAAAGGATATAGGAAGGGAATATAAGTGAATAGATTGGAAATAAAAAAGAAAAAGAAAAAGAAAAAGAAAAAGAAAAAGAAATGCTCAGCTCAATTTTGCATGGTATATAAGTGAAGTTGGAATCGAATATGAATCAGTGCATGCTTAAAGGAGAACTTGGTCTGTGACAGGCTTAGAGCAGAAGAAAATAGGGAGAATCAAAAATTTGATGGAAAACAAAACGAGTTGATGGAATGTAAAAGTCGACTCGACTTAGGAGTGATCCCTGGGGAGTGGTGGATGTTGTCCGTTCTCTAGTTTGGCATATTGCATATGATTGCCAACTCAGTTAGGGTGCAAAACCTGCATTATTAAGTTGCAAATGTGAAGAGTGGTGGAGCCTTGAAAGAGCACAATAATTCTCATTGATCAGAAAATTGAAGTGAAGGTTTTCAGAATACACAATATATATTGATAATCTACCAAGTCACAATGAAGTCCTTCATGCATCATTGATTAAAGCATCAAATAAAATAAAGAGTAATGTACTCATCTCTAGTTAGGAAATACAAAAACCTGTCCTACTAGTAGTAAAACCTCAAAATTTTGCCTCCATATGCCTCATTGTCCTATGATCCTATTAGCTTGAAGTGCACAAGTAGGTGCTTAATCTCTATGGGTGTATATCACACTACATTTCTCTTGAAAAGAATGAAAATAAAAAATAAAAATTCATGGACACAATGGAACTCCTAGAATCCATTATTTAAACTCGGGGCAGACTGGTTATCCAATGAAAGTCTTCTCCTGGAATGTTCGTGGGGTGGGTTCCAAGCAAAAGCGGAACCTCATCAAGGATTTAATCAAGCGTAAAAACCCGGATGTAGTTTGCTTACAGGAAACAAAAGTCTCCACCTTCTCCGCTCGTCTCCTGACAACTATTTGGAATTCCAATCATGTCAACTTCGTCACTCAGGATGCCATCGGATCCTCTGGAGGCATTCTCATTGCTTGGAAATCCTCCGAGTGGGATTTGATTCAATCTGATAAGGGTGTTTACTCAGCTTCAGTCATCCTTCAAGATAAGTCATCCTCAATCCGTTCTCTTATTATTATTGTTTATGGTCCCAATGCTGGCTTTGTTAGGCAGAATTTCTGGGACGAGTTGACTGCGTCTAGACGATCTTTTTCAGGGCCCTACTGTATCGTTAGAGACTTTAATGTGATTCGTTTTCCTGAAGAATACTCGCGGAGGAGAAGAATGAATCCGGCCATGCTTGCCTTTTCGGACTGGATTCAGCAACAGCAGCTGATCAACCTCCCTCTCTCTGGTGCCAAATTTACCTGGACTGATGGGCGTCGAACCCCGACTCAATTACAGCTTGACAGATTTCTCCTCTCAATGGAATGGATAGATGCGTTCCCCTTTGTCTGTCAGCTTGCCCTCCCTAGACTGACTTCGGACCACTGTCTGATCCTTCTTTCGCCGAATGAGAACAATTAGGGCCCGAAACCGTTTAAATTCAATTCCGCCTGGCTTGCGATTGATGGTTTCAAACAAAATATCGTGGAGTGGTGGTCGTCTGCCCAAGTTTCCGGATTCGCTGGTCACACCTTGCTCTGTAAACTTAGACTTCTGAAGGACAGAATCAAAACCTGGAAGGTAGAGGAACTTCACCAAACTGATCAAGAGATCGATGCTCTCCTGACTGGACTGCAAATCCTTGATGCTAATATGGACGGTACTGAAATCCCTACTCACATTTTATCTAAGCGAATCCACATTATTCAGGACATATCATCCAGGGGGCTACAAGAAGAAGTATCCTGGAAACTGAAAGCAAGGGCAAGATGGATTACAGAAGGTGACAGAAATACGAAGTATTTTCATACCATCGCAAGTATGAAAGCACGGGCTAAGGCCATCTTTAGCATTACTGTCGATGGATGACAGATCGAGGACAGATGAAATCGCTGTATGTGCGATAGATCATTTCAGTCGTATTTACATTGCGGACGGTTGGAACAGACCTCTGCTTGACGGTCTTCCTTTCCATTCTCTCTAGACCTCTGATGCGGACTTGCTGGAAATCCCTTTCTCTGAGGAAGAGACTCTACAGTCTATCAATGCACTGGGTGGAGATAAATCCCCAGGTCTCGATGGATACCCCATGTGTTTCTTTCAAATTTTTTGGAGCACGATTCGGAGTGACGTTATGAATTTTCTCCACGAATTCTGTTCTAGGAGCAAGCTATCCAAGGGTCTAGGGGCTTCCTTTATCGCTCTCCTCCCTAAGGTTGCCGGTGCTTCCGCTTTTACCGAATTTAGGCCCATCAGCCTCATCAGCAGCCCTTATAAGATTCTGGCGAAAATCCTCTCTTCCAGGCTCTCGCCAGTTATGGACAAACTCACCTCTAGAAATCAGAATACTTTTATTAAGGGACGACAAATCATCGACGGTGCCCTCATCGCTAACGAAATCCTTCATTTGTGCCACAGATCGGGGAATAAATATATTTTTCTCAAACTGGATATTGAAAAGGCTTACGACCATTCCTATTGGGATTTTCTATATTGTATGATGGATCGATTAGGATTTGGCGACAAGTGGAAGAGCTGGATCAGAGCTTGCATCGAATCGGCGCACTATTCGGTACTCCTCAACGGTGTTCCCAAAGGATTTTTTTCTAGTTCTAGAGGGCTGCGCCAGGGCGACCCACTTACTCCGCTTCTCTTCCTCATGATTGCTGAAGCCCTTTCCCAGATGCTAGCTAAAGGTGAACAAACCGGTCTGTTCAAAGGCGTGTCGATCCCGGCTGTTAACTTCTCTACCTCACATATCCAGTTTGCGGATGATACCTTAATCACGGTGGAGGCTAACCCGGTTGCGTTGGAGAATCTCCAAACCACCTTACGCTGTTTTGAGGCGATGTCGGGCCTCAGGATCAACATGGCAAAATCCAGGGTGTACGGAGTCAACTGCTCTGACGATGAACTATCCCACTTTGCTAACATCTTCGGATGTTCCCGTGCTTCCTTCCCGACTATGTTTGTAGGCATCCCGCTCGCTCTTGCCCCCCCCCCCCCCCCCCCCCCCCCAATTCCATGTGGGATAGAGTTGTGACCAAAGTTCAGAAAATGCTCGCCTCTTGGAAGGGTCGATACCTGTCTATCGGGGGTATGATTACTCTCATCAAGGCAGCGCTGTCCAATGTCCCTATATATTTTATGTCCCTTCTTCGGTGCCCTACTCATGTTCTTGACAATACTGACAAACTGAGGAGACTTTCTTTGGAGCGGGAAAGATGATCAGAAAAAAATTCATTTGCCTGATTGGAAAGAGGTGTGCTCCCATTTTAAGGATGGTGGAGCAAACATCAGGAGCCTGAAGGTGATGAACCGCGCTCTCCTCGGGAAATGGACTTGGAGGTTGGCTACAGAATCGGATGCTCTATGGAACAGGCTGATTAAAGAAAAATATGGTTCATCTCCTGGGGGGTGGTGGACTAAAGAATCGTCCTATTATAGATCTTCATATATCTGGAAAGGAATCTTACGTGCTCAGAAGCCAGTTATACAGAACATCGAATATCTTCTCGGCAACGGATCAACTATTAGATTTTGGGAAGATCATTGGATTGGTGAAACAACTCTCAAAAATAGATTTCCAAACATCTACCTTATAGCTGCAATCAAAGCAAGCCCGATACACTGCTTTTTCTCCCAGACCACCTCTGGATTAGTTTGGGATATTCGTTGCATCAGGAACCTTAATGATTGGGAGGTGGAGGAGTATGCTGATCTGCTTAACTGCCTCTCTGTTGTGTTGCCGACACACAACGAACCCGATAAAGTCTGGTGGCAAAAGGGATAGGTCCAGCGTTTTTTCAGTAAGATCGCTGTATTGTCTTCTTTCTTCTTCCACATCTCAGTCCCCCTCGGCGAACCATTTTATTTGGAATTATTCGAGGCCTCCTAAATACATCTGTTTCGCCTGGCTAGCTGCCTGGAATCGTATTCTTACGGTTGCCAAATTGCGAAAAAGAGGTATGCAACTTCCCAACATCTGCCTTTGTTGCATGAACGATGAAGAAACGAGCGATCATTTGTTGGTCCACTGTACGTTTATCTCGCACATTCTGCTGGACTTCTTTAACAGATTTGGCGTGTGGGTGTATCCCTCAGTCCGCTTCCTCCTCCTTAGCTTACTGGCATGGATTTAACTTGGGGAAATTGAAATCGAAAGTTTGGAGAATGGTGATTCTTGCCATCTGGTGGGCTGTTTGGACAGAAAGAAACGAGCGGTGTTTTAACAATACGCAATCTCCACCTCATGTAGTGGGTTCTCGGGCCAAAAAACTCCTTATTGAGTGGGTTATTAATGTTCCTATCCTTAAGGGTTGTGATCTTTTGTTTTTAGATCTGTAATCCTTGTTCTACTATCTCAGCAGAGCTGCTTTGTCTCTTTGTTTTCTTTTTTAATAAACCGTTACTTTTGAAAAAAAAAAAAAAAAAGGAGAGGGGGAGGGGGGTTATGAGAATGGAAACACTATGGAATTCCTAGAGACATGAGGTGTTTTCCTTGGGAGTACAAACATATGGGGGTATCAACTGGAAATAGGAGTTCAACACTTCTTGGACTATTATGCAGAATGCTTATATTGATAATTTGTGCATTTCCTAAATGTAGGCTAGAATGTTATGCCTGGAAATAGGAGTTCAACACTTCTTGGACTATTACGCAGAATGCTCATATTGATAATTCGTGCATTTCCTAAATGTAGGCTAGAATGTTATGCTTGAAAACTGGCTTCATATGTGTTGTAGCCTTTCATAATTGTATGTCTACCAATATTGTCAAATGGCATAAACGATCTCGTGCAACCCAAGGGTTTATGTGCTTATGCGATGGCATAATCACATATGTGGTGATAAACATCCCAAAATTTTTTATTTTTTTATTTTTTGAGAAAAAAAAAGAAGAGGAAACTTCAAGGAAAAATGAAAAAAAAGAATTATGAAAGTTTATGTAAAAATACTACTAGTGAAGGGAATTTTTATAGTTTAAAAAGTCAACTAACAACTACTCAAATGAATGCGTAGACTAAAAATGTGAAGAAAAACAAACAACATGTAAATTTTATTGATATCTTTTTAAGAGAGAATGACAGTAATAGTGTAAGAGAGTTAAGAGATTGAGAGACGAGAGTATTAGAGAGAGAGAGAGAGAGTTGTGAAAATGGGAAAGATTGAGATATGAGAGTATTAGAGAGAGAGAGAGAGAGAGATAGAATTGTGAAAATAGGGGGTGGGAGTGCCTTTTTATTGGTAAAAAGTGAGAGAATGAAGTTTTTTTTTTAGTTTTTTTTTTTAGTTTTTTTTTTTAGTTTTTTTTTAAAGGTCCCAACGGTCAGAAATCTAACTATTGGGAGGTTACGCTACCATCGCATACTATGTACACAATGGCATGACCATACAACTATGGCTTATGCGGTTGCATACTTCTCTATGCGACCACATATGCCAACATTGATACCTAATTGCTTATGCAATCCCATATGACAACATTGTTGTCTAGTAATGGTGGCTTATGTATTCCGGGGACTCCCCCTTTTTAAAATAGTTTTCAGGAATTTAAGTAAAGATATTTGAGTGTCACCTTTGAGGTGCCCTCCTTGGTTTGTGGTTTTCTCTTCACTTGGCATGGGGGCCATGGTGGGGCTTCCATAAAATCTTGTTGGCGCCTTCTCATTCTTGCAACCTTTTGGGCCATCTGGAGGGAACAAAACTTTCAAACATTCCAGGATTCACTCTCAACCTCGGCTAGTGTCTTAGCGCTTATCCTTAAAGATGTTGCTGATTGGGCTTCGAGTTCAGCATGCTTAGCCCCTTAAGTCTTTTCAAGGCTCAATCCATGTTTTGAGTTGTATAGTTTCCTAAGTTTCTTTTGCTTTTCTTTTGTTCTTTTCTTGTTTTCTTCTTCTTTTTTGTTTGTATAGTTTTCTATTTTTTCTTTGGTGCCTTTTGGCCTTAGTAGTATTTGTAATCTTCAATATGTGTGCGTGTGTGTGTGAAATGCTCACCTAGGAACCGGTTCTCTTGAGAAATCATGAGCACTTTTTGATATTTGATATGAGCACAAAATCCGAATGGTCCACTAGATGGATCACCTTATGAAACCCCCAAGGCCCAAAAGTTAGCCTAATCCAGAAATTTGGTGGGCCATAGCAAAGTGAGAGAGAATTTCTTCTCTTGATTTGCCTCTCACTTCGCTAAGGCCCACCAGATTTTTGGTTGGGGCTAAATTTTGGGCTATAGGGGTTTCATGAGGAGACTCATCTAGTTGACCATTCAAATTGCATATACACATCATGTGAGATTAGTTCTCAAAAAGTTCGCGCAAGAACCGGTTCCCTGGAGATCATTATATATATATATATATATATATATGAGAGAGAGAGAGAGGAATGCTCAGCGCGCACTAGTTTTCACCCGTTCTCGTGAGAACTCATTTCTGGTAATATGAGCCCAAAATCTTAACCGTCCGATGCATCACCCCATGAAACCTTTAGGCCCCAACTTTTTACCCTGATCTAAAACTCTGGTGGGCCATGACAAAAGAGAGGCAAATCAAGGGTGAAAATTGTTTCCTTTTGCCATGGCCCACCAGAGTTTTGGATCAGGATAAAAGTTTTGCCCTTTGGGTTTCATGGGGTGCTGCATCATGTGGATGGTTCAGATTTTGAGATCATATCACCAGAATTGAATTGTCAAAAAGTCCTCATGAGAACTGGTGCGCAGCTGAGCATTCCTCTCTCTCTCTCTCTCTCTCTCTCTCTCTCTCTCTCTCTCTCTCTGTGTGTGTGTGTATATAAATATATATTAGTGTCACCTTGAATTTCTTAGGTTAATGCAAATTTCAGTATAAATGCAATAAACTGAGTCCTATACATTGTTAAAGGTTGTGAATGTGAGGTTCAAATAGGTTATGTTTGCCTTTTCTTTCATGCTTTTTACAATATTTTATTTTCAGAAGGGTTAGCTGATCACTTTGGTGGGCTCTCTCTCTCTCTCTCTATCTCTCTCTCTTCTTCTTCTTCTTCTTCTTCTTCTTCTTCTTCTTCTTATTATTATTATTATTATTATTCTCCAATCTTTGTACATTCACACTTCCTTTGTACTTTATATGAGGAGATGCCAAAAGATAAGAAAGCACTTCTTTAATCCAAAACACATCTGGTAGTCATCTTTTTCATTTTTAAAATCTTTTTATACTGAATGCGGTTAATATTCCTTTTGCATTGTCAAGAACCTTTAAAGAGTTACCTTCCTCCCTCTATTAATTTTTCACTGGAAGCAGATTTAGTGAATTTATTACTTCCACAGGTAAATGCCCTTAAAGCAAGAATAGCAGAACTAGAATCAAGAGATAATTCTTTGATTTTGTCTGGTGGAAAGCAAGATAGCAGTCTGGAATTTCATCAAGGTAAGTGTGCATTTCACTAGTGATACTATATTTTAACTGCTTGGGTACTTGTATCTTAAACATGAGCCCGGATCATATGATTTTACTGGAGCTTGCCATGTGTTTGGTTAGAAGGTGACAAGGTGGACAGTGGTGCTCCAAGGCAGTCTGTTCCAGGGAAGCCCTCTCCAGAAGAAGATGATTCAAGGAAGAGTTACACGCCTCATATCAAATACACTAAGCTTGAGTTCAAGGTAATTTTTCCATTCAATTTTTATTCTTTTCTTTGTTGCTTACTATATCACCTTATTCTATGGTGATAAGTTAGCCCTCCTGTGGCATGCATAAGTTAGCTCCTGTACTCAAAATGAGGCATCATTTTATTGTCCATTTGTGTAGGCGATCCTACAAAATCGTGATTAAGCATAATCCTAATATTGGTAGGCACGCCCTTCACGTCAGATTTATTGCCATTAAATCACGCTTTCCTCCCCATAAGTGGGATTACCAAAATTTTAGAAAAAACCTGAAATGCCACTAATTGCATTTGTGTGGAGAAAGGATGGTTTTATTGCTGTGAATTTGACCTGGAGGGTATGGGTCCCACCAAAAACATGATTATGCTGAATTCCAATTTTGTAGGATCCCCTACCTAAATGGACCCTTAATCTTATAGCCTATGTTTATGTTGTATATGGAGTGGGTTTTGATACCCTTGCTGATACTATCTTGTAGCCTTGTTTACTATCAAATTTTTTGTATCGTCAGGCTGACACTTTCTTTGCTGTTGGATCACCCCTTGGAGTCTTTTTGGCTCTCCGCAACATTCGTATTGGGATTGGTAATTCGTCATGCAAAACTCATACTCAGATGTTTTTAATCCTTTATTTTCAGATCCTGCCCATTTATAGTTACAAAAGCAATAAATGTTTCTTTTTTGTTTGTACTGCGATTCGAAAATAACTGCATGTATTTTATTTGAGAAATTTGTGGATTAGTTTGATGTGATAAGACTCCATGCTCAATCCTTTTCCTTAGACATGCTACGACATAAAGACGCCACCTTCTTTAGTTAGGTGATCATTCACAACCATTGTGTTTTCCCAAGAGAAGAATATGCTTTCTAGAGTACGATAATCTAGATGTTTGTGGTTTGCAATAATAGAGAGTCATGGATTGCAGATTGGATGGTTTAGTCAAGTTAAAAGGCAGGAAACTGCTCCAATGAGAACGAAATTTTTTATTAGCGTTAATAGGGTCCGAAAAGAAGATGGGAGAGACCTAATGATGCAGGACATGAAATTGGAATATGATATACAAGATGTCAAGCTTAGATCATACTAATTTAGAAACAATAACATAAAATTTCGCATCCCACACAAAAGTCCAAACATTCAAGCAAAGGGGGATTTGTATGGGTCCAGGCCTACAAGGGCTAGGACTAGATCAATAAAAATTATGGACCAAACAATGCTCAAAGGGAAATAGAAATCAACCACACATGCATAAGAATCAGTCCCTAATCTAAGGGATTCCCCAATTTCAATTCAAGGAACCCTAGGGTGAGAAAAGGGGCAAATAAATTAGGAAAAACACAATCTGGGGTTAGGGTTTATGAAAAATAGGTATGAGAGGGTAAAAGAGGATGAAAACTTGATTCGAAAGACCGTTCCCACATGTGGACAGCGGGCCGGGGGCGCTCCCACATGCGCAGGTACCTAGCCGCACGTGCGAGGGGGTGTCGATTGCGAAAAAGCTCTCCTTGGCCCTGGTCGGCCAGGGGTATGCTCCAAAACCCCGAAGTTTCGGGTCAATCCGAGCTACGGCTTGTGCATGGTGCTCCGCCGAAGCTTTAGCCCTCCCGCAGGGCCAAAATCTAGAATTCTGCTGTAAAGAAGAAAACTGTTGTAACAAAGTCCGAATTTGAAGCACAGATGGTGATAGAAGATGAAAGAAGAGAGATGATGGAGGATGGTATTGAATCGGGATTGATGTGGCTTTGCACCATGGTAGTTAGCCTTTCGAAAAGAGAGAGCTTCGCACCCACTTTTGAATTCTTCTACAACTCACTAAAAGAGCAGAAAAATAAAGTAAGAATTTTTATTAAGCTTGAATGACTTAAAAGAACTACAAGGGGTGCCTATTTATAGGGAAAACCCTATACTCCGAAACTCGCGCCATGTGCGCAACCTATTACTTGGCGATGAAGAAAACTAAAATAAAAACCAAACAAAGAAATCTGAAGTATTCACGATGTTCTAAATAACATGATTAAAGCAAAACTTAAAATATAAAATTAATCTGACTAGTGGGCCACAATCATGAGATCCCATAATGGGCTTTTCTTAACTATCGGGTCCACTCTTTTGAATCAAAACTTCGTCTTCTAGCTAGGAGGCCCTCCCTGGACGTCGTCATCGAGCCAAATCGACGATGGGGCCCTCCTTTGTATATACATGCGTAGGGGGGGGGGGGGTGTACGTGCATGTGTGGACGGCGTGCAGGCATGCGCGTGCACGATGTCCTCATCACCTAAAGGACTCGAATCAAGGTGGTGAGGAGAGATACAAAGGCTTGTCACTTATTGAGGTTAGAGCCTTATATTGGAATGATTGGCAAAATGGGATTGGGGAAGCTGAACCCAAAAAACTGTGACGAGGTGATGCCGATGCTAATAATTCAAAGTTTCAGATTTTGTTTTTGATAAAGAATATGATTTATTAATATATTGCTGTATTTGCTGCTGCAGTTCATCTCCACCATTAATAATGCCCCAAAATTTCTAGGAAAGGAAAGTTCAAATGGTAGGTGCAATCTCCGGTTGCTCTAGTTAATTGGCTGTACATACTCGACGTAATCAGCATTGCTGGATTGTGGAATTCATAATTAATCATACTTGGCAGCAGCACATAGACCAAAATTGTGCCACTGACTGAACATATAAATGCTGTGTGATCAGCCAAATGGCAAATATTCTACACAGGCCAGCTGTCCTGGTCCACTTGTCAAGAAATGCTTGCATTGGAGGTCTCGTTTGGGATTGGGCATTTGAGTTCCCAACAGTATTGTAAATACATGGATATTCTACTTAGGGCGCCACATCTACCTCCAATATTCATATGATCCTTAGATGCCTAAACTTTTTGTTGTTTTTTCATCTGAAATAGAATAGAGAGACTTTTATCTCTTCAAGAATGAATGCAATATGGGTGTATGGACCTCTAAGGCCACATGTAGTAAGATTCTAGAAAACTCAGTGAAATCTAGAAATCTCGAAAAATTAGTTATTGCTTATTAAGACCTGTGTGACTTCAACATATTTACAATTATGCCACTGTAGTATGTCTACAATAGTGCTCTCTAGGCACACTTATCCTAATACTCCCCCTCGAAGTGAGGGTTCCTAGAGATGAGGCACTCAACTTGCCATTTAGCCACTGATAACGATCCTTCTGTAGCGCTTTAGTGAAAATGTCTGCAAGTTGGTCATGCAAGGTGATGAGGACATCAGAGCACCATTCAGGGTCTATCAGAGGCGGAGATCATCACCAGTTTCCTTCTGGATGGATGACCCTACGTGGGCCCAAGTGGACCGTTTTGAAGACCCCACATGCATTTGATGCATCTTCGAAGATTACACTAGGAAATGCATGTGGGCTACATTCTTGAGGAGTCTAGACTGTTGGATCGAGTGCACGCATTGATCGGACCATTGGATCGCATATCAGTCCGTTTGACCACTTTTGATCGTGGCCCACCTCGATCGTGGACACTTTAGGGCTTAAGTGTCTTAGTTTTTATTTGACTTTATTAGGATTTGGTTTATTTGACAGTTTGGAGCTTTTTCTGAGGTTTGCTTTACATTTTATTCTTGTTTTAGAGGTATTTTAGTTTTTTTTTTTTTTTAAAAAAAAAAAAACTACATGGCTATATTTCTGTAAATACAATATTGCCAGTTGGAAGAAGTGGTAGCCTCACAAGAACTTTGATTCGTTCTACCGCAAGTGAAATGGTCAGCATTGCCTACATGGCTAGGGCGTGCCTTCTAGTGTGAGTTTGCACATTGAATAATTAGATACCTTATCTGATGTCATGTCTTGAATATAATAAAGAGACTTGCATCTAGGAAGATTCTAGAAAACCTAGGGGATTCTAGAGATCTCAGAAATTAACTAGTTACGTTTATGCCTCTTTAATATAATTTACAATTATGCTCATCATCATCTAGACCTTATCCCAAGATATTTTACGATTGTGTTGCTACATTATATTTACGCTAATGCCATCCTGGAGCTACTTATGCAATTAACACCCTCTTCTTTACGAATTCATGCTTCATGTTGCTCTTGGTTAAGTGTTTGAGCAACAAATGTAGTTCATGAAGTTTCTATGAGGTAGCAGTATGATTGGACTGTTACATTAACTTCACTACAAATTGCTCAAAATATCAAAAGAAGATCTGAGCCATGAAAACTACTGTGTTCTTCACAGTGGGATTGCCAACAGTCCGAACAATGTGTTGGTTTTGATCCACAGGGTTCCATAGACATGAACATACAAAATAAATGATATTTTATCCTCATCATAATCATTCTTTCCGTAATTCTTATGTGTTCAACCCAGTAACAATTCTATCAGTCGGTAACTCTCGTCCTCAATAGTTCAAGAGAACCTTCTATGCAGCTTTTTAGCTGCTGCCTGCTTCTGGTAGAAACATGCTTACAGCTTTATTTATCTTGTCTATTTCTTTTTAGAATCTATGTATAGTTATTTATGCTCTTCTATGTATTATTTCATCGTTACACTCAGTAAACTGGCCTCCCTATTTGTTACATGAAAGTTTCTCTTTTGAGAATTTTAGGGCATGTTTTGATTGGGGGTAAACTAGGGGAATGTGAGGGAAAGCAAAATTGTGACATAAGCGGATAGCAAATTTCATCAGCACCAGGATAAGTAAACCCTTTACACTTGTTTGTTTTGCATCTGAATAGTACTGGATAATGCTTTCCCTTTGCATTTTTCGTGTTTGGATTGTAATCCCAAAAAGGGAAATCTCTTTTCCCTCCAACTTTGCCATTTAAAATGTCACATTAGAGTAAAATCTATTTTGCCACCATTTCACTTTTTAGAGAAGTTTTTTCTCCCTTGTGGAAGTTGGAAAGGCAAAGGCAAACGGTTTATTGCGACATTCTCTGCTTTCCAAGCAAGTGCAAATATGTTATTGACATAAACTGAATGTTTTCCCTAGTTCACCCTCAATCCAGACATGCCCTTAACATATCTCTTTCTCATCCAGCACATTTAAACGCATTGGCTATCGTTCTCTTTGAAATCTTCTCTCCCTCTCTTTTTTTAGGCAAAGGGCAAGAGTATTGGCAAGATGAAAGGATTAGTGAAGAGATGCCAGCTTGTCGGCAAATGTTTAATATTTTTCATCCATTTGATCCTGTGGCATATAGGTCCGTCCATGTCACTGTTTTTAACTTCACGTGTTAATGTGCTTCTCCATTCGTCACCAGCTTCTCTAACTGTACTCTTCAATGGTGCTATAGCTGTGTAATATTTGCTATAGGCCCACATGCATCTCTATGCATGTCCACTTTTGTGAAGTGGCACTGTGTGACATCTGAACCATGCATCGGGTAGGTGTCATTATGCAGATGACCTGGTGAAGAAAAAAAAGCTGATCAACTCACGAGGTGGGACACATTTGTATATGAACACTAAAGAGGTTTAAGAGAGCTCCTAAGGGTTCACATTCAACATACATGTGTTTCCCACCTTGTAAGTGCACTGGGCTGATTTTTGGCCGGGTTATTTACACAGAAGGGTCCTACTGATGCATGGTTGGAATGTCACATACTTCCATACAGGTGGACAGCACCATAGAAAACACTAGATAGCTGTTGATAAAATAAAAAGAACACGGGTGTGGCTCCACCTGATGAGTGGATTGGGCTGACTTTCCACTAGGCAATCCTCACCCTGGGGAGCCTTTTAGACGAGTTGGATGCTGTGCACACATGATAGGATTGAAAACGACTGCTCAGGATTATACCCTCATTATCAACTCTAAAAGCGTAGATCCAGTGCCGCCGTTCCTCCAAAGAAGAAGGCCTCTCTCCGATCTCTTTCTAGTGAAGGAGATGAGAAAACTACCTTCTAATCACATTGTAGGGACATGATTAAAAGATCCAATAAGAGCCATTCGCGATGGACCACCCAAAGATGGAGAGAAGATTTCTCTCCTCCTCCTGTCCCTTTTCTCTTCTTTTTCTTTCCTCTCCTCTCTGGATGTCCAAGGAGGGGTTGGTGATGCCCAAGGCTCTCTCTCTTCTCCTCTTTAGGGATAAAATCTATTTAAAGAGGAGCACCATGTATTTAGGGTTTCAAGGGAGCATCATGTATGGTACTCTGCACCTCCACAGGCTTCGGTATGCCTCACATTATCAAAAGCCTGTAAATCTGCCTACCTATACACTCCAATTGGCCCAACTCCCTTCACTATCAGTGATGTCCACCCTTGGTCAAAGTCCCATGCCAACACAAGCGGTGGACAACTAAACAACCTAACCATTGAATGCCCATCAAGTTTGATAGAAACATGTGTATGATAAAATCAAAAGGATTTAACAGTTAAAACCAATCAAGAAATCTCTTTAAACAATTTAAGAGTATTGGCTAGCAGTAAAACACTTGATTGACAGTCCGATTATCAAGATCTAATCACAATTTAGTCACGTGAGACTAGTGGATCCCTTGTTAGTGTACATAAGGCTTCAACTGTATCATGATGTGTGCCCAATCACATCTGTGTTGGCTACAAATGTAACAAAAAGAAAATGTGTCGAGGCCCACCACAATAGAATCATGGAGTCCTCATACAACCACAGGTCTAAGGATCAACCAAAGTTACCGCATGATCAAGTCAATCCACACATATCTGTAAGTCTCTTAGTTAGGAGTCTCGATGTGATCTGCCAATACAAATATCCAATCAATTAAATTACTGTACTTGTGATCCAATGGTGTTTGCACTTCCACGTGGAGAAGTTCATTGGCCACAAGGTGGCTGATGGTGGAGACTAATCCATCCCAACTTGTTGTAAGCTCTACATCATATGGAATAACCATATCAACTAGTCCTGTGTTGCCCACACCCGCTAGAGCGGTTATGGCTTTTAGGATACTCAAGAATAGTGGTACCCCAACTCTCCAATCACCATCTAGGCTGTTGTGTCCACTTCATTCTTTCCCCATGGGCCCACTAGAGAAAAACCCAAAGGAATCCCTATAACCCATTTTAAAATATACATCGCATAAATTAATAAGAGAGGATATAAGCAAGCCACTAATGATCAAGTTCCATTCATCAAAGGGGTCACTAATGACCCAATTCCAATATCCAATTGGGTTTAAAGCGTGCATACACTACCAACAATCCATGCATTGGGTGTGCCCCACCATGATGATGGGATGCCACAAATATGAAGCCAGTCCAATTATCGTGTGCACCGCACCATGTGAATTTGTAGGTTTGTGTGTTTTTCCATTGTTCAGGTGGCCTATCCGATTATTAGATTGGTCTGGGGGTAGGGCCACACATGATGGACAGGTTGGATGGCATATACACAGCTCTTCCAGCAGTGTCGACGTTACCGAATCATTCCCACATGCGAGCACACACAAAATTTGTTAAAACACTATGGTCTCTTTTGGATATGAAGTTCTATTTTAAAGTGAGAACACATTATATGAATCTAGGGTGGGCTTTCATACAGAGTAGAACCACTTGTCTGTAAAGAATATATCAGCAAACGGCCCGTTATTATACCTTACCACAGGGGTGGAAAGAGACTGCACATCGGCTTTCAGGTAGAGTCTTTCGTTCTTAATAGTGATTCTTGGCAAGAAGGTATTATTTTAACTATATTTAAAATGTGACTCCTATGTGGTGCAGGAGTTCGCTGAAGATCTAGCTACACGATCGCAAGCTGTTGTTAGTAACTTAAGCTCAGTGAAGGTATGCTCCATATTCAACTTTGAAAAACTAAATATTATTTTCTGACTCTGTATTTTTCCGGAAATTACACTGATTACGCCTGATTGTTTTGTTTTGAAAATTTGTATGCACTTCATGATTAGATTGTCCTAGTCATTGGAAAATTGACAATCTACCCATGTTTCCTCATCGTAAAATTGTGCCAGCTACTATCTTAACGCTGTCCTTTTTTCCCCTGTTTTGGGATAAAGAGACACTATGTTTGGCCTCGACATGTGAAGAGCTTGTTAGTAACTTAAGCTCAGTGAAGGTGTGCTCCATATTCAACTTTGAAAAACTAAATATTATTTTCTGACTCTGTATTTTTCCGGAAATTACACTGATTACGCCTGATTGTTTTGTTTTGAAAATTTGTATGCACTTCATGATTAGATTGTCCTAGTCATTGGAAAATTGACAATCTACCCATGTTTCCTCATCGTAAAATTGTGCCAGCTACTATCTTAATGCTGTCCTTTTTTCACCTGTTTTGGGATAAAGAGACACTATGTTTGGCCTCGACATGTGAAGAGCTGGTTTGGGTAGAAAGTGGAAATCTGCAGTTCTCCTCCATTATGCATTATGTTATAATTTTAAACAAATTTACTCCATTCTACAAAATTTTCCTTCGTGATATGACATTTAGCATTGAATCAGCTGACAGTGATGTGATTTTTGGTCTCTTCCCATAATAAATTTTGGAAAGGTGAAAATGTTCAAAATAATCCTTCAAAAAAAAAAAAAAAAAAAAACTTGTGATCATTGTTTGGAGTATCCTCGATATTATGCGTATCACCAGCTCGGCGATACCGATACCACTGATAGTTCAGAAATTCCAGTTATTGCCAATGTTTATTTTTTACTCTATAAATTCCAGGCGTCGCTTGTATCGGCGATATTTCAATAATATCACCAAAAATCTATTTATTAAACAATTTTCATTCCATTTTTTTATGGGTGCATGGTTGTATGATGAAATGCTTGTTTGCATGTGTGTATATGTGTGCATGCATGTATGCATGGATGGATCATGCATGTGTGTTGTATGTATGTAAGTGCATGCATGGATGGATTGATCCACCATTTTCCACATGTTGCCCCAATGTTTCCCCGAGTCAACGATACATGCTTTGATACCCCATTAAAGGGAAACTTATTATTTGATTCCAAAATATACAAATATACACCGTTTTCGCATTATTTTATTCTTAAATATGCAAAAATGTGCATTTTAGCATCTCCTAAAGTGTCATTGCCCAAATTAAAGAGAAATTTACTATATATGCATTTTAATTTTAATTTTTTTGCAATTATTTGATTCCTAAATATGCAAATATTTGTTTTTTATCGTCTCCTGAATTTGCATTGAGAAATTTCACCATTTCCTCTTGCTTTCTCAATGTTTCCCACAATCAGCTATACATTTCCAGGTATCAAGGATAATATCTGCGATACCAATACATGTTTCCATATCCCCAGCTAGCGAAACATGTAACGATACTGATACTACGATCACTGCTCATTATACAATGAGACATATATGCTTACCAAACACTTGAAAGGAAGAAGAAGTCCACGGCTAAGTTCTAATTCTTTAGAAACTTTTAGCTACATTTGGAGGTTCACAGTATAAAATAGCGTGAAGAACACATCGGTTAGTTTGAAGGTATCTAACATGGATGCAGCCACACATGTCAGTGTTGGAATTGAACTTGTTGGATAATTGATGTCTACTTGGAAAATCAAGTTGACAATATTTGGATATGCAGTAATTGCTTACCACTAAATGTAAATACAAAGAGACGTAGGAAATGAAATCTGTACTGGTGTGTGGTTCTATTATATAGGTTTATTTTGATCAGGAGTGGGGGGAATTTTCACAAACAATGGAGGGAGAAGCATGCTTGTGTTCTTGGGTCTGTCAGGGATGGGCGATTCTGGTTGGGCTGAGTTGGAGGCACTAAAACTGGTTTGCAGCTATCTTTGGCGAAGTTTGGATCCTTGGATAGGTTTTTCATCAAAGGGGATTCAAAAAGGTGCCCATCATCGGTCTCGAGATTTAGGTTGCACCCACAGAAAATTACGTCAGTGTGAACATGATGATGGGCTTGTTGGTACTCAGTCTTACTCAATGTTTTCTGTATCGTTATCGCCTAATGTATCACACTTTTGGGATACGGATACATATTAGTTATCACATGCGATGTATCGTTGTATCGCGTAATGTATCGTTGTTGTTGAGAAACATGGGAAAACATCGGGAAATTGGTCAAATTTTTCAATGAAACTTTAGGAATTGTTAAAATAGACATCAATACACACGTAGAAATCAAAACATCATAAACAACAAGTGCACATAATAGGTTTCCTTTGTGTGGGGTCATAATCTATGCGATGTATAACTGAACCAATGCAAGTATATTCAAAGTCAATTCATATAATTTATAAATGTAAGAAGACATATATGGAGACACAAGCAATACATTCAAAAGAAAAAGAAGTAGAAAACTAGAAATATACCTGTGAATAATGTGTGTGGTTGTGGTTCAAACCTACATAGAGCTTTGTGGTGGCTCAAAATCATCATCTCCGTCTCGACAGGGCTGGGCATAGACTGCTGCTCTACAAACCTAGAATAATATGCCCAGGTAATAATAGAAGACATAATGTTGGTACAGTACTCGTCCTCTCCGATTTGAGAAATTTTGGGAAATTTTCTAATTTTTTGCAAATTAGCCCATCGTCCTCCAAATCCCAAAATTAAAGTGTATGTAATGATGATTTTATCAAACACTCCTTAATACTCTTGAGATGAAGGCCAATTGACCGCTGATCAAAGGGGTTTGGATGGTTTTTTTATTTTTATTTTTGCCCTCAGACTTGGACTTTCCATGTGATATCTGTCGATATCGATAGATATGGTTGAGACGCGATATCTGTGATATCATGTGATATATTGTACAATACGAAAAATTTTAGACACCACCTATGTGTTTCATATCACACAAGTGGGATACACAATATACCATAGGATATATCAGCTTGATATCATTAATACTGAAAACATTGGTTGGCCTCCATTTAAATTCAGAGGTTTGTGTTTTGGCCAAAAATGGTGGTCAATGCAATCTGTGTGCATGACACTTATACATTACCTTGATTGGAAGTGTCCCTTCTTTTTCTATACGAGATCATTGTCACCTTTCAAAATGAAAAAAAAAAAAAAAAAAGATTAATGTGGAAAAGACAACAAGTTGTATTAGTTTACTGGATAATTTTTGTAGTATTAAGAATAACTATTCTAGTGGGAATTTGTATCAAGACATTTATTCATGATTCGGCATTGTGCCGGTGCCAATACCCCTCAAACTATATATATCCATTTCTTAAAAGTGGCATGTTGAGATGGCTTCAAAGATACTTTCGAACATAAAGGATGGAGTTTGTGGTATGGGTGTGATAGTTGGTATTAGCAAATGTCGCTTTAGACAGTGCATGTATAAGTAGTTTGCTTGTCCATTGGATCAAATAGCATTTGAGGCCTTGGTTCCCTATATTTCAAATGCCAACTATGCACCTTCTTTTTCCTGCCAACATATGTTTTAAGGTACTTAGTGCTTTGGTCTTCAATCTATTGTGTAGTTGTATTTTCAATCTATTGTGTAGTCGTATTTCCTAACCGCAAGGCTATTTCATCAGGTCAAAATGCTCAATGTGTTTCAATCAAGAAATAAGGAAAAGATGGAAGGTAAGTGGACAGTGACATGTTGTTACACCTATTATTTTGCTCATACCTTCCATTTGAATTCATTGTTGACTTCATGTATGTTATATATGAAAGCCATAGAGGATGTCAAAGTAGTAGAGGAAAGAACGTACGGTTCCATCATGATGGAAAGATTAACTGGAAGTGAAGAAGGTCGAATTGATCATATGCTTCAAGTGAGCAACTCTATGAACTTAGTGCCAATGTCTTTGAACAGCTAACTGAATTATTATTCCATATCGGACGCCAATGTCTTTGAACAGCTAACTGCACTAGTATTTCATATCCGATGGAATCACTCCTTGTGCGCCTATTGGATGTGGGTCCTGCAGTGAAAATGGCAAAAATGTGATTCACCTGAGGGAATCTTTTTTGCTTTTCACTAGAGGGCCCGCATCTGACAGGTGCTCATGGCTCTCTTTCATTAGGCCACATCAGGCCTGCGGCCTCAGTTGCAGGTCTCAAGAAAGGACCATGAACATTGTCCCAATGAATTTGATTGGACTAGGTAGCCAAATTTCTAGGGTCTCATTTTTCAATGAATTTGGACTGTTAGCTAATGCAATTTTTGCATCTCTATAGTTGCATAGCATATAGTATTTTGCAAATATTGTTATTTATCTCATCTGCTTGAGTTTCCTTATTTCACTGCAGGACAAAACGTTTGAGCATGCATACATCTCAGCTATAGGGGCACACACGTAAGTATCCATATCCATATCTTTTTTTTAACAAGTTATTTCTTCTTGTCAATGTTATACAACTTGCTAGTATTATGCAATGTTTACGAAACTGGACTAGCCACCAAACCTGAAACTGAACTAGATCAAATGCGATTGGACATGCAGAAATTATTGGCGGGATCCTGACACTGCACTTTTCATACTCAAACACTTATACCGCGATATACCTGAAGAGCCCGAACAACCCAACAGTCCAGGTAGCTCGGGCAATCACAGAAGACCTGCTGGGCCAATTTACCAGAGTGATGCCATTGATGAAGATCTTCCATTGACATTCTCTGACAAGGCATTGATCAGGGAGTTTTCGAGGAAAGCTAAAAAGGTCATGCAGAGTCCCTAACAATGTCAAGGCTCTTCTGCTTAACAGAGTGAATGTAGCTTATGTTGCATCCTTCCCCTTTCCTTCTTCCCTGTAGCTAAGCTCGCCTTCTTTTCTCTTGCTTCTTTGGGTAGACAAACGCTATACTTCCAAAATAAAAATAAAAAAAGTAGAAAGATATCCTGAAAGATAATGTATATACATAAGGGTCGAGGGATATTCATGTATATCTAACATACCTAATGAAAATATATGCATATGAAAATGTTAGAAGTTGCACCCTAGGCTTCCACTTCTTCCATTTTTGTTTTTTCTGTTTTTTTCCCCCTTTACCTGGCTTCTTATATGGAGAAACGATCCAATGTTCTCGGAGCACTGTTAAGTTGGGAGTACTTGGACAGCCCAATCGAGAATTTCATGGGTTACTGCCTAAAACTCACACCCATCAGAGAAAATTCTAAGCATCCGATTAATAATGTGTATAAAACGGACAGTCGAGATCACTTAGAAAGATAGTAGAATCAAGTACTTGTGTTTGGGCCTTGTTAAGGATCGATTATGATCCCATTAGAGTGGCTTCCATCAGACCATCAGAAGCGTCCGTAGAAAGTTTGCGAAGTGGGCCACAAAATGTGCGTTTCAGCTAATGTCCTGTGGGGATTGTAGTGATCACTGGATCATCTCTCTCTCTCTCTCTCTCTCTCTCTCTCTCTCTCTCTCTCTCTCATGTTTGTCCTCATCATGACATACATGTACTAAACCCAGACGGTCACCGTGGAGAGAGGCTTGATCAAGCTCTGAGGTAGGGCCCAATGGATGAAGGATCCAGATCTCCTGAAAACGGTTGTTATCGCTTGATCCTCTTCTTACCTGAATGCATTTTTGATCCAACGACTGACAAGAGGATCCAGTCGTGAGCGTGATGTTTGTGGGAAATCGGCCACTCAAGTGGGCTGGCGGACAGGAAAAAGTGATGTTTGGTAAATGCCTGCCTTTAAAACATCCCCCGTGATATTTATATATGCCATCCGTACCGTTCTTAAGCTCATCATTCCTACTACTACTGGGATGAACTGAAAACACACAAATATTTGCCTGATCCAAAACTTGTGGTCCCATGAATGTTTTGACGGTGGACGTTCAATCCTCACAGTTTCCTGTCCTGTCCTGTCCTGTCGGCCACTCTTTTTTAGTTTTGGATCTGCCTCATTTTTTTGGGCCTCACCTAACATGATCTGGAAAAACAAAAGGAGTGGATTTCTCACAAACATCATGGTGGGCCCCACCTAGCTTCCGTTGCAGGTAATCCGCGTCCGTGAGTTTTGGTCCATGACCCATTCATCGCATGTGCCTCACAAATGAACGGCGGGGAAATCACACGCACAGTGGGTGCCACGCATACTGCATTTCTTCCCATCCGGACGAGAATTAGCCGATGCCACTCTTCCCTAACTGTCCTTTAACGCTTAAACCACCAAAGGACCCTCACCTCAGAGTGATATTACAGTTTTAACCACAAGAGATGTTGTTGATCCGTTACATATTTCTTTTCCGCCCCGTGTCATTTGTGTATGACATCCAAGCCGTTAAAAAAAGGTGGGTCCGCATCATAAACATCACCTCCATTCCTAAGGCGGGCCACACCACTGAAATCAATGGACGGCTGATATCTAACTCAATCCGTTTGTGGCCCACTTGGTGAGTGTATTGTTCTAATTTTTTGCTCTTGGTGAACTTGAGGGTGTAGCCCATATTTCTGACGGCTCGGATGTTCCACTAAAGTGAATTACTGGAAAATAAAAACGGTGTATTTGGATGCTAAAATAAAAAGTTGTAACTTGTAATTTTCTTTTCTTAATTTATTATTATTATTTTACTTTATTTTTTAAATAAAGCAAAACGACAAACCGGACGCGGATTGCCTGTGAGAGGGCTTTCGCATGAAGTCCCTACAGCTAAGTGGGACTGACCGTGATGCTTGTGATAAATCCACTCTATCCGTCCGTTTTGCTAGATCATTTTAAGACATGATAACAAAAATGAGGCAGATCCAAAACTCTGAAGCCACACAAAATGGAAAAGGAAAAAATGGACCACCGTTGAAACATTCTTATGGCCACAAAAGTTCTGTATCAGGCTCTTTTTTTTTTTTCTTATTTGTGTGTGTTTTTTCAATTCATCCCAATGGAAACTAACTTATAAACTGTTTGAATGGCATATAAACATCAAGGTGGACCAGGAAGGATTCAACAGTAGGCATTTCATTCCCACTTTTCCCCCTCGTTTTACCTCCTGGACATGTTGATTTATCACAGACATTCACGGTAGGGCCCACCTAGCTTCTCATTGGAGGAACTTAATTAATGCGAAAGGCAATCCGCGTCCAAGTGGAACTACCATGGAAGCATTAACGGCCAGGAACAGGTCCTGGTTAACTTAAAATAACTAAACTGCCCCTATATTCTGTAACGACCAAAACAACCTCACGTTCCCATACCACCCACCCGTTTCATCCCTGCATAAACCACAACCGCCACACAAAAGGAAGCTACACGTGGCAAACACCCATTCACCCCATCCATCTCTATCCAATCACACTCCAAGACCTCCACACAAAATCAGGATCTCTGCAACGGTTTTCCTCATCTTTCTCCGTATAAAAGCACCATTCCTATCCAATTCCCTCCTCCTTCCAACACAACCAGGAACCAAAGTAAAACAGATTTGGGAAAGGAAAACCTTTTCAGGATTCTTTGGGGAGAGGCGGTTTTCCGGTGCTGGAAAATCGCTCTCTTTCCGACCATCCTCTGCATTACGCATGAAAAACCTGCAATCGGATGGGTAAGGATTCCAGAAACTGCTTCTATCATGCGTACGATACATTAAGGGTAAAAACTCTTTTTAAAAAGAAAAATAAAAGAAAGAAATCCTTTCCTTTTACTGTTGCGCAAATAATTTCAGTCTCACTGTTTTTCCTGTGACTACTTCAAATCCGTTATTTTTCATCATCTCCTCCACGAAATCTCAGTAATCCATTCTTCACAGCGGATTTCCCTTCTAGGTAATTTAGAGAGACTGAGCGCGTTGGCAGTTTCAGTCTTGGACATATCTCTGGTTTTTTGGTTGTGGGTATTTAAAATTCCGTTTTCACCCCTTTTAAAAATCTCGTTGACAGAATCTGTAAGCATTCAGAAAGACAAATAACCTGGTTTCTGGTTGGATTCTCCATCAAACATAAGAAGACCACCACCCACCTTTCTGCTCTTCTTCTCAATCTTTAACAAGGAATCCAAAAATGGCAGGAAAATATTCGAACTCTCTTCAACAAATGGAGTGGGTAAAGGGGAATGCAGTTGGGTCTGGATCCTTCGGCACTGTCAACTTGGCCATGAACAAATCCAATGGCGAGCTCTTTGCTGTCAAATCTGCTTCATCCGGGTCAGGGTTTCAATCACTGGAGAATGAGGCTGACATCCTAAAGAACCTCAATTCGCCATACATCGTCCAGTACCTTGGGCATGATGTTTCAGATGAAGCAAATGGCGAGCAGACATTCAACCTCTTCATGGAATTCATGGCAGGGGGCAGCCTGTCTGACATCACAAAGAAGTTCGGTGGTGCTCTTGATGAGTCCGTCATCCGGTCGTACACCCGTGGGATCCTCCATGGGCTTGCATACTTGCACAGGAGCGGGATTGTGCATTGTGACCTCAAATGCAAGAATGTGCTCTTGGGCTCATCTGGAGACATCAGGCTGGCAGATTTTGGTGGCGCCAAGAGGCTGAATTCTTCAAAAGCCAACACAAATTCAAAGAACTTCTGGCAATCCATGTGCGGCACACCCCTGTGGATGGCACCTGAAGTCCTGAGAAATGAAGGGCTAGACTTTGCTTCCGACATCTGGTCTCTGGGATGCACGGTTATTGAAATGGCCACTGGGAGTCCTTGGGGTGACGAGGTCTCAAACCCAATGGCAGCTGTCTATAAGATTGCATGCAGCGATGAAACCCCTCAATTACCACCCAACTTTTCTGCAGAAGGGTTGGACTTCTTAAGGAAATGCTTGCAAAGGAACCCAACATCAAGGTGGAGCAGCGGAGAATTGCTTAGCCATCCTTTTGTTTCTGGGAACACATCTGGAAAGTATTCATCAAAGGAGTATGCCTACTCACACTCACCAACAAGTGTACTCGATGACCGAGGATGGGAATCAGACGGATCGGAATCTCCAATTGCAGAAGAGCTTCCAGCACGTATGCCATTCTTGAAAAGGTGCACAAAAGAAGAGAGGCAGATGACAAAGCACCAAACACAGATCGATATTGCAGCATCAGAGTGGGTTGACGTTAGATCAGGTTGAAGGCTTTCAAACACGTACAAGGCTTTAGGAAACTGTAGATTGACAGAAGAGGGTCTTGAATGTACATTATTTAGGCTAATGTTAGAGAAAGTGGACTGCTCATATCTTTCCTTCGCTGGAGGCACTTTTCTATTCTCTCCAGATAGAAAGGATTTCAAATTGATACGGAATAGCAATTACTGATTATTATATGACATCCATCAAAAGCTGCATTTAACACATAATAGCTGCACTGCACTTCCATATGCTATAAAATGCGTACAAGGGCGGGAAAACTGCCAAATGGAGAAGAAACACGCAAGAACCCATTTTCATGCTCACGGCACTCTATTTCCAGATTTATATAAATACTCGGAAGAAAAAAACTGCAAACTGGAGAAGGAACAGACTAGAATCCATTTCAATAGCTTTCTTTGAACGTTTCAGATTTTATTTTATTTTTCCCTAAGCCTAGACGTGTGTACAAGCCATCCAATCTACAGCCAACCACATGAGCCCCATGTGGTACGTGGGTGAAATATCTAAGTCATCCATCAGGTGGGTCACATCGTAGAGGCACCTTGGTACAAAAATCAGGCCCACGCATTGATCACATGGGCAACAGTTCATGAAAAAAATGGTTGGCTGGGGACAAAAAATTGGCAAACTTTTTTCTAAGCCATCTATTTATTGCTAGCATTGCCGTCCACAGGATGAGTTGAGGAGCCTGATATTTGGGCCAGGGCATCTAAACATGGTGGAAACCACCTGGTGGACAGCTAGGATTTCACAGCTGTGCGCCATGTGCGTACATTTGGTGGCGTGTAGGATAGTGGCAAATCTCATTCTCCAGAATTTCTTGGTTCAGGAATTTCTAGGGAGATTTTTTTAATTTTGAGTACATCAGGAAAATCATAATCAAAATTTCAAAAGTATTTATTATAAATTATTAAATAATTTTATGTTACTTATATATAAGTATATGATGAACTAGTTAAAAAATTAAATAATTTTCTCATAATGTCGAAAAAAAATTCACAATAAAATCATAGAAAATAAAAATTGGTGAGACATAATGTGATAATGTTGTTTGGTTTATTTTTCAGGAGAATATTGTGAGATTTTTAAGATCTGGCAACATTTGTTGCAGTGGTGTCTAGTTGGGAAGCCTTGAACATGCAAGTGGGGGCTTACCAAGTTTCTTAACCTTTTTCTTGTTATTTTTTATTCTTTTTAATTTTATGCTTCATTTTGTAATCTTCCTTCCTTCCCTTCCCACTCCAACCGAATTTCACTACTCCAGAGTTGCTTCATTGAGTTTCCTTCGCTCAATCAACTCAATTCAGCCCCAAGGATCACGGCACACGTGGGTGACAGGTCAAGAGAATCACCTGAAGTTGAGACTCGTAGGCTCATAGGCTGAAGGAGAAAAAGAAAAAACATCGGGAAATGGTAATTCAGCAAGTTGAGTTGGCTTGTCCTGTTGGCTGAGTCAGACCCAGCTCTGTTGCTTGGCTGTGTTAGCATCTTTCTTCACCGGTTGGTTCATTCATGATCTTTAGCTTTCCCATCCTTTCCATGGAAGTTCTTAGTTCCAACTTAAGTCCAAAGTAAAAAGAAAGAAAGCAATCAAAACTTCAAAAGAAGTTTGTGAATGTTAGTCCCCAGAGAAAATCAAGATGTCCTAATATTTTGAATCGAGCTTTTCCCTTATCATGCTTATGTTGGTGATAATTTGAATCATGATTGTATAAACTCAAGAAGACGACACAAAGGACATCTCAGCAAGTTAAGATTATTCAAGTAAAATGAACTAGAGTTGTCAGAAAATTTTGGCTGCTACTCTTCTTTGGATTTGATCAATCATATTCGTACCGCAGATAGAATAATTGTGCCACTAAAACCACAACATCCAATGCTTTGGCTGATTTACGGAAAACAAGGACAAGCCACTGATACAAATTGCAGATATTACACCTTAAAATCAACCAAATTCTATCAAGATACATGTAAATGATGATCATTAATTTTTACAAGACCGACATACCTATCTATTTCACATTTTACCTTTATTAGGCTGTCTTCACAATCGAAATTTCAGGCATATCTTTGTCTGGATGTCTACTCGATGTCTTTGATAGCATCCTGCAACATAGATGGTTGTATGGTAAGTTGACATTAAGCATCAGGTGCCGCACTCACGTTTTGAGAAGCCTGGGTACAGAATTCAGCTGTCCTACTCATTTTTATTGAGCACCAGTAAGCCAAAGGACCAAAATAAAAAGACTATCACCCCAAATAATCCCAAGTATCAGGGTTGGTCTCAAGGTGTTGTCTGAGTTGGAAGAAGGGCTAGATCATTTTATCCTTTTGTAGTGGTGGACTTGGCTAACATTGTACTGCTATTTTAAAGGGGAGATGACACAGGAACTCTGTCGTAACAGCAAACTGGTGTCTGAACACATGGTGAGAGATGGTGACAACTAATTTTTTGTGAATGAAATTTCGATAGGGACATTACCTTTGCAATTCGCGTGACATAAGTTGCAGCCAATGCTGTAACTAAGAGGCCTAGGCCCAGTGTCAGTAACTGACCATTTCCTCCTGGTAAACCCACATCTGATTCTTCTTGCTGAGAAGTTAAAAAGAAACCCAATACCGCACTTAGGAGACATCCAACATATTGATAAAATCAGGAAAACTAACAATGCATGACAGAAGCCCAAGACGGACAAAACTCCAAACTATTAGCAGAAGCGAAGAAGTTTGTGTGCATCTTTTTGGGTGGGTAATGATGGTGGTGGCGGGTGTTTGGTGGTGTGTGTGGTGGGAGGGTGCATAGGGTGGTTGTTTGCTTGCCGTCAGTTCTCTGCAAGCGGCAAAGCAGTGGTGCAGCAGGATATTATCTGTTAAGAATTCCCACTTGCCCATTTTAAGCTCTGAATAGAAAGCAAGGAATAGATCAATCCTTGTTTGGATCATCAAGCACATGAAGTGGACCATGCTTTTCTGTTCCTTTTTCTGAAAGGGAAAAGCAATTATTTTATTAGGGCCTATTTGGGTGGTGCGTTAAACGGCGTTCAATGCCATTGAGTAGAGTTTAGTCCATAAAAGTAGTTTAGGAGTGTTTGGACAATGCTTATTAGTCCATAAAAGTAGTTTAGGAGTGTTTGGACAATGCTTATTAGTCCATAAAAGTAGTTTAGTCCATAAAAGCAATTATCTTATTAGGGCCTCTCTGTGTGTGTGCAATGATTTATTATTGCAAGGTCAAAGCCAAAAGAATATAACATGCAAAAAGGAAAAAAGACCAAAACAATATAAATAATTTAAATTTAAAAATTTTTATAAAAAAAAAACTACCTTATTGCTTTAAGCAGATTCCTGTTCCTTTACATTCACCATCGCCTTTTTGAAAACATCAATTGCCCAACTTCTTCAATTCCAAAAACATCTATTCCGTTCCTCCCATACAGCCCAAATTCCATCCAACAAGGACATCTTCATCAAACATTCCCTTCCTTGCCAATTCCTCCCCCATCCCATAGTTTCAAATTCTGCAAAAGAATTCTCCCATACTTCTCTACCGAAAGGTCAATGAAGGAAAAGATGGTCCACTGTCTCTTCATCTTGCATGCATGACAAACATATATTGGTTATCTTCATCCCTCACTTTCGAAGATTATCAACCATTAACACCTTCTTCCTACCCACAAACCAAGCTAAAGCCGCCACTTTATGAGGGGACCTAAAAAAACCACACCGGGGCTATGTGACTATATTCCTTTTTCGATGAAGACCCAACCATAAAGTTATAGAATGATTTGACTGAGAATTTCCCTGATTTATTTTGTATCCATATCATAGAGTTCCGCTCTCCCACTGATTGCATAATGTTTTGAAGCATTTCCAACAATTCAATCATTGCTTCTTCTTCATCTTCCAACAAGTTTCTTGTACATAGTGGAGCCCAAATCACCTCATTCCCATGTCTAGAAAAACAACTAGGCAACCAGTATATTCTGATCCACCGAAATCCTAGCCAAACTACAAAATTCATCTTGAACAGGCTTATCTCCCATCCAAACGTCCACCCAAAATGGATACTCCTTCCATCCCCCAACGAGAAACCCACCACTTCCTTAAACTTCCCTCTCAAACCTGCTATTGTTTTCCAAACCCCCGAAGCTTTATATAAAGAAGACTCTCTTATCCGCCTACCTCCATCCTCTAAGCCATATTTTTTGTATGAGTTGTTTCCACAGAAAAGCATCCTCCTCACCAAGACACCATAGTGATTCCCCCAAAAGCACATTATTCATCACTTCCATACTTCTTATCCCGGCTCCACTTTCTTCGAAAGGCTTGCACACCTACTTCCATTTCATTAAATGAAATTTCTTTTTATCCTATTCTCCTCGCCATAGGAAACCTCACCTAATTTTCTCCAAACGATTAGTAACCATCTTTGGACATTTGAATAACGATATATAGTAAACTAGGAGATTTGACATAGCCACCTTTATCCACATTAATCTTCCCCATTAGACTCAAATCTCAATATATTGCTAATCTTTTTCAAGTTTGATTGTGTTACTCGTGTAAGTTTTTATAATTTTTTTAAACAAGAGTACAAGACAAAAGTATATCAAGACAAGTTATCAACTACTCTACCATTTTACTACCAAGTACCAACCAAGTCTTCGAGTCTCCTACAAGGCTACACCACAATTTAGTGCTCGGAGTTCAGATTGAGGCATTTACGTACATAGCATTCTCTTTTTGAATGTCACTCCTACTTTGCTCAGAACCAGCAAGCAAGCTTTAAAACGTATGAGCAAAGGAACGGCCTTTTTGACGAATGGGAGATCCTATAAAATGACAAGTCTTCCTCGCTTCTATTAGATTAGACAACTAGACTTGGGTAATTAGAAGTAGACTAGACTCTAATCTTCATCTCTCATCATGTCTTCTTCCCAATCTTCGTTTTTAAAACTGAAGTATAATGGCCAGGGATGTAAGTGCTGGTAGCATAGGCTGGCACAAGCAACACCAAGATCAAATGCAAGAGTATGTCCCAATGTTACTACAAAAGTTCAAAAGGAAATCATGGAGTATGTGGACAAACATGTTCAAAAAGGCATGACAGTTCAGTACTGAACTCATGGAATGTAAAGCTTATGAGGATATTGGTGTACATGTTTATGTTGTTGATATCGATAATGATACACCTATGTCCACAAAGAGATCTAGACCACCAGCACCCAAAGGATCTAATTGGCATGGGCCAATGGATAAGTGGCATAGATCACATCCCGAGGAAGTAGTTGACCAAAGGGGAAAAGGAAACTGAGCCACTCAAACCAGACTTGAAAATTTATATAAGAATAAAGATATGAAAACCACAATTTAGTACATTGATAAGCAGTTAGCCAGTGTTGCTTCAACTCTGTTAAATTGGAAGAGCTTTAAAGTTATGGTTGAAAAAACAAGTCAATTTGGACTTGGACTAGCAACCTTTCGCATTATGAAGGGAAACTTGCCTCAAAATGAGGTTGAATTTACCAGAAACTATATCGCCAAATACAAAGATGCGTGGAAAATCTATAAATGCACATTAATGGTCGATGGATGGACCGATAGATCCAGTGGGATGCTCATTAACTTTCTCGTTAATTGTCTAACTGGAATTATGACCAATTTCCACATGGCATAATATTTATTTAAATTATTAGATTTGTAGTTGCGGAAATTCGAGAAGAATATGTTGTCCAAGTTATCACAAACAACGTAGCCTCTTATATAGCCATCAGTCGCCTTCTTATGAAAAATGGATGCAGTTTATTTTGGACTCCATGCGTGGCACGTTGTATACATTTGATGTTAGAAGATATAGGTAATATATATTAAAGTGATTGCTAGGGCTAAAAGAATAATTGTATTTATGTATAAACATGCCCTTCTACTCCATATGAGAAAACAAATTAGTTGTAATTTATTTCATCTAATCATCACTCAATTCACAGTAGCCTTTTTTTAACACTACAAAGGTTGTATGAAAAAAATAATAATAACTTAAAAAGATTTACGATGTCAGTCAATCGTAATTTGTTTCGTCCAACAATCACCCAATTCACAACAGCCCTTTTAACACTACAAATGTTGTGTGAAAAAAAAATATATATAACTTGGAAAGCTTTGTGGTGTAGGCCAATTGGTATATGGGCATTAGTCAAAGAAGACCGAAGGAAAGGTAGTCCAACAAACTATTATTTTGCAATCACTTTGGACACAAGTGCTAAAGGCATTAAAATCATCAAATATCTTGGTAGGTGTGTTAAGAAAGGTAGACGGATGAGAAGTCACCAACAGGATACATCTATGATGCTATGGAGAAGGCTATAAACAAATTTATGGGCCACTTTAATTATAATGAACATGATTATAGGCCCATATTATATATTATAGATAAGAGATGAGACAATTAGTGTCATCTCCATTGTATTTGGCTGTCTACATCCTTAATCTGGTTATATTCTTCAATTTCACCAATCGGAATGAGGCAGAAGCGACGCATATGGTAGACTTTCTTGATGTTTTGAAGAGAATGGTTCTAGATAAAGAAGAGAATGGTTCTAGATAAAGATGAACGGGATAGGATTTCTACTCTACTAGACGTATACATAAAAAGTGTAGGGATTTTCTAAAGAGACATAGTCATCAGGCATAGAACTATAAAATTGCAAGTATGAATATCTTAGCAAGTCGCTCTAACTCAGAAATAATTTCTTACGATCTACAAGGTCTAACTTACATTAATTGTTGTTTGCATGGTTGACTGGTGGTCAATGTATGAAGTGGACCCGAACGAGAAGGATCTAGCACCGAAGAAGTTCGCCATGAAAATTATCGGCCTTATAAGTTTTGCAAACACTTGCGAGCGCAAGTTGAGTACATTCAAGTCATAGGTTTTTCAATGCACTCCTCAAATGTTAAATTTAGACTTTAGAGTGAATATTGAAACTTAAAGTATGTATCTGATAGTATTCGCTAATTCACTTTCAATTGAAATGGTATACAGATTCACATAAAAAAAGGGATCGTTTTGAACAAAAGAAGCTAAATGACATGGTCTTTGTCCAATACGACTAAAAACGATTCCAAGCTAGGCGAGAAAAGCCCGATTTCTATGATCTCATCTACCTATGTGATTTGAAGACAAATAGTGAGTGGCGTGTAGAGACAGACTTGATATTTGAAGGTAAGGACCTACCCTGGGCCTAAGTAGAAGATGCCACATTTAGATTAGCACCTGGATAAAGTTCTTCAAATCAAATGCAGAGAAGAGGGGCAAGCACAAGGCCTAGTCGCAATCAAGGCCAAGAAATAGATGAGATTGAGGAGATTAAAAAAAAAAAAAAAAAAAAACTGATAATTAAGATCAACCATTGGATGTGGTTGGACAACTACTGTGAACCGATGACGAAGAAACAAAAGAAGATGAAGTATATGTCAAAGAAGGGGATGACTTTGATGACAACGATGATGACAATGATGGTGGTGATTATGTTGTGCCACAATGGATTAGGAATCAATGTGTATAGTATTAGCACAGTAACCTATTTGTAATTTTTAAATTTTGAATTTGTAAGTTGTAATTGTAACTAATTTGTAGTTTGAAAATTGTAATTATATTTGTAACTTTGTAGATTTTTTACTGCTTTAGTTTATAGTTTGTAGTTTGTTGTTTTGCTACATCAATTCATCAATAAAATTTCTATATTTGTAGTTTTTAGTAAGTTGTTACTTGTTAGTTCACTTGTTGATTGTTATAGATGGTCTACTAGGTTATTTAGATGTAAATACAATCATGTAATGTAACAAGCTATAATAAAATGGGTAAAAAATAAAATAAAATCTAATCACTTGTATTAATTAAACAGTTTTTCATGATTTTTTAGAATTTTTTCCATTTTCTCACCCCTAAAAAAATAAAAATAAAAATAAAAAAATAAAAATCTGATCACTTGTATTAATTAATCATGTAATGTAACAAGCTATTTTCCATTTTCAAAAAAAAAAAAAAAAAAAAAGAAGAAGCAAAGGGGGCCTAAGCAATCTCTTATGTACCTAACAGACATCCTACACACATGGCATATTAGCACGTGTTGCTTGTACAATGCAAGTGGAAGAGATTCACTCAGGGTTAGCATACTTTCGGTTGAACGTGGAATGTCACTGTATTACTTTCTTGAACTAACTGAAGCATGGAAAAGTATATGCCACTTCCAAAACTCTTTCAGATTAGAAGATTTGAGGACAATAGATGTGCCATGCCCCAAATATTTTTCAAATTGGAAAGACAAACGTGCCTAGCCTTGTAATGAAAGTTTGGTCCTACTAATGCAATTTTAGGAATATGCAAAATTATAGGCTCAAAGGTGAGCAAGCGTTGATAACTCCTTCCAAACAACAATATAAGGAAAAAAGAAAAAACAGGTAGTCACCAAACAGCATTTCCAGATAAAGTGAGTTTTCGAGAACTGCACTCTCAAAACTGTGTTTTCACATAGTGGAGTTTTCATAAACCAATTTCTGGAATGTCATCCAAACAGGGCCTTAGACTGGATAAATAACCAAACAGGTTCATTTATTTCTTACTAGGAAGCAGCATGTTTATAACTTACAATAGAGAGGCCAACCAAAAATATTAATAGGATTCAAAGCGGGGAATGAGTGTTGCAAAGATGAGGATGTTGAGATGGACGTGCAAGAAGACTAAGGAATAACAGAATTAGAAATGAGGCTGTTCAATGCAACCCTGTAGTGGTCAAAATGAGAAATGAAAGTGATAGAAAGCAGATTGAGATGGCTCCATAATGTTCAACAAAGAACAGAGACAACTCTGGGAAGGAGGGGAACTTTGATTAGGGTTGAATGTCCTGAAAAGAGGATGAGAGGAAGACCTAAAAAGATGGCGCAATCGGCTGATGGGAAAGATCTGCCCAAGCATAGGCACCTTCAATCTAAACACGAGAACCACACAAAGTAGAAAGAAACAAGCTAGAAAATTTCATTCAATTCAAAGGTGCCTTCATACTACTCATCGCAGGCCCTTATATAGGCTTTTGAAACGTACATAAAAGGAAAACACACAATATCATCGACAACAAATGACTTATTACAAATATGGAAAAGAGATAAAAAGATATAAGAATGCATTAAAAATATTTTACTAGATTATTCTTAGCTAGCTGATTGATTTCGCTAGCTAACTACCTAAATAGGAGGCTTGAGCTTCCGTATTGATTGGCCAACTGTTGGGCTTGGGCTTAATAGACCTAGGGCTGGCCCATGGATCGTGGGCCCGAATCAGCCTGAATCAAAAGACTTGGCCTTGTGGTGGTGAGAAGGAATATGAATTCTTGTTCACTAAGGATAGGGCCTTAGGAATGATTGGGAAAACGGGATTTGTAAAGCTGACCCCATAAAGTTAGGACCAGGTTCTGATGGGGATCATGAGGATGTTGGCTCTATGCAAAATTAATTTACAGGAACCCAACATTAGATACTGTGGACCTGAGCATTTACAAAGATAAGAATGTCAAATAATTCAGCAATGGATATTCATAACAGCTTTCAAAGCAGAAGTAACTTTTGACTACTAATGAGATACTTTAAGAGCACCAGTACTGGATACAATATTCACATGTTAAATTCTAAAGTATTTGTCAGGAAAGCCAGAATTTTACAGGGAAAAACTACTACCAACTCAGGTTCCAAGATGTTTCACAGGATGGTGGTTGTGTGTGCATCAAGGAGTCCGGTATCGGTTACGTATCGGCCGTATCGGCCGATACGTAACGGAATCGGTAAGGGCCGATACGCGTATCGGCCGTTACCGATTTTTGTAGCCGTATCGGCCGATACGGTCGTTACGGGGGCGTAACGGTCACCCGTAACGGTCAGATAACGGCTCTCTTTTTTTCTCTTTTTAAGCACTTTTTTTGCTATTTTTTTGAAACTTCTTGCTTCCAAACTGTTTTTCACTCCTAATAGTAATTTCGACCAACCTTGGCTGGTTATTTGGGACAAAAACACATTATATTACGGATTTGGTTGAATCAAAGCTCGGTGGGCCATTTTTCAGAAATTCTTCAAAAATAGGTGTTTACTTTCTTTAATATGTTTTGCTGTTTTAATCATGCCATATGATGTGTTAATCATAGTGGAACATGATAATGTGCATTTTACAGATTTGGGGTGCCATTTAATATTTTTTTAATATTTTTTTCTATTTACGCATGAATTTTGGGCCCTTTTTTTAAAATTCGAAAAATCAATTTTTAATAGTTGTTTTGCTGTTTTAATCATGTCATATGATGTGTTAATCATAGTAGAACAGCTTAATGTGCATTTTACAGATTTGGGATGCCATTTTATATTTTTTTTATATTTTTTTCTATGTACGCATGAATTTTGGGCCCTTTTTTTAAAATTCAAAAAATCAATTTTTAATGGTTGTTTTGTTGTTTTAATGATGTCATATGATATGTTAATCATAGTAGAACATGTTAATGTTCATTTACAGATTTGGGGTGCCATTTAATATTTTTTTTATATTTTTTCCTATTTACGCATGAATTTTGGGCCCTTTTTTTAAAATTCGAAAAATCAATTTTTAATAGTTGTTTTGCTGTTTTAATGATGACATATGATGTGTTAATCATAGTAGAACAGCTTAACGTGCATTTTACAGATTTTGGGTGCCATTTTATTTTTTTTAAAATTTACGCATTTATTTTGGCCTTTTTTTTGAAAATTCGAAAAATCAATTTTTAATGGTTGTTTTGCTGTTTTAATGATTCCATATGATGTGTTAATCATAGTAGAACATGTTAATGTGCATTTTACATATTTGGGGTGCCATTTTATATTTTTTTTTATATTTTTTGCTATTTACGCATGAATTTTGGCCCCTTTTTTTAAAATTCGAAAAATCAATTTTTAATAGTTTTTTTGCTGTTTTAATGATGTCATATGATGTGTTAATCATAGTAAAACAGCTTAATGTGCATTTTACAGATTTGGGGTGCCATTTTATATTTTTTTTTATTTACGCATTTATTTTGGCCTTTTTTTTGAAAATTCGAAAAATCAATTTTTAATGGTTGTTTTGCTGTTTTAATAATTGCATATGATGTGTTAATCATGGTAGAACATGTTAATGTGCATTTTACATATTTGGGGTGCCATTTTATATTTTTTTTATATTTTTTTCTATTTACGCATGAATTTTGGCCCCCTTTTTTTAAAATTCAAAAAAACAATTTTTAATGGTTGTTTTGCTGTTTTAATCATGCCATATGATGTGTTAATCATAGTAAAACATTTTAATATGCATTTTACATATTTGGGGTGCCATTTTATATTTTTTTTTATATTTTTTTCTATTTACGCATGAATTTTGGCCCCTTTTTTTAAAATTCAAAAAATCAATTTTTAATGGTTGTTTTGTTGTTTTGATGATGCCATATGATGTGTTAATCATAGTAGAATATGTTAATGTGCATTTTACATATTTTGGGTGTATTTTATATTTTTTTTCTATTTACGCATGAATTTTGGCCCCTTTTTTTAAATTTTGAAAAATCAATTTTTAATGGTTGTTTTGCTGTTTTAATCATATCATATGATATGTTAATCATAGTAGAATATGTTAGTGTGCATTTTACATATTTGGGGTGTCATTTTATAAATTTTTCTTTGTATTTTCGAATTAGTGACTTTATATTTTTATTTGCTTATATTGGACAGGTTTTGGAGCTTCTTAGGGTTTAGTTAGAACATAAAATAATCTTTATTAACATAAGTCATACACTCATACTCATATCCTAAACCTAAAGAAATGTCTGGGTCTGGCCAACAACAAGTGAGGATATTGGATGGCAACATTGTGAAAGGGTTGGTGGTACTAGGCACCAAATAAAGTGCAATTATTGTGATAGGATAGTGTCTGGTGGAATTACCCGTCTCAAACAACATTGGGCACATCGAAAGGGTCAAGTTGCGTCATGTGTCAGAGTACCGAAAGAGATAATGCTATTAATGCAAACTAGTCTGGATGAGTCGAAGAGTAAACGTGCTGTTGTACAAAAGAAGAGAGATGATATTTTAAAAGCAGCTCGACAGGAAGTGTTTGGTCCTGAATATATGAGCGTTCGTGATGAAGATATTATTGATTCTGACGAAGATTCAGATCGGGAATTAACCATAGCTAGGAGAGAGAGCGTGCGTCTGGCTCGTGAAGAGGAAGAATGTCACCGCATGTTTGGCACGCATGGGTCAGTGCATGATACAGGAGGGGGCAGTGGGAGTGGGAGTGGGAGTGGAACAGGGAGTGCAACTGGAAGTGCAACTGCTTCTGCAGCTGGGACTGAGGGTAGGGGGGTAGGTTTGGAGGGTTACGACGTGTATTTGGGAGCCGACAACAGACATCTTCATGTGATGCCCCTATACATTTAGATGAATAAGTAAATGAGCCTAGGAGACCCTCTATTGATCCAATCCTGTTTAGGAAAGAATCAACTAAACAAAAGAAAAAATAAATGTGGAGTAGAACTTCCGTTGAGAAATTAGGTAAAGCAGCAGCAAAGTTATTTATACATGCCAACATACCTCCTAACGCGGCCAATTCTCCATATTGGCAGGTGGTAATTGATGCAGCAGTAGAAGCAGGTGAAGGAATAAAAGCTCCCACGGCTAAGGAGATTATGGGGAAATGGACAGATGCAGAGTATGTGGATGTGAAAACATACGTGGCTACCTTTAAACCTGTATGGCAAGCCAGAGGATGCACGATCATGTGCGATGGTTGGACTGGCCCAACCAGACGCAGCATGATCAACTTCATGGTGTACTGCCACTTGGGAACTATATATCACAAGTCAATTGATGCCTCAGAAGTAACAAAAAATTCTGATTATATTACTGGACTAATGGATAAAGTTGTAGATGAGATTGGAGAGGAGAATGTAGTGCAGATTGTGACAGATAATGAAGCATCATATAAGCTTGCAGGACATATGTTGATGAATAAGAGAAAACATTTTTTTTTGTCACCATGTGCTGCCCATTGTATTGATCTTATATTGGAAGATATTGGGAAGAAGAAGAATGTTAAGGAAATGGTCGAAAGGGCAAGGGAAGTAACGACGTTTATTTACAACCATAATCAAGTAGTCGCAATAATGAGAAAGTTCACGAAAGGACAAGAATTGTTGAGGCCTACGGCGACTAGATTCGCAACAAACTTTATAGCATTAGAGAGTTTATTCCAGCATAGGAGAGAGTTGAGTGAAATGTTCGCTTCCCGACAATGGCTCAACACAAAACATGGGAAGAAGACATCAGGGACACCGGTCGACGTTGTGAACACCATACGGGACAATAAATATTAAAAGAAGGTTAAGGCGATCCTAAAGGTGATGGAGTCACTAATGAGGGTACTTCGTCTTGTTGAAACCGATGAAGCACCTACCATGGGCTTCCTATATGATGTCATGGATAAGGCAAAGCTTGCAATTCAACGTGATTGTAGAAGCTGAGAGACTTATTGGAAGATGATCGACAGGAGATGGACAAAACAACTCCATCACGATCTTCATGCAGCAGGTTATTACTTAAATCCTAGGTATAGATATGCCCAATCATTTGTTGCGGATGATGAAGTTCGTGTCAGGCTAAAAATTGTGATAAAGAGATTAGAACCTGACTTAGATCTGCAAATAAAGGCGTTGAATGAATTAGATACACTTGGAAATCGCCTTGGTAGTTTTGGAGATGCTCTTGCACAGCATGCAGTATCTAGGTTGCAACCGGCCGAATGGTGGATTAATTTTGCAGAGAGTATGAAGGCTCTCCAAAAAATTGCAGTAAAAGTTTTGAGCCAGACAACATCTTCCTCTAGCTGCGAAAGGAATTATAGTTGTTTTACACTCATTCATTCAAAGAATAGGAATAGATTGCAGGCTAGAACATTAGATAGACTTGTCTTTATGCACTACAATATAAAACTAAGAATGCGACGACATCATATGAGCATTACAGCTGCCGATGACGGAGACTACTGTCCAATAAACTTGGATAATATTTATAATGAGGATGACTCATTTCTACCTTGGTTGGAAACAAGGGAAAAGCAAATTAAAGAGGATAGTGAAGAATTGAAAATTAATGACCCAGAAATACGCAAAGCACAACAAGAGAATCGTGCAGATGTGTTGGACCCAGTAAGAGGGGCAGCGTTTATGCCACGTACGGAAACGGCTCGAGATCAACAAAAAGAGTACGAGCAGTGGTAGCGTGTCCGTGTCAGATGATGGTGACGATGACCCCCCTGCCTCTAGTGCTGGCACTTCTAGTGTTGCTCAACGCCCTATTCAGCCGTCTACAGATCGCGATGCCGATGAACATCAACGAAGTGGTACACGAGGTCGAACCTACGAGTGTACCGAGTCACGATACAGCCAGCAGGAGGGTACATCTAGTGGTGCACCGCGTCCGGGAGGTCCAGAACATCAGCAGGCTCATGGTCTTGGTTATTATGATGGATATTCTTATGGTCAATTGGATTATAATTATAATGGTTATACTGAGCCCGTTCCATCACATTCATGTTGGAGTAGCCCTCCCGATCAATATCTATATGATTATAGATATCCAGATCCAAATCCGAGTTACTCATCACAGCAGACGCACTCTCAATCTCAAGATTCTCAATAGCCTGAGTATGGTTACCAGTATGGTTATTCGACGGGCACTGGTGGATATCCTTACTCAGGGTCAGAGTCGTTACCTAGTCAGGATCAGTCATCCTCTGGTTTCGTTGATCTAGTATTTCCTTCTGGTACTGGATATTATGGATATGCAGAACCTACACCTATTGGACAGCCTCAGCCTGATGGTGATGATGACGATGATGTGGAGGTCGAGCAACCACAAAAAAGCAGATTTTCATTTTGGTGGTGACTTGTGATTGTGAGTATATATTTATATTAAGGTAAGTATTTGCATTTTGCACCAGACAGCTCACAAGTATTATTGCAAGAAGCCATGCAATTATGCACACACTTGACACTGCCGATCTTGTATTTAAAATAGCTCCCCTGACAACCAATCAAGTAATCCTTAATCAAGTTGCAGGGGAGTATATCAGACACTACTAATTTTATTTTTTTTAATATTCTTGACTTGAGGATGACAAGTCATAGACAGGAATCACAGTCACGTGCATAGGTATGTTCGAGAAATTCCTCAAAAATAATTGCAAACACACCTAATGTAAGATATTTACATATTACATTCATTCTAATATATCTATCATTGGTAGTATATAGTTAGAAAATTAAATATATGAATTTTGTAGTCAAATTCAGGTTATCTGGTTCATAAATTCATCAGACAGTCCGATACAACTTCTCACCAAAGAGTGGACCATTACGCCCTCATAAACATGTTCCATTTTATAAATGAATGTATATTTGGAATGCTTAGAATATTTCGGATTTAATCCATATTTTTTCATATTTTTTTGGCAAAAAAAAAAATTACGCCGTTACGGGCCGTTACGCCCCCGTATCGCCGTTACGCCCCCGTATCCGTATCGGTTTTAAAGGTCACCGTTACGCCAACCGATACCAATACGGGACACCTTGGTGTGCATATTAGTCAGGAACGTAGTAGAAAACAAGTAAGTATCAATGGACCATCTTTTTATCCACTGCCCTTTCTCCTTGGAGGTTTGGTCTTTGATTCTCGGGTGGTCAAACGTTTCTTGAACAAGTCACATTCCATCAACAGCCTCTTTTGCTCGTGGCATGCTGGTGGAGGTGGGTGTATAGGCAATCGAAAATGGAGGGTGGCTCTCTTAGCAGTTTTGTGGGCTATCTAGGGAGAAAGGAATTCCAATTGCTTCTGCAATCAGAGTGAGTCGAGTTTCAGGGTTTTCAATAGGGCTTTGTTGTATAGCAGGTACTGGGTCCCCCTGAAGGTTGTGGGCTAGGATGTGTGTTTGTGTCCCTTTCTTTTTCTTGTTTTCTTTTGTTTTCTGTTGTCTTTTGTTTTCTTGGCCGTTGGCACTAATAAATTGCATCATCTTTCCAAAAAAAAAAAAAAAACCAGAGATGAGAAGAGTAGCTCATAAGCGAAGAATTTCAAGAAGGGATAACAAATGCCACTACATGTGAAACAGAAGTCATCAAAAAGGTGTTTTTATGCTTCCATCAACATTAACATCCATACATTTCAGAAGTAATGCATCAGAATCTATTGCAACAGAAAAGGAAATGAAAAAATAGCAGCTTACTATGATTGCTCGCCCAAATGCACCAGCACTGACATAAGCCCATGTTCCTGGAAGCATCCCCAACCAACTGCAGCCAAAAATTCATGGCATTAACAGTTGAATCTTCTAGAAGTAGGAAAGTTTCAATTTCTACCCATACATACTGTAATTTGAATGATTGGCCAGTACCGATCATATAGGCAGGTCATCAATCTATGAGATGAGGCATTGATCGAAATTTATATTCATACTTTTAAAGGGACACTACTTGCAATCAGTGTTCGAGTTGTCGGTATCGCTACAAGTTCCATTGGCTGGAGATAAAGATATAATATCGTCATCAACGATAACTGGACATGCGGGAAAAACATGGGAAAACGGTGGATTTTTCAATGAAATTTCAAGGGATGCCTAAATACTCATATTTGCATATTCAGGAATAAAAAAATTATAAAAAGAATGCATACATAACAAGTTTCCATTTAATTAGGGCCTAAAAGCATGTGTTGTCGTAAGAAATCAGTCCAATAGTAGCACAACAATCACTCAAATCTCATTAAACCAATCAACAAGCATAATGCATTCATACGTTTTACAGCCATGCATAAATAAGCATATAATTTATAAACAAAATACATATGCATGATGATCCAACCATCCATCCCATTTATCCATCCAACCATCCATCCAACCATCTCATCCAATCATCCAAATATCCATCCAACCATCCCATCTAATAATCCAAACATTCATCTATCCATCCAACCATCCCATCCATCCATCCATCCCATCAAATCATCTGAACATCCAAACATTCATCCATCCATCCCTATCCATTAAAATATCCATCATCCATCCATCCAATAATCCAACCATCCCATCCATCCAATAATCCAACCAACCAACTATCCCATCCATCCATGCCATCAAATCATCCAATCATCCAAACATCCATACATCCATCCAACCATCCAATGTTCGAATTGTCGGTGTCGCTACATGTTTCGCTGGCCGGAGATAAAGATATAATATCTTTATCGCCGATAACTGGAAATTCGGGAAAAAGGGAAAAAAACATGAGGAAAATGTTAGAATTTTTCAGTAAAACTTCAGGACATGCCTAAATACACATATTTTCATATTTAGAAACTTTAAAAAAACAAAAAATGCATTACATAATTGTGGGGCCCACTGTGATGTATGTGCCTTATATCCACACCGTCCATCAAATATGACAGCTCCTGTTAAGTCATGATCAGAAAAATGAACAAGATCCAGATCTTAAGTGGACTATACCGCATGAAACAAACCATTATGATTAAATCGCCACCAATGAAAACTCCATGGGGTCCACCGGAATGTTTATTTGCCATTCAATCAATTAATAAGGTCACAAAGACATAGATGAAGAGACCACACAAATATAATCCAAAACTTTCGTGGCCTGTGAGAAGTTTTATTGGTCGATTACCATTGTTTCCCATATTATGGTCCACCTACGATTGGGATCTGCTTATGTTTTGGAGCATGCCCTAAAATGAGTTTTCAAAATAGATGGATGGAGTGGATATAAGGCACATGCGTCACAGTGGGCCCCACGGTCAGGGATTCCACCCACTTTAGTGGATCCAAAGATCCATTAAAGCCGCACCTCAAAGATCCATTAAAGTTGTCCCAGAACAACGATGTGAGTGGGACCTTGACCGTAGAGCCCACCTTGATGCATGCATTGTATATCCATGCTGTCCATCTGTTTTTCCAACTTCAATTAAGGTGTGGTCCAATAAATGAAGAAGCAATTTCAGGTGGACCATACCACAACAAATAATGGTCACTGAACGTCCACCATTAAAACCTTCCTAGGGTCCACCGTGATGTTTGTTGATTATCAACCTATTGTTAAGGTCAAACAGACCTGGATAGAAAAACAAATATCCGTTTGATCCAAAACTTTTGTGGCCCACATAATATTTTTAATGGCTAATAACCATTGTTTCCTATGGTGTGGTGTACATGAAAATTATATTTGCTTCATTTTTTAGACCATGCCCTAATATACTGTGGAAAAATAGATGGACGGTATGGATATACAATGATGCATCGAGGTGAGCCCTACGTAAGGCTCCCACTCAAATCGTTGGTCCAGTGTCTCACCAAAGTACTGCTTCGGGAGGCGGATTGCATGGTGTGCCAAGCCACAGACCTACTTGATGTGTTGATGTTACCAAGTTTTGTTAGTCCCACCATGATGCATGTGTTATATCCACACCATCCGTTCATTTCACAAGATCATTTTCAGGCATTGGCCAAAAAATGAGTCAAATTTGAATCTCAAGTGGACCATACCACAGAAAGCAGTGAGGACTGAACGTCTACCATTGAAAACTTCTTGGGGGCTTTCATATTTGGATCTACTTGAGATTTCACATCAATTCATAAAATGATTTGTAAAACTGATGGACAGTGTGGATATACAAAAAATGCATCAACGTGGCCTTGTACATTAAGGGTAATACCCACTAAAGTATTACTCGCATAACACCTAATCCACTTCCCTTTATAAATAGATTGCCTATTGAGTATACAGGAGTGTACTTTGTAAATTATGTGGGGCCCACCATGATTTGGATGTCTTATCCAAACCGTTCATCCTTTTTAGAAAGAAATTTTATGGAAATGTACAAGGAGTTGAGCATATCAGAAGCTTATGTGGACCACACCATAGGAAACATTTTTTTTTTAATGTCTTTTTTTTTTTACACACGCACACACACCCTCACACACTCACGCCACAGTGGAATTTCACCACCTATGGATACTCGAACCCTTAACCGGGTGTTGAAACTCCTGAGAGTCTTACCACCCGAGCAAGAGTAAGGATCCACAGCACAGGAAACATTGTGAATGAATGCCTACCATTGAAACTTCTTTGAGGCCACATAATTTTTTAATCAAGTTGATATTTGTGTTATCCCTTCATCCTTGCCTTTGTATCCTCGTGAAAAGGTTTGATGACAAATAAACATTACTATGGGCCCTAGGAAGGTTTCAACGATGGAAATCATTATTCTCACTATTGCTTGTGGGGTGGTCCACTGGAGCTTTAGATATGCTTCAATTTTGGGCTTGGCTCCTAAAATGAGTTGGAAAAAAGGATGGACAGCATGGATAAACCACATACATTCAAGGTGGGCCCAAGAGAGTTTACTCAGTACGATAAAGCGTACTGAATATATCAGTATGCAATCCGCTTCCACGAAGCTTTAGAAATTTGATTTGCAGAGGGAATTTCGCCAAAGAAAGAGGGATTTTTGGAAGGAGGATTTCATTTGCATTGAAAACTCTCCCATCTCATAAAGGGGGATTTTTTATCGATGGTTTCAAAACCCTAAATCCATCCCGAATCGGGAAGAAATCTCCCAAAATTCCAGATTTTTCGCCGAAATCATCCATCTTGCAACATCGAGGGGAAATTTTGAGATTTTTCTTACCTCTGTCGAAGAGGGAGCTATCAATTGATGTCAGATCCTATTCTTCCGAGTTCTGATTAACTAGGTAATACCAAAATCAAATCTTCTTCTTCTTCTTATTTTTTGTTAATTTTTTTTCCAATTTTTACTTATTTGCGCAAGGCTACAGGTGATATTCTCGACGATAATCCAAATTATCGACGATAACGAAAATTTCGCCGATATTCAGGAGAGAAACGAAAAATTGGGGTTTCGGTGTCGCTAGTACAGCGACATTGATATTATCGACGATATTTCGATAATATCGCCGATAATTTTAACACTGCAACCATCCAATCATCCAAACATCCATCCGTCCATCACATCAAATCATCAAACATCCATCCATCCATTCCATCTATCCATCCAACCATTTAATCATTCCATCCAATCATCCATCTCATCCCATCCCATCCCATCCATCCATCCTATCTATCCATCCAAACATCCATCCCATCCCATTCCATTCCATCCATGCATCCAACCATTGGGAGTGGATTAGGTGCGGCCTCGGCCTTACCTAAGACAATGGCCCCCGCCTTGATTTATATATTCTATATCCATATGTTTTACAAGATTCTTTTAGGGCATGAGCCTAAAATGAAGTGGATCCAATTCTCAGTGGACCTTATCATAGGAAATAATCGTGACTGACCGTAAATGGGCCACAAAAGTTTTGGATCAAGTTGATATTTCCATTTTCCCTTCATCCGTGTTTATGTGACCTTAGCAACAAGTTGTATGGCAAATAAACGTTATGGAAACATTAAGGTGGGCCCTAGGAAGTTTTTAATGGTATGGCATTCAATCACCGTTGTTGTATGGTCTACATGAGAATTGGATCTTCATTTTTGGGCTCATGCCCTAGGCCTGTGCGCACCTAATCCGCTACCCTAACCATCTCATCCGATTTATTTTTTTTTGTTTTCTTTTATTTGTAATTTTTATCTGTAAAGTAGTGATGAACCAATTTTATTACATGGTGTGAAACTCACACTATAAAAGTAACTTAGAAGCTACCTAAATTATTAGTTTTATTTCGATTCAAAACCGTGGTGACCCATACTTTTAAATGGTGGAAAACTCACATTTTAGATAAACTTAAAAAGTAAAGTTAAATGGTGATCCATCAATATGAACTTATCAACAAGTTGGATGGTCAATAAACATTACAGTGGAGCCTAGGAAAATTTTATTGGTGGTCGTTCAATGACCACTATTTCTTTTGGTGTGGTCAACTTAAGATTTGTATCTCCTTCATTTTTGGGACAATTCCCTAAAATAATTTGTAAAAACAAATGGACGATGCAATGCATACATTGAGGTAGGCCCTACGGAATCCCACCCTCACAGTAGGTTTTGGGTTGTAAGGCGGGAGCCGATGGGATTAGGTGCAGCCAAGGAACAGTGCAACACTTACGGTGGGGCCCACCTTAATGTATTTATTGTATATCCATGCCATCTATTCATTTTTACAATTCATTTTAGGATATGAGTCAAACTGAAGTAGATTCAAATCTTAGGTAGACCATCACATAAGAAAGAGAGGTGATTGACCGTTAAAACCTTTTCACGGGTCACAAAAGTTTTGGATCAACCTGATATTTGTGCTTCTCTCTTCATCCAAGTTTATGTGAACTTATCAACAGGTTGGATGACATATAAACATTAGAAAAACATTACAATGGGCCCTAGGAAGTTTTTAATGGTGGAGGTTTAACAAACACCTTTTCTTAGAATATGGTCCACTTAAAGAGTAAGATCTACTTTACTTTTGGGCTTATATCCTAAAATGACCTAGAAAAACGTATGGATGGCATGGATTTATTAGGAATACATCAAGGTGGGCCCCACTGTGAGGGTTGCACCATCTTCAGTAAAGCTTGAGTCGCACGGAATCCACTCCCTTAAAACTTTAATAGTTAAGAGTGAGAGAGCTTTTTTTTTTACGAAAGTCTCTCGTCTTCTCTGGAAAACCTGCAATGACAATGTGATTTCGATCTTTTTCCATAAAAAATCTGAAAATCTCTCCAGAAATTTTTCCTTTTCTTTTTCAAATCCGAACCCAAATCCCCGTAAACCTCTGCGAAATCGGGTTCTCTTTCAAGTATTTTCTCTTTGAAGAAAAAAAAAGAGGGGGAGGGGCTGTTTTTAAGGGTTTTCGTATCTCGAAAAATTTGGAGTTGTCAACGGCGATTGGGCCACTAAATCCGACCGAAAGCCACTTCCATAGGTAGATCCCGAGAAAAGAAAAAAAGGTAAGATATTTTTTATATTTATTTCAAAATTTTCCAATAATAGGGAGAACGGTAGCTATTTTTTTCAATAAAATCGAAAATATCACCGATATTTCGTCAACATTAGGAAGAGAAACAAAAATTTAAGGTTTCGGTATAGCCGGTTTAGTGACACCGATAATATCGGCGATATTATCGATTTCTCGTCGACAATGAAAACACTGCTTGCAATGGTTACTTGATAGGTTAAGACAGCTTATTATAGGCTTTTGATATGCCAAATGGCAACCAATGTCAGCTACTCATATAGCACTAAGCAGCAAGCAACCATATACTTGATAGATTAAGATAGCTTAATGAGGTCTTCAATATGCTAAATTGCAATATGTGACATGTAGCACTAAGCAGCAAGTAATTTCTAACAGCAAAACTGATTCCTAACACGAGACGGTCATTTTTTAGTTATTGATAACATTAGACCATCTCTCTGTGTGTGTGCACGTGCATGTGTAGGTAGGAAGGGGTGCGGCATGAGGACTTCCCAGGAGTTCGCCCATCCTAGAGGCTCTCATCCAAAAGAGTGCTCAACTCTAGAGTTCTGATGGAATACTAATGCAAATAACCTCACTTGATGTGCAAAAGACCTTCAAAAATGTATAATTGCATTGCCCTATTATCCTGAACCTGAACTTCCCAACCATTGGTGGCGGTGCGGGCACAAGGCTTCCATAAGATATTATGAAGCAGAATACAACTTGTCTCTTTAACAGAAACATTAGAGATATGTGATTACCTAAAAATTAAGTACAATGTACATTCAATTAGGAATAGAATGATTTGAATATTTTCAAGATAAAAATACATTCTAAAATGAGGGCTAGAGACCTCCCTCCCTCGGGAAAACATGTACATCATCAGACCAACCCGATGGATGGCTTTCATGAGTTGTACTGCACATGCATGTGCTCTTCAAATCATCATATATATGTAAATACAACATCAAGATTTTCTGTATTGCAATAAATGTTTTTTTTTTAAGTCACAATATATATTAGAAAAGAAAGGGAAACAAAAGAAGGAGAGGAGAGAGATCGTCGAGGAAGCAATCTCAGCTAGACTCCAAGAAAAAGAAAATCACAATCCTTAAGACCCACAACATACGCAGCCCACTCTATCAATAACCGCTTAGCCTTACTAGCAATAATCAATTCCGAGTTTGAGGTATCCTTGAAACATCTACTGTTTCTTCCCAAACTGACCACCAAATAGCAACAATTGTCATTCTCCACAAAGGCATCTTGTGCCTGCCCAATCTAACCCCATGCCCAGCTTTAATGAGATGGGACACTGAGCTAAGAAAGCACCACTGAATGTTGAAGCGAAGGAGGAATTCAGCCCAAATCCGAGAGATAAAAGGGCAAGAGAGGAGAAGATGATCGACGGATTCTTCATTCTTCATACATGTTAACTATGGACATCCCCCTTTTTCTCAAGTTATCCACTGTAAGGATTTTCTTGATCCCAACCAAAAGAAGAGAATTTAGGAGGAACCAAGTAGCTCTAAATATGGAAGGGCGGGTGATCGTCATTTGGAGGCAGGTCGTGGTCTAAAAAGGAGTAAAGAGATTTAACAGTGAACTTGATGGACTTGTCAAGTTTTCATATTAATCCGTCTTGAGATTGAGAATCTGGCGAACCCCTGTAAATACGTTCAAGGAGCCCCACATATTCATCAATTTCCCAATCTTGGAGGTTTCTTCCATAGGCTACATTCCACACGATATTGCTGGCCGAGAAATAGTAGCAACTTGCAACTTGGATGGCTGGATTGGGGGAGAGGCTGAAGATATTGCAGTAAATGTATATATACATATGTTGGATTATTTTATACAACTTCCCAATCATGCTTTGTAAAACTAAGGTCCATAGTAGAAACGACAACAAAATATGCAGTCATTTCAACTTTTATGGCCTCTTTGGATGCAGCACCGAAAATGGTGATGGTTTGGCTTCTTCAGTAGAACTGCTCAACAATGCATTTGAAGTGGTTGGCTGAATTCAGGGCTTTGTGATTCCCTATGATGGGGTGTACCTTAGAGCAAGGATTTAAATATTCGTTTCAGTCTGCAACTTATCTGAGTATGGGACTCTGTCATATTGCCATCCAATAGGTGACAAGTTGCAAAACGAAATTAGAAAATAATCAAAAGATTAATATTTTTAAAAAAAATGAGAATACCTCTCTCTCCGAATTATAGAAGGGGAGTAACTAGATACTCAGACAAGGTTGATGGTTGATATGCAGCCACTAAAAAATGGTACATAGCATACACTAACTCAAATTATACTGCTCAAACTATGGGATCCGCTATAGATCATCATTCATAATTAAGATCAGTTGAACCATCCCAACCTTTAGGCACTTGTTTGTAAAATTCAGAACCTTCACTACTTTTCATTTTTAACATCCATTGAATATTTGCCAATCAACCATTTAGAAGATTAAATCAGTCCTATTTTCGATTTAGAATCCAACTAAATCGAGACACTGAATTTATAAGGTTTATTTTAAGTTACATGTGCACAAAGTGTGCAAGTTCTTAGTGCCCGCGTACCAACTGTGGTAATCTCAAAGAGTATCAAAGTTCTTCTCAAACCAATGAGGGGTCGCAGTCCACTTAATGTGAAAGCATGGGGTGAGACTCCTATTATAGTTTCACCACCATTATGAAAATGATGGTGACTCATCTTCCTCACACATACTACCCACGTACAGCTATACAGATCATCAAAATTGTCGGGCACATCATGGATGGAGCATATAACTAGAATCGCACTGATCAAAGCAACCTAAGCATCCATTGATGGCTATCAAATTGATAGCCGAAAGTAAAATAGCTAGTGGTCAAAAATTTTAAGTGCAAAATTAGATGGTTACAGTCATCTTCTTAGTATAAGTTTTGGTTTAAACTCCATCCGCAATTGGATCAGTAATGTGCACAGTTTGAGGTACACATCATGTGTACAATCTCTTAGTGCATGTATATGGACCATCACACACTGCGAAAACTTTTATAAATTCAAGAGAGGGAGGGTTCAAATCATCAAAACTCCCTCCCTCCCTCCCATTTGCAACAAGTATTGTAGCCTTGTAGGCATTGGGTACAACACCCAATCTTTGTGGGCCCATCATGTTGTGTGTTTAACATCCACTCCGTCCATCTAGCATGCCGCTAGATGCTAGGCTCTGGTCAAAAAAAACTCAATGAACATCTCATGTGAACCATGCCACATGGAACAATTTTTTATTTCTATTTTTTTTTTACGAGAGAACATAAACTTTATTCAAAAGGCAGAATAGCCAGCTAAAATACAGGTGAAACTAAAAAGCAAGAAAGGTAGAAAAGAGAACTATATACAACTATATACATCTCCCTACTGGTTATTCATTTTATATTTACAATTACAAGTTTTCCCCAACCCTCTGTAGCTAAAGGGCTGTCCTGCATTGCAAGGCAAATCCTAGCCCATTCGATGGTATTTTGCCTTAGCAAGGACTACTGCTACAGTACCCTACTGGTTGAAACATCGAGAATTCCTCTCTTGACATATCAACCATAATCCCGCAAGCAGTGGTAGTATCACACTTTCATCCCTGTTTTACCCACTCCTCCTTGCCATGCTCGAAAGAAATCAGATATAGATTTTGGCAGCACCCATGAAACCCCAAATAAAAGGAAGATTTTATCCCAAATTCCCCTCGCGAAGGGACAATGCAGAAATAAATGGCCAACCAACTCACTATCCATCCAACAAAGGAGGCATGCATTGACTAGTATTAAACCTCACTTACGGAGATTATCAATGGCAAGGATCTTGTTCCACCTGCTACCACATGGAACAATGGAGAGGGAACGTCAACGAAAGGTTTGCATGTGGGGTCCGCTATGGTGTATGTATTCCATCAACCTACTCCTTTTTTGAGTTAATCAGCGCAATTAATAGGACTCAGAGTTGGACCTCTGAGTCAGACCAATATGTTGTTACTATCCCAGTTATCCTGCTTTAAATCTCAACATATTAGGAAGGCTTCATTTTCCAACCTTTTCTGCTGAAAGTTGTACTTGATTAAGAATAAGAACTATCCATTTATAACTCAATGCTGAGGGGGAGCATATCCAATCAGCCACTAAAAGTGGAGCAAGAAAAGGAATGGAAAAAAAAAAAAAACACCTAATGCACCCTTACTTGATTACCTACCCTTCATCAATCCAACATTAAACCAATAAAAATCTAATATCAAAACTAGTTGCATTCACTAGCAATTGCAACTTTGAGGCCACACCTGCTGTTTCTTCTAAGAATGAAGCACATCTAAAACGGCATGTGTATAATAAGAAGCAGAATGAAGCAAACAACTTATGGCTCAAGTGTGTAGCAATAGTTGCAGACTATAAACACCAGTGATCACAACAACTGCACTCGGATGGGGATGCATAATCAAAGGCTCAGAAACATACCTGCCCAACACATAGGGTACAAGCTTCACTGATGTCAATCCATACAGATAGTTGCCAAGAGAAAACGGAAGTAAAGGGCTCAAACGCAGAAGGGTGACAACTCTGAAACCATTCTCTCCAATCGCTTTATCAACGGCTAGAAATTTCTTGTTTCCTTCAACCAATTTCAGAATACGTTCACGGGCAAAATATCTTGCAATAAGAAAGGCAACAGTTGCTGCCACCTGAGAAAAGGGAGCCTCGAGAACATTAGTACCTGTAATTGATGACAAAACAGAACCAAAGATGAAGGGAGTCCATAACACAAGACCATCTTACCGTTCCACTGATAGAAACTATTATAGTTCCAGTAACAGTTCCAAAGAGAAGACCAGCCGACATGGTTAATGGAATAGCTGGAATTGCAAGGACCTACAACAATGGGAATGATTCAAGGTTATAGCAAGCACAAGAAACACTTCTTCTTTTTGAATGAATGAAAGAAGAGAAGCATGTTGGAATAACTGTCTTCCACTCTACCCGCAGATTTCAAAATTATTGGAGGCCTGGTGATAAAACCTCTCCTATTGTTCTGGATTTCATAACCAAAAAAGAGTCATATCCTTACTAGTTGTTGGACAATGCAAGAGAGTGCTAAAAGTTTTTGGCGAGCTGGACACACCTAAAAACACGGGCAGACCAATGTGTCCACCACAAAAAACAAGAATGCCATGATTACAGGTCCAACCCACTATTATTACATTATCATTTTGGGAGATTGTGCACGGGAGCATTTGGTGAATCCAGCCATCTGAATTTTGTGGGATGCACCAAATGCCACCACGTCTGCAAAATGAACGTGCCAAGCTGCATTTGGAAGCACAAGTGAATTGAATATGTAAAATCCAATTTAACCACAGGTAAAAACAATTGAAGATGTATCCAGTATTAATAATGAGGAAGTAGCCCTCACATCGCAATCATGTTTCTTTCAGCTCCAACTTGAAAGTAATGCAATGGCAACTTGGAGCAAAGGGAAGGAAAATACAATTTGGTCATCTCCACTTTATAGACTAAAGATCACAAGTTCTTCCAAATGCAACCTTAACTTATCAACTACTATTAGTCTGCAACATAGCAATATAAATCTGCACACGTTTTTAGATCCCATCTGATCATACCCAAAACCAGGTATATACCAGATGTTTCTATGGATTGGATGGTATTCTGATGATGCAGCACTGAAATAAATAAATAAAATTGCTGGCTTCAAGTTTCTCCCTTTTCTGCTCCAAATCAATATTAACAGCATGGTGATTCCAACCTGAAATACCATCAACATTGATTTGTGCAAGAGAGAGAGATAGAGATAGAGAGAGAGAGAGGAGCTAACAAACATCTAGATATACCCAAACCGGGAGATGACCAGATATTTATGCGGGCTGTACGATACCTTTCTTCTCTGCATTTGGCTGGCATAGCGTGGGAAACAAAAGGACGCATTTTGCAGGCCTCAGTTTTCTGCCTTTTCAGCTCTAAACCCATATCATTATATAGACAGCATTTCAATCCCAACCTGAAACACTATCAATATTGATATGGACCAGAGATAGAGGATCCAACAAACCCAACTACTTCATTACATCCGAGCCGTAGTAATCCATTTTTCACAGGGCGTTTGCTCTAAAGGATCAGAAACTAGCTAAATTGGCAGTCAAGTTAAAGAGAGGAATGGCTTGAAATAGCTACTTAGTTTGCTCCAGTTTGCAGATTGTTGGATGTTAGGCCCTTAAAATATAGCACATAAGAGTATAGTATGACACCGAGTTTATTAAAAAGGTACAATGCTGACGCTAAAGGGAGCTGCAAACCAAATTAATGCACCGAATTTGAGATGTAGATCTCACCTCCAATCCGGCATAAACAGCTACAAATAAAGCATATCCAGCTGGCCCATAACCTGTTTGAGGGAAGAACAGAACCACCAGCATACATTCCAAACCACCCAATCAGAATTCATTCCAAAACAACATAAATCCCAAAAACCATTTCTCATTCATGAAAGAGGAACTTTCCGAACAAACCCAAATCCAAAAAATGCCGAAATTAATCAAACCTAAATTCAACTAAAACCGCCCAAATTTCTCAAGAAATCCCAGATGGATCTTTGAAACTGAGACAGGAACTACCTTCGATGAAGCCCGATAACTGCGTCAAGAATGCGTTAATCTGATCCTTGTAAATGTACCCAACCCATCCGAAGCCTCCAACGACGCCGACAAGCAGAAGGCCTGCCAAGATGGTCCCTTTAAGGGCGGTCTCACCTTCGGAGCCGCCATCAGATTGGTCGTTGGCATCGTCGTCGTTCTTGGGGTTATTGAATCTGAGGTTTTGGGGGATGAAGGAAGCCTTTTGGAGGGTCTTTTTCTTGGATTCTTTGAGAGAAGAGCAGGGCTTGAAGACATGAAAGCGCTTGTGTCTAAAATTCGAGAGAAAGGAGGTGGGTCTGAGAGTGGTAATGAGGAGAGGTTGGAATGTGGGCGCAGGATAAGAGAGGGATGGGATTAGGGTGCGCATTTTAACGAGAGGTGGGTGTACGATAAGTGGTGAAGGACAAAGAATGCCATGTAGTAGTGAGAGGGAGGGGGAGAAGCAAGAGCAATCTCCTCTTTTGGTGTGTGATGGGAGCGCGGAGAATTTGGGAAGAGGCTAGTAAGCCCACGTGGCGGATTTCTAGCCAATGCACGGGTTCCAAGTGTGTAAAGAGGATTTCGTGTGGACCATTTTGTACACAGAGTATGGTAGAGGTCACACGAAGCTCACGTGCAGGGATAAGTTAGGAATAGGATTGGGTACTGAGTTACTCAGTACGCTTTTATCGTACTGAGTAAACACAGTTGGGCCTACCATGAATGAATGTGAGTCATCCACGCTGTCCATCCGTTTTACCAGACCATTTTAGTGGTTGATTCTAAAATAAAAGTATTCCTAAAGCTTAAGTGGACTACACTAGAGAAAATAATGCCAATAATAACTTTTACTGTTGAAACCCTGCTAGGGCTCACAGTGATGCTTCTTTTCCATCCAACATGTTCATGAGATTACACAGACATGGATGAAGGGAAAAGAAAATTTTCCAACTGTACGACCAGTATATGGCCCACAACCTTTGAGCCCACTCGCTTTTTGCCTTCCACGAATAATCCCTGGCTATACGGCCTCATTTCTCAGGTCGAAAATGCCCCTGCTTTCCTTCCTGAGGCGGATCGCCCGGTGCTCGAAGACGAGCGCTTACGCTCCTCGAACTCCGAATTGTACAAACGGTTCAAAAGATATAAACGTTGCATGGCCCCTACAGTTATGTATTTATTATATTCACAACGTTCATCCGTATTTCGAGATCATTTCGGAGCATTATCAAAAATAAAAAATTATGCCCAAAGATAAGCTGGACCACACCACAACGAGCAGCGGGAAAATAGATTTTAACCGTTAAAAATTTTGTAAGGCCCACCATAACATATATTTAACATCCAATCTATTCATAAGGTCACAAAGACCTGGATGAAGAGGAAAAACAAATTTCATAATGGTCCACGACTTCTGTGACCCATGAAAGGATTTCAATGGTAGACGTTCAATCCTCCGCAGCCTTTTACGGTGTGGTCCACTTGATAGCTAGATCTGGCTTATTTTTCGTCTCAAGCCTTAATAAGAGTTCGTCAGGACGGTTTGGATATAACACATACATCATAATGGAACCAATAAACAACGATAAAATTACAATAGGAAAAAAAAAAAAAAAATCAACCAGGCACGGCCGACTGGGTCGTCGACCCCGACTTGCTGTTCCACTCACCAGGTCGACCGGGTCCAACCCCAACTCGTTGTTCCACCTTTATATTTTTTTTTTATTTTTTTAATTTTTTTCTGTGGAGAACTTTTTCTCCTTTAAATTTTTCTCAAATGCATAATTATGTAAATAAGTATATATAAGTATATAAAAATATTTTTCTATCTCTTAATTCATTTCTTTATCTATTAATTTAACAAGCATATCTCCTAAAATATAATAAGTTACTTAACGTACCATATATGATTTTGGGTAGGAGAAGCTAATTTTGCCAACCAACATAGTAATTTTTCAAGATTCCATCGGGTCGATGGTTAAAAATCCACTTCACAGTTAATTCACTTCACTTCACGGTCATTTCCACGCACTTCGCGATTATTTCACTTCACTTCACCGTCATTCCTATGCATTTCACGATCATTCCCAGTGATTCCGTGTTGATTCACGGTCAATTCACTTCACTACACGACCATTTTCACGCACTTCGCGGTCATTTCACTTAACTTCACCGTCATTTCTATGCATTTCACGATCATTCCCGCCGATTCCATGTTGATTCACGGTCAACTCGATGCACTTCACGGTCAATTCACTTCACTTCATGGCCTTTTCCACGCACTTCGTGGTCATTTCACTTCACTTCACCGTCATTTTCATGCATTTCACGGTCATTCCCGACGATTCCGTGTTGATTCACGGTCAAATCGACGCACTTCACGGTCATTTCACTTCACTTCATGGCCATTTCCACGCACTTCGGGGTCATTTCACTTCACTTCACCGTCATTTCCATGCATTTCACGGTCATTCCCGGCAATTTCGTGTTGATTCACGGTCAATTCGACGCACTTCACGGTCAATTCACATCACTTCACGGCCATTTCCACGCACTTCGCGGTCATTTCACTTCACTTCACTGTCATTTCCATGCATTTCACGGTCATTCCCAGCGATTCTGTGTTGATTCACGGTCAATTCGACGCACTTCATGGTCAATTCACTTCACTTCACGGCCATTTCCACGCACTTCGTGGTCAATTCACTTAACTTCACCGTCATTTCCATGCATTTCACGGTCCTTCCCGGCGATTTCGTGTTGATTCACGGTCAATCGACACACTTCACGGTCAATTCACTTCACTACACGGCCATTTTCACGCACTTCGGGGTCATTTCACTTAACTTCACCGTCATTTCCATGCATTTCACAATCATTCCCGGCGATTCCGTGTTGATTCACGGTCAATTCGACGCACTTTACGGTCAATTCACTTCACTTCACGGCCATTTCCACGCACTTTGCGGTCATTTCACTTCACTTCACCGTCATTTCCATGCATTTCACGGTCATTCCCGACGATTCCGTGTTGATTCACGGTCAAATCGATGCACTTCACGGTCATTTCACTTCACTTCACGACCATTTCCACGCACTTCGCAGTCATTTCACTTCACTTCACCGTCATTTCCATGCATTTCACGGTCATTCCCGGCGATTCCGTGTTGATTCACGGTCAAATCGACGCACTTCACGGTCATTTCACTTCACTTCACGGCCATTTCCACGCACTTCGCGGTCATTTCACTTCACTTCACCGTCATTTCCATGCATTTCACGGTCATTCCCGGTGATTCCGTGTTGATTCACGATCAAATCGATGCACTTCACGGTCAATTCACTTCACTTCACAGCCATTTTCACACACTTCGCGGTCATTTCACTTCACTTCATTGTCATTTCCATGCATTTCACGGTCATTCCCGGCGATTCTGTGTTGATTCACGGTCAATTCAACGCACTTCACGGTCAATTCACTTCACTTCGCGGCCATTTCCGCGCACTTCGTGGTCAATTCACTTAACTTCACCGTCATTTCCATGCATTTCACGGTCATTCCGGGCGATTCCGTGTTGATTCACGATCAATTCACTTCACTTCACGGCCATTTCCACGCACTTCGCGGTCATTTCACTTCACTTCATCGTCATTTCCATGCATTTCACGATCATTCCCGGTGATTCCGTGTTGATTCACGGTCAATTCGACGCACTTCACGATCAATTCACTTCACTTCACGGCCATTTTCACGCACTTTGCGGTCAATTCACTTCACTTCACCGTCATTTTCATGCATTTCACGGTCATTCCTAACGATTCTGTGTTGATTCACGGTCAATTCGACGCACTTCATGGTCAATTCACTTCACTTCACGACCATTTTCACGCACTTCGCGATCAATTCACTTCACTTCACCGTCATTTCCATGCATTTCATGGTCATTCCCGGCGATTCCGTGTTGATTCACGGTCAATTCGACACACTTCACGGTCAATTCACTTCACTTCACGGCCATTTCCACGCACTTCGCGGTCAATTCACTTAACTTCACAGTCATTTTCATGCATTTCACGGTCATTCCCGCCGATTCCGTGTTGATTCACGGTCAATTCGACGCACTTCACGGTCAATTCACTTCACTTCACTTCACGGCTATTTCCATGCACTTCGTGGTCAATTCACTTAACTTCACCGTCATTTCCATGCATTTCACGGTCATTCCCGATGATTCCATGTTGATTCACGGTCAATTCGACGCACTTCACGGTCAATTCACTTCACTTCACGGCCATTTCCACACACTTCGCGGTCATTTCACTTCACTTCACCATCATTTCCATGCATTTCATGGTCATTTTCGGTGATTCCGTGTTGATTCACGATCAATTCGACGCACTTCACGGTCAATTCACTTCACTTCACGGCCATTTCCATGCACTTCACGGTCATTTCACTTCACTTCACCGTCATTTCCATGCATTTCACGGTCATTCCCGGCGATTCCGTGTTGATTCACGGTCAAATCGATGCACTTCACGGTCATTTCACTTCACTTCACGGCCATTTCCACGCACTTTGCGGTCATTTCACTTCACTTCACCGTCATTTCCATGCATTTCACGGTCATTTCCGGCGATTCCGTGTTGATTCACGGTCAAATCGACGCACTTCACGGTCAATTCACTTCACTTCACAGCCATTTCCACGCACTTCGCGGTCATTTCACTTCACTTCATTGTCATTTCCATGCATTTCACGGTCATTCCCGGCGATTCCGTATTGATTCACGGTCAATTCGACGCACTTCACAGTCAATTCACTTCACTTCACGGCCATTTCTGCGCACTTCGTGGTCAATTCACTTAACTTCACCATCATTTCCATGCATTTCACAGTCATTCCCGACGATTCCGTGTTGATTCACGGTCAATTCACTTCACTTCACGGCCATTTCCATGCACTTGCGGTCATTTCACTTCACTTGACCGTCATTTCCATGCATTTCACGATCATTCCCGGTGATTCCGTGTTGATTCACGGTCAATTCGACGCACTTCACGGTCAATTCACTTCACTTCCTGGCCATTTTCACGCACTTTGCGATCAATTCACTACACTTCACCGTCATTTCCATGCATTTCAAGATCATTTCCGGCGATTCCGTGTTGATTCACGGTCAATTCGACGCACTTCACGGTCAATTCACTTCACTTCACCGTCATTTCCATGCATTTCACGGTCATTTTCGGTGATTCCGTGTTGATTCACCGTCAATTCAACACACTTCACGGTCAATTCACTTCACTTCACGGCCATTTCCACGTACTTCGCGGTCAATTCACTTAACTTCACCATCATTTCCATGCATTTCACGGTCATTCCCAGCGATTTCGTGTTGATTCACGGTCAATTCGATGCACTTCACGATCAATTCACTTCACGGCCATTTTCACGCCCTTCGTGGTCAATTCACTTAACTTCACCGTCATTTCCATGCATTTCACGGTCATTCCTGACGATTCCATGTTGATTCACGGTCAATTCGACGCACTTCACGGTCAATTCACTTCACTTCACGGCCACTTCCACGCACTTCGCGATCATTTCACTTCACTTCACCATCATTTCCATGCATTTCACGGTCATTCTCGGCGATTCCGTGTTGATTCACGGTCAATTCGATGCACTTCACGGTCAATTCACTTCACTTCACGACCATTTTCACGCACTTCGCAATCAATTCACTTCACTTCGCCGTCATTTCCATGCATTTTACGGTCATTCCCGGTGATTCCGTGTTGATTCACGGTCAATTCGACGCACTTCACGGTCAATTCACTTCACTTCATGGCCATTTTCACTCACTTCGCGATCAATTCACTTAACTTCGCTGTCATTTCCATGCATTTCACGGTCATTCTTGACGATTCTGTGTTGATTCATGGTCAATTCACTTTACTTTACGGCCATTTCCACACACTTCGCGGTCATTTCACTTCACTTCACCGTCATTTCCATGCATTTCACAGTCATTCCCGGCGATTCCGTGTTAAGTCACGGTCAATTCGATGCACTTCACGATCAATTCACTTCACTTCATGGCCATTTTCACGCACTTCGCGGTCAATTCACTTCACTTCACCGTCATTTCCATGCATTTCACAGTCATTCTCGGCGATTCCGTGTTGATTCACGGTCAATTCGATGCACTTGACGGTCAATTCACTTCACCGTCATTTCCATGCATTTTACGGTCATTCCCGGCGATTCCGTGTTGATTCACAGTCAATTCGACGCACTTCACAGTCAATTCAATTCACTTCACGGCCATTTCCATGCACTTAGCGGCCATTTCACTTCACAACCATTTCCACGCACCGTGAAAGTGAAAGGGAATTGACCGTGAAATGCATGGAATTGGCCATGAAATGAAATGAATGAAATTGACCACGAACTGATTGAAATTGGCCACGAAGTGAATGAAATGAATTTTGGACCATCAACCTGATGGAATCTTGAAAAATAAGTAGATTGGTTAGCTAAAGTAGCATCTCCTACCCCCAAATCCTGGTACGTCAAGTAACTCTCATTGTGGTTTAAGAGATATATTTATTAAATGAATAAAGAACGAAATGAATAAAAAAAGAGATTTTTTTTTTTATATGCTTATATATACATATTTATATAAATATGTATTAGAGAAAATTGTAGGGGAGAAAAAGTTCTCCTTGTCAAAAATAAAAAGAAAAAAGAAAAAAAAGTACAAAGGTGAAAAAAAAGTACAGAGGTTTGCATGAATACATCCCAACATACTGCAATGTGATAAGTCAGGTCTTTTTTCCTTTAAATCTAGATTGTCTTCCAGTTGATCCAAACCATTTATATGATGAGTCCGGACTTAAGTTGCGGATAAGCTATAAATAAAATATCTTAAATTTGATCATTTCAACCATTTGAAAGTTGGTTCTTTTGCTTTGAAAATGGATGGTCACCATCCTTTGTGTAATCAAATGGTCAAAAACATTCAATATAGAATTCCGTTTACGTTCACGGTCATTTCGATGCACTTCACGGTCAATGCACTTCACTTCACGGCCATTTCGATGCACTTCAGCATCAATTCTCTTCACTTCACGGCCATTTTCATGCATTTCACAATCATATCCGGCAATTTCATTTACGTTTACGGTCATTTCGATGCACTTCACGGTCAATGCACTTCACTTCATGGCCATTTCGATGCACTTCACGATCAATTCTCTTCACTTCAGGGCCATTTCCATGCATTTCACGATCATATCCGGCAATTCCGTTTACGTTCACGGTCATTTCGATGCACTTCAAGGTTAATGCACTTCACTTCACGGCCATTTCGATGCACTTCACGATCAATTCTCTTCACTTCAGGGCCATTTCCATGCATTTCACGATCATATCCGGCAATTCTGTTTACGTTCACGGTCATTTCGATGCACTTCACGGTTAATGCACTTCACTTCACGGCCATTTCGATGCACTTCACGATCAATTCTCTTCACTTCAGGGCCATTTCCATGCATTTCACGATCATATCCGGTAATTCCGTTTACGTTCACGGTCATTTTGATGCACTTCACAATCAATGCACTTCACTTCACGGCCATTTCGATGCACCTCACGATCAATTCTCTTCACTTCATGGCCATTTTCATGCATTTCACGATCATATCCGACAATTTCATTTACGTTCACGGTCATTTCGATGCACTTCACGGTCAATGCACTTCACTTCACGGCCATTTCGATGCACTTCACGATCAATTCTCTTCACTTCAGGGCCATTTCCATGCATTTCACGATCATATCCGGCAATTCCGTTTACGTTCACGGTCATTTCGATGCACTTCATGGTTAATGCACTTCACTTCACGGCCATTTCGATGCACTTCATGATCAATTCTCTTCACTTCACGACCATTTCCATGCATTTCACGATCATATCCGGCAATTCCGTTTACGTTCACGGTCATTTCGATACACTTCACGGTCAATGCACTTCACTTCACGGCCATTTCGATGCACTTCACGATCAATTCTCTTCACTTCAGGGCCATTTCCATGCATTTCACGATTATATCTGGCAATTTCGTTTACGTTCACGGTCATTTCGATGACTTCACGGTCAATGCACTTCACTTCACGGCCATTTCGATGCACTTCACGATCAATTCTCTTCACTTCACGGCTATTTTCGTGCATTTCGTGATCATATCCGGCAATTCCGTTTATGTTCACGGTCATTTCAATGCACTTCACGGTCATTGAACTTCACTTCACGGCCATTTCGATGCACTTTACGATCAATTCTCTTCACTTCAGGGCCATTTCCATGCATTTCACGATCATATTCGGCAATTCTGTTTACGTTTACGGTCATTTCGATGCACTTCACGGTCAATGCACTTCACTTCATGGCCATTTCGATGCACTTCACGATCAATTCTCTTCACTTCAGGGCCATTTCCATGCATTTCACGATCATATCCGGCAATTCCGTTTACGTTCACGGTCATTTCGATGCACTTCAAGGTTAATGCACTTCACTTCACGGCCATTTCAATGCACTTCATGATCAATTCTCTTCATTTCAGGGCCATTTCCATGCATTTCACGATCATATCTGGCAATTCCGTTTACGTTCACGGTCATTTCGATGCACTTCACGGTTAATGCACTTCACTTCACGGCCATTTCGATGCACTTCACGATCAATTCTCTTCACTTCAGGGCCATTTCCATGCATTTCACGATCATATCCGGCAATTCCGTTTACGTTCACGGTCATTTTGATGCACTTCACAATCAATGCACTTCACTTCACGGCCATTTCGATGCACTTCACGATCAATTCTTTTCACTTCATGGCCATTTTCATGCATTTCACAATCATATCCGGCAATTCCATTTACGTTCACGGTCATTTCGATGCACTTCACGGTCAATGCACTTCACTTCACGGCCATTTTGATGCACTTCACGATCAATTCTCTTCACTTCACGGCCATTTTCATGCATTTCACGATCATATCCGGTAATTCCGTTTACGTTCACGGTCATTTCGATGCACTTCACGGTCAATGCACTTCACTTCACGGCCATTTCGATGTACTTCACGATCAATTCTCTTCACTTCACAGCCATTTCATAGTCATATCCGGCAATTCCGTTTACGTTCACGGCCATTTCGATGCATTTCACAGTCATATCCGGCAATTCCGTTTACGTTAACGGTCATTTCGATGCACTTCACAGTCAATGCACTTAACGATCATTTCCAAGCACTTCACGATCAATTTTCTGCATATAACGCAATGACAATTTGAAACATGCATGAACAAAATGATGGTGATAAATTTATGAACTCAAATCTACTCCTGTAGTGCTTCTTTCAACTGAGAAATATGCTCCTGTAGTGCTTCTTTACCCACTGCATTTGCAGGGATTACAATCTCAAGGGTGGAGGGCAATCTGCAAAATGTACAACATAGAAGCAAATAAATAAGCTGAAAAAGAGAACAAGAACATAAACAAAGACTATGATAGGAGATACTGACCCTGAATATGACTTTGATGAATCCGGGGAAATCAATCCATATCCATTCTCCCCACCCTTCATATAGTTCAAATTCCAGAAAAAGAAAAGGAAAGTAAGCTCATCAAGGGATTGGAATATTTTATTGGAAAATGTATATGAATGCAGCATTTCACATGTAAAAATAAAATCAGCCATAGTTGTTCTACTATTTATAAGCACACTGAGTAGTCGTGTTTAAAGAAAATGTTGAAAATAGGCCTATCAATTTCTGAGCATGAATCAATTACTAAAATTTGTCAATTTTTGGGAAAAAAAGTATAATGAATCCCCTTTTCTTCTTTTAAGAAAAAATTGGTGGTGTGTGTGTGTCATGTGTGTAAGTGATCCAGATTCCAAGGTTCAATCCCTGGTAGTGTTGCCTTTCCTGGAAAAAAATAAAAAAAAACATTGGTGGAGGAATGCTAGGCAGAACTAATGGTGCAGGGAGATTGCCTGAGTACAGGGAATCAGCACCAGGAGCACTGCGAGGACCTTCCCTGTCTTTTAAAACATAATCTTTAAGCCTCAAAACAATATGAACAAGTGCATCTCTCATACAACCAACCTCTCCAATCACCTAAATGGGCAAGATTAAAAACAAATTAAGTAATCATTAAATGCATGGAAATAGTCGTGAAGTGGAAACACACCTCCACCAGTTCACCACCCTCTTCAGCACATCTTGGCTTTTCATGTTTTGAGATGCGAATATCAGCTTTTGTACTCTTGCGCATCTCATTTATAATAGCACTGCTCTTGCCAATGAGACAGCCAATAGTCTTGGATGGAACAAGAATGCGAATGTTGACAGTGTCATCATCATCATTGTCATTGATCTTTCCTTGCAGCAGTAGAACAGCTTCGACAGCAGTAGATAAGCAACGTGATCAGCACAAATAATTAAAAAAAAAAAAACTATGGAAAATAAATTTTTTTTCTTAAAAAAAAAAAAGCTATGAAAGTTTAAGTGGATAAGCTATTCACTTTTTAGAATGTAATGATAACTTTGCAAATACTTAAGGCCTCAAGAAACCAAGTAAGCTATTCACCCAACTCAAAACTTATTGGATCAAACACTTCATCCCAGATAGCCCACATACCTTCTAACATAGTTGTATAACTCATTGACTCAACTCAAAACTTGTACGAGTTGAGTACAAGTGAACTTGACTCGGCAAAATTTCAAGCTGAGTCATTAGAAAACTCAATCATTAGAAAACAATGGATTCATGAATGCCTACACAAGTGGGCCTCATGACAGAAAACAGTGGATATTGAATGCTTAAACAAAGGTAAACAGTAGGGGTCGACCGGGTCATTCCCGGTCGACCCCGACTCTCTGGACAGTTACCCGGTCGACCGGGTTGTGACCCAGTCGACCCCATTTTTTTGAATTTTAGTGAAATGGGGTCAACCTGGTCGACCCCATTTTTTTGAATTTTAGTGAAATGGGGTCGACCGGGTTTTTAGTGAAATGGGGTCGACCGGGTCCAAACCCGGTCGACTGTGTAACTGTCCAGAGAGTTGGGGTCGACCGGGAATGACCCGGTCGACCCCGACTGTTTACCTTTGTTTAAGCATTCAATATCCACTGTTTTTCATTATGGGTTACATTGAGCTTTGGATCTACTTCATTTTGTGGTACATGATCTTTTCGCTTCACTTCACCATCATTTCCATGCATTTCACGGTCTTTTCGCTTCACTTCACCATCATTTCCATGCACTTCACGGTCTTTTCACCATCATTTCCATGCATTTCGCGGTCATTCCAAACAATTCCGTGTTGATTCTTGGTTTCCATGGCACGTGAACCATGTATAAAGGTGTGTGTGGAATGGTTACCTGCATGGCTACCAAACCCTAAATTGTGGTATTCTTAGTTTCAGCCTGTTAATCACATATTGTAAATTAAAATCAAAATCAAAATATCATATGCCTATTTAGACACATGAAAATGTAGTTTGTCTGCATGCATAAATGTTCACATTACCAAAAAAAAAAGAAAAAAAGAAAACCATTTCCTATAAAAACACAAACAGTACAAATGGAGCACACTAACAGGATAGACAGATTGCAAACCACAACGAAAATATTACCATTAAATGAATATTCTATAACCAATAGAAAATATAGCAAACAAAAAAGGAAACATCCCAGAACTGCTCTCTAGAAAACTTTCATATTAAGTGTAAGACCAAATTTTCCTTATGATTTTAGCTTCTCAATCAAGGAGCAATGACTATCAACCAGTCGAAGAGCATATCAATGGAAATCTCAAATTCCTGCAAAGAAAATCACCCTGATGACTCACCTCATGCACCAAAATCTGCTTCATGGCTAAAGAGAGTCCAGAACGTCCACAATGGTATCCCTTTTTACACAAAAAGAAATCAAGTCAAGACACAGAACGGATTTAGGTCATGTTACGTTTCTCAAAAGGTATGGTGAGCAATTGAACCTTGAAGTTAACAAAGTCACTGATTGGTGGATCAAACGAAAGCGTTGAAGCATCAGAAGTTGCTTCATGTCTCTGGGTAATGGGTTGAGGCTCAGGTTTCAAGTTCTTATATGTAATGGAATATGAAACCATTGTATCCACTAGTTGAGCCAGATCACCCTTCTCTCTCTCTGACAGCAAGTGCAGTGCTACCTGAGAAAAGACATCAAAACATTCTAAAAATCAGAGCATTAAAGCACATCACTTCAACCATTTAAAATGTCCTGCATTAACCTAATAGTTATTCCATTTGAAGATTTTCTAACAGTAGCCATCAAACTTTTTCTATTTATTTCAGTTTAATGGATTTCCGGTGAATTAAAGATCTTCGAATTCACATTCAAATTTATTTCAGTTGTGTGGCTCATGTGCATCAGAAATTCGCACTACCACTTCTCTCTATCCGAATTGAAATTGAACTCAACCTACTGTGTTGCAAGCAGCCCCTATTTACCCACCCAAAAATTGTTTGGAACAAACCTAGAAACCTTGAATATAATAAAGCAGATGTCACACCATTTTGTGGGTATATATGTGATTGTGACGATCAACGATTCACCTTTGTATACTAACTCCATGAATGTTCACATTACCAACAAAAAAGAAACTTCTGCTCTTCTTTTTATATGGTCCAAATTGTAGAGAGATCAATGCCCCCATATGAAACCAATGAAAGCCATCGAGTCATGTTCGAAACCACTGAAAGCCACCGGGTCTTCGGGTATTGCCTCGTTAACGTGCTCCATTGTCTTGATGAATAAAGGGATGTACTGATCTGAATGCTCCAACTGTGCTACCAATAACATTCTCACATCTTTATCGTCTTCAATAACAATCGGAGGAACCGATTCATTTATGCAGGGAAACAATGCTTTCAACCTAATATCATAATCCTCAGGTTTACACTTCGCAATCTTGTACATTTTCGATAGAAGCTCATCATATGTGGTATCAACACCCACAACAGTAGTTTTGGAGTATCCACCCTTGTACGTGTATCGATTGTTTTCGCTTACTAACTCCCCATTATATGAGCATAGGATCATTATCGAAGACATTTTTTGAAAACAAACACAATAATATAACTTGTTTAGCATTCACATGTATAAGGTGGATTTGACTAAGTAGTAGGAAATACAGCATTATACTAGCTCGAATGTAACCGACTTATCGGTCAAATTTTTTAAGTGAAGTGAAGGGAATTGACTGTGAAATGCATGGAATTGACCGTGAAGTGAAGGGAATTGATCGTGAAATACATGAAATTGACCATGAAGTGAAGGGGAATCCATGGAATTAACCATTAAATGCATGGAATTGACCGTGAAATGCATTGCATTGACTGTGAACTGAAGGGAATTGACTGTGAAATGCATTGAATTGACCATGAATTGCATTGAATTGACCGTGAAGTGAAGGGAATTAGCCGTGAAATGCATGGAATTGACCGCTAAATGCATTGAATTGACTGTGAAGTGAAGGGGAATCGGTGGAATTAATCGTGAAATGAATAGAAATGACTGTGAAGTGAAGGAAATTGAGCGTGAAATGCATGGAATTGACCGTGAAGTGAAAGGAATTGAGCATGAAATGCATGGAATTGACCGTGAAGTGAAGGGGACTCGCATGGAATTAACAGTGAAATGCATGGAATTGACCGTGAAGTGAAGCAAATTGACCACGAAGTGCATAAAATTGACCTTGAAATGAATGTCTTATTGACTGTGAAATTCGAATCGTATCGGCATGAAATTCCCAAATTCAAAGAAAGCAACAAATGTATTCAATATATAACCTTCACAGTCGTATTACAAAAAAGGCAATACAAATTTGACGGTCGTATTATAAAAATGCACTACAATTTGAAGCTAAAATGCGTGAACTTGACCAAGTAGTGCATGAAGTTGACTGATCAATTCTGTAAATTGACCGGGAACTAAGGGCTTGTTTGATTTTCCAAAGAGAATGTAAATACCTGTAAACAACCAATTATTACAGTTTCACATATTTGAAAATAGCAGTGTATTCCTGCTTTGAAAAATGGGTCCAAAGTTACTGGCATAATTTTTTGTAGGCCACACCGTCATGTTTATGACGTATCCGCATCGTCCATCCATTTTACCATAACATTTTGAGGCATGAGCTGAAAAATTAGAAAAATCCAACATTCAAGTGGCCTACACCAAAGTAAACAATGGCTCTAAGAAGTTTTTAATGGTAAGTATTTAATTACATTTTAACTGTGGTGTGGTCCACTTGAGCTTTGAATCTACTTCATTTTTTGCTTCGTGGCCTAAATTCAGTTGTCATTATGGATGGACAGTGTGGATAATCCACCTACATCATGGTGGGCCCCACTTTCATTTGGCAGTCTCCTTGAAGCTAATTACCCAGGGAAATAATTATTGCCCATTTCTACTGTATTTACATTTATCCGAAGAAATCAAACATGCCTGGAGTAAAATTGACCCCGAAAATTTAGGGCACGAGCCCGAAAATTCAACAATGCATGAAATTGACCACAAATTTCTAGAACATTTGTTAAGAATTTAAACGTCCTTACCGTATCAGTAAAATCTTATTCGAGAATAATAATAAGAGTACCTTGGTGTGAAACACGTTCTTTGGATACAAGTCTTCAAGATCTCAAATTTATCAATGCATCCACGTCCTCTTAGAAAAAGAAAACTGATCACCTCGAGTAATGGATGATACAAGATGTAATGTGACGGTTGGATGGGGATTCTATGGAGATCGGAGATTTCACGGAGAAAATGGGTGAAAATAGGGATTAGGGATGGCGGGGAGAGTTAGTACGTGTATTTGCGTGTAAGGCAGTATACGCAGTCATATTTTTAGAGTAAGGGCATTTTCGTCATGTACAGAGGCGTCCGTACAGCATAGACTTATTTTTGAAAGCTTAAAAAGCAGTGGGCTTCAAAAGGCTGGTGGGCCATATATGGCTCGTACGGCTGGAAATTTCCTATCAGCTTGATCCAAAACTTCTATGAGCCCCAGGAAATTTTCAATGGTAGAATTTCAATTCACACTATTTTCCGTGGTCAGCTCTACTTGATATTTGGATATATCTCATTTTTGAGATCAAGCCATATAATTATCTTTAAAAATGGATGGACGGAGTAGATAAAATATGTAAATCACGGTGGACCCCACAGAATTTACTCGGTACGCTTACTGTACTGAGTTACTCAGTACGCAATCCGCTTCCCAGCAAGGGGTCCATCTAGTGGGCCGTATGATGGATGGCTCATTTCCGAAAGACGTTTTGGATGATCTAATCCGTCTGCTTTCTTCATCGCCCGTACGAAAGGTTTGAGGTTTAACAGTTCTTGCTTTCTGCCGTTAGTTTTGGAGGCCACTTGTCAGATGACTTGGAGTATGCGATGTACGCCATCGGTATTAGTAGCAGCAAGATGGACGGTCTCAGATGACAATTAACATCGCGCATGGGATGCATATAGATGGTACCACCGTATTCCTGTTTTTCCGTCTTTACCATATCATCACCAAGCGGATTGCATGTGCCGCCGGGCACGGACGCGGATTCCCTGCGAAAGCCTTCTGCAGTAAGCTCCTGAAATCGAATTGCGTACTGAGTTACTCAGTACGCTTTAATCGTACTTAGTAAACTCAGTTGGGACCACTGTAAATGTATGTGGTTTATCCACACCGTCCATTCATTTTTCCGAATAATTTTAGGCGTTGATCTCAAAATTTAAGTAAATCCAAAACTCAAGTGGACCATGCCACAGGAAAGAGTGTGGAATAATGATTTCCACCGTTGAAACCTTCCTAGGGCCCACAGTAATGTTTATTTTTCATCAAAGCTATTCATATGATCACAAAGACATAGATGAAGAGAAAACACAAATATCAGCTTGATCCAAAACTTCCTCCAAGAATTTTTCAATGGTAGAGGTTCAATAAAACTGTTTCATGTAGTGTGGTCCGCTTAAGCTTTATATATACTCCATATATTTATACGTTAAAATGGATAAACAGAGTGGATAAAATAAATAAATAAGTGTAGACCTACGGAGTTTACTCAGTACGCAATCCACTTCTTGTGCTCGGATGTTACGTTTTCAAGAAATTCATTGTGGGAGCTCATTTTAGAATATGAGACCAATAATTAAGTGTATCTAAGACTCAAGTGGACCGAGATGGGATATTGGGGAAAGTCTTTCCCACCGTTGAAACTTTCCTGGATCTACCCTATATTTATATGTCATTCAAACCTTTTATAAGGTCATTCCCATACGGATGCAGTGAAACATCAAAAACTTCACCTGATATCAAACTCTGCAGCTATAGGAATGTTTCAACCGATGGTCACTGAATCTACAATGTTTTCTCTCACACGGTCCACTTAGCTTTTGGATACACCTCATTTTTTGTTGCATGTTTTAAAATAACCTCCCAAAACATATGTAAGTTGTGGATTTATCACAAATATGGCGTTGGACCCATCTAGCATACCAGTGCAGGAACTTCTTTCGAACGGCTTGTGCTGGGATGTTAGGTGGGGCCCACAATGATGTTTTTGAGAAATCCACACTGTCCATCTGTTGTGGGAGCTCATTTTAGAATACGAGACCAATAATTAAGTGGATCTGCGACTCAAGTGGACCGGACGAGAGGGGAAATTGGGGAAAGACTTTCTTACCATTAAAACTTTTCTAAGATCTACCTTGATATTTATATGTCATCCAAACCTTTTATAAGGTCATTCCCACTCGGATATAGTGAAATCAGAAATGTTTTAAGCGATGGTCACTGAATCTGCATTGTTTCCTCTCATATGGCCTACTTAGCTTTTTGATACACCTCATTTTTGGTCACATGTTCTAAAATAGCCTCCCAAAATGGATGGATGGTGTGGATTTATTAGAAACATTACATTGGGACCATCTACAATCCCAGTGCGGGAACTTCTTGCGAAAGTCTTTCGTAGGAAATTCACGTCCCAAGGCTAGTGGGCCCACATAGATGTACATAATAAATCCACTTCGTCCATCTGTTTTTAAATCTCACAATAGGTTAACAAAATTTAAATTAGGCAAATTCAAAGCTCATGTGGGCCACCACAAATGAAACAATGGAAACGGAAACATCCACCGTTGAAACCTTCCTGGAACTGTCCGTTATGTGTATATTCCATCTAGACCGTTCATATGATTATTACCAATAAGATAAACTATAGGAACAAATATCATCCTGATTAAAACTTCTATCACCCCCAGTTGTTCAATCCCCGCTGTTTTATGTGGTGTGTCCCACATCAGTTTTGGATATGCCTAATTTTTAGTTTCCTATATTATTGTAGCCTTTAAAAATAGATGGACCGAGGAGATTTTTCAAGAACATATTTGTGTCCCCACATAGCTTCGGCATAAGTATATCTTTGTGCCATGCAATGCCCACATTATCCCAATTTTCGAACGGGAGCCGATTAGGTAAGGCTGGACCTCACCCAAGATGATCAGACCGTTACTGTTGGGCCCACATTGATGCGTGTATGTTACGTCCATGTCGTTCATCCACTTTTCTATATTATTTGAGGGCATGAGACTAAGAATAAACATATCCAAATCTAAGCTACATTATGATATAAAAATAAGGTGTTTTGTATTTATTATGAAATGGCCATAGATGTCAATACACATAAGTAACAGTCATTACTGTTATGCGGTATGGGATTAAATGGGACAGTTAGTTTTTCGGGACTGTATTGATCATTATGTGGATATTATGGGGCATCACGACTGTCAACACTGTGAAGACTGAAAAAATGTCTTTTTTTTTATTTATTTAAATCTATTTTTCTCTTTATTTTTTCAATTTCCTCATTCTATAATTTTTTCTATATTATTTTATAGCATATTTCGACAACCTTACTATAATTTTTAATATTAAAACAGTACATTGAAGCGATTTAAGTGAATGGAAGCTCCAAGGGCATTGTTTTAAAAAATTTTAAAAAGTAGCATTTTATATGGTTTTTTATTTCTAGTGTTAATGTTTGATTATGATGTGTAAATATTAGAGACATATAACTATATATGTTCATAAAATCACCAAACAATCTGATACAACACTCTAAAAAAAGAGTAGCTCATTACACTAGCATCAACTTGTTCAAAACAATAAATAAATACACATTTGAAATATTTAAATCAATCTAAAATCTGTAAAAAAAAAAAAAAAGAACATTTAGAATTTTTCAAGCAAGAAAAAAATTCAACCATTATAGGAGTTATAACGGCCATTACACCCCATATCATTAATAATAGTGACCATTACTGCTGCTATTACACATACGGAATACCTTGTATAAGAAATAGTGGTGATTGACCGTCAAAAACTTCTTATAGGCTACAAAAGTTTTAAATCGAGCTGATATTTGTTTTTTCCCATCATCTGGGTTAGTTTGACCTCATCAACCAATTGGATGTCAAATAAACATTACTGAAACATTACGATGGGTCATAGGAAATTTTTAATCGTAGGCCATTCGTTCACCAATGTTTCTAATAGTATGGTCTGCCTTAGTTTTGGATCTGTTTCATTTTTTTTGGATCATGCCCTAAAATAATTTGTCGAAACAGATGGAAAAAGTGGATATCGAATACATACATCAAGGTAGGTCTTGCAATAAGGGTCGCACCGAGGTCGTGCAACCCAACCTCACCCAAGATGGTGTGGCCTTAGGGCCCACCTTGATATATGTATTCAACATTCAACGGTCTGGACCATATATTTTACGTTAGATAACTGATTCCTGATTGCGAGATACTCCCGATCTAAGGTCCAACGGTCCGGATCACTTCTGTCGTCGGCTGGGCCTTTTTCGATCCATCTTAGCTAGGAAACTGTCCGCGACCCGCTCTACATCAAAATGCTACCCGCGAGCAAGTGTTATACGCTCTTAGTTTTCTTCTTGATGCTGGATGCTATTGGATGCACTATTGACTCAAATGTGATAATGCAATTAACTCAAAGTCGTCATTAACCAATACGAAATATTAGAATTTATGGTCAACTAGAAATTGTATAATCTCTTAAGGAATGAAAGAACAAAAGATCTTTCGACTCAAATGACTCCTACAATTGGTCTATTGGCGGAAACTCTTAAGTAAGGGCCTCAGTGGCCTAAAAATGAATGAGTTAGGCACTTTTGTCCTCATATATAGAGTGTTGCGGTCTTTACTTTATGTTATTTTGAATTTTTTAGGGATTCAAAGAGTTCTACGAGAGACTATGGGCCTGTTTGTTAAATCTAAAGTTCGAAGTCTGAATCTAAAGTTGGAAAAGTAGCCGTGAATCCAGAGCAACATTAAGACTATTTGAAATATTATAATTTGACATATTTATCCATATAAAATAATTTTAATTGAATTTCTACATTAAAATTTTCATAGATTATGGAATGTTTATTTGCTATCTAACCCGTTGATATGGTGAAAAAGACCCCGATGAAGAGACCACATAAATATCATGTACTTAATCCTAAGCTTTTGTAGCCCATAATAAATTTTTAATGTATGTCTTTTATTTATGCCATTCATTCATTTTTCCATATCATTTTAAGGAATGATCCAAAAAATGAAGATGATCCAAATCTCATGTGGCACAGAACTTTCATGGCCCATTAATGGATAGTCACCACCGTTTTCTATGTTATGGTCTACTTGATAATTGGATTCGCTTAAATTTTTTTTTTTTTTTGTTTTATTACAATGCCCTGAAATGAGCTTTCAATATGGATGAAGGGTGTGGATGTAGTCATAACATCACAGTGGGCCCCACAGTCAGGCATCCCACCCACCTCGGTGGATCAAGGGTCTCACCTAATTTGCTTCCTAGACAGGAATTGCGTGCTACGCCCACCAGCCGGAGGCCTGGTGTACCACACATAACCAATCTAGACAGTGGGTTGACGTCAGCAAGTTTTGTGGGTCCCATCATAAGGTACGTGTTATATCCCAACCATCCTTCCATTTGGAGAGCTCATCCTAAACTTGAACCGAAAAGTAAGACATATCCAATGATCAAGTGGACCATACTGTAAAAAGTTGATCGTCTACCATTAAAACCCTTTCGTGGGTCACAGAAGTTTTAAATCAATATGATATTTGTTTTTCCTCTTCATCTAGGTCTTTGTGACCTTATGAACAGATTGGATGGAAAATAAGCACTATGGTGGGCCCTATGAATGTTTTAACGGTAAGAATTATTGTCCCACTGCTATTTCTGGTATGGTTCATTTAAGATCTGAATATGAATAATTTTTGGTACCATTCTCTAAAATGATCTCAAAACGGTGTGGATATAATACATAACATCATTTTGGGGCTAGGAAACTTTGATATCCTTTTGAATTGTTGGTACGACGACTTTATATTCGCATGATACGTACCTACATCTGGTACACCAGCCACTCTGTTTCCACCGTAATTGAGCTAGAGACGGAAGGTCCTATAAAGGAGGTTTGTGGGGCCTACTGTGATGTATATATCACTTTAGAAATTAACACAAAAAACAAGGTAGATCTAGGACTTGAATGGGCCACGCTACAAGAAACCGTGAGAATTGGGTGCTTATCATTCAAAACTTCTTGAGGCGAGGTAAGGATATGATCAAGCTGATTTTTGTATTTTCACTTAATACATATTTGTGTGAACTTATAAAGAGGTTGGATGGCAAATAAGCTTTATTGTGGACTTCAAAAAGGTTTTAACGTTTCCATTCCCACAACTTTAAGTGATATGGCTGACTTAAGCGTTGAGTGTGCTTATTTGATGAGATCATGCTCTAGAATGATATAGAAAAGTTGATAGACGGTGTGGATGTAACACATAAATTATAGCGGGCCTAGAGAAGTGCGTTGCATTAAAAGTTGAGTTGTGTATTACATAAAGAAGAAAATCTCTCTTGCCAAGGTCAATATTGAAATTTTTTAAAGATTTGGTGGAGCGCATTCTAGATTCACCGTTAAGCTAGGCCTTGTTTGTCGAAAAAAGTTAGCATAAAATTAGAGAATGCTTTCTTTGTTCGCCGTTAACAAACACCACTAAATAGGGTGCTTTCAAAATTCTGCATTAAGTAAAAAAAATTCAGTGTTAACAAACATGCCTACATCTAGGGTCCAAGTGGACAAACCCCAAAAGAAAAGGCAAGAAAAAAAAAAACAACAGTAACAGAAATTGAAGACAAAATGTGTGAACTAGAATGTAATTTAATTTGAGATGTGAGAAAGAGAATGAGAGACTCGATACTCTTATCTCAAAGAGATGATCTTGCATTCTTAACCTTAACCCTACTTGTAAACTTTAGCAAACCTTTTATTTCCTTGTAATTTTCTCTCTTTTTCTTTCTTGAAGCTGGGAGCCTTTTTAGCATAGTGAAGGGAGATCTCCCGTGAAACCTCTATGAGCACACTTCTTACCCAAAAGACCCTCACTCTTAAACCCACTTATTCACCTCTCACCATCTTCCCTGGCCTTTGTTGGGCATGAGGAGTCATGATAAATGAGGGAAACAAGCTACACTTTTATATTATAGACCAGTGCTTATGTTATAACTTTTTGTGCTTTTTAAGGTCTATCGAGTTATAAGAGTTGTCTTGGTTGATAGGTGCATTTTTTTGGGACTAACAAGAATAAAATTCTCGTTAGTACCTTTTCATGTATTTCGATGCATTTTTTACATCTCAACAGTTACGCTTCGAAATTCAATGCTGAAGTTGGCTAAACTCAACTCCAAATTTAAAGTCGTGATTAAATTTCAAACATTCACAACCACTATTTCATAAAATTACACTATAATAAATAAACATTCATTCAATGTAATGTTTAAAATAATGTGTTAAATTATATAGAGCATCGATTTCTTAAAATGTGCTTCAGAATTTGAGATTGGACATTATGATTTTTGACTAAGAATAGCTGTGGTCTATGAATCTCAGTACCCCAATATATTATAATCGACACATGTACTAAGGACACACTTAAAAGCATCATATTATGAGATGTATGGCCATCCTATGCGAGTGGACTCAAATGGGTGAGGATGGGAACTCTCCACCATCATGACCAACTTGATGTTGGTGTGCCTTTTCCTTTAACCCACATAGGAGTATATGCGTTCCATGATATAGGATTGATGGTGGACCTTTGGATACTTACATTTGTTGAATCGACATCAAGTCACAGGTTTGAGGGGCCCATTAGCTTATATTATGATCAATGTGATCGTGAACTTAATGGTGCATAAAAGACTATCAACTCTTTAACTTAATAATATGCAAGGTTTATGATTCTGATTGATTGATTTTAGCTCGTCTTACAAGATCAATACAAAGCCATTAAAAGTAGACGTAGTTGGGTTCTTCCATTATAATCTATTAGTTCTTGCAAAGGCCAATAAGGAATCTATTAGATTTACTTAGGGGCATATGTATGGCTAGATTTTAATCAAATCAACAGTAATCAAGTGATTTTATTACTGAGTGCCCAACACTTAAAAGGTTTTTAACTGGTTTTCAAACCTTTTCAACCATTGAAATTTATTATAACCGATAAATCAATTTTGGTCGCATTTAATGATGACACGATGCCCTGGATCTGATAGTATGCTACTTGATCATCATTGAATAGAGATATCAAGTGGACGGTCATGATAGTAGAAGGATTGGATTATCAGTATATGCATGAATAAAGTATTTTTACGATTTTTCTTCAAGTGGGATATATCAAAGTTCATAGAGTGGTGATGCACCATTCTTACATCTACTCCCAAAATTCTAACTCCTCCTCGTATAAGATGATATTATAAAGAGAAGGGTAAATGATTAGAAAGCCCTAAATGCCCCCTTCAAAATACTTATTTAAGGTGTTAGATTGAATTTATGGTCAAATTTTATTGAAAAAAAAATATTTATATATTAATGTTTTCAATGAGCTTCAATAGATCAAGTTTGCTAAGATAAAATCTATTCAATTTCAAAAGTAGATGAGTGTGTGTTATAATTAGAGCGTAGAAATTTGTATAAGTGCATATATGGAACCAAACATGCCTGATTGAGTGTGATCAAATAAGCGATATGGGACAAGTGGTTAGAGAATAAAATAAATTATTTCTTGTCCACTTGTCGAGTTTTTGATGAGGTGTCATTTTATTACAAAGAATTATAATTTATAACCTTAAATCTCCCACTTTAGATCTACTTGATTGGAGGGAGCAATGTAATTCAGTATACCTCATTACCATCATAACTTAAGTGGTAATTAGTGAAAAAAATGTAGAAGTATGAGCCCTCAATATCTAATGGTCTACACGATATGGAACCCTCATGAAGCTGAAGATTAACGCTCCAGATCCAGTGGCCCGCCTATTTACTATTGGAGCAGATGAGTCTTTTCACCTTTCTGATTCAACGGTATAGATGACCCCCGATTATGATCTATGGTTCAAATCATCCTAAGTTTAGATGGCACCAGAAGTTATTTGCTCTTATCCCTATCTCTCCATCTAAAATCAAATTCAATTTTGAATTTAAAAACCAACCGAAAAGAAGAGGCTATAGGTGGTGAAATTCCACTAGTATAAGTGTGTGGGGTGTGTTAAAAAAATAAATGAAAAGAAGAGGCTGGAAGAGGCCTAAAAACATGGGACTCACCCACTAGTGATTACTACAAGTGGGCCCCACTGGCCTATGTCCAACAATTAGTCTCCATATTAGGGCTTTAAGTACAAAAAATGAGTGTAAGACTTTTGTTTGGCATATTTCTTTCACCTCTTAAGCCCTACTATGGAAAAAAATCTTCCTTCCTAGAAATTCAAGTCTAAAAAATATAAGGATCCCCAATGGTGTTAGTTTTTTCAATTACATATGTAAATTGGAATAAATAATTACTAATAATGACTTTTGAAAGGTGTTTGTTTAAGAGTAAAATACACACATAATTATGCCTTGAAAACCGTGTTAAGTGCATGAAATCCAACACGAATAGGGTACTGTTAAAATCTGCGTCTTAAAGTTATTTGTGTGTGTGATCCATGCCATCTATCCATTTTACCATCTAATTTTAGGGCATGAGTCTAAAAATGATACAAATTAGAAGCTCAAGTTGACTATGCCACAAGAAATAAGATGGTTAATGACGTCCACTGTTCAAAGTTGAAACCTTTTAAAGGTCTACAGGGATGTATATCTATCATCCAACTCGTTCATAAGATCACAATACTAACACGTATAAAGGGTATATACAAATACCAGCTTGATCCAAAACTTCTATAGCCCCAAAGAAGTCGGGTATTCAATTCTCACCATTTCCTATGATGTGGTCCACTCGAGCTTCCGATCTCATTTTTTTGGCTCATGCCCTAAAAAAGGGCTGGTTGAATGGATGTATGATTTACAATGTAATTTATAAAGTGAGAAGCTTTGCAAACAAGCTCTTTGTCAATTAATGTCAACCATGGGATTGCTGTTATAAATACACATGTAAATAATTATTACACGCTTATCCTTATTTACACTGGTAAGTGAAAAAACAAACACTGCCTGGTGTGTATAGTATTATCTTCCATCATAGTTGAGCAACAACAATCTTAGTTTGCTTTCATTCACCTTTGTGCATGTTGGCATGCCACAAAGAAGACTATTGTGGTTAGGCATTCAAGAGAATTTTAATTTTAATTTTTAAAAATTAGTATATTTTTTAGTATTTTTCTTACATAAATTACATAATTAGTATATTTCATTAGGTTTAGTAGCTAAATTTACTAATTACTTCGTCTACAAAAGTGGTGTAGATGGTGAGCTCATGGCAATTGAAAAATGAAAAGAGAACCTCTAATTTATGAAATTCGAAAATTATTGTTTTAGAGGGTTAAGCTGGGCAATGTCCTTCCTAGCAAAATTTCTATCATGTAGACATTGAACAAATGGTTGTGATCATATGATGAGAGAGTGGTTTAAAAAGGATGTGCAATCAAAGGTAAACCCCATGTTGCAAAATATACAAATAAATTTCTTCTCTAGTTTAGTCAATATGAACAATGAAGTTTCCAAACCATTGCTTAGATGATTATCATCATTTTATCTGAATAGTTCTTGACATCGAAGAGAAATTAAAAGTGGGCCCCACATGATGAACAATAGTTAAACTTCTTGATATATTAAATATGGATCATCCAATTTGTAATTATTGTTGGAATGGTTAGGATCACCATAACAAAGTTCCTTTATATATATATATATATATATATATATATATATATATATAGATTTAATTTTCTAACCCCAGAAGGAATGGTGGTCTCACATGATAGAGAGTCTATGTCCTGGATATGACATTTCCAGTATAATAAATCTGGTCCATTCTGTAGATAGGCCCCAATGTCGGAAATGGTGGGATGATTCTTAGAATCCTATTATTTTCTTCTTCTCCCTTTGGAGGAAATATGTGAACCAGATCTAATGATTTCCATACGGTGGGCTCATGGCCCATTACGTCTACCCAACCACTCATAGGAAGGGCTAGTGCTGTGGATTAGGACGCTCCGAAGGAATACGTTAGGCAATGGAAATCCCGTAATGACGGGCCTACCGGTCCCACCCGAGATGGCTCATGGCCAGAAGTTGCTCGAACTGGAAAGATCCTGACCGTTTTTTCAAGAGCTTTCAGATGAGCTCGGGTAGCTATTAATACTCTGGCAGCGTATTTGATTACGCTTGATGCGCAGGCACCCACAAATTGTATACGTGGGCTACGTCATCTGAAATCAAAATCAGACTTCTACCGCAATCTAAACCCTCATCCGTGGCCTTTTTCTTTTTCTTTTTTTTTTTCTTGTTGGTTGAAACATGACAGGTCGATATTTTTCGGTGTTTACTGTCCAATCAATGTCCACTAATCTGACGGTCACGTGGTCAAATAATTTTAATTTTCTTGCTCGTGATACATCTAAACTGATACCTATAATTTGAACGGTTAAATTTGAATTGCTTTTATTGCCCGCATATCATCCATCGTTCTCTTCCCGAGTATAAAAGTTTTTCTCAAGGAGATTGGTTTTGACCACTCTCGTGTAGAAGGAAGCTCGTGCACACGCTACCACACGTGCAGCTTGGCATCTCGGTGCACAGTCCAACCCGTCCATCGGGTGGTTTTGACCATATAGATGTTCATTGAAAAAATTAGTGCCATAGACTCTCCTGTACTATGTTGTTTTTTTTTTTTTTTTTTCCTACACCCAAAAACTTATGCCAATAAAGGACGTTTTTAGGGTACGCAAGTAGGGTTATGGACAAAAATACCCTTAATCTTTACGGTAAAATAGTTGAAAAAGTGAGAGTATTTTCATCTTTATGAGTTCGTTTGTATGAAGTAGAGATTAATTTAATTTAGTAGATTTTGTTCAGGTCTAATAAAAAAAGATAGGTGCTCCAGCGGGTCATACTAAAAACTTACCCTCCCCACCGCATGTCTTTTATAAACTATGGTCCCATGTTTTATTTTATTTTTTATTTTTGATTAGCTTGTTAGCACACACCCCACTGCTAGTACGCACTCCACTATTAGCCACCCTACCAAGTATTGATGCTAAGACTTCAACGTTGAAACGTGGGTATCTTTCACTTAGTCTATCACTTAAAACTATGGATCAGGGTGTAACCGTAGTCCACGTGACTAGTGAGCCAAACTACATAATGTTATCCCTGCATATTTGATAGAGCGGATTCAGTGAGGCTGGGGAACACAACTTCTGTGAGATTTTGACCATGGCCCACCATGCTGAACGTTCATTTTGCCAGTATATTTTAGGGCATGAGCCAAAATATAAAGTTGATACATATCTAAGGTGAACTCACTACTGTAAACTGTGGCAATTGAATGCCCATCATTTGACTTTGTAGGCCCACCATAATACTTATTTCCCATTGAACCTGTTCATAAGGTCCTGTTCATAAGGTCACACGGACCTACTTGGATAAAGGTAAAACACAAATATCCACTTCAAAGGAAACTTTTGTGGACATGGATTAGGTGGTGTTGCCCCACCCCAACAGTGTGCATGATGTATTGGGTGCTTTGGGACACACCCTAATGTATGTATTTTATATCCACGGTGTCCATCTATTTTACCAGCTCAATTTAAGATACGAATCCAAAAATGAAGCAGAACCAAAGCTCAGGTGGACCACACCACACAAAAAGTGGGGACAATGATGCCCACCTTTGAAACCTTCCAAGGGCTCGTCATAATGTTTATATTCCATCCAACCTATTAATAAGTACAGACAAACCTGGATGAACTGAAAATACAAATAGCTACTAAATTCAAATATTTTGTTTTATAGTGGGCATTCAATCACTGCAGTGTTCCGTAGTGTGGTCCACTTGAACTTCGAATCTACTTTATTTTTGACTTCATTTCCTAAAATGAGCTTGGAAAACAGATAAATAGTATGAATATAAAACATACATGTCATGGTGATCCCCACAACACCCAAAGCATCACACACCACTGCTGAGGGTGTTGTCTACAAAATCTACTTCTTAACTTTTGTAGCCCATACGAAGTTTTTAACTGTGGGCATTCAATTACACCATTGTTTTATGGGCCTCAGCGAATCTGCTCCCTGCATTTGATGGCTTGGAACTTGTACCTATGTGACATGCTGGCGCATGTGCTGGCATGTCCATGAGCTGCTTGTAGATGCATGTGGCTCAAAGCTCCCTGCAAATTGTCCGGTGAAGAAACACACAGTTCAAAGTTCATATTTGAACTTGGATGGCTTAGATGACTGGGTTCGAAATCTATTTTCGAAGATCAAACCCACAAATTAGACAAGTGGTTAGCCAGGGAAGCCAATCGAATACCTAAGGAAAAGAAGGATTGGGGAATCGTCTAATGTGACATGGAACACTGACATCAGTACAATGTGCTGCTAGAAAATCTCCACAAAGCCACAATGATGTATGCGTTTTATTCATGTTGTCCATCCATTTTACCTCTGATTTTAAGTTAGGGCACAAATCCAAAATTAAGATGCGAATTGCATACTAAGTAACTTATTATTCTGTAGTGTATCAAATGAATTCTCTGGGTTGCTTGATGCAGGCCATTCATCTCTTTTACCAGCTCAATTTATGATCAATGGAATCCAAAATTGAGGCATATAAAAAGCACAAGTAGACCACACCAAAAACAAAAAAGAAAAAGAAAAATAACAACATTCACCATTAAAACCATGGTATTTATTTGCCATACCAATTAGACTTCTATGACTGAAAACTTCCTCCAAAACATCTTTTATCTGTAGGGAAATTTTCAATGGTAGAAGTCTAATTTACAATATTTCACGCTATAAAATGAGGTGATAAAATGAGTAATGGGTGTGAATAAGACACACACACATCACAATGGTCCACATTGAATTTAAGTATGCAATTCACTATTCCAAAAGTGAATCAGATTAAAATATCAGAGGCTACACCATAGGAAGTATTAGTCATTAGATGCCCACCATTCAAAGCTTCTTGAGTACTTATGAAAGTTTTGAAGTTGATATTTGCATTTTCCTTCCATTCATAACTTAATTAATACACTGAATGACAAATAAACATTTCTAATGGTGGGTGTTGAATCACTAATGTTTCTTGTCGTGCGGGTCCACCAAAGATTTAGATATGCTTTTTTGGACTAATATCTTAAAATTATCCTGAAAATTACATAGACAATGCGGATAAATCACATCATGTTGAGGCCCATGGACCCCTTCCAGTAACAGACAATGCCGACATAGATTTACACTACTCAGTCCGCATCCGAAAAGTAGTTTCTAGATCACCGTGAGAGGCACAGGTGAAACTAATCAAATGTCGGTGACCGGTTCATCTGCCGGGCCGGCCATGCAACCAAAGGTCAAACCGACCTCTCTTATGCCATTATACGTGCGTCTAACTAGTTTGCGGTAACGGCACGTGCCACGTCAGCAACCCAAACGAATAGATCGAAAGTGACAGAAACCCCCTGGACCGACGTCATCGTTCCAGAATCTATATTTCCTTTGAGAAAAACTTTGATACTCTGGTGGAGTGTGATGGATGATACTCAAGCACTTAAAAATTGAATATGTGAGATACATTTAATTCAAATTAAACCGTTCAAACAATGGGTATCAGTTCATCTGTGTTATAAACAAAAAATTACCCTTATTTGATTACTTGACTATTAGATTAGTGAACGTTTATTATAAGTAAAAATGAAAAATATCCAATGATGATTTTTAAACAAGTGCCACGAATCAGAGGCTAGTTACTATATCTTAGATCTAGTCGTTTCCATAATTTATACGTTTTTTTAAAGTTAATGCATGCCACGTATATCATTTCAAAGTGCTTGCGTATCAAGCATTCTATGAAGCCAGAGTATCAAAATAACTCTCCTTTGCCTTTTCCCCGCGATTAGTCGTCACAACATCGGCGATTACACGATGAAAATTACTAGTATTGGATCCACTGTGCGTCCAATATCATTTAGTAAATAATATCAACCGTACAAATACTTGGTCTGTGCACTTAGGTAAAGAATCTCGACCACCCAATTAGTGGGTCACCTCCGGGAAAAGTCATAGAGATTTATCCTGGTACAACTTCATACTTATCCATTCTATGGCCACCTTTGGACGGTCAAGAAAAGTTGAGAGCAATCATCCATAAAAAAAAATATATGTATTCAATGGTTATAAACATTCAATCAGTGTAATTTTTGAACATTGGCCCATACATGAGATGGAGATCGGTTGGTCCAATCGGATTGATTGCACATTCTTTCATTTTGTCAGTTATTAGGGTGATACCATTTTCCAATACAGTAGAAGTGATGCAAGGAACTGTCCTCGTTGCGGTAGAAATTTGTCGCTGGAAAGTATCTGGAGATTTCAAATGTCGAGAAAATCTTGCCGAAAGTTAAAATACTTATTTTAAATTATTAAATAAATTTAAAATTTAAATACGTGTGTGTATGTGTGTTGAAGGTATTTAAGCATGGAAGAAACAAAATAAATTAAATTAGATATACTTTTAAGTTGCTACTTTACGCATAAAGAAAGTTATTTAGTGGTGTGGAATTTTATGAGACTTACTAAGATGCTTTTATACATTTATAAGCTTGTAAGCTTTTACTATAAGCTTTTCTAGTTATAAATAGATCTCTATAGGTTTATCTTTATTGGTTGCGTATGCAACACTCATGATGTGATTGCGTAATCACTCAAAAGCTTTTGACGGAATCAAACCTTTTCAAGTTGGGCTATTTTCATGTATAAACCACATGGATATACGTGATTATCTAGTCTTATATGTTATCATATACATACAATTCTATGTAGTCTTAAGGGTTATTATCTTAAGCTCACCATATCTCACGACCATGATTAATCATTTAAGTAAAAATATGAATTATTGATTTTATAAAACAATGTATATGATAATTTTAAAATCAATTATATACTCAAAACAATTTACAAAATTCATTTAAATAATCAAATTAATCACCAATCATTTCAATTCTTAATATTGGGCTAAACTCGTAACGGTTGCAGATCATTCATTGAGAATTTTAGTACTTGTTAGATATAACCAACCACCTAACTTATCATAATCTATCTAATAAGCTCACATATCAATAAATCAAAGTGATCAATTAAATTTTTATTAGGAACTTAAATTTTCACAAGTCTAAGAATAAGCATAATAAGTACAAGCTAATATTAAACAATTAAATTTAACGTAGACAACTTCTACATGCAGTTAATGTGTATACACATACACACCTATATATGTGTGAGGACACTATCCCATGATAGAATATCATCATACGTATAACAACCATACCATATATGGTAGCCCCTCCATTAACCTATTCTGACTTAACCACCAATCAAATATTTTAGGTCCATGAAGAATTATACAAGTTAGGCCTTGCCAATCCTTTTCAAATCTACTTCATTTTCTAGAGATACAGGGACCTTTGATGGAGTCGCTAACAATACGTTCCAGTTATATCTATTCTATATATTTATACTAATAATGAGGGATACACAAAACATTAATGAATAAAAAATATAATTTATTCAACTAAAATAACAACTAAATGAATATAAATTTCAACAAATGATATATAAGTAATTAAAATTAAATTGTTTAAATTATAGGTACTAGTTTAGATATTATAAATAAAAAAATATTTTATTATCTAGCTAACATATTGGGGGGCATTTATTAGATGAAAAAGAATAAAAAAAAAATCCAATGATCTTATTTCTACAAATAGGTGCCTATAATATTTCAGAGGTTTGCATCATTAAACCAATTTATTTTTTTGGACTATAACTTAGCCCAAATAGTTCCATAATTTAGTCAATTTAATTAGAATTAATATGTGGCATGTGTAATACTTCCGAATGCACCCGCAACGAGGATCATTAGATGTTAGAGTATCAAATAATAGGGGTGCACACGGTTCGGTTCGGTCCGGTTTTGGGGTAAAATCGGAACCGAACCGTTACCAACGGTTCTGGAATTTTTAGAATCGGAACCGGACCGTTAGCATACTAGAACCGAATCGTGAAAACCGATTCGGTTCCGGATTGGTTCCACGGTTCTGAGTTTTTAGACAAAAGAAAGGTGGAAAAAAAAAATCATCTAGCGTAGCTTTGCTAAGTGTACAGGCGTGTGCAGTAGAGCTCATCTGCTCACCACACATGTGCCATCATGCACATAAGTGCGAGATCCAATCCATCCATCAGGTTGGTCAGACTTTCTATGTGTTTCCCCAAGTAAAAATAATATGGTCCTCTTAGCATGTGGGCCTCAATATTGCAAACAGAAGGATGAGTTGGAGCTGTACATTTGTTTTACAAAGGGTGGTTTGCGGCAACCTCTTTAATTAAAGAGCAGTGGATCAACCCTGATGGTTGGGTTAGTCATCAGTGTAATCTGTCCTTTCTGATGGATGGATTGGATCAGATTTATCATGCCATGATGGCACATGTGGCGTGTACATAAGCTTTTTGCCTACACAAGTGTGGTTAGCAAAACTCTTCATGCATGAATGAAAAATGTCATCTCAGGCATGATACATGTGTATGCGTAATTAATGGTCCGAAACGTGGTCCCCATGCTAATAAACGGACAAGATTTAAGATTTTTAACCATATTCATTTTAACTGCCCATTTGACAGTTAGTATTAAATGGTTCTGGATCAATGGTTCGGATCCAAGATTCAGATTCACAGTTCAATGGATCGGTTCCACGGCTCGGGTCCACGGTTCGGTTAACAGTTCGGTTCGATTTTACATGCCCCTAAATCGGAACCGAACCGTTCCTAACGGTTCTGAAATTTTCGGAACCGGAACCGAACCGTTAGCATACTAGAACTGGACCAAACCGGACCGATCCAACGGTTCCGGTCCAGTTCCACAATTCTACCGGTTAAATGTGCACCCCTATCAAATAACTCCCCTTTTTATAATCTTTATGATCTCAAAACTAGTCTAATTGCCTATGTTAATCAGCCAAAAGAGAAGTTAGGCAACGAATGAGAGGGGTCCCATGGATAAGTGATCCGGATCAACGGTTTGTTGGGCCCTTTCCCAGATGAACCGTGGGCTGAAAATCAATTTGAATGAACAGTTTTAACCTTTAATTCATTTCCTACCAAATAATCAAACAAGAAGAGAAATGCAACTTACAAAAGCACAGAGAATAGAGGCCATGATTTTCCAATCGAAGAGATTTTTTTTTTTTTTTTATAAAAGGAACGGTCCATCCTCTGACAGATCAATGGTCTGGATAACTAAACCATGGGCCCACCTGCATAAACTCAAAGCCTAAAAGTACAGTGTACATATCCTCGGATTCCGGTCATATTATTCCTAAAACGATGCTTTCTAGCGGCTATTGCACGCTAGAACAGGGAGGGTTATTTGATGCTCTCGAAGTCCGATGGTTCATACGCATGTACTAAGGAAATGTACAAATGGCACCAATTAACTCGTATTAGACGGTCTTGATTACTACTTTAGATGGGTCTTAACCCCAAAATCAGATTGATTCGACGGCCCAAGCCTATGATTGATGGACAATTTTCATGTTGGCTTCAAAATTTTGCCTAGATTTCATTTTAACCGTCCATCAGGTGTCCATAAATATACTAGTTAAGACACTAGTTCCGTCTAGTTGATGGTTTGTAATTCATCTACATGTGGCCCACAATTTGGACGGTTTAGTTTGAGCAACGTATACACCAAGCATACGAGTTCTGAAGGCATGCGTATGAAAGCTCCCACTGCGCCACAGTATCAAAGTCTTTTTTTTTGGCCCCCTCTTTTCTCAGCAACTGTCCATTACCAAATGCCATAAGAGAGATTTTTATTATTTTTATTTTTTTTACTTTTGTTTCTTCTAATGATGCTCACTTTTCAATACGTCAATTCAGACCATCCAAACCCCTAGAAATTACAGTGAGAAGATAATCGTGACCATAGGATTTTTCCCTTGGAGTTTAGAACACTTACTATATTATTTTTAACATCTATTGGATGGTCAGGATTGCTTGATCAGCATGATTTTAGTACTTGTATCCTGTGATTAATTCTAACAAGGAAGTCACTCGATGGTTGACATGTAGAATGCATTAACTCAATTTAAGCCGTCCAGTTTTCTGAAACTCAGATTGATCAAACGATCTTAGCCTCTGATTAATGATTTTTGGTCAAAATTGGACCTTTCAAGATTTTTCATTTCGACCATCCATTAAATATCTTGGTTCAAATAAATAAGAAAATTAAGTCAGTGTAATTTTCAGCCTCAGAGCCATCTAAACTGGGGCCCACGATGTTAGCGGTTTAACTTAAGTTTCCGATATTTCATATTTGCAGTTTGGCAGTGCCTGCGTACCAACCATCACAGTCTAACAGAGTATCAAAGTTTTTCTCGTGGTAATCTACAGTCATGTTAAACCAATTGGTAAATAATCGGCGATGAGAATGGACTTCCTCGGCGTTTCCTCGCGACCCCTTTCTCCGCATTGAACGCTTCCAACCGCGTTGCGTGTTGTCTACAAAAGGAATTATATCATACTAGGATGAGTACACGCATTTTGAATGATCATGTCTTGCATGTAGCTCAATCCAGGCCTTCCATGTCATGGGCTCCACCACTGATACCACATTATTTGAGAGCAGTTTGATCACAGCCTTAAATTAGTCACCATCAAATATACGGCTACAAAATGATCAACGGCTGATATTCTCCAAGAACAGTCACATTCACTTTCGACTGTCTGATATGTATGATATTTATGTTATGCCCCACTCACAAGCGGGGCCCATGATGTGTAAATTTCCGATTAAAGTAAATGTATGCCAGATTAGGGTCATGCATGTGTATGATGCACAGTACTCTGCCAGACTATATTCAAGTTCTACTTTTTACAATTAAGAAGCAGTTCGGAAGTCATTTAGATATTTAGGTTGACTAGTCAAAATAATGACGCGATCACGTTACATCCGTGAAATATTCATGTAAAGCGTGTATGGAAATTTTAATATACAACCTTTTATTTCCTAGTGATATATGATATTTTGAAAAATCTGAACCGTTAAAATGGTGTTCTATCTAATTAGGATAATCTGGAACAAAAATTGGAACGATCTAACGTTGATAGGGATAATAAATGCAATAGTCGGACCATCGGTTGTCCATTTATTTCAGTGATTTACGTTGTTTGATGAATAGGGAATTCTGTTTTTAGTTTCATGTAAACTTTATGGTGTGTCCCACTTTTTGAACGGTTCAGATGTTATAAAAAAAGGACAGGTTGGTGGGAAAGAAAGTGTAGTCCGTTGAAGTTCTCATGCATACATGTCTCATCAGATGATAACACTCCTTCCGCCCTTCCCAATCCTACAGAAACCCCCTGACCACAGCATTAGTGGGGAAGTATCTAAAAGCCAATTTCAACAAAGCAAAGAATTCAAAGATGACAGACATGACTGAGTTTCCATGGAATCTCTCTCTTATTTCTTTCCTTTTACACTTTCCTCAAATGCTTAGAAAGATCATCTCCATGACTCTAACCTCTAAATCTCCTCTTCCTTCTTCATCTCCTTCTTTACCATGGATGCATCTTCAGCCCCCAGATTCCGCTCTAAAGCATTGTATCTCTGCGTCTGAGAAATGCCTGCAAGGGAATTCACATTCTAAGTGTCAAGTGTCAGTTCCGGAAGGTCTTGTTTTCGCATCTGGGAAGTACCCATTAGAGAATTTACGTTTCCAGCCGCAAGATTTAACTAGGAAAGCCACCATCTTTGATATTGAGGAAAACCCACAAGAGAATTCGCAATTTCGGCGGCAGAATTTCATTGATAAAGACATAAGTTTTATAAAGAGTCCGATCCTACTAGAGAAATCCAGTGTTCCAGTGGTAGAAGGATTGAATTTTATGGGCACATGCAAAGGAGGAGAAGTTAAAGTGTCGAGCAATGCACGGAAAAGGCCGGCTAGAATCATCATACCGCAATGTCAACCAGATTTTATTGTCGATCAAGTGGGATTGCATTTGGCAGAGAAGGAATGTCTGGTTGAAGGGAAAGATTATTATGTTGCAAGTAAGAGAGGAAGAAGAAAGGTGATGGAAGATGGCTATGAAGTCATAACCAATATTCATGGAGACTCTAAGCAGGTAAGAGCATATTCAATTATGTGTAAATATATTTATATATTTATATATGTGTATGTGTATGCATATATGGGTTTTGCCATTTTTTCTCACCTTGTTCTCTAAAGCTTTCAATTTACACATGAGGATGCCCAATCATTAATTCAGACCGTTCATTTTATAGTATCATTGGAAGAAAGCCATGGTGCTTGAAATATTCTGGTTGAATGATCATAGCCCTATGGATACCAGGGCTTTGCAAGATTTGATTGATCACATTTATGTATATTCTATTTATTATAGAAGTTCTTAGGGAATTCAGAAAAACGTTTCCAATAAATATGGTCTGTTCTTGCATATCTATATCGTTTTCCAAATTAACCCTGTGGGTGCATATAATTCAGAAAAATATCTTTGTAGCTTTGCAATGTTTCAGTTTATGCTCCAGATCAATTTGTTTTAACCGTCTGCTTTTCGTTTTATATATATATATATATATATATATATATATATATATATATATATATATATATATATATATGCCGTAAAAGGTACTATTCGCTCGACCTCACGATAAGTTCCCATGAGGTCGAGCTGTGTGGGCCCCACCGTGTTGCGTGTCGACCATCAACACTGTGTATTTGATGGGTACCCTTTAAATTATGGAATAACCCAAAAATCAGCCGTATATGAAACTCAGGTGGGTCATACCATCTAAAATCATATGAAACACCGTTAAAATATATAAAAGCACTTGGTGGGGCCCACCTGAGTTTTGAATGCTTCTGAAACTTAGTCTGAACCCTCATACAAGTGAGACACACATAATGGATGGGCTGGATTTGCAAACCACATCTTTTGTAGGCCCCAAAAATGATTATGAATGTTTTAATGGTGTACGGCCGTCTCCACTTCTGTATATGGTGTGGCCCAAAAAAGTCACGGATTGACTTGATTTTTGACACTAGGCCCACAATGGAATGATGCATCTGACTGATAGGGTAGATGTTCTAAACGCATCACGGTGGGGCCCACACAGCTCGACCTCATGAGATGGACTCGTGAGATCCAGCGCATAGTACCTTTTCACACACATATATATATATATATACCTTTTCTCTCTCTCTCATACACACACACACACACACATATATATATATATATATATATATATATATATATATATATATATATATATATATATATATATATATATATATAAATACCCTCTCTCTCTCTCTCTCTCTCTCTCACACACACACACACACACACACACACACACACACACATATATATATATATATATATATATATATATATATATATATATATATATATACGGGTTAGCTTGTTAGTATACACCCATGTCAGTACACATACGCCTTGTTAGCCACCCCCACGAGGGATTGATATCAAGACCTCAAGTGTTGAAATGAGGTATCTCCACTTAGTTTATCAGTTGAGTTATGGTATATATATATATATATATATATATATATATATATATATATATATATATATATATATATATATATATGTACACGGGTTAGCTTGTTAGTATACACCCATGTCAGTACACATACGCCTTGTTAGCCCCCCCCACGAGCGATTGATATCAAGACCTCAAGTGTTGAAATGAGGTATCTCCACTCAGTTTACCAGTTGAGTTATGGATCTGGGTGTGTTAGTTATAGACCTTATCATCAAAGTCATCAAACCAATTAAAGTGCGAGTTTAAGATCATAAACAATACAAAGTGGAATCTATTTTAAAGAGGATGATTAGACCTATGTTTATCCGTTGAACTGTACTCCCTTTTCTATGCTACTGATAAGGTGCTTACATCATCCGATTGGTATGAATTTTGCACCATGGCTTGTACATGATTGTACGAGAAAATAGACGGTCTGAATTGAAGATACATATTTCAGACGATTTTATGCTAAACAAGATGCCACGTATCGCTGCTCCTTTTTATAGGAAATCGTACTGATTTACTCGGTATGCTCTGATCGGACTGAGTAAACTCAACTGGGCCCACCATGAATGCATGTGGTTTATGGAGGCCCTCCATCTATTTTTTCAGCTCATTTAAGGGGTTGAGTTCAAAATTTAAGCATATCCAAATCTCAAGTGGATGATACCATAGGAAACAGTGGAAATAATGATTTCCAACGTTGAAACCTTTGTGGGCTACACAGTGATATTTACTTGTCATCCAACCTGTTCATGAGATCATATAGATATTGATGAAGGGAAAATAAAAATATAAGCTTGATCCAAAACTTCCGTGGCTCTAAAGAAATCTTCAATGGTAGACTTTCAATTTACAATGTTTCCTATGGTGTGGTCCATTTAATTTTTAGATATGCTTCATTTTTGGGCTCAACTACTAAAATTATTGGGTAAAATGGATGGACGGAGGGGATAAAACATATAAATAATGGTAAACCTCACACAGTTTACTCACTCAGTACGCATTCCATTTCCTTTTCATAAATGCAACTGTTTTTTTTTTGTTTTCTACTTTTGGTAACACAGTAGTATGAGGTTGCAGACTTCCAGTATTTAATTCATTACCCAAAGTAGAAAAACATTTCATTATGTAAAAATTACAAAACTATCAAATAGGTATGGTGTTAAAACCGAGGGTAGAAAGGAAGGTGATCCTGGGACTACTGAAGTGAAATGGCAAGTCCTCCAACTGGGCTATGTACGTGGATCAGTGAAAGAGCCACTTCAGGAGGTAGTCCTCATCATGGATAGGTCATGATGGTCCTCTGTCTATATAGTGTATCGTAAACATAAACGAATGGAACTTGAACGCAAACAACTAACCATTTCATGATTCATCAGTCCATAACTGATTCTCTGCCTGTGGCCTATTCATGGTTGGATCCAACTCTCCAACGGTTCCGATCATCCATTTGGATAACCCAACTTGCAGACTACTTGGTAGTCCGCACACTGCATTACCTTTTTCTTAATTAAAGAACTATAACGTTGGAATTTCAGTTTTTGGGGAGTTTGGATACCAGTATATATTTTTAAAACTTATGGAAGTCAATAAGTAATTTTCTTAATTAACTTAGTTTGATTAATCATTTTAAATAAGTAGTTTATTAAATAAAATAACTTATTTTCTTAAATTATTTTTATTGCCTTTTAACTTATGAAAAGTAACTAAAACCATAGTTATTGTGAGCAGTGTGCTCTAATTGTCATGAATGGATGTGCCATGCCGCAAAATCCATCCTTGATGTTTTTGAGAAATGTACACTGTTAATACTTTTATTCATCTCATTTTAGAAGGTTGACCCAAATATGCGTGATGTGGATCCATTACTAAGTGAGCCACATGACTTTCAGTGGTATTGAATGCTCACCACTGAACTGCATCCATTGTTGTGTGGCTCGCCACGATATTTCTGATAATCCAACCCGTCCACCAATTTTTTAAGCTGATTTTAATGGGTGGGCCAAAATATAATGAAGATCTGAAACTCAAATACACCAAACAACTTTAAAACAGTGTTATTGAACCCCTGCATTGGACAGGAGGAGCTAAAAAAAGAAGAATGTCCACCTTGATCTTTTTGAGAAATCCACCCTGTCCACTATTTTTGTCAGCTCATTGTAGGCTGTGAGCCCAAATACGAGACAGATCTAACACACAAGTGGCCCACACTACTTGAGACCATGGTATTGAACTTCCACGGTTGAAATAGTCACGGCCTACATTAATTTTTTGAAATGTACAGCCATGCACCGGTTTCTTCATATGATTTTATGGGTGTAGGAATAAATTTATGACCAGTTTGGATGTAGTATAATCAACATAGTAGGCCCCAGGAAGATTTCAATGGTGGTCATTTAATCTCCATTGTTTCCTTGAATGTGGCCCACAAGAGCTTTGGATCTGCCTCAATTTTTGATCCACCTATTAACATAACCTAGCAAGATGGATGGACAGGTTGGATTTCTAAGAAGCATCATGATCAACCTACACACGTGGAATTAAGTTCACCCACCAATCCACCTCTAGCAAGAAGAACAACTGGGAAGCAAACTGTTGAGTCAGGGTGTGATTGTGGACCCACCTTGGTGTATGTGTTGCATATCCATGCCTTCCATCCATTTTGCCACTTTATTTTAAGGCCCAAAAATGAAGCAAATCCAACTCTCATGTGGACCACACCATGAGAAACATGGCCAATGAACACACACCATTAAAAACTTGTTGTGGCCACAAAAGTTTTGGAGCTAGCTGATTTTTGTGTTCCCCCTTCATCTTAGTTTATGTGACCTTATCAATAGGTTGGATGGAAAATAAATATTACAATGGGCCTTTAGCAGTTTTTAATGGTGAGCATTAATTACCACTATTTCCCTGTCGTGCAGTCCACCTTAGATTTGGATCGAGCTCATTTTACTTTAAAATAGGCTGACAAAACGTATGAATGGAGTTGATATCAAACACACATACACACATATTAAAGTGGGCCCTATGGCATTACCTAATTCAATACGAGGCTTTCTGTTAAGGTGTTTTAAAAATGTATTTATCTGCTGGTTAGGCAGAAACCATTACTTGAGTCATAAGTAACTTATCATCCAAACGTGCCCTAAGTATCTTTTGTGTTTTGTACCAGGCATATTTTGGTGTGTTTGATGGCCACGGAGGCCGTGCTGCCGTAGACCATGTTACCGAAAAGCTGGGAAAAAACATTATAGCAGCTCTTGGAGAGAATGAGAGGGGAGACAACCAGCTCGAGGAAGCAATTAGGGCAGGCTACCTTACTACAGACAAGAATTTTCTTAGTGAGGTATAATATAACTTGAATCAATTGCATCTTAAAATGTTTACTAGATGTTTAATATTAAAAGAACGTGGGTCCAATTCTAAAATTCATCCACTGTACACGTGCTATATATGTATGAATTGTTAAGAATTTGAGTTTGGATACACCGAAATATAAAAGATAAATTGAAAATAAAATATTTTGATCGGCTGAATCACATACAAAATACGTTGTCCTTAAAGCGTGATTTACCCCCTTATAAATTGTTGATGGGTTACAAGTGAATTGCTTCCAAGATAAGCCAAGCCTTATCTGAATCTAGTGTGCAGCAATCACAATAGGTCCACTGTGGAACAATTTTAACGTAGTAGATCTCTTCTGGCAGACTTGGACGGTAGAGATGATATCAGTATTCTATTATGGAGATATTTCTTGTATTTGATCTGATGAGAGAGAGGTGTGTTGAGTTGATGATTTCGAACTGGAATGGTCCAGTTTATATAGGCATCAGGTAATGGACCGTTGCTAGGCAGCAATTAAAGGTCTAGAACGTTTGAAAAATGTTTCTGGCCGTTGTCCATTAATCATAGACGTTTGTGGTCGTCGGATCAAAGGATCTGACCGTTGGATCATCATGAGCTGTCCGTTTTCGGATCGTTTGGCTTTCAAGGCATAGAGTCATTTTCTGAAACCGCTGAACGTTTCGGATTTAAGATCCGACTGTTCTCAGTCATCTATAAAATTCAGGCTCATTTTAGATCCATACCGCCTTAAAGCTCTGACCAGACTCATTGCACTAGACCCATCGCATCGAGGTTGCACCGACTCGTGCCGGTTCGCGTAAGGTCGCGAGGGAGCGACCACTTTGTGACACGATGCACACGTGCGAAGTGCAAAGTGCGCCATCTAGCGCCACTACAGTCATACTGCCTCACTACCCACGCCCTTGCCCACATCCATGCCCGTGCCCGTGCCCGAGCCCGAGTGCATGCGCGAGTGCTTGTGTTCCAGTGCGTAGTGCTACGCACTGGAACACATAACCCGTGTATCCAAAAGCTCCAAGTAAGAATACTCTTCACAACATCTTATATAAACCACAAAAGTTTCTCAACCATTTCCGATGTGGGACAAAGCACACACACCGCACTTTTAATTCAAAATATTTCAAAAAGCGTTTTGGCGGAAAAATCTTGAAATTTTAAAAAATTTGAATTTTCATTTTTTATTTTTTGAAAAATCATTGATTTGCAACAATTTCCTACTGATTTTTTAAAACATTGAAAATTCTGTCAGAATAACAGTTATTATGCATAAAGAAAGATATCTTGCGATTTGAATCTTTCTTTAATGTAAGTATTTTAAAGTTATTTCAAAATTTCTGGTTGTCAAAACATTGAACCAGTTATTCCTATATGATATAACCGAAAATACCACACACATAATAGCTCTAGCGTTAGGTGTTCCTTTATAATCTCGCTTAGAACTTTTAATGGTCATGTACTTATCCTGTTTCATGAACGATCCTGAGATAACTTTAGCTCTCATGAGAAGCGGCACCACTTCTACGTTCACATAGGTGAAATTCTTCCAGTGTTTCCGTTTAAAACACTTATCATGTTTGACTAGATTTCATTAAGAGTTTAATACTCATCCCTCTTTTATAACGGCCAGTACTATCATCCTAAATGAGGTTATTAATTTATTTAGTGCTGAAACTTTTCACATATCAGTGAATTGTTGTTATCCATTAAACCCAATATTTAGAGATTTTTCAATTTTGGGTTGGGTTTCTTTCACTGGTGAAACTTTGAGTAAAGAGTTTCAACCACATCCCTCTAGATGTTGTCCTTAGTACCTCTTTCGTAAGAGGTTTAGTAAAAGGATCAGCCAAGTTATTACTCGACTTTACATATGAGATCGCAATGATTCCATCTTGAATCAATTGCCTTACATAGTCATGTCTCAAACTTATGTGTCTGAACTTTTCATTATAGGTACTGCTATAGGCTCTCGCTAGAGTGGCTTCACTATCACAATACAGTGAAACAGCCGGTATAGGCTTCGCATAGAATGAGATTTCTAATAGAAGATCCCTTAACCACTCTGCCTCTTTGCCTGTAGCAACTAGAGCTATGAACTCAGATTACATAGTTGAGTGCGTTATGTAAATTTATTTCTTAGATCTCCAAGATACAACTGCACCTCCGAGGGTAAATATTTACCCTGTAGTGGACTTATTGTCCCCTGCACTCGATATCCAACTTACATCGGTATATCCTTTCAACACTACTGAAAATTCTGAATAAAATAGCCCTAGTTCTTTGGTTTCTTTAAGATAACCTAAAACTCTACTTATTGCTTTCTATTGTTCAACACTTGAATTACTCGTAAACCTCCTTAGTTTACTCACAGCGTATGCTATATCCAGTCTTGTGCATTGCATTGCATACATAAGACTGCCTATAGCTCTAGCATACTCTACTTGTGCAACTGCTCTTCTACTGTTTTCTTTTAACTTGATACTTGGATCAAACAGAGTTTTTGCCTCTTTAATTTTCAAGTGATTAAACTTGTTTATTACTTTCTCAATATAATGAGACTGACATAATGCAAAATTCTCACTATGTTTTTTAACTTTGATACCTAATATGGTATCTACTTATCGAAGATCCTTCATTTTGAAAACTGAAGAGAGAAACTTTTTAGTTTCAGTTACACCTTCCATTTTGTTACTGATTATTAACATATCATCTACATATAAGCATATAATTACAATATAATCATTACATACTTTTGAATATATGCATTTATCAGCAATATTATGTTCAAAACTATAAGACAAAACTTTAGAATCAAATTTTTCATGCCACTGTTTTGGTGTTTGTTTTAATCCATATAAAGACTTAACAAGTTTATACACTTTTCTTTTATTTCCTGGTAAAACAAATCCTTCTGGTTGTTCCATGTAAACCTCCTCATCGAGATCACCATTCAGGAATGCTGTCTTCACGTTCATTTGATGGATATGAAGATGATGTATGGATGCTAGAGCGAATAAGATCCTAATCGATGTTATTTGAGCTACTGGAGAATAAGTGTCAAAATAATCGATTCTTTCTTTCTGTCTGAAACCTTTAGCAACTAATCTTGCCTTAAAGGTTTGAATTGTACCATCTGTGTGATATTTCTTCTTAAATACCCACTTACAACCTATTGGTTTAGAACCTGGAGGTAGATCTACTAATTTCCATGTTTGGTTAGACATTATGGAATCCATTTCATCATTAATGGATTCTTTTCAGAAAGCGGAGTCTTTTGAAGACATAGCTTCACTAAAGGTTTTAGGTTCATCTTATATAGTTAAAACCATAGGTATTTTTCTAATCACCTTCTCTTTATCACCTTCAACCAGATGAAAGGAGAGTCGCTGAGAGTCTATTTGATCAGGATCAAGACTCTTTTCTACTCTTGTTTTTTGACTCCTATGAGGTTCACTTGATGTATTCTCTTCTATATGAGTTTCTTTTATAGTTTCATTAGGAGATTGAATCTCAGTATTATTTTTCTCTGTGAATACAAAATTCTTAAAGAACTCTATATCTCTAGACTCTATGATTACATTGGTGTTTAAGTCTAGAAGTCTATAGGCCTTACTATGTTGTGCATATCATACAAGGACGTACTTTATAGCTCTTGGTCCTAATTTAGTTCTTTTAGGTTCTAGTGTTCTGCAGTATGCAAGACACTCCCACACTCTAAAATACCTTATGTTTAGTTTTCTTCCTTTCCATATTTCGTATGGAGAGGTCTTGGTTTTCTTAGATGGAATTCGATTTAAAACATGACATGCAGCTAATAGTGTTTCTCTCCATAGGTTTAATGACAATTGTGCTTGTATTAGCATTGAGTTGACCATTTCTACTAATGTCCTATTTTTTCTTTCTGCTACACCATTTTGTTGTGGTGTATAAGGTGTTGTGCACTGATGTATTATGCCGTGTTATTCACAATAGTTTAAAAAATTATTAAAAAAATATTCTCCTCCTCGGTCACTCCGAAGGATTTTAATATGTTTATCTAACCGATTTTCTACTTCAGATTTATAGATCTTGAATGCATTAAATGCTTCATCTTTCAATTTTAATAGATATATATATATATATATATATATATATATATATATATATATATATATATATATATATATCTATTAAAATTGAAAGATGAAGCATTTAATGCATTCAAGATCTATAAATCTGAAGTAGAAAATCGGTTAGATAAACATATTAAAATTCTCGATCATATATATATATATATATATATATTTTGAACAATCATCTATAAACGTTATAAAGTACTTTTTATCTCCATGGGTAAGAACACCATTAAGTTCACATATGTCAGTATGCACTAGGTCTAATATTTGAGATGATCTCTCAACACTAGGGAATGGTTTCTTGATTATTTTAGACCGTATGCGTACTTCACATTTATCTTTGTCGCTATCATTGTATGATATTAGGCCGTTCTTAGCCATGAGCTTTATGGTACTGTATCTAATATGAGCTAGTCTACTATGCCATAACATTACAGACTCAATCGTGTAAGCAGAAAAATTCTTTTCATTCAAAGATAATTTGATCATCCCATTATAAGCATATCCCTTACCCACAAAATTCTCATTCTTAGATAAGATCAGCTTGCCTGATTTAAACATAACCCTAATCTCAGGCTTACTTAAGAGATCTCCTGAGACAAGATTCCTCCTTATGTCTGGGACATATAATACATTGGTCAGAATTACCTTCTTTCTAGAGGTAAAGAGTAATTCCACGGTTCTTCTACCTACAACTTTCAATCGTCCTTCATTTTCCATTTGAACCTCCTAACCATTGGTCTCGTCTTCATAGGCTTTGAAGGTAGATCGATCATTGCATACATGGACAGTGACACATGTATCATACCACCAACCAGAAATTTTCTCTTGAATTAGGTTCACTTCTGTGACCATGGCTACGATTTCATCGTCTACTGCATTAGCCTCTTTCTTAGGCCTTTTTCTGGTCCCTACAGACTCGAGCGAAATGTCCGGTCTTGCCGCAGACATAACAAGCTTCATTAGGTTTGCCGTTTTTCTTCTTTTGAGTTTTCTTAAATTTCCTTTGATCTTTGTTAGGTTTAAGGGAATTAGTTTTCTCATTATTTTGGGATGGTCGTTCTACTGCGTTTACCTTGGATGAAGATGTACCATTAGCGTCATCCTTTTTGTCTCGGTTACGAGATTCTTCTTCAATTTAATACGAAGATGCTTCTGGATTTGTTCTAGGGTGAACTCTTCAGATTTATACAGTAGTTTCTTTCTATAATCTTTCCAGCTCGGAGGCAATTTTACGATTATAGCTCCGACTTGAAAGGATTCAGGAAGATCAATTTTTATGGCTTTTATTTTCTTTACAATAAGCTGTAGTTCCTGGATTTGGGCAAGCAGAGATAGATTGTCTACCATCGTGAAGTCAAAATACCTGGTAATTAAGAATTTCTGTGTACCTTCTTCTTCAGCCTTGTATTTGTATTCCAGCGCACTCCAAATTTCTTTTGCTGATGTGGTCCCCGTGTACAAGTTGTACAAGCGATCAGAGAGAGCATTGAGGATGTGGCCACGACACATTCTTGTCGCTTGATCTTAGCAGCGATCTGTTCTTAAGTGTCAGTGTCCTTTGCTTCAGGCAGCGGCTGGAGAGTCGGGTCCAGGATGTAGAAGATCTTTATAGTGGTCAGCAGAAATTTCAGCTTGTCCTGCCATCTAGTGAAATTTGAACCATCGAATCGATCCAATCGGATCAGATCTTGGTTCATCAATTTGATTGATGTAATCAATTTCGGTGTCCATCGAATCATGCTTTAAGATTATTAAGAATCTGAGTTTGGATACACCGAAATATAAAAGATAAATTGAAAATAAAATATTTTGATTGGCTGAATCACGTATAAAATACGCTGTCCTTAAAGCATGATTCGCCCCTTTATAAACTACTGATGGGTTATAGGCGAATTGCTTCTAGGATAAGACAAGTCTTATCTCGATCTAGAGTGCAGCAATCACGATAGGTCCACTGTGGAACAATTTTAACGCAGTAGATCTCTTCTAGCAGACTTGGACGGTAGAGATGATATCAGTATTCTATTATGGAGATATTTCTTATATTTGATCTGATGAGAGAGAGGTGTGTTGAGTTGATGATTTCGGACTGGAATGGTCCAGTTTATATAGGCATCAGGTAGTGGACCGTTGCTAGGCTGCAATCAAAGGTCCATAACGTTTGAAAAATATTTCTGGCCGTTGTCCATTAATCATAGACGTTTCTGGTCGTCAGATCAAAGGATTTGACCGTTGGATCATCATGAGCCGTCCGTTTTCGGACCGTTTGGCTTTCAAGGGATAGAGTCGTTTTTTGAAACCGCTGAACGTTTCGGATTTAAGATCCGACCGTTCTCAGTCATCTATAAAATCCAGGCTCATTTTAGATCCATACCGCCTTAAGGCTCTGACGCGAGGGACCGACCACTCTGCGACACGATGTGCACGTGTGAAGTGCAAAGTGCGTCATCTAGAACCACTACAGCCACACTGCCCACGCCCTCGCCCCACGTCCGTGCGTGTGTTCCAGTGCGTACGCACTGGAACACGCAACCCGTGTATCTCCTTCTCCAAAAGCTCCAAGTAAGAATACTTTTCACAACATCTCATATAAACCACAAAAGTTTCTTAACCATTTCCGATGTGGGACAAAGCACACACACCGTACTTTTAATTCAAAATATTTTAAAAAGTATTTTGGCCTAAAAATCCTGAAATTTTGAAAAATTTGAATTTTCATTTTTTCTTTTTTGAAAAACCATTGATTTTCAACATGAATGCCGGTTATGGTTCGTCCATAGTATTGGTGGGCCCATTTTGGTTGGAGCATAGTTGAACACACATTCTCCTTTTAAATTTGATCACTCGTACTAATTTTTTTAGATAGACACTCAATATTTATCAATTAGCTGGTGAGGACCGACTTATAAATGTTGGGGAACTGCAAAAGCACATATAAATGAATCAAGTAAAGTATACACAATCGCACAAAGTTCAAATACAAATAATTCAAATTTTACATGAAAAATCTTTATGAGGGAAAAAACTACAGCACAAAATGACAAGTATGCACTATGAAAGTAGAAATTACAAGAGATAGAATATTACCGGTTCGACAAAAGCCTCAAATCCACTTCACAAAGCCTTATCTATGCCCTTAAAACCTTTAGGAGAGATTTAGAAAGCCCTCACATACTTTTAAATTCCAATTACACGTAATATGTAAAGTATTATAACTGAAATAAGAAACAAATCCCGCACCCACGCAACTTTGTGCCGGCTCGATGAGACTTCAATGGGACTCCGAAGGCATCGACGATATGTCAATGGCATCGAATACTTTCGATTACATTGAGTATTAACACCAAAACATCCTAGCAACCAACATGAATTTCTTTCAAAATTTTCCTAAGGCATCAAGCAATTGCCGATCACATCGACCTCTGTTCGATAGCATTGATAGACCCTATTGTTTAGAGATTTAAGACAGACAACAATAGATGTCATTTAAGGGCATGCTCCATCCACATTCGGGTCCATGATTTGGATGCTCTAGATTGGTTTACATGTATGCAATTTCTACTAATTACATCTTGTGATCGAGCTTTGTGAGCCAGTGGCTTGAACCAATGGCTGCAGTTTTGGCATCATTGGTTCGATCCCATCTGACCCACCAAAGAAAAGATTGTGTGATTTATATATATGCATTGATGGGATTTGTCATTAACAGGCACTAGGCAGTGGAGCTTGTGTAGCTACTGTGATTTTGAAGGATGGGGAGCTAAATGTAGCAAATGTGGGTGATTGTAGAGTGATTTTGAGTAGGAAGGGCATAGCTGAAGCCCTATCGAACGACCACAGTGCCGGAAGAGAAGATGAACGGCTGCGGATCGAAAGAACGGTGAGCTTTAAGTAATCAATGTTAATGTTTTTTACGCAACAAGTTTCTAGTAGAGTTTGAAAATCACATACATTGTACTCAAATTCTGTTATAGGGAGGGTATGTGGCATGTTGCAATGGAGTATGGAGAGTTCAAGGCTCACTCGCAGTTTCGAGAGCGATTGGCGACATTCATATGAAAGAATGGATAATTTCGGAACCGGAAACTAATAAGATTCGATTAACATCCGATTGCGAGTTTTTAATTATGGCTTCTGATGGGTTATGGGAGAAGGTATGATTAATTCTAAGATTTTGTTTTATTTCAATTAGAGAAATTCGTTTAAATGTTACAATGCCTCTAATTTTCAGTAGTTTGGGACAATCAGGTCACTAATCAAGAGGCTGTTGATGTGGTCTTGAGAAACAAGAACTCCATTGAATCATGCAAGAAGCTTGTGGATCTTTCTTGGGGAAGAGGCAGTGAGGATGATATAACAGTGATTGTGGTCCACCTACAACATTTCACACATATGGGTGGTTGAATGTTACAGTTCAACCATGAGTTTTTACTAGGGTGGCCCTTTCTGCCCTACCAAGTGGCAATCTAGGCTGTTCATTAAGTAGGCCAGATTGTGGATGACCCACATTGCAAAATCCACACTGACTCGCGATTGTCGTTGTTCTTACATATGTTAAGATCTGTGCCTTAATTTGTTGTAGCTTACCTTGCTATGTATGGTAAGGATCTTTTGCATTGTAGCCTATCTATGGTAGACTTTGTAGATGAACAGCTCGGATTGTGTAAAGAGATGACACGCCTTTGATAAAAGGGCCTAGGAGATGTAAATCATGGGGCTGTGGTAGAAGAAAGCTGGTGCATTTTGGACAAGGATGCAATTAAAAGGTTCCAACAACATGTAAAATTTTATTTCATAGCATTTATATTTTTATTTAATTAAAAACCCGTTATTTAGCTTGATCTTGGTTAGCTGCCAATGGGTGGGCCCAGACTGAGTTTTTCAAAAATTAATAGGTCCAAATCAAATCTAGACCGATCAGAGCTGTCCATCTTCGGGCACTACTAGTGGATGGGCCATATTGCAAGCTCATGCTGAAATTCAGAGCATTGATATTTATAGTTAGAAAATAAAAAATAAAAAATTCAAAGGTTCACATTCACTTCACAGTTATCGATTGGATCATGGCCCACCTGCAACAGCGCCCGGATGATGGATGCGAGTTCATGAAAGCCTCTGCCGCATGCTATTAGTTTAAAGGGTACCAATTGAAAAGGTATGCTTGTGTGAGATCCGGACCATGTGTCAGTTGGGGCTCCACGTAAACATGTTCTTTTTCAAAATTCAGGTCATTCGACTCATCAGGACCGTGAGGTAGATCCAACGCTCGACTCTCACATTTCGAAACTTACTTTGTGCATTTAATGCTGCCTAAATTTATTGTTTAAGCGCCGGATATATCTCATTTTTGTGACGCGGATTAGCTACTGACAGGTTGAGCAGCATACTCGAAGTTACGTTACCAAGTTTTGTGGGCTCTGCCATGATGTATGTTTTGTATCAAAGACATCATTTTAGGTGAAGGGCAAAAGAATGAGTTAAATCTAAAGCTCATGGAGTAACGCCCACAATTAAAAGCTTTTAAAAGCTATAAAAGTAAAGTTTTTAATTAAATTGGTGTTTGTATTTTCCTTCCTTTCATATCTTTTTAAATTTGTGAATAGGTTGGATTTCAAATAAATATCATGGTGGGCATTAGAAAGGTTTCAATAGTGGGCATCAATCTTCCTATTGTTTTATACGGTGGGGTTTACTAAAGCTTTCGATCTGCCTAATTCCTCGGCTCATGCCCTAAGGGCCCTTTTGGCCGGGTGGATTGGAAGGGATTGAATGGTACTAGGGTGGATGGCATGGATTTCTAGGTAATGATGGTGTTGTCAGTGGATGGGATTGCTCTATTGTAGATTGCTACGTTGAGTGTGTTTGGCATGCACGGCAAATCTCATGATTAAACCTCTCCATCCCTTCCAATCCATCAAACCAAACATGTCTCATGCAAATTTGAAAGGATTAGGGAGGATTGGATGAGATTTAAAGGTAATGATGGTATTGTCAGTGTCCATGGGATTAGGATCTGATGGCTGACTTGTTTGGCACGCCTAGCCAATCCTGTGATTTAACCTTCAATCCCTTCAATTAATACCCTCCAATTTGACAGGCCAAACGGGCCCTAAAATGATATCTCCAAATCGATGGACGTTGTGGTTGAACATTTAAAGGTATAACCGGAGCGGACGCAATCAGCTTCCCCTCATTGACTACAGCTAACAAGATGGGGACGCGGATTGCGTCCCGTTCCGATGTATGGGTCTTATCCACACCTTCCATCCAATATTTACTATCATTCTAGGATATAAGCCCGAGGTTGAGGCAGATCCAAGACAGATGTGGAATACACGATAGGGCTTAAATTTGTACCGTTGAAAATTTCTAGAGGCTACATAGGTTTTGGATGAAGCTGATATTTGAGTTTTCTCTTCATCAACCCTATGTAACTTATTAATAGGGAATATGGAAAATAAACATTACGGTGGGTACTAAAAAAGTTTCAGCAGTGAGAATCATTATCACTACTGCTTCCTGTGGTGTGATCCACCTGAGCCTTGAATATGTGTACATTTTGATATTGTATCATAAAATGATACGGAAAAATGGATGAACGGTGTGGATAAGACCAATGCATTACGGTGGCTACTCGTAGCACCTGCCCATTCCCAGCTGGAGACGGGCTGGGTAGGACGCAATCCGAGTTCCACAGGACGAGAGGACTAGCATGAGCCATGGGTCAGGGCAGGAAACGGATTGGCTACTCCCCCTTACACCAGCCCCCGGGGCTGATGGTCGGTGCTCTGTGGGCCCCACCATGATGTATATGTTTCATCCATTTTGTTCATCCATATTTACATATCATTTTATGTCTTGATCCCAAAAATGAGAGGTATATAAATCTCAGGTGGACCACACCACATGAAAATAATAGTGGTTGGAAATCCATCATTAAAATCCTCCTAAGGCCCACTGTACTGTTTATTTGACATCTAATATTTTTATTAGGTCACACAGGCCTAGATGAAGGATAAAAACAAAAATCATCTTGATCCGAAACTTTTATGGCCACAAAATGTTTTTTAATGATCGATGCATTCAACACTGTTTCATGTAATGTGGTCCACTTAAGATTGGGATATACCTCATTTATTGTTTCATATAGTAAAATGATCCGTAAAAATAGATGGACCACATGGATGAAACACATACATTATGGTGGGTCCCACAGAGCACCGACCACCAGCCATTGGCTGGTGTCAGAGGGAGTAGCCAATCCGCGTCCGTCAGGGCATTATTTACGGTGGGCCACCTGACTATTAACGTAGATGTCATGCTAGAGAGATAGAGACGGATGACCACCACATGTTAGGTTGTTCGAAACACTGAAAGTGCTTTAACTCACGCAGACTAAGTTGATAAATTTTGATACTCTTGCATAGGGTGATTGTGATACGGAGGCACTTAGACATTGTACACGTGGTATATGAGTAATTAAGATTAAACTATATTTAAATGTTCGGTCCTATTTTACATGTACCGTGAATCGAATTTTATGCCTACTTGATTGTTTAACTACAAATGCAGCATACACCCCGATCCATGGCTCAAGTAATAAACTAAGTGAAATATACCTCCTTTCAACACTGAGGCCTTGGTACTAATTCCCTAGTGAGGATGGTTAACAGTGTACATAGAGCCAGGCCGACCTTAACCTACTGTTTGTAAAACAGCGGTAATGGTTTTAAAGATTAAGGACCATAAAAATTATTAAAAAAAATGATATTTGTTTTGTATACACACAATTTAAACCAAGTTTGATCCGAGACGAGTCAAGCTGTCCCCCAGCCCGAACTCCAGGAGTTACTATTTGCTTAACCAATCTAATTTTGGGCCTAAGTATCAAGCCTCATACGCCTCATGGGTATAAAAAGTCCATCACCATCCAACGTCTTAAATTCCTCTTTCCTATTAAATAAAAGTGGATAGCGAGCCATAAATAGCTCAACCCCTCTTTACTATTAAATAAAAATGGATAGCGGGCTATAAATGAGAAAATGACCACTGTAGACAAAACCTTTTACCCAGCGGTTTTTTTCACGGAATACAAACTTAAGTTACCAACTTAGACTAACACGTGCGGACGGCGACTTTGAGGACGAAACTACCCCTCCTTTCACTGCGAAGACGAGAGCTGACGCTCCTCCAACTGAGAGTTGTACGAACGGCTTAGGAGAGATCAAAGTTACATGGCCCCACAGCTATGTATTTATCATATCCACAACGTTCATCCATATTTCAAAATCATTTCAGAGCATTATCTAAAAAAAAATAATCATATCCATAAATCAATGGACCACACCACAAAGAGCAGTGGGGAAATTGATTTTCACCGTTAAAAAATTTTGTAAGGCCCATGTAACATTTATTTTCCATCCAATCTATTCATAAGGTCACAAAGGCCTGGATGAAGAGGAAAAACAAATTCCATTATGATCCAAAACTTCTGCAACCCCTAAAAGGGTTTCAATGGTAGACATTCAATTCCTCATTACCTTTTACTGTGTGGTCCACTTGATAGCTAGATCTGTCTTATTTTTCATCTTAAGCCTTAATATGAGTTCACCAAATAGATGGACGGTTTGGATATAACATATACCTCATAATGGGACCCACAAAAATCAGTGGGAATTACAAGGGAAAGGGAAAAAAAAAAAATTTGAAAAAGAAGACAGTTGGGGTCGATTGGGTCAAGACAGTCGACCGGCCTATGGCTACGGATTATAACCGTAGCCAAATCCGTAGCCATAACTGCAATGCTATGCACTTCTTTTTCTTTGTTCTTTTTCCTTTTTTCTTTTTATTTTTACATGAAGAACTTTATTGTACCTACATTTTTCTTTAATACATATTTTTATAAATGTGTGTGTGTGTGTGTGTGTGTATATATATATATATATATATATATATATATAAATTTTTCTCTTTTTTTTTTTTTTTCATTTCTTTCTTTATTCATTTAACAAGAATATCCTCTAAACTAAAATTAGTTACTTGACATACCACATATGATTTTGGGGTAAGAGAAGCTATTTTAGCCAACCAACCTAGTTATTTTTCAAGATTCCATCAGGTTAATGGTCGAAAATACATTTCATTCATTTCACGATCAATTTCAATCACTTCATGGTCAAACTAAAAATTAAGCGAGGCAAATATGAAATTGAGTGAGTAAATTGAAAATTGAGTAGGACAAGGTATGAATTGAATGAGGGAAGCTAGAAATTGAGCGAGGTAACATAGGAGTTCAGTGAGGGAATCTAGAAATTGAGTAAGACAACTTAGGATTTGAGCGAGGAAAGCTAGAAATTGAGCGAGGGAACCTAGAAATTGAGCGAGGTTTAGGCTACGTTGAAATTGAGCGAGGGAACCTCGCTCAAATCCTAAGTTGCCTCGCTGAATTTCTACGTTGCATCACTCAATTGCTAGGTTGTCTCGCTCAATTCCTAGGTTCCTTCGCTCTATTTATATACTGTTTCATTGGATTTCTAGCTTCCCTCGCACAATTCCTAGGATGTCTCTCTCAATTCATATATTTTTTTCAGATCATTTTATGGTATGAGACTAAAAATGAGATATATCCAGTTCTCAAGTGTACCATATTACAGTAAATAGTGTTGAATGAGCGTCAACCATTAGAAACCTTTAGGGGGCCCACTGTGATGTTTATGAGAAATCCTCCTCGTCTAAGTTCATTCATAGGGTCAAAAAGACCTGGATGAAGAGGAAAATTTTTTTCATAATGATCCAAAACTTCTGTAACCCCTAAAAGGGTTTTAATGGTAGACGTTCAATTTCCCATTGCCTTTTACAGTGTGGTCCACTTGATAGTTAGATCTATCTTATTTTTCGTCTCAAGCCTTAATACGAGCTCGTAAAATATATGGACGGTTTGGATATAACACATACATCATGATGGGACCCACAAAAGTAACATAGTTACAAAAAAAAAAAACAAATTTCAGTTTGCCATGCTCAATTCTAGTTTGCCCCGCTCAATTTCCAGTTTGCCCCGCTTAATTAGAAATTAAGCGGGGCAAATTGAATTTTTTTTTTTCTTTTGTGGGTCCCATCATGATGTATGTGTTATATCCAAACCGTCCATATATGAGCGGGGGAAACTGAAAATTGAGCGGGGCAAATTGAAAATTAAGCTGGGCAAACTAGAAATTGAGTGGGGCAAACTGAAAATTGAGCGGGATAAACTAAAAATTTGGTTATATGTTTTGGTTTAGGTTTAGGTTAAGGTTTAGGTTAAGGTTTAGGTTTAGGTTATAGGTTCTAGGTTATAAGTTAAAGCTTTAGGAAATTGAGAATAGGTTAAGGTTTAGGTTTAGGGAATCGGGTTCAGGTTTGAGATCGGATTTAGTTTGGATTTTCAAGTTTAGGTTTAGGTTAAGGAGTTGAGATTAGGATCAGGTGTAGGTTTAGGTTTAAGGATTTGAGAATACATTTAGGTTTTACGTTTAGGTTTAGGTTTAGGTTTAGGTTTTAGGTTTAGGTTAAGGTTATAGGTTTAGGTGTAGGTTATAGGTAATAGCTTTAGGGAATTGAGAATAAGTTAAAGTTTAGGTTTAGGAAATTAGGTTCGGGTTCGGGATCGGGTTTAGGTTTGGATTTTCAAGTTTAGGTTTAGGTTTAGGTTATAGGTTTTGGAATTTGTGAATAGTTTTAGGTTATAAGTATAAGTTTAGGTTACGTTATAAGTTAAGGTTTAGGGATTTGAGTTTAGGTTATAGGTTTAGGTTTTGGGATTTGAGAATGGGTTTGGGGTTTAGGTTATAGGTTTTGGTTTCAGTTTACGTTATAGGTTTTGGAATTTGATAATAGGTTCCGGTTTAGGTTATAGGTTTTGGTTTAGGCTATAGGTTTTGATTTAGGTTTAGGTTATAGGTTTTTGTTTAGGTTATGGGTTTATGTTAAGGTTTAGGTTTAGGTTATAGGTTTTTGGATTTGAGAATGGGTTCGGGTAGGTTATAGGTTTTGGTTTAGGTTTAGGTTATAGGTTTTGGGATTTGATAATGGATTTTGGTTTAGGTTATAGGTTTTGGTTTTGGTTTAGGTTATAGGTTTTGGTTTAGGTTATAGGTTATAGGTTATAGGTTTATGTTAAGGTTTAGGTTTATGTTATAGGTTTTTGGATTTGAGAATGGGTTCGGGTTTAGGTTATAGGTTTTGGTTTTGGTTTAGGTTATAGGTTTTGAGATTTAATAATGGGTTCGGGTTTATGTTTAAGTTTAGGTTTAGGTTATAGGTTTTGGGATTTAGGAATAGTTTTAGGTTATAACTATAGGTTTAGGTTAGGTTATAAGTTAAGGTTTTGGGATTTAAGAATGGGTTTGGGTTAAGGTTATAGGTTTTGGTTTTGGTTTAGGTTATAGGTTTTGGTATTGGTTTTGGGATTTGAGAATGGGTTCGGGTTTAGGTTATAGGTTCTGGTATTAGTTTAGGTTATAGGTTTTGGTTAAGGTTATAGGTTATAAGTTTAAGTTTAGGTTAAGGTTATGTTTAGGTTATAGGTTTTGGAATTTGATAATGGGTTCGGGTTTAGGTTATAAGTTTTGGTTTTGGTTTAAGTTATAGGTTATAGGTTTTGAGATTTGAGAATGGGTTCGGGTTTAGGGTATAGGTTTTGATTAAGGTTATAGGTTATAGGTTTAGGTTTAGGTTAAGGTTAGGTTTAGGTTATAGGTTTAGGTTATAGGTTTTGGGATTTGATAATGGGTTCGGGTTTAGGTTATAGGTTTTGGTTTTGGTTTAGGTTATAGGTTATAGGTTTAGGATAAGGTTTAGGTTTAGGTTTAGGTTATAGGTTTTGGGATTTGAGAATGGGTTTGGGTTTTGGTTATAGGTTTTGGTATTGGTTTAGGTTATAGGCTTTGGTTAAGGTTATAGGTTATAGGTTATAGGCTTAGGTTTAGGTTAAGGTTATAGGTTTTGGGATTTGGGAATAGTTTTAGGTTATTAGTATATGTTTAGGTTAGGTTATAGGTTTTGGGATTTGAGAATGGGTTCGGATTTAGGTTATAGGTTTTGGTTTAGGTTATAGGTTCTGGGATTTAAGAATGGATTCGGGTTTAGGTTATAGGTTTTGGTTTAGGGATTTGAGTTTAGGTTATAGGTTTAGGTTTAGGTTTTAGGTTTAGGTTTAGGTTTGAGTTTAGGTTTTGGGATTTGAGAATGGGTCCGGGTTTAGGTTACAGGTTTTGGAATTTGAGAATGGGTTCAGGTTTAGGTTATAGGTTTTAGTTTTGGTTTAGGTTATAGGTTTTAGGATTTGAGAATGGGTTCGGGTTTAGGTTATAGGTTTTAGTTTTGGTTTTGGTTATAGGTTTTGGTTTAGGTTTTAGGTTTAGTTTTAGGTTTGGGTTTGGGTTTTGGGATTTGAGAATGGGTTCGGGTTTTGGTTTTGGTTTAGGTTATAGGTTTTGGTTTAGGTTATAGGTTATAGGTTTAGGATAAGGTTTTGGTTTATGTTATAGGTTTTGTGATTGGAGAATGGGTTCGGGTTTAGGTCTTAGGTTTTGGTTTTGGTTTAGGTTATAGGTTTTAGGACTTGAGAATTGGTTCGGGTTTAGGTTATAGGTTTTGGTTTTGGTTTCAGTTTTGGTTTAGGTTATAGGTTTTGGATTTGAGAATGGGTTCGGGTTTAGGTGTTAGGTTTTGGGATTTGAGAATGGGTTCAGGTTTAGGTCATAGGTTTTGGTTTCGGTTTAGGTTATAGGTTTTGGGATTGGAGAATGGGTTCGGGTTTAGGTCTTAGGTTTTGTTTTGGTTTTGGTTATGGTTTTGGTTTAGGTTATAGGTTTTAGGACTTGAGAATCGGTTCGGGTTTAGGTTATAAGTTTTGGTTTTGGTTTTAGTTTTGGTTTAGGTTATAGGTTTTGGATTTGAAAATGGGTTCGGGTTTAGGTCATAAGTTTTGGTTTCGGTTTAGGTTATAGGTTTTGGGATTGGAGAATGGGTTCGGGTTTAGGTCTTAGGTTTTGGTTTTGGTTTTGGTTTAGGTTATAGGTTTTAGGACTTGAGAATCGGTTCGGGTTTAGGTTATAGGTTTTGGTTTAGGTTTTGGTTTTGGTTTAGGTTATAGGTTTTGAATTTGAGAATGGGTTCGGGTTTAGGTCATAGGTTTTGGGATTTGAGAATGAGTTCAGGTTTAGGTCATAGGTTTTGGTTTCGGTTTAGGTTATAGGTTTTGGGATTGGAGAATGGGTTCGGGTTTAGGTCTTAGGTTTTGGTTTTAGTTTTGATTTTAGTTTAGGTTATAGGTTATAGGTTTAGGATAAGGTTTAGGTTTGTGTTATAGGTTTTTGGATTTGAGAATGGGTTCGGGTTTAGGTTATAGGTTTGGGTTATGGTTTTGGTTTAGGTTATAGGTTTTAGGATTTGAGAATGGGTTCGGGTTTAGGTTATAGGTTTTGGTTATGGTTATGGTTTAGGTTATAGGTTATAGGTTTAGGATAAGGTTTAGGTTTAGGTTTTAGGTTTTAGGATTTGAGAATGGGTTCAGGTTTAGGTTATAGGTTTTGATTATGGTTTTAATTTAGGTGATAGGTTTTGGGATTTGAGAATGGGTTCGGGTTTAGGTCATAGGTTTTGGTTTTGGTTTAGGTTTATAGGTTTTGGGATTTGAGAATGGGTTTGGGTTTAGGTTATAGGTTTTGGTTTTGGCTATAGGTTTTTGGGTTTGAGAATCGGTTCGGGTTTAGGTTAAGGATATGGTACATGCAAATATAAATATAAACATGGCCTGTCCAAATGGCCAGGCCCTTCCAATGCCGTCCATAGTAAATGGACAGCTTCATCATTGTCATAACAGCGGTTCCCACCTTCGAGGGACCCCAGCTCTTCCGGATAGCTCCGATGCACATCCGGGTCTGCTCCATTAATTTTGAACAAATACATAAACACGGCCTATCCAAATGGCCATGCCCTTCCAATGTTGTCCATAAAAAATGAACAGCTTCATCATGGTCATAACAGCGGTTCCCACTTTTTAGGGACCCCTGCTCTTCCGGATAGCTCCGACGCACATCCGGGTCCGCTCCATCAATTTCGGGCAAATAATAAACACGGTCTGTCTAAATGGTCAGACCACTCCAATCATGTGCATTTTTTAGTCAAGAGACGTACCAGATGCTTAAATCTGAAATATTCATTTAAACATAAAATGGCATTGGAAATCACTTCTCAAAACCGCAGACTTTTTTTTTTGAAACTCGTTCATCTCACCTGAAAACCTGTCACATAATGAATAACTATAACCACAATGATAACTTTATATGTGCATTCTTGACAAGAGACGTACCAGATGCTTGAATCTAAAATATGCAGTTCCAATCCTCCCACATGCAACATCCACCTGAAATTCCAATGGTATGGACTTCAACAAAATGTTCAGTTCAAGCTACAGTCCGCATTCCAGTTCAAGTTCAGTTCACAAATGAGTTCCAGTTCACAGATTTGTCTGGAGTTTAGTCTATGAATCAGTTGACAAATTAGATTAGGATCTGCTGCAATCACATGATACAATCCAGTTCACATGAGTGCATGAATCAGTTTACAAATGAGTGTAAGAAAGAAAAGTAACCATTGATTTGAAAAAAAAACCATTAATGTGCATCACTTCACAAAAACCTACAATCCATCACTGCAATCACAAAACAAGTCAATGAATCACTTCACAACCATCTATCGATTTGCATCACTTCACAAGCATGTGCATTAGTTACAAAAGTTTAGGATCTGTTGCAATAAGAAAAAGTCAATCAGTTACACAAATGAGTTGATGAATCAGGCTATAAATGAGTGCATGAAGCCCAAGAACCCATTCTCAAATTCCAAAACCAATAACCTAAACCAAAACTAAAACTTATAACCTAACCCGAACCCATTCTCAAATCCCAAAATCTATAACCTGAACCTAAACCTTATCCTAAACCTATAACCTATAACCTAAACCTAAACCTAAACCTTATCCTAAACCTATAGCCTATAACCTAGACCAAAACCTATAACCTAAACCAAAACCAAAACTTATAACCTAAACCCAAGCCCATTCTCAAATCCCCAAACCTATAACCTAAACCAAAACCTAAACCTATAACATAAACCCGAACCCATTCTCAAATCCCAAAACCTATAACCTAAACCAAAACCAAACCTATAACATAAACCCGAACCCATTCTCAAATCCCAAAACCTATGACTTAAACCAAAACTAAAACCTATAACCTAAACCCGAACCCATTCTTAAATTACAAAACCTGTAACCTAAACCCGAACCCATTCTCAAATCCCAAAACTCAAACCCAAACCTAAACCTAAACCTATAACCTAAACCAAAACCAAAACTAAAACCAAAACCTATAACCTAAACCCAAATCCATTCTCAAATCCCAGAACCTATAACCTAAACCAAAACCTATAACCTAAACCCGAACCCATTCTCAAATCCCAAAACCTATAACCTAAACCAAAACCAAACCTATAACATAAACCCGAACCCATTCTCAAATCTCAAAACTTATAACCTAAATCAAAACTAAAACCTATAACCTAAACCCAAACCCATTCTTAAATTCCAAAACCTGTAACCTAAACCCGAACCCATTCTCAAATCCCAAAACTCAAACTCAAACCTAAACCTAAACCTATAATCTAAACCTAAACCAAAACCTATAACCTAAACCCAAATCTATTCTCAAATCCCAGAACCTATAACCTAAACCCAAACCCATTCTCAAATCCCAAAACCTATAACCTAAACCAAAACCAAACCTATAACATAAACCCGAACCCATTCTCAAATCCCAAAACTTATAACCTAAACCAAAACTAAAACCTATAACCTAAATCTGAACCCATTCTTAAATTCCAAAACCTGTAACCTAAACCCGAACCCATTCTTAAATCCCAAAACTCAAACCTAAACCTAAACCTAAACCTATAATCTAAACCAAAACCAAAACCTATAACCTAAACCCAAATCCATTCTCAAATCCCAGAACCTATAACCTAAACCAAAATCTATAACCTAAACCCGAACCCATTCTCAAATCCCAAAACCTATAACCTAACATAAACCTATACTTATAACCTAAAACTATTTCCAAATTCTAAAACCTATAACTTAAACCAAAACCAAAACCTATAACCTAACCCGAACCCATTCTCAAATCCCAAAACCTATAACCTAAACCTAAACCTAAACCTTATCCTAAACCTATAACCTATAACCTAGACCAAAACCTATAACCTAAACCAAAACCAAAACCTATAACCTAAACCCAAACCCATTCTCAAATCCCAAAACCTATAACCTAAACCGAAACCCAAACCTATAACATAAACCCGAACCCATTCTCAAATCCCAAAACCTATAACCTAAACCTAAACCTAAACCTTATCCCAAACCTATAACCTATAACCTATAACCTAAACCAAAACCAAAACCTATAACCTAACCCGAACCCATTCTCAAATCCCAAAACCTATAACCTAAACCTAAATCTAAACCTTATCCTAAACTTATAACCTATAACCTAAATCTAAACCTATAACCTAAACTCAAATCCTAGCGGGGATTACAATAGGGAAAAGGAAAAAAAAAAAAAATGAAAAAGAAGCCAGCGAGTTGGGGTCGACCGGGTCAATGTAATGTACTTTTTTATTTTTATTAATTTTTCTTTTTTATTTTTAATTTTTTAAGGATTATCCCGAACCCGAACTTGATTTCCTAAACCTAAACTTTAACCTATTCTCAATTCCCTAAAGCTATTACCTATAACCTACACCTAAACCTAACCTAAACCTATAACCTTAACCTAAACCTAAAACCTAAACCTAAACTTAAAACCTAAATGTATTCTCAAATCCTTAAACCTAAACCTACACCTAATCCTAATCTCAACTCCTTAACCTAAACTTAAACTTGAAAACCCAAACTAAACCCGATCTCAAACTTGAACCCAATTCTCTAAACCTAAACCTTAACCTATTCTCAATTCCCTAAAGCTTTAACCTATAACCTAGAACCTATAACCTAAACCAAAACCTAAACCTTAACTTAAACCTAAACCAAAACATATAACCAAAATTTCAGTTTGCCCCGCTCAATTTCCAGTTTGCCCCACTCATATATGAACGGCTTGGATATAACACATACATCATGATGGGACCCACAAAAGAAAAAAATTTTTTTAGTTTGAGCGGGGTAAACTGAAAATTAAGCGGGGTAAACTGAAAATTGAGCAGGGTAAACTGGAAATTGAGCGGGGCAAACTAGAAATTGAGCGGGATAAACTGGAAATTGAGCGGGGTAAACGGAAACTGAGCGGGGCAAACTGAAAATTGAGCGAGGCAAACTGGAAATTAAGCGTGGCAAACTAGAAATTGAGCGGGGCAAACTGAAAATTGAGCGGGGCAAACTGGAAATTGAGCGGGGCAAACTGAAAATTGAGTGGGGTAAACTGAAAATTGAGCGGGGCAAACTGAAAATTCAGCGGGGTAAACTGGAAATTGAGTGGGGTAAACGCTCAATTGAGCGGGGTAAACTGAAACTTGAGCGGGGCAAACTGGAAATTGAGCAGGGCAAACTGGAAATTGAGTGGGGTAAACGCTCAATTGAGCGGGGTAAACTGGAAATTGAGCGGGGCAAACTAGAAATTGAGCGGGGCAAACTGAAAATTGAGTGGGGTAAACTGAAAATTGAAATTGAACGGGCAAACTGAAAATTGAGCGGGGCAAACTAGAAATTGAACGGGGCAAACTGAATTTTTTTTTTTTTTTTGCTATGCTACTTTTGTGGGTCCCATCATGATGTATGTGTTATATCCAAACTGTCCATATATTTTACGAGCTCATATTAAGGCTTGGGACGAAAAATAAGATAGATCTAAATATCAAGTGGACCACACTGTCAAAGGCAACCTAGGATTTGAGCGAGGCGAGGGAAGCTACAAATTGTGCGAGGGAACCTAGAAATTGAGAGAGACAACCTACGAATTGAGCGAAGAAGCTAGAAATTGAGCGAGACAACCTAGGATTTGAGCGAGGGAACATCGAAATTGGAGCGAGACAACTTAGAAATTGAGCGAGGGAAGCTAGAAATTGAGCGAGGCGAGCGAGGCAACGTAGAAATTGGAGCGAAGATTGAGCAAGGGAACCTAAAAATTGAGCGAGGCAACCTGAGAGTTGAGCAAGGCAATTAAAAAAATTCAACGAAGCAACCGAGAAATTGAGCAAGGAAAACATCAATTTGAGCGAGGCAAGCTTGAAATTAGGTGAGGCTAACATGAATTGGAATGAACTTTAAATGTAATTGACCTAGCCTAATAATTTGCTTTGTTGAATTTGACCGATCAGTTAATGAAATTAACCGAGATTTACATGAAATTCTCTTCGGTGAATTTGATCGAGCAATTAATGAAATTGACCGAGCGGTTCATAAAATTTTCAGTACGCACTTATAGTGCTGATTTAACTAAGTTTGGCACACCCAGATCCATAGCTCAATTGACAGACTGAGTAGAGATACCTCATGTCAACACTTGAGGTCCTGGTATCGATTCCTAGCGAGGGTGGCTAACATGGAGTGTGTGTATTGACATAGGTGTGTACTAACAAGCTAACCTAAATTTTTTTTTTTAAAAAAATTAATAGTAAAATATTAAAAAAATTAAAAAATTAAAAATATTGAGTTGGGCCCACCTTGAATGTATGTGGACTATCCATGACGTTCATCCATTTTTCCATCTAAAGCAAGGGTTTTAACCCAAAATGGTGGCATATTGAAATATCAAGTGGATCACACCACAGGAAACATTATTTCCACCGTGGAAACCTTGTTATGCCCCTACAATGATGTTTTACTTGTAATCCATCATGTTCATAGGATGATTTTCGCATGGATGAACCGAAAATCAAGATGGGAGCTTCATTCGGCATTTCAATGGCCCACAAAAAATTTATGCCATTTAGGTAAATGTATATCATACCTGTCATGTGGATTGTCTTCCGTGGAGGGAACATTTTCAGGAAAAACGAGATAATGTTGATTAGGGGTGTACATCGAGTCAAACCGAGTAAAGCTGGCCTCATGTCGACTTGGCTCGGCCACTGGTTGACCTCAGCTCGAACTCGGCTAGGCTCGGTCCTTGAGCCTGACTGGCCATCTTAGCTTGGTTTAGTCAGCAGCTCGAGCCGACTTTGCCATTGAGGCATTTTCACAAACACCTGAGTTGCAACTTCAAAATCCCACTATTTTATAAACAAATGCAATTGTTTTATAGGTATTTTATCAAATACCTTCTAAGCAACATAAAAATCAAAAAAAACAAAGAGAAAAAAGGTATTTGTTTCATATATATACTTTTCTTGCCACCGGCCACATTTCGTTGAGTCATTTTATCAGACAGTTGGTGAGCAACATCAATGGCATAGTAACCGATTCATTGAACTGGTCCGATTCGAGCTGGATTCTGTCCAAGTTGAGTCGAGCTGAGGCTTGCTCGAACTCATTTTCGAGCTCAAAAAATCAGCTCAACTCAGCTTGAACTTAGCTTTGAACCGAGTTGAATCAAGCTTTTTCAACTCGAGTCGAGCGAGCTAACCGACCTAGCTCGGTTCGTGTACACCCCTAATGTTGATGAATAGAGAGGGTGGGATCCAGCTAGAGCGTGCTGCGATCCAAGCAACAGATGTAGCGGTGGGGTTTTCGTCCTTGTTTTTTTAAAAAATGGAGCGAGAAGCAACGGCAGTAAAAAGGAGGGGTAGTTTCGTCCTCAAAGTCGCTGTCCGCACGTGCTAGTCTAAGTTGGTAACTTAAGTTTGTATTCCGCGATAAAAACCGCTGGGTAAAAGGTTTTGTCTACAGTGGTCATTTTCTCACTATAAATAGCTCCCAAAGTCGATAACCTTTTAGAAGGTGGCCCAAAGTCTTAAATTACTCCTTCCTTTTAAATAAAAATGGCCAGGGAGTTAGTACAAAGGGGCCCACTATGATCTACTGGATCAGGAAGGGACACGTACAAGTTACGGAGGTGGATCGGTTTGGATGGTATATAAACATCAAGGTGGAGCCCATAAAGGTTTCAACAATAGGCATTTCTTTCCCCAATTTTCCCTCTCGTGTGTCCTATTTGGTTTTTTCCTTTTTTTTCCCTTAGCTTAAATTGATCTCGAAAAACAAATGAACCGTGTAGATTTCCCACAAACATGGCAGTGGCCCCACCCAGCATACTTTCCTGCGGAATGCTTCAGCAGGAAATCCGCGTCCTGGATCCGGTCTCTGCCTCTGGTGGTAAAGTGAGTGGCGCTAGATTGAAAATCAGATCGAATTGATGATGCTCCCGTCCATGGGTTTCTTTGGTTGATTCCATTTTCACGTTGATCCTCCATTTAAAGGCTTCTGTTCATATGGATAATGTAATCCATACCATTGTTTGTGGTAGGAAGCCAACGTCAATGGTAATGGTTCACTACATGGACGGTTTGGATTAACCAAACCACCTCCCACGTTTTAGATGTCGAACGTAAACATCCCTTCTGGATACAACCGTCCAAACTCAAAACCACCCACTTGGTTGAAAATCAAAGGACAAATCACCGTGATCAGATACTACAGCTATAAATGGCTGTAGGCCCAAACTCTCAACTCTCAACAACCCTAACTTTTGTGGAGTTAATTGATACTCTGGCAGAGTATGATGGATAATATGCGGGCGCTTGCATTTGTTCACGCGCATATATGTAACTCAAATTGAACCGCGTACCTCATGGAAGCCGCCGTAGATATCTCATAACCGAAGGTCGCTTGGCGCATTGTATTAGATGAGATTAGGTGGGATGGAATTGCATCTGCCAGGTGTCAATTCCACTCAGCGTTTGGAAAAATGGCAAAGCTTAGAATTAAATTAGATGGAATTGCATTGGTCCTGTACCAATTCCACTCAATGTTAGCAAGACCGTAATATGTAGGCTATATCCACATCATCCACCTATTTTTTGAAATCATTTTAGGGCATGAGCCAAAAAGTCATGTAGGTCTAAGCTCAAGTGAACCCCACCATAGAAAGCAGTGGAGATTGAATACCTACAAGTGAAAACTTCTTTGCCGCCACATAAGTTTTGGATCTGCCTCGTTTTTAGTTTCATGCCATAAAATGAGGTTATAAAATAGATGAACAGTTTAGATATATCACAACTGTTATTCTCAATAGTTTCAAATGATAGTAAGTATATTCATTCAATATACCATCATATTACAAATATAGTATGAAATTAAGCTTATCCCTTAAAGACAAGGGACAATACGTAATTATATAATAATTACGTTTTTGTAATCCCATCCCACCCAATCCTGCCCAATACCATGCTCAGACACCTCCTAAATTACTATTAATAATAATGAGAAATCTCTTCTAAAAATTCAAAGCCAATGATTATTTTTCATGTTTAGGTCCATTAGATATCAAGTAATCAACCAGTTAAGTGTTTTATATAGCATCTAAAAAGTGGGCCCCACTATCCAAACCTATATAGTTTAAGATGGCATGTGTGAAACTTTTGTACAATTGCGTACCATCCGTCACACTTCAATGGCGTGTTTGGGCGGTGGGATTAGAAGGTATTAGGTGGGATGGAATTCAAAAAACATAATTATTACCCATGGTAAGGATTATCCCTGTGTCCATGAGATAAGATTAATGCCCTAATTTATTGGTAATATGGTGGTACATTGAATGAATATACCTACCAACATTTGAAATTATTGAGAATAACACACATGTGTTATGTCTAAACCGTTTATTTGTTTTATAACCTCATTTTATGGCATGGGCCTAAAAATGAGGTAGATCCAAAACTTATGCAGCCCCAAAGAAGTTATCAACGGTAAGTATTCAATCCCTGTTGCTTTCTATGGTGGGGTCCACTTGAGCTTTAGATTTACTTAATTTTTTGGCCCATGCTCTAAAATATTCTCAAAAAATGAATAGATGGTGTAGATATAGCCCACACATCATGATGAGACCTACACAACTTACTAACATTGAGCGAAATTGGCATGAGACCCAATGCAATTTCATTTAATCTAATTCCAAGCTTTTCCATTCTTCCAACATGGAGTGGAATTGGCACAGGACTAGATGAAACCCATCCCACATAATCCCTTCTAATCCTACTGCCCTAACATGCCCTAACAGAGTATCAAAGTTCTTCTCTTTTAGAGGTGAGGAAACCAAGACCACAAACGCACGGGAAATTGGGAAACTCAAAGGCTTCCTCCATGGCAACATCATAGACCGAAATTAAGACAAAAATTAGTTTTGATAATCAAGTCCAATTTTTATTTATATATAAGGTAAGTATCCATGGCAATTTTAACCACGTAATTAATCAGTGGAAGAGTTATAACTTTGGGTTTTAAAATAGATTTAAGGGCATGCTGCCAAATAAGTTAGGTTTTAACTTTTGTTAATTTATTTACTCTTTTTTTTGGCACTTAAGTTAGTTTGGTATACATTATTATAAAAGTAACTTATGTGCTAATAGTTACTTATTTCAATAAGTTTTTTATTTTTAGCTTTTTTAGTTATTAATTTTTTTACCTTTCTTTCTTTGTATCCATGTCAAAGGAGGCTCTTTCTGGGTCAACATCAAACGTTGCTCCATATACGGACCCTCCACATCGAAGGTGTGGCTAACATGATAGGTGATCCACATCAAAAGTGGGTCCCACATGATGGATGAACCCATATCAATGTGGGCCCACGTAATGGACGGTCCATATTAAAGGTAAGCCCATACTGAGAAATAACCCACATCCAAAGAGGGCTTGCATGATGGACGACCTACTTTGAAGGTGGCACCTGCATAATAGATGGTTTACATAAAGGCGGGCTTCGCCTAATGAGCAATGGACATTGATGTTGGGCCCCACATGATTGATGATCTATATTGAGGTGGCCTCACTTCTGATGTCGACCATCCATCATGTGGAACTTGCCTTCAATATGGGCTACTTATAATTAGTGTCGGCCTTTGATGTGGACCATCTATCATGTGGAGCTCACATTGATGTGAGCCGTTCATCATGTGAGGCATACCATTATTAGTTGCCCATTATGTGGAGCCCAACTTTGATGTGGACTATTCATCATGTGTGCCCCACCTTTTATATGGGTTGCCCATCCTTCAGAGCTTGCCTTGGATATGGGTCATTCATTATTAAGGGTTGACCTTTGATATGGATCGTCCATCATATGGGGCCACCTCAATATGGGTCATCCATCATGTGGGCCCAACTTTAATGTCCAATGCCCATTATGCAGAGCCCACCTTTGATATGGATCATCCATCACGTAGGCTTCACCTTTAAAGTGAGTTGTCCATCATACCAGCTCGCTTTAGATGCCGGTCTTTTATCATTACGAGCCTACCTTTGATGTAGACCATCCATATGAGCCATATTTATACATGAGGTCATCTATCAATGGAAGCCCATCTTGGATATGGGTTGTAAGAAAGACCTTCCTTAGACACGTACTATGAGAGTGAGAAAAGTAGAAAAGTTAAAAAACAAAAAACTTATCAAGATAAGTAGCTTTTAACTAATAAATTACTTTTATAATAATATTTACAAAGCTAACTTAAGTGAAAAAAAATAACTTAATTCCTTTACATAAGTTGAAAAGTAACTTATTTGGTAGTATCCAAATGGGCTCGAATACCACTAAATAAATTATTTCTTTTACTTGCAATAGTAGGTAAGTGACTTATTTCAGATAAATAAATTTGTTTTATGATTACTTATAAGTTACTTTTTTACTCCAAAGTACTTAATTACTTTAATTATTTATTTTTAGTTTTTTTTGCTTTTCTTAAGTTACCTTCAAGGGAGCTATATGTCGAAAGAGAGATGTTGGTAAGTATGTTGTTTCCAGAATACATTTATCTACTTAATAAGTAAAAACTAAGATAACTTGTGGCATAAATAACTTATCTTAAAGGATCATTTGGCACAATGGTTTGAGGGGATTTTAAATCCCCTAGTATATTTGGCACACATAGTAACCTGGGTTTCAAATCCCCTCAAAGAAAGGGTTTTAAATTCAAAGTGAAAGCTTGGATTATATATAAATCCTTCCAAGATTGAGTCACATGTGTAATACGTGTGTCACTAGGCTATTATTCTATTGGACGCGTAGCCCACTAATGATATTCCAAAACAATCAAATTGTCAATTGCATCACTATAATTACTTTAATATAATGATCTATGCCGTCCAAACATTGTCTATGTAAATCAACGGTTAAAAATTGTTGCTTAGTCACTCGGATGTGATCTTGTGCTTGTGGCCCATCTGAGACCTATAATTTCATCGTTTCCGGGCAGAGTATATATTTCAACAAGCTTATTACAACCATTATGTCAAATATTACATACTTACATTAATTAGAGATATTAAAGTTAATTTAGTAATTAAATTCAAACCTCTATAAATAGGCTATACATGGCTACTTTTGGATTATATGGATTCTGAATCCAAGGGGCCAAATATAACAACAGCATTTGAAATCCAGCTAGTTTGACTATTGCACTTCTCTCCCTTCATGTGTAGCTATCCCTGGCGAAACTGCTCGCTGAGACAACAAAAAGCCCTACAAGCCCACCATCATGTTCTCATGATATTCAGTCCATTCATCAATTTTCAACACATAACGTTTTTAATTCAAAATAAGGCAGATCCAAAGCTCAAATGAACCATAGAAGAAGAAACGATGGGATGGGATGACCACCATTGAAACCAACCTGGCCATTTCCGCTATCTCTTACCACACCTTTTCCATCAGGTCTCTCTCTCTTCCCTCCTTCTCCACCTGTATCATACCCTACACACTAATTACTCATAATCAAACAACACCATGTGGCATTACTCCATGTGACACATCACAGGATAAGATAATTTTGAAGAATTTGCCGTGTGTGGAAGCATATATGATAGATAGAGAAAGCTCTCTAGACTTTCCTTAGTCCCATGATCTGTATTGCCTGGACCCCACATCAAATACAATAGGACTCGTTGATTACAAGTACATGACCATCCAACCGTTGAATTCTCAACATGCAGTATGAGAAAAATCCACATCTAGCCTTTACCAAGAAGGGAAATAAAAACACCGTTGCACATTTTTGAAGGTGTGAAGATGGATACAGGTAGAGATGTTCTGGTTTCTGAAATAGGTAAGTGGGTTCCATTTTCCAGCCATAGTCAGGTCATCTGTAAGTCCAGAGGCCAGATTTTATGTGGGTCCCATGAATCTTCAGGAGGAGATAATACGGTATAGAGCTATCTCATTACATAACACGTGCAAAGGGTAATCCATCATTCTGAGCTGTCCAGCTAGTGGGCCTCGTCATGGATGAGGAGTGTTTCCAAACTCATATGCATAACGAGACATCTTTACTTTCCAGCAATTTGCCGTTGACCATTTAACTGTTTTCCTCTCCCACCATTGATTCAAAGGAAGAAAAGGATGTTAGATATATTAGTGTTTCTTGTACACATAGAGGATAGAAGCAAACGATAAGGAAATGATCACATCTATCAGGTTTCAGGCTTGGCTTGAATAGTTAATTTCTCAAGACAGATTTGTTATCCCTTTTCTGAAAGTTTCAGCAAATGCAAATAAAAAAAATCTGCAAATTGTATTTACGATACAATAAACTTTCAATGAGATTTTTAATACGAAAATTTGCACATTTAAGTGTTGAATAGATCTCTAGTTTTAACACCGATATGCCTGAAGACGTTCAGAAAAAACTCAATAAGAAATTAGATCGAGAGTAATTGCATAGAAGATGATATAATTTTAAGGATTAAGAGTATCTTCTTCTAGATTAGAGTATTTAGGATTTATATCAATTGAAAGGTTATGAATTTATTCTTGAAGAAGTGTTAAAGTGTCTCTTTAAGAAATCCATACCCATTCACAGTAAATAATTGTCTTCCAAGAAAAGATATGATTCTTTATCCTATGACAATTGTTTCTGTACCTATTCAGACAGAAGCAGTTATCCAACAGAAAAAATTGTATCAATATAAGCGACACATGACCTAAGTGTCACATGTATAATCATGTCACAATTATTATCAATCAACAAAAAATGTAATAAAACATCAGGGTACCATGACCCAAAAAGTTTGAACCGAGTGCCAAAAAGACTAAGGCTCTCTTAGCTCATTGTGTGTTAAGTGCGCTAAAAAGCACCCAAACAACTCTATAACCCTGAGGAGATTTGAACCTTGGTTGTATAAGCAAAAAAATAATTCTCTTATCGATTGGCTATACACATTATTTATAAAAAGTTTAAATAATTAATATATTTATTTATTTTCTAAAAGTAACTTTTATTTTTGAAATTTATTTTAATTTTAAAAAACACAACACAAGAGGTATATGTTACAATTCGGACTATCCATTTAGTGTTCCCTTTATGGTAAGTGGTTCAAAATGATTGATCTCCACCTGATGGACGGATATGCTCTATTTTGCTCACAATTATTTATTGAGCCAACCTTTTTCCATAGTATGAGTGTTACATCTGTCAAATGGACTCGGACTTGGACTCGGATTTGGATTCGGATTCATAAGCGACCCCTATAGTAGCCACTTTGTGCTGGAAAAGCTCTCTGGACCCTACCATGATGTATATGTTTTATTCACTTTGTCCATAAAATTTTACAGTTTATTTTAAAGCATGAGTCCAAAAATGAGGTAGATCCAAATTTCAAGTGGACCGCACCACAAGAAATAGTGATAATAGAATGCCACCATTAAAAACTTCTAGTGCTGCAAATGTTTTGAATCAAGTATATATTTGTGTTTTCCTCTCATCTATGTATGACTTCTTCTTCTTCTTCTTCTTCATTTTTATTTTTTTTTTAAATAAAAATAAAAATTGAGTTAGCTTGTTATTACACACCCATGTCAGTACACACACTCCACATTAGCCACCCCCACTAGGGATCGATACTAAGACCTCAAGTGTTGAAACGAGGTATCACCAGGCTTGTATGACTTAATTAACAAGTTGGATGCTAAAGAAACATCATACGAAGGGCTAGCAAGTTTTTAACCGTGGGCATTCAATCACCATTGTTTCTTATGGTGTGGTCCCACCATGTAAGGGTGCATATTGAACTGGTAGAACCGTGGAGCTACATCGGAATCGATCAAACGGCCCAGTTTAGTCCGATTCTAAAGTGCATCGATTTCGGTTCTAATTCCAAAAATTAAAGAATCGATTATATCGGTTTGGTTCTTGGTTTAGGGGTATGTAGAACTGAACCGAACTGTAGATCTAAACTACGGAACCGAACCTAAAATCGAACCAAAAATCGAACTAGGAACCCTTTGATTGTTTCCATATTTGACTCATGATTTATGATTTACAATGCACTATTTGATTGTTTCCATAAATATATTTTTGCACACCTTATACAATATCCAAGTCATTCATCCAATGAATCACAATACGAATGGAAATAGGCTTGATTATAAAATAGGATTATAAAAAGCTTAGAATTGTGGAACCGAATCGGTTTTAACGATTCGGTTCCGATTCGGTTATAGGGTGCTAACGTTTAGTTCCAATTCTGAATATTCTAAAATCGTTAGAAACAGTTCGATTTCATTTTTATCCCAGAGCCAAACTGACCCAACCCATGTGCACTCCTACCATCGAGACTTGAACATGCCTCATTGTTGGGCTTACGCTTGAAAATGAGCCAGCAAAATGGATGGACGGGTGGGATAAAATGCATTCAGCATGGTGGGTCAGGAGCTTTAACAACTCAGACCATCACGGAAGTGGGTCGGTAGCAAATGCGAGTCCTCTCAACCGCACCAACATGCCGTACCATGTTTTACCTTTGGATTGTTCATCAGTTGCTATCTGAAATCCAGCAAGCCCTCCGTACATGTTGGTTGAGACACACGTGTACACGCGAGTAGACGTATTGAAAAAAATAAAAGAAAAAGCAAAAGAAAAAAAAAAGTACCATTGGCCCTACTTTCAACGGGCGTGGCTTCCGTGGATCCGGAAATCTGCGTACGCGGAAAGACCCGGGCCTCACAATGATGTATGAGACTTAAATCTACCCCGTCCAACTATTTTAATAGTTTCAATTTTGGGATCAGGCCTTAAAATGAGCTGACCCAAATATTAGGAGGACCACACCATATGAAATAGCCATGATTAAATCCCTACCATTAAAAACTTTATGGATTTCACCTAAATGATAAGGTCGTAGACACTTAGATGAAGAGTTCACATAAATATCATCTGGATGCAAACCTTTCGGTGGGCTCACAAGATGTTTTTAATGGTCAATTATCATGGTTTCCTGTAGTATGTCTCACTTCGTATTTGGATCTGCCACAATTTTCAGATCATGCTTTAAAATGAACTTGTAATATGTATGGACTGCGTGGATGCAGTCACATATATTTTTACAGTGGCCCACGGGGGTCCCACCACCTACGCTGATCCCACTTTAACAAACAAGTGCCACTACTTTTGACTTTGGGAGATCTAGATGAGTGCTAAAAAATGAGGTACATTTAAGTTTCAAGTGAACCCAAAGAGATGCTTGATCTCTTGGTTATTCGAACGGTTGCTTGATCTCCTGGTTATTTGAACGGTTCAAAGAGATCAAAGTTACGTGCCCTCCAAAATAATCTATTTATTATATCCATGGCGTTTATCTATTTGGTGAGATCATTTTAAATCATGAGATAAAATATTGAGTCATATGCAAATCTCAAGTGAACCACATCACAAATAGCAGTGGAGACGATGACTCTCACTATTAAAATATTCATAAGGCCATCATAATATTTATTTTTCATTTAATCTATCGATCATGTCATGAAGACTTAAATGATGAGGAAAAACAAATATCATACTTCTGTGACCCCCAAAAGGTTTCAATGGTAGACATTTAATCTCCCATCTTGATCTTTGGATCTGTCTTATTTTCTGGATCAAGTCTCGCGACGAGCTCGCAAAATGGAAGGACGGTTTGGATATAAGATATATCTCAAGATGGGACCTACGTAACTTGGTGACGTTAACACACCAGCAAGGTTAGTAGTGTGCAGTACACCAGCCAATCCACTTCCCACGCGTACGGATTTGAACTCTTCCGTGTTATGACGTAATTCCTCGATTCCTCAGCTACAAGGGTGATTCGGTCTTTTTCAGTTATCTGTCGATTTTTCATTCGCTTTAGATGTCGTAAGCATCAGCACTCACGCGATAAAATAAAACCGTGCAAAAGAACGAAGCGGATTGCGTCCGAACCCGGTCGGACAATAAGCCGTCCGATCAGAGATCCTGTGGGTCCCACATTGATGTATCTGTTCATCCATTCCGTCCATAAATTTTTTATTATTATATTAAATATTAAGAAGATACAAATATCAAAATATACCACAACATAGGTAACTCTTGCATTTAATGCAACCCACGCTCACTATTTGGTGTGGTCCAGATGATAGTTTTAATTTATTAATTTTTGGAATAATACCTTAAAATTATTTGGTAAAATGTATGGATGGCATAGATAAACAGATACATCATGGTGGGCCCTAGAGGAGCTCTGGTCGGACGGCTTTTTGTCTGATCGGGGTTCGGACGCAATAGGCTTCTGTAAATAAAAGGAAGGGGATTACTTGATACTCCGGCAGCTTCGACGCTTGATACGCAGACCCTGATAAATTGTACATTTGGAATATTGGAAATCAAACTGAGCCGACTAAATTATGGAAATCAACTATTTCGAGGTGACAGTCAAGGACAGCATTGATTGAGAGTTACTAATCTCCATAACATGGACACTTGTTGGTTGAAACAGGACCGTTGAATTTTTCATTTTCAACTGTCCAATAAATGTGGCCCAGTCCTGTAGCCAGATAATCAAATAGGTGTAATCTTTTTTCCACCATAAATCATCTACACAGGGACCCACAACTTGGGCCATTTAACTAGGATTTATTATATTCCATGTCTGTAATTTATAGGTGCCTGTGTATCATCTATCCAGCTCTGCAAGAGTATCAAAGCTTTTCCCTCTTTCAATAACATATCCTCGATAGATCGCGATAAGAAAAGTGATACGTCACCCGAAAATAAAAAGGGACTTGATAGAGCTGCCATTTCACTGTCAACTTAGAAGAGTAAAGAGAAGATCCTCACCGTAAAATTAGTGAAACGTATCTTGGATGGACTGTGTATGATATTTCAGAAAAAAAAAATAATGTTTAAAACTTTCGATCAGTTGCATTTAATTGAAAAATGAAATATGCCATTCATTAGATAACGATGAAATATATTGATGGATAGGATTATATTTTGACGTATTTTAATGCTTTGAAAATCTAATTCAGAGACCACTTTGTGGAAAGTTCAGATTCACCGTCCAAATATCCACGTGGACGATGCAACATTACTATAGTATTATTTCCCTCGATAAATTACCTGCCCTTTCCACTCCGGGAAGGAACGAATTATTTGATACCCGCACCCGAGGATGAGCACAGAATACTCGCGTTTTCAGTTTGTACATGCGCGGTCAATGATTTAGTGATCGGGACCATTGGTTTTCTGGGCCACATATTGGATCAAACACGATAGAAGAATCTCCTACACTAGGAGCTCATAACTACCAATCTCTCGGTGTTTGGCCTTTCTCCGGTGGAATGTGGATCTAACAATTTTTTTCTGACCGTCCATTTGTGGTTCATAAAATGAATGATGAGGATCATCCCGAGGAGGAAATTTATGGGTCTCAATAGGCCGTTGGTATGGGTCAGTTAATGGTGGGACCCACCTTCACAAGCAAAATGCATATCCTCGAGTCCTCAGGAGGAGAAGATGACCACTTTATCTCCATTCGTTTGACAGTTGTTGGCTTTTCTCATCTGCTCTCTCTCTTGGCAGGCAAGAGCAGAGCAGAATCTTCCTTTTCTGCTTCCTTTCTTCGTATCTCTGACAAGACTCTTTCTCCTGCGTGCTGCAGCTTCATTTTCTCTCTCAAAATCGCCATGGCTGAAGCGGGAGAGTTTCAGGATTGGGAAATGCTCCAAAAAACCGACATGGGTCTCGTTCAAACGCCCTATTTGTCTCAGAATTCCAGGGATTTTGAAGGAGTTGAGGGCGATTCCGAAGGTGCGATCAGGTCGGATTACTTCACTCTCGAGAATTCATACGCTAAGGAGGCTCCGGAGGGTGATCGAGAAGGGAGTTCTGTCGAATCGGATAATCCAAGTTGGGTTGATCCGGCATCAGAGCCTCGGTACGCAGGTGGTGCGAAATCGGAAGTGGGTTTTGGAGGAATCGAGCTGTCATGCAGGAATTCGGGTGAATTTTGGTCGGATTCGGGCAGCGACAGTTCAGTTGGTCGGAAATTCGGGGATTTTGATGGAAAAGGCGAGCTGGATTGTGGAGATGATGGGAGAAGAGAAGTAGATTTCGAAGGGATTGAGGCTGCAAGGAAGAACTTAGGTGATTTTTGGTCAGACACTCTGAAATTCAAGGACTTCTTGGGAAAAGGGGAAATGAGTTTTGAAGGAATTGGAATCAAGCGTACTAATTCCAGTGAATTTTGGTCTGATTCCAGCGGTCATGACAAATTCAGGGGCACCGATGAAGAAATTGAATTAGGTTCTGGTGATTTTCTCAAGATGGGAGATGGGTCGGAGTCTGGTGGGGTTGCGGAGGTTGAGGAAGGAGAGAGGTTGGATTCTGATGGGTTTGTTGAAGGAGAGGGAGGTGGAGAAACAGATAATCTTGTTACAAGCCACGTGAAATCGGTTGAGGCGGAGAAGAAGAAGGTGGTTTGGTGGAAGCTGCCTTTGGAGCTTCTGAAGTTCTGTGCTTTCCGGATTAGCCCTGTTTGGTCATTCTCCATCGCCGCAGCTGTGATGGGCTTTGTTATTCTGGGACGGAGATTGTACAGGATGAAGCGTAAGACCCGGAGCATTCCACTTAAGGTTAGCCTCGACGATAAGGTGAGCTCCTACCCACCTGGTAATATGTTTATTGAGTGTTTCGATTTTTTTTTTTTTTTTTTACTAATCTTCCTTTTTCTTTAATCTTTATAAAATGTGCAGCGTGTGATAGAACATCCTGCCTTTGCATTTTTTTTTGGTTATCTTTTTATCTTTTTGTTTTGCTGATATTGCTAGAATGGATCGAGTGATTGTTTTGTGTTTGGATGCACTATTGAATTGGATTGAAATAATTAATTCAGCATATAGTGGAAATAACAAAGTTGCAATTTGGTTGCTCAGTATTCATACTAGGGGCAGGCTCCAAGTTACAGTTATCGTGCTTTCAAGTTAGACTTGGAAGGAATATGACTGTAATTTGAGGCTCCTTCCTTTTATGAATACTATGGAAGGTAGCTGCAATTTAGTTATTTTCTCTTTGTTGAACTAGTTATTACAATTCAATTAAATCATGCGTCCAAAATCAAGCTCATGGTGTGGTTTTTACTTGCTCTAATCATCTTGCTCATCAGTTGAAAGATAGTTTACCTGCTGGATGTGATCCCGGTCCTGTTGGGAAATTTATACAGATTAATGTAGTTTCTGTATAATATGAAAACCGAAAATAATATGGACAGGCTGAAGCACGTCTGAAAACGCTGTCCTTAAAGCGTTATTTGCCCCAACTCAAGTAAATTGAGTATGCTGATAGGTTACAGGCAAATTGCTTCTAGGATACGACGAGCCTGGTGTGGGTCTGCGTTCAGCAAACACGAAGGCCCACCAAATGGAATTCAATTTCACTATTTCTGGCAGTATTACAATATAAAGGAAAATCCCAAAAGAAGAAAAGAAGAAAATAGAAAAGTGGTTTAGAATTCTGCTCAATTAAGTTCTAATCTTCAGCCGCTGGTTCGGTTGAACCGTCCTAGACCACACTGCTGGTCTGTCCTTCAAGCTAAGGTTGACACCTTTCTATGTTGCTGGATAACATATATGAGTGGAGAGGCTGTTTTTCTAGAATTCGTATGGAGTTGCTGGAGTGAGTTGAGATGATTTTGAAACCCATCCAGGCCTTCCTTTTATAGGCTATGGTGGCTGGGGGTTATGGTCTAGGGAAATAAATCCCATGACCGTTTTCTGGCTGTTGAGAAAACTAGCCGTTTTATAGCCGTTTTCTGACTATTGTGCATGGGCCATTAAGCTGCTGCATGTTGACTGTTGTGAGACAGAAGCTAACCGTTTTATAGCTGTTGGGGTTAGCCATGCAGCAGTTTCAGCTGGACCCTGCACTTATTGCACAGCTGTTACAGATTTTCTGCAACAGCTCTTTTCCAGCCCTCAATATATTCTGAGGGACTCTCATTCAGTCCTTTAGATTTTCGTCCAACCAACCATCTGCCTTATCCATTAGTCGCACCGCGACTCGGGAGCGACCCTCTGCGCACGTGCGAAGTGCAAAGTGCGCCACTAGCGCCTCTACAGCCACACTGCCTCCCATGCCCATGCCCATGGCCACGCCCAAGCCCTTGCACTGAGCCCGAGAACGAGACCGAGCCCGAGCCCGAGCCCGAGACCGAGCGCGTGCGCAGTGTTCCAGTGCTTCGCACTAGAACACGCTAGTCCCATGGTCTACGGACTAGGTAAGCAAATATTATAGTACTCCACTATTATCATTTAAACCATTTTTCTTTCTCTTCTCTTTCCCATGTGGGACTATTCCCAAAGCCCCAAAAAGTTTTTTCAAAAAACAACTTTTCATATATTTTATTATTAAAATATTTTTATTAAAATCAATATTTTACAACAGGTCCTTGAGTTGGGTTTGATGAATATAAATATGTGGGCTTTGCTGAGCTCATAGGCATGTACAAGTCAGCTAATGAACACGCCGCCACATATGCCTGGTGGAAGACTGGTGCACTAAGGGTACCACTATGTAGATTCCCTATACCATAAATCAAGTTGGTCACTAGTCAGGGGGGGTAACAATTAACCGAACAAATGTATGGCTGTGAAAATTTTGTCTGAAGTTTTCTAACCCTTCAACTTATGTCTAATATCATGGCACAGCTACTGAGTGGACAACCTTTATTTTTCGGCAGTTGCATCAAGACAGTGATGTCCACATGATGGACGGCTTGGATATTTAACATGTGTGGCAAGACTGGCATATGTGGTGGTGTGTGCATTAGATGACTTGTATACACATGTGGGCTTAGCAAAGCTCTAAATATGCTGCTGTGATAACACTTCGATCATTAAGCAGTTGAGATATTTATTTTCTGGTGGTAAGTCTGGTGTAGATATTAACTACTTTAATCAGATTACATGCCATGACCGTTGCAAATTGCAATAGGTGAGCTGAACATCACTTTATCCATTCCTCTTTTACTTCTTTAAGCATCACGCCTCCCCAGACTGAATGTTCGATGAGCTGTAGTATTTTTTTCCCACCTTATATGATGAAAATGATCTTTCATCATTTGAACTCTGAACGATTCCACTTCGAGGTCAGCGGCTCATGTTCTTCTCTGCTCATTTCATAAACATCCATTGCTCTTGGACTGTCTTTGCTGGTTCCATTTAATTCTAATTGATGTGTGTGGATGCCTGTGTTTGTTTGTGTAGCACCAATGTCCCCACTTTCAGATTTCAGACAGATATGTGAGATTCCATATGAAAAAGGAGTCAGTTTTCTCACATACAATGAAAGATACTAGAGCCAGTAATGAGCCATGCTGGGTAGTAATAAAAAAATTTGTCTGGATATCGAAGAAAAAATAAATCAGATCTGGAATATTTGAACTAGATTTCTCAAATTCTGGTGGAAAACAGTACGTTTTCCCTACTACTAGATTTCTCAAATTCTAGATCTGGAATGAGCCATGCTGGGTAGTAATAATAAAGATTGACTTTTCCTCCATTGACAGCCAGATCCTTCTTTTTTTATTATTGGTTTTAGAATGGAGATTCTTTTTGGATTTGATAACTGATATTTCATGACAGCAGTTGACTCCCATCTGAAAATGATTTCAACTGAAAACTTTGTTTTGCTTCTGAGATAATTTGAGATTTTTTTATTTGATGTAAAAATTCAAGATGATTTGGGATTTCTGATGACTTTTGTATACATATGCACTTTGTTTGAATGCATCACGAGTTGATGTTTGGGGACTGATGCAATTATAGGGATCAGTATTAATGGCCGATTGGGCATCATGTACTTAAAAAGTTTCTTCTTTCTCATTTCTGACATTTGTTCGGCAAGGCATATTGGGTTTCTTCTAACATTATCATTCATCTTCTAATTTCTGAAATCTATGATACGTGGTTGCTTGAGTAAAAAGGAGTAGCTCAGATAATAAGGATGATGGATCCTCCTTCCTTGAGGCTTGAGCTTTAAATCTTCCTCACTTTTGAACTCTATACCTACTAGTTATTTCGAATTTAGAGTGAAGTATACCCTAAATTACCTATTGGGCTTCAAGCTTTGCTTTTTAATGTATATTTTTTCTAGGAAATATTTCAACATGATTGCACTTATGAGATATAACCTGTCCATGCTGCACCAATGGTGCAAGTAAAAGGCTGTTTGGCATGAAGAATAGATCTCTTCAAGCTGAATTCTTCAATCTCGAAGCCTGGAGTCATTTTTGAATCGAAAACCAGGAAAACCCAGATTTGAGCAAAAGAGGAAATGGAAATAATGGTTGTGGTAGAATCCTAAGTGTCTAATTAAATACTAGAGATCAATTTAATAACGACAAAGCCAAAGCCATAATTTTTATTCTCCAATGCATAATGAAGCCACGCATCCAATAAGGCTCTTGTGTAGGCTTGAACAAAGAGAATCCTAATAACTTGTGGAAGGGATCAAATTGCAATTGCTTATTATTATTCCACAATTGCCATAAGGATGGGTATTTTGGTCATTCCAATGCCCAAATAGAATTAAAAAAAAGACTGAACATTAAAACCCGAAATCTATCGTCATAAGGTCAACATGCATGATCAGTAGGGCCCAGAAGTGTGCGGGACCCACACATGTAACATGTAGGATCAGATGGGTCCCATCCTGAATCTCTTTAGGTTCCCTCATGAAGAGGACCTCATTACGTTAACCCATATTTTGAGAATTTCAGATTTTGGAGGATGTGGGTCCCACCCTGAATCTCTTTAGGTTCCCTCATGAAGAGGGCCTGATTGCTTCAACCCATATTTCAAGAATTTCAGGTTTTGGAGGATATGCCATACCCGATACTTTGGTGTATTCAAAACCGTCAACTTGGGGAACATAGACTAAAAGTATATGAGTTGTTATTGACATGATGATACTTGTAAATTCTGGCCCTTTTTAGAGTTTAACTAACATGTTGCGTCGGTAGATCATTCCACCTCAACCAGTCGTCCCTTGGGCAGGAAAACTCCGAAATAGGGATTTTTCCTTAATTCCAATTTTGGCGGGCCCATGGCATTTATGTTTGAGTTGCACTCATTAAGTGATGATTTCTCCTGTGTTATTGAACCTGTGAAAATTGTGATAATGCAGGAGGACATGCCACTTAATGGCCTCTAATCTGACGTGAAGTTCACAGGGTTTGCCAAAACTGGGATTAAGGGATAATCCCGATTTTGAAGGATTCCCTGTCCAAAAGGGCTCTAAATATCTGCTATTAAAAGAAGAATTCAACATAAATACTTCTAAAAGACAATTTCTTGTGTTGAACTGTGTCAAACAAGTATCATACTGCATAGAATAATCTATGTTCGCATTCTTTTTTTTTCTTTCTTTCTTTCTTTCTTTCTTTATTTCTTTTGGAGCATTAACTTATGTTGGCATTATGAAATGGTAGAACCTGAAAATTAAGCCCAAGTTAACAAATAACACCTAATAAACTATATAATTGTCTATTTTAACCTATTCCAATACTTAACAAGGGATAGAAAGAGTTTGGAGTGGAGATTCCGTTTGGTCTAATCCATTCCAATATTTAAAAAGTTTAAAAGACAGGGTAGATTGGTGGGTGATTGCGTGCATCTGCAGGGAATAGTCTCGCCATAAAGGGGCGGGGACACCCTGTCATCATCAAAAAAAGAAGAAGAAGGAAAACAGGTAGGGTAGGGCTTGAAAATCTCATTGTTATGTTTTGCTTGTATTTTCCAAAAAATAAAAAATAAAAACCTAGCTTGTCAAGAGGATAGGGTTATCCACATGCAGGGTCCTGGTGTACCTGCAGCTGGACCTGCCTAAATGAGTTGTATTTGGTCCCGGAGTTGACGTTCGAGGTACCAAACTCAAATCCGATGTAGTCTCGGTACCTGTAGGGAGTTGGGAATTAGGAGTACTAGCTTCGATTGGCTGGGTCACATCCAGGTTAGATTCAGGTGGTTTGGGTTCTCTTAAGTTTTAATTGGTAAGTTATAGTAATATAATATAATCAAATATTAAAATTAACTGGGTAGTCAGGAACCCGACATGTACTTGATTATTTTACCAATCCAACCCGATTCTTAACCAGGTCTAAGGTGGTGGACCTGAAATGGGTCCAAAAAATGGATCCAGGTGTTTAAATCTAGTTGGGTCCTTTGGGTACCCTTGAATCCATGTATCAATTGACAGTCCTACAAGTGGATGGGAGTGTGAATTATTTTTGAATTGTATGATGACCATTCTAATACTGAGTAGGCTCAAAGTAAACTGAAGTCTTGATCCTATAGAGTTGACTTCCGTCAATTTCCTCAAGTGCTCAGTTGTGTTTTTAACATTGCTTTCAATCAGACAATCACCATCATGTGATCACCATTATTTTGATCTGCTTTGCCATTAGATGATTATGGTTTGTTCCATGATTTATACTTTCAAATGGTCAAGTTGTCATGCTTTCATAACACCATGCCCACATATGTGGGTGCATTTTTCGTATGGATATGTTTACATGTGACTTCCAATGCAGTAGCTGGTGCTGAGGTGTAGTATGGGGCCTAATGGTGTTCACATGTGAATCTTGTCAGTAATCATGCATTGGTTGCTTGCTCAAGCACAACCTGTCATGTGTGCACAACCCGTCATGTGTGTGGGTACCTTGAGCTTAGCAGTTTTATTGGCAACTGCCCCACCACAACCCTACTTGCTCAATCTTTGGGTGTGCATGTAATAGTTGGGCTGGGGTTCATTATTTGATGGGACCATGTTCGGCATGTGAATGGTGTAAATGTGAGCCTCTGCCATTGCCAGAGAGTTAGTAGAAAAGAAGGTTGATGTCTGGTGGGCAGCAGATTTTAATAACTTTTGCCAATCTACCATTCAAAAGCCAACCCCAGTTTGCTGAGAGAGGCTAAGGCCATGTTTAGTAGATCAGAGACTCCTAAAAAGGAGTCCCATCTTATTTAATTATAAGTAATGATCTATTAGAGATCTTGATCTCTAGTACATAATTACTGTTAACTAAAATGAGATTAACTCAATTTTAGGCATTTACCAAATAAGGCCTAAGATAATGATGTTGATGTTATTGGCTGATGAATGTGAATCTGCAGAAGGTGACCCAGTTCATGACTCGTGCTGCGCGTCTCAATGAAGCATTTTCAATGGTGAAGCGAGCGCCCATTGTCAGAGCATCACTGCCGCCGGTTGGGGGAGTGACCCCATGGCCTGTAATGGGTTTAAGATGAGACGTTACGGCACTCACAAAAAACAGATGCGTGACGGCACGGTCAGTCAAGAACATCTCTCTCACACTTACATTATGTATGTATGTATGTATATGTTATCTGCTTTCAGTGCACGACAGCTTTCCTTTATGTTGGTACATGTTGTGCTAAATAATGTGTTCTTCAAGACTCTGTATTTATATTCTGGAGATTTCCTTTCTGCCAGTTGGAGTTGTTGATTTGTAAATTTCCAAAGTTGATTTGCTATACTCTTCTACAACCAAGCATTTTAATGAAATTGGGACATGGACAATGACGAACATGGGACGTTGGACAATCTGACAATGCAAACAAACCAGCTCATCTATATGATGATGTTGCAGAAACTGTTTTTGCGCAAGTTTTAATTTGTTGTTGTGCTTGCAATGGTTGCTAATCCCCTTTCACAGACTTCTTATCCTCCATCGTAACTGCGCCGCCGTCCTTTCATCCTCTTCTTATTCTCAAATTTTAGCTGTTTAGAAAATAAATAACATTAAATAATAATAACTCGTGTGAGAAGATTCTGATTGGAAGCTTGACTAACTAGTGGTTGTGGTAATTACCCAGGATCAAGGTATTTCGTAACAGTAACAGTGGCCGTAGCGGCCACCACCGTTACCTTTACCATATGGGTTGTAATGGCTTTTACAACTCTCGTAATGGCCATTACTCTCTCCCTCTCCCTCTCCCCCTCTCTCTCTCTCAAAAAAATAAAAATAAAAAAATAAAAAAATAAATGTATGGGCCCTATAGTGGACCATTATGGGGGTATGTACCGGCCATTACTGGTCATTTTTTCTGTAATGACCGTGACCCGTAACGTATGGACCGTTATGGGGGTTGTAATGCCCTTTACTAGTCATTTTTCCGTAATGGCCTTTACGACTCTGTAACGGCCATTATGCGTAGGATCTGCAACATGAATGGCTAGGATCAAGAGGGCCTTATGTTCTCGATCCAACAATAGTTGCACACTTGACGTGTGTGCATGGCACGTAACCTTTCAAAATGGTTGTCATAAAAATCAGACATCTCTGCTCATCGGGTGCACCAGACGTTTGGAGCAGACCCTCCGTTTTCCTTGGATTTTTATGGTGGCCCACATGATGAGCAGATCGGTCTTATGGCAGGGCCAACCTTTTGGACGGGTTGGATGTCATACCCATTTCACATTGACAAATATTTAGTAGCTTCACAATACCAATGGCCCTCTAGTTAGTGTGTGAGACCTCCCTAAATAACACCACTAGGTAAGAAATAAAAGGATAAACTTTAAAGGTTTTATGAGGTTCTTGGGACCCACCCACCCACCCATCTATCTGGCTAGGATATGGGGTTTCTTGAGTTTGGATGGTGGTGGTGATGTTGATTATCTTTAATCTCGAATCTTTCCAGTCCAAATCCAGACTGTTTATTCAACAGTTCCATGAATGGGCCATAAAAAAGAGAGAAGATCGGACAGTCCTGATTGTTAAATCATTGGGGTACAAATGCCAACTAAAGATAGATTAACAATGGTATAATTTCATGGATTAGATGGTTTGGATAATCCAATAAAGCTTCGTTTTAATTAAAATGATGGCCACCCAATGTTGGAACATGTGGGGATGAATGATCTGGATATCATCCACGTGTAACTTCCGTATTGTGTGAATGGTATGAATCGCATCCCAATGCCTTTGTACGCATCTGATCAGCTCCCTTTCTCCAATTCAGTACATTCGGAGGACATGGATTGAAGGGTTAGGATCTTGCAATATGCTTAGACCACCATTGGTAAGTAGTGGCATCCAACATTAAGCCTTTTTATCTGTTGAATGTGGAGCATTGCTGTATTTCTTTTCTTAGCCAGCCAATTTGCAGGACACCAATCGAAGAGCTCGAGTTCTCCTATTGTTGGAGATTTATGGGCAATGATTCATCCATGGTGAGGCCCAGCATTTCAACGGCCAGGATCAGTGAACCAAGGGCCCAACTTTTACAAACTCAAGTCCTGCCGATGCTTTGCTAATCTTCCTCCAAGTGTCGGGCGTACGTGAGTGGAAGTTCTCCGCAAGACATTCAACGTGGTACGGGTACGAGATCCACACCATCAGGTGCACCCAACAATGCTGGCCCTGGGCATTCAATCAGGCCATTGTCATTAGATGGCCCACGTGTGTGAGGTGGGTCACAATGCTGACCCTAGCTAATAAATCAGGCCAGTTTCATCAGATGGGCCACATGCATTAGGTGGTCCACAATGCTGGACCTGGTCAATAAATAAATCAGACCGTGTCATCAGATGGGCCACTTGTGTGAGAAGAGTGGACAACCAACCGTCCATATTCAATCCCTGCCGGTGAATGTACGGTCTAAACTTTTGTGCACGGCATTTCATGATGGGCCCCAGATAATGAATGACCCAGATCTCACTACACTGTTGTGATGTCAGCATTCACGCAGCGAAGAACCTCCTCTATCTCATAAAGGGAGCTCATCCAACGCTTCTGCCTCTAGAGGCATATGAGGATGGTGCGTCCATGTTATTGTGCATGCGTCGTATGCCTGGATGATGAGATCAGAACCATTCATTCGGTAATGCCAATACGGTATAGGCCATAGACCAAAAATCACACCGTATGGACTGTCGTCGCACTTTAATAGACAGTGTATAAATGGTCAGTCAAAAGATATGGTCAGGATAATCTGATCAATACAAATTTTGGCGGAGCCAGTTCTCACATTCTCGATGGTCAGGATAATCTGATCAGGGTAATTTTTTTTTGCTAGCATCCAATCAATGGTGGAGCCCGTGTGATGAATAAGTGCCACGCAATGTGCCTCTAGAAGCTCTGGATCTCATCTCATGATTCATCGCATCCCTCATTAATCAAACATGGACATGATTCCATATAAGTACTTATTTTGGATGGCCCAGATTAGGCCTAGTGGACCACGTCACCCTGATCAATGGATGGATGATATAAGAGTGACTTCAACAGCAAATAACCACACCGTCCATCTAAAATGAAACCATCAACGCGTCCTAACCATGCTTAGGCCGCAAGAGCACTGTATCTAACCACACCTCAATCCGGCCCCAACAGATCCTTTTGACTCATTTGAGCATCGGAAAGCATCGCTTTGTTCAAACGGTGGTAGACCATGTTCCACAGAGCGTGGACTCAGAGCATTTGATCGATGCGATTGTTGGATGATGGATCATCCACAGTGGACCCACCGTTTGAACGGTGTAGATCTGGTGTTGTACTTTCTCATTGTAGATGTAGAATTTTGAAAGCCATAGGTAAAAAGAGGTGGACGTGCCGGAGTGGTTATCGGGCATGACTAGAAATCATGTGGGCTTTGCCCGCGCAGGTTCGAATCCTGCCGTCCACGATTTTTGTGGATTTTTATAAACCCGGTTCGGGTGGGGACATGCGAGCGACGGGTCAGCCAGCTTGGGTGGGTCCCTGATGTTACTGTTAAAACTGGTTCGATTCCGGATCCAAGTTCAAAGTTCAGTTCTTTAATGTGTAATTGGCTCCTTAATTTTTGGAACTAGAACCAGTGCACTATAGAACCGGACGTTTAGTCAGTTCCAGTCCAGTTCTACCGGTTCGTGTGCACCCCTACTACTAGTAAGTGCAGACCTTAAGACTCAGCTCCATTCCTGCTTCAGGTGGACCGCTCTATAAATAAGACTCACCTTCAAATTGTTTCCCTTGCTTTTAGCCCACTTGAATTACAGATAGGTTTTGATTTTGGGCTCATACTAATTTCTTGTGTGGCATCAGAGTTGATTTCTATAATCATCCCAATGAGGCGTGGAAACTGTAATGGTGGATATCTCTCTCAGAAATGTCTTTTTTGGAATGGCCCGCCTGAATTACGGGTCAGCTTCATTTTTTGCCCTGGGCTAATGCAGGTGAGGGGCATCTTAACTTGCCTTTTGTGAACTCATTAGGATGATTTTATGAAATTGGCCCCAAGCGTAGATGCCACGCTAAAATTTAGGCTTGAGGCCAAAAAATAAGCCCACCCATGATCGTCTGGCCCCACTAAGGAAAACAACTTAGGGGTGAGAGCTGCCCTATACACTGTTTCCAATCAGAGGTCCATTTGGAGTATGGAAGTGAGTGACTTTTGTACCATTCACCTAATATAAGGTGACTTACTAGGTGGTCAAGGTGGATTTCACACCCTAGCCGCCAACCTTTCCATTAATCAATCCAAGGCGTCCTTACCTCAGTGGTAGACTCTGAGAAGTTTCAACATGAGGTCTTGGGTTCGATACCCATAGGTGGTGAAATCTTACTATGGTGTGCATGGGTGTGTGCCAGGTGCATGCGTGAAAAAAAATAAAAATAAATAATAAATAAAATAAAATTAATGAGATGGCTTAACGAGGTAAGTTTTTGTAAAGTGCTCTCTCTCTCTCTCTCTCTCTCTCTCTCTCATCCAAACAATAGCTTCAAACTTGCAACACATAAGGGTGTTTATTTGCATCAAATATCATGAACTTTCATGATACTTAATGATTTATCAACCTAACTCGGTGAAAGATTTCATGAAACTTGGTGCAACAAAACACACACTTAATCATTTCTTCTTTTTTTTTTTGCTATATTTTAACATATGATTATTGCCAATAAATCATTATTTTACATGTGGTTTCAAAACTGGGGCATGCTGCAGTACTCTTTTGCCTTATAAGTTAGTGTTTCTAGTTGCATCCATTCACTTGGAAAGTCCAATAAATCAACATGAACTATATTATTCACTCGTGGACATCTTGTATGGTCCACCAAGCAAAACTCGCACTGGGCAGATAATCCAACCCACATCCTTAATTTGGCTTCATTTGTTTTAGCCATCATTTTTCCAAGCCATGAATGGTTGGTTACGGTTGCCTACCAAAATTGATTCTTTAAAATCATAGGCAATCTATGATCGACGACCCTAACAGATAAATAGATCAAATTGTTCATAGGACCTGTCTTTTTGTAAATATTTTTAATCGTCCATATTAAAGTCTATCTATCAAATGGTTAATATTTGTTAACGAGTCATTGAACCATGACACCACTTGCAATGTTAATCCAAGAGCATGGAAAATAAGGATAAATGACAACCCCAACGACCTTTCCATTTAGATTCATATCCCTTACAACCATGCTTAATCACATTTTATTTTTTTCTTGGTGTGTGTGTGTGGGGTTCTTCTACAAATCACAATTTATTGATACTTCCTAAAAGATTTAATACAATGCACTCCAATTCCAAGAAAAATTCATAAAATCATCTATCACAAAAATCCTAAACCCTAAATCCTAAGAAACCATCTTTCTCACTTGAAGTTTAAAACATATTCATAAAGACGTACGGTATAATAACGCTAAACCCTAAATCCTAAAACCCTCCTCACCTTGTGATGCCTTCTCAATGAATGACCATGTGTTCCACCATGCAGTCTCCTCGAAGAATGACCATGTGGACCGCCCAACAGATGATGGTGTGGCCCATGTAATGCATGATCATGTGGCCTACTTAGTGTGTGACCATGTGTCTTGCTCACCTCATGACCATGTTTCACACCATGAGGCCTAGTCCACATATGATTATGTGGTCCACTTACTATATGGGCAAGAGCTGACATTTTGTGGGACTGTCTTGTAATAACTGCATTTGTGTCGGTATCCCGGGATGGGACAATCTAATAACCATCATAGTATGGATCCATCCCCTCTGCCATGATTTGCCAAACTAAGCCACCTGCTATGGTTCCTCTGTTGCGGGCAAAGTTGTATATGTTCTGATAAATGATGCTAAGGAATGCATTCCTACCATTTATGGTGAAGCTAGGGTCTTTCTTCGATTTGACAAACTCAGCGGAAAGTAGTGGCTTCTTTAGTATACTCTTCGAGTCCCTCCAATGACTTGCCATCCACCGTTGTATGAATGCCAATTGTGAGCCATTGCTTTGTCCTGATAGCCTGTAAATTGTAAATTGTCAATGTTTGCAATCTTTAGACACTAGTGAGAGAGAGAGAGAGAGAGAGAGAGAGAGAGAGAGAGGGTGATCCACTTTAGTTGCAAACTATCAAAATTTTGGGCTAATTAAAGTCCTAACATAAGCCTAAACAATAAATGTATTTAGGGGATGTCACACAATCATCAAAATGGCTCCCACAAAACATTTACCATATGATTTCTTTAATGAGATGACTTTGTGTGGGTTATACATATGGAGAAGAGGTAAATGTGAGCAACATGCATTGAAAGAAGTGAAAAACATTAAATTTCAATTGACAAAACTTCAACGATTCTTTTGCTAGCAAATATATTTTTATGACAAATTTATCCTCTTGACATAAACTAGTTATAACGATAAAAAGGTCCACAAATATTGATATTATATACAATAAAGAAGATACTTCAATAAAATAAGAGATTCAATATATTAGAATGGAAGTTAAAGAGGGTCTTTATCCACTCCTTACGGTGGCTAGGAGCCATTCCCATGACCCTTAACCGATGACAATTGAACTCCACAATGACATATATGTCCCATGTTATTTTAATCCACAGACTTATTTACTACTTTCTCAATTACCCGGAGCAACAAAATACAGGTCGTCACATGAAAAAGTCAAGCCCATCAGACAATCTTAGCCATTCAAATTGAGAAAAAGGACCACATCCCATTTTCACTCTGTTTCGAAGGTTTAGTATCATCTTAACTGCCAATATTTTTTTGGGTCATGACCCATATATGGTGCGCCTAGCGGCAAAAAGTGGTCCACTTCTTGCATTCAATGAGAAATAAAATAAAATACCAACATAGCTTTTCTAGTGTAAATGGGGATATTAGACTTACCGTATATCAGGATATACATGTATTGTAGCAAAATCAATCACTCTAATGAGATTACTTCTTATAAAATGGGTCCCAACTTGATATCCAGGATTGTTTATCTTCTTCTCTGGCATTGAATCCCCATAGAAACCTTCCATCCTTATCTCAAGCAAGTGTTTCCTGTCTAGAGACTTTGTATATTTGGCCATCTCTTCCACCCATTCCTGTTTTTGCACACTAACATTAGTTTTAATTAATTATGTAAAAAGCTTATAGAAATCCAACGGCACAGATCAAATGCATGCACACATTTCGATCGTTGGTACGAAATGGGCCATGACACTCACATGCACAGTTCTTCCCGAGTAGGCCACTTGGCAACGCGGTTCGTTCATGAGCTCCCATGCCATGATCGTGGGGTCATCTTTGTACAATGTTCTAGTTATGGTGTTGAACCTAGTTAAAAGCCTCTGCAACACAAAACATATGTATTGGATCAAAAGCTCACGTACATACGAACATGCATTTATATATACGTGTATGATCCATGCATGTGGATAATTGATTAGCTTTCTTAATTTACCTTAACATGATTCTTGTAGTAATTCTTCACCATTGGATTCGTATAAAAATCATTGTCACCATTGATCGGTGCACCCGCATTTTTGGCCCACTGCACGTACTGTGGCCTTCCTCCATAGTCGTTGAAATTATTCACAAAGCTCAAAATAAGACCTATACCGTATTTTCGGGCCTCCAAAATGACAAAATCCAGTGCCTGTTGTTTTAAGTGTAACATTATTAGTAAAATCAAAATTTCATAATTCATATTATTACATGATCAAAATGCACCTGGAATTCATGTATTCAGTATTCCAAACCTGGAAAATATGTTCATCGTGGACCCCAGGCGACATCTGTAGAGCTCGATCGCCTCCATTGCTGACGGCCCACGTCCGGCATACGGTGAGGCCTGCAGTGGCCGCTTCGCGGAACACATCAGTGATCTTGTGCCGTTCATTTGGATCAGATGCAACATGCATCATCCAATAGGAATTGAAGCCATTGAAAAGAAAGGGAGAGCCATTCACGACAAAGTGGGTATTTTTTATTGTAACAAAGCCTCTAAGATGGGGACCCTTAGGGTCACAAAGTAGAGCCAATAGAGTAAAAACACCCCAAATGTAGCTGATTCTACCAAATGTAGCCATTGAGTAAGAGGAGATTTGTGAGGGGCACACATATGGGGTTTGGGTGTTTATTTATGGGGAATTATGGATAGAGAAGTTGCTAGAAATAGTAAGGTTTTGCTTGATTTGGAAGAGCTTTCGGTGTGGTGGGGACATTTGTGGAAGTTAGCTAAATTTTGTAGAGGTTTTAGGCAATGGAAATGATGGGTTGCACGTGAGGGAAAATGATACGATAGGCTATCTCTATCATGACATGATATGACCCCCTTTCACCGTCCATGCGACCAGTTGTACGGTGATCAAGATAGTCTGGCAGCCAATTGAACACTGCCATGAATGGCCCTTGGTTTAAATATCCACCACGATGGTTCTTCTAAAAATTAGATTTGTGGCCTTCAAATAGGACGTAGGAAGTAAGATGATCAAGGGATGCAATTTAGGAGGGACAAGTGAGAGAATGGATGGATAAGATTTTTCTTTTGGTATTTCTTTCAAAACAATGGACCATCTAATCAGGATCACACTAAGTGAACGGTCCTGATCCATCGTATTCACTTCCAGATGGACAGTTAGAAGGAGGCGTGTATCATACCATGATGTGGAATTCTATATCATATCATTAGTTTGCATGAGAAAGATGGTTTGATGAAATGGTGGCTGATGTGAACATGGGTTTGGTGGATTAGAAGGCAACGTAGATGTGGGCTGGATTAGGTAATCCACTAAAAATAGATGGGTGTTGACGTGGGTTCATGTGGGTGGTCTGAAATGGGAGCCGTTTAGGTGAAGCCTCGCCTCACCCAAGATGGTCGGACCTACCTTGATGTATTTATTCTAAATCCATGAAGTCCATCCATTTTGATAGATCATTTTATAGCATGGAGATCCATGTCTCAGGTGGACCATATTATACGAAACGGTGATAATTTCTTCTTAGAAACTTTTGCTTCTAGCGGGTAAGGTTATTTTTGTTTTTTAAATTTGGATACCATTTCATTTTCCTACATTAATATTGAGCCACAAATAAAAATTCCTTATTTTAATGCATTAGATGTAGACGGTGATGACATGGCCCAATCAAAATACAATCAACTGTTTGAGACAAACAGGAGATCTATACTTGATTTTTTCCCTTGTAGATTTTTTTTTTACCTTATCAATAGGTTGGAAGACAAATAAACATTACAGAAACATTAATGTGAGTCTTTAAATTTTTAATGTTGGTGCATTTAATCATCATTTTTTCCTTTAGTATGCCACACGTGAGGTTTGGATTTACTTAAATTTTAGACTCGTTGCTGAATATGATCTGAAAAAATGGATGTAGAGCATGGATGTAGAATACAAACATCAAGGTGATCCTCGTGGTAGACCATGGCAAGGGTGGCATGGTCTGGGTTGAGGCCGGGGCTGCACCTAATCCACTGTCTGACCGTTATTAATGGTCCCTTGACAATTCTTCAGAGATCCTTACGTGACATATTAAACGGTCAAGATTAGAAGAGTTATTTGATACTCCTCCACTGCATTATGGTTCATACACAAATGCATTCAAAATTTGTTCACGTGCTATGCAAATAACTTAATTTAGTCCTTCTGAATCGTGGCCACAAGAATGTTATATTTTGTTTTAAAATAATATTAAAATTTAAATTTTCAATTTTTTGGTGTTTTCCCTCCACATTTGAAAAGTTGAGGTACTTTTGAGTTGTGAATTTTTTTCCACATCGAATTAGAAAAAGTAAACTATCTTATATATAAGATAGTATTTTTGCATAGGGCTTGAGCTCCTTTCAGGAGGCATATGAATTTGGTCCTGTGGGGGGGCTATGCTAATAACTCTAATTTTTGCCATTAACCACACGCGCGCGCATCGAGCCGAGCCGAGCCGAATCCACGTCCGCGTGCGCAATGGGACGGGCTGGGTGCGGGTGCGGGTGCGGTGTGAGTGTACTCGCGTGGGTGTGTGTATATAAATACTCTCAGGACTTTATGTGCAAGAGTATATTCGCACTTGCGCCTTTTCGTTTTAAACTAGAGAGATGTATCCCTTCCGGTTGGTCGCCCCTGTTGGGTTTAAACCCAACGGACCCAACCTTTTGTAAAGGGTACTTATGCACCACTTCGGAATCTATATAAAGATTTCCGATTTCAATTTCAAAAATATGAAAATACTCTCTCTTATAAAACTCTTTATTACTGAGTTAATCGCTGAGTCAACTCAGTACTTTTGGATTAAACTGCAAGTGGTTCGAACCCGTGTACAGTGAGTGCACCACTGGGACCGGGTCATAGTCGTTGTATCTTAGAGGTTGATTGCTCTGGAAACCTGTTGCACTTGGGATGCTGTCCAAGGGGAGCAAATTCGATTTCAAGCCGAGTGACTCAGTCACGCCTTGACTTAATTCAATAAGTTCTTCTTTCTCAAAAATTTTATTTTCTTTTTGGTTCTTGATTTTAATAGTTTATTTAATTCAACCAAATTTTTAAACAATCTTGAAATCGAAATTTGTTGAATTACATAGACTATAACTACAGTAACAATAAATGCTTTTGTTGAGTTAGTCAAAATCAAACCGTTCGCTGGACAATCCTTTAAACGGTGGAAATGGAAATTGATGTTCGCTCTGACCACTCTGAAAGTTTCATACATTTTATCTGAATCATTTAGTATAGATCTAGCAAATCAAAATGAAGTAACAGATGAAAATAATTGTAAAAATTATATTCTAAACTCTTTATCCAATGAATTATATGATGTGTATGCTTCTTACGTGTCTGCTAAAGACATATGGACTGCTTTAGAAAAGAAATACATATTGAAATATGCAGGCTCTAAGAAACATGCAATTGCTAATTTCCTTCATTATGAAATGACAGACGATAAACCTGTCACACATCAGATTCACGATTTTCAAAGTCTAGTTCACGAACTATCGACAAAAGGAATTAAGTTGGATGAAGTGTTTCTGTCAGGAGCATTAATAGAAAAGTTACCGCCCTTTTGGAAAGAATATAAGAATAAAATGAAACATAAAAAAAATGATGTTTTTTTAAAAACCGTTATCGTACACATACGAATAGAGGAGGTCAATAAAATCAGAGACCAAAAAGAAAAGAAAAATGAGATAGATTCAAAAGCGAATCTTGTGGAATCAAGTCGGGCAAATAATAAGAAAAAAGGCAACTGTCATAACTGTGACAAACCTGGACATTATGCAAATGAATGCAGGCTTAAAAAGAAGAATGCAAATAATTAATTCTAGAAAAAAGAAAACTGCTACCACTATGGAAAGTCTGAGCATCATGTCAAAATCTGCAGGCTTAAGAAAAACAAAGATAAGTCGTAGGCTAATTTTACAGAAATAAGCAATGAATCTGACATGGTAGTAGCTGTGGTGTCAGAAATCTTTCTTATAAACAGCTTGGAGTGGGCGCTAGACACTGGTGCAATTAGGCACGTGTACAAGAATCGTAGCATGTTTACCTCCTACCAAGTATCAGGAGATGATAAACAGGTGTTCATGGAAAATGCTAGAACGTCTCCAGTTGTGAGAAAAGGGAAAGTACTTCTGAAACTTACTTTTGAAAAGACTCTAATGTTGAATGATGTCCTACATGTGCCTGACATTAGAAGAAACTTAGTTTCTGGTTCACTTTTCAATAAAGCTTGTGTCAAGTTAGTATTTGATTCATATAAGCTTGTAATGACTAAGAATGAAACCTTTATTGGTAAGGGGTACTGTGGCGATGGTTTATTCATTGTAAATGCATCCAATGATAATAATAAGAAGACATCTAGTTCTGTTTATATCGTTGAACCTTTTTATCTATGTCATAGTAGATTATGTCATGTGAATATAACATCTTTGAAGAAAATGAAAAGATTAGGTTTATTACCTAATATATTTAATGAAAAATTTAAAAAATGTGAAACATGTGTAGAATCAAAATTCATTAGAAAATCCTTTAAACAAATAGAAAGATCATCTATTCTATTATAGTTAATACACAGTGACTTAAGTGATTTTTGAAATCACATGTCAAGAGATGGAAAAAAATATTATATAACTTTTGTACATGACTACTCTAGGTTCACTAGAGTATATCTGTTAAGGAATAAAGAGGAAGCTTTAGATATTTTTTCTAAATACAAAATTGAAGTTGAAAATCAGTTAAATATAAAAATTAAAAGACTTAGAACAAATATAGGAGGTGAATATGAATTTTTTCAATTTAGAGAATTATGTGAAAAGAATGAAATAGTTCACGAAACTATAATTCCTAATACACCAGAACAAAATGGAATAGCAGAACGTAAGAATAAAACTATAAAAGAAATGATGAATGCTATGTTAAATAGTTCAGCTTTACCCTCAAATATGTAGGGAGAAACAATTCTGTCTGTTTGTTATATTCTAAATAGGATTCCTTCTAAATCTTCTGAACAAACACCATATGAACTTTGAAAGAATTATGTTCTTAGTTATAAATATATTAAAGTGTGGGGGTATCTTGCTAAAGTAGGATTGCCTGAAACTAAGAAAAGAAAGTTAGGTCCTAAAACGACCGACTGTGTATTTATAAGGTATGCACAAAACAGTGCGGCATATAGATTTCTAGTTTTAAAAACTAATGATAATATTCTAAATCCTAATACAGTTATAGAAGCTAGGGATGCATAATTCTTTGAGAACGTATTCCCTATGAAATATAAATCTATAGAAATAAAGGAAGTCAATGAATCAGATATTGCATCTACTAGTAAAAATGCTTACGAGAAAGTATTAGAAGAGATACAACTAAGAAAAAGTACTAGGGTTAGAAGAGAAACTAACCTATGAAATGGTTTTTTCACCTTCTTAGTAGAAAATGATCCTACAACCTATATTGTAACGCTCCGAAAAATCGGGGGTCGTGCATACGCTCGACTCCCGAGTTTCCAAGTGTCACTTATCATCAAATTTATGATTTTAAGATTAATCAAGTTTAAACGCGCAGCCTGAAATTACTTGGAGCATGAAATGCAACCACAACTAGTCTACTGAAGTGAAAGATATATATATATATGTATAAGTCCAAAAGAATATAAAGAGGTCACCCAAGGCGTTACCCAACAAAAATTACAGGAGAAACATATGTCCAAAAAAATGGTACGTTGAGCCCACGACTCAACACCCCAGAATCCAGTCTCTTAAGTCGATGCAGAACCGCCCATCAACTGGTAGTAGGAGAACTCATCCTCCTCGATTAAGCTCGCGTCGCACGGCTCGTCGAACTCAACATAACCTGCAGTTACTGAAGAGTCTGGGTGGTGTTTTAAAACACCGTCCCAGAGTGGGAGTGAGTGATCAACTCAGTGGGTGCTATTAATCTTAAGTTATATCAGACATCAATTATAATATGAATTTAATGAAACGCAGTCAATCATCAACACCTAACAACTCTTATTAAAATGCATGCATGCGGAATGATATGATGCATGCCCTCGCCACAACGCTCCCTCGAGCGACTCCATCTAACGATCGCGTATGTCAGCATTCCCTCATTACGACCTCGACTTCCGAGTCACCACCCTAACTAATGCGATGCAATGTGATCGTGTTAACCGAGTTATTAGTTAAGTCCATTCATCCAGCAGATTAGGGAATCTGATGCACCCCACGTATCAATGTCGTAAGCTGGTTGCGAGGCCAAGCTCCCCAATGCGTGAGGCTGAGACCTCGCGGTCCGTGATCCCGTCGGGTTCCTCATCCCCGACTTAAAGCACATGAGGAGTGCCAAGAGAAAGGGATTGCTCGCGATCACTACTGGGAGGCACGACACCCCAGCGTAGGCCGACAGCTCAAACACAGTGTCCCATTCCACCATGCCCGGCTCACGAGGCTGTAGACCAATTTTAAGTAAGTTATTAATGGACTACAACGGTTGCAGGGTGGTTCAGGTTCCAAACATATGTGAGCAATCAGGGTTAACAATCAAGCATGATCAGACTCTAGACTAAACCACAAGAGTCAGGCGAGCGCGAGACGAGTGACATCGAGCATAAGAGACCCATGCAGTCGAACTACAGCTGTTCGAACACACCCGCTCAAATCCATAAGTTTAGTCTCGAGATGGTCCTACCAACGGGACCACCTTCGCTCTCCTCATGATTCTGGCCAACCCAAGGGCATAAATAGTGATCCATAGCATGCCGACTAACAATGTATCGCTAGAACAACAAACGCATGTTCTCATACATATCAACATACAATTCATATTCTCCTAGTAAGCTAGGCCAACCATATCAAGAAACAAGTGCATGTGAGTATGTAGGTGTGTGGAAGTTAAGTACTTCCTCCATCATAAGAAATCATATACATAAGAGTATTGAAATTATACATATTATGAAGCAAGAATAGATAAAAAAGAATCAACAAGGCATAAGCATAGAATCATCCATACACATCATCATGCAAGAACTAAGAACAACCTCATGAGATCCAAACACAAAATTCCATACATTTCCATCAAACATGCAATATCTAGGGATTCTCTAGATTCTCCAAGGACATCATCCAAGCAATCAAAATCATTAAACGTATAATAGAATTGGTACTAGGCCACCTAAGAGCAATAGTCCACACCTTCAGATTCGTTGGAGGCTTGGAAACGACCTAAAGATGAGGGTTTTGGAGGTTGGCCGGCCGGAATCTCTAAAACAACTCAAGTATGAGAGAAATTCATGTCATTTCTTCTTCAATACAAGGGTTTCAAGAGAAAAAGAGTGAGAGATCTTACCTAGATGGCCCACGGACGATTTTGGGGTGGCGGTGGAGAGTTTCCTTTGGAGAAAGGGGGTAAGGAACTGAAAGGTTGAGCTTCCTTGGGCCCCACCCCACCAACACCCTCCTTCACTCTCTTCTTCCTCTCTCTTTCCTTTCTTCTTTCTCCCTTTGCTCTCTTCTCTTTTTCCTTCTCTAGGATAAAATCGTATGAGGAGAGGGGGTGCCCAAATGAGACCCTTATATAATTTCAGATTTAGTGGAAATGGTCCCAAGTGTTGGGTTTTTACTATATTAGACCTGTGGGAGGATCTTTCTAAGCTCTAGGGCCCACTATGAGGTGTACATATCGATATATACCACAGGATAAGCGCTCCATGACTCGATGAAGGGCCTCACAAAATTTGAAAACGATCGGATATGTGGTTTGACCATATGGTCCTGATCCTTAAGTAGCCCTGTGGAGTTTATTCCAGTGATTGGAGAGGTTCTGGTGGTCTCCTGGCCATGAAACTTATAGGATAGGTGGTCCATGGCCCGATAAAAGGCCATGCAAATTTTGGAGACGATCGGATATTTGGTTTAATCGTACGGGTCCGATTTGCGATCAACGATTACTGTGTCATGATCGGGTTCCAGATTTTGTGGACGGGTGTAAGACATTACATTAGACCATCACCGTAAATTTTGAAGAAATTCGATGGCTGAAAAGTCTTATATCTCAATTTCATTGACACATGCCAGATTTCCATCCTGGCCTTGGGTGGGTTGCATTTGGCAAGTGCCGCTGGAATGATGTGGATAATTAATTTCTGGATGTCCACTGAGTCCATGGTCCGCGATGGACCACAAGCCCAGTGAGACAGACATTACTCTATAATTTTGTAACTAGTGACCCACCAACGAGCGGTCTTGAGCTTGATCGGAAAATCGGGACATTTCTGGAATGAATTAGGTAATGAGATTTCTCGTGGGCACTGATTAGGGTTTGGATTAACTATATTTATAGTATGGACTATTTATAACTAGTAAAAGTAGAGATTTGGTCATGAATACTTTAAGCCGTTGGTTTTAGGCTAAAAGAGTACCGGCGTTCGTTTAGTCTATTAACCAAGATCCGGGCCTTGTCTGACTTGAATTTGGTTGGATATTTAATTTAGTTATGACTGCCTGGATTTATTAGCGATGGATCGGTTTGACTTGGGTCCTATATGAGTAAATCATGGGGCTACACCTGATGTTCAAGCGATCAGGCGGATTCGTTGACTTTATACGGTTGATTAATCGGACTTGTGCGGTTCTTTACTGGTACCACCCCCTATATAAACTAATATTGAGTTCTAATGGTCATTAAGTGATGTTATAAGTTAATTAATAAAAAATAATTTAAGAATTTTTTTGAAAATCCAAAATAGTGAAAATTTCGGGATGTTACATATATAGAAACAATTAACTTTCCAAATGCAACATTTTAGAAGAAAGCAATAAATGATGAGTTAGAATCTATTGTATTTAATAACACTTTGGAACTTATAGACCTACCACCTGGAAACAAACCAATAGGCTGTAAATGAGTGTTTAGAAAGAAACTAAAACTAGATGAGACTATTGATAAGTTTAAGGCTAGGTTGGTAGCGAAAAGTTTTAAACAAAAGGAAGGAATAGATTACTTTGATACATATTCTCCTGTAACTAGGATTACAACTATTAGATTCTTAATAGTGATAACCTCCATATATAAACTAATGGTACACCGGATGGATGTTAAGACGGCTTTCCTAAATGAAGACTTAAAAGAAGAAATATATATAGAGTAACCTGAAGGTTATAAGATATCAGATAAAGAAAATAAAGTATGTACACTAATTAAATCACTATATGGTTTAAAACAGGCTCCTAAACAATGGCATACAAAATTTGATGGTGTTTTAAAATCAAATGGTTATCATATAAATGATGTAGATAGATGTGTATACAGTAAAGTTTATGAAAATGATTATGTTATTGTACGCCTTTATGATGATGACATGCTTATTTTTGGAACTAATATTAAATTAGTTAATGCAACTAAGAAATTCTTATCATATAAGTTTGATATGAAAGACCTAGGAGAGGCTAATGCAATCTTGGGTATTGAAGTAACTAGAAAAAATCGTGTTATTATTTTATCACAATCTCATTACATTGAGAAGATATTGAGAAAGTTTAACCATTTTAACTATTTACCTGTCAGTACTCCTTATGATTATAGTATGACTCTCATGAAGAATACAGAAAATAGTGTGTCTCAATTGAAATATTCCAGAATAATTGGTAGCCTCATGTATTTAACAAACTGCACTAGACCTTACATAGCTTTTGCAGTAGGAAGGCTAAGTAGATATACACATAACCCTTAAAAAGATCATTGGAATGCCTTGTTTAGGATTTTGAGATATCTAAAAGACAGTATGGCCTATGGTTTACATTATAATGATTATCATGCTGTTTTAGAAGGATATAGTGATGCTAACTGGATCAGTGATTCAGATGAGACAAAATCCACTAGTGGATATATCTTCACTTTAGGTGGAGGAGCAGTCTCTTGGAAGTCTACCAAGCAGACATGTATCGCTCGGTCGACTATGAAATCCGAGTTTATTGTCTTAGAAAAGGCTGGATCAGAAGACGAATGACTTAGAAATCTCTTAGTTGATATACCATTGTGGCCAAAGCCTGTATCGACCGTGTCTATTCATTGTGACTGTCAAGCAGTTATAGAAAAAGCAAAGAGTAAAATATATAATAGAAAAAGCAGGTATATTAGACTCAGACACAATATTGTGAAACACATGTTGCGTGATGGAGTCATATATATTGACTTTGTGAGGTCAGAAAAGAATCTAGTAGATCCTCTGATTAAAAGACTATCTAAAAGGTTAGTCAATGATACATCGAAGGGAATGGGGCTGAGCCTAATATATGAGCTACCAGTGTCAGCAACCCAACATATACAAGTGGAGATCCCATGAGATAGGTTCAATGAGTAAACAACAAGACACGAGGTAGACGATTGCACTGAGTTGTTTGAGCCCTTTTTATGGTGTTAAGTGCGAGCAGCAACGCAGAAGGATGAGTTTTTAGAACTCTTAATGGATCCGTAGCCAGATATTTGGTGGTGTATACAGTTGCTGCATACACTTGATGAAATTCACCTATATGGGTGCGGAGGTGGAAGCCCTTTCCTATGAGAATCTAGGCGAATTGTCTAGAGTACTTATGAAATCCAGATAATGGTGTATGGCCGAAACGCACTGAACCGCAGAATCACTTGCAGAGGAAGAGTTGTGTGAGTGACATGTACTTGTGATTTACATTAAAAGGATTCAGGTTCAAGACTATAGTGTCACCTGATTCTTGTAGACCTGTCTTGCTTACTCTAATGTCGGATCAAGTTTATGGTGACACCAGTCCCATTGCACAACTGTTACGCTTTAATCTGAAGGAGGTTAATTTTAAAACATGTGGGTGATTGTTATATTTTGTTTTAAAATAATATTAAAATTTGAATTTTTAAATTTTCAGTGTTTTCCCTCCACATTTGAAAAGTTGAAGTACTTTTGAGTTGTGGATTTTGTCACACATCGGATTTGAAAAAGTAAACTATCTTGTATATAAGATAGTATTTTTGCTTAGGGCTTGAGCCCCTTTTAGGGGGCATGTGAATTTGGTCCTGTAGAGGGGGGGCTATGCCAATAGCTCTAATCTATGCCATTAACCACACATGCGCGCACGTCGAGCCGAGCCGTGTCATGCCGAGCTAAGCCAAGTCCGAGTCCGTGTGCGTGTGCCCGTGCAAGACGCGACAGGACGGGACGGGCTGGGCGCCGGTGCGAGTGCGGTGTGAGTGTACTCGCGTGGGTGTGTGTGTGTATGGATACTCTCAGGACTTTATGTGCAAGAGTATATTTACACTTGCGCCTTTTCGTTTTAAACCAAAGAGATGCATCCCTTCCAGTTGGTTGCCCCTGTTGGGTTTAAATACAACGAACCTAACCTTTTATAAAGGGTGCTTATGCACCACTTCGGAGTTTATATAAAGACTTCCGATTCCAGTTTCGAAAATACGAAAATACTCTCTTATAAAACTCTCTCTGATACAGTTTTTAACATTATTACTGAGTTAATCGCTTACTCAACTCAGTACTTTTGGATTAAACTGCAAGTGGTTCAAGCCCGTGTATAGTGAGTACACCGCTGGGACCGGGTCATAGTCGTTGTATCCTGGAGGTCAATTGATCTGTAAACCTGTTGCACTTGGGACGCTGTCCAAGGGGAGCAAATTCGATTTTAAGCCGAGTGACTCAGTCATGCCTCGACTCAATTCAATAAGTTCTTCTTTCTCAAAATTTTATTTTCTTTTTAGTTCTCGATTTTAATAGTCTATTTAATTCAACCGAATTTTTCAACAAAGAATCAGTTCGTTCAGACCATTCTAACTTTAATAGACATATTTTGATCATTGGCAATTTTTTCGCCATTCCATTAGGTGCCCACCAATCATCAGATAAGAGTCTAATTTGAGCGAAATTTTTTATTTGTGATCTAAGTGGGGCCTAGCATTTGGACGGTTTAGAGTGAAAAATATTCTGAAAAATGTGGCCTAATTGATAAGCAGTCTGAGGCCAGCCACATACAAGCGAGGCCTGTCAAATGTACAGCATGATGACACGTGGCAAAGTGGGCCATTCTTTCGCGATCCTATTCATTCGAAACGTAGATAAGGATTCCCATAAATGTCCCATGTTACAATTTCAAATGGATGCTTAACGAAAGATCTAGAACATAGAGCTTGAGAAACACCAAATATCGAACGGCTACGATCTTCGAATATCCGAAGACCTGGGGCATCCCAGTCTTATATACCACTGATCCCATCCCATCACTGGATCTCAAGCAATGAACCCAGTAAGTCGGTGATCCTGACGGTTAATCTGACATATGCAACAATGGATGGGGATGGCTCGAATAAATCTCAAAGTGGAGGATCCAGATGCTTTGATCCTGGACTGTTTTCCAATGACTGTTTTGTTTTAGCTTCCATTGTCTCATTAGGAAGAATGAGACTGGAAGATTTTCAAGAACTCTTCCATCCATGTGTGGAATCATCAGATCAACGGCTCAGATTACTGAAAAAATGCGAACTACACCGTCCAAATCAAAGGTAGGCGTATGAGACTTTGGAAGCAAGGGGTAGAAAGGTAAAGATGCAATGGGGGCCGCAAAAGTGGAAGTCTCGGCCGGATTTTCCGTTTCTCGTTTGCATGCTTGGCGGGAAAGAACGGCGACAGTTATGGCATGTCTCACGTGGCAGAACATTATCATGATACGGAACTAAGCAGATTTTATGACAGTTTCATGCTTGACAAAACCAATCACATGCTCCTCTAACTAGCGTGCGGCCCGGGCGTCATCGAAGACGGTACGGTCCTTACTGTGGGCCCTACATTGATATATTTATTTTAAATCCGCGTCGTCCATCTGTTTCTACATATCATTTTAAGTCATTATACCAAAAATGAAGTATGTGAAAATTTCCAGTGTACCATGGTGGTGACGGACAGTTAAAAGTTTATTGTTGGCCATTAAAGTCTTGGATGAAGCTGATATGAAATAAACATCGAGGAAAAATTAAGGTAGGCATGAGGAATTTTTTATTGGTGGAGCTTCCAATCACCACCGTTTCCTATGGTATAGTACACCTAAGATCTAGAACTACAATTTTTGGAAAATGAAATTGTCACGGGTGAATCTGAACCGAGTTGTATCCAGGTCAAACTCGAAGCCACTAATGATAAGTTTAATAGCCAAATCGCTATTGAAGCGATGTCACCAAGTTTCGTGGACCCCACCATGATGCATGTGCTTGGATAAAATACACGCATCACTGTAGGCACCACAGATCCCCTCACAGGACCGTCCATCTCTAGCCAGGCAGTGGTGGGGGTAGAACCCAATCCACGCCCCTAAAAAGAGTTAGAATGGATACGAGGCAGATGAATCTACCGTGTATTATTATGACAGAATTTTAGCGAGCGCATTCTGGGAGGTACGGGTAACACCGAATTGGGAACGGATTGGCTACTCCCCCTGCCACCAGCCCCATGGCTGGTGGTCGTGCTTTGTGGGCGCCACCATCGTGTATATGTTTCATCCATTTATACATATCATGTTAGTTTAGGGCTTGATGCCAAAACTGAGAGGAATATAAATCTCAGGTGGACCACACCACAGGAAAACAATAGTGATTGAGTATCCACCATTAAAATCTTCCTAAGGCCCATTGTACTTTTTATTTGACATCCAATATGTTTATTAGTCATACAGATTCAGATGAAGAGAAAAAACAAAGATCAGCTTGATCCAAAACTTTTATTGCCCTCAAAAAGTCTTTAATGGATTACATTTATTCAACATTATTTCCTGTAATGTGGTACAGTTGAGATTAGCATATACCTCATTTTTGGTCTCATTCCATAAAATGATCTATAAAAATAAATAGACATCATGGATGAAACACATACATCATGGTGGGGTTCACAGAGAACTGACTACCAGCCACTGGCTGATGGCAAGGGGAGTAGCCAATCCGTTTCCCACCGAATTACGGCCGGGCCGGGACCATGGACCCCACATTGATATATGTTTTGTATATTAGCAACTCAAGTGGGCCACACCAAAAGGAACAATGGAGTGAGGAGGCAGCTTCAACCAAAACTAAGGCAGCTACACCTGCCACATCAACTGAACCTCATTACTGGAAACATCATAATAATTATTTTTAATATCAGCTTGGATTGAAGGAAAAATCAGGAGGTATTTCTGCCTCGAAAGTTGAAAACTGTAATGGATGAGATTGCCATTGTAAAATTTGTGGGCTTCAGTGTATGTTTCTGATTCACACCATCCATCTATTATACGATGAAAACAAAAAATAAAGTAGATTGTATGCTCAGGTGGACAGCAACACAAGAAACATGGGGATAATGATGTCCACCGTTAAAAACTAAAATGGGTGTGTATACCTGTTCATAAGCTTAGAAATAATTGATGAACTAAAAATAAAAGTATTAGCATGATCCAAAACTTTTATGGTCTCTAAAAAGTTTCAAACGGTAGTTGTTCTATTTCAATTATAGTATGTGTTATGGTATACATGCACTTTGGATCTACATGCACTTTGGAGTTACCTTGTTCTCAGACTTGTGTCCTAAAATGAGCTGATAAAAATAAATGGATGGTGTGGATCATATCCAAACATTAAAGTGGGGCTCTGCAGGATGGCAGCAGAATGAGTCATGCCCCACCTGGACGATAATCCATACTTGGCTGTGCAGGGCCACCATGATTTATGGGTTTAATCTATGCTGTCCATACATTTTGAAAGATTATATTTGGCTATGAGCCTAAAAATGATGTAGATCAAAAGCTCAAGTGGACCAGGGAGTGGGGATTGAATGCTCACCATTAAAGATTTCTTAGGGACAATAGAAGTTTTGGATCAGTTAATATTTATGTTTTCCCTTCAACAAGGTCCATGTGATTTTATTAACTGTTAAATGATAAACAAGTATAATGATGGGCCTTACAAAGGTCTCAACGGTGGGCATCATTATCACCGCTGCTTCCTACTGTATGTCCATTTAAGCATGGATTTGCCACATTTTTCACCTTATAATATGCTAAAACAATCTGAAAAAAATGGATGAACGACATGAATAAAATCCATACACTACAGTGAAACTGATAGAGCCTGTGCTTGGACTAATTTCCATCCGTGTGGGTAGGACGCAATCCGCCACTGGCTTATATGAATTTAAAAGAAAAAATAATTATTACCCAGAAACAAGTGGCAAACTAAACTTACGCAAGGATGATCGTGATGAGGTCGAGTACCGTCTCCCTCAAGAGGATAATTATTCTAAATCCACCAAATTTCTTTAGAGGCTTTTCGAATTCACAAAAAAGAAAGCAAGTAAAATAGAAAATAAATTCTATAAAAATTAAAATTAATTAATGAATGAAATAAATGAATTCACATCCCTTTAAATAGGGGTACTAAGCAATGAGAGAGAAATCAGAAGCAAACTACAAAAACTCTTAGAATTCGCAATTTACTATAAATAATAAACTTATTATTTATAGATGGTTGTGATGTCTACTAGTGCACATAACTCATAAAGCCCAACGGATAGAGAGTTATAATCAAATTAAAACTTATTATTTATAGTAAAAATGGAATTAAAATAGAGAAATAACCATCAATCCAGTGGTTTTTCACAAATCTAGCTTGCACAACCCGGCGTAGCGGGGTTGATTGGCTAAAGTAGCTCGTTCTACCTCAAAATCATATATTTTACGTCTTATAACTCATTCTGGATGGTGAGATATGCCCCAATCTAAAGTCCGATGGTCCAGATCACTCCTGTCATCACTCATCAACCAGGCCTTCTCTTCCCTATCTTGGCCATGACACCGTCCGTGACCTGCTCTACATCACAAACTGGCACTAAACATGTAGCATTTATTTCCAAAATTCCCATTCCTCACGTGCATTACATGCACTTCATAACTAAAATTCAATATTTTTTAAGTGATGTCGAACCTGCCCTGGCAGTCCATTAGCTCCAGTCCACTATCCATAGACCGCATTAAAAAGTTCATACCGACCGGATGACACAAACTGCACAGGCCTGAGAAATGGATGGTCAAGATCATCCTTAGAAGAGATGTCTAGTCAAGGACATTTAAGACCATCTGATTACTGAAATTTGAACAGTACCAAAAGAAGAGTGGATGCTATCTAATGAACGGTCTAGATGGATGACGTGAATGCCTACTAATCTAAGTACAGCTACATGTGTGGGTAGGTTTCCATGCACTTAGCCCAGAGTAGATTCGGACTGTCCAGATGGACGATGTGAATGCAAATGAACCCGATCAGATCTGACTGACTCTGAGTAGACTCGGACAGTAAGACTCTGAGTAGACTCGGACGAGTGCCATCTTACTGTCCGAGTCATAAAGCTATGCTTCCTCTCCCTGCATTTGGAAGGACCAGATCCAGAGCCTCTGTAAGCACCAGAGGCAGTGCAGTTCCATGTCATTTCTTCCCAAGTGCCATACGTGGACTAAATCTAAACCGTTTATTTGATAGATCAAATAGTAGATGGACCATAGTTCAAAAGTCATACTGTTTAGGCATTCCTAACCCTCTGATCAGTGTCATACAAACGGGAGTTAGAAAAAAAAGCCAGCAGTTGCTGACATGTCTGTGTTCAACAAACAATTGCCCATTAATCAGAGCTTAGGATATTTCAATCCACGTTACTTTTGGATGATGAAATGTCATGGGTGATTTAATTTGAGTGAATCTCGTCCATGGGGGTAACTTTTGAGTGTCTGAGTATTAACCACCACACTCTGCCAGAGTATTTAATAACTCCCCGAAAATTAATCCATTGCTAAAAACCGTCATTCCCAGTCAAAACAGCGAGCAATTTCCACCCTCTTAGACGCACCCGAAACTTTAATGTTCTGATCGTCCCATTTTCCACTTGGCCATTTGTGGACCGTCAATCATAACTGGCCCAATCACCTCACGCAGCCACATCTAAACCGCTAATCGCTCTATCACACATCTATGGGGGCGGCCTCTCAGCACGCCAACCCTAACTATTTGAGTGGATTCCAATTATCTTGATAAGGTGGACTTAGCTTGATTATTTCTAAGAAAATTCCATTGAACTTAGCCCAAGTTCACACAAGATTGCTTAGCCTAATAAATTGAAGAGGAGTTATAAAATCCTCTGGCAGTGTATGACACTTGATACACAGGCATCTAGATATAGTACGCGCGGCATGCATTAACTTAAATTAAACCGCATAAATTGTAGAACCCAACATCACCGAGTCAAGGTTCCAAAATCAAATTGTTGGAATGATCATAACTTTTGATTCATGGACACTTTTTTGCTAAATAGGATGATTAGATATTTTTCTTTTCCAACCGTCCAATAAATGCCCACCAATCTGATATTCAGATAATCAAATAAGCATAATTTTTTTTTTACTTAATGTTACATCTAAATTTGAAACCCTAATTTTCACAGTTTAATTTGAATCACTCACTCCAAGTTTCTCAGTAATTGATAAGTGCGCGCATATCATCCATCCCACTAAGGCAGAGTATCAAAGGTTTTCTCTAACTTAAAAGGGTACAATGGTTGAAGCATGCATCTTGGAAATAGTATGCAAGCATAGCAATTATTGAAATTAGAAGAAGCCCTTGTTACAATCAATGCATAAAAAGACGCAAACCATTCAATCTTTCACCAAGTTCAATGAATATTCTTTCAACTTCAAAGGCTTCCAATGGCAATTTCCTCATGCATATCTCATTTCTTATATGGTATGTGATCTTTCTCTTCCTTTTTTTAGCATTTTAGGGCAATATTTTATAATCTATTCTTGGAAATGTTGTGAGATACTTCAAAGACATGGAACTAACTTTCTAAGAAAATGAATTTAATATCTGTAAATGGTGTTGATTATGATGCACTTAGTTTCTGGTTACAAAATGACCAAATTGCCACTCCATTCACTTAAATAGTACACTATTTTCACGCACCTAATTTCCTCAAGACCAAGGATCACCTGACTTGGCCTAAGTCACAGCTCAACTCAGGACCGAGCCAGGCAATCCAAGCTGCCCGATCAAGCTTGACCCACAACCCATTACCCTGTAATCTAACCCACTTAAAACTCAATATATGCAACCTGACTCAATCTGGCTTATTTAACTATCAATAGGTTAGACTCAACATTGAAGTTCTAACTCACAGCTCAGTGATAAACATAGTGCGTTTTAACATTAAGGTTAATGGTTTGAGTGCCCATTCAAAGTATGTGTGGGTCTGCATGTGTACTGCTAAGACCATCTGCAATGTAGCCTTGTCAGTACATGGACAGGCCATCAATACGTTTTTTTTTTTTTGACCTTTACTTTGTTTTGGGTTGTTGCTAAGGTTGGGTAAGATCATCTGGCACAACCATCGATGACCTATATGGGTGCGTCAGGTAGGCTTCAACCCAAGTCCAACCCATTTGTCTAAATAGAAAACAGTTTTAGGCCGAGCCTAACCCACTGCCCATTTAGCTTGGCTCAAACCCACTTCAAAAGTGGATGGGCTAGTTGAGCAGTGGGCAGACCCAACCAATTGCCATCCCTACTTACAAGAGTTTATTATATTATTATTATTATTTTTATAAATCCATTTTCTCTTTTATTTTTTTTTTTTATAGGTCAGAGAAACTAACAGGTGCATTTTAGCCAAGATGCATCTTCAGTACGGCAGAATTCTCAAAGTCAAGATATTCTATTTCTCCGTGAGTACTGCGGAGCTATGACTTTTCATACCTAATGTGCCCCAAGTGAACCGTCTGTTATCAACAAAGACCGATGGACAGTGGGAGTATACTGTAGATTGCCGTGGGTTGAATGGACAGCTGCAGGCTCATATTTGAATGGCTTTGATCGGCTAATCAGAGTCTTATTGGGGCCATATGCCATATGCCATCCACAGTGGACCCATCCTGGGGAATGGTGGACTTTCATCATGGTTGGGCCCACTTGAACACCGCTTAAGTTCCAATTAATGGATCATGGCTTGAATTCTATGTAATAACTAATACCATAGATAAGGCCTGTGGGCATCTATGGTTCAATGTTTCTACTTGGAATTAAAATTTCATACATTGGCGATGTGACGGTTTATATGAGGATAATTAGAAATTGTAATCAGACGGTTTAGATCGTGGGACCCAACATAGATAATTTATACAACAACAATTAGGATTTGGGATTTCCTTCTGAGAGATTTTGTAGGTGGACCACCAATATTCCAGCCCACATCATCAGCAGTTTGGGTTGCTGAGAAACTGGCCCCACGTTTACACACAAACAGAAAACTCAAATGGTCAGGTACAATCGTTTGACCTGTTACAAATGCAGTTCACCTTCAAATTATCCAAAAATGCCAAATGGCTCTATATTCTTCTCTGGTTAAACAGCCTAATTTTTAGCCTAACCGTTTAGACTCTGAACGGACTGGATTCTACATATACCACATGGTAGGTCCCCACTCTAATCACCGATGGGCGCTCACTCCCAACTTGTTTCCTTCGTTATGGCCCACTTCAGTTTTGATTGATCTGAGCAGAAGGCCTTGGGATTTTTTGAGGTAATGCATCCGATCCGATGGATGGGTTGGGTGGTGTGAATATATCATTGGGTCTCCATCTGACCGGTGCCACCATAAGGACTCAGATTGCGTGGTGTAGTCCGCAACACCGCGCCTCTGTGCTGCTATTAAAGCTATATGATCCCCACCATGATGATATGTTTTATCCAATCCGTCCATCCATTTTTTCCACTCATTTTATGGCTTGAACCCAAAAACGAGGCAGACCCAAATCTCAGATGGACCACACCACAAGAGACAGTGGCGATTGAATGCCTACCATTGAAAATTTCTTGTAGGGGCTACACAAGTTTTGGATCAAGCTAATATTTGTGTTTCCCTTAATCTAGGTCCGTGTGACCTAATCAAAATATTGGAAGGCAAGGAATCATTACAGTGGGCCCTGGGAAGTTTTTAACGGTGGGTATTCAATCACAACTGTTTCCTGTTGTATGGTCCACCTGAGATTTGCATCCTCCTATTTTTTAAGCTCACTCTCAAAAATGAACTGTAAAAGTGGATGGACGGATTGGATAAAACACATACATCATGGTCGGGCCCACGTAGCCTTTCTAGGTGCTGTGTGCTACACTACACAAGAGTCCCATCACATAGCTTCGTGATCGGGTATATGGAACAGTGACCACTGGCGGTTCCATCGATGAAGTCACGTCTTTCCCTTACATGGGTCCCACGTAATGAATCAACTGGCTTTATTTTTGTGCCACGGGACACGTGATGTATGTACGAGATCTCTCACATGTGTGAAATCGCTGTACGTTAACAACCGGTAATCGCGGAGGAATAAGTATCTCCTGAGACAAACATAACCCTAAAAGTAGTCTTGCAATGAAAATAAAGCTTGGCGCCGTTTCCTTGGCATAATCCAAGGCTGAAAGCGCGCCATCAACGCTCCCCCTTTGGAAAAAAAGTTGCCGTTTGGTCTCACGTCCCATTTCCCTCCCTTTAAAAAAAAGAAAAAGAAAAAAAAAAAAAAAAGAAGAAGAAAATTCTCTTTTCCCATTGTCGAGGCATTTGCAAGCGGGCAGCGGAGAAGGATTGCTTTCCTGCACTCGGAAGCTAGGTGGGGCCCACCGTTATGTTTTTGAGAAATCCACGCTGTCCAACCGTTTTTCCACTTCATGTTAGGTTATGGGAGCAAATTTAGGCGGTCCAAAACTTACATAGACCATACGACAGGAAACAGTGAGATTTGAACGTCCACCGTTGAAACATTAGTGGGCCCACAGAAGTTTTGGATCTGGCTAATATTTGAGTTTTTAGATAATCCAGTAGGAATGACCTTATGAACGGTTTGGATGAAAAATAAACATCACGGTGGGACCCAGGGAGGTCTCAACCGTAGGAAATTTCCCTACCCACCTTCTACTGTCGTGCGGCCCACTACCTCATTTTTCGGATCGTATACTAACGTTACTTGAAAAACGGATGGAACGGAGTGGATTCCTCACAAACATTATGGTAGACCCCACCTAGCTTTAGAGCCAAAAACTCTCACTACGGAAGCGGATTGGCTGGTGTACCGCACACCCGCGAAATGGCTGATGTGTTAACGTCACCAAGTTCTGTGGGTCCCATCATGATTTATGTTTTAGATCCAAACCGTCCTTTCATTTTGTGAACTTGTCCTAAGGCTTTAAATGAAAAAATAAAACGGAACAAAAGATCAAGTGGACCACACTGAAAAAAATTGTGGGGGATTGAACTTCTACCATTGAAACCCTTTAGGGGTCACAGAAGTTTTGGATCGATATATATATTTTTTCCTCTTCATCTAGGTCTGTGTGACCTTATGAAGAGATTAGATGGAAAATAAAGACTATGGTGGGCCCTACAAATGTTTTAACAGTGAGAATCATTGTCCCCACTTCTATTTTTGGTGTGATCAATTTAAACTTTGGCTACAAATCATTTTAGGTATCAAGCTAAAATGATCTGAAAAAATGAATGAACGGTGTGGATATAATAAATACATCATTTTGGGGCCCACGTAATTTTGATATCCTTTGAACCGTTCGTACAACTCGGAGCTGGAGGAGCTGCAACGCTCGTCTTTACACGACACGTGCCCACACTAGCCATATCGCTAGTGTGCGGTACAGCAGCCAATCCGCTTCCCTCAGCGACAGGGTACCGCAGGCAATCCGGTCCGCAACCAACGGTCGGGTATAAACGAAACACGCAAAACACTCCCACACTTAAAAAAATGGAGCCACTAATTACACCCAAACCCCATTGATAGACACACCCATTTTTCTAATTTTGTTAATACAATAAACCCAACTTCGTACCACCACATTACTAGAATTTGAAAAAAGGGTGTATCGATCAACCAATGAGGATATAAATATTTTTAAAAAATGTCTATAGAAATTCAGTAAATATAGCATGAGAAAAGCCGAATTTTGCGTGAAGGTGATTGAGATTCCCTTGTATTCCCTCCTCTATATAAGACATTGATGAATCCATTTCAGTGACGTACAGATATTCGGGTGGAAATGGCATCATTCAATTCCATCTTCTTCTTTTTCTTCATATTCTTTCTTGCTGTTTGTGGTCAGGCTCACCCCAACTATGGTGATGCTTTGGCCAAATCGATTCTTTTCTTTCAAGGACAAAGGTCCGGTAGGCTCCCACCCAACCAAAAAATGTCTTGGAGATCAAGCTCAGGGATTTCCGATGGCTCGACTGCCCACGTATGTTCATGTCATAAACGTCCCATTATAACCCATGATTGTGTTTACATTGGTTGATTTTTATTTTCCTAATCGAGTCTTCTTTGTTCAACCAGTGTTGTGTTTGGTTTTGGTTGTAGCTGGTAGCGTGTTGGGCTCGTTTTTAAGAAATATGGGTATTTTAGTCATTTTGATTTTGAAATTCTTAAATGGTATTCTCCACTCGGGAGATAATATCATTAGGAGTGGTCGCAGGCGAGGTGGTCCACCCGGCCCGAATTTGTATGGGCTTGGACATATTATCTTGGCCCGTACTAAGCCCATTGCTAGCTCTGGCCTTCTCCCTTGAATTACAATATTTTTCCCTCTTATTGCTTTATAACTTACATTTGAATGCAAATCATCAATGAAATCCAGATATTTTTGAAAAAAAAAAAAAAAACTTACATTTGAATGCCACAAATCCAAGCGCTAGGAACATCTATTCAGGATATCTTTTTAACCATGGCCCATCTATGACAGTGGCTAAGCAAGTGTACGGTCGTAAACGGCTATTTAGCTGGTCGTAAACAAGGATGGTTCTTTCATGTTACTAGGGATATTGTTTTTTGCCAGCAGACCTGACTGTCCATCTATTGGGGACCGTTGGTTATCACCGATGGTCCAAAAATTCCATTTTTTGGCCTGCCAGCCCAGGAATTTTTCAGTTGTGTGTGGACCCATGAGCAAGAGATACCGGATTGATGCAGCTACTGAAGTTGGCAACTATTCCCACATTCATCCATGTAGATGCGTGTGAAAACAGGACTGCACTAGAAAGAAATGGTGCTTTGGTCTTTTTAGGCAGTTTTGCATTTTGGTTATTTTAAAAAAATAAAAAGTCATAGCATGTTTTCTTGACCTTCACATGTGTAAGGCATCCAATCCATGTATCAGTTGAGACCCACCTACAGATTATTCCCCACATAAAAATCAGCCCAATCAACCACCACGTGGGCCCCACATGTGGGAAACTAGTCTCAAGATAAGTTATACTTTAAAGGGCACTAAACAAAGAGCAATTATGCAGAGTTTTCAAGTCAGTCAAAACCACATAAGTACTCCACCATGCTTTGTTGGTCCCTACCCTTATCTTCTATTTATATAATTATCAAATTCAATGACCAAACTAACCCTATTGCCTTCTCAAAATTGCATCCATAGGTGGACCTGTCCGGTGGTTACTACGACGCCGGCGACAATGTCAAGTTCGGCTTCCCTATGGCATTCACCACCACTATGTTATCATGGAGCGTGCTCGAATACGGCAAGCGAATGGGCCCAGAACTCGGTAATGCAAGGGCTGCAATCCGCTGGGCTACGGACTACCTTCTTAAGGCCGCTACAGCCACTCCAGGAAAACTCTATGTAGGTGTAGGTGACCCAAATGCCGATCACCATTGTTGGGAGCGTCCAGAAGACATGGACACTCCTCGCTCTGTCTACTCAGTCTCTCCAGATAAACCAGGCTCTGATGTGGCTGCAGAGACTGCCGCCGCACTGGCTGCCGCATCTATGGTTTTTCAGAGGGTCGATCCAAAGTACTCAAAAGTGCTGCTCACCACTTCAAAGAAGGTGATGGATTTTGCAATTAGATATAGAGGAGCTTACAGTGACTCGCTCGGATCAGCTGTCTGTCCCTTTTATTGCTCTTATTCTGGATATAAGGTAATACATGTGCTCCTGGAAATCTTTTATTATACTACATGTACCTTTTTTTAAAATATAAATATAATTTTTATATATTAATTTTTGAACTATCATTTAAATGGAAACATGAGAATAGATAACTGATTGTTTACAAGCAATGGTCCCACAACTTGTAGTACCCAACCATCTGTTAGCATATCTGCACCATTCCCTCCCCAATTATTTCAAAATAGATATAGGTATAGCTGTGGAAATTTATGTCTTAGTTGTTGAATTTAAGTTTTACAGCTACCCATCTATCGTTTTGTATACAATTGCTTAGGAAATGATGAAGATACGTTAAAACTATCTTTTCAACCAACATACCATTTTTCTATAGACATGCAGTTTTTATGAGTATGGTTGAATTTTCAATTGAGGAGCCTTATAAGCCTTTCATGCTCCCTTTTTTATTATAAGCCTGATCAGTTCACTGGGTGGGTCACCTTTTGAGGCAAGGAAGGATGTTAGGTCGAGCACACTCTTTCACAAGGGGATAACTGTTAGGAATTAATAGAACTTCTCTGAACTCCTCATGGAAACTTCAATCCATAAGGAAAAGGACAAGAATTTAGAATATAAAATATATAAAGTTTGAAATTGATTGGTGAATGACATAAATGAGTTCACAACTCTTTAATAGTGATACCATGTTAGGTCGAGCACACTCTTTCACAAGGGGATAACTGTTAGGAATTAATAGAACTTCTCTGAACTCCTCATGGAAACTTCAATCCATAAGGAAAAGGACAAGAATTTAGAATATAAAATATATAAAGTTTGAAATTGATTGGTGAATGACATAAATGAGTTCACAACTCTTTAATAGTGATACCATGTAATAGATGAAATTTTAGAATCAAACAATAACTAAAACTCCTAGAATTTGCAACTTACTAATTATTTATAGACGGTTGTGATGCCTACTAGTGTGTAAGGTGTTCAACCAAAAATAGCAAGTGTCATATTTTCATGTTGTGCGCAACTCTTAAAGCCTAAAGTATGAAGAGTTATAATCAAATTAAAACTTACTATTTATAATAAATATAAAATTTGAATAGGGAAATGACCTAATGGTATTTTGCAAATCTAGCTTGCACAACCTGGCATAGTGGGATGGCTAAAGTAGCTCATCCAACTCCAAAATCATATATTTTATGCCAGAAAACTCATATTAGATTACAAGATGAGTCCGTTTTAAGTTCTGACGGTTTGGATCATCTTCATCTCCAATTGGGCCTTTTTGGGTCCATTTTGGTCATGAAATTATCCGTGACAGGCTCTACATCACCTTTTATGTTGGGTTAGACCTTTTCATTATTTGATTTCAATGATTTGGTCAGCTCATGCACGGATGAACCCGATTTTTGTGGGAAATTATGTTAACGGCGCTGTCTACCTTTATCATGGACCCCAGGCAAGTTGTTGGAAGGAGTTGAACTTTGCCTGTTGGTGATTCTTGTGGGTTATCAGTACTATTAAAATGGTAGACCCCAACATGAAGAACACCTACCTTCTAGAAAATCAGCATGACTTGTGGGCCTGCTAGGCCTGTTGTTGGTTGTTCATTAATTCAAAACTGCATGATTTCTGTAATAGGTGGTATTTATTGTGGGGCCTACCCTTTTCATGGCAATATGATGTCTTTACTCGAGTGAGAAATTTTAGCAGGAAAGATGGTGGGGGTACCACAAGTTCTGGTACTTGGTCTGCATGTCATTAGTATTTACTCTCTACGTAAATGACCGTAATGCCCATCATTGATATTTCTATATGCTCAAGGTTATTACTCAATAAGATGGAGCTGAATTACAATTATAACCCTATTACGTAAACTTGTTAATCAAACAACTGAATTTGAAATAAAACAGGATGAGCTATTATGGGGAGCTTCATGGCTTTTACGGGCAACCAACGATCCTTATTATTTCGGTCTTTTGAAATCTCTTGGAGCAGACGATTCGACTGACATCTTTAGCTGGGATAACAAATTCGCCGGTGCTCGAGTTATTCTATCAAGGGTAAGTCAGTGGGATTGAATGGCACACAAACATAGTAACATCAGTGATCCAATAGGAAGAAATGGAAATGGAAATCTGATATACTAATGGTATTTTGGTCATTTTTAAAGAAAGGGACTCAATTACTAATGGTAAAATTCACATCTTTTGCTGTGTAGCGAGCATTGCTCATCAAAGACCCAGCATTTGAACCGTTCAGAATGCAAGCTGAGAATTTCATGTGCAGTATTCTACCCAATTCTCCTTCTTCATCTACGCAATACACACCTGGTAAGAAATTGTATTTTCACACCCACCAAAACCATAGTTTCATATAATCACAAAGTCTATCTGGTCATTATAGAGATGGTTAAAATCATTCAAAATAAATGCTTATTAGGAGTAAATTACCCTTGTAAGGGTAAAATTGTCAATTCCAGTATGGTTATGTCCCTCACCGAAGTTTGTACGGCTTGCTATAACATCAAATCCGTCCACCAATTGCGGCAGCTTGGCAGCTCGTGTTAGGTGCTGACCCAGGCAAATCCAAATCTCAGGTGGGCCACACCACGTGGAATAGTGGGGATGGGGGACCCGTCATTGAAACCTTCCTTGGACACTAACGTGATGTTTTTAGTCCATCCAAACTGTTTGGAATGTGACCCTACTAGGATGAGTGGAAAAACCAAATATCAATCTGATCCAAAATTCTGATGGGCCCCAGTAAGATTTCAATGGTAGGTATCACCGTTCCCTCCATTTCCTGTGTTGTGGAGCATTGAGTAATTGGTCAGCCTGATTTTTGGGCTCATATCAAAACATTAGCTGACTGAAATGATGGATGGAATGGATGTCACACACGTGTCAAGTTGTGCCCCACAGTGCTTTTGTGGCAAGTGCTCTCTGCACTTTACGACCGGACTACAGTGTTTTTCACTTTCTTGCATGCTTATCTTATCATTGACTTGCTCTCCACACACCTGTCCAACGTGTACAAAATCTAAACGGGTCATCTGAGAGTCTACCTTAGTTGGGCCCGACCATAGAAACTCACACCGATCTGAATTTTGGGACATAGCTTATCCAATCAAATTTATTCATTGGGTGGACCACACATGTCCATAAAATTCAAACCATAGGGCAATTTCTCTCACCTGCTCAATTATTTAGTACAGGTATGGCCAACCCAAATGATCATGTGGGTAAGATGTGCCGTCTGTATTGTTGGCATCAGTGGTTCTGATTTTCCCACATGTGCTTCATTCTCACGTGTTCATTATTTATAAGTTGATGGGGTTGAATTGCAGGGGGGCTAATGTACAAGATGGGCCAAAGCAATCTGCAATATGTTACATCCATAACATTCCTTCTCTCAACCTATGCAAAATACATGCAATCATCCAGACAGACATTCAGATGTGGTAGCCTTTTGGTTACCCCAAATGTCCTCAGAACCCTAGCCAAGAAACAGGTAACTCTTGATCCAACCAACTTAATATATACTTTGATATATAGGGACAACATGTATCTATTACATGGCCGAAGCCCATATGAATATATATATATATATATATATATATTCTATTCCATGGCTAACCCTGAGACATTCCTTAGGTGGACTACATTCTTGGGGAGAATCCCCTGCAGATGTCCTACATGGTGGGATATGGGCCTCGCTTTCCGACTCGGATTCACCACAGAGGATCTTCCCTTCCCTCGATGTCCAGTCACCCGGAGGCCTTTGGTTGCGACGGAGCTTTCCAGTCCTTTTTCTACACAAGCAATGCTAACCCGAATATCTTGACCGGGGCTGTTGTTGGGGGCCCAGATCAGAATGATAAATATTCGGACGACCGCACTGATTACAGCCATTCAGAGCCTGCCACGTATATCAACGCTGCACTTGTGGGCCCATTGGCATACCTAGTTGGGAGCTATGGTTAATGATGGAATTGTATTTGTATTGGAAATGTGTTGGCTTTGTTGTCTACCATTTCTCTATCAATGAAAAACCATAATGGTTTTGCATCTAAATTTCTAGGAATTTTACATTTGTGTCCACATTAAGTTGTCTGTATGCATTTCATGACCACCCCGTAAGGATAATGATTGGATGATGGGGCCCACCACCGTACAAGGACTGACCAGTTTGGTGGGCCCCACTTTGTGAGAATGTGGTTGGCCACACTGACCAGCGTGTGTTGTACTCCATTTGGTCAGGTATTGACTATATGGAAATCGCTCCCTTTTGCAGGGGAGCAATCTTCAAATGAAACTTTGCTAATTCCACACACGTGGCACTGTGTAGATGTTCTGGCCCGAAATTCGCGATGGTCCACTGCTTAGATACCCCGCAGTGTATAAAACAAACGGACGGCTAATGTCGAGTTGGAGTTTTCTTAGGCACCCATTTATTTCAAAAACCGGGCATAAGTGTGGTATGTAGTTTCATGCGCTTGACCGCCGTGTCTGGGATGACCCATGTGTCTACTGGGCCCGATGTTCTATGGGATCTACTGGGGCTTGGCTTTAGACCAACAGGTAGAACTGGGCACTGGGCACAGGAGGGCTCGACTCATTCGGCTGGCTCAGACCTGACTTGACCGTAACTGAATGGGTGAGCCCATTTGAACCGAGTAAACTTTGTTCAATCTGAACTAAAACCGAGTTGAGTTCAGGTCACCTAGTAACTCAACTCAACTTGACCCAAAATCTGACTCATTATTGAGATAACTCAATCCAAAACTTGAGTCTTACATAGATTTTTTTTTTTTTTTTTTCAAGATTTGACATTTTAGATCTAAGATGCAGTGTAGTTGATGGAGAAGTGCAATTCCATCATGTTTCAGCCCACGTATACCCACTGCACCCAACCCGACTTGATGCTAACTTGACCGAACTCTGTATCTGTGATTAGGTTAGACTCGGTCCGGGTTAGTCTAGGCTAGACCTGGACTTGAATCGGGTCAACCATGCTGGACTTTTTACCGAGTTGGTTTGTGTTTGAGTCGAGTCTATTTCAAAACCGGATTGAGTCGGAGAAACCCTAAACTCAAGTCCGACTAGAATCAATTCCCAACTCTACCAACAGGTTAGGTGTGGCAGTTGGTCGGTCTTGGGCAAGAAATATGACCCACCTAATGAAATGGGTCAGGTTTGGGTTGAACCCTACTCGACCCCAACCCACAGATATGGGTTAATCAATTGATTGGGCCACACAGTAGCTTGAGCCTATCATTTGAGCCGGACCTATTTACAGTAACATGAATTAGATTGGCTGGGTCTGGCTTGATGAATTTTTAAGTGGGCCTTTTGGGTTTGGCAATAATTCTTAGCCCGTTTAGTGAATGGCCTGGCTTGAGCTAACCCCAACCCGGCTAGAACCCAACCCATTGACACCACTACTGCAGGTTGATTTGCGACAAGAATTTCAGCCCGATTACCATGTTTAACATGTTTTTAATTGGGGCCCATTCCGAGTTGGGTCCACACCCACTTGTCTATGATGAATGAATGGGCTTAGCCTATGACTGAATTTCAAGATTGATGAATAGGAAATGATCACATACGTTCATGCTTATGATAAATATCATATGTTCGAGCTGTGTGGGGCCCACTGTGATGTAAATGCCATCTAACCCGTCATTAGGTGCTCGGCCTCACCCCATCCTAACCCCAAGATCCCGGATCAGAATCATCAACTCAGGTGGGACCCACACTAAAACCGAGTATGCTGTTAATCGTAACAAACCAAATGCTAAACAAGGCAAGAAACGGTCATCCAACAGCATCATGCCACGTGTTGCCATCACGTCCTCTCTCTTTCTCTCACCACCTTTGACCTTCACATACCTTCACCTTCTCTGTCTTTCTTTGAAAAGCTAACACATCACCATCGGCAACAATGATTATGAGCCGGAAAATGACGCCGGGACCGAGAGCAGTTCTTCAGATCCTCATCTATTCTTTCACCGCCGCTTGCGTTTCCGGCCACCCCGACTACCGGGACGCACTCTTGAAATCCATCATCTTCTTCGAAGGCCAACGATCAGGAAAGCTTCCGTCTAACCAGACCATATCATGGAGATCCGATTCCGGGCTCAACGATGGCTCTTCGGATAATGTAGGTTTTATCTCAACACCATTTCATCTTCTTCGATCTTGGCTGACATTTTTTAATGTGTGTTTCCACTGACACATGCATGCATATATGTATGTATCTTCTCTTTCCATGCATGGATGGAGCCCATGGCTTCTATGTTGCAACCATCGCTTCCTTTTTACAATTATACGTTTGTATGCATGCATGGGCATGTATTTATGTACGCAGTCATGAGACCCGAACATGGTTTTTAGAGACTCAGATCGAATTGTTCGGTCTCGAGTCTAGTCGTGAAGCATGCGGGTCGGGGGTTGTATCGGCCTATCGGATAGAGGAAGTGCCGAAACCGAGTTAACTCGGACGAGTCTTAAAACCATGGATCCGAATCATATGCTGTACCTATTTTAGGCGCGGAAAACACGTAAGTATGTGTGCATCCTGTTGGGGGAGGGTAGAAGCATGCAAATATAAATCAAGCAAAGTATTTCAATCGATTACTATCAAGCCCAGTCACAAAGACTCTGAATTTAAAATAGAAAAGCCTTTTTGAAAAAAATCACTACATAAAGTGACATATATCACAATCACTACATAAAATGAAATGTACTGTGAAAGCAGAAATTACAAGAGAGAATACCGAATTTGAACAAACATCAAATCTCTTATTATAAGCCTTTGAAAACTTTAGAAATGAATTAAAAAGCTCTAAAATACTCATATATCTCAATTACACCCCTAAATATAGCCGTATGAAGAATCACAATTGAAATTAGAAATAAATCCTGTGGATATGTAAATCTGCATAACTCTATGTAATCTGTTCAATGGCATTGACAAACAGACAATGGCATCAAACTAACACCAAAATATTCCAGCGACTAAACATTTAAATTCCAAATTTTTCAAATATCATCCAACCTAACTTCGGTGGCATCGAACAACCTTCTATAGCATCAAGTAGTATGTTAAAGTGTCTGGCAATTAGCATGAGAAAATCCAAATATATCTAGCAACAGGATTGAGCCTGTCATCAACAGATCGGTTGATTTATAGAGATTTAAGACATCAATTAACACATGCATGCATGCACGATCTTGCATATCTACAACATCTACATGTGTACGGATGCACGTGCAGGAACTACACGTCAATCCTCCATCATCACATCCATAGTTGTTGTCATGGCATTTCGCAGGTAGATCTAACGGGCGGATACTACGACGCTGGCGACAACATTAAGTTCGGCCTACCCATGGCTTTTACCATCACCATGCTTTCTTGGAGTGCACTGGAGTTCCCCGGACGCATGCCTGATGAGCTGGATCGTGTTCGTGAAGCGGTGCGGTGGGGCACTGACTACCTCCTCAAAGCCTCTAGCGCCCTCCCGGATGCGCTCTACGTGCAGGTGTGTGTGCCTGATTATTAGCTTTTTTTCTCAACTAATCTTATTCATGTATTTTAGGCCCGGTCAGGGATTATGAATGAATCCGTCAGCGGGTCCCATCGGCCTATGAAACAAGTCATTTTGGACCGTTTATATATAATTCATGGGGTATTATAATTGGGTTCCCCAGCTGAATGGATCCAGGTATCTTTCTTGACCCAACAACTTTATTAGTGGACCCCACTTTATGTGATCCTGGCCATTCAACCAAGTGAGCCATGTGGTCAGTTATTGGTGGGACATGCAAGAGATTTCTCCATCTTGAGAGTGGGCCAATTTTATAAATCTAGGACTGTGAATGGAACGGATTAGTCCTGGCCGAAGTCCGTCCTCAAATTAAATCCTGGGCTTGAGTTTGATCCATGCCTATGATGGCCCAAAACAAGCAGGCCAGAGTCTGGCCTGAGATAATTATGGATGGCCCCGCTAAGCCTGGCCACCCATATACCTGTGCCGGGTGCTGTGTGGGGTCCATAGAGATGTTCGTGACAAATCTACTCCGTCTGTCTGTTTTGAAATTTCACAATATGACAGTTACCTAAAATTGAGACAGATCCAAAACTCAGGTGGGCCACACCAAATGAAACAGTCGGAACGGAAAGGTCCACCATTGAAACCTTCTTGGAGCTGGAGCTGGAGCTGATCATGATGTTTATATGCCATCTAAACCGATCATAGGCTTATTACACCTGAGATAAACTATAAACAAAAATATCATCCGGATATATGAAACTTCTGTCACTGCAGGCATTCAATCCCTACTATTTCATGTGTATGGCCCATATGAGTCTTGGATCTTCCCGAGTTTTAGACTCCTGTCCTATCGTGGTCTTGACATAAATATCTCTATGCCCAGATCACAGGGAATCTGCTTCTTGACGAACAGCCTAGATATGAAAAGTAAGCCCGCTCATACACTAGTGGGCCTTCCCATCTCGTCTGTTTCCTCATATGTAGGAGAAACGGATTGTATCCAACAATGTTCTCACGCACTCCATTTAGTGGCAATGAAAAAGCATCAGTATAAGATCAACATTAAAAAGCATTAGTAGAATTGACATTTTATGTAGAAAATGTTTACTTTTCCACATTAGGTTCCCAGCATGATGGACATATAAAACTCTTTTTCATTAGCATTGGATAGGGTACATATTAATAATTCAAATCCTCTTCTTGCTATAAACAGGTTTTTTCTGTTTTCCTATACTATTATAGGCCCACTTCGTCAGCACGTTGTCATCACTGTTGCATTGAATGCAGTCTACCATGATGTAGCCCAACTATATTGCAATAAACAGATTTTTACCATTTGAGGAAATTTATTAATTTGAGTGTAGGTTGGTGACTCAATAGTAGACCACAAGTGTTGGCAGCGTCCAGAGGACATGGATACACCACGTACAGCCTACAAGGTCACCCCTTCAAACCCTGGCTCGGAGGTCGCAGCTGAGACGGCCGCTGCCTTTGCAGCTGCCTCCCTCGTTTTCAAGAAGATTGATCGCGACTACTCCAAGACTCTCTTGAGAACAGCCAAGATGGCTTTTAAATTCGCCAATGAAAATCGAGGAAATTACAATGACTCCCTCCCATCCGTTGTCTGTCCATTTTACTGTTCACATTCCGGTTACCACGTAAGTTGTCATTTCTTCAAATTCAACATATTTTCTTCTCTTACTTAAACTTAGTATCTCGTCTACTATGAGTGTGCTCAAACACAAAACACCTGCACAATTATAAGGACATTTTCATCATAAATACTGCCAAATCTCCATCTTGAGGGCCGCATAAGCTAATATTTGTGTTTTTCTTTCATCCATGTCTATGTTATCTTATGAACAGGTTGAATAACAAATAAACATTATTGTAGGATCTAAGAAGGTTTAAACGATGGAAATCACTATTCTCACTGTTTCTTATAGTTTGGTACACTTAACCTTTGGATGTACTTCAATTTTGGGCTCAACCTCTAAAATAATTACACTGAAAAAATAGACAGATGGCATGTATAAACCAGATACATTCGAGGTGGGTCCAAACAGAGTTTACTCGGTACTATAAAAGCAAACCCAATCCGATTTCATAAATGAAATTCTAACATTTTGTTGAAAAATAAAAAAGAAGATAACAAACTATAAATAATTTACAGGCATAAATTAGCATTCAAACACAACTTACAGATAATTTTCCTATAAATCATTTACAATCATCCAAACAATTCTTTATATTGCTTTGAAAGTAATGTATCATTTTCTTTAGTAATGGAATTTTCTTTTAACTTCATGAAACTATTATTTAAAATTTCCCAAAATTGTAAGTTAATGATCTTGGGTGCCCTACAATAAATAAATTGCACGATATTACCATTACAAATATGAATAATTATTTTTTAAATGAAATTTTTAGGATGAACTTCTGTGGGGATCTGCATGGCTTTATAAGGCCACACGTAACTCTTCCTACCTCGACTTTGCCCGGTCCGCTGTCATCGACGATGATTGCGATACGTTCAGCTGGGATAACAAGCTTCCTGGTGCTAGAGTGCTCCTTTCTCGGGTAAGCATCCAAACTTCTGATATTTGAGCATTTCATTGCGTTTTAAAAAGAATGGTACATGTGGGGCCCACTTAACAATAGCCGTTCACAAGATTCATAATAGAAATTGCGGAGGAAGAATATATATAATACCAGCTGCCAATCTAATGCAACCTTCCTTTATCTAGGCTCGGGATTGGTGGTGAGAGTGCAAAACTTCCACTGGTGGAGTTATGTTGGTGGCAAATACCCATCAAATGATCTAACCATCCAGCAATCTGACCTTATTTGTTCAAAGAACCATGCATTTTTTTAATGTTACACCCCCCATAACGTATGTTTTTGCATGTATACCATTTTCACAGGTCATTCATGGTGACGGAGACAGCGATGCTATCTCTAGATTCCGAGAGGGAGCGGAGAGGTTTGTATGCAGTATCTTGCCGGAATCGCCAACTGTGTCGGTGAAGTATACACCCGGTGGGCTCATGTACAAGATGAAAGGTAGCAATCTGCAGTACGTGACATCCTCAACGTTTCTGTTATCAACCTATGCAAGATACTTGAAGTTTTCTGATAGAACCTTCAAGTGTGGTAGTTTGGTTGTTACTCCCATCCTTTTGAGGAAACAAGCTAAAAAACAGGTATTGCTCTCCCTAACCAATGTGACGAAATCATTAATTAGACCACTTAGGTGATCTATCTGGACCGTTTGATTTTTTTTTTTAGTGGACGACATCGTAGATGAACCAAATCCTTGAAATCATGCTTAATGGAAGTTTTAACTGATTGATTAAATTAATAGAAAAAAAGTTAATAATACTGGTGCAAAAATAACACATGGGTCGAATGGTTAGGAGGTGGTCCATTAGTTGGTTGGTCCACATTGATTGACACATTTTTCAATTGCATCAGTTTTTAATGACCCTAATATTTACTAAATGGTATTGGATGCAAATTAAATCCAATCTCATCCCTTAAATGTCCAATGGTAGACCAATCTAGTTGCATGTATCTACTTTGTTCATGATATCCTCTTTAACCACCTAAATACTAACACTAGAAGACTAGTAATCAAGGATTCAAGAACCTGGTGACTCGGACAGGTTCGGTTGTGATTTGGCCAAGTTGGGGTGACTAGTAAGAGAATCAGTTCTCATGGAAACTTAGTAAGAACTTTTGACACATGATGTAGGCATAAAATCTAAACAATCAGCTAAATGTGTCACCTTAAGAAACCCTAGGCTTATTTTTTCGGCCTAATTAAACAAATCTGATGAACTATAGCAAAGTGAGATGCAAATCAAGGGCTCAGGGATTTCCAACTTACCATGGCCCACTAAATTTTTGTCTCTATCCAAAAAGTTAGTAAAGGGGATTTCATGAGGTGACTCATCTAATAGACAGTCTAGATTTTATGCCAACATCACGTGTCAAAAGTTATCATGAAGTTTCCATGAGAGCATTTTCAAATATAATATTACTATTAATATTAACTAGACAGGGACCAAGGATTTGACTGGGTTTAAGATGATGCACTTTTGTAACCAAGTCCAAATTGGCAGACCCGAGCCCGACCGTTTTCTAAGTGCATCTCCGATGTTGGACCCGGACCATTAAAATCTTGTGAACCAGCGGGTCCAGCTACCCATTGACAGCCCTGACTTTTCAGTTTGTATTCTTCAGGTGGATTATATTTTGGGAGAAAATCCAAAGCGAATGTCATACATGGTGGGCTTTGGAGACCGATTTCCCCGACATATCCACCATAGAGCTTCTTCCCTTCCTAGTATCCAGCAGACTGCAGCACCCATCGGTTGCAATGAGGGTTTCACCTCCTTGAACAGCCCCGACCCGAACCCGAACATATTGACTGGAGCTATCGTTGGTGGGCCAGATCTATCAGATGCGTTCGAAGACAACCGCCATAACTTTGCCCAATCAGAGCCTGCAACTTACATCAATGCCGCTTTGATAGGCCCACTGTCTTACTTAGCTGTTAAATTCCCTTCGTAGATTTATTTGCTATTGTTAAGAGATGAATGTTTGATTGTATCAGAGAAGCGTTGGATTGATATTTTGAATTGGTAGATGGGCTGGCGTTTTTTTTCATTTTTGGACCATTGTGATGAAAATTTTCTAGGTTGATAATGCCTGGATAGTCTAAAGATGCATACACGTGTGAAAACAATCCATTCAGGTGGGCCGAACTTTGCATGTAAAGAATATTCTCACGGTCTCATCTACTATGTGGGCTCCGCATGAATGAGGAATGAAGAGACGAGAATTGATCAATAGGCACCCATGATCATTAGAAACAAGAATCAAGGTCCACTGATCAGGTGGGCCATCTGTGTTTATTGAGTATAGACAATTGGTCAATCTCTTTTTCAAGTACGATGGGTGGACCTGCCTGATTTGTTTGGCCATGGTACCTTCATGGTGGGCCCCACTCAATTAATTGTCTAGATCTTGCACGGGACAACTCAAACTCGGCAAACTTGACTCGTCCAATTTAGACTCAACTCGATCGGAACCAAGTGGGTGAGTCGATCCAAACTGAGTTGACTTCGTTCAATCTAAACTTAGTAACTCGACTCGACACGACCTATATTCCAACTCAGTATTGACTCAACTATATATATATATATATATATATATATATATATATATATATATATATATATATATATATATATATATATAACTCTGATCCAAAATAGATATGCCGGGTAGCTTATGAAGAGGCTGCACTTTTGGTAAGTGCACTTGCTTTTGAGTTGTGATATCAGCCGGTGGATGCACGCTACCCTCAACCCAACTCGGTACTTGTGATTGGGTCGAATTCGGTTCAAATTAGTCCATGCTAGACCTGAACTAGGATTGGGTCTAGCATGCTAGACTTGGTATGAGTGTGTCGAGTTCGGGTCAAGCATATTTCAAAACCGGATGAAGTCATTGGGTTAGCCCTAACTCGGTTCGACTCAACTTGGACACCTGAGGCTACACCCTTACTTCCTCTTACATTTAAAAAGAAATACAGAAAGAAAAATAAAATAAAAATGTGCAAATGACACGGTAGGTCATGACCTACCGTAATAGAGTAGATATCCAATAGCGAGAAGACAGGTCGACCTTTGTATTATTTCCCTTGTGATCTTTTTCCATGAACCAAGCAATCTATATGATGGACGACCACGCATTGAAAGATTTCAATCCTTTGATTATTCAAAAGGATTAAAGGGTTGAAATGCTTCAATCCAAGAACTTCTGTTTTCTGGGTGTCCCCATCAAGGTGAAACCCATCTTATGAACGGTTTGGATCAATGAAAGGTGCTTCTGCAAATGGAAGGTACCCTACTGAGATGTATCCTACCAAATCTCCTTACAAATCAGCATTTGCTAGTTTTGGGACCTATGGGTCGGTGTTTCAAGCCGTTGATACCCTGTGAGTTCATTTGGTCGGTGGATGCCTTAGAAATCTCCCCCACTGACAATGTTTATATTCCTTATCCACGTGTATCGTGCATGTTTATTTTTTTATTTTTAGATCTTAAGCATTTAATTTTAGGCCACCATATTTATGGGTAAAAATCTAATGCCACTCTTACAACTTGGATGATTTACTGTGTTAATAATTTAAGTTATGAAAAATTGCAATGATTGATTTATTAAATACATTTCTTTCTTTATTATTGAAATAATAAATAAGTTCACATCAAAGGAAAACTTCTCATTCTTTTCATTGTTTGGCATTGAATGCATTGTATAAAATCAGACCCTAAGAGATTATTTAGCTATTAGGAATTTATTGTTGTGCACATATAAGCAGGAATTTTATTTGGGTCCTAAAAACGGATGGTAAATGATATCGTAGTAGAATTTTATTTTCAAAATCTACCTTATTTTTTAGGAAATGGATATCCGTCTGATCATTTTATTTTTTAAAAAATTATAAGAAGTCTTTTTCCTCTTTCATTTTACATATCCGGACGTGCGCACACACAAAATCTTAGGAATAGTTTTCCCAATACCCAAATAAAATAGATAAAATTATCTTTATTAGGAATCTATTGTTGCGCACATGTAAGAAGGAAATAGAATAAATTGACAATAATTGGAACCCTAAACTTGTTTGGATGGAAACAGATCTTCATCAAAATGGGAAATAGAAAATAAAAATGCATTAACAACCAATTTAAGTTTTGAATTTGAATTAAAAAATAATATTTAAAAAGTAAAATTATTATTTTTAAATACTTCGACATCTATTTCCCACAAAAAAATAAAGGTCACAATCACTTTTATGATTTTAGGGAGCCAAACAATTCCTAAAGGCTTGCTTGGTAGGAGTAAAGCACCATCCTAAAAAGCCTGCAATGACAATAGTGACTCGTTGTTTGTTTATGCTATCCTTGTACAGAATTTCAAAATATGAGAATGCCTATTCACAAGGGATGGACAATGATTGCAGGTGCCCATACACATGTTCAAATATCCCACTTGTGCTACACATTTTACTATTAATCTTCTAGCGCCACACATATGCCATGTTGCAAGTTACTAATGTACAAGCCATTCATATTAAAGAGAGTTGTAAAAGGGGTTGTTTGGCACCATGAATTTGAGGGGATTTTAAATCCCTAGATTGTTTGGCATCATAAAGCAAATGGAGTTTTAAGGGGCTTCAAATCCTCTCAAAGTGAATGCTTAAATTACATCTAAAATCCTTTCAAGAGTTGCATGTGTAATATGTCTCACCAGATTATTAAATTATTAGACATATGACCCACTAAAAATATCCCAAAACAATTAGATTACCAATTTCATTAGTATAATCACTTTAATATGATGATCAATGTCAACCAAATATTGTCTATTTAAATCAATGGTTAAAAATCTTTGATTAGTCACTAGGACATGATCTTGTCCTTGTGGCCAACTGAGACTAGAATTTCATCATTTTCAGGCAAAGCATATATTTCAGTGGGCTTATGTCAAAACATTACATACATTCACTAATTAGAAAGATTAAATTTAATTTAGTAATTAAATTCAAATCCTATAAATATATCTTGCATAGTTAAAGTTGATTCCCAATTCAGAGCGCCAAACACAATAGGAGGATTTCGAATCCAAGGAGTTCTGAATCCACCCTCCTAAATAGGCCCTAAGAGTAAAAAAAAGGCCATCCCTAATAAAACACATGTAGGAATATTTTCATCACAAACAATCTAGGTCAAATATTTTACATCCATGAGTATCTATGTTCAAACATCTGGAAAGTTTGAAATGTGTCACATGTGTTTGTGTTTGTGTGTGCCATGTTCCACTACACGGTGCATTAGGTGCTTGCCAAATAAGAATAAAACAGTTATTCAGGACAACATGCTTCCCTAGCTTATTTTATTGCTAATGCGTGCCTTTGAGCATGGAAACAGTCCAGCAACTCCTACCTAAAGCAGTCCTGACCTAATAAGTTAATTCTGTTTTCACGTTGGGATTGTAGCCGTTGGACTAAGGCCATGTTGCTATGATCCGAACCATTCACATCATAGGATTTGAGGTGGAGGGGGAAAAGATTGAAATATTTAATTATATTATCAATCTCCTCTTTTGACTATCAATCTCCTCTTTTGACTATTGATTGAATCAAGATTCGGCCATGCAACTGACTGATATTTATTAAAAAACTTCTTGTGGGCCACACAAGTTTTGATTAAGCTGATGGTTGTGTGTAGATTAAAAACAGATGGACAGTGGAGATTAAAGGCAAATATATCACGGTGGCCCCCTCAGTAAGGGGATCCACCCACCTTGGTAGATGCACTTAAGCCACGTCCCTTCCAATCTCGGGAGCGGATAAGTTGAGACCCCTGATCCAACGGGCGCGGATTAGACACTGACAGGTTGAGTAGCGTGACCTGCTACTGAAGTGACGTCACCAGGTTCTATGGGCCTCACCATGATGAATGTTTTGTATCCATGCCGTCCATCCATTTGGAGACATCATATTAGGGGATGATCCAAAGAATGAATTGGATACAAACCTCAAGTGGACCCCACCACAGAAAACAATGGGGAGAGTGAAGCCCACCGTTAAAAAGTTCCAGGAGCTACAAAAGTTTTCGATCAAGCTGATATTTGTGTTTTCTTTTCTTTTATGTCTGAGTTAACACATGAACAGGTTGGATCTCAAATAAACACCACCGTTGACCTTCGTAAGGTTTCAACGGTGGGCGTCACTCTCCCCACTATTTTCTATGGTGGGATCTACTTCAGCCTCGGATCTAGCTCATTCTTTAAATCATTCCCTAAAATGATCTCTTCAAATGTATGGACGGTGTTGATACAACATATACATCATGGCAGGGCTCACAGAATTAGTGTCTAACTTCAGTAGTGAGTCTCGCTGCTGAACCAGTCCGTAGCTAATCCACACTCGGATCCAACAAGGCCGGTGAGACCCCCACAGTTATGTGTCTTTCTTAAATCTACACCGTTCAACCATTTTGAAAGCTCATTTTAGCATATGATCAAAAAATGAAGCTGACTCAAACTCTAGGTGGACCAAACCGCAGAAACAGTGGTGATTGAATCCCCACCACTAAAAAAATTCATGGATTCCACCAGGGTGTTTATTTACCATCCAACCTGTTGATAAGGTCACAAACACCTGGATGCAGAGACCACACAAATATAATCTTGATCCAAATCTTTTATGGCCCATAAGACGTTTGTAATAGTCATCCGTCACTGTTTCAGGTACTATGGCTCATTAAGGATTCCGAACTGCTGCATTTTTTGGATTTTCATGTACTATGGCCCATTAAGGATTTCGAACTGCTGCATTTTTTGGATCATGCCTAAAATAAGCTTTTCAATGCGGATTGAGGGCGTGGATGTAGCCACGTACATCACTCTTAGCCCCATAGACAGGGATCCCACCCACCTACCAGATTCCAATTCTCGCCTATTCCTGTGTATGTTTTTCGATTGTCACCCATCCACACCAGTGTCCATCGTGTACAAACGGGCTAGATCATTGACAATCACCCACCAGACAGCTAGAGACGGACGGTCCTGCAGGCTGATCATGATATATGTGTTTAATCCAAACCGTCCGTACATTCTGAAAAAGGTTATTTCAGAGTATAAATCTAAGGGTCGAGTGACCACCATAAATATCGGCTTGTTCCAAAACTTATGTGGCCATCAAGAGGTTTTCAGCGGTACATATTCAATCCCTACTGTTTCCATCGGTGTTGTCCACTTGAGCATTCCATCTATCTCATTTTTGTGCTCATCAGTTAAAATGATTTTTCAAGATGGATGGACGGATTGGAAAATATATATACATAACGGTGGGCCCCACAGAGGCCCTTACAGGACCGTCCCTCTCTATCTACGTCTGGCGGGAAGCGTATTGGCTGGTGTACCACACCACCTACCCGTCTGATGTGGTAGGTGTCGTGCGGAGACGAGCGCGGACGCTCCTCGAGCTCCGGTGTACAAACGGTTCAAAGGAGATTAAAGTTACATGGGTCCCACTGATTATATCCACACCGTTCATCCATCTGGAGGGATCATTTTATATCTTATGCCCAAAAATAATTCATATCCAAAGCTAAAGTGAATCACCCCGCAAATAAAAGTGGGAACAATGATTCTCACCGTTTAAAACATTCGTAATGCCCACCGTAACTTTTGTATTCAATCCAATCCGTTCATAAGGTCACAAAGACCTAGATGAGGAGGGAAAAAGAAATATCATATTGATCCCAAGCTTCTTTTACCCCAAAAGGGTTTCAACGGTAGACGTTAAATCCCCCACTTTTGCAGTATGGTCCACATGAACTTTAAATATATCTTATTTTTCAGCTCATGCCTTATGACAAGCTCACAAAATGAACGGATGGTCTGGATATAACACATACCCCATTATGGGACCCACAGAGCTGATGACGTCAACACATCAGCCAAGTCGGTTGTATGTGGTACACCAGCCCATCCGCTTCCGTCCTGGTGGGGTAAGTACCGGACGCGGATTTCCTGGAAGTTCCTGCGCAAGGATGCTACGTGGGGCCTAATGACATGTTTTCTATAAATCCACTCTGTTCATCCATTTTTCGAGATCATTTAAAGACTTTCTATCAAAAATTAGGTGTATCTAGAACTCAAGTGGGACACATGAAAGGAAACAGTGATCATTCAGTGAGCACCGTTGATGTATTCTTGTGCCCACAAAATTATTGTATCAGTCTATATTTTTTTTTTCATTCATCTCATTAACAATGACCATATAAACGGTTTGGATAATCTATAAACATCAAGGTAGAGCCTGGAAATATTTCAACGGTAAAAATTTCTTTCCCTAATTTTCCCTCTCGTGTGATCCATTTGAATTTTTTATCCACCTCATTTTTTGTCACACTCCCTAAAGTGAGATCTTAAAACGGATAAACGGAATGGATTTCTCACATACATTGTAATGGCCCCACCCAGATCTTTTGCAGGAAATTGGCGTCCGTAAGTATCCAATCCTCGCTCTAGTCCGGATGTAACGTAACGGACTCGGATTTCCTGGAAAGGCCTTTCGCATTAAGTTCCTGCACAGGGATTCTAAGGGGTCATACTGTAATGTTTGCCGGAAATTAAATTCATTCATCGGTTCTTCAACCTCCTTTTAAGACATGCTACAAAAAACTAAGAAGGATACAAAACTTAAGTAGGCTATAGGAAATGAAACAGTGGGGAAAGGAATGCCCACCATTGAAACTGTCCTAAGCTCCACCTTGTTGTTTATATGCCGTCTAAAGCCATTTATAAGGTCATTTTCACTCAAATAAAGTGAAAACACTAGAAATGTGGCCATATAAATGTTTCAACGGTGGTCACTAAATCCTCACTATTTCTTCTCGTGTGGCCCACTTCAGTTTTGTATCCTTCTCATTTTTAGTCTCATATCATAAAATGAGCTTCAAAGATGGAAAGAGGCGTTGGATTTCTCACAAACATCTAATAGCCCCACACAAAAACCTTGCGCATGAACTTCATGCGAAAGGCTCTCGCAGGAAGTCCACGTCTTAACGTAACGGGCGCGCATTGGCTATGGATAGCGAGACTGCTACTCAAGTGACGTCACCAAGTTCTGTAGGCCCCACCATAATATATGTTTTGTATCCACGCCGTCCATTCATCCGAAGAGATCATTTCAGGGTAAGATCCAAAGAATGAGTCACATCAAAATCTCCAGTGGACCCCACCATAGAAACCAGTGGGCAGAGTGACGACACCGCTAGATAGTTGTAAAGGCCACAAAAGTTTTCGATCAAGCTGATATTTGTGTTTCCCTTATTTAATTAATGTCTTTGTTAACTTTTAAACAGGTTGGATTCGAAAAAACATCATGGTGGCCTTAGGAAGGTTTCCACGGTGGGATCAACCTTCCCGCTGTTTTCTGTGGTGGGGTCCACTGAAACTTTAGATCTGACTTTTTCTCTGGGTCATGTCTTAAAATAATATCTCCAGATGAATGGACGTTGCGGATACAGTATATATATCATGGTGGGTGCACAGGACTTAGTGACGTCACTTCACCTCTCGGTATCTAATCCGCGTCCGTAACGGAATAGCAATGGTGGGGATGTATTGTATTACCACTTGACTTGAGATTACTGATCGCTATGTGAAAGAAAATTACATTCGATCCACTCCGTCCATCATAATTAAAGTTGTATATTTACCATGGATTCTAAAATTAATTTAAATATAATACTTATACAAAATAGGGAACAGTGTAAAATATTGCCTAAAACTCTAAATTCACGTGGCGTGGTCCGGTTCAAATGTATTGAACGTCTTTAATTTTAGTCCATTATTAGTGGTGTGTTATGTCAGATTAGTCGATTAGATTCCATGTAAAATCTAAGGTAGATCCCACATAAAGTTTAGACTTTTTAAAATCTACGGTGGATCCAACTTTTTCCTCTTGTGTAGCCAGCTTAAGTTTTGTATCGTCCTGAGTTTTGGAATCCAGTACAAAATAATGATTCTTAACCAGATGAGCCGTATAGATCTCATCTATATAAAGTAGTTCTGTCCGCGTCAGCGAAAGTCACGCACCGGTATCCGCGTACCAAAGGCACGCTTTTATTTATTTATTTATTTCTTAAATGTCTTTTGAATATATCTATCGTCCCAATCCGGAAGCGGATTGCGTGGTGTGCAACACGCCACTTACCTCCGTGGTGTGTTGACGTCACCAAGTTATGTAGGCCCCACCATGACGTATGTAACATATCCCAACCATTCGTTCATTTGGTGAGATAGGTTTAGGGCTTGAGCCCAAAAACAGGACAGGTCCAAAGCTCAAGCGACCAGATCAAAGAAACCAGTGAGGATTGAATATCTGCCATTGAAAACTTCTCTGGGATCGTTGAAGTGATCAATATGATATTTGGTTTTTACCCTTCATCCAGGTCCGTGTGACCCAATCAACTTGTTGGATGGCAAATAAAAATCAACGTGGGACGTAGGAAGGTTTCAATGGTAAGAATCATCGTTCCCACTGATTTTTGTGGTGTGGTCCATTTGAGGTTTAGATCTGCCTCATATCTGGCTAAATATCTTAAAATGATCTCTCAAAATGGATGGACGGTGTGGATATAACAGATGTATGGCGGGCCCACAGAAATTGGTGACGTCAACACACCACGGAGGTCGGTGGTGTGGGGCACACCGCGCAATCCTCTTCCAATCCGAACTCCCATGTTTCCTTGTGTTGGGGGACAGATTTTTACTTGAATTCTGTAGAAATAGATTTTCTAGTATGTAATTTTTACTGAGATGGGTATTTACGGAAATCCATTTGTTTCAGCGCCCCAATCTCCCCATGGCTGCAATTAGGCAGAAATTCTAGCTAAAAATCAGGGGCTTGTTTGGGTTTTTTCATGCGATGGGTCTTTTAAAGAACCATTCAATCCAAGCATTATCTACTGCTTTCTGTCTGCATTCTGGTAGAGAAGTTCCTGTCTAGAGTAGAAATCAGCTTCTTCTCCTTCTTCTCTGACATTTTTGCCCTTTCTGGGATGGGTTTTGAGCAGCCTTCAGTCCATGGCTTCTTCTACTCTTTTTTTTTTTCTGTATTTCTGTATCACATTAATTCAAAACCAGTGATTAAAATGGGTTTTTTGCGTTTATGCTGAGATGGGTTTTTGTGAATACTTCAATCTGACCTTTCCTCTGCTCTTAGACTGCATAATGATTGCTCAGTTCTTCAAAACCAGGGCTGAAAATGGTTTTTGGCTTGTCTTGTGAGGTGGGTTTTTGGTAATTGGAGCTTTTCATCATCAGAGCTTGAAGAAGACTTGTTGGAGTTATTTTATTTTATTTTATTTCGGAGTAGAGAAGTTCTCTGATGAAGAGGGCTAGGAAGAGGGGTAGGAGAAGGAAGGAAGAGGTTGCAGAGGATTATTGCTTCACCTGCAAAGATGGTGGATTGCTGGTCGTCTGTGAATACCAGTGAGTTTCAATGCTTCTGATTTTGCAGAAGACCTGTAGTTTTTTTTTTTCATGTTTTGGTGCTTTGTTTGCTTGCATTGTTTTGCTCTTTCTGTGAATGAGCTTTTGCAGAATTGGTGTGAGAAGTCGTTTGATATTGAATACGTTTTTCATGCAAATGCTATAAATGGCTTCTTGATTTGCATGTTGTTGTTGTTTTCCAATGAGAATATGAGAGGCTTCTCTAGTTTAAGTTTTCTTGGATTTATTAGGAAGCTGGTTCTTTCTTTTCTGAGAAAATTGGAGTTTTGAAGCTCTTTCCTTGGGTCTTGTTCTAATGACATTTACCATGCTTGGCCTAGACAATTGGCTTTTTGCTCGGGGCAGCATTCTACATAGGTCGGACTGCTGTTTGAACTGATCATTCTGGTGGGGCCCATCTTCAGGTGATCCAGAGTTCTCATCTAGTAGTTCCCAATAGGGATGGGCGATGGGCATGGGCGGCTCTAAGGGGTAGGCAATCGCCCAAGGCCCCCTAATTATGAAGGCCCTATATTATAGCAAAATTTAAATTTCTTAATTATGAAGGTCCTATATTATAGCAAAATTAAAATTAAGAAGAGGGAAAAAAGCCTAAATTTTTTGAAATAAAACTTATCGAAAGGCCTACAAAATAGGAACATCTAAAAATTAGTTTACAAATTTGAAATTGAAAATAAAAAACAAATCGAAACTAGCACTATCAATAATAATAGGTCTCTTTTCAAAATAATAGCATCATTCCCAATAAATTCTTCTCCTAAAACCTAGGACCACAACTACCTACTTTATTGCTAATTAAGTTTTCAAAAAATTAAATTCTAAAGTCATTTTTCTAAATTAAATTCTAACTTCATTTTTCTAACGGTACAGTGGCACACCAATGTCTAATTAGATTATTAGTAGTGGATTGTTCTTTTTGCTAAACAGCAAAACAATCGCACAACACAACCGACTTTTTTGCTAAGCAGAGTAGCTTCTCAATCTAAAAGTATTTCCTACGTTTTTGCTAAACAATATCTGCAAAACAACTTCTCAAATAATCGGCAAATCAGCTTCTCAGAGTCTTGATCCGTTGGTTGTTGCTGCTTCAACAAATCTAGGATTCGTCAGGTTCTATTGTTCAAGAATTTATATTTCAATTTATTATTTATATCAATTAACTTTTGTTTATCTATTATTATTATTTCTTATTTGTGTCAACTTGTTAATCTTTAAAATGATTGGTAGAAAATATGCATCTGGATATGAAAAACTCAAGAAAAAAAGGAGAACAGAAAGTTTAGTGCAGTCTCAAAATACTTAATCTAATAAAAGAAGTAGATTGTTTTCCAAATTGTTTTATCGCATATTGAATACTACTTACCATACCTGTTACAGTTGCATCTACATAAAAAAGTTTTTGAAAACTAAAGATTATAAAAAATTATTTACAAACAATTATGTCTCAAGATAGATTAAACGGTTTAGCAATTCTATCTATCAAAATTGATTTATTAGGTAAACTTGAATACAAAAGTTTAATTAGTAATTTTGCATCTAAAAAGGCAAGAAGCAAATTTATGGTTTAATTTTGAATTTATTAATTTTTTTAAAAAAAAACTAAAAAGCTTCATTTTTATGACTTGCCTAAGGCCCCCAAAAATGTTGAGCCGCCCCTGGCAATGGGCCAAGAATATCCACCATTGGACATTCCAGCCATCAGTTGGTGGACTTTTTTTCCATTTCATTTTGTTGGTTGTGTCGTAGTTTAACCATCCATTTTCAGAACAACAATTTGATGTTGAGAATTGTCCACCAGAGGAGCTTTTGGAGCATTGCCTATCCATGATGGGGCTCACTAGATTGATGGTCTGGATCAATGAAAGGTGGGCCTCTGCACAAAGTTCTGGCATGACTAAAGTTCTGTAAGTTCGGTCCGAGCATTCTATCCTCCCCTTGTTCCTATGCTTGTAGTCTTCAGTAATCAAGCTCAAATTTCATCCCCTGCATGACTCACTTGTTTCATTTGTTTGTGACTCACTTCAACTCCAACTCCTTTTCAATTTTTTGTTGAGTCATGAAAGTGGTAAAAGATAGAGTGAATGGGCTATGTGTCGTTAGATTTACACTATGGCAAACCCCATCATAGGTTGTCCATCACTGAGGGTTTTTTAATCCTTGTGAGCACAAAACAGGCCCTCAGTCCCATTCAAAAGAAATTTGGAACTGAATCATTAAGTCAGGTATGTTCATAAAAAAGACAACTCCAGGTCCTGATGTGTCAGGCCATGAATGGTTTGCGGCCTATAATTCAGTGATCCAAACCATTGTTCTGGCAGCCCTGCCGCATATAGTAAGATTCTAACCCCTTAGACCATTGGATTACAGATATAGTAAGATTCCGAACAAGCATACTTTGAACCTTGGAAGTAGCTGCAAGCCTGCAACCACCCACAACTTTGAATCTAGAGAGGTTATATTATTTCATATCAGTCATTCAGTCCTTGTGCAGTACATGCATATCTTGGCATCAATGTCTTTAAGATACACAGAGTAATTGCTATGGACAATGTTGCCAAAGTCCTACAACTTCATAATTCATCCTGTAATTCATTTGGATCTCATTAGAAACATAAATACCACACACAATAAAAAATTAGAAAAAAGAAAAAAGAAAGAAAGAAAGAAAAGGAAGTGGGATTGTTTCAAAATTGTTGATGCTTTTAGATTTAGTCTTCTCTTGTGGATTGAAGGGAGATGGAAAGGATAGTAGGTGACATATATTCGCAGACTTCTTTCCAACGTTTAATTGGTACAAATGCTCAATCAGTTAATCATTGTGTACATATGCCAAGAAATGTGATAAAGTCACCAAAATTCGATGTGGCATGTTAGTATATAGATGTTGTGCCCACGTCTTATTTATTTTTCATGTTTCAATTTCTTTTATTAATGTTCAGATTTTTCTCTTGAATGATAGCTACAAATTTATTATTATTCGATAGCGAAACAAAAGCGAAACTACAACAGAGGGAAGACAGCCTTTTGGTGTGGTGCAAATCACGTAGTGTAAGCATTTCGATTTGTGTGCCTAGGGGTGTTAACCTGCTGGCTGTAGAGGTACCCATACCCATACCCACTAATGCATACTACACCTATACCCATACTCATACCCACTAATGCATACTGCACCTATACCCATACTCATACCCATACCCCCTAATGCATACTGCACCCATACCCAGGACAAGTCTGAAATGGGCAACCACACCTGTACCCATTAGGGAATTGGGTACCCATCTATGATTTGAGATTTAAAAAACAATCACACCATGAGTTTATGGATGCTACAGTCACTGAGAAATTGTACATGTGGCATTCAAGTAACTCACATCCAAGTTGTAGGTCCCAATCAAGATATATCATAAACCAACAACAACTTGATCACTTAACTATCCCATTGTTGGATATTTATTGAAAATTTGAAATGAAAATAATCGAATGGTCCTATTCCCGCATAATGTATCCACAAACAAGAGGTGAAGATTGCTCAAAAAATAAATCTGACTTCAGGATTGTGACTTAGTTATAGTGTATTCCACGATTTCAGCAGTTTAATTTTCAGTTAGTGTATATCACATGTAGAATTTCTCACTTCTCAGTTTCTGATAAAATCTGATCATTAGTAGGTCTGATTTAGACCATCTATTATTTTAAATATATGAAGCGACATGATGGTTGGATGGTTGGGATTATTTGACAAGATTTACAAATACACGTACACACAGAGAGCATATAAATGGGTTTAGGTTGGATTGGGGTATACCAACACCTGGCCCAATTATTAATCGAGCTCAAAAAAATACCAAACCCCCACCAATTTGGCTACATGCATATCCGGCCTGTGTCGGGCCGGGCTCGGGTAGCCATTGGGTGCACCTGGCCCATTGAAACCCCTCCCTATCTGTGCAGCTACTAGAATGATCTGAGAATCAAACCACAATGCAAAGCTAAAAGGGTGGAGTGATCCAATGATTCACCATCTGACCACAATGGGAAGGAGAGATGATCTCCACCCCGCGAATCTGATGGCATATATGGCAATTGGATGAAAAATGGCCGTGATAAATGGACAAGATTGCTAGTAAGCAGGCCACTCTCTCTCTCTCTCTCTTGTTTCTCTTGCTCTCTCACTTTTCTCTCTCATAGAGATGGCTTTAGGGTTCCATAGAGTGCCATGGACCTCCTTGTGAATACATATAGGTAGGGAACGAAGACAGAGAGTTAGAGTTGGTTTAGGAGACTTTTCCAAAGGGCAAATAGCTCCTGAAGGAGGCCATACAAAGTCGGACAAAAAAGGAAAGGTCTATAGAACCCTATGGAAGCCTGGCAAAGCAAGTAACATAGGGGCTCACGTACTAGGGGTCGAACAATGTGGGCCTGCGATGACCTACATCCAACACTACCAAGGCACAGCACAATGAGTGCCCCCTAGTCACCCACACAGGCCGCTTTGGATAGCTAACCCAAAAAACCAAAAGGAAAGAAAGAACAAAGAGAAGACAATAAAGAAGATGCTTGAGGAGAAAGACAAGGCTATATGGAAGGCCTTCCATCCAATGTTTTAAATAGCCGTGCTATGTAGCGTAGCTTAGCTTAACACTATGTAGCTAATGAAAATAGCTTAAGTTTCGTGTTGCTTACGCTACATGATAATTTGCACATGCTACATAGCTCATATTTCAAGTTATTTTCATGACAACATTAAAAGCAATTAATGTTTTCAATGATTTGTTACGTTTTTCTATTTTCAATAAAAATTAGTTAATCTTTCCAATGCTTATAGTAAAGTAATATAAGTAACAATATTAAATAAGTTTTGTAGCTCTTTCTTTACCTTTATATTTAATTAATGCTCTTTCGTATTACTTTAAGGTTGCGTTTGGTTGCACCAAATATCATGAAATTTTGGTAAATTTCATTAATATGTATAATGTGGTGCAGAATGTCATGAAATTGGTGCTACCAAGCCCAACCTTGATTAAAAATCTAGAAGTAGCATGCAGCTTACGCTACATGCTATGTAGCTTACGCTTCATGCTTCGGAGGGATGAACACTATGGTACATGCTATTCGCTATTTAAAACACTGCTTCCAATTACTATAGTTCGCCACTCCAATAGAATATCTGCTCCTAGGATGCCTCTAAATTCAGGTGAGATTGGATTTAATGTTCAGATTTTTTATATAAAAAAAGTCATGTGATGTATTGTTTAATCAATGTAGTCCTCTTAGTACGTTTTGATATGACTTCGATTGTATTATTTTTGACGTTATAGTGGGATGATAAATGTTAAATTGAGACAAGTTGCCCATTATCCATGCCAATTCTTATTCTTTAACATTTATTTGTTATCTTCTCAATCGCTGAGGAATGAGTTTCATGTCATTGACCTTCCTGTTGAAGTATAATTAGCATTGGATGTTGTTGCTTTTTAGATTATGCTCATATCTTACTATCATGCCATAACTGTTGTCAGGAATTGTCTTAAAGCTTATCATCATGAATGTGTGGACATGGATCCTATGAAACCAGAGACAAATGATCGATGGATTTGTAGTAAGCCTCTTCCCTTCTTTGTTCAGTTGCTTTCTCTGTATGAAGTTAATTTATTTAAGTTCCCTTTGAACATATTTAAGGAGTCTCCTCCCTTGCTTCTTGAAACATGTTTATTTTCTTGGTAGAACTATAATAGGATATGCTGAATCAAATTAAATGGTGTTTTTTCCGTTCAAGCCAGGGATTACATAGTTGATTCCCACCTTTCGGTAACCTAATTGTTGATTTGGTGGACCCTATCATGGTATGGACCATGCCCTAAGATCTCTTTTTCATATGATTTTTTGCACCAAACTTTCTTTTTCGGTAGAGCATGCACCAAATACCTGTAGTAAGACTCGATCTCGGGTCTATGCCTAGTCAAGAGAGTGATACACAACCAGTTATCCAATGAAAATGGACAATTACAACCTATAGTCAACACGTAACCTCGTCCTAGTCAAACGTTTAGGATCATCCAATGGGGAATTCTTTTTGGCATTTCCACATCCACCACTAGGGCCGCTATATAAACAATTTGATCACCAAAAGGGGACCTTGCGTATATAGTTTATTATGTTGATAACCGATCAGATGCTCCATAAAACTTTTTATATATCCTCTTTGGCGTTGAATTTTCAAATAGCAATGGTAGCATGAAGGTTCTAAAAAAATGCACATTTTAAAAATAACCTAATTAATATTCTCGTCTAGATATTATTCGAGTTTTAAAAAGCATAAAACCATAATTACAATCATATCTTTGATTTATGCCGTTTGGTCACTGCAATAGGCTAATGACGCTCTTATAAGTAGGAAGTGTCCCCTGGAACTATCTTGGAGAAGAGGTGAGTAAAGAGTCGCTACACGCTTAGGGTAGGGCTAGGTGTGGGCTCCTAAGAGATGCCTAATCAAGGGTGCACACGTGTGGAACGTCTGACGGAAGGAGGGTGAAGTCTCTCTCTCTCTCTCTCTCTCTCTCCCTCTCTCTCTCCTCTTCTCTTCTCCTTTTCTCTTCTCTTCTTCCTCTTTTCTTTTGCTCCTCTCCCTCTCTCACACTAGATGTCCCTAGGGGGGTGTCTGTTTTTCAATTCCCCTATGTAAAAATGTATGTAAATGATGCAGGGACATGTGATGACCTAACCCTAGATGCATGTATAATTAGGTTAAAGAATTTTCAAATAAATACACCAATTAACTAACCGTTTCCAATCAAAATGATCAGGTAAGTCTCAACATAAAGATGAGGTTATTTCGTCAGGATCATGCCTTTTAACATAAAATCACGTAAACAATAAAAAGAGAGGACCTGAGGATATGAGGATATCACAGATCTAGTATAAGTCAATCCACGGTCAAGTTTGGATATGATCCTAGTCACTAACCATCCCTCTTTTCTGTTCAAACTAGAAAGGGGGTATCTAGAGAGGAATGAAAGGGGTGAAGAACGAAGGGTTCGAGATGAAGAAAGTACGGGTCCTTTTGTCGTCAAAAGAAAAGATAGAAGATGATTCTTACCTTTTCCTGCACCTCGAAGATATAGAAAGAAGGAAACCTAAAATCGGGGTAGAATCCTCAACACCTAAGGGCCAATCCTGAAACTCTAATATCTTGAATAAAGAGGAAAAAAATAGACGAATTTCTATTTATTCAATAATAATCAAAATAAGGTTTCTCATAACGTATATATAAGTAATGGAAAAAGTAAAAGTGCACTAAAGCCCCTGGAAACAAGAAAAATAACAAAAAGACGAAAAATAAAGAAAGTTACAATAAAGCCCTTGAAACAAGAAAAAGAATAAAAAAAAGTCTAACAGTAAAACACCCGTGTGGTAGGGTGTGAAATCCGACCCATGGATCGATGGTTGGGGTGCGGTCATGCCGCTCCTGCACTCGTAGCGCGTCAAAAAGTGGGTCTGATGGACCCATCATCCATCCACATCAACTCCTTTGCTCTGGTACTCTGTCAGCGACACCTTCTCCTCTGGTACACTCTAAAGGGTGCACCACTGATGTCTGCATCAATAAAGGGGTAATGATTAATTACAATGTAATTCTTGCACTTTTTTCTACGTGACAATGACATTTTTTACACTAAAACTGAGGGTGCAAATTTCATGTGGGGCCCACTGTGATATATGTGGCTTATCCACGTCGTCCATCCATTTTGGGGGATGATTTTAGTGCATGAACCCAAAATTGAGGTAGATCCAAAGCTCAAGTGGACCACACCACACGAAATAGTGGGTTGAACACCTACCATTAAAAACCTTTTACGATCATGATTTCCTATGGTGTGGACCACTTGAGCTTTGGATCTGCCTCATTTTTGGGCTCATGCCCGAAAATGTTTAGGTAAAATGGAGGATGGCGCGGATATGTTACGTACATCACGGTAGACCCCACAAATTTAAATCAGCCATTTCTGGACCTAGTTTCAAGGTGGAAATACCCCTTCCCTTGGCTTTCAAATGGACATAAATAACAATAATGAGCTATTTACTGAGGAGTTGAAAAAATAAACACCCCGTAGGGGTGGGAGCCAAGTCTCTCTCTTGCTCTACCTCCTTGGGATAGGATTTGTTTATAAGTTGGAGCGAGGGTTTCAAAGAGAACATGTGTTATAGTGCACCTCACCCTCACAGACTTTGGTATGTGCTACCAAAGCTCTGCACCATTAAAAGTTTGCATGTCTACCTTATCCATGCACCAAATTGATCAAATCCCTCCACTATCTAGTGGCATCTACTCTTCACCAACATCCTATGTCCACCTAAGACTTGGACCGTAAGATCTCAACCATCAAATGTCCATCAAGTATGATAAAACAATTTTAATGGTTAAAAGCCTTCGATTAAACATTAAAATCTTTCTAAGTGCCAAGCCCAACTAGAAAACCTCAAATAACTAAGATCTAAGCCCCAAATTAGTTCCTCGAAGTAACTAGTGGATCTTGGATTGGAGCTTATGGGCTTCTTATATTGTATCCTAAATGCACCCAACCTTACATGTATGTCGATCACTAATGTAGCCTCACAGGGTGAGCCAAAGCACACAACACTGGGACCATGAAGTCCTAAGAAAACGTCAAGTCTAAGGATAACTCAAAGCTAGTATATGATCAAATTAATATGATCCGGTCATGACGGATCTGTCAAATTGGAGACTTGATGCGATCTTCCAATGCAAGTGCTCAGCCAGGCTTGAGACATGAGAACCCACACTCACACTCTTATGTGGGTAGGGCCTAGGCATTAACTCAATGGCGGAGACCTTCCAACCCAACTTGTCATTGGTTTCGACACATAGAATGACCAATCTGCCCTTTACTCGTCATTGCCTACTTCCACTACTATGGTCATGGATTTCGGGTTACGAGTCCATAAAAGAAAACTTACCCTTGGTCAATGGCCGTTGCGTCCAAACTCACCTTCCCTTAGGACAACCAGAGGAAACCCTCCCTTTAACCCATAAAATCTTGAATAGTTGGGGTTTCCCACACATTTAATCACAGCATCCATAGAAAAACCATGCACATGTGGTCATCAATATACATGATTATAACAATCATCATTGGCTTTTTAGGACACACAATGCCAGCACTCTTCTTAGTGTGTCTCCTTTTCCAGTGTGGCTGAGCATGGACATGTTTAGTTGTAAAAGTAATGCTCATTTATTTATTTTCCTAGATTGACTAGTCTACTCTTAGTTTCAATAGATGGCAGCTAGAGAAGGTTTACACTGCTCTTTTTGTGATGATCTACTGTTGGTCTATTATTACTTGATTCAATATAGATTTTTTTTTTAATGCTTGTGAAAAAAAGGACTACAATGGATCTTCTTATGTGATAGGTCGGCATTCATGCTTCATCTGCAATAAAAGCTCAAATTTCCGATGCTTTTGCTGTCCGAACTCTGTATGCAAAGCGTGTATCAGATCTGCTGAATTTGTGCATTTCAAAGAGGACAAGAGCTTCTGCAGTGATTGCTTAAAGCTTGTGATGCTGATAGAAGAAGACATCGATGTCGATTCTGATGGGGTATGCTTTATAATGAGCTCCTTTTTTTTTTTTTTTGAATTCTTAAATGTGTTGGGCTACATTTCTATAATAAATTTCCTTCCAGAAATGAATCTTTTATGTTTTTCTTGTTGTTTTTGTTCTTCTTCTTCTTCTTCTTCTTCTTCTTCTTCTTCTTTATTGCCTTGCGTGAAGCCGTGAACCAAATCAGCATCAAATTATGTATGAGTTTATTTCTAGAGGAATTATAGGATCCTTGACCCAAGCATATGTGTGTTGTACTTGTACATGAGTTTGTAGTAGGTACAAGTGGCGCCCGTGGTCCATTGATCCAAGCTGTTGACATGAATCGCCCACCATGGATGAACATGCTGCAAACATCTCCTTGATACAATCCTAAAAAATCTCCCTAATTGAAGGAAGACTCAAGATTGGAAGCTAGGATTTTCCTGTCTAGGTGATACTGGGCATGAGCCATCCGCTATGGGTCTCATCAAATCAATGGTCTGGATGAAGCCATTTTATCCGACAGTTCATTCTCGTCCCCTAATTGGAAATTATTGTGCATAGTTTTTTTTATTTCGTTTAATTTTTTGAGTTCTAAGTATTGATTTGAATATCAATATTGTATCAGCCAATATGGTCTTATTGTATCTGGTATTAGCTGGATATGTGAAATGGGGCCAAATTGATCTGCTCCAAATTTTTTGGGCCGCATAGGCTGATAAGGGGCGTATGTCACTGATGCAGCCGTAAAAGCCCATATTTGTTTTTTTTTTTCCTCTGATTTCTCTCTCATTTTCCTCTTCTATTTTCATTTCAACCATGGAGTAAGCTTAGAAAGTCATTTTAAATTAGATCTAGACCCATATTGAAGATCAAAACAAAAGATTGGAGCGGGATTCAATGAATCGAAATAGAATGACCATTTTGGGAAAAAATGGAAAAAAGTGTAAACTAAACCATCACATTGTTTTTTCATGTTTTCGTCTTCCTTTTGTTGTATTTCAATTTAATAGACCCCAGTTCACCATTTTCTTGAGAAATTCCCTTGTTCACCAAATCATGCTTGATTTGTGTCCAATTAGGGCTCATTTGGTTGAGTTTCAACAGCTCAAGTGGGCACATATCATTCTTATCATAGCATGGCCTGATTCACCATTATGTGCATGTCTAAAATAGAGATAATGATAGAATATTGAATAACTATTTTTTTCCTTCTTCCTTTGGCTTAAAAAACCAACCAATGCGTGACGCCGCATTGTATGCTGATATGCCGATATTCAGAACCATGGTTCTTACCATGCAATGATGTCTTTTAACATCTTCTGAATGAAAAATTCCACCATTTTCCTAAAGTTGTCCCAATGTTTCCCTCATATTGTGATGCATTACGCAATATATGGGATATTTCCTGATCGTTCCCACAACATTTCTGTATCCTAGGGGTGTGATACATAGCGCAATACGTAGCGTGATTCGATACTTCAAACACACATTTGTACAAAACTAAAAACCCAAGAACATATTGTGTATATCCTAAAGTTGGGGAATCATATAGTTCCTATTATTTACATACTGCCATGTATGCAATAATTCATGTACATGGCTGCCTTTGCATTCTTTGCATGGTTGAAAGTTAAATGTGGTAGCATTGTATGATCTGCAAGATGGATTAGTTTTATAAACTGAAAGAGAAATATAGATAAACTGATTTGGCTATTGTGTTGAGGCAGGGTGGGGAATCTCTTGTTTCTCATGCCAACTCCTACCTTCAATATTCACTGGCTTCATCTTGCATTTTGCAGGAAAGAGTAGATTTCAAAGACAGAGAAACTTATGAATGTTTATTCAAGGAGTACTGGGAGATAATAAAGCAGGGTGAAAATATATCACTTGAAGATCTTCGTACTGCAGATGCGCTATTGAAGAATGGTGAGAACAATGCAGATGGATACAATTCAGACAAACTATCCGAAAGGGAATACATCTCTGATGTTGATGATATTGACTACAAAAGCAATGATGGGACACCATTGGTACATGCAACCAATGGAAAAGATGTTTGGATGGAGTCGGTGAGAAAATTGTGCAAACCAAGAAAAAGTACATTTGTTGGTTGGGGATCCAAAAAACTCATAGATTTTCTTACTTCTATTGGTAAAAATATAGATAAACCCATCCCCCAATTCGAAGTTTCTGAAATAATAAGGGATTATATCCAAGAGAACAAACTTATTCATCCAGAGAGAAAAAAGAAGGTTATATGTGATGCAAGGTTGCACACCCTTTTCGGGAGAAAATCAGTGAACCGCCTGAAAATATCTCATTTGTTGGATGCCCACTTTGTTGAAAACCAGGAATTGGAGGACAAATATCGATACAAGTCAGAAGACGAGAATGTCTCAGTGGTTTGTAAGAGGCAGCAAAGGTCAAGTGCTAATACAAAACCTTACAAGGTGGTGCCAAATGATTTCAAGGAAAAGGTTCCAAAAGTACCCACTATCTGTCACGCTTCTATTACAACAAAAAATATTAAGTTAGTTTACCTTAGGCGGAGTTTGATTGAGGAATTTCTGAAGAATCTGGAGACATTCGAAGGTAAAGTTATGGACTCTTTTGTGAGGGTCAAATGCGACCCCAAAGATGGCTTCTCGGCGAGAAGTTCTTTCCAGCTTGTGCAAGTTACAGGTTCGTTATGTAACAACCATGCATTTGATGAGATTTCATTGGAATTGGCTTTGGATGTGTTACTTGTGATATATGTTCTATTATCAGGTGTTAAAAGGATTTCAGAAGCTTACAAGAGTGGAGGGACTCGTACGGATGCTGTCTTGCAGGTTTCCAATATAGTGAAGGATATTCGCATTTGCATGGTGTCAGATGGTGATTTCTCTGAGGTACATGTGTTCAACATTCATCTTTTTTTTTTTTTTTTTATAGTTATTGAGGCAAGTATAACCGACAGCTGATAAACTCCCGCATTCACTTGGAACTCTGCCAAATGTATCTATTTTGATCGGCTTTTGGTTATTGACTACATATGCGGGTTTATAGAATGTCCAGTTACTTAGTAGAGCTGTTATGAGATCACAACCTTTTGCATTGATTTGTCCGACTTAGAACTCAAAAATTGGACAACTGGATTATGAGTCAAGTTAATGCAGGGGCATTTTCACACCGGGCTCGAGTGGGGTGGCCTGTGGGATGCAGGGGCACACTCGGGGTGGGCGGCCCGTGTGAGGTGGGTGGCTCGTGTGAGGCCCCACGAGAGGGGTTCGTTTGAGATCCTAACCCATGGGATGTGGGGCCTAGGTTATGAGATAAAGAGATTGATTCACTATGCTCTATCAGTCAGAGCTTTTAGAGCAAGTGATTAATTGTCCTGCATCAAAGTGGTATCAGAGCGAGGGGGTCTCATGTTCAAGACTCCTCATCGGGGGTGATTAATGCAGTGACATTTTCACACCAGGCTGGAGTGGGGTGGAATGTGGGATGCAGGGGCACATTCAGGGTGCGCGGCCAATGTGAAGCGGGCCCCACCCATGTGAGGTGGGTGGCTTCATTACTATGAATGGAGAACTTCATTACTATGAATGGAGTGTGGCGCCCATGATATAGTTGCTTCAAGCGATGATGGCCTTATCATGGATGGACCATGCGGCGAAAATCTCCATAATTGGACAATCCCGACCTTTCGATTGTTAGCCTGCAATAGATGGTTAGGGAGAAATACATCAACAGTCCACATTCAATGGATAAAAGGTTAAAGATTGACTGGCTAGGATGTTCCAATATGGGAGAATTTTTGGCAATGCTCTGTTGATGACAGGAACCATCAAGTTATTGGCTTGGATAAGCCAACCATGGGCTCACAAGTACTACCTATGGCGCTCAATAGGGAACTTTGCTCCATTCTCTGTATATGTTTGTTTGTGTGTGTATTTTGTATCCATGGGCACCGAGTTCCTAAAAATTGGAGCCATGGTTCAGAGATAACAGCTGATCCAGTGGGCCCCATGAGGATGGACGATGCATGAAAGTTCTTGGATTACAAGATCCTAGCCATCTAATCTTTCGCTATTCTCCATTGAATTCAAATCTTTCCTTTATTTTTCTCTCAACCTGTCTATTTGTACACTGCTGAGTGAAAGGTTAGGATTATCTCATTAGGGAGATTATTTGGACGTGGTCAATCAGTCTGTTCCGATCAGATCAACAGTTTGGATCATCGAACGATGGGTTCCGCTTACAAGAATATAGTGCCGTGGGAATCTTGAGTAATAATATTTTAGTATGGTCATTTACCAGAGACAGCTAATGGAAGCTCCATTTTTCTGTTCGCAATTCCCAGATGTGTTTTCCGTTCACTATGGCGTGGTTTCTGGATAAGTATCATGTTATGTTAGAATTTCCTTTCTAGGGTTCCTGTATCACAGAAATCTGTTTGATGAGATAATGGTTTAGGATCTGTTTGTATATTGAAATTTCAAGTACTCTATCATTATCACCTGCCATGCAAGCATGGCCACTTGGAAATGCACTTTATTGCATAAATCTTGGTGGCAGGAAGAATGCGAGGATCTGTATCAGAGAATGAAAGATGGCCTCCTCAAAAGGCCTACCTTGGTAAGTTCTCTTCCATAAACAATTGCTTTTTTTCTTTTTTCTTTTTTTTCAAAAAAAAAAAAAAAAAAAAAACAGAGAGGATGGTTTGCAGCCACTGACCTTACAAGTTATACTGTTCTTTACCTCAAATGACCATAAAAACTTATTTTGTTTTCATGTCCCGTGGAAATAAACCTTCATACTTCCTCAGAGAATTGCCTAATCTGCTGATTATATTCAGAAATAATAGTAGCTTTAATATAAAACTCTTTTGATATTTGCAAGACTCATGTGTGTACAGCATCTAGAGAACTAGGGTTTTCTGTTGTCCTTTAAACTATTTTACATGATTCATTACAAAAAGGACAGTTCCCCTTGAATCGTGTTAACAATTAAGAACTGCCTTTATGGTCTCTCACTTGTAGGCATCTCCAACTTGTACCCCAAATTAATATCCGGTAAATTTATTATTTTTCTATGATTCTAGTAATCTTAAATATTTGTAAATTGATTACATATAACTATTGAAAACCAACTAAAAATTACCTGATATATTAACAAATTTGTCCATACCCACAAACATTCTTTATGACGATCAAAGTAGCACACACCTGGTAAACTTGGTTTTAAATATTGGCCTATATGTAACATATATCGGTTGTCACTGATATGATAAATATATACTCGTCATGCATAAAAGGAAAATCATGAGAAAAAATAAAAAATATATTTCTTGTTATTTACTTAATCCTTGAATAAAATATTAACCTCATTTTTCCATACATATAAGGTAATTGATACACACACACACAAAGATATGATGCACAATATTTTTTCAGTATTTTTTACCTTTAAAAGATTCATACCAACACACCCGATAAATTGGTCGCATCGGTTGATATATAATATGTATCATGTCATGTGTTGGTGATCACTGATACGGATACGATACACAATAATTTGAGCCAGTGTAAATGACACCTGTATGCTTAACCAATGTTTTCAGTATCGGTATGTATTGTACCCTTGAAATACAGAAACATATCGGGTACCACATGGAAAATATTGGATGTATCGCATAATGCATCGTTGTTTTTGGGAAACATTAGGAAATTGGTCGAATATTTCAACGAAACTTTAGGGAATGTTAAAAAAGACATCATTATACACTTAAAACTCAAAAGATTACAAAAATCAAGTATACACAATAAGTTTTCTTTATATAGAGTACTAAATTATGTGCTATCACACCCTGTCTTCAAAAAACAAAAAAAAATATTATGCGCTATCACACCCTGTGTCTTCAAAAAACAAAAAAAAATAAATTATGCGCTATCACACCCTATATCTTCAAAAAACAAAAAAAATAAAATAAAAATTATGCGCTATTAGATAGAAGTGATGCAACTGTATTAAAAATCGGTTCATATAAAATAATAAATAAAGAAATCACTAATATTTTTATAATTCATATAACTTATTAGCATATTCGGTGTAGTAAATATTGACACTAGATATGTTCTACAATATATGGTGCATTTATTTAAAAATATATATATTTTTAAAAATAAATTATTGTATAAAAATAAATAAACAAGTGTGGTTGATGTTAAGATCAGTATACACTCGTAAATACGAAATATTTTCAAATAAAATATCTAGTCAATCTAATTGTTTTCAAATAAAATTATATTTAATTAATTTTCAACATTTTTAATTAAGAATATTTTTAGAATTTTCAAAAAGTTTTGTCAATCTGTAGATCAGCCTCTGAACACTCTAATGTGATTTTTTTTCAACCTCTAATTGCATGTTAAATGGGTGGAATAGAGGAAATTCCAAATTTCCCCTAATTTTCCAAATTCGGAAATTAAAGGTCAAAACCCTTGATTGAGCATGCAAAACATGCAAAATCATGAATTATGAACTTCATTCCATTGATTTCAAGGAATTTTTTTTAAAAAAAAAAAGAAGAAGAAGAAGAAAAACTTCAAATTCTAATAACTCACTAATTTGGGTTCCGGTACTTCACACTCTCCGATTTTGATTTCTACCACCAAATCCTCTTTCCTTTCCAAAAAATTGAAAATGAGTAGTCGAAATTTCCTTGGGAATGTAATGGAAGCAAAAACAAATCCAGGAAAATCATATTTTTTGGGATTTGTGGGATTTTTTTCAATATTTTCACAAAGGGGACTGGTGTGCTTACTTATTGTGTGATATCGATATATCGGCTTATATCGCAGATATTATCAACACTGCAGTCATTGTGTGTAACTGGATGTGATTGCATGTATACACTAACTACACAATTATTTCTTCATCTTTTTGCTCAAACCTCAAATTGCTAACTTTCTGATGCTCATCTACTAATGTTCATCTCCTTTGGCAGGCGGAGCTTGAAAAAAAGGCCAGAAGCCTACATGAGGACATAACTAATCACGTAGGTCCCTTGATTATTTAGGGAATATACACACACACAAGAGAGAGAGAGAGAGAGAGAGAGAGAGAGAGAGAGAGAGAGAGAGAGTCCAACCAGTTGGACTATAAGTTATAGTTCACCCAGTAGATAACTTCCAACCTTTTACTAATGTTTGACATCCAACCCGTCCAATAGGTTAGCCGCATCGTGAGGATCACCTTGTGAAAAAAATCAGCTATATCAACTAGTCCAGTGGTCCATGCCAGTATATTGCTATTTATCAATGGCTAACTGGCTATACATTTACATTGTTTTCTATGGTGTGGTCTACTTGATGTGTGTTTAGAGATGATTTTTGCTATCGGTGATCCTCATTTTGAGGCCAGCTTATTGGAAGGGTTGGATTTCATGTTCACTTAATAGGTTGGAAGTTATCTGCGCACGCACGCGCGCACGCGCACACACACACACATATATTACGGTCCACCCAGCTAATAACTCCCAACCTTTCATGCATGTGTGGCATCCAACCCGTCCAATATGTTGGCCTTATCATGGGATTGCCTTGTAAAAATTTAAAAAAAATAAAATGTACTCATTGAGTGCACCACAGTTCTTTTTTGCTTTTTATTAATGGCTATAAATTGTTTTATATCGTGTGGCCCACCTGATAAGTATTTAAGGATGGTTTTTGTGTTAGATGATCCTCATGGTGGGACCAACATATTGGATGGGTTGGATGTCACATGCACTTAATGGGTTAGATGTTATGCTCCGGTGGACTTGAGACCTACATATATTTTAAAGTTACTTACAGAGTTTTATATTTCTTTATTTATTTGGGGAGGAGCAATACTTTGAAAGAGCCAATTCTTCTGGTTGATAGCTTTATTGCAGATCACTGCATATAAGGAAATCATATTACTGCCCATTGAGTTGTTGCCAGGGAACATCATTTGGTTGCCATTTGTATATTCCTTTCTCTGATAACCCCACCTTTTCTGCCTGTTCTGGTTCTTTTGACATTGTGGAAACTGGTTTATTGTCAGTGGATCGATAGAGAGATCGTGTTGTTACAGAACCTGATCGATCGAGCCAATGAAAAGGGATGGCGGAGAGAATATCCTGCTTTATTAGTGAAATGTTCAAGTTTGACTATTTATTCATTTTGTGTAAACCTTATCAAAAGCTCATAAAGCATATACAGTATGCTAATGCTTCAGGAGTGGATCTGAAATTCACTCATTCTTTTAGCGGTAATAAGATGTTTCACGTTCTTCTGAGTCACTGTTAGAAAACACAGTCATTTGATTTCTGTTAGACTAGGTTGAGCCAATGAAAGATCTTTCAAAAAAAAAAAGAAGAAGAAGAAGAAGTCATATGATATCAGACTTTAGAATCTGTACTCGGACCACAGCCAAAAATGTGAGCTGGCTCAGCTAAGTTTGGAGTTATCAGATATTTTGAATGGTTCTAAATTTGTATTTAGAACTGTTCTATATCTTAACTTGAAAAATAAGAGAAAGTTCCGGAGTTCTTTACTTCAAAGTTTAGGACCAATTCGGGTCTCTTAAAATTCTAAATTATTTGAAGGTAGTGCTCAAAGTATCTGTATTATTACATGTATTGAAGACTGAGGATACGGAAGCATGTATTGATTTCGCAGATACCTGGAAATATATGCTTACTGAGGGACACGTTGGGAAAAGGTGGAATTTTTCAGTGGAACTTCTGGAGATGTGACACCTTTAGGGATTAAAATATTGCAAAATACAACTATACACAATAAGATAGGTTCTTTTTGTTTTTTTCATGCTCGTTACGCTTTTTTCTTAATAATATTCATTGCTTTTTGAAAGAGGGGGATGTCAGGGGGAAAAAAAAACTAGTGTAATTATAACGAAAATGAGTTTATATCATTCAGATACCACACAATGCAAGTAATAAAACATAAATGAAAGGAATGGTCAAAATCACCTAAAGAACAAATTCCCCCCCAAAAAAATCCTTAAAAAATGATGAAAACTCAATTTTTTGGAAAATTTGGGGAATTTCTCATGAATTTCAGGGTGTTTCCCTGGTGTTGGCCAATAGCAAGGAATATATATATACTAGGCTTGGGTGAAAATATTGGATTATTGCTAGATATTGCCAATATTAGGCGATATCTGGAAATTTTCTATTTACTTGTAGTTTCGGTATCGCTGACCCAGTGATACATATATTGTTAGTGATATTATCAATAGTAGTCCTGATAATTAGATACTGGCTGAAACGACACTCATTTTCTCAAAATTGCCCTGTTGAACACATGGCAACGTGGCTGTTAGGTAAAAACTTCAAATTTTCATTTTCCTTGTTTTATGATACTATTCATATGCTGTTTGCATTGTCTTATTGTATTTCTATCAATCTATTACTGGATACATTTTCCTACGAAAATGCTTTTCTGACCTAATTTTAACTGATAGTATTAGGTCGCTTTGTCTGACATCTAATGCCCATGACAACAGCGTGTCTCTATCTCTAAGTTAAGCAGAGCCTATCTTAGACATTTACTCCCAACATGTATCAGCTAGTTAGACTAACCAGTGCATGTGTCTATTTTTGAAAGGGTGCAAGTACTCAATGCCCCTCTTTAAATGGTGCTTGCATTGTGCAATGGGCTTCTGATTGGAAAGCTTGGAAAGCCCATTTTTGTATCGAGCATAGTGGAGGGTGTCTGTCTGTCAAACTGCATGGTGGAACTGAGCAGAATGACCATTTGATCAAGGGCTATTCTGCTTTCCAAAAACACCACAAGTTATGGAAGTCCCAGATGTTGAATCTTGATATTTGAACAGATTCATGTGAGTGGTATGTTTTATTTTGTTTTAAAATTAACATTAAAAACACCACAAGTCCTGATTGCTGACTGGGCCAAGTTCGGGCTGGATGTGTTGGCCCGGTGATTGGGACAGGTCGGGTTGAGCCCAGTTCGAATCGGTTCGGCCCGATGTACACCCTTAACTATGGCTACCGTAACAGTAAATGCTTCTGCTGAGTTAGCCAAAATCGAACTGTTCGCTGGACAATGCTTTAAACGGTGGAAACAAAAACTTATGTTCACACTAACCACCCTTAAAGTTTTATGCATTCTGAATCATTTACTATAGATCTAGCAAATCAAACCGAAGTAGCAGATAAAAATAATTGTAAAAATTATATTCTAAACTCTTTGTCCAACGAACTATATGATGTGTATGTTTCTTACGAGTCTGCTAAAGATATACAGACTGCTTTAGAAAAGAAGTATGTTCTGAAAAATGCAGACGCTAAGAAACATGCAATCGTTAATTTCCTTCATAATGAAATGATAGACAATAAACTTGTCACAAATCAGATTCATGATTTTCAAAATCTAGTTCATGAACTGTCGACAGAAGGAATTAAGTTGGATGAAGCATTTCTGTCAGGAGCACTGATAGAAAAGCTACCACCCTTTTGGAACGAATATAAGAATAAAATGAAACATAAAAAGAATAGTGTTTCTTTGGAAACTGCTATCGTACACATACGAATAGAGGAGGCTAATAGGATTTGGGACCAAAAAGAAAATGAAAATGAGATAAATTCAAAGACGAATCTTGTAGAATCAAGTTGGGAAAACAATAAGAGAAATGACAAATGTCTTAACTGTGGCAAACCTGACCATTATGCAAATGAATGCAGGCTCAAAAAGAAGAATGCAAACAATCAATTCAAGAAAAAAGGAAATTGCTACAACTGTGGAAAGCCTAGGCATCACATTAAAACTTGCAGGCTTAAGAAAAACAAAGATAAGCTGCAGACTAATCTTACAAAAGCATGCAATGAGTCTGACATGATAGGAGCTGTGGTATCAGGAAGTTTTTCTTATAAACAATTTGGAGTGGGTACTAGACACTGGTGCAACTAGGCACGTGTGCAAGGATCGTAGCATGTTTACCTCCTACCAAGTATCAGGAGATGATGAACAAGTGTTCATAGGCAATGCTAGAACATCTCTATTTGTAGGGAAAAGGAAAGTACTTCTGAAACTTACTTCTGGAAAGACTCTGCTATTGAATGATGTCTTACATGTGCCTGACATTAGAAGAAACTTGGTCTCTGTTCGCTCCTCAATAAGGCTGGTGTTAAGTTAGTATTTGATTCAGATAAGCTTGTAATGACTAAGAATGAAATTTTTGTTGGTAAGGGATACTGTAGTGATGATTTATTCATTATAAATGTATTCAATGATAATAATAAGAAGACATCTAGTTCTGTTTATATCGTTGAACCATTTTATCTAGAGTATAGTAGATTTAGGTCATGTGAATATAGTGTCTTTGAAGAAAATGAAAAGATTTGGTTTATTGCTTAATACATGTAATGAAGAATTCGATAAATGTGAAACATATGTAGAATCAAAATTCATCAGAAAACTCTTTAAACAAATAGAACGATCCTCTGTTCTATTAGAGTTGATACACAGTGACTTAGGTGATTTTAGAAATCACATGTCTAGGGGTGGAAAAAGGTATTACATAACTTTTGTAGATGACTACTCTAGGTTCACTAGAGTCTATCTGTTAAGGAGCAAAGATGAAGCTTTAGATATTTTTTCTAAGTACAAAACTAAACTTGAAAATCAGTTAAATATAAAAATTAAAAGACTTAGAACTGATAGAGGAGGTGAGTATGAATCTTCTCAATTTAGAGAATTATATGGAAAGAGTGGAATAGTTCACGAAACTACATCTCCTTGTACACAAGAATAGAATGAAATAACAGAATGTAAGAATAAAACTCTTAAGGAGATGATGAATGTTATGTTAAATAGTTCAAGCTTACCCTCAAATATGTGGGGAGAATCAATTTCATATGCTTGTTATATTCTAAATGGGATTCCTTCTAAATCTTCTGAACAAACCCCTTACGAACTTTGGAAGAATCATGTTCCTAGTTATAAATATATTAAAGTGTGGGGGTGTCTTGCTAAAGTAGGATTACTTGAAATTAAGAAAAGAAAATTAGGCCCTGAAACGACCGATTGTGTATTTATAGGGTATGCACAAAACAGTATAGCTTACAGGTTTCTAGTTTTAAAGACTAAGGATAACATTTTAGATCCTAATACAATTATAGAAGCTAGGGATGTAAAGTTCTTTGAGAACGTATTCCCTATGAAATTTAAATCTATAGAAATAGAGGAAGTTAAGTAGTGGAAGAGATACAACTAAGAAAAAGTACTAGGATTAGAAGATAAACTAACCTAGGAAATGGTTTTTTCACCTTTTTAGTTGAAGATGATCCTACAACTTATACAGAAGCGATTAACTCTTCAGATGCAACCTTTTGGAAGGAAGCAATAAATGATGAGTTGGAATTTATTATATCTAATAACACTTGAAAACTTGTAGACTTACCATCTGGAAATAAACCAATATGCTGTAAATGGGTGTTTAAAAAAAAAACTAAAACCAGATGGAACTATTGATAAGTTTAAAGCTAGGCTGGTAACAAAAGACTTTAAACATAATGAAGGAATAGATTATTTTGATACATATTTCTCTGTAACTAGGATTACAATTATTAGGGTCTTAATAGCGATAACTTTCATATATAAACTGGTGGTACATCAGATGGACATTAAGACGGCTTTCCTAAATGGAGACTTAGAAGAAGAAATATATATGGAGCAACCTGATGGTTATAAGATATCAGTTAAATAAAATAAAGTATGTAGACTAATTAAATCACGATATGGTCTAAAACAGGCTCTTAAACAATGACATGAAAAATTTGATGGTGTTTTAAAATCAAATGGTTATTATATAAATGATGTAAATAGATGTGTATATAGTAAAATTTCTGGAGATGATTATGTTATTATATGCCTTTATGCTGATGACATACTTATTTTTGAAACTAATATTAAAATAGTTATTGAGACTAAGAAATTCTTGTCATCTAAATTTGACATGAAAGACTTAGGAGGGGCTAGTGTAATCTTGGGTATTGAAGTAACCAGGAAAGACGGTGTTATTGTATTATCGCAATCTCATTACATTGAAAAGTTATTGAGAAAGTTTAACCATTTTAACTGTTTACCTGTCATTACACCTTATGATTACAGTGTGACTCTTATGAAGAATACAGGAAATAGTATGTCTCAATTGGAATATTCTAGAATAATTGGTAGCCTCATGTATCTAACAAACTGCACTAGACCAGACATAACTTTTGTAGTAAGAAGGCTAAGTAGATATAACATAACCTTAAAAAAGAACATTAGAAGGATTTTGAAATACCTAAAAGGCAGTATGGCCTATGGTTTACATTATAATGGTTATCTTGCTGTATTAGAAGGATATAGTGAAGCTAAATGGATTAATGATTCAAATGAGACAAAATCCACTAGTGAATGTCTTCACTTTGGGTGGAGGAATAGTCTCTTGAAAGTCTACCAAGCAGACATGTATCGCTCGGTCAATTATAGAATCCGAGTTTATTACGTTAGAAAAGGCTGTATCAGAAGCCAAGTGACTTAGAAATCTCTTAGCTGATATACCATTATGGCCAAAGCCTGTATCGGCCGTATCTATTCATTGTGATTATCAAGCAGCTATAGCAAAAGCAAAGAGTAAAATATATAATGGGAAGAACAGGCATATTAGACTCAGACGCAACATAGTGAAACACATATTGCGGGATGGAGTCATATCTATTGACTTTGTAAGATCAGAAAAGAATCTGGCAGATCCTTTGACCAAAGAACTATCTAAAAGATTACTTAATGATACATCGAAGAGAATGGGACTAAGCCTAATGTATGAGCTACCAGTGTTGACAAACCAACCTATACAAGTGGAGATTCCATGAGATAGGTGCAATGGGTAAACAACAAGACACGAGGTAGATGATTGCACTGATATATATGAGCCCCTTTTATGGTGTACAGTGCGAGCAGCAACGCAGAAGGATGAGTTGTTTAAAACTTTTAATGAATCCATAGCCATATATTTGGTGGTGTATACAGTTGTTGTATACACTTAATGAAATTCACCTATATGAGTGTGGAAGTGGAGGCTGCTTTATATGAGAATCTAGGCGAATTCTCTAAAGCATTCATGAAATCCAAGTAATGGTGTATGGTCGAAAAGTACCGAACCGCAGAATCACTTGCAGAGGAAGAGTTGTGTGAGTAGCATGTACTTGCGATTTACACTAAATGGATTCAGGTTCAAGATTATAGTATCACCTGATTCCTATAGACTTGTTTTGCTTACTGTAATGTCGGTTCAAGTTTATGGCGACGGCGGCACCATTACACAACTATTGCGCTTTAACCCGAAAGACTTTTTATTTTGAAACATGTGGGGGATTGCAGTATTTTGTTTCAAAATTAACATTAAAATTTGATTTTTAAAATTTTCGGTTTCCCTCCACATTTGAAATTTTGGTGCTTTTAAGTTGTGGGTTTTGTCCTACATCGGATTTTCCAAAGAAAATCTTGTATATGAGATAGGCTTTTTACCTTGGGGCTTAAGCCCCATTCAGAGGGCATGTGAATTTGGTCCTGTGGGAGGGCTATACTAATAGTTTTAATCTATGTCATTGACCACGCGCTCGCACGCGCCAAGCCATGCTGAGCCAAGTCCGTGTCCGCATGCGTGACAGGACAGGACGGGCTGGGCGTGGGTGCGAGTGCGAGTGTACTCGCGTGCGTATGTGTGTATGGGTACTCGCAGGACTTTATGTGTGAGAGTGTACTCACACTTACGCCTTTTTGTTTTAAACCAGAGAGATGTGTCCGGTTGGTCGCACATGTTGGGTTTAAACCCAATGGACCTAACCCTTTCTAAAGGGTGCTTAATGCAACACTTCGGAGTCTATAAAAGGACTTCCATTCCTATTTCTAAAGTAAGAAGAATCTTTTCTCCTCTCCTCTTATAAACTTTTCTCTGTATTTTGGTTTAAGAATTTTTATTGATTTTGTTTTGGAGTCAACTCAGCACTTTCGGATTAAATTGCAAGTGGTTCGAGCCCGCTTACAGTGAGTGCACCGCTGGGACCGGGTCATAGTCGTTGTATCCTAGATGTTGGTTGTTCTAGAAACCTGTTGCACTTGGGACGTTGTCCAAGGGGAGCAACTTCGATTTCTAGCCGAGTGACTCACGTCACACCTCGACTCAATTCAATAAGTCCTCCTTCTCAAATTTCATTTTCCTTCTTTGGTTCTTAATTTTTAATAGTCTATCTAATTCAACCAAATATTCCAACATGGTAGCCCTTGACTTGTTCTGAGATCCACACTATTTGAATACATAGAGAGAAGACAGCTACTTCAGACACCATCAGAGCGATTGCGGCTGTTGAATGAGCTTCCTAAAGTAGTTGCAGATGCAGAAGTAGACCTTGAAGCTGCTCCATATTCTCCAAAAGATACCGAGAGTCTCAGTGAAGGTTCGATAAACTCAAGTAGTTGGCTTCTTGTCAAAACTGATTTAGGAACTTCTGCCTTAGAACTGAAAATTTTATTCTTGATTTAGCAGTGAGGTTTAAATTCTTGAAACTCAACTTGTTGCGGTTTGAAACTCAACTCTATCGTTTTCAATAGCTTCCATGGAAGTTTGGTTTTTCAAATCTGTCAAGCACCTGGTCGAGTTTTTATTTTTATTTTTTCTTCCTTTTTTTTTTTTTTTTTTTTTCTTTTTAAATAAATTTGACCGCTTTTAACTTGGCCTGGGTTGTTTCCATGAGTTGTTTTACTGCTTCATTGAGGTTTTAAGCATTATTTATCAGGGAATGGAGCTTCCTACAATCATATGGATGCAGAAAGGGAAAATGAAGGTTCCCTAAGCCCGAGTTGTACCGTAACCTCTTTTGAATGGAAGTTTTTGCTTAGAAATTCCTGAAGCTAATTGTGTTTGATTTTGGCAGGAGGAAGTACAGCCGCATATCCTTGTAAAGCTAGAAAGAGAGGAAAAATTAACGGTTTGAAATGATCAATTCTATTCTTTTATTTTTCTGTATTATTCTCTCCTCGTAAACCCCTTAAAATATGAGGTTTGCTAATTCCACACGTGTATAGTCATACACATCCACACCTGGCCACACTTGCAAATATGAAACACGTGTGTGAGATCTGAGCTTTCCATGAGGTTGGAAAATGCTTAGATATCTGCCTGAAAAATTAGACAATTTTATTATTCAGGTGGGCCACTACCTACGAAGTAAATTGACGGGGGTTTTTTTTTTTCTCCCTTTTTTCTGGCTATTCATTGTCTTGATACTCCTTTACTACTACATTGAGGTTGTAAACGTTAATTATCAGGGAATGGAGCTTCCTACAATCAGATGGATGCAGACAAGGAAAATGAAGGTTCACCAAGCCTGAGTTGCACCTTAGCCTCTGTTGAATGGAAGTTTTTACTTTGAAATTCTGAAACTAATTGTGTTTGATTTTGGCAGGAAGAAGTACGGCTGTTTACCATCGGAAAGCTAGAAAGAGAGGAACTAACGGTTTGATTTCATCAATGTTCATTCATTCAAATTGTTAAAAAAAAATGTTCATTCATTTAATCCCTCAAAAAAATTTATTCATTTATTTTTGTATTATTCTTTCCTCGTAAACTGCTTAAAATATGAGGTTTGATGTGTAGAGCCATACACAACCACACATGGGCACATGTGCAAATATGAAACATGTGTGTGAGACCTGAGATTTCCATAAGACCGGAAAAAATGCTTAGATCTTCTGCCTAAAAAATCAGAAATTTTACTTTTCATGTGGGCTTTTAAAACTACAAAGTAGATTGATGATTCGAATTTCTTTTTCTAGCCATTCATTTGTTTTGATATGCTGTGGCCCACCTGAGATGTGAAATGGGCAAATTTTTATGCCAGAAGGTCTAAACGGTGTATCTCACCCGATGGGAAGAACAAATCTTACATACGTGTCACATTGTGATACATGTGCCTGCATGTGGAAACGTTAGGCTTCCACATAGATGTGGAATTAGCAAACCTATTAACATATAATCCTAACAAGAAAATTCTAAACTTGGAACTCTAACTTTATAATTTCAAGCATTGAATATTTGGAATTAAATGCATTCCCAAGATATGTTACCTCTAAAATTTCAAATGGCCGGCCAGCATCAATGGGACTCATTTCTTGTCGTTTCCTGCTCCTGGAGCTACCTTCGTAGTTTCAACCGAGCATGACTCTGAATTTCATCTCTTCCCACTCCTACCCACCACCTGACTCTTGCAGACATATATAACAGGGATGTGAGGATTGGACTGTAAGGGGATGATGTGTGGAATTTTGGGTCTCTCCTTTAACTCTCTCCATTCCCTTCATAAAGCCATGACACAGGTCCTAAGCAAATCATTGCCATTTCTTATCACAGTAACATCTCTAAGCGAAGACATCCCACTTATTGTCACCTTGACTGTCCGTTAAGTTTCAGAATGTCACTTAATCCTCAGATCTATATATTTTCTGGGTTTGGTATTGATACAGAATTTACAGCATTTCTGTTACTGTAGATATTAGATATATATATATATATATATATATTATTTCTTATGTTTCTCTGAACTGTATGGACATGTCAGCATCTTGGATTTCCAAAGAGTCTGACATTGACAGCTGACATACATATACAATTTATATGATCCGTGAGCGGAGGATAGGATATGCATAGTATACTCAGGTCTTCTGTTTGTACAAGTGGACCTGTGGTTCAGTGTCCCAAGACCATTGGACCCTTGGGTCTTACTGCAGATGAACCATGTCCCTTATCTCCTCGACGGGACAATCCTGACCTTATAATTTCTGTCTGCAAGTAGACGGTCAATAAAAGGAAAACAGAACTGTCTACATCAAGGTGTGCCTTAACGGCTGTAACGACCATTACGTAATGGTAACGGTGGCACCGTTATGTGTTACGGGATCGTAACGTGTTATGGTTGTAATGGCCATAACAGCTGATATGAAAAAAATGACCCATAACGGCCTGTTATAGGGCAGATGCATTTTTTTTTTTTTTTTTTTTTAAAGGATCGTAACAGCCGTTACTGCCCATATTTGTGGGTAGAGACAAATCGGGTTCCTTTTTCTGTCAAGTCAAACCATGGGCATCTCGCGATCGCCCGTACCCCTTCCCCCATTACTCATGCAGCCCATATTTGGCAGTATGGAGGTCCTCCCAGGATTGCCACTTTTTCTTGGCTCTCGTATGGAGAAACAGAATTCTCACTGTCGATAGCCTTTGGAAGAGGGGCATGATCTAAGGGTGACAGTCGTAGCTGTTACGGAATACCATGGTCTACATTCAGTTGAAAGGGAACCCAAGATTGGTTTGTAGGATCAGTGTTCGCAATATCGATAATATCAGCCGATATATCGGCCGATAATATCGGTATTGCAGCCCAGCGATATGAAACTCACAATATTTCGACCGGAAGCCTAAAAAATTCCGCAATTTCAGTTATCGCACGATATATCAGCCGATAACACGCATATCGCAGATTTCGTGCGATATCATCGATATCTTCACGATATCAACCCACAACAACGATAAAAAGGGGATGTTTACCAGAAAATCAAAAAAAAAAAAAAGAAATAGAAGAAAAAAGAGGAAAAATTGTAGAGTACCTGTGGCCATAGCGATCGGAGATTCGGAGGTGGGCCATTCCATTGATTGACGGAGGTAAGTTTGATTTCCCTCCTTTCGCCGATTTTCTTTTATTTTTTCTTCGAATATCTCGGAGATTCCGACGAGAAATCGGGCCGTATTGAATGCGATTGAGGAATCCTCTTCCTTCCGAAACCCTTCACTTCCGGAACCCTCGCTGAAATCTCGCTGCCGTAACCCTCGCGGCCTCTTTCATTTCGAAAGGGAGGGAGAGAGACATGGATGAGGTTTTGATTGTTGAAGAGAAATCGGGGATGGTGCTTCGAAGAGAAATCGGATTGGGCACTGAGTTACTCAGTACGCTCTTATCGTGCTGAGTAAACTCTTCTAGCCCACTGTAAATGTTTGTGGCTTATACACACCGTCCATCCGTTTTTCCAGATCAGTTTAGGGGTTGATACAAAATTTGAAGCTTATCCAGAGCTCAAGTGGACCATACCACAGGAAACAGTGGAAATAATTATTTCCACCATTGAAACATTTCTAGGCCAATATATCAAGTTTATTTGTCATCCAAACGGTTCATAAGATCACGTTAAACATGGATGAAGGGAAAAAACAAATATAATGTTGATCTTATGGGGCCCAAGAATTTTTCAACGGTAACATTCAATTCACACTATTTCATGTGGTGTGGTCCATTTTTCAACGGCAACAATATGAATTTTGTTTCTCCACTTCATTCATATATTTTTAACATTATTAATAGATTTGATGTAAAATTAATGTTATGGCGGGGCCCATATAACTTCGATCTCATTTGAGCCGTTCGTACAACTCCAGGCGCATACGCGCTCGTCTTCGCACGACATGTACCAACCACAGTTGGCTTGCGTGGGACGGTAACGAATGGGCTACTCCCCCTGACACCAGCCCCGTCGCTGGTGGTCGGTGCTCTGTGGGCCCCACTATGATGTATATGTTTCATCCTTTCTGTTCATCCATTTTTACAGATCATTTTAAGGCTCAATCGCAAAAATGAGAGGGATATAAATCTCAGCTGGACCACACCACATGAAAACAATAGTGATTGAACATCCATCATTAAAACCCTCCTAAGGCCCAATGTACTGTTTATTTGACATCCAATAGGTTGATTAGGTCATACAACCCCAGATGAAGGGAAAAAACAAAAAGCAGCTTGATGCAAAACTTCTATGGTCCAAAATGTTTTTTAATGGTCAACGCTCAGACAACACTGTTTCCTGTAATGTGGTCCACTTAAGATTGGGATATAACTCATTTTTGTTATTATATCTTAAAATGATCTGTTTAAATATATGGACGGCATGGATGAAACACATACATCACGGTGGGGCCCACGGAGCACCGGTGTCAGGGGGAGTAGCCAATCCGTTTCCGCGTGGAACACCGGTGAGCTACTGGTTGAGTTGAAGTGACGTGACCAATTTCTGTGGGACCCGCCATGATATATTTGTTATATCCGCACCGTCCATTCATTTGGAGATATCAATTTAAGGCAGGAGCCAAAGAATGAGTCAGATCTAAAGCTCAAATGGACCCCACCACAAAAAAAAAAAAAAAAAAAAAGAAGTAGAGAGGGTGACGCCCCACCATTAAAATTTTCTAAGGCCCATGGAAGTTTTCGATCAAACTGAAATTTGTGTTTTCCCTTCTTTCATGTGTGTATTAACCGGTGAACACGTTGGATCTCAAATAAACATCATAGTGGACCTTAGGAAGGTTTCAACAGTAAGAGTTACTCTTCCCACTGTTTTCTGTGGTGGGGTCCACTCCAAATTTAGATCTGACTCATTCCTTCTATCATGGCCTAAAATGATCTCTAAAAATTGATGGACGGTGTGGATACAACACATACATCATGGTGGGTCCCACATAACCTAGTGACTTTGATATATTTATATTTATATCAACTACTCCCATCATTGACACATATATTTTTCAATTTTTACTTCTTATTTTGCTTTTCAATGAATTGATTGTATTTGCATACATGACTTTGATATATTTATAAATATCATGCATTCAATTTAAATATATTTGCATTAGTTCAGTTAAATAACGCATAGCTTAAGACCCTATACGAAGGAAATTTATTATGTGTATTTTTTTATTTTTTTTGAGATCTTATGATTTAAAAGTGTGTATTAAGGGCTTTTTTAACAATCCCCAAAGTTTCATTAAAAAATTCAATCATTTTTTCAATGTTTCCCCATGTTTCCCAAAAAGTGCGATAAATTATGCGATACAAATGATATATCCCGTGCGATAACCGATACGTATCTATATCCCAAGGGTGCGATACATGGTGCGATACCGATATTTCGAACACTGGGTAGGATTATCCAATCCGGGAGATTTCTTGGGTGTGGTTTGTGCACAAAGCATCAGACCAACCATCTGGATCACCTAACCATGGAGCCATATGCAAAATGAAAGATCGAGTCTACTGTGCATGAATCATAGGCATCAAATATTGATACTTGGTCATGTGACTGGTCACTCACTTTGGGCAATGCTATTTGACAACAGATACAAGAGAACCACTTCAGACACCACCAGAGCAGTTGTTGTCCAATGATCTTCCAGAAGTGGCTACAGATGCAGAAACAGGACCTGAAGTCACCGAGGATTCTCTGAAAGATTCAGTAAATGAAGGTCTGGAATTGGCTCTCGTTGGAATTGGTTTCGAAAATTGTTTTCCAACTTTCAAATCTTAATCCATGATTTAGCTGCAAGGTTTAAGAAATCAAATCTCAGCTTTTATGCAGGCCCAAGTTTGAGTCGAGTTGAAACTTAGTTGAATAACCTGTATAATCATATGAGTTAGAACAAAGTTTAAAGAGCTTGTATTGTAGTTTTATTTATTTATTATTATTATTATTTTTAAATCTTTTGAACAACCCAACCTAAGTTTTTGGGCTTTAAAACTAGGAGCTGTGTTACCACTTTAACATGAGTATGGGTCGAGTTGACTAAACTCAGTTTTTGAGTAGTTGATTGAATTCTTAAACACCTTTATAGGGAATGAGGCTGCCTTGTATCAGATGGGCGGAAAAGGAGACAGTGAAGGTTCATGAAAGCTAAAACTAGCTCTTTCTTTCTGTGGGACATGGTTTTGTAATTCTCACTATAGGGCTTCTGAAGGTGGCATGTTTGATGTAGCAGGAAATGGAGCTATTATCCCTCAGAAAGCTGGAAAGCCAGAAACTGAAGGTATGACAAGTTCAACTTATTCTTGTTTTTCAATTTTTACATTTGTTTTCAAATATCATTCTTTTCTGGTGAAGTTTACAGAAAGACAAGCAATATTTTTCTTGCCTTCAATGAGGTAAACTTTCTGAGCCATGCCTTTAATACGGGCAAGAAATTGATTGATTTATCCAAAGAAATTTATTAAGCTCCTCAAAATGATGTTGTGCCACACTGGCACCACGTGCTGCAAACTGCCTGGTGAGCCTACCTTTACTCGAGCTGTAGCATTTCTCTCATGTCCTTGATGTATGGTGGGGGGGGGGGGAGGGTGAACTATTGGTTCCAGACCAACTGTTTGATATTTGGGTTAGGACTTGGTTGGGCCTAAGTTGAAATACACTGGGTCAGGTCAGTGTTTAGGTATCCAGACCTAACCCATTAATCCATGAGTAGGGTCTATGTCAGGTTTAAGTAAAGTTTGCCTAATCCCTATGTCCTTGTTTAATTTTAGACCTACCAAGCATAGTAAGCACCATAAAACATGCTTTCTTCAAATTTGTTTTTAAGTTTTACTTAAAGATGGTAGGAATTGGAAGTCCATTGGGAATCTAAAGGTTCAATTCCAAACTAGATGCAGGTTGGGTGGGTGGTCCAAATCTGACCCATTTAGAACTCCGACCAGGTTAGGTCTTGTCAGGCTGAGTCAACTTTGAAAGTTCCAAAGCTTACCCATATGATATCAGGTTGGTGTTTTGGACCCAGATCCAATCCAACAGGTTCAAATTCATATCTAGACCAGTTTATCATTGGATCGGGTTCAATGATCCATCAAGTCACTCTCTCCTATTTTCACCCCTATGTATGGGTTGTTGGTATGGTATGATAAGGATGCCCATGATATTTAGGTACCTTCTGGGGGCTGCCTGGTCATTTCAAAAAGTTCATATGGGCGGAGCTAGAACACCAATTTTCATGGTGCAACTTATTTCATTTGCCCCTGGCCAGTGCAAAAGTGGCCAGACCAACTGTTCATATGGGTGGGGGACCGTCAGCCTTGATATTGGTTCCAGACCAACTGTTTGATATTTGGGTTAGGACTTGGTTGGGCCTAAGTTGAAATACACTGGGTCGGGTCAGTATTTAGGTATCCAGACCTAACCCATTAATCCATGAGTAGGGTCTACGTCAGGTTTAAGTAAAGTTTGCCTAATCCCTATGTCCTTGTTTAATTTTAGACCTACCAAGCATAGTAAGCACCATAAAACATGTTTTCTTCAAATTTGTTTTTAAGTTTTACTTAAAGATGGTAGGAATTGGAAGTCCATTGGGAATCTAAAGGTTCAATTCCAAACCAGATGCAGGTTGGGTGGGTGGTCCAAATCTGACTCATTTAGCACTCCGACCATGTTAGGTCTTGTCAGGCTGAGTCAACTTTGAAAGTTCCAAAGCTTACCCATATGATATCAGGTTGGTGTTTTGGACCCAGATCCAATCCAACGGGTTCAAATTCATATCTAGACCAGTTTATAATTGGATCGGGTTCAATGATCCATCAAGTCACTCTCTCCTATTTGCACCCCTATGTATGGGTTGTTGGTATGATAAGGATGCCCATGATATTTAGGTACCTTCAGGGGGCTGCCTGGTCATTTCAAAAAGTTCATATGGGTGGAGCTAGAACACCAATTTTCATGGTGCAACTTATTTCATTTGCCCCTGGCCAGTGCAAAAGTGGCCAGACCAACTGTTCATATGGGTGGGGGACCGTCAGCCTTGATATTGGTTCCAGACCAACTGTTTGATATTTGGGTTAGGACTTGGTTGGGCCTAAGTTGAAATACACTGGGTCGGGTCAGTGTTTAGGTATCCAGACCTAACCCATTAATCCATGAGTAGGGTCTACATCAGGTTTAAGTAAAGTTCGCCTAATCCCTATGTCCTTGTTTAATTTTAGACCTACCAAGCATAGTAAGCACCATAAAACATGTTTTCTTCAAATTTGTTTTTAAGTTTTACTTAAAGATGGTAGGAATTGGAAGTCCATTGGGAATTTAAAGGTTCAATTCCAAACCAGATGCAGGTTGGGTGGGTGGTCCAAATCTGACTCATTTAGAACTCCGACCAGGTTAGGTCTTGTCATGCTAAGTCAACTTTGAAAGTTCCAAAGCTTACCCATATGATATCAGGTTGGTGTTTTGGACCCAGATCCAATCCAACAGGTTCAAATTCATATCTAGACCAGTTTATCATTGGATCGGGTTCAATGATCCATCAAGTCACTCTCTCCTATCTGCACCACTATGTATAGGTTGTTGGTATGATAAGGATGCCCATGATATTTAGGTACCTTTTGGGGGCTGCCTGGTCATTTCAAAAACTTCATATGGGTGGAGCTAGAACACCAATTTTCATGGTGCAACTTATTTCATTTGCCCCTGGCCAGTGCAAAAGTGGCCAGACCAACTGTTCATATGGGTGGGGGACCGTCAGCCTTGATATTGGTTCCAGACCAACTGTTTGATATTTGGGTTAGGACTTGGTTGGGCCTAAGTTGAAATACACTGGGTCAGGTCAGTGTTTAGGTATCCAGACCTAACCCATTAATCCATGAGTACGGTCTCCGTCAGGTTTAAGTAAAGTTTGCCTAATCCCTATGTCCTTGTTTAATTTTAGACCTACCAAGCATAGTAAGCACCATAAAACATGTTTTCTTCAAATTTGTTTTTAAGTTTTACTTAAAGATGGTAGGAATTGGAAGTCCATTGGGAATCTAAAGGTTCAATTCCAAACCAGATGCAGGTTGGGTGGGTGGTCCAAATCTGACTCATTTAGAACTCCGACCAGGTTAGGTCTTGTCATGCTGAGTCAACTTTGAAAGTTCCAAATCTTACCCATATGATATCAGGTTGGTGTTTTGGACCCAGATCCAATCCAACGGGTTCAAATTCATATCTAGACCAGTTTATCATTGGATCGGGTTCAATGATCCATCAAGTCACTCTCCTATTTGCACCCCTATGTATGGGTTGTTGGTATGATAAGGATGCCCATGATATTCAGGTACCTTCTGGGGGCTGCCTGGTCATTTCAAAAAGTTCATATGGGTGGAGCTAGAACACCAATTTTCATGGTGCAACTTATTTCATTTGCCCCTGGCCAGTGCAAAAGTGGACCTGCCATTGAATGATGGACTAAAATGACCCAAAACATTAAATACCATAACTTGAGAACTTGAAAATTCAGGCTACATTGAGGGAAATATGAAGTTGGAAAAGGAGTAAAATTCCATGCCAATTCTGATTTCAAATTATTCAATTTACTTGCACTATCATTCACCTTTGTTGCAGAAAAACAACGGCCCAGCCTATTGACAGGGATCAAAACATGCAGCACACAGATAGACATCATTGATCTCAATGATGCCGGAGACCTGGCTGAAGTTACAAGGGAAGTCAGTACAGTACTACCAACCATTGATTTGGATGACATCAATGAAGACCCAAGTGGAGTAATCAGAATAGAAACTGCTGAGAAAACAAACTCAACGACAGAAAATAACCTGCCAGCAGATACTAGTAGGAGATAAAACAAGCACAGAAGACCGTGAATTGTAACACTTAAAAGTGGACCGCAATGAAAAACAAGGGCCGTTTGCCATGTCATCTTTGAATTAATATGGTTATTTTGATGCCAGATTTCAAGGTGTGGAAAGCAGGCCACCCTCAAGAAGATTGTTGACCGATACGCTTCCAGCTATGGATTATGGTACATAGCTGTTTCAACTTCAACTACAAAATCTGTATAGCAACTGAATGAAGTTTTTGTACATAATCCGAACGTTATATTGCCGTTAGACTAGTTAAGGTTGCACTCTCAGGTTTCTGACCTTTTCAAACACGAGTTTATTATAAAAATAGTAAGGTATTAGCCACGCTATTCGGGGTTCTTCTCTGCAGTTGCTTTTCTGTAAGCTTGTAGTCTTTCCTTCAAACTTCTCACTCTCTTGGAAGTTTTTCTTTCTCTGTAAAGCTTTCTGTTACAAAAATGGGAATCAAATGCTGTTAAGTTCTACATGGGACCCTTGAAAATTACAAAGACTATGGACATGCTCAAATCAACCATAGAAATCAAGGTGATTTCTTAAATTATAATTTCTGTGTTCTGGCTCAGGACCACTCAAGGTAGTGTGTTGATTGTCAAACATTATTCTACAGGTGAGATTGGGGATCAATCAGGGCCAGTGATGATGAAACAGAGACAAGTGCACACACATGGGTTTTTTCATGTATCATTTGTGAAAAACATAAAATGGTTTCTCTCTCTTCTCAAATTGCCTAGTCAAGGCCATTGATGATAAAAGTAAAACAGAGACAAAAACACACACTCACACACATGGGTCTGTACATGTAAGCAGTTGTGAAGAACATAAATTAGATCAAATATTTGACGGCTATGATTTCTCCATGTTGGACCACTGGTACAAATTCAAAACATACATCACGGTAGGCCCCACAGAGTCTGCACGGTGTTGATTTCTCCTGTAGGGAAGCTGATTGCCTGCTGAGTAACTCAGTAGGCTGGTAATCTCTGTGGGGCCCAGCTTGGATGTATGCATCCTATCCATTCTTTTTTAAAGACAATTTTGGTGCATGAACCCAAAATTGAAGGTCTGTGGGGCCCACCGTCCATTTATTTTTAAAGATCATTTTAGGGCATGAGCCAGAAATTGAAGTAAATCCAAAGATCAATGGACCGCACCACAGGAAACAGTCGGGGTAATGACGTCCACCGTTAAAAACTTCCCAGGGAAAACAGTGATATTTATTTATCATCAGGGTCCCATAGATATGGATGAAGGGAAAATACAAATATCAGCTTGTTCCAAAACCTCTGTGGCCCTCAACAGGTTTTCAACGGTAAGCGTTCTATTAACACATTTTTTCTTGTGGTGTGGACCGCCTGAGTTTTGGATATGCTTCAATTTTGGGTTCATGCACCAGGAGCTGGTAAAGCAATTAAATAGACGTTGTGGATAAGACATAAATCATGGTGGGCCCACAGTTTATTCCGAGGGTACTGAGTTAGTCAGAACGCAATACGCTTCCTAGGCTAGCTATGGTGCTATGGTCCACCGTAGTGGGTGTTACCCTTACCAGGGCCCCACCTTGATGATGTACTATATATCCACGTCATCTATCCGTTTTTACAGCACCTTTTAAGACGTGGTCCAAGAAATTAAAAAAATATAAATCTCAAATGGACCACACCACAAGAAACAGTGGTGATTGAAGACCCACCATTAAAAACTTCATAGGGCCCAAATTAGCTTTTATTTTCCATCCGACCTGTTGATATGAGATTTGGAGCTAATCGATTTTTAGAATGACGTCCTAAACTAAGCTGGAAAAAAGGATGGACGGTGTGGATATACAAAACAATCATCAAAGTGGGTTCCACAAGGTTAGGATCACAGCTTAATCCGCTCCCGAGTAACTAGCCAAGTTCCGTCCAAAACTCAAAGTGGGTTATACCGAGGGATGGGAGGATATTCTGACGTGGACTAAGCAGGAAATCTTTTATACTCACGTGTTCATTCTACGAAGTGGCGCTGGACCGCACGTGGGTGAGGTAAGAAACGACCACCAAGGTATTTTCGTTTATTGGGTATTAGACAGTAGGTAGCGGATTAGGTGTGACACTCAACGGTTCAGCCCTTACCGTGGAACCCACCTTGATGCATGTCTTCTGTATCCACGCCGTTCATCCATTTTTCCATATCATTTTTGGGTCATTATCGAAAAAAATGAGGTAGATCCAATAATTAGGTGGACCATAACATAGGAATGAAAAAGCTTGAAATTAGATTAGTTGGAATTGCATCGGGCCACGTGGCACCAGGGACAATCCCTAGTATGGCTAAAAATTATGCTTTTTAAATCCCATCCCACTTAATCCCTTCTAATCCGGCCGCCCAAATGAGCCCTTAAGCTCCAAATAAGAATACTATACACATCCACATATGAACCATAAATCTTCTCTGAATATTTTTTGTGTGGGACAACAGCACACACATTGCAATTTTTTACTTGAAATTCTCACCGCTGGCCAAAGTTCTGAAAATTTGAAATATCATTATTTTAAGAAGAATGATAAAGCTTGGAATTGGACTAGATGAAATTGCATAAGTCCCATGCGAATTTCACTCAATGTTAACAAGTTGTGTAGGTCCCACCATGATATGTGGGCTATATCCACACTGCCCATGCATTTTTCAAGATCATTTTAGAGCATGGGCTAAAAATCAGGTAAATCTAAAGCTTAAGTAGACCCCACCATACAAAGTAGTGGGGATTGAATAACTACTATAAAACTTCTTTGGGGCCACATAAGTTTTGGAACTGTCTCATTTTTAGGCCCATGCCATAAACCAAGGTTACAAAAGAGAAACAGTTTAAATATAATACATGTGCTATTCTCAAAAGTTTCAAATGATAGTGGATATATACATTCAATGTACCAACGTATACCAGCCATAGATTGGAGTGAAGCTTATCCCATGATAACACGATCTTGCCCTATGTAATAATTATGTTTTTTGAATCATATCCCGACTAATCCTCCCGACTACCATGTGCCAAACATCCCCTTAATAGTTATTCACCACATTTCCAGTTGAGATTTAGATCAGCTTAATTTGGCCCGCAACAACTTTTAATGGTTATTCACCGTTGTTTTTCAGTTGTATGGTCCACCTGATATTTGGATCAGTGGAGCCCACTGTGATGCATGTGACTTACATCCACACCTTCCATCCATTTTAAAAAAATTCATTTAAATGCAAGATCCAAAAAATAAGTAGATCCAAAACTTAGGCAGACCACACCACCAGAGCAGTTGTGATTAAATCCCCACCATTAAAAACTTCATGGGAACCAAAGGAATATTTATTTGCAATCCAACCGGTTGATAAGGTCATAAAGACCTGGATGGAGAGACCAAAAAATATCATCTTGATCCAAAAAATTTGTACCCCACGAAAAATTTTTAATGGTCGAGTACCACCATTTCCTGTATCATCATGGTCCACCTGAGATTTTGATCTGTTTAATTTTTTAAAGCATAACTTAAAATGATGATTTTTTAAAACGGATGGATGGCATGGATTTAATGCACATATATCAAGGTGGCCCCCAGGGTCAGGCATCCCAACCTCTTTGGTGCCGTGCCCCCTAGTGACACCTAAGCCGCTCCTACAAATCCAGGATTTTTTTTTATTTCCTGGCATATCCACTGCATATTCGACTGCATATGCGCGACGTATCATGTTGCAGTACGTCTAGCTTTTAATACTTGGGCCTCTCATCAACCGTTCACGTCGACGCATACGCCATTGGAAGTTGGGGCATCGAAAATGGTGGGCACACGTTGTAGATCGAGCGTGTTCCATTTATTTGCGTGTTTAATCTGATCTACGGTGGATAAAATCACAAAGGAGAAAGTGGTGGTAAACTATCAGCGTAGTCGTAATCATCTCAGAAATGGTGTTGAGCTGTCAAACGGTCGAGAGTGACTCCGCGGGGAGACGGAATCTGTACGAACTGGAGTAAGTTGTGGTACTTTTTATGCTGCAATCGTGGTAGTGTTTGTGTCAATCGGGGCCGTCCATCTGTTAGATCGTATCAAGAATGTACAACGTTCAAATACGTACCTTCAGAACAATTCTAGGAGTTCTTTTTTTCTACTGTGAATGTACACTGCCAACCTTTTCTTTCTTTCTTCCACATGGTTTTGTAGGCCACTGATTGGATGGGTAGTATCATCCATTGATACGCCATCTTTCCACGTGTGCTATGAAGAAAATGATCTAGCTACCGCATACTGTTTTACCGGCTTCACGGATGCGTGCTATTGTAAAAATCCAGATGGTCCACCTAATTTTATGTTGATATGGACCGCTTGTTATCCTTTTTATAACTGTTCAGTTCTTCAGATAACTGTGGACCGCTGGATGTGTGGACTTATCGATCTCATGGCCAAGAAACGTTCAGTTGCACTTTCAGTGCTCACCCGATAATCCGGAATTGATGGGCCCGAGTCGGCCTATCATGAGTGGAACTGATGTTCTTTCTCAACATGTGCCTTTTAGGCTATCGTTGAAAGGATGAGGTTATTTGTGTTTGGGTGACGGACATTATATTATTTGTGTTTATTCGCTCTTGAATGATGAATTCTAAAATGGATCAAGAGAACATATGAGGAGCTACTATATTGAGCTTCGTGACCTGGGTAGACACTTGTGATACAATGATAGTATCTTAACTTTGTCAAATTAATGTTTGAACTGTGATTAATAATTATTTGGGTAATCATGTATCTCATTGCATTTGCTAGGACATATAGTTTGTAAAAGGTGTTAGAATCGCGCAATGAAAAAGTGTTGGATTGTAAATATCATGCATCATTACATTATAGCATTTATATATCTAGAAGGATTAAATATGAAATTATTTATTTTATTATGCTATCATTATCTGTGTTTGATTATGTTGATATATGTATAACTTAAATATCACTGAGTTACCTACTCACTACCACTTATGACGGAATTTTAAAACACCAACAAGATGATATTGTTGATGTATATACCACCGAGATCTCAGATTGGCTTGCACCACTGATGTGATGTTTTAGAGCATTGGGTGAAAATATAATATTTTATATTTTTTTTGTTATTATTTTGAACATATATATTGTGTCTTATGTAGTTCCCAATTGGGCGGACACCACTTTTGGAGTGAATATTTTAAGTATTAGATATATATTTTTGGATTTAGTTATCCTTGCTTAACTTTTGATGTCGCTGATTTAAAGGTACTTCGATACTTGATCATGGGTGAATATTAACTGGACTATACGGGTACGTGGGAACTCATTCACTTTTTTTTACTAGGTTCACATTCGTGAACTCGAAGTCAGAGTTTTTGTACTCGAGTGTCGATATTCGAGGCGTGACATTTACATAAGGGTGCAAATGGAGCTGTGTTCCAGGTGGAGGATGTAAGGAGCGGTTTATGCTTAAGGCAGAGGTTGCAATTAAGATTTTCATGATGATTTGACAGAATATAAGTCAATGCGGAGATTGTTGTATGGGACACCTTGGATTCTGCTAGTTTGAGAGTCGACGTGGGTTCTATCAATCGAACTATCATATTATCGGTCTAACTGTCATATTATCAGTCTAACAGACAGGGTATGAGCTTTCTCAGATGCAAAACAGTGTTCTAGAGGTCCAATTTGGTCTTACCGATAAGGGGCTGAAGGTCTGACTGACGGTGCGGTCGGTTCAACCAACGAACTTCGGTTCATTTATAGAGTTTTGCTGAAATCGAGATATTTAAGTCTAATTGCAATTAGGACTTGTATTGCAGATGTTTTCTTTTTAAGGGTAATGAATTTGTGAGGTGAGAGGATTTTTTTACACTTGTGAGGGCTTGAGAATGAATTTTTTCAAGAGTCTAAGGCTTTTCATAGGCGTGCATTGCAAGGGGAGGCCGGGTGATTCTTTAAGTGAAGAATGTAAGTGGTGTAAATTCTAAGACTTTTGATTATAGTGGAGATAAATGTCACTTTGTGCTGTAATTTTTTCCTATAAGGGTTTTTCACGTAAAATCGGTATGTTTTGTTTTTGTTTGCTTGATTGTTTTGGTTCTAGTTATTTTCATTGTTTTATCTTTGTTGAACATGCTTCTGCAAAAGGGCACAAATTCGTAGTGATATTAAATCCAAATTTCTAATATGTAGGGTCAATCTATGTTTGTTATGGGCTTGGAATTACATCAAAGTGATGTTAGATACGAGCCGGTTAACTCCAACAATTTCTTATGATGTGGTTCACTTGAGATTTGGATGTGGTTCATTATTGGTCTCATATTCTAAAATGAATTGGCAAAATGATTGGACAACTTGCATGTAAAAAATACATACATCGCCATCGCAGTGGGTCCTAGCATCACTGAGTTCGTTGTTCCCTAGTCCACTGAATTTGCATCCCTTATGAACAAGCTGGATGCTGAGCCTTTGTAAATTTAAATATTGAGTGTACTTTTTCCTATGGTATGGCCCACTTGGATTTTAGATGATGCTAGGCCTAAATTTTTTTCATTTAATGTGGGGGTCATTTGGCAGCATGGATTAGGAGTTATTATTTGTAATCTCTTTCTTTTGCTAAGATTGATGATCCTCATTTTTTTGCTCTTTTTAAAGGCAAGGGAGTCGCACATTACATGGGTCACTAGGCTCCTCATCCATTGCACACATGACCTGCAAATGAAATCCTAAACAATTAGATTATCGCTTGCGTCACTAAAATTACATCAATAGAATGATCTAAGTAACCCGAAAATTAGCCATATAAATCAATCGTTAAAAAATGTTGGTTAGTCGCTTGATTATAATCCTATGGTTATGGGTGTATGGCCCATCCAGGGCTTGAAATTTTATCATTTTTTACTAAAATGTATAGTTTGATGGGCTTATTGCAATCATGGTATCAAACATTACATATATATACTAATCAAGGATATTAAAGTTAATTTATTAATCAAATTCAAACTCATATAAATATACTGCATAAATTCAATACATTGTTATTTTAAAATTTCGATGGATTTCAAATACAAGCCGCCAAACACACCTAGAGGATTCTGAATTACCATTGACTCAAAATCCAACTCAAAATCCAAGTATTTGAATTACATGCTCTCAAATGGGACATGAGCTGGCACGATGCTAGAGAAACATCGCCAGACCCATAGAGCTTATTGTAAGATGAGCTCCCCACGACAACTCTATAAAATATTTGGGTCCTACCCAGGCAAGCACCAGCACAGCGAAAAATCTATTTCTCGACAGTTTCCAAGCCAGGAAATTTCTTAATAGATTTTCATATTTTTAAAGGTTTTTTTTCTCAAACATTAAATATTAGAAAAATCATCATGTTGAATGGGTAATTTTATTATTTTGGACCAACTTTTTTACTCATGAGTCTAGCATTATAGGGAACTTTGCTTATTTCTAATAGCAATTGGACATTATTGCAGCTATTCGGGTCGCTTTTGAGAGATGCTCTAGTGCCAATCCTTGTCTTTTTCTCGTCACATTTGAGTTCTAATGTTGTGTGTTGCGTATAAGAACACATTACATGAGTTTCCGAAGTCATATTATTTGGAATTATGGTGTAAGTTATAACATGAGTTCAACACTAGTTGCCAACTTACGTAGCCTCCATTATATGGGCTAAGGACCATTACAGGCACGATGTAATAAATTATTATATAAGTTGATTATTGTCAGTCAATATGTAAAAGTCTATTAGTAAGTTAGATTATAATAAACAAGTTGATTACAATTAATAAGTTAAATTCTGAAAAAAAATTTACTGAAATATTTATTATAAAAAAAATAATAATTTAAATATATTTATGTGATGAGTTGTTCAAGGTTTCATCAGCTCGCCCCAACCAACTCTTGCAACGTGTTTGTGGGGTCCACGGTAATGTCTGTGTAAAATCCATCATCCATCAATTTTGTCAGCTCATCTTAGAAATGAATCCTCTAATGAGGTAGATGCAAGATCCAGTTGGGCCACAGCATAAAAAAAAAAATAGTGGGGAAGGAAATGTTCACTACTAAAATTTGTGGGTTTGATCCCCACGGGATGGATGAAAGACACAAATATCATCCAGATTTAGGACTTCTTTGAGCCCTGATAAAAGTAAAATGATGGGTGTTGAGTCGGACTCGGCTGGCATGTAAAACCCTTTACCCGAAGTCGGAGTCACCCGCCATAATGTTTGTGGCCTCATGAATGCTTTGTTGCGAGATGTCTTAAATCTGAGTCATTTCGCAACCGAGATGCGAAAGGGTCCTTTCGCAACTGGGATGCGAAAGGGAAGTTTCCTAAATTATAAATAGGTATTTTTATGGCTTTTCTAATGTATGAGAAATAATTATAAGACTTTCTAAAGCGGTTCTAGGGAAATTAAAGGGTATAACAAGGGTGAGATTCGAGGTTGTTCGAATCGAGTAAGTCCTTTCTCTTTGTAATTTCTATTTTCATAGTGGAGATCTATTGCTTTGTGCCGTGGTTTTTTCCCGCAAGGATTTTTCACATTAAATTTGGGTGTTCTCTGTGTTCTCTTGTGTGCTTGGTGCCATTGGATTACTATCCTAGATCTACATCTGTGTGATTCTGTGGTCAAAATCTCCAACAAGTGGTATCAAAGCGATCGTTAGGACACAGATTTGAATCTGAGGGATTAGTAATAATGACGAGCGCTAAGTATGAGATTGAGAAGTACTCAGGAAAAAATAATTTTGAGTTATGGAAGGTTAAGATGATTAGCCTATTAACCAAGCAAGGCGAAGATGTTGCTCTTGAGGAGCGGAAGTCTACTATGAATGATGCTGATTGGAATACTCTTGATAGAAAACTTTTTCATCGATCCGTTTATGTCTCACGGATGAGAAGCACTTCAAAAGGTGGAGCTATAGTGGATGTAGCGGATTCCACCTCTGCACGTGTGTGGCATGTTGGGCATGGCTACATGAGCGGACAGGGTAGGAAGGCTGAACTGTGCGGACAGGGATACGGAGCGGGTGGAGCAGCCACCTGTGTGAAGAATCACACGGCATGATTGCAGGACATCGGCGAGGTACATGGATGACTCCAATATCGCAGGAAATTCATATTCTATTCAGATAGCTCTAGGTGAGCCTGGTGCTGAAAAGTGAAAGGTGACTGTGGGTGATGTGATGGATTCGTTGTACCAAACCGACATATGGGAGCGGGTGAAGCTTCCAGTGGGCTGGAAAGCGGTTGAATGCAGATGGATCTTCAGGAGGATACAACATAGATACAAAACGAAGTTGGTGGCGATGGGTTATGCTCAGAGAGAAGGGATCGACTTCTCAGAGATATTCGTGCCGACAGTATAGTAGGTGTCTATTAGATCAGTGATTAGTGCTGATTGACCAATGTGATATTGAGCTGGAAGGATGGATGTGGAGCTTGCACTTCTGTAAGGGAAAGTGAAGAGCAGATCTACATGAAGCAACAAGGGCGGTTCGAAGTGAAAGGGTCTGAGAAAAGACTTTGCAGGAGGTCGTTGTTCGTCCTGTCGCCTAGGTAGTGGTTTGATTCCTTCATGGTGGGTCAGGTATTGTATATTGATGACGTGTAGATCACCAATTGTGACATGTCTGAAATCAATGTACTGAAGACTCGGTCAATTGGAACATTGAGAATGAAGGATCGGATGGTTGCAAAGATGGTTCTCGGCATTGAGACTGAAGGAGGAGTAGACTTTGGTAATCACAGGAGGAATACCTTGTGTGTAGGTATTGATCAAGGATGTGATGGGTCAGGTAAAGCTGGAGAGCGTTCCCTACGTATCTCTCCTCAAGTTTTCCTCAGGATTTGTCCCAAAACAGATGAGGAAAAGCAGGATACCTCATGAGCTTATTCGAATGTGGTTGACAGTGTATGTCATGGTCTGAATTAGACCGATTATTTCACAGGCTATCAATGTTGTGAACAAGTACCCCGACAAGCAATATTGGGTAGCGATGAGATAATAAGAAGACTACGTCTTTTCTTTTGGGAAGACAGGAGCAAAGGTGGCTGGGCATGTAGATTTAGATCCGGCAGACATGATCAACAAGAATGTTCCTGCAGAGAAGTTCAAGTTCTGTGTAACTTCTCTGGATTTGACGATGACGTAAAAGGAATACGGAGTATACAAGAGAAGCTATGATGTGATGTAGAAATAAGAGAAGAGGTTAAGAAGCTACACGGTTGAAGATTGAAGACATAGTGGAGATTGTTGTGAGATGTCTTAAATCTGAGTTCTTTCGCAACCGAGATGCAAAAGGGTTCTTTCGCAACTGGGATGCGAAAGGGAAGTTTTCTAAACTAAAAATAGGTGTTCTTAGGGCTTTTCTAATGTATGAGAAATAATTCTAAGGCTTTCTAAAGGGGTTCTAGGAAAATTAAAGGGTGTAGCAAGGGTGAGATTCGAGGTTGTTCGAATCGGGTAAGTCCTTTCTCTTTGTAATTTCTATTTTCATAGTGGAGATCTGTTGCTTTGTGCCGTGGTTTTTTCCTGCAAGGGTTTTTCACGTTAAATCTGGGTATTCTCTGTGTTCTCTTGTGTGCTTGGTGCCATTGGATTACTATCCTAGATCTAGATCTGTGTGATTCCGCGGTCAAAATCCCCAACATGCTTTAATGGTGGATTTCTAATCTTCGACATTTCCTGTCGTGTAGCTCACTTGGGTTTTTTATTTACCTTATTTTTGGGCTCATGTCCCAATATGTTACGATAAATCACTTAAACGGGATGGATCTCTCACAAACATCACTGTAGGCTTTGGGTTCACTCGGCTTCTCGTCTAAGTTTCACGAAATCCGAGCGGCTGCCAGTGGCGAGCGAATAGTCAACACCTTAATTGATGTTATCCTTACCGTGGGGTCCAACCTTGATGATGTTTTGTATTGTTTGAATAATGACATTGTCCAGCCATTTTTTATAAACCATTTTAGGAAGTGGTCTCAAAAATCAAGTAGATCCAAATCTCAGGTGGACCGCACCACAAAAAATAGTGGTCATTAAGTGCGTCACCATTAAAAATTCCAAAGAACTCATCGTAAGGTTTTAATAACATTTATTTTCTATCCAACTTGTTGATAATTTCAAGTAGACTTGAATGAAAGTAAAATACAAAAATTAGCTTGATCCAAAACTTATGTGACTCACAAGAAGATTTTAATGGTCCTTCGTCACTGTTTTTAGAGGCGTGGTCCATATAAGATTCGGATATTCTGAATGTTTGGTATCACGTCCTAAACTAAGATGGAAAAATAAATATACAGCATAGATATAATAAAAATACGGAAAAGGTTGGGTGTTACTCGGGTAAAAGCTAATCCGCTCCCTTGACTGTGGCCCGTGTATAGAGATATAAGTGTGCTCTCTATGTGTGTGGCCCATAAAGATGTTCGCGACAAATCTACTTCATCCATTTGTTTTGACAACATTAGGACAACAGTCTAAACGTCAATCGAAAACTCAAGTGGGCCATGCTAAACTCAACAGTTGGAATAGAAACGTAGACTGTTGAAACCTTCCTGAAGCATAACATAGACGTTTATATGCCATCCAAACCGTTCACAGAGTTATTACCACTTATATAAACTGTGGGGACAAATATCATCCTGATACAAAACTTCTAGCGGTACAAAGCGTTCAATCCCCGATGTTTCATGTGGTATGACCCATGTGATCTATGGATCAACCTGATTTTTCAAATCCTGTACTATTGTTATCTTGCAAAATAGATGGACGGAGTGGATCTGTCAAGAACATCTCTTCAGTGCCTGCATATCCCCTGGAACGGAATATCTCTGTTCAGGTCACGGGGAATCCGTTCCCCTTTTAATCCCCGGGCGCGGCTTCGGCGGATCCCTGGATCCACGCAGGTCGGTAGATCCGGTACCACTGTGACATGTGTTCATTCGCTTTTACTGTTCATTTTAGGGTATGATTCTTGTTGATGTCCAAATCTGGTCGGCCCTCTCTCCACGTCTTCTTCACCTCAACGTATCACCCTTGGAACCTGCACCAAGAGAACTGGCAAAGGTAACCCTGGCTAAGCCGGGGGACCTTCTGATGCCTAAGTCAGGCCAAAGGAATCGAGGTCTAAGTAGAAAGTAGAGGAGAGAGTGTTTGCTATTGCGTACCTATAGATATGGTGTCGTGTTCTATTTATACTTGCCTGCGGTATGGCCTGGATCCGATAATCTCAGCACGATCAAGGGAATTCTCGGATCATGGAGATACTGCCCGCAATCTGCTAATCACGCATTGTATCAGACGTGTAGTGCGTATCCGCAAGCCAAGTTATCGGCCACGTTTCGTTATGACAGTTTCCATGTTCGACAGATAGAATATATGTCTCCAAGCATCTGCTTAGCTCGGCTCGTCCAACTGTCGTCTACCTTTGCGATTATTCGATTGAATGAGGGCGGTTCCCAGATTTGAGCAATCTTTAAATCCGATCCGATCTTACAGGTCCGAGCCGATTTTGCAGGTCCGAACCAAAGCGGGAGACTCTATTCTTCAAGAATCTCCTCGCCTCGGACTTTACATGTGCTCAGATCTTCCCGTGACGCTCTCCATGGGATGCTCGTATCAGGTCGGACAGACCTTGCCACGGACACCCTTGCAGTGGGTCGGCTCGGATTGATGTTTTGTTGTTGACCCTCATATGGGCTCGGATCTCCCCATAACAATTCTAATAACCAAGGTAATCCAAATCTCATGTAGACTACGTCATAAGAAACATGAGTGATGATTGACCATTAAAAAACTGTTGTAAGCCACAAGGGTTTTGGATCAAGTTAATATCTGATATCTGCGTGGTCCCTTCGTTTGGGTCTTTGTAAGCTTATCAACGGCAAATAAACATTCCATTGGCCTTAAGAAGTTTCTAGTTGTGGGAATTCAATCACATCTTTTGGGCGGTATGGTCTATCGGATAATTGGATTTACTTCAGTTTTCAACTGTAGAGAGCTGTCAAGATGGATGGACATAAGGCACACATATTACAGGCCCCAAAGTCAGGGATTCGGCCCTTTAAGTGTACTGAGAAAACTTTGTGGGGCTCACGGTGATTTATTTATTTTTTCCCCTCCATCCATCTATTATATTAGATAATTTTTTGGCTTGAGCTAAAAAAACGAAAGCATATCCAAAGCTGAATTCACCATAAGAAAATGTGTGAATTGAACATCTACCATTAAAAAATTCATAAATTATATAATAATATAAGTTTTGAATTAAGTTGATATTTTTTCCCTTTTTCTTTCATCCACGTTTGTGTGATCTTATAAACAAGTTATATTACAAATAAACATTATTCTAGGGCCTAAAAAGTTTTCAACGATGAAAATCATCATTCCAACTGTTCTTTGTGTTGTGGTCTACTTGAGCTTTGGATATGCTTCAATATGGGATCAACCCTTAAAATAAGTTGGAAAAATGGATGGACGGCGTGGTTAATCCATATACATTTAAGGCGTGTTTGGCCGGACCAATCTCATGGGATTAGGAGTGATGGAATTGTTTTTAAGATAATGATGATGGTGCAGTGGATGTTTGCTAATCCCATGGGATCGGACGAATTTCAGGATGGTTGGTAGGCGTGTTTAGGATGGCAGTTGGATTTGGTGTAAGTCATCGATTTCCAGCCATTCGTGTTTGGGTATGGCATAAACTTCTGCTAATCCCACACCCGCCCACGTCTCGTTCATTATTCCATACTAGAGGGCGGTGGCTACTGGTAGATGCGAAAGCGGGCCCCACCATGATGTTTGTGTTTCATCCGTGCCATCCATCTAATTTTAACGGGTCATTTTAAGGCTCGTCGCCATGAATGAAGTATATCCTAATCTCAAGTGGACCACATTACAGGATTTGTGATGAATGATGGTCGACCATTACACAGATTCTAAAAGGGGCCATACTTTGTTTTTGTACAAGCTGAGACGGTTTTTTCCCTTTCATTTAGCCCTATATGATATAAGCACGTAAGCGGAAGATGAAATAAACAGTATAATGAGTAATGAAAAGGATTTTAACAGTTAAAATCTAATCACTATTGTTTTTCATGCAGTGTGGTCTACCTCAAATTTAAATCCCATACTTTATTTTTTGGGATCAAACGCTAAATAAATCAAATGGCTGAAAATATAAGAATGGGATGGATTAAACACATACATTATGGTGGCAACCATTTTATATTCATATGGTGTGCCCCATATGAGTTATCGAATGGACTGATTTTTTGTCGGTCCTTGCATCTATGTGGGGAGAGTTAGACGAATGGATAAGATGACATATGCTACTTAAAATGGACTCGAAATAATCTACAAGTCATCGTTGATGGGTGTCCGCATTATAATAACTTTCAATGTGGTATGGTAACAACTATATAGATAAACTTGAAGCAGCAAAAAACAACTATTACATAAAACACAATATAATAGGGATCGTAAAATAAGTGTTAGCAGAGTTTGCAAAGATTATTATAGGCGCGCATCAGAAAATACTTTACAGCCTAATAATAATACACTACGACGCCTACTCTCCATCCTAAACGAGCCATGGAGATGATAAACTTCCGTAGCCGACGTAACTTGGTGTAATCCTAACCACGACTGACTGTCCAAACGCGCCCTTAGTTGGATAAATTTTCGCCCATCTGAGTCCCGTATTTCATTCATTTTTATTCGAATCTGAATCTCTTCCCATCTTTGATACGATCTGGCGAAACTGGCAGACGGCGTCGATTTTAGAAGGACGTGGGTTGCGTGGTGTGCCAGCACCGAAGTCGGTGGGTGTTGACATCACTAAATCACAAGGGGCCACAATAATACATGCATCATATTCACACCGTCAACCCATTTTGAGAAATCAGTTTAACGCATGGGTGGGCCCAGCATATGCGAAAAATCCAAAGTTCAAGTGAACCACACCACAAAAAAAAGTGGAGTTGAAACCTTTCTAAGGTCCACCGTGATGTTTACTTTCCATCCACCCTCTTTATAACGTTCAATCCCCACTACTTTTTACGGTGTGGTCCAATTGAGTAATCGATTTACCTGTTTTTCTGGGACTCTCTAAAATGATCTCAAAAATTGGATGGACGGTGTGGATATAATACATACATCATTGTGGCCCCAGGAGTGTTGTGTCGCACGGAAACGTATTTGCTACTCCCCTGCCATCAGCCAATGGCTGTGGTCGGTGCTATGTGGGACCCACCATTCTCCGTGTGTTTCATCCACGCCATCCATATATTTTTATAGGTCATTTTAATATACGGTACAGATATTTCACTCTCAAGTGTACCACATTATTGGAAATAGTGTTGAATGAACATCCATTATTAAAAACTTTTGAGGCCATAAAAGTTTTGGATCAAGCTAATATTTATTTTTTTGTCCTTCAGCTAAGTCTGTATGAACTAATGAACAGATTGGATGTAAAATAAGCAGTACAGTGGGCCTTAGGAGGATTTTAATAGTGGATATCCAATCACTATTGTTTTCCTGTGGTGTGATCCATCTGAGATTTATATCTCTCTTATTTTGGGGATCAAGCCCCAAAATTATCTGTAAAAGTGGATGAACGAGATAGATAAAACACATACATCATGGTGGGGCACACAGAGCATCGACCCTCGGCCACCGGGCTGGTGGCAGGGGGAGTAGCCAATCCGATTCCGTGTGGCACACCATGCAATTCGCTTGCCGTCCCACCGCAACGTAAGGGCGACGGACGGTACATCTCTGGGCGTGCCACGCGTACGCTACATCATACCGTCCATCACGCTGTACCATATGTGTTGTCAATGAGGCTGCACGCAGACATGCAGCTCATCACAGCACATGACATGAGCAAGGAACCTTTCCTAATTTTCTTTCTCAGCTTTCGGGCATCTCAAGACTCCCCCGAGAAAGCAATTCCGTCAAGAAAACTACCATTTCAAACCTTCCTATCTTTCAATCCAAAAAAACCTCTATCCTTGAAAACCCATCTCCCAATCATGCAAATCTCCAAAATGCTTTTTGTATTTTGCCTCATCTCCTGCCTTTCCATGACATCTTCCCAAGAACAAGGCGCAACTGCCTATGAGATGCTTGAGAAATTCAACTTCCCAAGAGGCATCCTTCCACAGGGTGTAAGAAGCTATGTCTTGAATAAAGATGGGAGCTTTGAGGTCTATCTGGATGGAGAATGTAAATTTGGGGTGGAAGGAGGGTATTCTTTGAGCTATGGGAGGAAGATTACAGGGAAAGTGAGCTTTGGTTCCTTGAGGAATCTGAAAGGGGTTAGTGTGAAAGTGCTCTTTGTGTGGATGGGCATCACCGAAGTGAGCACAGGCAATGGGGAGCTTGATTTCTACGTGGGCCCGCTCTCGGCATCTTTCCCACTTTCGAATTTCTTGGATTGCCCGCAGTGCGGATGTGGGTTCAGTTGCAAAGATATTGTATCGGATTCTTAGAATGGGAAGAATTCGGCTTTGTGGGTGTTGGATGCTGGTCTGGCCGGATCTCTCTTTTATGTTTTCCATGGATGGTTTTACTGTGTTATACAATTCCATTTGGTTGTTGAATAAATAAAAATTCTGGGTTTTTCATGTCTTTGTAGCTTTAATTTTGGTAATTTGGATTAAGAAGATATGATTTTTACTTTTTATTTTTATGTATGAAGTATGAATAAGTGGGTTCAAATTTCTAGTTATAAATTGCCATTCTTATTCAGTTTCTCACATTATTTGGACGATTCTTTCAAGTTTAGGTGTTTTTTGTGTGTGTGTGATGTTTGTGGGTTTTATTTGGGTGATTATGGTTAGGAATGTGTGAATTAAATGTATTGCTGATCGAGCCTAGATGGACTTGAATTTTCTAGAAACGGCGAGATTAAAGAAGAAAAAGAAGAAGAAGAGGAGAGAGAAATAGAGGTAAGAAGGATCTTTCATCAAAATTGAAATCAATAATCTTCATGTTTTGGTTAATTTTAGTATTATTGTTTTTAATGAACTGTATAGAGTATTGAGTATTGAGCATGCAGGAAATTTTGGTTGAGATTGAAGAAAATGTGAACTCCCATGTTCTGTTCTTCATAGATTCTGCTGTAGAAAATTCATTTCTGAAACAGGTTAGAAATATCTTCTAAGTACAAAATGTGAATTTTCTTTAATAATCGTTTCCTTTTCATGTATTAGTAATTGAAGGACAAACCTGTGACTGAAAGAATCCTCTTTATCTTATTGACCAATGTCTGTGAGAATCTTCTAAATCAATAGACAAGTCAAACATCTCATTGATTACTTGCGATGATCTCCGTGATCCCAGGCTGGTCTTCATTACCTAATACATATGATGGTCTTTTTATTTTTTTGGTAAGCTAGCAACCATTTTATTAGAAAGAAAACAAAGCAAGACAAACCCAAAGAGGAAGGGGCAAAGACTTAGATGATAGGAAATATCTATCACAGTACAAGAAAAAACCCTCTTCCCAATTCTCTCCTGTTTGCTCTTTTCTGTACCTGGCAATGTCCTCAAGGACCTTAAAGGCCACGGTCCAGTTGACTATTCTACCACTAGCCCTTCAAAGGGTAAGTTCTTGCAGAATGTCATTTGCTGTGTCCTTTCCATATTGATTGTGGCCCAGCTAGTAGGGCAAGATGACACAAAGTCATCTCCTTTTTCCCTTATAGCCTTCATGCCATGCATGAAAAAGGCCTCAATCATGCTGCAATTACCTCCGACATCACCTGTACTATCCCAAACAGGTCGGAAAATGTCTGCTAAGTCATAATCATCTAAGCCTTATCCCAACTAATTGGGGTCAAGAATCGAATCCCGTTCCGCCATTCCACTCTATCACGGACCATGTCCTTAGTTAAATCATAAGTCCTCAAGTCTTTCTTACAATCTCCTTTTGCATCCTTTTGGGCCTTCCCCTTGCCATTTTAGAGCCTTCAACTTGAACCAACTCACTCCTAACCAGTGCTGAAAATCTCTGCCAAGTGCCTCCGAAATGGAAGTGTTCCATCAATTCCTTTTTCTAAAGGCATAAAATACAAACATTAATATGAATGTATTTTGGCCTCTCAAAGGATTGATGGTGAGCTTTTTATCCTTCACAACTAGCCAATCAATACGATCACTGGGGGAAATCCTGGATTATTCCAAATTAGGGCTGAAAGTTGGGCGGGTTGGGTCAGGTTGATGCTCAACCCTAACCCAACCCAACCCAATCTCGGGTTGGGAATTCTCAACCCAAGCGGGCTCGGTCGGGTTGATTGGGTTGGTCAGGTATATACATGCTATTATTTTCGTTATTACATTAGTTTATTATATTTCAACATAAGACTTAGTTTTTGTATCTATAATTTTATTAATTATATATGTAATTATTCATTATAAAGAACTTCATTTTTTTCCTTTAAAAAACAAGCTAAAATATAAGACAACTATTCCTTTAAAAGTCATGTAGCATAGCATGAAGTCTATTTGGGAGAGAGAAATCTGGCATATCTTGTTAGCTTGAGTCCTTGGAAGTGACGTGGACAAATGAGACTCGACATCACTAGTGTGCCTTCGACACAAACGATCCACACTCAAGTATATTGATCGGGTTCGGGTTGGGTCGGGCAACCCAAGACCTCAACCCGAGCCCAACCCAAGTTTTATCGGGTTGGTGTTTGTATAGCCCAAGCTTAAGATTGGACCCGAAATATCCTGCCCGAGCCCAACCCAATGTCGGGTCAGTCATGGGTCGGTCGGGTTGAACCCGCCCAACTTTCAGCCCTATTCCAAATGTGTTCTACTAGGGTAGTTGTCTGTAGCCCTCTAATACAAGTTATTGGTGGATAGAAACTGACCATATTCCAACTCTGATCATTTCCCTCCCTTGAACTTGATTTCCAGATATTCAATAGTTCCATAAGATTTTGGAAGTGTTCAATCCTCTAGCCGACAAGAAATTTTTATTGAAGAACAAACAGAAAGGAGCAGAAACAACAAGAGGGGCCGAGAGAGCCCTTTAATTTTTAAACACTACAAGCCCATTCAATGATCAACCCTCTAGCTCTTTGGGAGATTCCTTCCACCAACTTTCTAGAATTATTGAAGCACCTTGCATTTCTGTCTTCCTAAACAGCCCACCAAATTGCGAGCAAAGCCATTCTCCAAACCATTTTCCTTATTGGTCCCTAGGCTCACCCCATGCCAAGCATATAACAAATAGTCCACCGATGTCGGGGTGGACCACATCATGTGAAATCAGCTCAACATATTTGCCCAAATCAGGCCCAGAAAAGGGCAATGCAGAAAAAAGTGGTCCACTGAGTCCTCATTTTGCGTACACAAGCTACAGATCTTTGGGATAGCTCTTGACCAAAGATTGTCAATGTTTAGAACTTTCTTCCTACCAACCAGCCATCCGAACGCCGCTATCTTTGGAGGGATATTGTAGAACCAAACAAAACTTGTGCTTCCCACCTCTCTTTGAATTTATCCCCTCTCTCAAGGGAGTAAAAGGACTTGACCATGAACTACCCCGATTTGTCAACCTTCCACATCATCTTGTCCGGTTCAGATTAGTCCAAGGCGAAAAAGTGGATGTGCTCAAGGTGTGCCACGTAGTCCTCGACTTTCTCATCACGAAGAAACCGTCTACACGGGGGTTCCCAAATGACCGCGCCTCCTATTCGGGAGTATCTATCAGCTACCATAACGGACGAATCCAGGGCCAAATGGAAGATACTAGGGAATTCATCTTTTTACGGTGAGGATCCCACCCACACATTTTCCTAAAGTCTGATTTTTTCACTGTTGCCACTGAGATGCCTTCCCCTCCCAAGAAAGCTATCTTCACAAAAGAGACTCCTTTCCACAAAATTGACGCTCTGTAAGCTGAAGAATCCCTAGTCCGCCAACCCCCAATCGTGGATCTGTATTTGCTTTGAACCACCTCTTTCCAAAGCCCCCATCCTAAACCTCCAAACCCATTTCCCGAGCAGCACAATATTCATGGACCACACTCTAAATTACGCATAGAAGTGGAGTGTTTTAGGGTCCATTTGGATTTAACTCTAGGTTGCGAGTGAAACAACTACTCCAGTCGAAGGGATGGTTATCTGCTCTGTTGTGCATTTGGAACAGGTTAGAAACTGAAATCACATTATGCAGGATATATTTTATTTTATTTTTTATTTTTTATTTTTATTTTTTGGTCCCAGATAGGGGTCCGTCATGTTTCAGGTGGGGCCTGAAACAAAATGGATATTAGTTTGGGCAGAAAAGTAATTTTGCCCACCCTGCCTTTAAAGGGACAGCACAGTATAATCTTAATCGTAGGTTACACAAGCACATAGTTATGGAAATTTCAGTATCTATAACCAAAGAACGATGCCCGTAAGGCTTCTTGAAGATGTCCTTAACTCATCACTTCCTTTGATGGGTAAATTGAATTTCTTGTTTGGGAATTTGGCATGCACAAGTGGATTGATAAAACACGTACATTGAGCTAATCCATGGCCATTGTGTGTATGCAATGATGCTGCCCTGTTGCCTGTTGGACACATACGTGGACAAGTTCATGTAATGGTCAGGGTAGCTATTGGGTTTGATTAGTTAACTCAATAGGATGTAATTACTAAATGTCCAATCGCTTTATCTTCAGCATTGAACACCATCAGCCGTTCCAATGAGTTGCGTGTTTGGAGATGACGTTCATCAAACTATGGTTCAAAGTTTAGGTGTGTACTTCTTCTCAATGGTACAAGGTGTCCCATGGAGGTGCTTCATGCAAGGTTACCTGGATAGCAGGACCATAATGTGGTATGGGAACGCGTACATGGTACACTACATACACCAAGTATATGCAATCTAGTTTTTTAAATGCGATTTGATGTTGTAATTTATATATGGACGACGCATGTTACTATTGCAGATCCCACATGCATAGTATTGCAGATCCCATTATATGCATGGTATTGCATAAAACAAAGTATGAATATTTACATTCTAAATACATTTACGTTGCAATGTAGTTGGCAGTAAGAGTATAAAGCCATAATTTTGGCTTGGTAAAAATACCAACCACGAATGCAAATGAGAGGGGCAAACAAGTAGGGGGTTGGCAATTTAGGTAAAGTTGGTCCCAGGTACAGCAGTCAGGAGTTCAAGGTTGTGTGAGTAAGCTGCAGTGTTTAAATAGCTTCACTATGTAGCGTGTAGCTCATGCTATGTAATATAGTTTTGCCTCAACGTTATGTAATTCATGAAAATAGTTTAAGTCATGTGTAGCCTACACTACATGCTAATTTTACATAAGCTACATGCTACATAGCCTATGGTACATGCTACGTAACTTACACTACAAGTTATTTTTCACTATAACATTTAAATCAAGTATATTTTCAATGATTTGTTACATTTTGTTTTATTTTTAATAAAAAGTAGTTAATCTTTTCAATGATGTTAGTAGAATAATATAAGAAATAGTATTAAAAAAAGTTAGGTTGCTCTTTCTTTACCTTTATACTTAATTTTTGCTCTATTTTTCCTATTATTTTATGTTGTGTTTAGTTACACAAAATGCTATTAAATTTCATTATTAATCAGACTATTTTTGTGCGAAATATCATAAGATTACATGATTTTTGGCACAACCAAGCACAACCTTAATTAAAAATCTAGAAATAGCTTGTAGCTTACACTACATGCTATTTTGCTTAAGCCTCATGCTATAGAGGAGTGACACTATGCTACATGCTATTCACTATTTAACACAGTGGTAACCTGTAATGGGTGTTGGAACTTCAGCAGAGCAATCTGATTCAATCTGTAGGGTTTGGAGAAACATGTCTCTTTTCTACGGATATTTCAACTTGAAATCTCAGTGTGTTATTTCTCAAAGGGCAATCCAGGCAATTTGAAAATCCTATCATGATGTTTGGATGCTTCAGAAGGGACAAATCACTCATTCACTAAGTGGGTGTCTTTTTCTTTTTTGGGACCTGTCTATTTCCATGGAGTCATCCCTTTGGTTTTGCTGATATGTGGATGAATCCAGTTGGTTCCCATTGGTGGTGTTTGTGGGTTAATGTTATAGTCTGTTAAAAGAGGTAAGTAGCTGGAGCTGGACCATGAAGCTGCCGACAAATTATATAAGCTAAGCTTTTCTATGACCTGAGAGCAAGACATTACTGTGCAATCCAAAGGCCAGCAATGTACAATTTTTTTTTTAATGAATTAGTGATTGCACATATTGCCCACGCAAGAGTGGACTACCTTGATTTTTGGGACTCACGGTGGCTGGCGACGTACACGTATGAACTACCCAATGAGTGGACAATCTTGATTTTGAGACTCACAATGGCTAGTGATGTACACATATGGCCCACCCAAAGAGTTGATGAGCTTGATTTTTGGGATTTACACACAGTGGCTCCCACTGGAAGATGGTGAAGATCCCAGACGTGTCCCTCCTACCAAAGAAGTCACAACCCCCCCCCCCCCGCCAACTCTCTCTCTCTCTCAAGCATAAGTAAGAATTCATCCCAAAATCTTTAGATTTACAAGATTCTTTTTTTCTAGCTGGGTCTTTGCAAGATAGACATTTGAATACTTATTTAATCCATGTGTTGGGCTATTGATAGAATGGTTATACTTATGTTATCAGTGTATAATTGGCCTGCAGGCATCAAATTGAGTTTTTTCCTTTAGCATTCTAGTCTCCCATTGTTTGTTTATTGTGGGAAGAAAAACATTGAAATCTCCATGGCAAATATGTCACCCAAGAAAAATATATCGGGAATCTCATCAATTGATGCCCTTCATAAAATCAGCATCAAACATAAATGCTGTTGATCCTCATGAAATAGTTTGACCTTTGATGGATGATAGAGTTCTTCAGGAGTATAATGTCTCAATGATTATGCCATCCATGATTCTGTGTAATTTGTGCTTGGAGCCTATTCTTGGGTATAATTATGCCATATCTTTGCCTGGCAAGAGGGGAACTGTGTATTGTTATTTGTTTATTTCTAGGAGTGAGAGTGATTCTGCATTTTGTTTGATTCTTGATAAATGGTTTTCATTTTGCATGGTTTGTGAGGATTTGAACTATGAATGAACTATGAAGGACATTCGACAATGGTATGACCATTCTTTTTTGCATTATGATGCATTCCTTTCCTTTGAAAATCTTATGCATAGGCTTTGCTACCTAACATGTTTGGGACTTTTGGGAGTTCTGAAATGACGGATATTGAGTCACGCATATCTTCCAGCTTTCTTTGTTTTGTGATCATTGCTTCTATGTCATTTTGCATATTGATTATTAAAATGATTTCCAGATATCGTTCACATTCTAATCATTTTGGATCACTAAACCATGGGTAATGTAGTCTAGCCCTTTATACGATGGCTTTTTATGTAGATACAAATACAACTTTTTAACCCTTTCTTGATCATGTCTTAGGAGCCCAAGGCTATGGATAGTTGTTGATCTATGCTGATCCCTTAGCAAATAGTCTGTAGATAAAATTTAATAACGTGAGGATAACTTTTAGTCAATTACTCAAAACTGAAAAACATTATGCCTGAGAATGATGAAGCTTGCTTCAGCTCATACAAGGCACTCTTAATGTATTTTATGTACGATTTGTATAGAAAAAGCTTGGATGAATTTTGGAATACATGGCTTTAAAAGCCTTAATTGCGATTTAGAGATAATCATGTTTTAGATCATAGTTTATTTACATCCATGAAGTTCTCCTCATTTACATCCACAGAGTTCTTCTCTGGCGTGAACTTCTGGCATGTTGAGAGATGACCATGTTTCTTTCAATGGATACTTGAATGCTGAATGCCGAATGCCATGCCTAGTGGCTGTGTTGGCGTGCACTATTGAATTGAACTGCAACTATTAATTCAATCAAACTGGAAATCAGTGAAGTGTGGTTACCTTAGTATTCATACTGATGGACGAGTCTCCAAATATCAATTTTGTCACTTTCAAGTTAGACTAGAGAGGAACGTAACAGCAATTGAGCAGTTTCCAATTTTTTGAGATGAACTGGTTCATTCGAGTTGGTAGTCATACTGATGGAATAGTACTTACCAGTGTGTCAAATATTGTGATATTTTCAAAATCTTGTGGTAATATCGCAAAAAAGCACACCAAATGATATTGGTGTGATATTGTTGCGAGAGTTTCAAAATATTGGCAGATTTTAAAATGTTATCATAGGCAAAAAATAGTAAAAGCATCAAGAAATTTGTGTTATAAATATATATGTCCATATATATAAATTTAAGATTTATTTAATAACTTACAATAAATAATTTTAAATATTTTTTTTTTGGCTAGATTTTCCTGATAATATCCTGAGAAAAACCTTAAAATTTGAAAATCTCCCTAGAAATTGCTGAGAACTAGATTTGTCAGTAGGGCACTGACATGTTATTAACAATACTGGGGTATTCGGCTTAAGAACAGAGGTCTCTTCAATTTCTCTGAGATGGCAAGAAAACTGTAGGATTAATGGAATAGTCAAGGGTATATTAGGATGCATAAGTGAATTGAATTGCAACCAGTCAGTTTTAATGATCAGGAATGATTACTACAATTAGGGTGCATTTTCGTGCTATATCAAATTGAATTGCAATCATATGGGTGCATGTTATTTTGGAATGACTTCTCTTCCTGTCTCCTGCAGATGAGGCCAAATGCATTAGTGAAGAGGGTACCGGAATGGTTGTTAGTATTCTGCTGCGTCCAAGCCTGTAACCTTTCAGAAATTGAAACAATGGTTTCAGCAATAGTCGCTTTCTTGAAATATGTAAGTTCATGCTTTCCTAATGTAAGAAGGAAAATTAATGGTAATCCAAATTTTCTAATCAATGCATCATGTTTCCCCCAGCTGATTTTATTTCATGTTAAATAAAATCATCGGAAACACTTGTGTACCAGAAGTTGATTAATTTCAGAGTCATGTAGACCACAGCCCTCCCCGCACAGCTTGATGTGCCCATGTGGCATGCCTTTGTGAGATTCAGGCCATCCATCAAGTGGGTCCCACCTTGAGAGAAGCAACATACATTATCAGGACCTGCTCAGGTGTGATGTTGTTTTTTCTCCATTATCCTAATCTTAGTGTTTTTTTTTTTTTTCTATTTATTTTATAACCACCAAATTTCTGCTCGAGTCAGGCGAGTCTTTGAGTCGACCCAACCTGACCGAACCTTGAAACGAGTTGGGTTTTAGGGATTTTAAACTTGGCTATTGGACTATATGGATGTACTGTTTGACCAACTTGGGCTGCATGATCTCTGGTCCACAGAGTTGGATCATTTAGGAGAAAATAGTTTCCAAAGATAGATTCCTCTTTCACTTTAGTAGTTTACTAATTCATTTATTGTTCCCTTTCTCAAATTGAAATTTGTTTTGGGTGTGTTTGGTTACACCAAATATCATAATATATCATGATTAATCAGTCTAATTCGGTGCAAAATATAATGAAATTTCTAGATATTTGGCCCAACTAAACCAGATTCCAAATTGGAGACCCCATTGTATCACCCGTTTAATTATTGGGCCTTAACATTCTATTCTGGCCCATCTCTAGCCCATTCTGAATTGGGTCTTTGATTTCAGGCCGAACCATGCTGATTAGTGATTAACATAATAACGGGCCTGTTCTCCGTGGGATCTACCATTATGTATGTGTTATATCCACGCTGCCCATCCATTTTGTGAGATCATTTCAAGGCATGGGCCCAAAAAATGAGTTAGAGCCAATGCTCAATGACGTTTATTTGCCATCCAACCTGTTCATAAGGTCACACAGATCTGGATGAAGGGAAAAGACAAATACAAGCTTGATTTAAAACCTAAGTGATCAATGGTAGGCATTTAATCCCCACTGCTTTCTGTGGTGCCGTCCACTTGAGCTTTGGATCTGTCTCTTTTTGGGGGCCATGCCTTAGAATGATCACTCAAAATGGATAAACGGTGTGGATATGACACATGGATCATGGTGGGGCCCATAGAACTTGGTGACGCATCCCTCGGTCAACCCAGCGGCCCTGCTCGTTGCCACCCGAAGAAGCTAAATCGTCACAAGGAAGCATTCATGCTGAATACTCCTCTTGAAAGCTGGTGCCGTGTTTTGAATTCAACAGTCCCAGTGAAACAATTTTAGAATATGGGCTGGCTAAAACTACCAACGAGATTTAATCCAGGCCGTTTGTGGGGTGGGCCCCGGAATTTGTTCTGGAGCCCAGAGATCAGGCTGGAACAATCAATCAATTGTATGCCTCGACGGTACGAAATCGGATTTTGTGTTGAGTAATTACTCACTACGCTTTTATCGTACCGAGTAAACTCTGTTGGTCCCACCGTGATTGTATGTGGTTTATCCACGCCGTTCAACCGTTTTTTCATATCATTTTAGGGGTTGAGCCCAAAATTGTTGCATATCCAAAGCTCAAGTGGATCACACCACATAAAACAGTGGGAATAATGATTTCCACCGTTGAAACCTTCCCAGGGCCCACAGTGATGTTTATTTATCATCCAACCTGTTCATAAGATCACACAGCCATCGATGGATGAAGGGAAAACACAAATATCAGCTTGATCGAAAACTTCTTTAGCCCCAAGGATTTTTCAGCGGTAGACGTTCAATTCACACTGTTTCCTGTGGTGTGGTCCACTTGAGCATACAATTGTATGTACTTCAGTTTTGGGCTCAACGCTTAAAATTATCTGTTAAAATGGATGGACGGAGTCGATAAAGTACATAATGCACGGTGGACCCACAGAGTTTACTCAGTACACAATCCGCTTCCTGGCTAAATACCTATGATAGTCTTACACCATTAAAAAAAAGAAAAAGAAAGATGGTGACTGAGCCTCCTCGTACGATGCACTGACGTAGAGCAATCCAGACCATTCAAATTGTGGTCCCATTGTGAATGGGTCATATATCTAAATCACATAGGTCAATCAAGGACGTGGATTAGCTTCCCCCAATGGGGAGCTAAGTGGGGTCCATTTTGATGTCCGTGAGAAGTCCACCCCGTCAATGGACCAAAAAATGAGGCAGATCCAAAACTTAAGTGGGCCGTGCGACAAGAAAAAGTGGGTAATAAAATGGCTGCCGTTGAAACCTCGAGGGGTCGACGTTGATGTGTATATGCCATCCATACGGTTCACAAGGTAATTCTTACCTGGATGAACTGAAAATACAAAAATATTAGCCTGATCCGAAACTTCTGTGGACCCACGAATGTTTCAATGGTCGTCGTTCAATCTTCACTATTTCCTGTTATGTAGCCCACTTAGGTTTTGAATCTGCCTCACTTTTGGGCATTTGTCCTAATATGAGCGGGTAAAAACGGATGGACGGGGTGGATTTCTTACAAGCATCATAGTCGGCTCCACCTGGCTTCCTTTTGCAGGCAATCCACGTCTGACAATCTATCTTTCGGCCACCGAATGGATGGCTCAAAGCAATAGTGAGTCATACGTTCCAAGTTGAGTCGCGATTTAAGCCATCATACCAACGTGAGTTACATCAGCATTTTCGTTTGAAAAAGGCAGTAAGCTGATGCTGGAGTGGTATAGACTGTCTGATGTAGAGCGGGTCGCAGACAATTTTATGGCCAAGATAGATTAAAAAAGGCATGATCATTGACAAAAGTGATCCGGACCACCAGACCTTAGATCGAGTGTATCTCGTGATCCGGAATAAGTTATCTGATGTAAAATATATAATTTTGAGATAGAACGATCTACTTTAGCCAACCAACCCAGCTACGCCGGGTTGCGCAGCCCGGATTTGGGAGAAACTGATGTAGAGCGGGTTGCAGACAATTTCATGGCCAAGATGAATCAGAAAAGGCATGGTCAATGATAGAAGTGATTCGGACTGTCAGACCTTAGATCGGGCGTATCTCGCAATCCGAAATGAGTTATCTGACGTAAAATATATGATTTTGGAGTAGAACGAGCTACTTTAGCCAACCAACCCTGCTATGCCGGGTTGCGCAGCTCGAATTTGCGAAATACCTCTAGATTGATGGTTGTTTTTCTATTTTATTTTCGTTTTTACTATAAATAGTAAGTTTTAGTTTGATTATAACTCTTCATCTGTTGAGCTTTAGGAGTTGTGTCCAACATGAAAAGTGCTTAGAATAATTAGGAGAACGGTTTGGTGAAGCCAAATAGGACACTTACTATTTTTGGTCAGAAACCTTGTGCAAGACATCATGACCGTCTATAAATAGTAAGTTTACTATTTATAGTAAGTCGCGGATTCTATGAGTTTTGGTTGTAGTTTGAGTCTGATTTCTTTCCTGAGTAACTTAGTACGGTAAGCATACTGAGTAAACTCTGTGGGCCCCTATGTCATTCATACATACATTATATCCACTCCGTCCATCTCTTTTAACACATAATTCTAACCCTTTATGCCAAAAATGGAGTATATCAAAATCTCAAATGGACCACACCAGCAGAAACTGTGTGAATTGAACATCTACCATTGAAAATTTCTTGGGGACAATGGAGGTTTTAGATCAAGCTGATATTTTAAAGGGATGTAAACTCGTTTTTATTCATTCATCAATTAATTTCAAATTTTATTAGAATTTATTTCTATTTTTCTGCTTTCTTTCCTCATGAATTCGAGAAGTCTCTGTGAGGAATCCGGAGAAGCTCTATGGATTCAGAGTAGTTATCCTTGAGGAAGACGGTGATCGGCCTCATCACGTTCATCCCTGCATCACTGTCGAAAATCAGAGTAGCGATGGCATGCTTGATTGCTCATGATCGGTCCAAACTGCGATCCGGACAGTGGTCTAATGCCATTTGTAGTTACCATCATCGTCAAAGCCTTATCTCAAATTAAATTAACTGGGGTCAACCACATGAATCCTACTATTCCATACAATAGAGAATGGCCATTTGAAAATATTATGATAATAACCGTGATAAATAGATTACACGACGAGATTTTGAACTCGGAAAATGGTAAAAAGGAAAAAAAAAAAGAAGAAAGAAAGTAATTTCTTTTGTCAAAATTTATAAATTAACTTAAAATATTATTATATTTGGTGAGATTTTTCCAATGATAACCTAATAAAAACCTCAATATGTAAAAATCTCCCAAGAAGTAGAAACCACACTACAAAAGATACGCTTTCTCACTTTCACGTACAAAAGCACAAAAAAAAAGAAAAAAACGAAGAAGAAGAAAACTTAAACAGATCGTAGTGCAAAGATAGGAAACTGGCACACATGCAACATGCAAAATTGAAGAACTTGTGGCAAGCAAAAGTTCTCAAGCAGAGAGCACGCTTGATTCCCTTTCGACGGCTTTCTTGAAGAAGCTATCCTCTTCCAATACCATCTGAACAGGCAAGAATCCCAGCCCATTTGCCATTGCAAGCATCATCTTCTTAGTCTCCGCCCGAAACTCTTCCAAGTCGACGGACCCATTGCGGTCATGATCGAACTGGATGAAAAGGGAACGGTAGATGAGTGCAATCTCATCAGGATTCGACTCCACAACGTCAATGCCAAAGTGGGTCTCTAGGACCCTTAGACTCTTTAGCTCCTCCATCATTTCTGTGTAGGATAGGAGACCATCGTGGTCTGTGTCGAGGTTTCTGAAACGTTTATCAACGGAGACATTGAAGGCTTGCTCGTCCTCCACGAATGCACGGATGGTGGCGCCATCTAACACTTCTACACTCATCTTCTCTCTCTCTCTCTCTCTCTCTCTCTCTCTCTCTCAAATTGTAAGTTGATAGAAAACACTTAGCTAAGAAGATGGGAATGGAGATCTTGGCTTGAGAGAGGGGATTTTGGGTTTGTTTTTATAAGTCTCTGTGTGTGTTGAAGAGAGAGAGAGAGAGATGTAAATCAGCTGGCTGGTTGCTTGTTGTTTGAACTTCTTTACTGCTTGTAAACTAGGTTTCAGATGGCCGCTTGTTTCGATCTTGGTCGGTACGTTTTTACGGAAATTATAGGGTGGAGGCGTGCATATCATAATATGGTAGAGAGATCCTTGCACCATCTAAGTGGAAGGGTCCACAGCCAATCCGGACTGTACATCTGGTGCACCCTACCATGGATGGCTCATGCGTAAAAACACAAAAAAAGAGAGGATGTTTCCCGAACGTTTAATTGGTGGCCTTCAGATGGACAAGGAAAATTTTAGAAAGGGACGGCTCAGATTTTGACAATAGTATGGTTTATGAGTCATAGGCATCTATAGTTGGACGGTCCTGATCCTTCATCTACTAGGCCATGTGGATGGTAGATGGGGGATTTATAAGCTTTATTAGGTAGAAACGACTCTATCATCAGTCCTTTCAATTCAACGGCAAAAAAGCAAACCCGGTTTCTTCCTTGTGTCTCGGTAACATGGAAAATTACATGGATTGGGTCATTGATTCCTAAAACGCTCCTTTCTTGATATTTTATGGTGATGGTAATCTTATGTTGTTTAAACTATGGTGTCTCATCCATTCTACGCGTCGAAAACTTTAACGGCAATCCATGGCGTACAGTTGTGTGGTCTGTTCTTGTTGGAGTCAATTCCTCGAAGTGACTGATACGATAGGTCAATCCCCACCATCCATTTGTGAGCTATCAATTGAAGCGTTAAAAGTTAAATAATCACCATTTCAAATTCATCCTGTGAATCCATTGTCAATTTCGAGCTATTACCCATCCAAAGTGGGCCTCACAACATTGCCCTCACTTCTTTAGAAGTCTGCCACGTGTACGGTAGACGACACGCCTTCACTGCTTTAAAAGTCTGCCATGTGTTTAGTAGATGACACGTTGTGGCTTAAAATATGGTGGTGAAATATCACCATGGCCTGGCCCAACTATTTTGACCTTTCTACAGAGAATATTTTGACCAAAGACCTCTATTATATTAAAATCGGCTTATTAGCAACTTTTCTGTGGGTGTAAAATAGCTCGTAGGACGCTTTTTTTTTTTTTTCATAGGACGCATCTTAATACTGGCTTAAAAACCAAGCTGATTCACTGCATAATGTCTGTATATCCTACCACCTGAATAAGCCCGAAACGGGCCACACCGGTTCTCACCACTTAAAACGGCTGTTGGGCCGAAGTATCCACAGAAATGGGTTGAGATCCGGTCCATGTATGTTCTTAAACATGGGTGAAATCCTTTTATGGTGCTAATTAGTTGTGTTGGAGTGTTAAAGTTCCTTTATATATATTGATACACCATTCTTTATCGGCTTTTAGAGCAAATGGTGATATGACATGGTAGCAAAGCAGAAGTTCTTGTGTTTGAATCCCACGAGTAACAAACATGCCTCAATTAATGCATCCTCTTCCTTGATATACAAGCATGTCTTTTAGATTTAAAAAAAGAGAGACTTTGGTAGCACAAATTTTTGATAGATATTTAGTGAGTGTTGTTTATGTTTTAAATATGTCAATAATAGAGTTTGTTGATGTCATTAATTAATACACCACTCGATGCCATTGACAAATATTAGATTACATTGGAAAAAATTCAAAAATTCAATATTAGTTGACATTTTAGCATTGCTACTCAATGTTATCGAGGAAGTTTTAATGCCATTGAAGTTTTCAATGGGATGCTGATGCTGTCAAAGGTCCCATTGAGCACGTGTAGAGTTGCGTAAGTGTGGGATTTGTTTCCTATTCCAATTGTGATATTTTATATATCATGTGTAATCGAGATTTGAAAATAGTATAGATGAATAGAAATGGCATTTTAATTCATTATTAAGGGTTTCAAGGGCATACCCAAGACTTGTGAAGTGGATTCGAGGCATGTTCGAATAAGTAATATTCTATCTCATATAATTTCTGCTTTCATATTATATAATATCAATCGCTTTATGCCATAGTTTTTTCTCACAATGATTTTTTCACAAAATTTGAGTTGTTCTTGTTTAGACTTGATTCGCGATTGCCTATACTTTGCTTGATTTGTTTCTACATGCTTGTACGGCACATGGTGAGTGTCCATGTGTGTCTTGATCTTTATCTCTTGTGCTTCTATTTTCTAATGAATGAAAGGATAAGTGATAAACGTTGAAATTTAATGAATAACACGTCCACTAATCACAGGTTAGGATTGTTTGATCATGAATTTTGAGTATAGGACCACTTTAAGATGGGTCCACCAAACAGTTCCCGTGGGACCATCACCAGTGTTCTTATTTGATACTGTTAGTGCGATGGAAGATATGACAAAAATGTACGGATATGCCCTCGAGCAACCCAACTCTTATTTCTCAAAGCACAGATTGAAATGGATACATATTCTGAAAAATTAAAAATTGAAAACAAAAATGAAATTCCTTGTAGTAAAAGCGTTCAACTCTAGTTTTGACTTAAGCAGCGACCATGTTAGATTCCCTTTCAACGGCTTTTTTGAGGAGGCTATCCTCTTCCAACACCATCTGAACAGGCAAGAATCCTAACCCATTCGCCATAGCAAGCATCATCTCTTTAGTCTCCGCCCGGAACTCTTCCAAGTCTACGGTCCCATTGTGGTCGTGATCGAACTGGAGGAAGAGGGAACGGTAGATGAGTGCAATCTCATCAGGACTCGACTCCACAAAGTCAATGCCGAAGTGGGTCTCTAGGACCCTAAGACTCTTTAGCTCCTTCATCATCTCTGTGTAGGATAGGAGACCGTCGTGGTCTATGTCGAGGCTTGCGAAACGGTTGTTGACGGAGACATTGAAGGCAAGCTCGTCCTCCACAAATGCACGGATGGTGGCGCCATCTAACACTTCTACACTCATCTTCTCTCTCTCTCTCTCTCTCTCTCTCTCTCTCTCTCTCTCTCTCTCTCTCTCTCTCTCCCCAAATGTAAGTAGCTAAGAAGGTGAGAACGAAGATTTTGGTTTGAGGGAGGGGATTTTGGGTTCGTATTTATAAGGAGAGAGAGAGAGAGAGAGAGAGAGAGAGAGAGAGAGAGAGAGAGAGAGAGAGAGAGAGAGAGAGAGAGAGAGAGAGAGAGAGAGAGAGAGAGAGGACTTGGTACGTTGAAATCAGGTGGCTGGTAGCTTGCTGTTTGAATTTTTCCATTTCCGTAGTCCTTGACATGGGCACGTTGTTTGGATGGAGGTCGGTCTGGAGGTTCTTACAAATGTTACAGGGTGCATGGTCATATCATAATACGGTTAACAGATCCTTGCATCATCTAAGTAGATACACCTAGTGCATCCTTCCAATGATCGATTCTTCTTAAAAATGGACCATAAAAAGAATGTTTCCAACCCTTCGACTTGTGTCCTTAAGATGAATGGTTAAGAGAAAGCTGAGAAAAAATAATGGGCTAGATAATTCTATTTATGGTTTCTAAATCATCCATGTGGGCCGTCTAGTCAAAATCCACTATTGGACGGTCCAGATCCTTGATCTACATGTCCATGTGGATGGTAGAAGGGAGAGCTGTACTTCTTTTATGATAGTGACGGATCAATCATAAATTTCTTCCATTCAATTGGAGACAAGCAAACGGTCCCATGAAAACCACACGCGTTGAGCTCCCGAGATAGTCAAAAGTCAAACAGCACTTCTCTTGCTGTTCGGTACACTATCACAACGATTGTCTGCTTAAACTCTTTAAGCTGTGGTGTCTCATCCATTCTGCACGTGCCAACCGTTAACTTCAGCCTAAGGTGTCCAATTGTAAAGTCTACTGTGGATGGATCACATCCTGGAGATCAGGCTGATAGAAAAATCCTAACCATCTATTTGTTGGCTATCAACTGGAAAAGTTAAAAATGAAATAATCACCATTTCAAATTCAATCTTTGAATCCAGATGATTACTTGCTTTTGATCATTGAAAATTTCGGGCTGTGTACCATTCATTGTGGGTTCCACAATTTGGGTGGGCCTGATTGCCTTCAAAGTCTGTCTTGTGGTCAGTGGATGAGAAATGCATAACTTGAATAAATGGTGATAAACTTTCCCCAGACTCTAAACGAACTATTTAACCTTTCTTTTCGTAATATATTTTTGACCATAGATACCTATTATTAATGGGCGTAATGATCCCGACCATGCGTTTCTATGGGCGTGAAATGGTCCCGTGGAGGCCATCTCATTCCTCGACGGAACCTATTTTGGTTCATCGCATAATGTCTGTCATTTCTTCCAATAATGGGCCTAAGACCAGACACGACTGACTGCATCAAACACTCATTGCAACTTTTATACAGGACATGTAATTCCTTTCCGTTGGCTGTACTGTAGATGGATTATAATTTAAGAAATTACACTTACATGTATGAGTCTAATGCAAGGAAGGGAGTAGAAAAGGGAAGAGGAACACCGTAATTCTTAATATGATGTGAACTTTGAATCCGCAAGATAGCTCTTGAGTCTATAAGGAGGTAAGGAAATTTTAAATTAATTTATTAAAGTCTGTCTCTAAAATGAGATTATAAAGCTTTAAATAATAAAACACTATCCTAATTAATAATCGTAATGTAAATAAATTGATTTTTTTTTTTAAAATAACAAAAATTATTAAAAATAGAATGTCGTAAATTAATTACGCGGCTGATTTCTAATATGATAAGAATAAAATCCTAAAAAGATATTAAATACTAAAACTCTAATATGAAAAATATACGTCCAATTTAAAACTTATTAAAAATAATAAGTTTACACAATCTGCTTTTGTGAATTGGTTGGCCCCGGATGGTTCATTCTAATCAAAATTCATAGGTTGCGCATCCCGTTACTCATCTTGAATCAAAAGTTATGATTGATTTATGGTTCACACTTTAAACGACTATTTTTCTTAATCCGAAATGAATTTCTTTGATCCAAACATACTTGGGGCCTAGTTACGTCATGCATCAGGAAAGACTAGGCCGGATCTGACAGATTATGTCCGCTTCCATTCGGGCTTCCATTAGTTCATTTGTGTTAGGAATAAGTCTACGGTCCACTCTACATTTGAGTCCAACAGTTCAACTGAAGGTGGTCCCTTATGTAAGAAAGAGAAAAAAAGTGCTGAATGGTCCATATATAACAAAAACCACATCCATTAATTGCTGGTCAACTCATTTAATCAATTGGAATTTGAATATATACACTCACTCCTAATTGGGTACACCATTTCTGATTGAAGATACGTGCTGCCGAGTTTATAGAGATGAGTGTCACCCATATCCTATCTATAGCCCATATGGTCGATCTACATTGAAGAGTTATTTGATACTTTAGTAGTGTGATTGATGATTCACGAGCAGTTGCATTTGTACAAGTATGTAACCCAAATCAAACAATCTAAATCATGGAACCCTTCAAGCGGTTTCCATCATTCAGAGTGAAAGTTTTACACAAGGGAAGGCGATTCATATAGGCTTTGGATTGATTGGCAACTGCTTTTTGAAAGGGAATAGCTAACAAAAAATAATGAGAAGAGGAAATAGCCAACCTCGTGAGGACCCAACCTGGTACCAAAACCAAACCCAACCCGAATTCCTCTATACTCAACCCTAACTCGACCCACCTGACCCAACCCAATTCATACACATGATTATTCCCAATCACTAGCTTTGCATCCCAAAATTAAAATGTTCTCATGGCTAACACTCCTAGAACGCCTACCAACAGAAGAATGCACAATCTCTCAACCAAAAACCAATTTGCACCTCTTCTTCACTTAGCCCCATGTTTTAGGCATCCAGTCACACTTCATATCAGTTTAATGTTACACACCCAATAAAGCAAAGAAAGATTGCAAATTGAGAGGAAGAAGGGAGGATAAGGAACCATGTCATTAACTTAATCATATAAGATGATGGTTAATTTTCTTTAGTTGTAACTATATATCCCAGTTTCCTTAGCCTAATTTTACAATTCTTAATTATAAATTGAATATTCTCCCTTTGCTCTTGTAAAAAAAGGTTAAAGAAAGAGAGTAATTCTTCAACATGTTTTCAGCTTAGTAGTTAGTTGTTATAAAATTAAATTAAGAAAGTTTAGTTCACATTTTTTTATATTAGTTTTTAACGTTAATTTATCGGGAGTTTCTTTCCCCAGCTTCTTCTAAAAAGCTGGTCCACGCTTTTAGTTAAGGAATGAAAAACTTGAAAACTTTAAAAAGAAACTTATACATTTCTTAGGCTTCCCTAAAGAATCTGCAGGTGTATCTACAAAATAAATTTAATCATTAGCCAAGAAATACTGTGCCAAATCTAACATTCTTCGGAAACCTGAAAACAAGCAATGCCTTCTCCAACAACCAAGCAAACCCTTATTAATAGAAAAGAAAAGAAAAACACATTTGTAGTCATTTTAATATAGAGAAATGATATAGTAGGGCAAGTGTATGGAAACTTTCTGATGCACCTGATTGCATTTGGACTAGTTGACGTCCACATCTCCATATCTCCTCCATGGACCATCCATTAGGTCCACTCAAATCTCCTTCTACTACTGTGCAAAAATAAGAGCAAACGGATTATGCTAAATATCAGTCAATAGAGCTACCTTCTATATATGATAATGTCCATCCATTTTTTCATACTATTGATTGGACACTTGAACAATTTTCATTATTCATCAAGATAGGTGGCGTTTTAGTTTTGAAAACGGTGAAGAACTAAAAACAGAGTATTGTTGGTCATCCAAAATTGGAGTAGCCATGGTGGAGTAGACTAGAGATTGGCTAAGTGACTTAGCCAAATAGGTGCAAATTCATGGAGAAAGGGTATTTCTGAGATACACAACCAACCAATGTACACTATGGAAGGCCATAACAAGTTTGCCTGTAAACAAAGTGTTTGGTTGCACAAATATAGAGACCTAAACACAAAACACTCAAACCCTGTAAGAAGCCAATAGAGGTAATCTAAATGCGAACTATTAAGATTGTTGGTTAACCCTCCCAGCAATGAAATTTTTAAATATTATAAGAGATAAAGAGAATACCCGATTCGACAGAGGGATGGAGAGGGAATGAACTAAGATACATCCGAGCTTCCATCACCGGCGGTTTGAAGAGGCCCTTGGTTAGATGACCTGCCGGAGGGACAGGGCTCCCTCGTGGAACAGAATCCCTCCCGACCGGGAACTCCGGAGAGGCCGTTCCCCAAGGAGGTCGGGCCCCAACAGCCCCTCAATTCGAGCAAGAGAAGACAATGGGTACAACATTGTCGTCGGAAACCTTCCTTTCAACTGCTCCCATGAGGAGCACCTGAGGATCTTCATTAGGTACGACAAAGTCCTTGATGTGTTTATCCCATGTTTTCTAGATTCTAGAAAACCTAGGGGTTTTGGGTTCGTCCGATTCTCATACGAAGATGATGCGAGAATCGCCATCGAAGTGCTTAACGACAAGAAGATTGACGGTAGGGTGGCAACCATCTGTAAGGCCAATCCAAGGTCTATTAGGAAATCTAATCAAAGTCGGCGTCCGATTCCATCAAGAGAGTCATGCAGGGTAGATGCTCGATCTTTTGCTCAAGTGGTCGCCAACAGGGGCCGCTGCTGCTACTCTTCCTAAGGGAGGTCCCACTGATGGGTTCAGAACAACAGATCAGTCTTATACCTCAATTGATTATGAGGCAAATGTAAGAATGAAACTCAAAGATTTGCAGCTTGGCTTGGTGGGTGTCGCCTCAGACCCTCAGACCTCGATTCTCCATCTTATTGGAGCAATTAGATCATCCTAGTTTACATCTTTAGCCATAGACGTGGCTAGACTCTCCCAATTCCTGTTCCTCATTGTGTTGAAGTCCAAGGAAGACCTATTGGAATTCATGGATGATTCCTCTTTGCTGAAATCGATGGGGCTAGAAGCCCTCTATCCATGGTCATAACACAATGAGAGACGAGAAGGGGGTGTGGATCCACTTATTCAGCATTCCTACCCATGCATGGATGGAATTGGTAATCGTTGACCTTGCTAGCTTCTTTGGGGAGGTTATCCAAATCGACACCAGCAAGATTTTTCAGGTGTATGCGCGGATCAAAGTCAGCCTACAACTAGGTGCTGACTTATAAAAAGTCTTAAATCTTATTGTTTTGGAAGATAGCTTCCTCATTCAGGAGAAAATCGAGCAGTGCCCAGTCATTGGGCGCCCCTCTCGGGAAGGGGTGCAGGAGAGCACCAAGGAGTGGGTGGCCAAATGCTTTATTCATGATAGCCATAATCGATGTTCGGTTTCCCATCAGGTGCTCAAGAGAATGCCGAAGAGAGGTAGATTAATAGGAAGGATGCTCAGTCTCTTGCTAATCATGTGCATATCTCACTAGGTGTTTGCGTCAATGCTAGTGTTACGAATAAGCCAGTTAATGTAGCCGCTTAGGAGGTAGCAGGGGAGTCTGTCACCAGATTGTCATTCCACCCGCATTATGTGGGATCTACTGCCGACAACGCAGCCACAACTAAGCATCAGTTGGTTCAACCGGTCATTGAGGAGGGTCCCCATTCAGGGAGCGAGGCAGCTTTGGTTTTCAGCACATATCTACTGGTTTGCACGTTAGGGGGCTCTCATATGTCGCCCATAGTTAGTATCACATGCAGGGTACTAGGATTGAAGAGATGTCCTACTACCCTCTGTCCTGTCTGGCCTCCCCTGTCAAGACCAGCAACAGGGGCTGCGTCGGTTTGGAACGGGAACCTCCAGGTTGGCCCATGCCTAGAGCTATGTTAGTGGGATGCTCCCTCACAAGAAGGTCTAAATGTTGTGATGATAGGGACGACTCATCCCCTTGGGATTTCGTGTTCGAGCCCCCAAATCCCTATCTCCAGCAACCCAAAGTTCGCAAGATATGGTGAGAGAGGTCCAAGAAGTTGGCCTCGAAGTCGACCTCTCCACTTTCTTCTATGTAGAAATTTTGGATGGGATTGACAATGGTGGCACATGGGACTTTGTAACCCATCCGAACTTGTCCAAGAAGATGGTCCTGTTCTAGCGGACCATCATCGAGACTATGAGCATTCAGCCTCCTGTTGCTGCTGTCCCAGCATCCCCACAGCCAGCCTCCTCCCCCCCCCCCCCCCTCCTGGAGTAGCCAGGTAGGCCGGTTTTGAATATGTCTAGGAAGAGAGGGCACCCTCGGGCAGGGATTTCTTCGAGTGAAAATTGGAGACAGAGGCTACGAAGAAGTAACAACAGGGCCATGATTTCAAGGTGTGTGACTGATGAGTAGCTTCCTCATCTGGAACGTCCGTGAAGTTGGTAATAGGCCAACTATCTCTTCTCTTAAAAGGCTTATTTCTAAGCACAACCTGATTTTTATATCTATTCTGGAGCCTATGCTTCAAGAAGGTAAAAGAGTGGCGATGGGCCTGAAATTAGGCTTTCACTCTTCCCTCCACAATGGGGATTTGGGAGAAAAAATTTAGATATTTTTCAACAGCCCAATCTAGCTATCCTTTTTGTCTGCCTCTAACCAAATGCCATCTATTTTAGTCTTTCTGTCAAAATTTCAGTCCCCTTTTTAGGTGTCGATTGTCTATGCAAAATGCAACTGGTATTTAAGAAGAGGCCTCTGGAAGATATGTTTACCCCGTGTCCAGATCATTGGCGGGCCCATGGGCCGTGTGTGAAGACTTCAATGCGGTGACTGAAGCCTCGGAAAGACGGAGCGGTAGGTCCTTGGACCAAGCTAACGCTGACGAGTTTATAGAGGTCATTCATTCGATAGGGTTGATTGATGTGGGATTCTCTAGCAATCGCTTCACTTGGTGTAATAACCAGTCAAGTACTGTGAGAGTATGGGCCAGATTGGACAGAGTTTTGCTGAATGCTGACTGCCTGAGCTCTTTCTAGAGATTTCACGTCGAGCACCTTCCTCATTTTTCCTCTAACCACGTGAATCTCCTCCTCTATTTCTCTAATCAGCATATCAGGTCAGTTGTCAGGCCATTTAGATTCCAACGAATGTGGATGCAGCATGCTTCATTTCTACAGGTTGTGAGAGCTGCTTGGGAGGGTGTCGCCTCTCCTTCCCCGTTGCTGAACGTCTAGTTGAAACTTATGCAGGTGAAAGCGGTGCTGAAGCTTTGGAATAAGCAGGTTTTCGGGGGTGTCTTCAGGCTTGTGCAACAGGCTGAGCCTGACCTGGAGGAGGCTGACGCCAAGCTTTAACATGCCTCAGCTAGCGATAGGCAGAACGTGGGTGCCCAACATGAGTTTGTGGTGGTGCAACAGAACCTTTTCAAGGTTGAGCTCATGGCTGAAATCTTTTAGAAGCAGAAGTCCAGAATCAATTGGTTGGCAGAGGGTGACAAGAACACCGGGTTCTTTCACACCTCAACAAAATGTAAGCAGAGAAAAACTAAAATCAAGGCTATAGAGCTGGAGACTGGCGTGTGCGTGGCTAATCCTGCTGACATTCAATTAGAAGTGGTCAAGCACTTCCATAAGATGTTCAATGGGGGGTATCCACTAGTCCACTCCTTCGCTGTAGCCCCTCCTCTTTGTGCTACCTCGTATCGTCACTCCAATGGATAATGAGCAGCTAATGCGTCCCTTGTCTCAGCAAGAAGTCCACCAGACAGTCCTATCCCTCGCCATTGACAATGCTGCCAGCCCTGACGGATTTTCAGGGTCCTTCTTCGTCGGTTGCTAGGAGATTATCGGGCAAGACTTGCTCTAGGTGGCTATTCACTTCTTTGAGGGCGGGGACTTTCCCAGGGCTTTTACCACGTTACTGATCTGTCTTATCCTAAAATCCCTGACCCCTAAGAAGCCATCGGATTATCGGCCTATCAGTTTGTGTAACTGTGTGTATAAGATCTTTATGAAGATTATTTCGGCCAGGATGGCCTCGATGCTTCCCACCCTGATTTCCCCTAAGCAAGGCGCCTTCATCTGGGGGTGTAACATAGTAGGAAATATCGCCTTAGCCTATGAAACTTTCAGAGAAATCAACAGAAAGGTCCGCGGTGGAAATCTAGTGTTGAAGCTTGACATGAAAAAAGCGTGTGACTGTGTTAATTGGGATTTTTTGAAGCTATTGTTGGAAGGTTTTAGCTTTATCTCCTCCTGGATCTGGCTAGTTGAAAAATACTGGGCTAACTATTGGTTTTCAGTCCTTGTTAATGGAGAGGCTACCAGTTTCTTCAAGTCCTCTAGAGGGTTGAGGCAAGGTGACCCTCTCTCGCCCAACCTATTTATCATTGCTATCGAAATTCTCAGCCTAGGGATCAAGGCCTTGGTGGAACGTGAATCCTATAAGCATTTTAAGTTGAAGAGAGGTTGCCCGCTCGTCTCTCATCTGCTTTACGCAGATGATACACTACTTTTCTTGAGTTGAAGTGTTGCCTCGTTGAATGCTATCAAGGTGTTTCTTCAAGCCTATCAAGAGGCGTCAGGATAAAAGGTTAATCTCCAGAAGAGCTCCTTCCTGTGCTCCAACAAGCTCCCTCAATCCAGAATCAAATCTATTGAGAATCTGCTGGGGGTCTCCAGATCTACCTCAGGCCCAATGTACCTGGTGGTCCCCTTGTATTCAGGAAGAGTGAAGAAGGCCCTATTTTAGTCTTTGATCGATAGGGTGCTGATTGGAAGGCAAAAGTCCTTTCTCAGGCTGGTCAGGCCATCTTGATCAAGCACCTTCTCGGGAGTATTCCCGTGCACTCCATGGCTGCTGCTCATCTTCCTGCGTTAGTTATTGGGGATTTGGAAAAGCTCTTCGCCTCCTTCTTTTAGGGTTGGTCGGACAGTAAACACAAAATTTAATGGACTAATTGGAAGGCTATCACCACCCTTAAGCAGGAAGGTAGTCTAGGCATCAGGAATTAGAAAGAGGTCATGCAAGTGCTTAGGCTCAAGTTGGCGTGGGCTGTCCATCATGGCAAGTGTCCAAGCCTTGGGGTCACATGTATGCGGTCCAAATATGCCCAAGACATCCTCCCCAATGCCGGTGGTAGGAGCTCGGTTCCAGCATCCCGGCTTTGGAGGAGCATCAGGGCGCTTCTGCCGCTACTAAACGGGCTTGTCCAGTTCCACGTCGAGCAGGGTGGCACAAATCTCTGGTCTACAAACTGGACCGGGCTGAGTAGGCTTGACTCCCTCCTGGAGAGCCTAATCCCTCCAATCTTGTGCTCCTTGAGGACATGTGACTTCATCGACGTTGACGGCCCCCTCCCTCCTTTGTATGTCTTCTCTTATTTACCCCAGGATACCATTCATTTCTTGTTCCAGGGTGGGTTCTGTGTTTCAAAGGATGTTGTTGAGTGTTTTTGGCCGTTCGAACCTTCGGGTTCCTTCTTAGTTAAGTCAACTTGGGAGAGGTGTAGGCAGAGAAGTCAACAGAAAGGGTGGGTGAAGTGGGTTTGACAAGTTAAAATGTCCCTGAAAATCTCCCTATTCATGTGGAGGTTACTGTGTCAAGCCATCCGTATGGACTCTCATGTCTAATCCAAAGGGATCCAGCTCATGTTGTCCTGCGTCTGCTGTGAGGGCTCCATGCCCTCCCGCACTACTATGAATCACTAGACCACCTTTTCATCAGGGGTGCCCTTGCGTCTACAGTTTGGAATTTCCATGTTCTCACGCTAGTATCTCAGAGAGTCTCCTCCAGACTACACCTTTGGTGGCTTCCCTCCCTCTCCAGCAGGCGGTTTAGAATATGGCAGGGGCTGGTCCCTTGTTTCATTCTCTGGGAGGTCTGGCGTGCTAGAAATGCGGCCAAATTTGAGGGTCTCTCGTCGCATCCGTCAGTAGTTATCGCTCACATGAAGTGGTGGCTCGCCTAGGTGCATTACAGCTCCGTTTCTCCGTCTTGCTCCTCCTCACTGAATCACGGTTTGATCGCAGAATTGGGCATTCCTTTGTGCAACCCATCCGGCCCTGTTTTTCAGGTTGTGAAGTAGAGAAGACCGCGACCAGGTTAGATCAAGCTAAACGTGGACGGCTCCACTCTAGGGAACTCAGGAAGGTTCGAGGGTGGTGGTATTTGCAGAGGGGCCACCGGCTCCTTCCTTTTTGCTTTCTCCGCGGGTTTAGGGGTGGGGACGAACTCTATGGTCAAGCTTTGGGTTGTGTACCTTGGTTTGCCTTTGCAATATTAATTTGAGGTTGATTGAGTCAGACTCCATGTTGGTGGTATCGATTCTAAACGGCTCTTCTCGAACTGGCAGTGGAAATACTGGCTTCAGAGGATTCAAAGGTTACGTGAGAGGGTCAACGTGTTAGGCCGTTTATGAGTTGAGCTAGCTAGAAAAACTTGCTCAACTCGACTCGAGTCAATTCGAATTAACTCGGTTTGAATGGTCGACTCAGGCCGAGTCAAGCTAATTATTTGAAGCTCGAGTTGAATTGAAGCCGAGTTCGACCAGGGGGCATTTCAACTCGACTCGAAGCTCAAACTCGAGCTCGACTCGGCTCGATTAATAAATATATTAAAGTTGTGGGGAATGTGGAGAAAGTTGAATTGGGATCTCTATGTTTTCACCCCAACAACGAAGAGTTTGATGTCGGTGTTGACAATCTCTTGAATCCAAAATGGTATATTGTATGGAGCACTCACATGAATAGACATATCCTTCTTGAATATGTTGTGAGCTATGAGTCCTCAGATCATTTGTAAGGTAATAGAAACTGTGCTTTTGTCTGATGAGCAACAATACAGGTGAGTCCCACTTTTCTGTGATCCCAGATTTGTTCAAAATCCTATCCATTGGAAAGTATGGCCTTAATGATGGGTAATTCAGAACATACAATTGAGGATACTTTTGGCCCATGGTTCTTCTATCATAGGGCCCATACCGATGAATTTTCTGGACTACTAAAAGATGGGCTACACCCTGTTTCGGTTGCTGGGTCAAACCAAAAATGAATTTCGCTTGGTGGAGCATCATGTAAAATGCCTCTTAAAATTTTTTTATTTAGCTTCTCTTCTAAATCAATCTAGGAGGATCAATAATAGAATCCATTAATTACTTTCTCACCCAACAAGTTCGAGCTCGACTCAACTCGAACCACTAGCTCAACTCAAACTCGACTCAACTTCTATGTATGGTTTCTAAATCATTCACATGGAAAGTCAATTTATATACCCCTAGGTGGATGGTCCTGATCTTTCATCTACCTGTTCATGTGGATGATATATGGGAGGTCTATAATCCTCTTATGATAGACACGTCTCTATCATAAGTTTCTTTAATTAAATTATAGAAAGCAAACGGACCGAAGGCAAACCACACGCGTTGCGTCCCTTAAGATAGTCAGAAGTCATACCGCAATGTTTGGTTCCACAATGGTGATTTTCCCGCTTATATTATTTAAGTGTGGTGTCGCATCCATTCTGCACGTGTCAACCGTTAACGTCAATCCGAGACGTCCAATTATAAGGTAGAAATGTTGATTGAGCACATCCTAGAGATCAGGCTAATAGAAAAATCCTAACCATCCATTCGTTGGCTAGCAAATGGAAAAGTTTTTTTAAAAAAAACCATCACCATTTCAAATTCAATTTCTGAATCCAGATGACTAATTTCGTTTGATCATTGACGATTCGGACTGTGCTCCACCCACAGTGGGTCCCACTATTTAGGCGGACCGGATTGCCTTAAAAGTCTGCCTTTTGTACAGTGGATGAGACACCACTGTTAAAGAAATGGTGGCACTTTCACCAGTCTTACGCAACTATTTCAACCCGTCTTCAGAATATATTTTTGACCACAGACATCTATTATTAATGGGCCTATCAGCATCCTAACCGTGCATTTCTGTGGGCGTAAAATAGTCCAATGGAGGCCATCTCATTCGTGGAGGGAACCTATGTCGATTCATCGCATAAGGTTAGTAATTCCTTCCAATGGGCTGCAGGCCCGAAACGAGCCACAGACGGTCTGACCGGAATTGGAAAGGCTATTGGGCCCTACAGCCCCCAGTGTAAATTCAGTTTATGGCTCCTGATTAGCGGATTGGACCATCCACTCGATATAAATTTTGGTACAGGACGTACATGTAATTCCTTTTCATTGGTTACATTAATTGTAGATGGATTATAATCCAAAAAATTACACTTACAAACCCAACAGAGCAGTTGTGGGTAGGCATAATGTAAGAATGAAAAAAGTAATGAATGGTCCACATATATATATATATATATATATATATATATATATATATATATATATATATATATATATATATATATATATAACGCATCCTTTAATTGCTGGTCAGGTCATTTAATGAATTGGGCTTGCGTTTATACCCTCTCCATGTTGGGTCCATCGTTCCAACAGTTCTGATTTAAGGTACATGCCACGTCTATAGATATGAGTGTCGCCCATATCCTAACTATAGTTATGTTCGATCTACATGAAAGACATATTTGATACTTCGGTAGTGTCATGGATGATACTATGGTAATTCAAATCAAACTATCTAAATCATGGAAACCGGTCGCCATCATATTCAGGGCATTTGCGGCTATGAATGGAACCTTTCTGGCATCAGCCGCAATTAAAAAATGGTCACATAACAGTAACGGTGGGAGCTATCATGCGAAATAAGACTCCATTAGGAAAATAAGGAAAATGCCTGTAATGGGCCATTATAATGATATTGGGTTAGACACATTTTGTTCCTTTAAAACAAAGTTAACTATTAAGGGAGCTGTGATGGCTGCTATGACCCGTATCATAATTTCCCACTTGGACTCAAGTCATTTTAGCCTCACCATGCATGAATTGACCGATGGTTCATCCATCTTTAATGTAAAATTGTAGATGGTTTGTTTCATTCCTCCAAATGTTTATTTCTATATGCATATGTAGCCCACTTGATTGAATTATAGATTAGGAACATTTTAGTAGGAGATGGGTTTTATCAATTTCCAGGCCAGGCTGACCAATTTTTTTCAGGGTTCAGCTTAGGCATCGAGTCGTAAATGTTGGCTAAGATGAAATGCGGCCCATTGCTACCCCTAATTTTTTATTTTTTACGCACCTTGCAATAACGGGAGTTTTTATAAGATGTGTTTGAGTAACTTTTTCTTAGAACGTGTTGTCTTTATTTTTGTAAAGGTTCCTTATATCCAACAGTAATTGGCAATATAAGCACCCTTGAACCACATCATTATTGCCTTATTGGAGGATTTGGCAAGCAAATTGGGTTGGATTCGTATCCAGATCTTACTCACCGAACCATTGTCTCTTTACTATTTAGAAAGGAAAGAACATTTAGAGTGCTCTCTTTCTCCGTTTAATTCTGGAGAGGTTTGATCGATTGAATATGGCTGATGATACATAGATGAAAATATCATTTCAACAACCTATTAATAGAAGGGGGCAGCAGTAGCTAAACCCATCACAATTACCCATCAGGAATCTCGTCCACATTTAATTGAAGTAACGTGGACACATAATACATCTAAGCGCACCACCCCATAATGTGTCTGAACCGATCCACACTTTTAACAATCTTGAGATAGAAGAGTTGGAACTCAATGGAGGCAAATGGTCCATTCCTTTGGACTCCATACAAATAGACACATCTCTAATTTGCTTGATTTGCATATGCTTTGGTCAATTCCTACTCCCTGCACACATGCCAACAAGAGCCATGATGTCCATCAATTGGGTCCCACCGTATGTGTGTTCTACTAGAGAATAAGCAAGTCTATGTAAGAGTCCTATTAGGTGGGCCACACATGATCATCAGCTTAGATCTGACCGTTGGATTATTGGTTGTTGAAACATTTTAGTATTATTACTCAATGTCATTGAAGAAGTTTTGATGCTATTGAGGTTTTCAATGGGATGACAATGCCGTTAAAGGTTACATCGAGTGCGCACGTAGAATTGTGTAAGTGTGAGATTTATTTCCTATTTCAATTGTGATACTTTATATATCATGTGTAATCGAGATTTGAGAGTAGTTTAGATGAATAGAAAGGACCTTTTAATTTATTATTAAGGGTTTTAAGGCCATACCTAGGACTTGTGAAGTGGATTTGAGGCTTGTTCGAACCAGTAATACTCTATCTCATGTAATTTCTACTTTCATAGAATATATCGGTCGCTTTATGCCATAGTTTTTTCCTGTAATAATTTTTCCACATAAAATTTGAATTGTTTTTGTTTGGACTTAATTGTACAATTGTATCTACTTTGCTTGATTTATTTCTTCATGCTTTCATGGTTCCCCAACAGTGAGTTGACACGTGGTGAGTGTCCATGTGTGTCTTGATCTTATCTCTTGATTCTTATGCTTCTATTTTCTAATGAATGAAAGGATAAGCGATAAAGGGTCGAAATTTAATGAATAATACATCCACTAATCACAAGTTAGGATCGTTTGATCATGAATTTTGAGTATAGGACCAGCTTAAGGTGGGTCCACCAAACAGTTCCAGTTGGACCATCACCTGTGTCCTTATCTGATATTCTGTCAGTGGGATGGAAGATATGACAAAAATGTGTGGACAAGCCCTCGAGCAACCCAACACTTAGTTCTCAAAGCATAGATTGAAATGGATACATATTATGAAAAATTAAAAATTAAAAACAAAAATTGAATTCCCTAAAGTCAGAGCGTTCAACACTAGTTTTGACTTAAGTAGCGACCATGTTAGATTCCCTTTCAACGGCTTTCTTGAGGAAGCTATCCTCTTCCAACACCATCTGAACAGGCAAGAATCCTAACCCATTCGCCATAGCAAGCATCAACTCTTTAGTCTCCGCCCGGAACTCTTCCAAGTCTACGGTCCCATTGTGGTCGTGATCGAACTGGAGGAAGAGGGAACGGTAGATGAATGCAATCTCATCAGGACTCGAATCCACAAAGTCAATGCCGAAGTGGGTCTCTAGGACCCTAAGACTCTTTAGCTCCTTCATCATCTCTGTGTAGGATAGGAGACCGTCATGGTCTATGTCGAGGCTTGCGAAACGGTTGTTGACGGAGACATTGAAGGCAAGCTCGTCCTCCACAAATGCACGGATGGTGGCGCCATCTAACACTTCTACACTCATCTTCTCTCTCTCTCTCTCTCTCTCTCTCTCTCTCTCTCTCTCTCCCCCCAAATGTAAGTAGCTAAGAAGGTGAGAACGAAGATTTTGGTTTGAGGGAGGGGATTTTGGGTTCGTATTTATAAGGAAGGAGAGAGAGAGAGAGAGAGAGAGAGAGAGAGAGAGAGAGAGGACTCGGTACGTTGAAATCAGGTGGCACGTTGTTTGGATGGAGGTCGGTCTGGAGGTTCTTACAAATATTACAGGGGTGCATGGTCATATCATAATATGGTAAGCAGATCCTTGCATCATCTAAGTAGAAGATTCGACGGTTAATCAGGACTGTACACCTGGTGCATCCTTCCAATGATGGATTCTTCTTAATAATTGACCATAAAAAGAATGTTTCCAACTCTTCGATTTGTGTCCTTAATATGAATGGTTGAGAGAAATCTGACAGAAAATGATGGGTTAGATATTCCCATTTATGGTTTATAAATATCCATGTGGGCCGTCTAGTCAAATTCCACTGTTGGACGGTCCAGATCCTTAATATACCTGTCCATGTGGATTGTAGAAGGGAGAGCTGTACTTCTTTTATGTTAGTGACAACTCTATCATAAGTTTCTTCTACTCAATTGAAGACAGGTAAACGTTCCCATGGAAAACAACAGGCGTTGAGCTCTTGTGATAGTCAAAAGTCAAACCGCACTTCTCTCTCTATTTGGTACGCTACCACAACGATTGTCCGCTTATATTCTTTAAGTTGTGGTGTCTCATCCATTCTACACGTGCCAACCGTTAACTTCAACTCAAGGTGTTCTATTATTGTAAGGTCCACTGTGGATGGAACATATCTTGCAGATCAAGCTGATAGAAAAATCCTAACCATCCAATCGTTAGCTATCAATTGGAAAAGTTAAAAATAAAATAATTACTATTTCAAATTCAATTTGTGAATCCAGATGATTACTTGCTTTTGATCATTGACGATTTTGGGCTGTGTACCATCCATTGTGGGTTCCACAATTTGGGTGGACTGGATTGCCTTCAAAGTCTGCCTTGTGGTCAGTGGATGAGAAACATAACTTCAATAAATGGTGGCAAAATTTCACCATAGTCTAAATGAATTATTTTGACCTCTCTTTTGGTAACATATTTTTGACGACAAATATCTATTATTAATGGGCGTATTAGCATCCTGACCGTGTGATTCTGTGGGCATGAAATGGCCTAGTGGAGGCCATCTCATTCCTCGACAAAACCTATGTCGATTCATCGCTTAATGTCTGTCATTCCTTCCAATTATGGGCCTAAGACCCGACATGAGGCATAGATTGTCTGATTAGTTGTAAAGAGCTGTTAGGCCCTATAGTCCCCATTGTAAATTCATTTTATGACTCCTGTTAGGATAAAACACTCAATGCAAATTTCATATTGGTCATATAGATTCTTTGTGTTAATTTTATTGTAGATGGATTATAATTCAAAATATTATACTAATAAGTATGAGTATGATGCAAGGAAGGGTGTAGAAAAGAGAAGAGGATGAACGCCTGGATGTGATGTGAACTTTGAATTCCCAGGTGTAATGACTCTTGAATGCATGGGAAATAATAAAATTTGAATTATTTTATTGAAGTCTATCTGTATTTAAAATGAGATCACAATGCTTTAAATAATAAAACATAATTCTAATTAACACTAGTAATGTAAATGAAGGGAAACTTTTGTACAGTAATAAAACTTACTAAAAGAGAAAAAAGAAGAAGCCCATAATGGGCAAATGGTACGTTCTTTTGGACTACATACAAATAGACACGTCTCCATTTTTTTTTTTTTTGGGTTAGCTTATTAGTACACACCGACTTCTGTACACACACTCCGTGTTAGCCACCAGGGATCGATACCAAGACCTTAAGTGTTGAAAGGAGGTATCTCCACTCAGTCTGCTAGCGTCTCCAATTTGTTTGCATTGCATATGCTCGGGTCAATTCCCACTCCCTGCACACGTGCCAACAAGATATACGTGCAAGAGCCACAATGTCCATCAATCGCCCCCCTCCATCCCATATGTGTGTTCTGCCAGAAGAATAGGCAAGTTTTGTCATTAGGCGGGCTGTAAATGCTAACCGTTCCAATCGCAAGAAGGAAAATAATCAAACACCTAAAATACAAGAGATACACTAACTTTTTAGTCGGAAAACCCTTTGATGCGAAAAAACCACAGGATGTGGTCGGCAAAGTATACTACGATATAAGTAATGAAAATACAAGTTTTCTCTAGTCTTAATTAGAGAATTCCGATCATACAAAAAAAAAAAAGAAAAAAAAAAAAGAAAAAAGAAAAAAAAAAAAGAAATCCTTTTTTTGGATACCCAAAATGCATCATCCAAAGATGAATTACAAATAACAATGTAGGAAAATATTTCTTGATCAACTGAAGATTGTATAAAACTCTCAATATAACTAGAGAAGATTGTACAAGGCTGTTGATCTTCTTCAAAAAAACCCATTCTCAAAATGTTGTAAGAATTCTCCGGGTCAAAAAAATAAATAAAAATCTTTCGCTTGAAAAAAGAAGAAGATAAAACTAAAAGTCCAAAATACACCCAGGGCCTCATGTGTTTCGCTCTTTACGCCCACACGTGTGGGTCCCACCTTCACATGAGGAGGGAGCCCCAACACTACAAAGGATCTATTCTTAGCTTCCACTGTTTATCACAGGTTTTGTTATTGTTATTTTCTTTGCTCGGATAAAAGGCATATTTTTAGAATGATAAGCCCCAAAAGTTTGTAAAGTGCCGTTAGGATTTTCAGTCTACACGAGTTGGGGAAAGTGGGGTCCATGGCTCATTCATCCAAACAGAAATGGCCCCCACTGTGGATCGCATGCACCAATCATCCATCCCCCTGGGAGAATTGTAACCCTTCAATAGGTTGTCCACACATGGTGGTCGGGTTAAAATACGGCAGAGGTTTGCTCAACCATTCAAAAGGTTAATACAGCTAGGATCTGTATGATGGAATTTTGGTGTGTTGGCCATCCACTCTGCAGATCGTCTTAGAAATGGGCTTAGGCTTGGGCTTTGTTTAAGAGCCCGTTAGTCTGGTCCTGTTGGATTTAAAGCTGGGATGGCGTCGGGCTATGTTTAAGAGCCTGTCAGCCCAGCCTTTGTTAGATTCTAAGGGGACGTTTGGTGCATGGTATTAGATGGAATTAGATAGGATAGAATTACATTTAGTCCATACAAATTCCATTCAACATTTGGGGAGGATGAAAAAGGTTGGGATTAGATGGGATGAAATTGCTTTTGGTTCCATGCAAGATTTTCATGAATTTCGAATCCACAAAACGTAGGCCCACAGTGATTCATGCATTTATCCAAGCTATTTATTCATATACACCATTTACACGTGAAATGATGTTTATATATGTGTACAAGTGAACTACATCCATTGTGAATTTGGCCTGTTAATTACAATTCCATGGTCTACCAAATAAGATTTTTTAATCCAGTGTTTATCTATGGCAAGAATTTTATCCCAAACATGGGATTGGATGGGTAAAGTACCATGATATCTCCAAACATATAATCATTGTGCAATAACGACGTTAATCCTATCTAATACAACTCAATACCACTTTATTCCATGGACCAAACACGCCCTAAGGGCATTTTTGCCATATAACATGCATGATGTGGCATAGAAAATGGACAGACCAGATCTCCCACAAAAGTGAGCGACAAGTCATAATCATCATGGGCCAGGCAAGGGCCCAGGTTTTACTTTGTGGGCGGGGCTTGGACAGACTTCAGCTGACTCCGGACAAGCACATTGACAGCCCTACTAAGAGCTGATAAAATGAAAATCATATTCCGGCGTCCATCTTTTTTTCTTCCTTTTTTATTTTACGAGGGTCACTACAATCCAAGCGTGGAATGACGGCCTACCCATTGCCAGCCCTGTGAATCCAACTGCTTTATAAACAAAGATTAGCTTTTATTTATTTATTGGGAGGTTAGCTAATGCCATGTGCATGTTGATGGCCGCCTACCCAGATGCGCTAACATAGCACACGTGTTTTTTTTTTTTTTTTTAGATATATATTTTATTTTATAAGCCATAGCTAACCACATGAAAGGCTAAGTTGTCTTTGTTTTCTCCAACTGCATGAGAACTAAAATGGGATAACATGTGGACAATGACATTACTTATATAAGCCTAACTAAACTTTTGCAGCTAGCAGATGATCTGATACTCTTTCATGTTACTTTTTCCTCTAATAAAGGCATTTTAAGAAAATTCTATGGGGTTAGGAAATCTGTGGGATCCACCCTGATGCATGCATTTTATCCATGTTATTCATCCATTTTGAAAGATTATTTTAGATGATGATCTCAAAAAGAAGGTATATTGAAGGCTCAAGTGGACCACATCAAAGGAAACCATGGAGATTGAACACCCACTGTTGAATACTTCTTAAGGGGCCGCAGAAGTTTCTGATCATGGATATCAATGTTTTTCCTTCTTTCATATCTATGTGACCTTACAATGGTCTTAGGAAGGATTGATGTAATGGTGGGCATCATTGTCACCACTGATTCCTATGGTGTGGTCCTCTTGAGCCTTTGATTTACCTCCTTTGAGCTAGGGGTGCACATGGTTCGGTTCGGTCCGGTTTTGGGGTGAAATCGGAACCGAATCGTTCCCTACGGTTCTAAGATTTTTGGAATCGAAACCGGACCGTTAGCACCTGGAACCGAATTGGAATCGGACCGTGAAAACCAGTTCGGTTCCGGATCGGTTCCACGGTTCTATGGCCAATTTTAGGTGCATTAACAGCGGAAGAGCTCAAGCAGTCAACTTTGTCTTCATCACCGAGAACGTCGCCAAGTTGGAACTTGAATGAAATCCCCATCTTGGGTACCATTGGAAGTTACTGGAATCATGGAAACCAGGCCATGGATTCTGACACCATGCTTAACACAATGAACAAATACAGAGCGGTATTGAGAGCACGGTAAAAGAATACAGGGGAGAAAGAGGGGAGCTTGGTTTAAAAATCTTATGGGGACTCATAAAATGCACTTGGTGTGGAGGATGAGAGAGTGAATTGGCACTCTACTGTTTTTGAGATAAGGTTGGAAAGAAATTTGAAAAAAGGTGTTGATGAAGCCTACTCAAGCAATCCTCTTAGAGATGTTAGAGAAGTGTGGGCTATTGGTGTTGGGGATTTTGACCTGCGGAATCACACAAATCTAGATCTAGGATAACAATTCAATGGCACCAAGCACACACAAGATAACACAGATTTAACGTGGAAAATCCTTGCGGCACAAAGCGACAGATCTCTACTATGAAAATAGAAATTACAAAGAGAGAGGACTTACTTGATTCAAATAATCTCGAATTTCACCCTTGTTACACCCTTTAAAAACCTTAAAATTCGTTTAGAAACTCCTTTAGAAAGCCTTGGCATACTATCTCCTATCCCTAGAAAAGCCCTAGGAACACCTATTTATAGTTTAGGCAACTTCTCTTCCGCATCCTAGTTACGAAAGGACTGAAAATCCGCAAAATCTGTGTTTCCGCAATCGCATCTGCGAAACTCTTTGATGATATCGAAGAACTCTCGATAACAGCGTCGATATGATCTGAAGGTCTCTCGATCATATCGACAGGACCAAGAAAATTATCCAGCGACCAATGGTGAAAATTCTGTGAATTATCGATGTCATCGAGCCACTCTCGATAACAACCTCGATTCCATCTGAGACCCTGTCGATATCATCGACAGACCACTAGACAGATTTAAGACATCCGGCCATAACAATCTCCACCATGTCTTCAATCTTCATCCGTGTACCTTCTTGTCCTTTTCTCTTATTTCTACATTACATCATAGCTTCTCTTGCACACTCCGTCTTCCTTTTACGCCATCGCCAAGCCCAGAGAAGTTGCACAAAACTTGAACTTCTCTGTAGGAACGATCTAGGTGAGCATGTATGCCGGATCAAAATCCACATACCCAACCACCTTTGCTCCTTTCTTCCCAAAAGAAAAGACGTAGTTTTTTACCATCTCACCGCTACCCAATATTGCTTTCCGGGGTATTTGCTTACAATATTGATAGCTTATGAAATAACCGGTCTAATAAAGACCATGACATACACTGTCAACCACATTCGAATAAAGCTCATAAGATATCCTGCTTTTTCTCATCTGTTTTGGGACACGTCCTGAGGAAAACTTGAGGAGAGACGCGTAGGGAACGCTCTTCGGCTTCACCTGGCCCATCACATCCTTGATCAATACCTACACACAAGGTATTCTTCCTGTGATTACCAAAACCTACTCCTCCTTCAGTCTCAATGCCGAGAACCATCTCTGCAACCCCTCAATCCTTCATCCTGAATGTCCCACTTAACCGAGTCTTCAGTACATTGATTTTAGACATGTCATAATTGGCGATTTACATGTCATCAATTCCTGACTCACCATGAAGGAATCAAATCACTGCCTAGGCGACAGGTCGAACCACGACCTCCTGCAAAGTCTTTTCTCAGCCCCTTTAACTTCGAACTGCTTTGGTTGTTTCATGTAAATCTGCTCTTCTCTTTCTCTTACAGAAGTGCAGACTCCACATCCATCTTTCCAGTTCAAGATCACATTGGCCAACCAACGCCATTCACGGATCTAATAAACACCTGCTATATCGTCAGCGTGTATATCTCTGAGAAGTCGATCCCTTCTCTCTGAGCATAACCCTTCGCTACCAACCTCGCCATGTATTTATGTTGTATCCTCCTGAAGATCTACATGCATCCAACCGCTCTCCGGCCCACTGAAAGCTCGACCCGCTCTCATATGTTAGTCTGGTACAACAAATCCATCACATCGCCCATAGTCACCTTTCACTTCTCAGCACCAGGCTCATATAGGGCCATCTGAATAGAAGATGAATCCCCTGCGATATTGGAGTCGTTTATGTACCTCGTCAATATCCTACGATCATGTCGTGTGATTTTTCTCACAGGTGGCTGCTCCACCTGCTCTGTATCCTTGTCCGCGCGTCTCAGTCTTCCTGCCTGCTCGCTCATGTGGTCATGCCAAATATGTCACACACGTGTAGAGGTGGAATCCGCTACATCCACTGCAACTCCACCTTTTGAAGTGCTCCCGATCAACCTGTACAAGTTACCGAGTCGTTGCGCTTTTATGATTACCCATGCCCCCTTAGATACTTTAAGAGCACCATCAATACCTGTGTACTTGCATCCTTTTTCCTCAAGCACACCAAGAGAAATCAGATTCCACTTCAAATCAGGAACGTGTCTCACATCTGTCAAGGTACACTCCACCCCATCAAACATCCTGATGCGCACAAAACCAACGGCCACAACATTACAGGCAATATCATTGCCCATAAATACTGTCCACCATCGTACTCCCTGTAGCTAGTGAACCAACTCTGATGAGGAGTCATGTGAAAAGATGCCCCTGTGTCTAGCATCCAGTCGTCCTTACGATCATCGTATGACCGTCTGAGCGAAGACACATATAAAACATCACCATCACATCCACTCGATCCATCTGACGTGGCAACATTGGCCTCCCTACATGAAGCCTCAGAATCCTCCCTCTTTGATTTAGGATTTTCACAATCTTTCTTCACATGTCCTTCCTTCCCACAGTTTCAGCACTTTACCTTTCCTTTGCCATTGCGCTTGGATTTGGATCTAAAACCTGAAAAACCTATACCTTGTTCAGAATTTCTACCCACTGTAAACAGTACATCAGAAGATGTCCCCATGTCACTATTCAATTGTCTCATAGCCTTCCCTTGAAGGGCTGAGATAATAGTATCGACACTCAAGATTTTATTCATGCTGCACATAGTATCCTTGAATGACTCTGTAACACCCCGAATTTTGGCTAATCTGGGATTTGACGTCCTTAGGCAGTGGGTCAATTAAAACACCTGAAAAATCGTTCAGAACCCAATTCCATAACCAAAGAAACCACTTAGGATTAATTTCTTTAGAAACTAAGCATAAGTTAGCTAGCGCAACGTTGGAGTGGCTGGGAAACAGTCCCTGATCACTTTAAATACGTTCTACAAGACCCAAATCGAGTAGAACCAATGACTCTATAATACTCTAAAGCCTCGGATCAAACTCTAAACCGGTTTGTTCTCGGGACCTCCTTGAAACTTTGTATTGGATCTAGACCGCGCGTCGTAAGTCAGATGCCTGCCATCTTAGACCGTTATGACCATTTAGCTGGGCTTGGCAATCGTTTCGAATATCAAGTCCAACTGACGTTCAGAGGCTATTTCATTGAGCTTGGAGTGAAGAGAGTGAGAATAGGGTTAAAATTGGAATTTGAAATTCAAATCTGGCACACGAAATTGACGCATCAGTATTAAGCGTTCTGACCGTCAGAATGCAGCCAAATTACACCCTTGGATCAGGAAAAATTTCTATTACATATCACGAGACTTATAGGCCTGATCTTGGTGCGGTGACCGTTAAACTGAAACTGGGCCGCCACGTGCGATCTGGGAACCCAACCGGTCTGAAAACTGGATGTGTACTAGATCCAGTATGCATGAGCTTAAGTCCGACCGCATTTGGCCTGGGGACCTTCAGAAATGCCCTTTTGGACCGAAACGGCCCCGATTTGGTTAGGCACCAAGTAAACATTGTTCCCAAGCCTATTTTGGGCATGTTTTAGGCTATAAAAGGGGTTGAAACCCTTACTCCTCCCTTCCATCCGAATTTGAGAGAAACCCTAGCTTGGGAGAGAGAAAAAGGTGGGAGATTGTGAGAGTGTGGGAGAGTTCTTCCTGCCACTTGTACTACGCGTTGCACGTGCTTAAGCAACACACCTCTACCGCTTTCCCGGCGATTCCACCGCGATCCTAGGTAAGTAAATACCCTAAATAGTTGTTGATTTGAGTTTCCCTTGTTTCCATAGCGATGTAGCTTATGGATCCTGTGTATTAGGCTCCTTATTCGCCGTAGACGAAGCGTATACGCTCCGTTTCAATTCCCGAGTCTACAAGACATAAGGTGAGGATTTTAGACGCTTTGATTGACGGTTTACAACACTTTCAATGTCGTTTAATAGTAGATTATCGACGGCATCGCCGTTTGACATGTACAACATGCTCTCCGTTTCCTGTTTCGTAAATTAACGAAGAATATGAGATTTAGGGCATTTTAGTCATTTGTAGGAAGTACGGTCTACATGCATATTTTGCTGACGTGATTGACATGGTTTGTCGCCGCATTAGAGAGTTAGGAATGCTTGCATAATCAGTTTGGCGAAGAGATTCGCCAAGTTGCGCACTTTGGGTCGACATACTATATGTGGACTTAAGTGTGTAGTGTATGTGTTTGTGTAAATGCTTGTATTAGTATGTATTGTATTGAATAATGTTATGTAGTAGTTTGAGATTGATTTCATGATTAAAATGCTGACCTAAATGATTCCCTACATGCTTACCTTATGCATGATTGCACTACATGCATAGAAAGTATGCCTTGAAGATTTGCTTAAGTTGAATGTTATAACATGTGCTAACATGCTCACATGATGTATTCCAATTCCAATACCTTGTATATAGTGTTAATGAAATTCCATAGATGTGTGGGACTTGACTTAGTCCAGGCAGTCGGTAACCGAACGAATTCGTGGCTGACTGGTCATAGCCACGAACGACGCGTCGATGAACGTGATTCGTGTTGGGAGTTGGCAGCAGTGGTTAGGCCACGTGAAGTGTTTTACGCACTTCATGTCGTTCAACTCGAGATGCGATCGCGCTAGTCCAGCCCGTCAAGTAACCCGACTGGTCGATGTATGTTCACCTTGTATGTATCATAACTGCTTGAACCTAGGGTACTGAACTTACCATTGTAAACCCTGTTAACCATGGTACCTTGATCCACGAAGACTCATGAGCCGGGCATGGTGGTATGGGACACCGTGGTCGAGCTGTCGGCCTACGCTGGGGCCACAAACCTCCCCGTAGTGACCAGTGAGCACCTAGACTCGTGAGCAGATTATGGTGGTATGGGACACTATATTCTAGCTGTCGGCCTACACTGATCAGGCGACGAGCCCTTTGTAGTGACCGCGAGCGTATTCTGAGTCCACGGGAGGCGACGACCCTTCCATGCAGTAGAGTACAGTAGGCCTGTATTGATAAGGTGATGGGAGAGCGGTGCAACGAGTGCGAGCAACAGCCTTGGCAGCCCTTGCAGTGACCTACGAAATATACATCGTATGAGATTACTAGGAGTGACGACCCTAGACAGGATCTGTGTTGGGATTGATACAAGGGAAGTACCTTAGTTTCCCAATCCTGCTGTTTGAATGGACTAATAACAACTAGGTAATCATATCACCATGACATTGCATGTGCCTGGAAGATGTGGATCACTTGAGGGAGTGCGGCATGCCGCGGTCGTAAGATGTTGCCGCATGAGGGTGATCGTCGGTGAGGGCATACATCACGTTATGTCACCTTGCATTAACAACAGTATTAGGATTGCCTGATTTATTGCTTTACTATTATCGCGTGATTGAATTGTGAACACGCTAATCTCTGCTCTCTTATCCCACTGAGTTGATCACTCACTCCCACGTTACGGGATGGTGTTTTCGGACACCCACCAGTCCCTTTTGTGATTGCAGATGATGGCGCGGCCTGTGAGGCGGAGCTGGACTTGATGATGAGGAGGAGGATCCCTCCTTTATGCGTGTTCTGATTGACGGGATTGCAGGGAGGTTGATTAGATACTTTGACATTGTCATTTTGTATTTTTAGTGCCCTCATGCATATTCATTTTGTTTACTTTTAAAGTATACATGTATGTGTATAACCTGGTAATATATTCACACTCTGGAGACATACAACAGTTTATATACGTTATACATATTATTACAGTCTTCCGCTTGCAAATTTAACCGTCTCTGGAGTATGATATGCTGTTCTGGTTTAATCTCACTCATGTTTCATACATTATCACAGATAACATTCAATCATACATATCCATGTTGCATAAATAACATTTTGGAACTCGGGAGTTGGGTTTTTGCTCGACCCTCCGATTTTCGGGATGTTACAGACTCATAGGACGCCGGAAGAGAATTTAACAACATATATGCTTGTTCTTCATCTTTCATTACTTCCTCCATATCCAGCAATTTGCAAACTAACTTATTAAAGTTACTGATGTGAGCCTCCAGATCTCCACCCTTTGCCATCTTGAAGTTATACCACTGTCGCTTCAAGTGCAGGCAATTTTCAGAGGATTTTTTCGTATAAACATCCTTTAACTTCGCCCATAATAACTTAGCCGCAGTTTTCTCCCTCATGACATTGTAGAGAACCTCATCTGTGAGATATAAAAAGATCAATGATAAAGCCTTCTTATCAAGAGTATTCCAATCAACATCAGTCATAGTAGACTTTCGCTCCTCAAGAGCACCATCTTCGCCTTGCTTGGTTAACAGGTTAATCATCTTAACCTTTCATAACTCAAAATTATTTTTTCTTAAGTACTTCTCAATCTCATACTTGGTGCTCGCCATTATTACTAATCCCTCAGATTCAGATCTATGCCCCAATTATAGCTCTGATACCACTTGTTGGGGATTTTAACCTGCGGAATCACACAAATCTAGATCTAGGATAGCAATTCAATGGCATCAAGCACACACAAGAGAACACAGATTTAACGTGGAAAACCCTTGTGGAAAAAAACCATGGCACAAAGCGACAGATCTCCGCTATGAAAATAGAAATTATAAAGAGAAAGGACTTACCCGATTCGAACAACCTCGAATCTCACCCTTGTTACACCCTTTAGAAACCCTAAAATCCCTTTAGGAACCCTTGGAACCCCTTTAGAAAGCCTTGGCATACCATCTCCTATCCCTAGAAAAGCTCTAGAAACACCTATTTATAGTTTAGGGAACTTCCCTTCCGCATCCCAGTTGCGAAAGGACTGAAAATCCATAAAATCTGCGTTTCCGCAATCGCATCTGCGAAACTCTTCGATGATATCGAAGGTGTCACGCCCCAAACCCGAAAATCGGATTCACATGAATCCCGATTGCCGAATCCGGTGTCGACAGCCTCCGTAGTGCCCCATTCTCGGCTTCTGATAATCTAATGCCAGATTCCGATCCTGGGATCCTACAAGGAGGATTTTCAGAATGAATTTTTTTTTTTTTTTGTAAAGGAGCATAACCACAGACATAACCAAGTCACAAAACAACATCACCACATATCCACTATAACAACAATTTTAAGTACAATGCAGAAAGGGAAATACAAGGTGATCAAAAAGCTCCAAAAGGTCCTGATGTGCACTCCTGTCTCAGCGCTGCTGTCGTCCAACGCTACCTGCACGCAACTATCGTGCATAAGCTTACAAAAGCTTAGAGGGTGGTGTAAGTGTGTGCGTAAGGCAAACGCCAAGTGTACAGTATCAGAACAATGCGGAAGTATGTGGTAAGTCCATGAATATACCAAGGCTGTGTAATGCAAGGCATGATGCGAGATATGAATGCCATCGGCCACACCGATGCAATGCAAGGCCTACATAGCCAAATGTCATATGCGAAATGCAATCCAAGCAAGTCGGTACTCCTCAAATGCGTATATCAGTACAGTTCTTCTCTGGGTATCACCGGGGTCCAATACTCATGCAGAGACTGCCACCTCCCTAGCTGCACAGTCAAGCAAGCGGATAAGACCTCACTATCCGCCTGACCAGTAGTATGCCAATACCTACCCGGCTCGTCGATAGCGGACTCATTTGCGAGCTAGTCAAACTCAGCCTAGCTTATAGCCCTCTCACTCAGGCGGATAAGGCCACACCCCCTTCCAACCGACCACGACACAGTGGGAGACGCGGCCTACTGGTATTCGGCACTCGGGCGCTCGTGTATCCACTCGGTCTAGACGTTGGAGCATCTCTTGGTACCAAAAAGGTTCTGGGACTCTCACCCAAGGACATCCTAAGTGCCCACAGTGCTAGAATATGCATTTCCGGTATCCAATACGACCATCCATGATGTACCTGTGGAGCCACGACCCTGATGTCGCTAGGGCGTGCAGTGATCAAGTCATACGTATGCGAGATGCATGAATCACGCTGTCAAAACATGCAGCAATCCAGCGCGTACTGTGCGATCATGTGGGGCGCTCAGTCACATGACGAGCCCCATAGATGGTCTGCCCAATGGCGTATGCTATGATCAGTCATTACTCATATCAAGCATACATATGATGCGTATGGGCATGAGTCATGAGATTATTCTAAGCATGTTATAAAGCGATGAATATTAACGAGTATGGGCCATTCAATGGACCCTAAGGAGAGTTACAATGCGGACATTTAACCAATCATCATACATACAATGTGGACGTCAAACCAACATTGTTCCTTAGGCAACAACCCGCCATAAATATCATTACATGAACCATGAAAAATCACACATTGCAATAGACCTAAGGACATCCGTTGGGCCTCGATCCATGGGCCTTAGATGCATCAAATGGGCCGAATCGCATGGGCCTTACATTCATCAAATGGGCTGCGTTAATGGGCCTCACCAATGAGCCTTATGTTCATTGCAATGGCCATAACCCATGAGCTTTAAAATACATCAAAATGGGCCTTACATTCATTAAATGGGCTGCTCTCATGGGCTTTAAATATACCAGATGGGCCACACCAAATAAGAGTGGTGAAAAGACTTCTGCAATTAAAAATTCCTAAGGCCCACTGTGACATATGTTTCTCATCCAACCTATACATAAACTATCATAATGATAGATGAAGTGGGACACAAATATCCACTTAATGGAAAGCTATAATGCCCCTTAGATATTTTTGAACGATGGGTGTCATTGACCATTACCTAAATGGTGGGGTCCATTTGAATTTCAGCTCTGCCTCATTCGGTAGCTCATGCAATGAGCTTTCAAATGGTTGGGATGGTTGGATGCAACACACGCATCATGGTGGGGTCCACACACCTGGCCAACCAATGAATGAACGGTTTGGAGGGTGGGCCTACTGGCCGTCCAGCAACTGACTGGACGGCTTACCCAAATACGGTGGGAACCACCGTCCACAGTGGTGGACGGTACTAATACCACACATACATCATTGTGGGTCCCATGTGGGGCCCACCACAATGCTCTATGCCATCCTACCCGTTGATAAGGTCACTCAGACCTGGGTGTGGAGGAAAAAAATAAATTTCAGCTTAATCCAACATTTCTGTGGACCCCAACAAGTTTTAATGGTGGAATTCAATTCACACTGTTGCTCATGGTGTGGGCCGCCTGAGTCTCGGATGGACCTCATTTTTGGGGACGACCCACCTCAGAGGGTGGGCCACCTTATGGACGGTGCAGATACAAAATATGCATCATGGTGGGGCCCACGGCAGCAGCCGTGGGTGGCTGCACGTCAGCCCGCGCCCGCCTGCTGCAGCTTCTGCTGCACGTCAGAGGCTTAGCCTCTTTACAAATTTTTTAAAGAAAAAAATGGAAACCCTCATTTTTGGGGTTTTTGGCATTTGGGGCCCACATCCAACAGATCCACCCCGTCCATTAGTTTCAGGGACCCGTAACAATTGAAATGAGTCCGAAGTTCAATTTTTTTGGTAGCATAGAAATACCAAAAAATTATTCAATGGTAACGGCCAATGTTTCCCTTGCTATGGCCCACATGACATTCAGATCAGTCCCATTCTTTTATTTGACGGTTAAAGCTATATGGACAAGAGGATGGACGGCTTGGATCGGACTTAAACATCAGGGTGGGCCTATGCAAGTGGGCCACCAAAAAGGTTCCCCCCCCCCCCCCCCCCTTTTTCCTTCTTTCTTTCTTGAGAACGTCCAGCGTCCGGACGGTTTTAAAGTTTTTTTTTTTTGTTGCTTTAAGATGGAAGGCCCTGATGAAGTGGGCCCCACTGGATGGGTGGCATGGGAGTAACAGCCAAGGTGGGCCCCACTTGAAAAAAATAGAATATCTCAAGTGGGATTCATTCAAGTGGGCCACACCCTCTTATTACAATAAAATACAATAAAATAAAATAAAATAAAATAAAATAAAAGAGAGAGAGAGAGAGATGGAGAGTGGGACACGGCTTGTGATGGAGGGACCCCGTCATTATGGGCCCTCCCTTACAAGAAAATTTTTAAAGTAAAAGGATCCCTTGCACATGGGACCATTGAAAATGTAAATCAACGGTGGAGATCCATTCTCCACCGATATGGACGGTCTAGATGACCTTTCTAAATGAAAATGAATATCATGATGGGGTCCATGGAGAATGGCCCCATCATGGAATGATCATGATGATCCAAGTGGTCCTTCGGCCACATTTTAGGGTCCCAAGTGAGATCCACACCATTGATCGGTGGGCCTCACTTGGTCCACCACAAAAACAAGTAAAACTACCCTATGGAGGCACCCACCTCTTGATCTTCTTAGCCCGTTGGATAGCCGGTCACCTAGAGCTTCACTTTGATGGTGGAGATGGGAAATGGATGGCTAGGATGAAGGGATTTGGAGATGGGAAGTGGGCCACTAAAATCACTTCTTTCTCATGGAAGAGAGTTTGGACGTGAGCTCTCTCTTGCTTGGAGTTGGAGTGTTGAGAAATGAGAGAGAGAGGGGTGATTAATGAGAGATGGAGTGATGTGAGGTGAGTGATGAGTGAGGTGAGTGATGGGTGAAGTGATGTGTTAGTTGACTTGGGTGGTTGCTTGACTTGTGGAGAAAGGAAGTATGGGTGCTTGTACTTGACATGAGAGGTGATTGATGGGATTGATTGATGTGATTGATGGGACACTTTGTAGAGATTCCTTGGGATTTGCAACGCGCGGTGTTTTTGCTCGAACTGAACGTGGGTCCGTATCTCATCGTCTGGGTATCGGATCGGTGCGTGAGTTGCGGCGTTGGAACCGCGGCGACGGTGCGGTCGCAATGATACAAGTCTCGGATTAAGCCGGCTCAAATGAATAGGATACGACTTACGGTCGTGCGCAACGTCAACCATAAGTCGCGGATTGCCGAAATTTGACGAGAAGGGTCGCGGGAATCAACGGAACAGTGCAAATTAGGATACGGGTCTTACAGCTCTCCCCACCTAATAAAAATTTCGTCCTCGAAATTTACGTTACCATTGCAACTAACCATAACTCAAAAAGGAAATAGGGAACATACATCATATATAATCAAGCATCATAATACATCATACAATTAATCATCGAAAAGATGGGGATAACGCTCGCGGATCTCTGCCTCGCGCTCCCAAGAAGCCTCTTCCACACTATGGTGGCCCCACTGCACTTTCACCAAGGGAATGACCTTGGTTCTGAAGACCTGCTCCTTTCGATCGAGGATACGAACTGGCTGCTCAATATAAGAAGCGTCCTCACGAACCTCCAACGGCTGTCAATCGATAACAGGAACGACGTCTGACCCACACTTCCTCAACATAGAAACATGGAAGACGTTGTGGACGCCAGACAACTGCGATGGCAAGGCAAGCCGGTAAGCCACAGCGCCAATGCGCCCAGTGATCTCGAAAGGTCCTATGAATCTCGGGGCAAGCTTGCCCTTCGTCCCAAAACGAACTACACCCTTCATGGGTGAGACCTTGAGATACACATAGTCCCCGACGACAAACTCCAAGGGACGACGCCGACGATCAGCAAAACTCTTCTGCCGGCTCTGAGCTGTGCGCATCTTCTGTCTGATGATGTCGATAGCCTCTGACGTCTACAGCACAAGCTTGGGACCTAGGAGACGCCGCTCTCCAACCTCGGTCCAACAACTCGGAGATCTGCACGGTCTGCCATATAATGCCTCAAAAGGAGCCATGCCAATGGTCGCCTGATAGCTGTTGTTGTACGCGAACTCAGCCAATCGCAGGTGCTCGTCCCAGCTACCCGCGAAATCAATCGCGCAAGCCCGAAGCATATCCTCAAGGATCTGGTTGACCCTCTCGGTCTGTCCATCGGTCTGCGGATGATACGCGGTGCTGAGCTGCAAATCAGTGCCCATCGCTCTCTGGAAGCTCCTCCAAAACTGAGACGTGAACCTCGGATCTCGGTCTGAAACAATCGAGACAGGAACACCATGCAATCTCACGATCTCATCAATGAACATCCTGGCGAGCCGATCCGTATGCCAAGTCTCACGAATCGCAAGAAAATGTGACGATTTCGTCAGACGGTCCACAACAACCCAGATGGCGTCATGACCGCGCTGAGTCCTCGGCAAACCCAAGACAAAGTCGATAGATATATGCTCCCACTTCCACATCGGGACGCTCAGCGGCTGCAATAGACCAGGGGGTCTCTGGTGGTCGGCCTTGACACGCTGGCAGGTGTCACACTCGGCTACAAAATTGGCTATCTGGCGTTTCATCCCTGACCAAAAATACTGGCGTCTCATATCGCGATACATCTTCGTCGAGCCAGGGTGGATAGAGAAACGCGATCGATGTGCCTCGGTCATAAGCTCTCGGCGTAAATCAGGAATATCCGGGACACACAATCATCCTCTGAAGCGAAGTCCACCGTCAGAACCAATCTGCCAATCCGTCTGACTCTTAGATGCTACCTCCGCTCGGTAATCCCGTAACGACTCGTCCGTCTGCTGAGCCTCGATCACCCTTGCGACAAGAGAGGGTTGAATCGATAAGCTCGACAGCTGAACGATAGATGACTGCAGACCAAACTCAAAGTCGTACTCTGCTATATCCTCGAGCATCCTCCACTCCTGAATCATCATATGCGCCACCAGGCCTCGCGGCTGACGACTGAGGGCATCCGCCACCACGTTCGCCTTGTCCGGGTGGTACTGAAGATCAAAATCGTAGTCCTTCAGGAGGTCCATCCAACGCCTCTGCCTCATGTTCAGCTCGGACTGAGAAAACAAATACTTCAAGCTCTTGTGATCGGAAAAGAGCTCGAATCTCACCCCGTAAAGATAGTGTCTCCACACTTTCAGTGCAAAGACAACCGCTGCCAGCTCTAGATCGTGCGTAGGGTAGTTCAGCTCATGGACCTTGAGCTGTCGTGACGCATAAGCTACCGGCTTCCCGTGCTGCATCAGGACAGCACCCAAGCCAACCCGTGAGGCATCAGTAAATACAACAAATCCATCACTCCCAGAGGGAAGAGTGAGGACAGGAGCGGACGTGAGGCGGTCCTTCAACTCCATAAACGCCTGCTCACAAGCGTCGCTCCAAATGAACTCGGCACCCTTCCGGGTCAATCTGGTCAACGGGGCTGCAATGCGAGAGAATCCCTCAATAAAACGTCGGTAGTAGCCCGCCAAACCAAGAAAACTGCGGATCTAGGATGCATTCGTGGGCTGATCCCACTGACGCACGGCATCTATCTTCGAGGGGTCTACAGCGACACCCTGCCTCGTCACTACATGGCCGAGGAACTTCACCTCCTCCTGCCAGAACTCACACTTTTCCAGCTTCGCGTAAAGCTGGTGTGCACGGAGGGTCTGCAATGTAATCTCAAGATGTCGCTCATGCTCCTCACGAGTCCTCGAATATATCAGGATGTCGTCAATAAACACCACGACAAACTGATCAAGATACGGACGGAAGACCTCGTTCATTAACTGCATGAATACTGCGGGCGCATTGGTCAGTCCGAAGGACATGACCTGGAACTCAAAATGACCGTATCGCGTCCTAAAGGCTGTCTTCGGGATATCCTCATCTCGAACCCGAACCTGATGATAACCGGACCGCAAGTCTATCTTTGAAAAGAACTGCGCCTCCTGCAGCTGATCAAACAGGTCATCGATCCTCGGAAGCGGGTACTTGTTCTTGATCGTGACCTTGTTGAGCTCGCGGTAGTCTACGCAAAGCCTCAACGAGCCATCCTTCTTCTTTACGAAGAGTACCGGCGCTCCCCACGACGAACTGCTCGGACGAATAAAGCCTAGCTCACGCAACTCGTCCAACTGCTTCTGCAGTTCCCGTAACTCTAATGGTGCCATACGATACGGGGCCTTCGAAATAGGCGCAGTACCAGGCACAAGATCAATCTGAAACTCGGTATGCCGACGAGGTGGTAATCCCGGAATCTCCTGAAACACATCAGGAAAACCATAGACAACCGGCAGCTGGTTGATACCCAAAGCAGCTGGCTCCTCAACGACACACGATAACAAGCAAGAAAGCTGCCCTCCTCTGGGCTCGGCAACAAACTGAAACTCTGGCACGCCGGGTATGCAGAACGTGACTGTCCTCGCAGAGCAGTCTAATATGGCGTAGTATTCGGCAAGCCAGTCCATGCCCAGGATAACATCAAAACCGGACATCGGCAATACAAATAGGTCGGCAGGCAAGAAGATATCCCCAATCAAAATAGGGCAAGACGCGCAAAATCGGCTCAATACTGCGGTCTTCCCTAACGGTGTCGATACTACCAAATCCTCACGGGCAGACTCCAACGGCAAACCGGTCGATCGGCAGAAATCATCGGCGACAAATGAATGCGATGCACCAGAATCAAATAGTACACGTGCAATGCATGCAGAGACAGGAAGAGTACCCTCGACGACCCCTCCTGATGACTGAGGGTCCTGCTGGGCGGCATAGAATCTGCCCTGAGCCTGCTGGGGAGGTGCAGGTCCCCTCTGAGGTCTCTGCTGCTGCTGTGATCGCTGTGGGGGCCTAGTCTGCTGCCTCAGCTGCTGTGGAGGAGGTACAGGAGGCTAGTGTTGCGGTCGCTACTGCTATGGTGGCTGTCGTGGAGGTGGATGCGGTGTTCTCGGCTGCTGCTGCTGCTGCGGATGGGGACACTCGTGCCTACGATGCCCTGTACGACCGCACCCAAAGAAAGTACCTGAAAACGATCCCGAAGATGGTGCTGGGGGTACTGCTGGTGCTCGAAATGCTGGGCGGGTCGCGCGCCTCTGCTGTGAACGATGCTGCTGATGGGAGCTACTAGAGGGTGCCTTCCTCTTCTGATCTCCCCTCTGATCGCGGGCTCTCTGCACACTGGCCCAATCTGTCTCATATATCAGGGCTCTCTCTACTATCTCCTCAAATGTCGGAAGCATGTGTCCGATCACACGGCTCCGGAGGGCAGGACGTAAGCCGTTCTCAAAACGGCGGGCCTTCCGCCCCTCATCATCAACAAGATACGTCGCGAATCTGGATAGTGCGACGAACCGAGCCTCATACTGGGACACAGACATGTCCCCCTGGACCAACGTCTCAAACTCAAGTGCGCGCTGCTGTCGCACATGCTCGGGGAAGAACTTCCGGTCAAACCGGTCTATAAAGTCTTCCCAGGTCCACTCAAAATCGGTGGCTACTGATCGGGCCACAGATGTCCACCAATACTGAGCCTCGCCCTGCAGAAGGAATACAGCCAATGGAACTCGCTGCTGAGTAGTACATCTCATGGTGTTGAATATCTTCTCCACCTCGGAGCACCATAACTCTGCAGCCGTAGGGTCTGGCTCACCCCGAAAACGTGGGGGATCGTGCCGTCGAAAATCCTTGAGAAGAGCGCTCGCACGCTCCTGCTCAGCCTCGGCCGGTGACACTGTGGGACGCCTGCTCTGCCCCTGAAGAATGGCGGTCATCGCCTGCAACATCTGCTGCAGCTGAGTAGCACTCACAGGTACGGTCGGATCCGCATCGGTCTCAGAAAAATGAGTGGCATCCTCAGGCTCAAAGGCAGGACTATCTGGTGGTGGAGTAGGAGTAGCAGGTGGTAAAGCAGGAGCTGCGGGTGGTGGTGCGGGATTCGCAGGTGGTGGAGCGGGATTCGCTCGGGTATTCCTTCTAGCCATAACGTCCCCTACAGGAAGGAACAATGGCCTATCAGTGTTGAGAATCCTCGAAGGCACATACATTAAGCGTCTATGTCGAAAAATCGTTAAACCATTCAGACTCGGAACCTACTTATAGTAGATATGTGATGTGTTCCTCAGGTATTCCCAAGTTATGCTCTGATACCAACTTCTGTCACGCCCCAAACCCGAAAATCGGATTCACATGAATTCCGATTGCCGAATCCGGTGTCGACAGCCTCCGTAGTGCCCCATTCTCGGCTTCTGATAATCTAATGCCAGATTCCGATCCTGGGATCCTACAAGGAGGATTTTCAGAATGAAATTTTTTTTTTTTGTAAAGGAGCATACCACAGACATAACCAAGTCACAAAACAACATCACCACATATCCACTATAACAACAATTTTAAGTACAATGCAGAAAGGGAAATACAAGGTGATCAAAAAGCTCCAAAAGGTCCTGATGTGCACTCCTGTCTCAGCGCTGCTGTCGTCCAACGCTACCTGCACGCAACTATCGTGCATAAGCTTACAAAAGCTTAGAGGGTGGTGTAAGTGTGTGCGTAAGGCAAACGCCAAGTGTACAGTATCAGAACAATGCGGAAGTATGTGGTAAGTCCATGAATATACCAAGGCTGTGTAATGCAAGGCATGATGCGAGATATGAATGCCATCGGCCACACCGATGCAATGCAAGGCCTACATAGCCAAATGTCATATGCGAAATGCAATCCAAGCAAGTCGGTACTCCTCAAATGCGTATATCAGTACAGTTCTTCTCTGGGTATCACCGGGGTCCAATACTCATGCAGAGACTGCCACCTCCCTAGCTGCACAGTCAAGCAAGCGGATAAGACCTCACTATCCGCCTGACCAGTAGTATGCCAATACCTACCCGGCTCGTCGATAGCGGACTCATTTGCGAGCTAGTCAAACTCAGCCTAGCTTATAGCCCTCTCACTCAGGCGGATAAGGCCACACCCCCTTCCAACCGACCACGACACAGTGGGAGACGCGGCCTACTGGTATTCGGCACTCGGGCGCTCGTGTATCCACTCGGTCTAGACGTTGGAGCATCTCTTGGTACCAAAAAGGTTCTGGGACTCTCACCCAAGGACATCCTAAGTGCCCACAGTGCTAGAATATGCATTTCCGGTATCCAATACGACCATCCATGATGTACCTGTGGAGCCACGACCCTGATGTCGCTAGGGCGTGCAGTGATCAAGTCATACGTATGCGAGATGCATGAATCACGCTGTCAAAACATGCAGCAATCCAGCGCGTACTGTGCGATCATGTGGGGCGCTCAGTCACATGACGAGCCCCATAGATGGTCTGCCCAATGGCGTATGCTATGATCAGTCATTACTCATATCAAGCATACATATGATGCGTATGGGCATGAGTCATGAGATTATTCTAAGCATGTTATAAAGCGATGAATATTAACGAGTATGGGCCATTCAATGGACCCTAAGGAGAGTTACAATGCGGACATTTAACCAATCATCATACATACAATGTGGACGTCAAACCAACATTGTTCCTTAGGCAACAACCCGCCATAAATATCATTACATGAACCATGAAAAATCACACATTGCAATAGACCTAAGGACATCCGTTGGGCCTCGATCCATGGGCCTTAGATGCATCAAATGGGCCGAATCGCATGGGCCTTACATTCATCAAATGGGCTGCGTTAATGGGCCTCACCAATGAGCCTTATGTTCATTGCAATGGCCATAACCCATGAGCTTTAAAATACATCAAAATGGGCCTTACATTCATTAAATGGGCTGCTCTCATGGGCTTTAAATATACCAGATGGGCCACACCAAATAAGAGTGGTGAAAAGACTTCTGCAATTAAAAATTCCTAAGGCCCACTGTGACATATGTTTCTCATCCAACCTATACATAAACTATCATAATGATAGATGAAGTGGGACACAAATATCCACTTAATGGAAAGCTATAATGCCCCTTAGATATTTTTGAACGATGGGTGTCATTGACCATTACCTAAATGGTGGGGTCCATTTGAATTTCAGCTCTGCCTCATTCGGTAGCTCATGCAATGAGCTTTCAAATGGTTGGGATGGTTGGATGCAACACACGCATCATGGTGGGGTCCACACACCTGGCCAACCAATGAATGAACGGTTTGGAGGGTGGGCCTACTGGCCGTCCAGCAACTGACTGGACGGCTTACCCAAATACGGTGGGAACCACCGTCCACAGTGGTGGACGGTACTAATACCACACATACATCATTGTGGGTCCCATGTGGGGCCCACCACAATGCTCTATGCCATCCTACCCGTTGATAAGGTCACTCAGACCTGGGTGTGGAGGAAAAAAATAAATTTCAGCTTAATCCAACATTTCTGTGGACCCCAACAAGTTTTAATGGTGGAATTCAATTCACACTGTTGCTCATGGTGTGGGCCGCCTGAGTCTCGGATGGACCTCATTTTTGGGGACGACCCACCTCAGAGGGTGGGCCACCTTATGGACGGTGCAGATACAAAATATGCATCATGGTGGGGCCCACGGCAGCAGCCGTGGGTGGCTGCACGTCAGCCCACGCCCGCCTGCTGCAGCTTCTGCTGCACGTCAGAGGCTTAGCCTCTTTACAAATTTTTTAAAGAAAAAAATGGAAACCCTCATTTTTGGGATTTTTGGCATTTGGGGCCCACATCCAACAGATCCACCGCGTCCATTAGTTTCAGGGGCCCGTAACAATTGAAATGAGTCCGAAGTTCAATTTTTTTGGTAGCATAGAAATACCAAAAAATTATTCAATGGTAACGGCCAATGTTTCCCTTGCTATGGCCCACATGACATTCAGATCAGTCCCATTCTTTTATTTGACGGTTAAAGCTATATGGACAAGAGGATGGACGGCTTGGATCGGACTTAAACATCAGGGTGGGCCTATGCAAGTGGGCCACCAAAAAGGTTTCCCCCCCCCCCCCCCCCCCCCCCCCGATATGGACGGTCTAGATGACCTTTCTAAATGAAAATGAACATCATGATGGGGTCCATGGAGAATGGCCCATCATGGAATGATCATGATGATCCAAGTGGTCCTTCGGCCACATTTTAGGGTCCCAAGTGAGATCCACACCATTGATCGGTGGGCCTCACTTGGTCCACCACAAAAACAAGTAAAACTACCCTATGGAGGCACCCACCTCTTGATCTTCTTAGCCCGTTGGATAGCCGGTCACCTAGAGCTTCACTTTGATGGTGGAGATGGGAAATGGATGGCTAGGATGAAGGGATTTGGAGATGGGAAGTGGGCCACTAAAATCACTTCTTTCTCATGGAAGAGAGCTTGGACGTGAGCTCTCTCTTGCTTGGAGTTGGAGTGTTGAGAAATGAGAGAGAGAGGGGTGATTAATGAGAGATGGAGTGATGTGAGGTGAGTGATGGGTGAGGTGAGTGATGGGTGAAGTGATGTGTTAGTTGACTTGGGTGGTTGCTTGACTTGTGGAGAAATGAAGTATGGGTGCTTGTACTTGACATGAGAGGTGATTGATGGGATTGATTGATGTGATTGATGGGACACTTTGTAGAGATTCCTTGGGATTTGCAACGTGCGGTGTTTTTGCTCGAACTGAACGTGGGTCCGTATCTCATCGTCTGGGTATCGGATCGGTGCGTGAGTTGTGGCGTTGGAACCGCGGCGACGGTGCGGTCGCAATGATACAAGTCTCGGATTAAGCCGGCTCAAATGAATAGGATACGACTTACGGTCGTGCGCAACATCAACCATAAGTCGCGGATTGTCGAAATTTGACAAGAAGGGTCGCGGGAATCAACGGAACAGTGCAAATTAGGATACGGGTCTTACAGAAGGACTCTCGATAATAGCATCGATATGATCTGAAGGTCTCTCGATCATATCGACAGGATCAAGAAAACTATACAGCGACCAATGGTGAAAATTCTGTGAATTATCGATGTCATCAAGCCACTCTCGATAACAACCTTGATTCCATCTGAAACCCTGTCGATATCATCGACAGACCACCAGACAGATTTAAGACATCCGTCCATAACAGTTGGAGTGGTAGTGTTTGTTTGTTTCAGTAGATTACTTTTTCTTTGTACAATGTGAAGGTTTTGTGATTTGAATCATCCCTCTCCTTGGAGTGGTGGCGTTTGGTTGCCTCAGCTCTAGGGTTTGTATTTGTTTGGAGTATTGGTGTTTGGTTGTCTTAGCTCTCAGGTTTGTAATTTTTATTGCTGGGAAGGTGTTTCTTGGGACATTGAATTTGTTATTGTTTGTAAGAGAGGAGATAAATGAAACCTATGCTGCCATTTGAATCTTAAAAGAATAAAATAGAAAGAAGAAGAAGAAGAAGAATGCGACAGCAGGTCACTACACCAAAATTGTTAAACCGGTACGGATGGGATTTTGGTTCAGAAACGGCTTTAAGCCGTTCTTGAATTTGAGACGGTATTAAACCGTACTAGAATTATTGCAGTTATACATGGTTATTTCCATTGTTTAGTTGGTGTGTCCCAATTGAGTGTTAGATCTTCTTGTTTGTTATTATTATGCTTTATTATTTTATTTTGATACAGATGAACAGAATGGATTCGATTATTAACATCTGAGTGGACCCCACAAGGCCCAAGAGAAAAATTGGATCCATCCGCCGCAGACTACCGAATAGTTTTAACCCATTTCTTAACAAAAAATCCTAAAATCCCTCATTTTGCATCCGTCGCCAGCTCTTTCTCTCTCCCTCTCTCAATCTCCCTCTCTTTCGATCTCCTGATCTCAACCCTCTCCTTTGATCTCCCTCCCTCTCTCTCGATCTCCCTCTCCATCGATCTCTCTCTCCCGATCTCAACCCTCTCTCTCGATCTCCCTCTCACTCTCCCTCCCTCCCTCCCTCCCTCTCGATCTTCCTCCGTCGATCTCCCTCTTCCGATCTCCCTCTCACTCTCCCTCCCTCTCTCTCGATCTCCCTCAACCCTCTCTCTTTATCTCCCTCTCACTCTCCCTCCCTCTCTCTCGATCTCCCTCTCTTTCGAAATCCCTCTCCGGATCTCAACCCCCTCTCTCGATACGAACGGTTCCGATCATCGATTCTGCATGTGGGCCCAGTGACGGTGACATACACATCAGTCGTGACAAGGTAAATCAGATTCTTCTTATTTATATTCTTTCCAAGCATTTAGGGTTCTTGTAACTCTCTCTCTCTCTCTCTCTCTCTCTCTCTCTCTCTCTCTCTCTTAGGGTTTTATGTTATTCTAGGGCAGAAGGGGCTAAGCTGCAATTGGGGAGAGCTGTTATATGTCGTAACTCTGAATATGCCTACAGGTTCTCTGCAGGTTGCCAGCTCAATCTCAGCCCTACATCAAATGATGGTCTCATACTATGGTTCTGATCATCCGTTTAGTGGGCGTTTGTTGTCAGTGCATGGTTTGGACGATGGGAAGTCCATATATGAAATTACAGAAGTGCCATTGAAATGGAGTTTTGTTTAGGAAAAGTTCAGGATTGCAGAGCATTATAATGCTCTGTTCTACTAGATGCTTTGGGATACATGGACAGTCCAATCAGTCGATCTGTACCGTCCATTTGGCGGATCCCATGACGTATTGGCCACATCGCAAAAATCTTAGTGATCGGATGATTCTAACCATCTAATCATGGCCTATGAAAGATGGACGGTTAATATTGTTTACGGTTGTAACAATATTAGGCGGGGACCATCACAGATTGGTTGTAACAATTCTAAGAATCACTTTGATTAGATGATCCTAACCATCCCATCCATGGCTTGGGGGAATACATGGCTATAGGAAAGGTTGATGTCTGGTGGCCAGCTGATCAAAAAACTTATGCTAATCTACCATTTAAAAGCCATCTCTTATCACTGGGAGAAATGCTCAGACGATGATGATAACTCAACTGTCAATGCTCTTGATTTCTTTTCTATTTTTTAACTGATTCATGAAATCTAGTTTTAATGATTTGAATAATAAATGATCTAGTTTCACATGTAATTGCAATTAAATTAGTTATCAGAGGCTGAGTTCCCCGTTTCTGAACAGGGAACTTCCTTTTTGTGCACCAAGTTTATACATGTGGGGCCCAGGCTTATCTTATCTAAGCCATTGAATAAGCTCATCCAGTTGGAGATGGATTTTTGACCAAGTTTGTACATGCAGGGCCCATGGTTGTATATAAATGATCTTAGGAGATTTTTTGGGCATGCTCCATCCGATATGTTTTTTGAAATCTAATACTTCCTTTGCCATCCAAAATGTTTTTATTTTTATTTTTTTTGGGTTGAAGCTTCTCTGGTTTGTATCCAATTGGGAGTTGGTAACTTCTCCACATGTCTTCATCCCCTATGAATCTGCAAGCTAACTCATCATATATGCATCTTGATGGTTTTTTCCTCTATATGCATCTTGATGTCCTTTAATAAGTTCCACTTTTTGTAGGGTTTTAAGAGTCCGATTGAGGTCCAAGTCTTTGTTTAGTCATCTAAGGGTTGTTTATGAGTTTGGGTAGGATTAGATGTCCTTACTATTTTTAGGTAATTTTTACTATTTTGGGGAAGTTTCCTAGTTTGAATCAAAGTAGGAGTCTAGGGCCTCTTTTGCTTAAATAAGGCCATCGAGTATGTTGAAGACGGCACTTTTCTTTCAATAATGTCAATTTTATTACTCGTTTTAAAGATTCACTCTGCTTGTGAATTCAAGGGTGATCAACTAAGAGAAAACGGAGATGTTATTCCTCTATCCATGCACCCGCTGTGCCTGCTAATCTTTGTACATTTGTATGTGTGTCATTCGTATGCATGTGTTGTTGTCCATTATCACATTATCAAGAGAGTGCATAATTTAAGGCCTGTTTGGGTGTGCCCATAAATTGGAATTTGTTTCCATTTTCTCAACCCAAACCAAGTGAGATGAGAATGGTCTAGAATTATGAACCTGTTCTTTTCTCACTTGTGCTTTGGGGTGAGATGCTTTTACTGACAAAGGTGGAAACTTCCAAACACAACCTTAGTTCTTAACTTGCCGTTTCTTTTATATTTCAGACCTAACATGAAAAAATACCTTAAAAATAGGCCCAAATCCTCCCTCTCCCAACTTATTTGCAGGACTGAAGTCATCTGTCGCAGTCCTTAGTTCAGAATAACTGAAAGTGTTTGCTTTGGCAGCCATGCTTAGAAACTCTGCGAATTCAAATATGAAAGGAGGTCAGGATCATATTATCTACTTATATACAACACAGAACTCAAACATATGCACACATCTCTATTCTCGAACATCAGGAAAAATTTGTATGGGTGTGTTTGGATGCACAACTCAATTGAATTGTGAAGTAACCAGACTGTAATGTCAATCATTTACATTCCTTTCAAGTCCAACTTCAAAAGTCGCATATTGAAATTTCAATAATACCCCATTAATATGAATACTTTACAGTTTTTCCATTTCCAGTCTGCTGAACTAATTATTGCTATTTGATTCAATACTGCATCCAAACACATCCCCTAGATCATAATCACAATGGATATTTTGGCAAACCAGATGCTCATAAATTCTTCTGCTTGTTTGAGATACATCAGAGAAAATGGGAAGTCCAGCATAGAGGGTAGCAATTTTTCACTTCTTCTGTCCCACTTTTTCAGGTCCCATGTGAAATGTTGCAGATATTCATCTGGATGGAACGGAATCCTGCCCACCTGGACATCTGAATGTGGTCTAAGAAAGCCAATTGTTGACAAGAAGTTTGTGGGAACAAAATTGTAATTTCTCCTGGTTGACACCGAAGATTCAAATCTTCACACACACACACACACACATAGCGCACTTGAACCCATTACCTCGGTTGTCTGTTGGACCGACTTAAATCCCTAACTATATGCATCTTGATGGTTTTTAACTCTATTAATGCATTTTGTACTTGGTTTTTTAGCTCACAGTCTGTTCTCAATGGTAATTTCATGTTCTCAGTCATATTTTGGATTGCTATAAATCCCTAATTCTATGCAATTTGATGGTTTTTTTTTTCTTTTTAATTATATTGATGTACTGTATGATTTGGGTTTTTCATTTTATGTTCTTTACTTGACGAGTTTGTTTTGAAGTGAAGTGAATTTCATGTTCATGGTTGTTCGTCAAATCACTGAAGTTCCCTAGTTTTATGCATCCTAATGATTTATTTATTTATTTATTTTTTTTTTATGGAATTAATGCATTTGTGATGTTTTTTAGCTTGCCGATTGGTTTCTAGTGTTGACTTCATGTTCAAAGTTGTCAATTGAGCTACTAGACTCTCCTATTTCATGCATTTAGATGATGTTTTCTTGATGCATTTTATGCTTATGTTTATTTATTTATTTATTCTATTTTTATGTTCTTAGCTCATGGGTTTGTTTTCGAAGCTAATTTCATGTTCATCATGGTGTGTTGAATCGCTAAGAGCCCCAATTCTTTATGATGTTTTTGTCCTTCTCTTGTGTAATATATTTGTACTTTGGGTTTCTATTTTGATGTTTTTTAGCTCATGGGTTTCCTTATTCTTTTTCGTTGGAGCTTTTTTTCCTGATGAATGGATTGGAAATGTATTTTAAATTGTACAAACAGAAACTTGCAGTTCCTCAGCCTCAATCTGAGTCACATACACAAATTCAGTCTGCCCAATAAATCGTAACCATTTTTTGAGATGGTTGGCTCAGTTGTTTTTTGTTGCATTGAATGGTTGGTGTAGACAACACATCGTGGTCCAAGATGAAGTCCTAGCCAATAGGTTGGGCCTTATTCCCATCAAGGCTGACCCAAGGTTGTTTGAATATGTTTCAGGTTAACAGTTCGTTGACTTTTTTACTCTTTTTTTTTTTTGCTTTCATTAATTTGAATTGGGCTTATTTGTACATTGATTTTTTTGTATGTATGTATTAGGTACTTCTTCAAGGTCTTTCTTCAAGGGATTTGATATGTGGAAGGAAGAAACTGTAATGAAGGTAAAAAATCAAAGATAATATGGTTTGCTAAATCTGTTTCAGGCATATGAATTACTAAAGAATAAGCGGAGAATTGTGAAATCTGAAGTTTTGAACTTTTTAACTGTTAAAATGCAAAAGGTTGTCCCTCCTGAAAGACTTTTCAATGATTTAGATTATAGTAAATGATTTCCTTAGTCAAGGAAGGTTTTTGGATTATCTTTTGTTGTTTGACAGGAGCACAAATGTTGACCATGAACAAAGCCTTTTAACTAAGCTGAAGCAACAATGGGGTGACCAACTTATGTTGTAGATGGAAGGAATGGTTTGTCATATACTATTTTCCTGAGCTAGTTGCATGCGTGCGTGTGTTTTCTTCTTCTTTCTCAAGGGAATTCTTAGTGTTGTTCTTTCATGTTTTTTTGGCAATGCAGGTTACTAATTTTCCATTAGCAAGGGAGAATCAACAAAATATGTGCCCATTTCCATCTTTATATTGCTAACAGAATTTGTCCTTTAGCTTCACTATGGTTTTATTCAGGATGATGGTTTTCATATCTTTTCCTTTCTTTTTCAAACTATTCAACGTCCATGTTCGTAGCTTGCTCAGCTCCAAGATACATAGATGTTGCATCGTATTTTAATTAGACCAAACTATTCAGGATGATGGTATTTTAATTAGACCAAGCTATTTATCTTGCATCATATATCTTGGGTTATTATTTTGTTCACGATCATGTTTGTGGAAGCTTCATTTCGGTTAAAACACCTGATATGTTATTGGATCAACAACAATTCAATGCTTGGACTTGAATTGGTTATTTTTATTACTATTCAGGTTGTATTTTGAACTTATTATTTAATATGCACTCTACTGCAAGGTAACAATTGGGTCTCCAGCTATTAAGCCTCCTCTCACTGAAATATATGTAAGTATGATTTTAATTGAAAATTCATGGAATTAATTTCAAATCAGGATGAGCCATATAGAATAGTGAGTTTTTTTATTTGTTTACGGCCATGTGTATGAATGTATGCTCATGCAATTAACTATGTTTTTTTTTTTTTTAACTCTCCGAACTAGCCAAGCAAATTCTACATTAGAAACCAATTTCTCATAATACATAAAAGAAATTTTATTTTTTTTAAAAGTAAAAATAGATTGAAAACAGAACCAACACAAAAACCAGTAGACCACACTGCAAAAACCAGTGGGGGATTGAAGGTCTACCATTGAATCCCTTTTTGAGGTCACAGAAGTTTTGGATGAGTATGAAATTTGTTTTTTCCTCTTCATTCAGGTATTTGTGACCTTATGAACAGATTGGATGTAAAATAAACGTTATGGTGAGCCCTACAATTTTTTTAACGGTGAAAAGCATTATCTCCGCTGCTATTTATGGTGTGGTCCAGATGATCTTTGGATATGATTTATTTTTTGGATAATGCTCTAAAATGAACTCTAAAAATGGATGAATAGTGTAGATATAATAAATGCATCACTGTGGGGCCCATGTAACTTTGATCTCCTTTGAAGCGTTCGTAAAACTCGGAGCTCGAGGAGCGTTAGTGCTCGTCTTCGCACGACATGCACATACAGCAGCTATATAGCTGGTGTGAGGTACACCAGCCAATCTGCTTCCCAGGCCCACCTACACTGGATAATACTGATTCTATGGACAAGATATGTTGTCGTGTGGTGTGCCACACACCATTGACCTACTTGGTGTGTTGACGTCACCAAATTATGTGGGAGCCACCATAATGTATGTGTTATATCCACTGACCTCCTTGCTTCAATGTTTCTACTACTTTTTATATTATTGCTCTTCAAAATTTTTAATAATAATAATATTATTATTATTTTTGAAATACAACCAGGAGCAATTTCTGGCCCTAAGCAGAATCCTCTCCCCAAAGTTAGAGCCAAACTTAATGGAAGAGGAAGAAGAGGATGAAGTGAGAGCCAAATGTTGAGGCCCTTGCTCTTTCTAATCCTGGGACTAAACAGGAAGATCAGTACACCACCATGTTCAACGATGAGAACCCAAATGCTTGTTCTATCATGTAGATGGGTTTCTATATATGGAGGGAAAAAATCATGGTTTTTTTTTTTTTTTTCACATCCTTTTAACTCATGTATGTATGTTAAGTTTCCATGCACACCAGTGTTTCTGGTTTATGTAATTTAAGTGTACGTCCCCAAGATGTTGATGAGAGACTTTGGTCCTTTTCTGTTTTTCTTGGTGAGGGTACACTACCTCGCATTTTCTTAAATGGTGGTGAATCATGGAATGTACACATGGTATGGCTGCACATCAATCCAGGAATTCCCCACTTGTAACATATTCCAAACCATCCAATTCGTTTCGAGTTGAAATAAAATGACCTGCTGTCCATGACCAATGACAGAATTAGATGGATAATGTAGTCTTCATAGCCATATTCAATGACGCCCATGAGAGTTGGTCAGGAATATATCTGAATTTGTGCTTAATTCACTTGCACTAGAGCTATTTGTAATACAAGGTAAATGGATGCAGTCTGGACTTGTCACATTTTCTAAATATTCTCTTTTGTAGGAACTCAATGCTGACTGGCAAAGGGCAACAGCAGGTCTTCTTGTTTCGATTGGTTGACATTTGCTTGATCTGGTAAGCTTTTCTAATGTCATGCATTGAATGATGGCCTTAGTTTCTTATTTGAGGGCCAATGACAAGTTGGTGGTTTTGTATCAGGAGGAAATTGTGCATACAGAAAAAGAGTGACAAGAAAGTATAAGTTTCATGAGAGAGATATATGTTTGCAATGCCTCAAGTTTTCTAGAAATAAGTCAAATTAAATTAATTATAAGAAAAATGTCACCAGTCGATCGCTACTATGATACCTTAGAAGGGCCTGAATTAGATACTCTCAGGGTACGTGAACTTTTTTTTTTTGCTGTTGTTGTTGTTGTGCATTCAGTCTCTTAAGACTTGACCAGGTTGTTGGTGGTCTTCAATGATTATACTTTTAATTCATGCATGCCTGGGTGTGTCAATGATGGAAAAGCCTTGACTATTAGATGTCGTACTCACACCTTTTCACTCATCGGTAAATTTGTGAGATTTTTTTAAAATTTTTTTTGGTTCGAGTTGCACTACTGGTTTCCATTCTGCTATTTTTCCTGTTTCTTCCATTTCTTGATTTTTTTTGTGGAAAGCAAGGTCTGGAGTTATATGAGAGTTTTTTGTTCTTTCTGAACTAGTTGCCTTGCTGTCCGTCAGATGACTTAATTGGTTTACAGGTACCTCCTTATTTTGTTTCGTAATGCTCCAGTAGAAGTATGGGCTATGACAAAGAGTCTCGTGTTTAATTGATCACTTGTAATATTACCGCAAATCCCAGGAAGTGTGCCTGGGGACATGATTTTCTCATGATGGGCTCCGGCTTATATATGAATTCCCTGAGTTTGGCACTTTGGCTTGATTCTTTGATTTGGCTTGAATTAGTTAGAGATTTTTTGAAGGCGAGATCTACCTCCCTTTTTTCCTATTTTTCATAGCTGCGGCTGCCTTGTATTCTTTTGTTGCATGCCTTGATCTCTTGGCAGTGATTTAATAAAAATATTAATTCTTGTCATCTCTCTCTCTCTCTCTCAAAAAAAAAAAAGATGTACTTAGTAAGCTGTATTCTGTTGGCAACAATTATCTCGTTAAAACAGGCAGTAGAAGGTCTTGACAACCTTGACCAGTCTGCAGAAATCTTGATCCGTTTTCTCTGTGCTGTTCCTGGATGGGGTGAGAAAAATGTTCAGGTACTTCATCCTTTCATTTTGTCCTTTATTTTTAATATTTTATGTATAGCAGTGCAGTCAAATTCTCGTGAATGAATGCAGGTTCAACAACAGGTTATAGAGATCATTACTTATATAGATTCTACAGTCCAAAAGTTCTCGAAAAGATGTGTGGTGCTCTGCATTCTGGGTGGGTATTAGGTTATAGTTGTAAATGGTTTTTTTTTTTTTTCATTCTATAAAAGTTTTAAATGTGTTAAATATGTTTGATATGACTATTATTTTCTGTAAGTTAACTAATGTTATCAGCTATGGCTTTTGGAAAAATTGAAAGAAGTTAAAATTTCGAGAGATGCCTAGTTTAGGTTTAGTTTTCTCAAAAAAGTCACAGCCAACTTGTTACTTAGGAGTCAATACGAGTGATACTAGTTGTTGATGAGTTCTTTCAGAGTTTTCTTTTGGTCTCCTGATCCTAGTTGATTTGGTCAGTTGTGAGCGATGCCTACGAGTTTTGAGCTTTAATTTGGAGCAGTTGTTGATGTTGCATTTATAGGACTCACCATATTGGTTAATCTGGTGGCAATTTCTATTTTTAGGTATAAGTGAATGGGTAGAAGATACAAGCATCTAACAATTTTTTAAAGTTCACCTTGTTGCTTATGCGTTATACCATGTTGTTGCTCACTAGTAGTTTTGATGAAATAAACAAAACATTTGTGCTTAATTTCTTTTCTTCAGAATTTGATTGTCTTAATTTTGATATTATGTATTCTTTATATATCTAACTTGTTGATTGTAATCAACCTACATCAATAGACTATTAGATAGTGCTTGATTGAGAAAGTAAGGCGTAAGTCCCAGTTCAGTAACTTAGGAGAAAATTAAAAAAAAAAGAAGAAGAAAAAGGTCGGAGTCGTGATTTTTTTAAACCTTGGCTATGAGTATAGGTGGGGATGCAATTGGATGGGTAGCCCAAATGGATTTTTAAGGTCCATCCATGTGAGGCCCTGCTTTGGGTTTCAAAGGTGAGGCCAAATGAGTCTTTAAAACTTCGATTTGTTCTTGTGTCTGCCAAACAATTATCTTCATGTAGTCCCAGAAATAGTTGTAATCTACAAATATTTATTATGAAACTCAAAATATTCATTTTTTCTCTTTTTCCTCCCTACAATGATTGAGAGTGAACATACAGGTCAGGATATCATCTGGAGTAGCAGCTGCTACTGTAATTAAGATTGCAAAGAGGCCAGAAAAGGTTGGAAAGCTCATTGTTGTAAGTTCTATTCTCTTGTTTCTTCCATTATATATTATTTATTTCTATTGTGCTTTTCATGTCCTTGTCTCGTCCTTTAGAAATTTCACTTTAGACTTTCCAGGAAGACATTAATTCAAATAAGAATATTCTTCTTTCCCAATATTCTTCACTAGTAACTAATTCCCTTGCAATTGGGAATTGAATTGTCCTCCCTGTTTTAGCTGTTAATTATTTCAAAACAGTTTTCTATTTCTAAATAGTTTGAATCACCAGAAGGTCTGCTGTCTATGTAACTCTGTGTAACTCATTTCTAAACATTGTAGCCCCGCTTGGTTTAGAACGAGCTGATTACGTCTCCCTTACCATTCGTAGCCCCACTTGGTATAGAACAAGCTCCCCTCGGGTCAGGAGTGCATCGAGCATATCCAAAAACCAGGTGAGTCAACTAACAACAGTCCCCCATATGTATGTTCAATTGTCACAATTTTTTTCACATGTTTTGATAGTTGATTGTTCTTTCAATCTATTCACATGTTTTTGTTCTTATTTTTTATTTGTTGCTTGTAATTAGGTACATAAAAGGCCATCACATTGTGGGGCTCTTCATCTACTTGACGGACTTTCATTGAAATCTCTTTATTTTGAAGTCTTCCATTGTAAATTTTAGTTTTTACTGTCAGGTTTGCAAGTAAGATAAATAATGTTTCAAATTACATCATGGTTGTTTTTACTATCTTTTGATTCTTAAATGAATATGGCTTAAATATATTTTATTTTATACAGCGGTTTTTTTTTTTTGTTTAAAATCGTTCCGAAATAAGAAAAAAAATACCGTTTTCAAATGACCGTTGGCACCAGAATGGTTTAAAACTGTTCCTAAAATTCCGATTTCAAACGGTACCCATAATGGCTCCGAACGAAACCGTTCCTAAATGACGATTTTGGTGTAGTGGGTATTGGATTGAGTTGAACCTTACAGATTGATAGATACAAGAAATGGATGGGCTATGGTTATGAAAAAAAAAGGGGGAGAGAGAGAGAGAGAGAGAGAGAGAGAGAGAGAGAGAGAGAGAGAGAGAGAGAGAGAGAGAGAGAGAGGGCAGAGGGACCGAGGGAGGGACCCACAGTTTGTGTCACGGTTCGGATCTACGGTTCAGTTCGTGTAATGGTTCAGATCAATGGTTCGATTCAATTCTACAAGGCCTTAAACTGGAACCGATCCGTAATCAACGGTTCTGAGAATTTGGAAACCGGAACTGGACCGTTAGCACCCTAGAACCGGACCAAACCAGACTAATCCAACGGTTCCAGTTCGGTTATATGGTTCTGACAGTTTGATGTCACTACAAGAAAAGGGGGCTTTAGCCTCACTTCAAAACTGTGGCTAAAAAGGTTAAAAACTGAGGCTAAAGTCTTTAGCCTCAGTTTTGCCTCATTTATCCAAACCGAGGTTGATACCCCCGTGGCTAAAGGCTTTAGCCTCAGTTTTATCAACTAAGGCTAAAATGACTTACAGCCTCGGTTCTTCATGTGAGGTTAAAAACCTTTTTAGCTTCAGTTTTTTCGAAATGAGGCTAAATCAAAATTTTAGCCTCCATTGTTTCCAACTGAGACTAAATCCAAATTTTAGCCTCGATTGCCTCCAATTGAAGCTAAATCTATTTTTAACCTCGGTTCTCAACAACCGAGGCTAAAATCTTTAGCCACGGGAATTTCAGCCTAGGTTCTCAACAACTGAGGCTAAATCCAAGCCTCGGTTCTCAACAACCGAGGCTAAATCTAAGCCTCGGTTACAAATTGAGGCTAAAAATGTTTAATTTTTAAAAATATTTATTTAAACTACTAATCCATTCATTCAATTCACTCATGGAACAATCAATCATGAAATTCATACTGAGTTACTTATGCCCATTGCTAGAGAATATTGCAAACCAAGAAAAAGCATGAAACAATCATACTCTACTGAACTTTGGCTGCTCAAAACCTCAATGATGAACTTCCAGTAGAGAGACTAGCAATCATGGATTGACAACTCGTCTGAGCTGACTCAGACTCAATCAAGTTCGATCCAAATCAACACCATGAGTCATCATAAAAAATATGGAGTGAGAGTGACTTGTGTCGACCGAGTTGCAATTTGTCCGAAGACTGAATGTGTCGGTCCAAGTCACTGAGTCTTAAATCCAAGCTTCCGAGCCTCCTTGGAAATCAAAGTGGCCTTCCCATCACCTCCTGAATACTCCATCAGCTAGAACAACATCAAAATCATTCTCAGTGCATTCAAAAAATGATTCCAAATACCTGCAGAAAAATTGACCAAAATAGAAGTAAAAAAATATGACTTTCTAACTGGAGAATACAATGACCAACAACATGAATATTTAATCAACTGGAAGGTGGTCCTTAAAAAGTACCTCAATGAGTTGACATCAGATGAATCATCCACCAGTACTGGGGCTAGTACAAAATGAGTCTTCTCTTTGAGTTGTAACAAGGACAACGTCTTTGTAAAAGAATCCACATACTTTGCCAGGCCCTTGGACTGAGAGAGAAATAAAACAATGTTCTGAATTTGCTCATGAGAAACAAAAGCAGGCTTTGTACATAATTCCTCAATATGTGCCATGCAGAAACTTTGCCCTGGAAAAATGACCAAGATTTAAATGCAAAACACCATGGGAGAAAACAAATGCAATAGGAACCTTTGTACAAATCTTAGAACAAATGTTTCAAAACTTATCTCCAAATCAAGCAACTCAAGGAATGCTAAAAACACAACTCATGTCATACAAATACACCATGTCATTCATGGAGCGTATGATACTTCGTCATTGCATTTTTTTAATGATCTTTGCCATTGCACATCTAATACAAGCCTAGCAGAGTCAACTTATCCTGAATAACAAAATGCATTTTTGTACCCATCAAATGTGCATCTATTTAGGAGACCATGCATTAAAGGAAGCTGGAGTGGGTTAACCAAAAAATAAATTTGTAAATCCACATAAATAGCACAATAGATGATGATGATGATGCGGCTGCACAGTAGAGACCAAGTACATATGAAAACATTTAGAAAGACTCCAATGCCAGAGATTTATCCTGGATGCTATGGCATACCTTATAGGACAATTAACCGATATTCTTGATGGCCCCTCAATTATCTCAGCATCTACTATCCAGAGTTAAATGAATATAATGTGTTAGCAGTGTATATTTTACATCCAGAATAAGACTGTAACAATTGTGTACAGATAAGGGAAATAATTGAAATCACATTGGGACATCAAACTAAGAATCCCTATTCATTGGACTATGCAACAGTAACAGAAAGTGAACAGATGAAGGTTTCTCAATCATGAGCACTATCTCAGCCTTGTCCAAGCTATTTGAGGTTGACTTTACTAAGCTTGCTTTGCAATCATTTGTATCTAAGGCCTGTCCTCAGTTAGTCAACAAGCCGTGATATCATTCTCACATTAAGTATATCTAAATATGGTAACTAAATGCATTCCTTCTCTTGCAAGCTCCATGGGATTTCAGTTTTAAAAATGCATTTTGTCATGAAGTGTAAGTACACTTCAACACTCTTTTGACTATCCAGCAGGACACTATCAATAAGACAGGCTTTGTTTCTAGAGGCAAGAAGAAGAAAGAATTAGTTTCTAGAAATTCTGGATTTCAAGCCTAGAAATATCCTCCCAAATCGTACACATAAATATCCATAATATGTGTATATTGGAGTCTGAGAAGTTAATGGAAAGCCCTTTTTTTTAAAAGGTAAATGGCAATGCCCCTTGCAGCCAAAGTATGATAAGCCATATGCACTATTCTTAACACATCCTTAGTGGACATATTACTGTATGACATCTACTTGATTATATCAGGAACCCCGTTCAGGCAAAAGCAATGAGAGAAGATAGCATAATTTAGCATGAAAATCCACAACATGTGATAGTGCAAGTTTCTCATGAAAATTTTGAATCAGCCTGTTGGATTTCATGGGTGAACATGTCATCAAAATAATGAACTTGGATTCTCTTAGTTACCTGATGCAAGATCCGCCGCAGCAGGTTGGATATACTCTTGAAGTACCATAGGATCAGGGGATGGTACTGAGCTCATATATACTATTGCTATAATATAGTTGCCTGTTAGTGAATAAGCTGCAAATTACAAACTGATTTGGCATGAAGCATATGCACTGTAGGAAGCTGAGCTATAATTGATACACAGTTTATGTTCAGAAATACCATTAAAATACCCAATAGCCTGTATAAGATTCGTTCCATATCTAAGCATTGTAGTTACATCCGTTGGAAATTGTGGTCCACTGTTCTGATCAGTAATGCACATATGTAGAAACAAATCAAACAGTAACTATCACCTCAAATACATCCTATGCCAAACAAGCTCAAGAAGAAACATATTTCATTCAAACTTCAAAAGGAAGCACACGAACCATTGAAACATTAGTCCTTCTCTCTACACCTTTTCCATTTAACAAGAAACTGAAAAACCAACAAGATAATCAGAATACATTTACTCAATGGAACCAGAGGACAGGAAAAGATCATACTTCACTTGTGGTGGACTTGTAATGCAAGAGGATGTCTCCATATTGTCTGTTTGAACCACAAGCAAAGTTCATGAGATCAATAAATGTGAAATGATCATGTCTTCCTGACCCAAACGATGAAGCATAGTAATTTTCTAACAGAAAATGGGACTGAATGATGAAAAATAATAATAATCAAATTCAAGATAAAAACTAAAACTAGGCAACATGGCGACGCTTAAGCCTAGAGCTTGATGGATGACTTGGGAGTATACCTCGAACTCATAAGCCATGGTTTTATGGCATACATGTTCCACAAAAAGAAGGCTGTCATGGTTCATCCACTTGGATACATTCTTCAGAAATAACTCATTCTTCATGTGCTGCAAAAAAAAAAAAATGACGTTAAGATGAGAGAAGATCATTTACATCTGGTAATATAACATGCTTAGAGAATTTTCCTCAACAATCATATCTTTTTGTAGACAATATCAGGATTTTGTAACATGGAGTTGATTTTATAAGGATATATTGTCCGACTAAGAGAGTTTATTTTATAGAGAGAATTGTCCAGCTAAGATAATTGTAATGCTACCAGTAGGTGCAATTGCTACTAGTATCATTCAAGAACAATTCTAAGTTTCAAACCATGCATAACAGTATGAGATTTACATATACAATCCTTTATTTGACATTGCATCATGTACGACTCATCTACATGATTTTTGATTGCCCATTCTTGAAAAAAAAAATGCAAATTCAATTAAACAATCCAAATCAGATGCTTGAATACTGCTCAAGGAGAGGATTGGCAAGTGGAATCTGATCATCTTGAGCTGATCATTGGCAATGATGAAAATCCTACAGTGGAAAAGAAAGACATCTCCAACCAACACATAAAGATGTGATTGATTAAATGTTGTTACCCAAGGATCTCCAACACTGACAACTACTGTACGTAATAGCCAACACTTAATTCCAAAAACAAAACAGAACCACTGTAAATTTATTATAAAGAAAGAAACGAAAGAAGTTACCTTTGCCAATCTGGCAATACTTCGTCTTTTACACTTTTTGTTAGCATCCATGGGGCACTTGAGATTACCAACTGAGTTCTTTTCATCATTTTCTACCAGCAAAGAGGACTCCTGCACACATGGGTCCAAACCAAATTGCAATTCAAACCAACAAAACCCAGATATGGCAAAATTTGGGAAGCAAATTGTCAGTTTGAAAAGTTAGGAAAAAGCACACCTATGGGTCATGGCTAAGAATTTCTGAATCACCCATGTCATTCAAATGTCGCACAATGCCTTTCTTCTAGAAGTTTAGCATCCAAGGCTTGGACCATGCCCGAAAGGTTTCTGAAAATTCGACAGATTACCTGTAGGTTCTTCTTCACAAGCACCACGAGAGACTTTTATTTCATTTAAAATTTAAATAAATAAATAAATAAAGGCAAGATTTTGAAACATTCAAAATTGAAATCTAAATGGCATGTTAGAGTGGGACAAATGCTAGAGTGGAGTTTTTAACAAGTTTAGTCAAACTTGAAAATTCAAAGCCTAGTATCTGAATTGAATTCAATTTTGTCATCCCCTGGATCAAACCACTTAATGACCGAAAGATTCACCATATAATTTTCAGAATGTCCATGTCTACAAGAATCCAAATGCAATATGCCTTTAATTGTAATGGCGTACCTCTCCAACTGGATTGCAAATAAATGGCAGCCTTGCGTAACATGATGAACTCCTTGCGAGCAATATGAGTACGGATTTGTCTTTGAATAGCTCTGGCCGCATGACCCAAAACTTATGCTTTGCGTGCATCCAACTCAGCCATCTGGCCAGCTTTCAAGAAGACCTTTGTCTTCCCTATCTGTCAAGACCAGCCAATTACAAAAAGAAAAAGAAAAAGAAAAAAAAAAGATTAATTACATATTTCCCAGTTGCAAGAGAAATTACAAGCATTTTTTTCTTCTACAAAATTGAAGCAAGATATTGAAGATAAACACATTGAATGATAGCTATCCTAGCAGTTGAGTTTTCTTATTTCCAGCCAAGAAGATATATGCAAGATTCACCAATGAAAGCTTCTTGATGTCATTAACAATCCAAACGTTCCCTAAGTTGAACTCTTTCCAATATCTGGTTATAATAGTTCCTTCACTTTAGCAGAGGGAACTGACTTACCAGTTGTTGTTCGAGGTTCCATTCAAGCCTCTAATTCTCCTCTTATCTTCTCTTTATATAATTCAAAATTAATCCGGACCACAGAAATTGAGTTTCTTAATACAGATTGTGGGAACATTATAATAAATGTGCTCTTACATGCATGATTCCATAAACATATATACAAAAAAAGGTCCACCATAGGTGGATGGTGTACCTTTAAATCTGACATCCTTGGGGGCCTTTCGGTGCACAAACTTGACTATGTTCCCACATATGAGAGCTTCATTAATGACCTTCAATTTTAAAAAAAAAATTAAAAAAAATTAAAAATCATACACATCATTGGAAACAGGCTAGAAAGTGAGAGAAAAAAATAATAAAAAGAACATTGAAGATAGATAGAAAAAGCAATAAACAAAAGTGCTAATCTAGCATGTGTGTTTTGCACCATTCATTAAAAGTAGGCAAGTAGGCTGATCCACTATATATAAAGCTTTTTAGCTTGAGTTTGACCTACAATTCTACATGTGGGCCCATTTTGATTTGTGAATGACATCCAATCTAATTAACTGCCTTTGGGCCTCTTCATGTTCTCCTTGGCACTCAAAAGAATCTCACTTGATCCAATTGATGGTATAGGGTGATCCAATTGAAAATACTGTCCAGAAAGAAAGCATTCATTGAATGCACAACAATCAATAGCTGCCACACAAGATAAGGTGAAAATACTTCATTAAAACAAAAATGACTAAAGGTCTAAAAAATGAAAGTAATTTCATCTACTTTGGGAGAGTACAGATTATTTAAACAAATGATGCCACATAGTCATACCTTGTTTGGAGTTGAACGGTAGACTGACCATTGACAGGAGGGCCCTTTCGTGCCACAACAGCCTCAGCAATTTCGTGTTAGCATCCAAATGTTCCCCCTGCTCAGCAACAGCCAACAAACGTGAAATGGGCCCACTTCATGACATGATATCTAATTCATATGCCAACGGATCAATGGTGGATTCCTTATTGCCCAAAATATCATTACCAACCATTGCTTTTGTTGGGTGGCCCAATCAGTGTGTACATGGCCCACTTTTTCCATGCGTATGGTTGATTAGCATGGATCTAAATGAAACAACAATAAGATCTTCCCAGTTAGTCACCATTTCAAATTCTACATCAGAGTAGGGTCCCTGAATCTAGATGGTTCATTTAGTGGGACTATCAAGAGTGGCCCTCGAAACAATGGAAATATGAAAATGATGAATCCTAGATTTTCTATATCCAGTGTCCGTGTGCTTGATGGCTAGGCATGCTTTTTTTTTTTCTTTTTCTTTTTTTTCTGCCACAGCTCATCAATAGTGTGGCCCACCAGATGTACCATCCACATTCACTGACTGAGTAATGCTGGTTAGGAGCATGAGTTAAGGTCAGCCCCAAATAAAAGAATGCACACAAAGACACTCAACCTAGTCTTAAAACCTTGATGGGCATGGACACGAGTTACAGTTTGAGTTATGGTGATCCAGACCATTGATCTTATGTTCCCTACTCCTGATGGGGGATTCTACAAATTAGGCCTTTGGTATGGTGATCCAACCCTATCCTACCAAGATCTGACTGGCTATCAATTGCATCACTTGGAATGAGATATGGTCCTATAGATCTGACACATCCAAACATGCAAGCTTTTACATAATAATTAAAAAAAAAAAAACATTTAATCTCAAATTCAAGTCGCAGTAACAAGTAAATCAACAAAACCCTAGAAATGTAAGGGAAAAAGAACCTTTGAAGAGGAAGAAGCCTCAATGTTAGGGGGAGTGAGGGCGAGGGAGAACCGGTGGAGGCAGCGTTGTTGAAGATCCGGTGGTGTTGAAGGCGCCGGAGCTCGAGAGAGGGAGAGGGAGACGGCGAGGGACCGCGAGAGAGGGAGAGGGAGATGGCGAGGGCGCTGATGGTGGAAACAGAGAGAAAGAGAGAGAGGGAGGAAGATGAGAGAATGAAATAAGGAATGGAGTGAGAGAGAGAAGATCTGCCTTTGAGAACAGGGGCGTAGCTGAATTTGGAGGAGGTGGAGGAAGTGGTCGTGACCGGAGCTAATGAAGGATTCTTCCTGGGCGGGCCACGGGGGAAAGAGAGCGGTCGGCAATCAGATCCAATTGTTTGATTCGGGATCGAAATCGAATGCCTGATTGTTCTTGGCAAAGATGTTGTTCTGGATGCAGATGAAGAACCAGGGCTTCTTGGTGGGGGAGACGCGGGCCGAGAAGGAAGATTGGGTGACGACGGACTGCCAGAGCTTGCAGACGGCCGAGGCGATGATGATGGATCAGATCGGAAGATAGGAGAGGATCAGCTCTGTGAGATCGGAGCTGAGGGAGTTCCAATTCGATTCCATTGGAATTTGGATAGAGAGAGTAATGAAAACGTGTGTGGGAAAGACTGCGATTGGAATCGATTTGGATTTTAAAATTTAGAAATTGGATTTTAAGGGTTAGGGTTTGGAGAGATAGGGAAGGAGTTTCGGTCATTTTTGATGGGTTTGCTATGGTAGACAACTTTTCAACGCGAGAAAGAGAGAGATTGGGGGGGAGCGCCCAATTTTTGGCATAGGGCCATGGACGGTCCTTTCAGGGGCTCCGTGGGGCCCATCATGATGTATTTAATCAATCCATTCCGTCCATTAATTTTACTAAAATATTTTAATTCATAATCTCAAAATTAAAATATACTAAAGGCCCAAGTGGACCACACAATAGAAAGCACAAGTGATTTGATATCCATATTTCCTACCGTGTGGTCCACTTTAGCTTTTGATCTAGTTGGTTTTTGGTTTCATACCCTATAATAATATTTCAAAATAGATGGATGGCTTAGATAAAACAAATGTCAAATCTACACTTAAGCCACTTAAAGAGACTGTGTAAGGTTGACTATAATGATTATATAAAATTTAATGTATGCACCTTTCATTTTGGCTTATATTATAAGCTTACCTATAAATTTCAGGTGGCCCACACCACATAAAACAGTGATTATTGACCAGTAAAAACCTTTCACGCGCCATAAAAGTTTCAGATCAAGCTGATATTCATTTTTTTTCTTTTCATCCAGTTGTGTGTGATATATTATCAACAATTTGAAAGGTGAATAAACATTAAAGTGGACCCTATGAAGCTTTGAATGGTGGCCATTCAATGACCGCTGTTTTGTGTGGTGTGGTTCACCTAAAATTTTTATCTGCTTTAATTTTTTAGATCAAGCTCTAAAATAAACTGAAAAAACAGATGGACGGCATGGATATACATTTCATATATTGAGGTAGGCCCTGCAGTACTCCATTGCTGGTTTCGGGCTACAGTCAGTCGCGCTAAATGGATGGCCATTCGACTATTCCATTAGCTGCATTCATTGTTCGCAACCAACCTATATCTGACGTACCCCATGGTACAAGTTAGGGGACTCATAAAATGACCAAATTGCCATAGAAGAGGCAATTTCCATAAAAAGTTGACTTTTTGCCTCGGTTCCTCTGCAAGTGAGGTTAAAAAGTTGACTTTTCACCTCGGTTCCTATGCAAGTGAAGCTAAAAGGTAGACTTTTCGCCTCGGTTCCTGTGTAATTGAGGCTAAAAGGTAGACTTTTAGCCTTAGTTCCTGTGCAACTGAGGCTAAAACGTAGACTTTTTGCCTCGGTTCCTGTGTAACTGGGGCTAAAAGGTGGACTTTTCGCCTCAGTTCCTACCAACTGAGGCTAAAAGGTGAACTTTTCGCCTCGGTTCTTATGCAACTGAGGCTAAAAGGTATACTTTTCGCCTCAGTTCTTATACAACTGAGGCTAAAAGGTAGACTTTTCGCCTCGGTTCTTGTGCAACTGAGGCTAAAAGGTAGACTTTTCGCCTCGGTTCCTGTGCAACTGAGGCTAAAATGTAGACTTTTCGCCTTGGTTCCTATGCAACTGAGGCTAAAAGGTAGACTTTTCGCCTCGGTTCCTGGCAACTGAGGCTAAAAGGTAGACTTTTCGCCTCAGTTCTTATGCAAATGAGGCTAAAAAATAGACTTTTTGCCTCGGTTCCTATGCAAATGAGGCTAAAAGGTAGACTTTTTGCCTCGGTTCCTATGCAATGGCAACTGAGGCTAAAAGGTAGACTTTTCACCTCGGTTCATGGCAACTGAGGCTAAAAGGTAGACTTTTCGCCTCGGTTCCTATACAACTGAGGCTAAAAGGTAGACTTTTCGCCTCGGTTCCTGATAACTGAGGCTAAAAGGTAGACTTTTTGCCTCAATTCCTATGCAACTGAGGATAAAAAATAGACTTTTCGCCTCGGTTCCTATGCAAATGAGGCTAAAAGGTAGATGTTTAGCCTCAGTTCCTATGCAACTGAGGCTAAAATGTAGACTTTTCGCCTCGGTTCTTATGTAACTGAGGCGAAAGATGAACTTTTAGCCTCAATTGCTTAGCAACTGAGGTTAAAAGACATATTTAGCCTCCATTTTTTCAATTGAAGCTAAAAAATTGTGGCTAAAGGCCTATTTTTTTGTATTGTGTGCACCCCTACTTTGAGCCCATCACCTAAAATGATGTCCTTTTGAGCTCATCACCTAAAATGATCGGTCAAAATATATGAAGAACAATATGGATAAAACTCATACATCAGGATGGCCCCACATAGCCCCTTCAAGGATAGTCCATCTCTAGCTAAGTCTGGTGGGGGATCGTAATCGATCTCTGTCCATGTGACACACACCACCGGCCTCGGTGGTGTGTTAACATGACAGCCAGAAGGCATGTACATGTTCTACCATGTTAGGGAATGAACCCAAAAATAAGATAAATCCAAATCTTAAGTGGCACCACATAAATCAGTTGGCGTCCACCACACTATGCAATCTGAGTCCTTACAATGGTTCCATGTCATTTACTTCACACATGGCATGCCTAGTCTAGATGAGATCCGTTCATTTGTAGGTCCAAAAGCAAATGGAGTGGAGATGAAAATAGCAATGGCTCACATTCACATTCAATGAAAAAAATCAGAAAAAAAGTCATGTATTTTAGATGGCTGGGGTGAGTTCCATGAAAGTAAATTTTGGTTAATTTCCAATCGAATGGCAAAGCCTGTGACATGTATGGTTCAGATTATTACAAAGATATTGACTTGCTTTTATTGTTTTGTCCTTTTTGTCCCATGATATCAGCTCCTCGTCTCTTCTCTTTATGCACCGACCACACGTGGCATTCTGCATGATCATCTTCAAATGAGTAATTTAAAAGAACAAAAGATGAAGTCTATATACTATATATAAAGAAAAAATGGTCTATATGCTCGTGCTCGTGCCTAATATTTAATTGTTTGGGATTGGGTTAATAACATGTCTAATTAATCTGTAATGGAAAATGATCCATTACTTTTAGGAGACTATAATCTTGACGGTGCAATTGATTAATCTGGACAGCCCATTAGATCCATCAACATTTCATTTATCACCATGCAAAAATAATACCCATTGGGACGATCCTAATCATTCAACCGATAGCCTATAAAATGGACGGCAGAAGTCATTTCCCTGGAAATATATCCATTCAGCAATTTAAGCCATCTTGGATCACTTATGATTCTAATGAATCTCACTTATCAGGCAATCCTGATCATTCCATCCATGATTTAAAAACCAGATGGATATAATAATAATAATACTATTATTATTATTATTATTATTATAAAACCCACCTCAAGGATGGATTGGAGCATCAGATGGCTCTGATATTTGCGTGGTAAACCACCAAAGGCTGGATATAATGGATAACCTGCATTAATCGATGGGACTGTCCAACTGTCCCTATGCAATTAGGAGCACCAGATGGTTTCTCATCTGTAGTATATGTCGTCACTTCATTCTCAAATGATACAAGAAAAGAGAGTTAAAATGCAGATAAAACCCTTGTGTCCTCCTAGACGTTTGCTAATGATGGGTTGTTTCTTAGGTTAGGACAGTGGCTAGTGGATCTGGTGCCCGTTTTCAAGGATCTAAACCGTTCATGTGATTGGATACACTATGGATGGATGATACACAGTATCTTCAAGATGAAAACCCAATAAATGACCCTCAAAACAACAGTCAAAGGAGAAAGGGTTAAATAATCACAGGTTGAAGATATACTCAAGTGGAACACACCACATAAAACAGTGGGAATAATGATTTCCACCGTTGAAACCTTCCCAGGGCACACAGTGATGTTTATTTGTCATCCAACCTGTTCATAAGATCACACAGCCATGGATGGATGAAGCGAAAACACAGATATCAGCTTGATCGAAAACTTCTTTAGCCCCAAGGATTTTTCAGCGGTAGACGTTCAATTCACATTGTTTCCTGTGGTGTGGTCCACTTGAGCATTGTATGTACTTCAGTTTTGGGCTCAAAGCTTAAAATTATCTGTTAAAATGGATGGACAGAGTCGATAAAGTACATAATGCACGGTGGGCCCACAGAGTTTACTCGGTACACAATCCGCTTCCCAGCTAAACACCTATGTTAGTCTTGCACCATTTAAAAAAAAAAAAAAAAAAAAAAAAAAAAAAGAGATGGTGACTGAGCCTCCTTGTACGATGCACTGACGTAGAGCAATCCAGACCATTCAAATGGTGGTCCCATTGTGAATGGGTCATATATCTAAATCACATAGGTCAATGAAGGACGTGGATTAGCTTACCGCGATGGGAAGCTAAGCGGGGTCCATTTTGATGTCTGTGAGAAGTCCACCCCGTCCATCCGCGTTTTCCCATATCCTCTTAGTCCATGGGCAAATTGATGAGGCGGATCCAAAATTTGAGTGGGCCGTGCGACAAGAAAAAGTGGGTAATAAAATGGCTGCCGTTGAAACCTCGAGGGGTCGACCTTGATGTTTATATGCCATCCATACGGTTCACAAGGTCATTCTTACTTGGATGAACTGAAAAATCCGAAACTTCTGTGGACCCACGAATGTTTCAATGGTCGCCGTTCAATCCTCACTATTTCGGTTATGTAGCCCACTTTTGGGCCTTTGTCCTAATATGAGCCCGTAAAAACGGATGGACGGAGTGGATTTCTTCCTAGCATCATAGTCGGCTCCACCTAGCTTCCTTTTGCAGGCAATCCACTCTAGCAATCTAATTTTCGGCCACCGAATGGATGGTTAAAAGCAAATAGTGACTCTTGCTCGGGTGGTAGACTCTCAGGAGTTTCAACTCGCGGTCAAGGGTTCGAGTACTCATAGGTGGTGAAATTCCACCGGCGTGAGTGTGTGGGGTGTGTGCGCGTGTGTTTAAAATAAAAATTAAAAGAAAAAAAAAAAAAAAAAAGAAGAAGCAAAAAGTGAGTCATACGTTCCAAGTTGAGTCGCGATTTAAGCCATGATACCAACGTGAGTTACATTAGCATTTTCGTTTGAAAAAGGCACTAAGCTGATGCTGGAGTCGTATAGACAGTCAAAAATCGTTGATTGCTCATCATCGGTCCAGACAGCGATCCGGACAGTGGTCTAATGCCATTTGTAGTAATCATCATCGTCTAAGCCTTATCTCAAATTAAATTAACTAGGGTCGACCACATGAATCCTACTATTCCATTTATAGAGAATGGTCATTTGAAAATATTATGATAATAACAGTGAGAAATAGCTTACACGACGAGATTTTGAACTCGGAAAATAGTAAAAAGAAAAGAAAGTAATTTCTCTTGTCAAAATTTTTAAATTAACTTAAAATATTATTATATTTGGTGAGATTTTTCCAATGATATCCTAATAAAAACCTTAATATGTAAAAATCTCCCAAGAAGTAGAAACCACACTACAAAAGATATGCTTTCTCACTTTCCGCGTACAAAAGCACAAAAAAAAAAAAAAAAAAAAAAAAAAAAAAAAAACTTATACAGAACGTAGTGCAAAGATAGGAAACTGGCACACATGCAACATGCAAAATTGAAGAACTTGTGGCAAGCAAAAGTTCTCAAGCAGACAGCACGCTTGATTCCCTTTCGACGGCTTTTTTGAAGAAGCTATCCTCTTCCAACACCATCTGAACAGGTAAGAATCCCAGCCCATTTGCCATTGCAAGCATCATCTTCTTAGTCTCCGCCCGAAACTCTTCCAAGTCGACGGACCCATTGCGGTCATGATCGAACTGGATGAAAAGGGAACGGTAGATGAGTGCAATCTCATCAGGATTCGACTCCACAATGTCAATGCCAAAGTGGGTCTCTAGGACCCTAAGACTCTTTAGCTCCTCCATCATCTCTGTGTAGGATAGGAGACCATCGTGGTCTGTGTCGAGGCTTGCGAAACGGTCATCAACGGAGACATTGAAGGCTTGCTCGTCCTCCACGAATGCACGGATGGTGCCGCCATCTAACACTTCTACACTCATCTTCTCTCTCTCTCTCTCTCTCTCTCTCTCTCTCTCTCTCTCTCTCACAAATTGTAAGTTGATAGAAAACACTTAGCTAAGAAGATGGGAATGGAGATCTTGGCTTGAGAGAGGGGATTTTGGGTTTGTTTTTGTAAGTCTCCGTGTGTGTTGAAGAGAGAGAGAGAGAAATGTAAATCAGCTGGCTGGTTGGTTGTTGTTTGAACTTCTTTACTGCTTGTAAACTAGGTTTCAGATGGCCGCTTGTTTCGATCTTGGTCGGTACGTTTTTACGGAAATTATAGGGTGGAGGCGTGCATATCATAATATGGTAGAGAGATCCTTGCACCATCTAAGTGGAAGGGTCCACAGCCAATCCGGACTGTACATCTGGTGCACCCTACCATGGATGGCTCATGCGTAAAAAGACAAAAAAAGAGAGGATGTTTCCCGAACGTTTAATTGGTGGCCTTCAGATGGACAAGGAAAATTTTAGAAAGGGACGGCTCAGATTTTGACAATAGTATGGTTTATGAGTCATAGGCATCTATAGTTGGACGGTCCTGATCCTTCATCTACTAGGCCATGTGGATGGTAGATGGGGGATTTATAAGCTTTATTAGGTAGAAACGACTCTATCATCAGTCCTTTCAATTCAACGGCAAAAAAGCAAACCCGGTTTCTTCCTTGTGTCTCGGTAACATGGAAAATTACATGGATTGGGTCACTGATTCCTAAAACGCTCCTTTCTTGATATTTTATGGTGATGGTAATCTTATGTTGTTTAAACTATGGTGTCTCATCCATTCTACGCGTCGGAAACTTTAACGGCAATCCATGGCGTACAGTTGTGTGGTCTGTTCTTGTTGGAGTCAATTCCTCGAAGTGACTGATACGATAGATCAATCCCCACCATCCATTTGTGAGCTATCAATTGAAGCGTTAAAAGTTAAATAATCACTATTTCAAATTCATCCTGTGAATCCATTGTCAATTTCGAGCTATTACCCATCTAAAGTGGGCTTCACAACAATGCCCTCACTTCTTTAGAAGTCTGCCACGTGTACGGTAGACGACACGCCTTCACTGCTTTAAAAGTCTGCCATGTGTTTAGTAGATGACACGTTGTGGCTTAAAATATGGTGGTGAAATATCACCATGGCCTAGCCCGACTATTTTGACCTTTCTTCAAAGAATATTTTGACCAATATCATATTAAAATCGGCTTATTAGCAACTTTTCTGTGGGTGTAAAATAGCTCATAGGGCGCATCTTCTTCTTCTTCTTTTTTCATAGGACGCATCTTAATTCTGGCTTAAAAACCACCGTTTCAACCGGTTCACACCATTTGAAACGGCTGTTGGGCTGAACTATCCACAGAAATGGGTTCCGGTCCATGCATGTTCTTAAACATAGGTGAAATCCTTTTATGGTTCTAATTAATTGTGTTGGAGTGTTAACGTTCCTTTATATATATTGATATACTATTCTTGATTAGCTTTTAGAGCAAGTGGTGATCTGACATGGTAGCAAAGCAGAGTTTCTTGTGTTCAAATCTCACGAGTAACAAACATGCATCAATTAATGTATCCTCTTCCTTGATATACAAGCATATCTTTTAGATTCAAAAAAAGAGAGACTTTGGTAGCACAAATCTTTGTTAGATACTTGGTCAGTGTTGTTTATGTTTTAAATTTGTCAATGATAGAGTTTATTGATGTCATTAACAGACTACTCGATGTCATTGACAGATACTAAATTTTATTGAAAAAAAAAAAATCAAAAATCCAATATTGATTGCTGAAATATTTTAGTATTACTACTTAATGTCATTGAAGAAGTTTTGATGCCATTGAAGTTTTCAATGGGATGTCGATGCCGTCAAAGGTCCCATCAAGCGTGTGCGTAGAGTTGCGTAAGTGTGGGATTTGTTTCCTATTCCAATTGTGATATTTTATATATCATGTGTAATCGAGATTTGAGAGTAGTATAGATGAATAGAAAGAGCATTTTAATTCATTATTAAGGGTTTCAAGGGCATACCCAGGACTTGTGAAGTGGATTCGAGGCTTGTTTGAATCAGTAACACTCTATCTCGTGTAATTTCTGCTTTCACATTATATATCAGTCACTTTATGCCATAATTTTTTCCTACAATAATTTTTTCACATAAAATTCGAATTGTTCCTCTTTGGACTTGTTTACGATTGCGTGTACTTTGCTTGATTTGTTTCTGCATGCTTGTACGGTTCCCCAACAGTGAGACACGTGGTGAGTGTCTATGTGTGTCTTGATCTTTATCTCTTGATTCTTGTGCTTCTATTTTCTAATGAATGAAAGGATAAGTGATAAAAGGTTGAAAATTAATGAATAACACGTCCACTAATCACAGGTTAGGATCGTTTGATCATGAATTTTGAGTATAGGACCACTTTAAGATGGGTCCACCAAACAGTTCCAGTTGGACCATCACCAGTGTTCTTATTTGATACTGTCAGTGCGATGGAAGATATGACAAAAATGTACGGATAAGCCCTCGAGCAACCCAACACTTATTTCTCAAAGCATAGATTAAAATGGATACATATTCTGAAAAATTAAAAATTGAAAACAAAAATGGAATTCCCTGAAGTAAAAGCGTTCAACACTAGTTTCGACTTAAGCAGCGACCATGTTAGATTCCCTTTCAACGGCTTTCTTGAGGAGGCTATCCTCTTCCAACACCATCTGAACAGGCAAGAATCCTAACCCATTCGCCATAGCAAGCATCATCTCTTTAGTCTCCGCCCGGAACTCTTCCAAGTCTACGGTCCCATTGTGGTCGTGATCGAACTGGAGGAAGAGGGAACGGTAGATGAGTGCAATCTCATCAGGACTCGACTCCACAAAGTCAATGCCGAAGTGGGTCTCTAGGACCCTAAGACTCTTTAGCTCTTTCATCATCTCTGTGTAGGATAGGAGACCGTCGTGATCTATGTCGAGGCTTGCGAAACGGTTGTGGACGTAGACATTGAAGGCAAGCTCGTCCTCCACAAATGCACGGATGGTGGCTCCATCTAACACTTCTACACTCATCCTCTCTCTCTCTCTCTCTCTCTCTCTCTCTCTCTCTCTCTCTCTCTCTCTCTCTCTCTCTCTCTCTCTCTCTCTCTCTCTCTCTCTCTCCCCAAATGTAAGTAGCTAAGAAGGTGAGAACGAAGATTTTGGTTTGAGGGAGGGGATTTTGGGTTCGTATTTATAAGGGGAGAGAGAGAGAGAGAGAGAGAGAGAGAGAGAGAGAGAGAGAGAGAAAGAGAGAGGACTTGGTACGTTGAAATCAGGTGGCTGGCAGCTTGCTGTTTGAATTTTTCCATTTCCGTAGTCCTTGACATGGGCACGTTGTTTGGATGGAGGTCGGTCTGGAGGTTCTAACAAATATTACAGGGTGCATGGTCATATCATAATATGGTAAACAGATCCTTGCATCGTCTAAGTAGAAGGTTCGACGGTTGATCAGGACTGTACACCTGGTGCATCCTTCCAATGATGATTCTTCTGAAAAATTGACCATAAAAAGAATGTTTCCAACCCTTCGATTTGTGTCCTTAAGATGAATGGTTGAGAGAAATCTGAGAAAAAAATAATGGGTTAGATATTTCTATTTATGGTTTCTAAATCATCCAAGTGGGCCGTCTAGTCAAATTCCACTATTGGACGGTCCAGATCCTTGATTTACCTGTCCATGTCGATGGTAGAAGGGAGAGCTGTACTTCTTTTATGATAGTGACGGATCAATCATAAGTTTCTTCCTTTCAATTGAAGACAAGCAAACTGTCCCATGGAAAACCACAAGATAAAAAAAAAGTCAAACGGCACTTCTCTCGCTGTCTGGTACACTACCACAACAATTGTCCACTTATATTTTTTAAGCTGTGTTGTCTCATCCATTCTAAATGTGTCAACTGTTAACTTCAACCCAAGGTGTCCAATTGTAAGGTCTATGATGGATGGAGATCAAGCTCATAGAAAAATCATAACCATCCATTTGTTGGCTATCAATTAGAAAAATTAAAAAAATGAAATAATCACCATTTCAAATTCAATTTGTGAATCCAGATCATAACTTGCTTTTGATTATTGACGATTTCGGCTGTGTACCATCCATTGTGGGTTCCACAATTTGGGTAGGCCTGATTGTCTTCAAAGTCTGTCTTGTGGTCACTGGATGAGAAAAGCATAACTTGAATAAATGGTGGCAAACTTTCACCAGACTCTAAACAAACTATTTAACATCTCTTTTCGTAATATATTTTTGACCACATATATCTATTATTAATGAGTGTAATAGCATCCTGACCGTGCATTTCTATGGGCATGAAATGGCCCAGTAGAGGCCATCTCATTCCTTGACAGAAACTATGTCGGTTCATCATATAATGTCTGTCATTCCTTCCAATAATGGGCTTAAGACTGGACACGAGACACAAACCGTCTAACCGGTTATAAAGGGTTGTTAAGCCCTACTGTCCTGTAAATTCATTTTATGGCTCCTGATTAATTGACTAGATCAAACACTCAATGCAACTTTCGTACAGGACATGTAATTCTTTTTTGTTGGTTATACTCTAGATGGATTCTAATTAAGAAATTACATTTACATGTACGAGTCTAATGCAAGGAAGGGAGTAGAAAAGGAAAGAGGAACACCGTAATTCTTAATATGATGTGAACTTTAAATCCGCGGGATAGCTCTCGAGTCTATAGGAGGTAAGGAAATTTTAAATTAATTTATTAAAGTCTGTCTCTAAAATGAGATTATAAAGCTTTAAATAATAAAACACTATTCTAATTAATAATCGTAATGCAAATAAACAAATTTTTTTTTTAATAACAAAATTTATTAAAAACAGAATGTTGTAAATTAATTACATGGGTGACTCCTGATATGATAAGAATAAAATCCTAAAAAGATATCAAATACTAAAACTCTAACATGAAAAATATACGTTTAATTTAAAACTTATTAAAAATAATAAGTTTATGCGATCCGCTTTTGTGAATTGGTTGGCCCCGGATGGTCCATTCTAGTCAAAATTCATAGGTTGGGCATCCCGTTACGCATCCTGAATCAAAAGTTATGATTGATTCATGGTTCACACTTTAAATGACTATTTTCTTAATTTGAAATTAATTTCTTCAATCCAAACATACTTGGGGCCTAGTTACATCATGCCTTAGGTAAGACTAGGCCAGATCTGAGAGACTGTCCGCTTCCATTCAGGCTTCTTTTAGTTCACCTGTTTTAGGAATAAGTCTACAGCCCACTCTACATCTGAGTCCAAAAGTTCAACTGAAGGTGGTCCTTTACGTAAGAAAGAGGAAAAAAGTGCTGAATGGTCCATATATAACAAAAACGACATCCATTAATTGCTGGTCAACTCATTTAATCAATTGGATTTTGAATATATATAATCACTCCTAATTGGGTACACCATTTCTGATTGAAGGTACATGCTGCCGAGTTTATAGAGATGAGTGTCACCCATATCCTATCTATAGCCCATATGGTCGATCTACATTGAAGTACTTTAGTAGTGTGATTGATGATACACGAGCAGTTGCATTTGTACAAGTATGTAACCCAAATCAAACAATCTAAATCATGGAACCCTTCAAGCGGTTTCCATCATTCAGAGTGAAAGTATTACACAAGGGAATGCGATTCATGTTGGCTTTGGATTGATTGGCAACTGCTTTTTGAAGGGGAATAGCTAACAAAAAATAATAAAAAGAGGAAATAGCCAACCTCGTGAGGACCCAACCTGGTACCTAAATCAAACCCAACCCAAATTCCTCTATACTCAACCCTAACTCGACCCACCTGACCCAACCCAATTCATACACATGATTATTCCCAATCACAAGCTTTGCATCCCAAAATTAAAATGTTCTCATGGTTAACACTCCAATAACGCCTACCAACCGAAGAATGAACAATCTCTCAACCAAAACCAATTTGCACCTCTTCATCTCTTACCCCCATGTTTTAGGCATCCAGTCACACTTCATATCAGTTTAATGTTACACACCCAATCGAGCAAAGAAAGATTGCAAATTGAGAGGAACAAGGGAGGATAAGGAACCATGTCATCAACTTAATCATTTAAGATGATGGTTAATTTTCTTTAGTTGTAACTATATATCCCAGTTTCCTTAGCCTAATTTTACAATTCTTAATTATGAATAGAATATTCTCCCTTTGCCCTTGTAAAAAAAGGTTAAAGAAAGAGAGTAATTCCTCAACATGTTTTCAACTTAGTAGTTAGTTGTTATAAAATTAAATAAAGAAAGTTTAGTTCACATTTTTTATATATTAGTTTTTAACATTAATTTATCAGGAGTCTCATTCTCCAGCTTCTTCTAAAAAACTTGTCCAAGCTTTTAGTTAAGGAATGAAAAACTTGAAAACTAAAAAAAGAAACTTATACATTTCTTAGGTTTCCCTTTTGATTTCCGGGTGAAATGGTAAATAGCGTGTAAAAAAAATAATTATTTTCCTGTGCATTTATATCATACCTGATTTGACTGCTTACTTTTTAACACAAAAACCAATAATATTGCAAAATATCATGGGTCCCATTGTGATGCATTTTGCTCATCCGCACCATTCATCCATTATTCTAGTTGAATTTATAGCATGAGTAAAAAAAAATGAAGCATATCCAAAACTTAAGTGGACCACGTCATACAAAAAAGGAAATTGAATACTGACCGTTAAAAATTTTGTGGGGCCACTGTTTCTTTTGGCATGGGCCACTTGAGTATTAGATCTACTTCATTTTTGTCTCATGCTTCAAAATATTGTAGTAAAACAGATGGACGGAATGGATATATCATATGTATTTTCATGCGGTTCAAAAATTAAAGTCACTTCTTTTGAACCAACTTCAAAGACACGAACTCTTATAAATTTTCAAACACGTGAAGGGGAATTACGGTTTACCTTGTATTTATCATCTCTTTAAAAAAACAAACAGGCCCTAAAGAATCTGCAGGTGTATCTACAAAATAAATTTAATCATTAGCCAAGAAATACTATGCCAAATCTAACATTCTTTGGAAACTTGAAAACAAGCAATGACTTCTCCAACAACCAAGCAAACCCTTATTAATAGAAAAGAAAAGAAAAACACATTTGTAGTCATTTTAATATAGAGAAATGATATAGTAGGGCAAGTGTATGGAAACTTTTTGATGCACCTGATTGCATTTGGACTAGTTGATGTCCACATCTCCATATCTCCTCCATGGACCATCCATTAGGTCCACTCAAATCTCCTTCTACTACTGTGCAAAAATAAGAGCGAACGGATTGAGCTTAATATCAGTCAATAGAGCTATCTTCTATGTATGATATTGTCCATCCATTTTTTTCATACTATTGATTGGACACTTGAACAGTTTTCATTATTCATGGAGATAGGTGGCGTTTTAGTTTTGAAAATGGTGAAGAACTAACACCAGAGTATTATTGGTCATCCAAAATTGGAGTAGGCACGATGGAGTAGGCCAGAGATTGGCAAAGTGACTTAGCCAGATAGGTGTAAATTCATGGAGAAAGGGTATTTCTGAGATACACAACCAATCAATGTATACTATGGAAGGCCATAACAGGTTTTCCTGTAAACAAAGCATTTGGCTGCACAAATATAGAAATATAAACACAAAACACTCAACCCTGTAAGAAGCCAATAGAAGTAATCTAAATGCGAACTATTAAGAACATTGGTTAACCCTCCTGGTAATGGAATTTTTAAATATTACAAGAGATAGAGAGAATACCCGATTCGATAGAGGGATGGAGAGGGAATGAACCAAGATACATCCGAGGTTCCATCACTGGCGGTTTGAAGAGGCCCTTGGTTAGATGCCCTGCCGAAGGGACAGGGCTCTCTCGAGGAACAGAATCCCTCTCGCCGGGAACTTCAGAGAGGCCGTTCCCCAAGGAGGTCAAGCCCCAACAACCCTCCAATCTGAGCAAGAGAAGACACTGGGTACAACGTTTTCGTCGGAAACCTTTTCTTCGACTGCTCCCATGAGGAGTCCTGACGATCTCCATTAGGTACGGTAAGGTCCTTGATGTGTTCATCCCATGTTTTCTAGATTCTAGAAAACCCAGGGGTTTTGGGTTCGTCTAATTCTTATACGAATATGATGCGAGAATCGCCATCAAAGTGTTTAACGGCAAAAAGATCGACGGTAGGGTGGCAACTGTCTGTAATGCCAATCTGAGGTCTATTAGGAAATCTAATCAAAGTCGGCCTCTGATTCCAGTAAGAGAGTCACACAGGGTAGATGCTTGATCTTTTGCTCAAGTGGTCGCCAACAGAGGCCGCCGCTGCTACTCTTCCTAAGGGAGGTCCCACTGTTGGGTTCAAAGCAATGGATCAGTCTTATACCTTAGTTGCTAATGAGGCAACTGTAAGAATGAAACTCAAAGATTTGCAGCTTGGCCTGGTGGGTGTTGCCTCAGACCCTCAGACCTTGGTTCTCCACCTTACTAGAGCAATCAAAGCATACCAGTTTGCATCTTCAGCCATAGACATGGCTAGACTCTCCCAATTCCTGTTCCTCATTGTGTCGAAGTCCAAAGACGACCTACTGGAATTCATGGATGATTCCTCTTTGCTGAAATTGATGTGGCTAGAAGCTTTCTATCCGTGGTCACCAAACACAGCGAGAGGCGAGAAGGGAGTATGGATCTGCTTATTCGGCATTCCTGCCCATGCATGGATGGAATCGGTAATCGTTGACCTTGCTAGCTTCTTTGGGGAGGTTATCCAAATCTACACCAGCAGCAGGTTCGGGATTTTTCAGGTGTATGCGCGGATCAAAGTCAACCTGCGGCCAAGTGCTGACCTACAGAAAGTTCTGAACCTTGTCGTTTTGAAAAATGGCTTCCCCATTCAGGCGGAAATCGAGCAGTGCCCAGTTATTGGGCACCCCTCTTGGGAAGGGGTGCAAGAGAGCACCAAGGAGTGGGTGATGTTCACTTCCCAAGTGCAGGGTTGTGATGTAGTAATAAACTCGGTAAGACCGAGGTCGAATCCCAAGGGACTGAAACTTGTATGTAATCTGAAACTAGGTAGAATTAGAACTAGCTTAAGATGAAATCTAAATCAAATATAAATTGATGAATAATGGTGAGAGCTTAATATAAAACTTAAGATAAATCAGAGATAGGAAACTAGGGATTCAGAGGATCCACTTGTAGGGATCAGGGAGATCTTATGCCTTCTTTATGGAAATTAAACTGAACTACTGTTGATATAATTTTAAAGAGATGAAAGGTATATGAATTAGAATGGATTCCATCACCAAACCATGCCCATGAGACAAAGCAAATAACAGAATTAAACTAATTACCAACTAATCAACATGCTATGAAGCTTAGGAATGGTACCGACATCCGACCATGCCCAGGAGACTATAGTGAACAACGGGGTTCCTGACGTCATAAACACGGAAGAAAAAAAGAACATGCTCAAAGCCATTGTAAACCCATTGTAATTTCAGTCACAACAGACTATTAAAGACTAAAAACATCCCATTAATTAAACTATAATCAATATCAATTCAGTTTAAACAAAAGGCACAAGCAAAGGTCTTCCCATCACGCTACAAGCTTCACCTCTTAGCCCTAGCTAAGAGGGTTAGCCTACCCTAGACATGATTAGGCTAATCTAAAAAAAAACATAAAATAAGCAGTGAATTGAAATAAAACAACAAAAAAAAAACTCTAACAATCTCTCTTACTCTCCTCACGTTCCAACCTCCACGCTCCAGCTCCCAGCCGTCAATGAATCCCTGGATTTTGATCTCCTCCTTTTTATAGCTGTGGAGGTCAGTTGCATGTTTATGGAGTTTACCAAGCATAGTCGTGAGAAGGTCGGTCGGATTCGAATTTAGAAACTGCCTGCGAAGGCTTTTTACGCAGCAGGAATCGTATTCTTGTGCTGATTTCTCGGTGGGGCCCACTTTAGTTGGCATTTGGAAAATCCACTCTATCCATTGTCTGACCCTCAAAATTTTGACCAGAGAAGAGTGGTTTTGATTGCCTGTTGGCGTGACCTAGGTACGAAATTCCACTGAAATTGGTGCAGGGCTGTCCATTTGTGATCGTTGAACCAGCACGTGTGCAAGCATGCATGCACACGGTCAACATGGGTTTGACCAGCTCACGGCCCTCTGCATGATGGACGGTTCGGATTGACCTTCTGGACCATGATGATGGCCCACTCACATCATCCGCAGCCTATGTTCCACGAACGGAACAAAGGATGTCAATTCGAATCGATGGTGTCCGTGGGGCCCACTTACAGCCACTTTACGCCTCATCAGAGTCGTCTATCGGCTTTGTGAAGTAGATTTAATGCGCTATTCTCAAATTGAAGATGACATGAGCTCTTGGTGGACCACTATGTGAATCAACGTCCGAAGAAACTGCAAACTTTGCACTCCTGTTCTTGTGTATGGACGAGTGGAAGTGATTGGGTTTTGGTAATTCTTCCCCCCTGAACACGGTGGATGGATTAGATCATCTGTATGGATGACGAAGGTCGGCCGTTGATGGATCAGCGGTCGGATCACGCATAAGGTGAACAGAGAGTCCGTCTCTGTTAAGGGAAGTCGGTCAAGACTGACTTTGACCGGGTTTTCTCATCCGGTGCACGTTAAGTGCACGTAATGCTCATATACACGTGATGCTCATGGGCCACATCATGATAGTTGTGAGAAATCTGTTTCGTCCATATCTTTTCTCATATCATCTAATGGATAGATCCCGAGTTTGAAGCATATCTGAATATAGGTGGGCCTAATTCATGGGCTGATCTGACCGTTGGGCTATTTCCACAAAGATCCGATGGATGAATTTTGACATGTACAGTTAATTTGTGGTCCTTAAGCTATGTATGAAGTTTCAAGTTGAACGGATTGTGAGAACCCTATGATCTTACATTCTAAATGATTTTCTGGCCTCTTTAACGTAAACGGCTTGATTTTCTCAAATCTCTGGCATTTAAATTTGTCATTACTAGTCCCCTGGGGTCCGTCTCTTGCCTTGGTGTCTTCAGATCGTTAAATCCATGCTTTTAGCACCTTTTTCAGTCCATGCTCCTAAAATCACCTTGCAACATAAACATGATAAAACTATGCCGTTAGACAGCATTACGTTCGTAAATCCAGTTAATAACTGGGGTCTGATATGCAATATTTGACCCTCAACACAACCTCCAACCAGCATTTTGCTAGTCCCGAGCAAAATATGCGAAAAATAAGTTGAGAATTACAAGATAATTTTCTATGAAATCGAGTGATATTTTGAAAAACGAATTAGATACAAGAAATCTAAGATTCATGAATGTTGAAAATTATTTTCTCCTGGACTCAAGCACACAGTAAACTTCATAATCAAGTTCAAAGTATTAATCCATCAATCAGAAAAATTCTAAACATTGAGTTATATAGGTGTATAGTGAGCTCATCAACATTAAGATTCAATTCGTTATTCCATGATATCATTGGTAACCAGCAAAGCATTCAGGACACCCAAAACCTAAACTAAAACGTGCCTCATAGATCATTCTTTTTCTTTTCAGCCCTTAATTTTTCCAGTAAAAGTAATGCCAAGAAGGGGAATCGAATCCTCACCTATAGGGAGCAAACCTATGGTGAAGACTGTACACCCAGCCCTTTTCTTCATATCATTCATAGGGAATTAAATGCACACCTATAGAGAGAAAACCTATGGTGAAAATTATTAGCCCAACTTTTTCCAAAGGTATCTGATCTTTTTATTTTCATATCGATCCTGTTAGGCATTTTTTTTTCTTGAATTGATCATGACGGGCAATTTTCCAGGCTGGTTCCTTCCATGCTTAGTTATTACCAAAATAATCCTTCAATATCAAATTGAAACTTTAATGTGTAAGCGAGATGTGACATATGAAATCGTGACTCAATCAATGTTTAAAACTTCTAATCATGAATTAATAATTCAGACTTAACTGCGAAATCTACTAGATACTGAATCCAAGAGTCATAAATTACCAACATCATGTATCTTGAAATTCTAAATTTAAGATAGTTGTCAAAATCACTTCGAATTCACAAGAAATTCCTAGAAAAATTTAAAAATTTTCATAATTTTTGCCTCAAGACCAAGAAAACACTGATTAGGTAACCTAATCTCCCACCCCCAACCTAAAATCTACATTGTCCTCAATGTAAAAGATATGAGTATGCAATGCACATGGGACAATGAAAGTAAATGAGAAGCGATGGGAAGATAATACCTGGATGATGAATTGAGAGAGACTTTCTAAGAGATCGCAGCATGAAAGCCGATCAGCACGAGAGAGAAAGCAAAATAATAATAATAATAATAAAATAAAATCCTACTTATACCACTTTTACAGGTGCTCTCGATTGCATTTAGCGTATGCAACAAGCCTTTAAACCCTTAGTGGACGAGTTGTAGTCTCCTAAGGGTTTTCAGCAATGTTACCCACAAACATTGAACTAACTAACTAAAAAAAATGAAATGGAATAAAAAGTTGGGTTGCCTCCTAGGAGCAATGAGTTTACCGTTTTCAGCTAGACAAAATAAATAACTACCCTAGTCCTATGAAAGCGATAAACCTGCCTATACCTCCATCAGACTAGGAGATCAATCCCTGTAAACAGGAGTCGTCAGAGGCATGGACATGTCCTCTGAATCAAATTTCTCAACAAATAGTTTTAATCGATGTCCATTTACTTTAAACTCCTTTCCATTGTCGGGATCTCTTATCTTGAAGACCCCATGAGGATAAGCAGTAACAACAATATAAGGGTCGGTCCAACAAGATCAAAGCTTATCCGGAAAGAGATGTAGTCGAGAGTCATACAAAAGGATTTTTTGACCTGGCGTGAATGATTTTCGTAGGATATGTTGATCATGAAGCGCCTTTATCCTGTCCTTGTAAATTCTCGAGTTCCCTTATGTGTCATTCCGGATTTCTTCAAGTTCATTCAACTGAAGTTTACGTAGCCAGCCAACGTTATCCAGATTGAAATTCAGATATTTGATCGCCCAGTATGCTTTATATTCCAACTCCACCAGTAAGTGACAAGCCTTCCCATAGATAAGTCTAAAGGGAGATGTTTCAATAAGGGTTTTAAAAGCAGTACGGTATGCCCATAAGGTATCGGTCAATCGGATTAACCAATCCTTACAATCAGGGTTAACCGTTTTCTCTAGGATATGTTTGATCTCCCTATTGAAAATCTCAGCTTGTCCACTTGTCTGTGGATGGTATGGGGTGCTCACTTTATGAGAGATACCGTATTTCTTCATTAAGCTCTCAAATGGTCTATTACAAAAGTGTGGCCCCCATCACTAATGATGGCTCGAGGCGTCCCGAACCACGACAGGATGTTTTCTTTTAAAAATTTAATGACCTTACGATGGTCATTGTTACGGCACAGAATTGCTTCGACCCATTTAGTGATATAATCTATGGCGAGCAAAATATACAAATTTTTAAAAGATTGGGGGAAAGGTCCCATGAAATCAATGCCCCAGTAATCAAATGCTTCTATGATAAGGAAGAGATTCAAGGGCATCATATTTCGACGGGACAATGCCCCTAATTTTTGACAACGCTCACAGGCCTTGCAAAACTCATGAGTGTCCCAGAACATGGTGGGTCAATAAAAGCCACACTGTAGAATCTTGGCCGTAGTCTTTTTAGAAGAAAAGTGACCACGACATGCCTGTGAGTGACAGAAGGAGATGACACTCTAATGCTCATCATCTGGCATATATCTCCTTGGAATTTGGTCTGGACAATATTTAAACAAATATGGATCGTCCCAGAAAAAGTTGCGCACCTTGGTAAAGAATTTCTTCTTATCTTGTGTCGTCTGGTGTGTCGGTATGGAACCTGTAGCAAGATAATTAGCAATATCAGTGAACCAAGGTGAATGGGAGACTCTGAACAGTTGTTCATCAGGGAACATGTCATTGATATAGGTCACCTCAAGGAAATCAGAGGTATTAAGGCGAAAAAGATGATTGGCCACTACGTTCTCTACTCTCTTTTTATCTTTAATTTCCAAATCAAATTCTTGAAGTAGAAGGATCCATCGTATCAAACGGGGCTTAGAATCATTCTTAAAAAGAAGATACTTAAGTGCCGCATGATCTGTGTAGATAATGATTTTGGATCCAATCAGGTAGGACCTAAATTTGTCCAAGGCAAATACTACGGCTAAGAGTTCCTTTTCCGTAGTCGAGTAGTTCACATGGGCAAGATTTAGAGTCCTACTTGCATAATGAATAACGTAATACCTCTTATCTTTTCTCTGGCCTAGAACTGCTCCAAGAGCATAATCAGAGGCATCGCACATAAGTTTAAAAGGAAGACTCCAATCGGGTGGCTGCATAAGCTTAGTGAAAGCTTCTTGGCATTGCTCAGTCCACTCGTATGGTGCATCATTTTGAAGAAGATTACATAAAAGATAAGAGAGGAGACTAAAGTCCTTTATGAATCGTCTATAAAACCCTGCATGTCCTAAGAAGGATCGCACGTCTCTGATGTTCTTGGATGGAGGTAGACTAGAGATAAGATCAATTTTTGCCTTATCTACCTCGATTCCCTTGGACGAGATGATATACCCAAGGACAATTCCCTTTTGAACCATGAAATGACACATTTTCCAATTAAGTATCAAATTCTTTTCTTCACATCTTTTCAACACACATTTAAGCCTCTCTAAGCATTTGCTGAAGATGAACCAAAAATAGAGAAATCGTCCATGAAGACCTCTAGATATTTTCCCACCATGTCAGAGAAGATACTCATCATACATCGCTAAAAGGTGACAGGGGTATTACATAACCCGAATGGCATCCTTCTGCAAGCAAAGGTGCCGTAGGGACATATAAATGTGGTCTTTTCCTGGTCCTCAGGGGCGATTTCAATCTGATTATAGCCCGAATACCCATCAAGGAAACAATAATAGGAATGACCAGCTAGCCTTTCCAAGATTTGATCAATGAAGGGTAAAAGAAAGTGGTCTTTCCTCGTAACGGTATTCAGCTTTCTGTAGTCAATGCACATTCTCCAACCAGTAGTAACTCTAGTTGGCACGAGTTCATTATTGGCATTAGCTACAATGGTGATCACGGACTTCTTAAGAACCACGTGAGTTGGCTCACCCATTAACTATCAGAGATGGGGTATGTGATACCCACATCTAATGGTTTGAGAACCTTGGCTTTAACCACTTCCTTCATATTTGGATTTAGTCTACGTTGTGATTGCCGAACGGTTTTCACATTATCCTCAAGATATATGTGGTGAGTACAAATTGACGGGTTAATTCCTTTGAGGTCCGCTATCGTCCATCCAAGAGCTCCTTTATGTTCAATAAGAGTAGAAATGTGCATACTCTCCTGTTCTTTTTTCAGGTGGGCAGAGATCACCACCGGCTATGTCTCATCTTGACCTAAATAGACATATTTTAAATCAGAGGGCAAAAGTTTTAGGTCAAGTTTCGGTGGCTTGAGGTTAGATGGTAGAGGCACTACATCGGTTTGGGGTAACTCTTCAAATTGTGGCCTCCACCGGTTAACTTCAAGTACCGGTGCAGTATCAAGCATGACACACATCTCCCTAATCATATCATCATCAAAATCGTGGGAGTGGGCCAGGCACGTCTCTAGAGGATCAGAGGATAAGGTAAGAGGCATTCTGTCTTCCACGAAAGAATCAATCATGTTAATGTCGTGAAAATCGTCATCATCCTCTGAGTTGCTGCTGTTATTGAAAAAGATATTTGACTCCAATGTCAAATTTTTAAAAGATATAGTCATGACATCATTCCTGCAATTGATGATTACATTTGAAGTTGAAAGGAATGGGCGACCAAGAATGACGAAAATCTGAGTGCTCATGTTATCGATGGGTTCGGTATCCAAGATGATAAAATCTATAGGGTAATAAAATCTATCGACCTGGACCAACACATCCTCGATTATCCCTCTTGATACATAAATAGTACGATCAGCAAGTTGTAGTATGGTTCGGGTGGGTTTTAATTCACCAAACGTAACTGTTTGTATACTGAGTAGGGAATCAGATTGATGCTCGCTCCTAAGTCAAGAAATGCGTGATCAATTCGATAGTTCCTGATTATACATGATATGGTTGGGCAACCGAGATTTTTGAATTTCTGTGGCACCTCTTATTTTAGGATGACACTTACTTTCTCAATCAAGAAAATCTTCTTTTGAACACTTTGCCGTCGTTTGATCGTGCATAGGTCTTTCAGGAATTTGGAATATGAAGGTATCCGTTTTATGACATCAAGTAGAGAAATGTTGACTTTCACTTATTTCAACACCTCTAGGATATCCTGAGAGTTAGAGAGATGTTTTGGTGCAACCAACCGTTGGGGGAACGGAGCAACTGGCTTCTCTATAAGTTCCGGTTCTAATTTTTATGAGGCATCACTAGATCCATCATTATTATCTTCTTCTAGTTCTTAAGGCTTTTCAGGCCTAACCGGAAGGGTTTTATCAATAACCTTCCCACTTCTAAGAGTGGTGATGGATTTAGCGTGCCCCATTTGATTTGAAGAGATGGGATCACCTATCTCGTATTACGATTTAGGATTGGGGAGTAGTTGTGAATGAAGCATCCCCTTTTCTATAGCCGTCATATGTGAATTTATCTTTTGCATAAAATTTTGCATTATCTGCATCAGCTCTTGCATGGAATTTTGAATTGATTCTTCTTGAGGTTTCTCCAGATTTGGATTTTGATTGAAGAAACCTTGAGGTGTAGCAGTTTGTCTATTCCTCCAACTAAAATTGGGATGATTTTTCCAACCAGGATTGTACGTATTAGAGGTTGGTCCATTGAAAGGTCTTTGATAGTTATTTACAGCATTGAATTGTTCATTCAATACTTCTCGAAAGGCATGTATTATAGGACAATTTTCAGTTGTATGAATGTTGCAATTACAAATGCCACATACACTTTCATTAACCTTATCCTTCTTTCCTTCCATGGCCTTAAATTTTCTTATGAGCGTAGACACTTTATACTTGAGATCGTCATCTTCTTTCAAGAGATACAATCCACCTTTCTCCTTAGGTTGAGTCGGCCTAGATGTGGTGTTCGAATTTGGGTAATAGTCCCATGATTGTGTTTTTTCAGCAAGACTATCGAGATAATCGTATACCTCGTTAACGTTTTTATTAATGAATTCTCCATTACACATTGTCTTGACCATTTGGCACATGGAAGATGTCAGTCCATCATAGAAAAAATTTGTAATGCGCCACATTTCAAAGCCGTGTTGTGGGCATGAACTAACCAAATCCTTGAACCTTTCCCAACATTGGAAGAATGTTTCATCTTCCTTTTGGGCAAAGTTCATGATTGCATTTTTTAGGGTAATCGTTTTATGATGTGAGAAAATTTTCTTTATAAATTCCCTTTGCATATCATTCCATATGTCAATGGATCTAGGACGCAGTGAATGTAACCACGTCTTGGCCTTCTCTTATAAGGAAAATGGGAAGAGTTTCAGCCTAATTGTATCCTCAGATACATTCGGAAAGTATAAGGTGACTATAATTTTGTCAAACTCTTTCAGATGTAGATATGGTTCTTCAAATTCGAGCCCATGGAACTTAGGAAGGAGTTGGATAACCCCTGGCTTGATGTCCATTTGTCCTGTATTCTCAGAAAAAATCATGCATGAGGATGTACTCACCCCCGCCGGTTGTAAATAATCTCGTAAAGTACGAGGCGGGGGTACTTGATGCACCTCATTCTCAGCTTGTACTTCCTTAATCTTAGGTTGGGATAGTGTTTGAGGTTGATTCGCAGCCACAACCTCAATTAACTCAGGAAAATTTGAGCGGTGTCTAGTCCTGCGATGGATAGTCAACCCCTCAACTAATCCTCCTTCGGTTAAGAGACATTGAGTGTTGTCACGGGCTCACCAAGGCATGATACACTCACAACCCTAAATTCTAAACTCTAAACCTAGACCTAAGAGAAAGGAAGAAGTAGAAATCTAGAAAATAAAAGAAAAGATGGAAAGAAGTTACCAGTTTTAAAGTCCCTAAGTTAAAAACCTACAAAATAAATAAGTTAGTTCCTAAACAAAAAGCCTAAAAATAGAACAAGAAACAAGATTAGGATTCATAAAAGAATTAGAATTAGAAACTCACTAAAAAGAAGAAATAAATCTTAATCTAGAATAGAAAGGAAGAATTTAAGAAAGAATTTACTATCTCAGAAGCCTACAAAATAAAATAAAAAAAAGGTTAGTTTCTATAAATCAGAAAAACCTAACCCTATAGTTAGAAAAATCCTAATCTTAAACTAATCCTAAAACTAGTTAATTTCAGAAAAAAATAGTCGTCAGTCCCTGGCAACAGTGCTAAAAAACTTGTTTACTCTCCAAGTGCAGGGTTGTGATGTAGTAATAAACTTGGTAAAACCGAGGTCGAATCCCAAGGGACTGAAACTTGTACGTAATCTAAAACTAGGTAGAATTATAACTATCCTAAGATGAAATCTAAATCAAATATAAATTGATGAATAATGGTGAGAGCTTAATATAAAACTTAAGATAAATCAGATATAGGAAACTAAGGATTCAGAGGATCCACTTGTAGGGATCAGGGAGATCTTATGCCCTACTTTATGAAAATTAAACTGAACTACTGTTGATATAATTTTAAAGAGATGAAAGGTATATGAATTAGAATGGATTTCATCACCAAACCATGCCCATGAGACAAAGCAAATAACAGAATTAAACTAATTACCAACTAATCAACATGCTATGAAGCTTAGGAAGGGTACCGACATCCGACCATACCCAGGAGACTATGGTGAACAACAGGGGTTCCTGACGTCATAAACACGGAAGAAAAAAAGAACATGCTCAAAGCCATTGTAAATCCATTGTAATTTCAGTCACAATAGACTATTAAAGACTAAAAACATCCCATTAATTAAACTATAATCAATATCAATTCAGTTTAAACAAAAGGCACAAGCAAAGGTCTTCCCATCACGCTACAAGCTTTACCTCTTAGCCCTAGCTAAGAGGTTTAGCCTACCCTAGACATGATTAGGCTAATCTAAAAAAAACATAAAATAAGCAGTGAATTGAAATAAAATAATAAAAAAACCTCTAACAATCTCTCTTACTCTCCTCACATTCCAAACTCCATGCTCCAGCTCCTAGCCGTCAATGAATCCCTGGATTTTGATCTCCTCCTTTTTATAGCTGTGGAGGTCGGTTGCATATTTACGGAGTTTTCCCAGCATAGCCGTGAGAAGGTCGGTCGGATTCGATTCAGAAACTGCCTGTGAAGGCTTTTTACGCAACAGGAATCGCATTCTTATGCTGATTTCCTGGTGGGGCTCACTTACAGCCACTTTACGCCTCATCAGAGTCGTCTATCGACTTTGCGAAGTAGATTTAATGCGCTATTCTCAAAATGGGGAGGACATGAGCTCTTAGTGGACCACTATGTGAATCAACATCTGGAGAAACTACAGACTTTGCACTCCATTTCTTGTACATGGACGAATGGAAGTGATTGGGTTTTGGTAATTCTTCCCCCTTGAACACGGTGGATGGATTGGATCATCTGTATGGATGGCAAAGGTGGGCCGTTGATGGATCAGCGGTCGAATCATGCACAAGGTGAACAGAGAGTCTGTTTCTGTTAAGGGAAGTCGGTCAAGACTGACTTTGATAGGGTTTCCTTATCCGGTGCACGTTAAGTGCACGTAATGCTCATATATACGTGATGCTCATGGGCCACATCATGATAGTAGTGAGAAATCCATTTTGTCCATATCTTTTCTCATATCATCTAATAGATAGAGCCCGAGTTTGAAGCAAATCCGAATATCAGGTGGGCCTCAGATCAGTAATTCATGGGCTGATCTGACCGTTGGGCTGTTTTCACAAAGATCCGATGGATGAATTTCGACGTATACGGTTAATTTGTGGTCCTCAGGCCATGTATGAAGTTTCAAGTTGAACGGATGGTGGGAACCCTGTGATCTTACATTCTTGATGATTTTCTAGCCTCTTTAACATGAACGGCTTGATTTTCTCATATCTCTAGCATTTAAATTCATCATTACTGGTCCCCTGGGGTCCGTCTCTTGCCTTGGTGTCTTCAGATTGTTAAATTCATGCTTTTAGCACCTTTTTTAGTCCATGCTCCTAAAATCACCTTGCAACATAAACACGATAAAACCAGGCCGTTAGACAGCATTACGTTCGTAAATCCAGGTAATAACTGGGGTCTGATATGCAATAGTTGACCCTCCACAGGTGGCCAAATGCTTTATTCATGACAGCCACAATCAATATTCAGTTTCCCCATCAGGTGCTCGAGAGAATGCCAAAGAGAGGCAGGTTAACAAGAAGGATGGTCAGTCTCCTACTGAGCATGTGGGTCTCTCATCAGGTGTTTGCGTCAATATTGTTGCTACAAATCAGCCAGTTAATGTAGCCGCTGAGGAGGTAACAGGGGAGTTTGTCACCAGATTGCCATTCCACTTGCATTATGTGGGATCTACTGCCGACAACGCAGCCACAACTGAGCATCAGTGGGTTCAGCCGGTCATTGAGGAGGGTCTCCATTCAGGGAGGCGAGGCGGCTCTGGTTTTCAGTAGATCTTTACTGGTTTGCATGTTAGGGGACTCATCTGCCGCCTATAGTTAGTCTCACATGCAAGGTACTAAGATTAAAGAGGTGTCCTGCTGTCCTCTCTCCTGTCTAGCCTCCCGTGTCAAGACCAACAACAGAGGCTGCATCGATTTGGATCGGGAACCTCTAGGTTGGCCTAGGCCTAGAGCTATGTCAATGGGATGCTCCCCCACAAGATGGTTTAAATGTTGTGATGACAGGGATAACTCATCCCCTTAGGACTCCATTTTCGAGCCCCCAGACCCCCGGTCTCCAGCAACCCAAAGTTTCCAAGATATGGTGAGAGAGGCCAAAGAATTTGGCCTCAAAGTCGACCTCTCCCCTTTCTTCTGTGCAGAAATTTTGGATGAGATTGACAATGGTGGCACATCAGACTCTACAGCCCATCCCAACTCGTCCAAGCAGATAGTCCTGCTTTAGCCGACCATCATCGAGACTACGAGCATTCAGTCCCCCCTAAGGAGCAGCCGGGCAAGCCGATTTTGAAGGTGTTTAGGAAGATAGGGCACCCTCTGGCTAGTGGCAGTAAGGCATGGATTTCTTCGGGTGAAAATTAGGGACAGAGGCTACGAAGAAGTAACAATAGGGCCATGATTTCAAGGCATGTGATTGATGGGTACCTTCCTCATTTGGAACATCCATGGCATTGGTAACAGGCGAATTATCTCTTCTCTTAAAAGGCTTGTTTCTAAGCACAAGTCAATTTTTATAGCTATTCTGTAGCCTATGCTTCGAGAAGGTAAAAGAGTGGTGACAGGCTTGAAATTAGGCTTTCACTCTTCCCTCCCCAATGAGGATTTGAGAAAAAAAAATCTTAGTTTTCAACAACCCAATCCAGTTATCCTTTTTGTCTGCATCTAACCAAATGTTGTCCCCTTTCTAAGTGTCAATTGTCTATGCAAAATGCAACCGGTACTTAAGAAGATGCCTCTTGGAGGATATGTCTGCCTTGTGTCCAGATCATTGGTAGGCCCGTGGGCCATGTACGGAGAGTTCAATGCAATGACTGAAGCCTAAGAAAGACGGAGCGGTAGGGCCTTTGACCAAGCTAGTGCTGACGACTTTACAGAGGCCATTCATTCGGCAGGGCTAATTGATGCGGGATTCTCTGGTAATTGCTTCACTTGGTGTAACAACCAGTTAGGTACTGTGAGGGTATAGGCCGGATTGGACAGGGATTTGTTGAATGTTAATTGTCTGAGCACTTTTTCAAAATTCCACGTCGAGCACCTTTCCTGTTCTTCCTCTGACCACGTCGAGCACCTTTCCTGTTCTTCCTCTGACCACGCGCCTCTCTCATCCATTTCCCTAATCAGCATATCAGAGTTGTCAAGCCATTTAAATTCCAACGAATGTGGATGCAGATGCTTAATTTCTGCAGGTCATGAGAGCTGCTTGGGAGGGCGTCGTCTCTCCTTCCCCGCTGCTGAACGTCCAGCTGAAACTTAGGCAGGTGAAAGCGGTGCTGATGCTTTGGAATCAGTAAGTTTTTGGGGACGTCTTCAGTGTTGTGTTGCAGGCCGAGCGTGACTTAGAGGAGGTTGATGCCAAGCTTCAGCAGGCCTTAGCTAGCGATAGGCAGAACATGGGTGCCTAACAGGAGTTTGTGGTGGCGCAACAGAACCTTTCCAAGGCTGAGCTCATGGCTGAAATCTTCTGAAAGCAGAAGTGCAGAATCAATTGGTTGGCAGAGGGTGACAGGAACACCGGGTTCTTTCACACCTGAGCAAAATGCAAGTAGAGGAAAACTAAAATCAAGGCTATAGAACTGGAGACCGACATGTCCGTGGCTGATCCTGCCGACATTCAATTAGAAGTGGTCAAGCACTTCCATGAGATGTTCAATGGGGGGCTTCCACCAGTCCGCTCCTCCGTTGTAGCCCCTCCTCTCTGTGCTATCCCGTATAGTCACTCTAGCAGATAATGAATAGCTAATGCATCCCTTGTCTCAGTAGAAAGTCCATCAGGCAGTCCTATCCCTCCCCATTGACGGTACAGCTGGCCCTGACAAACTTTCAGGGGCCTTCTTCATCGGTTATAGTAGATTATCAAGCAGGACCTACTCCAGGCAGTTATTCACTTCTTTGAGAGAGGAGACTTCCCCAGGGCTTTCACCACATTGTTGATCTGTCTTATCCTAAAATCCTCAACCCCTAAGAAGCTGTCGGATTATCGGCCCATCGGTTTGTGTAACTATGTGTATAAGATCTTTGCGAAGATTATTTGTGGCCTCGATGCTTCCCACCCTAATTTCCCCTGAGCAAGGGACCTTCATCTTAGGGCATAATATAGCAGGAAACATCGCCTTGGATTAGGAAACTTTCAGAGAAATCAACAGAAAGGTCTGTGGTGGAAATCTAGTGTTGAAGCCCGACATGAAAAAAGCGTATGACCAGGTTAATTGAGATTTTCTGAAGCTAGTGCTGGAAGGTTTTAGCTTTATCTCCTCCTAGATCTGGCTAGTTGAAAAATACTTGGCTAACTATTAGTTTTCAGTCCTCGTTAATGGAGAGGCTGTCGATTTCTTCAAGTCCTCTAGAGGGTTGAGGCAAGGTAACCCTCTCTCGCCCAACCTATTTATCATTGTTGCCAAAATTCTCAGCCGAGGGATCAAGGGCCTTGGTGGAACGTGGAGCCTGTAAGCCTTTTAAGTTAAGGAAAGGCTGCCCACTCATCTCTCATCTGCTTTACGCAGATGATACGTTGCTTTTCTTGAATTGAGGTGATGCCTCGTTGAATGCTATCAAGGGGCTTCTTCAGGCCTATCAAGAGGCGTCAGGCCGAAAGGTGAATCTCCAGAAGAGCTTCTTCCTGTGCTCCAGCAAGTTCCCTCTATCCAAATCAAATATATTGAGAACCTGCTGGGAATCTCCAGATCTACCTCAGGCCTAACGTACCTAGAGGTCCTCTTATGTTCAGGAAGAGTGAAGAAGGCCCTGTTCCAGCTTTTGATCAACAGGGTGGTTACGCAGGTTGCTGATTGGAAGGCGAGAGTCCTTGCTGAATGCTGACTGCTTGAGTTCTTTCTCGAGATTTCACATCGAGCACCTTCCCCGTTATTCATCTGACCACGCGTCTCTCCTCCTCCATTTTTCTAATCAGCATACTCGGTCAGTTGCCAAACTATTTAGATTCCAATGAATGTGGATGCAGCATGCTTCATTTCTACAGGTCGTGAGAGCTGCTTGGGAGGGCGTCGCCTCTCTTTCCTCGCTGCTGAACGTCCAGTTGAAACTTAGGCAGGTGAAAGTGGTGTTAAACCTTTCGAATAAGTAGGTTTTTGGGGACGTCTTTAGGCTTGTGCAGCAAGCTGAGCGTGACCTGGAGGAAGCTGATACAAAGCTTCAGCAGGTCTCATCTAGTGATAGGCAGAACGTGGGTGCCCAGTAGGATTTTGTGATGACACATTAAAACCTTTCCAAGGCTGAGCTCATGGCTAAAATCTTCTGGAAGCAGAAGTGTAGAATCAATTGGTTAGCAGAGGGTGACAGGAACACTGGGTTCTTTCACACCTCAGCAAAATGTAAGCAGAGAAAAACTAAAATCAAGGCTATAGAGCTGGAGACTGGCGTGTCTGTGGCTGATCCTGCTGATATTCAATTAGAAGTGGTCAAGCACTTCCATGAGATGTTTAACGGGGGGCATCCACCAGTCCGCTCCTCCGTTGTAGCCTCTCCTCTTTGTGTTATCCCGTATAGTCATTCTAGCAGATAATGAGTAGCTAATGCGTCCCTCATCTCAGTAGGAAGTCCACTAGGCAGTCCTATCCCTCCCAATTGATGGTGCGGCAGGCCCTGATAGACTTTCATGGGCCTTCTTCGTCAGTTGTAGGAGATTATCAGGCAGGACCTGCTCCAGGCAGTTATTCACTTCTTTGAGGGCGGGGACTTCCCTAGGACTTTCACCACGTCGCCGATCTGTCTTCTCCTAAAATCCCCGACCCCTGAGAAGCTGTTGGATTATCGGCCCATCAATTTGTGTAACTATGTGTATAAGATCTTTGTGAAGATTATTTCGGCCAGGCTGACCTCGATGCTTCCCACCCTGATTTTTCCTGAGCAAGATGCATTCATCCGGAGGCGTAACATAGCAGGAAACATTACCTTGGCCTAGTAAACTTTCAGAGAAATCAACAGAAAGGTCTACAGTGAAAATCTAGTGTTAAAGGTCGACATGAAAAAAGCGTATGACCGGGTTAATTGGAATTTTCTGAAGCTAGTGCTGGAAGGTTTTGGCTTTATCTCCTCCTGAATTCGGCTAGTTGAAAAAGACTGGGCTAACTGTTGGTTTTTAGTTCTCGTTAATGGAGAGGTTGCCGGTTTCTTTAAGTCCTTTAGAGGGTTGAGATAAGGTGACCCTCTCTTGCCCAGCCTATTTATCATTTCTACTGAAATTCTCAGCTAAGGGATCAAGGCCTTGGTGGAATGTGGAGCCTGTAAGCCTTTTAAGTTGAGGAGAGACTGCCCACTCGTCTCTCATCTACTTTATGCAGATGATACACTATATTTCTTGAATTGAGGTGTTGCCTTATTGAATGCTATCAAGAAGATTTTTTAGGCCTATCAAGAGGCATCAAGCCAAAAGGTGAATCTCCAGAAGAGCTCCTTGTGCTCCAGCAAGCTCCCTCGATCCAGAATCAAATCTATTAAGAACCTGCTGCGGGTCTTCAGATCTACCTCAGGCACATCGTACCTGGGGATCCCCTTATGTTCAGGAAGAGTGAAGAAGGCCCTGTTCCAACCTTTGGTCTACAAGGTGGCTGCACGGGTTACTGATTGGAAGGCGAGAGTCCTTTTTCAGGCTAGTCAGGCCTTCTTGATCCAGTACGTTCTCGAGAGTATTCCCGTGCACTCCATGGCCGCCGATCATCTTCCTGTATTAGTTATTGGGGATTTGGAGAAGCTCTTTGCCTCCTTCTTTTAGGGTTGGTCAGATGGCAAATGCAAACTTCACTGAACTAATTGGAAGGCTATTACCACCCCTAAGTGGGAAGACAGTCTGGGTATCAGGAATTAGAAAGAGGTCATGCAAGCACTTAGGCTTAAGTTGGTGTGGGTTGTCCATCATGGCAAGCATCCAAGCCTTGGGGCCACATGTATGCGGTCCAAATATGCCCAAGACATCCTCCCCAATGCCGCTGGTAGGAGCTCGGTTCTAGCGTCCCCGCTCTGGTGGAGCATCAGGGTGCTTCTACTGTTGTTTGATGGGCTGCTCCAGTTCCACGTCGGGCAGGGTGGTGCAAACCTCTGGTCTACAAACGAGACCAGGCTGGGTAGGCTTGACTCCTTCCTGGAGAGCCCAATCCCTTCAGTCTTGCACTCCTTAAGGATATGCGACTTCATCGACGTCGATGGCCCCCTCCCTCATTCGTCTGTCTTCTCTTATTTACCCCAGGATATCATTCATTTCCTATTCCATGGTGGGTTTTGTGTTTCAGAGGATGTTGTTGAGTGCTTTTGGCCGTTCGAACCTTTGGGTTCTTTCTCAATTAAGTCAATTGGGAGAGGTGTAGGCAGAGAAGTCAACGAAAAGGGTGGGCAAAGTGGGTTTGGCAAGTTAAAATGCCCCCGAAAATCTCCCTATTCATGTGGAGGTTGATGCGCCAAGCCATCCTGGTGGACTCTCGTGTCCATTCCAAGGGGATCCAGCTCGCATCCTCCTGTGTCTGCCGTGAGGGCTCCACGCCCTCTCGTACTGATTGTGAATCACTAGACCACATTTTCATCAGGGGTGCCCTTGCATCTGCAGTTTGGAACTTCTTCAGGGCCATTTTCCACGTTCCCATGCTAGTATCTCAGAGAGTCTCCTCCAGACTGCACCTTTGGTGTCTTTCCTCCCCCTCCAGTAGGCGGTTTGTAGCATGGCAGAGGCTGGTCCCTTGTTTCATTCTCTGGGAGGTCTAGTGTGCCAAAAATGCAGTCAAATTTGAGGGTCTCTCTTCGCATCCGTCAGTAGTTATCGCTCGCATGAAGTGGAGGCTCGCCTTAATGCATTATAGCTCCGTTTCTCCATCTTTCTCCTCACTGAATCACGGTTTGCTCGCAAAACTGGGCATTCCCTCGTGCAGCCTGTCCGACCCTGTTTTCCAGGTTGTGAAGTGGAGAAGACCGTGGCCGGGTTGGATCAAGCTAAACGTGGACGGCTCCACTCTAGGGAACCCAGGGAGGTTCAAGGGTGGTGGTATTTGCAGAGGGGCCACCAGCTCCTTCCCTTTTTCTTTCTCCTCGAATGGCCGAGCTTCGAGCTGTGTACCTTGGTTTATGCCTTTGCGTTGATTCAGGGTTCAACCATACCGAGATCGAGTCAAACTCCATGTTGGTGGAATCGATTTTGAACGGCTCTTCCCCGAACTGGCAGTGGAAATACTGGCTTCACAGGATTCAGAGGTTACGTGAGAGGGTCGACGTGTCCATTTCCCACATTCTCAAGGAAGGGAATAGGCCGGAGGATAGGATGGCCCGTAGGGGCTCGAAAACCCATCGCTCCTTCTCTTCCTCGTCTAGTGACCTCCCCTTCAAGGTCAAGGGTCTTTTGTTCCTAGATAAGGTAGGGTTGGGTGATCTTAGGTAGGCCCACTCCTATGGGCTTTGGTCGATAGGTGGGGCCATTTGTAAGTTATATGATAGGCTTTGGTCTCGGGTCCTTTTTTCCCGAGCTAGCCTGAAGTGTGGTTGTGTTGTATAGCTCGTTCCTGCAATGAATATATATGGCCTTGGTTTTGGAAAAATAAAATAAAATGGAAGAGAAGTTGGTTGAGAAGACCTAGTTTAGTTAGCCAATTTGACTAGTCTTACAAAGCGGATAGGGTCACACTCGTGACTAAGTTGGGTCGTGACTCGGTCGAAATCCGCATGAGTTTTAGAAATTACTTATACATGGATGGAACATCTGACAAAAATATGTATGTGGAGAAGCACTTATTTCACATATAATAGACTGAATTGGATACATATTCAACTAAGAAGAAAAAAAAAAAGTGGAATTCTCTCTAGTAAAAGTAGTCAATGCTAGTTTGACTCAAGCAGCAACCATGTTTGATTCCCTTTTAACGGCTTTCTTGAGGAAGCTATCCTCTTCCAACACCATTTGAACAGGCAAGAATCCTAACCCATTCGCCATCGCAAGCATCATCTCTTTAGTTTCCGCCCGGAACTCTTCCAAGTTAACGGCCCCGTTGTGATCGTGATCGAATTGGAGGAAGAGAGAACGGTAGATGAGTGCAATCTCATCAGGACTCTGACTCCACAAAGTCAATGCCGAAGTGGGTCTCTAGGACCCTAAGACTCTTTAGCTCCTTCATCATCTCTGTGTATGATAGGAGACCATCATGGTCTACATCGACGTTTGTAAAACGGTTGTTGATGGAGACATTGAAGGCATGCTCATCCTCCACGAATGCACGGATGGTGGCGCCATCTAACACTTCTACTCTCTCTCTCTCTCTCTCTCTCTCTCTCTCTCTCTCTCTCTCTCTCTCTCTCTCTCTCTCTCTCTCTCTCTCCCGAAAAGTAAGCAGATAGAAACACTTAGCTAAGAAAGTGGGAATGAAGATTTTGGTTTGAGGTAGGAGATTTTGGGTTTGTATTTATAAGTAGAGAGAGAGAGAGAGAGAGAGAGAGAGAGAGAGAGAGAGAGAGGACTTGGTACGTTGTAATCAGCTGGCTGCTAGCTTGCCGTTGGAATTTTTCGGCTTCCCGAGTCTTGACAAGGGCCCCTTGTTTGGACGGTGGTCTAGACGTTTTTACAGACATTACATGGTGCGTGTCTATATCAGAATATGGTAAACAGATCCTTACCCCATCTAAGCAAAAGGGTCTATGGTCGATCAGGACTGTACACATGGTGCATAGTTCCGTTTATGGATCGATCTTAAAAGTTGACTAAAAAAGTGTAATTCCAAACCATGGTGGCATTCAGATGAATGGTTGAGAAAAAAAGTGAAAGAAAATAATGGCTCAGATACTTCTATGTATGGTTTCTAAATCATCCACATGGAAAGTCAATTTATATACCGGTAGGTGGATGGTCCTGATCTTTCATCTACCTGTTCATGTGGATGATATATGGGAGGTCTATAATCCTCTTATGATAGATACGTCTCTATCATAAGTTTCTTTAATTAAATTATAGAAAGCAAACGGACCGAAGGCAAACCACACGCGTTGCGTCCCTTAAGATAGTCAAAAGTCAAACCGCACTTGTCTAAATGTTTCGTTCCACAACGTGATTTTCCCGCTTATATTATTTAAGTGTGGTGTCGCATCCATTCTACACGTGTCAACCGGTAACGTCAATCCGAGACATCCAATTATAAGGTCGAAATGTTGATTGAGCACATCCTAGAGATCAGGCTAATAGAAAAATCCTAACCATCCATTCGTTGCCTAGCAATTGGAAAAGTTTTTAAAAAAAAAACCATCACCATTTCAAATTCAATTTCTGAATCCAGATGATTAATTTCGTTTGATCATTGACTATTCGGACTGTGCTCCACCCACAGTGGGTCCCACTATTTAGGCGGACCGGATTGCCTTAAAAGTCTGCCTTTTGAACAGTGGATGAGACACCACTGTTAAAGAAATGGTGGCACTTTCACCAGTCTTACGCAACTATTTCAACCCCTCTTCAGAATATATTTTTGACCACGGACATCTATTCTTAATGAGCTATCAGCATCCTAACCGTGCATTTCTGTGGGCGTAAAATAGTCCAATGGAGGCCATCTCATTCGTGGAGGGAACCTATGTCGATTCATCGCATAAGGTCTGGAATTCCTTCCAATGGGCTGAAGGCCCGAAACGAGCCACACAGACGGCCTGACCGGAATTGGAAGGGCTATTGGGCCCTACAGCCCCCAGTGTAAATTCAGTTTATGGCTCCTGATTAGCGGATTGGACCATCCACTCGATATAACTTTTGGTACAGGACGTACATGTAATTCCTTTTCATTGGTTACATTAATTGTAGATGGATTATAATCCAAAAAATTACACTTACAAACCCAACAGATCAGTTGTGGGTAGGCATAATGTAAGAATGAAAAAAGTAATGAATGGTCCATATATATATATATATATATATATATATATATATATATATATATATATATAACGCATCCTTTAATTGCTGGTCAGGTCATTTAATGAATTGGGCTTGCGTTTATACCCTCTCCATGTTGGGTCCATCGTTCCAACAGTTCTGATTTAAGGTACATGCCACGTCTATAGATATGAGTGTCGCCCATATCCTAACTATAGTTATGTTCGATCTACATGAAAGACATATTTGATACTTCGGTAGTGTCATGGATGATACTATGGTAATTCAAATCAAACTATCTAAATCATGGAAACCGGTCGCCAACATATTCAGGGCATTTGCGGCTATGAATGGAAGCTTTCTGGCATCAGCCGCTATTAAAAAAATGGTCACATAACAGTAACGGTGGGAGCTATTATGCGAAATAAGACTCCATTAGGAAAAAAGAGAAAATGCCTGTAATGGGCCATTATAATGATATTGGGTTAGACACATTTTGTTCCTTTAAAACAAAGTTGACTATTAAGGGAGCTGTGATGGCTGCTATGACCCGTATCATAATTTCCCGCTTGGGCTCAAGTCATTTTAGCCTGACCATGCATGAATTGCCTGATGGTTCATCCATCTTTAATGTAAAATTGTAGATGGTTTGTTTCATTCCTCCAAATGTTTATTTCTTTATGCATATGTAGCTCACTTGATTGAATTATAGATTAGGAACATTCAAGTAGGAGATAGGGGTTTTATCAATTTCCAGGCCAGGCTGACCATTTTTTATCAGGGTTTAGCTTAGGCATCGACTCATAAATGTTGGCCGAGACGAAATGCGGCCAATTACTACCCCTAATTTTTTTTGCACCTTGCAATAATGGGAGTTTTTGTAAGATGTGTTTGAGTAACTTTTTTCTTAGAACGTGTTGTCTTTATTTTTGTAAAGGTTCCTTATATCCAACAGTAATTGGCAATATAAGCACCCTTGAACCACATCATTATTGCCTTATTGGAGGATTTGGCAAGCAAATTGGGTTGGATTCACATCCAGATCTTACTCAACGAACCATTGTCTCTTTACAATTTAGAAAGGAAAGAACATTTAGAGTGCTCTCTTTCTCTGTTTAATTCTGGAAGGTTTGATCGATTGAATATGGCTGGTGATACATAGATGAAAACATCATTTCAACAACCTATTAATAGAAGGGGGCATCAGTAGCTAAACCCATCACAAGTACCCATCAGGAGTCCGTCCACATTTAATTGAAGTAATGTGGACACATAATACATCCAAGCGCACCACCCCATAATGTGTTTGAACCGATCCACACTTTTAACAATCTTGAGATAGAAGAGTTGGAACACAATGGAGGCAAATGGTCCATTCCTTTGGACTCCATACAAATAGACACATCTCTAATTTGTTTGATTTGCATATGCTTTGGTCAATTCCTACTCCCTGCACACATGCCAACAAGAGCCATGATGTCCATCAATTGGGTCCCACCGTATGTGTGTTCTGCTAGAGAATAAGCAAGTCTATGTAAGAGTCCTATTAGGTGGGCCACACATGATCATCGGTTTAAATCTGACCGTTGGATTATTGGTTGCTGAAACATTTTAATATTTCTACTCAATGTCATCGAAGAAGTTTTGATGCCATTGAGGTTTTCAATGGGATGACAATGCCGTCAAAGGTCACATCGAGTGCGCACGTAGAGTTGTGTAAGTGTGAGATTTGTTTCCTATTCCAATTGTGATACTTTATATATCATATGTAATCAAGATTTAAGAGTAGTATAGATGAATAGAAAGGACCTTTTAATTTATTATTAAGGGTTTCAAGGGCATACCTAGGACTTGTGAAGTGGATTTTGAGGCTTGTTCGAATCAGTAACACTCTATCTCATGTAATTTTTGCTTTCGTAGTATATATCAGTCGCTTTATGTCATAGTTTTTTCCTGCAATAATTTTTCCACATAAAATTCGAATTGTTCTTGTTTGGACTTAATTTTGCAATTGTGTCTACTTTGCTTGATTTATTTCTTCATGCTTTCACGGTTCCCCAGCAGTGAGTTGACACGTGGTGAGTGTCCACGTGTGTCTTGATCTTATCTCTTGATTCTTATGCTTCTATTTTCTAATGAATGAAAGGATAAGCGATAAATGGCCAAATTTTAATGAATAACACATCCGCTAATCACAAGTTAGGATCGTTTGATCATGAATTTTGAGTATAGGACCAGTTTAAGGTGGGTCCATCAAACAGTTCCAGTTGGACCATCACCTGTATCCTTATCTGATATTCTGTCAGTGGGATGGAAGATACGACAAAAATGTGTGGACAAGCCCTCGAGCAACCCAACACTTATTTCTCAAAGCATAGATTGAAATGGAGACATATTATGAAAAATTAAAAATTAAAAACAAAAATGGACTTCCCTAAAGTAAAAGCGTTCAACACTAGTTTTGACTTAAGTAGCGACCATGTAAGATTCCCTTTCAACGGCTTTCTTGAGGAAGCTATCCTCTTCCAACACCATCTGAACAGGCAAGAATCCTAACCCATTTGCCATAGCAAGCATCATCTCTTTAGTCTCCGCCCGGAACTCTTCCAAGTCTACGGTCCCATTGTGGTCGTGATCGAACTCGAGGAAGAGGGAACGGTAGATGAGTGCAATCTCATCAGGACTCGACTCCTCAAAGTCAATGCCGAAGTGGGTCTCTAGGACCCTAAGACTCTTTAGCTCTTTCATCATCTCTGTGTAGGATAGGAGACCGTCGTGGTCTATGTCGAGGCTTGCGAAACGGTTGTTGACGGAGACATTGAAGGCAAGCTCGTCCTCCACAAATGCACGGATGGTGGCGCCATCTAACACTTCTACACTCATCTCTCTCTCTCTCTCTCTCTCTCTCTCTCTCTCTCTCTCTCTCTCTCTCTCTCTCTCTCTCTCTCCAAATGTAAGTAGCAAAGAAGGCGAGAACGAAGATTTTGGTTTGAGGGAGGGGATTTTGGGTTCGTATTTGTAAGAAGAGAGAGAGAGAGAGAGAGAGAGAGAGAGAGAGAGAGAGAGAGGACTCGGTACGTTGAAATCTGGTGGCACGTTGTTTGGATGGAGGTCGGTCTGGAGGTTCTTACAAATATTACAGGGTGCATGGTCATATCATAATATGGTAAACAGATCCTTGCATCATCTAAGTAGAAGATTCGACGGTTAATCAGGACTGTACACCTGGTGCATCCTTCCAATGATGGATTCTTCTTAAAAATAGACCATAAAAAGAATGTTTTCAACCCTTCGATTTGGCTCCTTAATATGAATGGTTGAGAGAAATCTGAGAGAAAATGATGGGTTGGATATTCCCATTTATGGTTTGTAAATATTCATGTGGGCCGTCTAGTCAAATTCCACTATTGGACGGTCCAGATCTTTAATCTACCTGTCCATGTGGATTGCAGAAGGGAGAGCTGTACTTCTTTTATGATGGTGACGACTCTATCATAAGTTTCATCCACTCAATTGAAGACACGCAAACGGTCCCATGGAAAACAACACGTGTTGAGCTCCTGTGATAGTCAAAAGTCAAACAGCACTTCTCTCGCTGTTTGGTATACTACCACATCGATTGTCCGCTTATATTCTTTAAGCTGTGGTGTCTCATCCATCCTACACGTGCTAACCGTTAGCTTCAACCCAAGGTGTCCTATTATTGTAAGGTCCACTGTGAATGGAACACATCCTACAAATCATGCTGATAGAAAAATCCTAACTATCCAATTGTTAGCTAGCTATCAGTTGGAAAAGTTAAAAATAAAATAATCACCATTTCAAATTCAATTTGTAAATCCAAATGATTACTTGCTTTTGATCATTGATGATTTTAGGCTGTGTACCATTCATTGTGGGTTCCGCAATTTGGGTGGACCAGATTGCCTTCAAAGTTTCCCTTGTGGTCAGTGGATAAGAAACATAACTTCAATAAACGGTGGCAAAATTTCACCATACTCTAGACGAATTATTTTGACCTCTCTTTTGATAACATATTTTTGACCATAGATATCTAATATTAATGGGCGTATTAGCATCCTGACCGTGCGATTCTGTGGGCGTGAAATGGCCCAGTGGAGGCCATCTCATTCCTCAACAGAACCTATGTCGGTTCATTGCATAATGTCTGTCATTCCTTCCGATTATGGGCCTAAGACCCGACACGAGGCATAGACTGTCTGATCGGTTGTAAAGGGCTGTTAGGCCCTACAGTCCCCGGTGTAAATTCATTTTATGACTGCTGAGTAACTGTTTGGATCAAACAATGTAAATTTCATACTGGACATGTAGATCATTTTTGTTGGTTTTATTGTACATGGGTCATAATTCAAAATATTATACTAATAAGTATGAGTCTGATGCACGGAAGGGTGTAGAAAAGAGAAGAGGATGAACGCGGTCCCCTCGATGTGATGTGAACTTTGAATTCCCAAGTGTAATGACTCTTGAATGCATGGGAAATAATAAAATTTGAATTATTTTATTGAAGTCTATCTGTATTTAAAATGAGATCACAAAGCTTTAAATAATAAAACATAATTCTAATTAACACTAGTAATGTAAATGAAGGGAAACTTTTGTACAGTAATAAAACTTACTAAGAGAGAAAAAAGAAGAAGCCCGTAATGGGCAAATGGTCCGTTCTTTTGGACTACATACAAATAGACACGTCTCCATTTTGTTTTTTTTTTTTTTTTTTTTTGGGTTAGCTTATTAGTACACACCTACTTCTGTACACACACTCCATGTAGTGTTGAAACGAGGTATCTCCACTCAGTCTGCCAGCGTCTCCAATTTGTTTGCTTTGCATATGCTCGGGTCAATTCCCACTCCCTGCACACGTGCCAACAAGATATACGTGCAAGAGCCACAATGTCCATCAGTCGGGCCCCACCATATGTGTGTTCTGCCAGAAGAATAGGCAAGTTTTGCCATTAGGCGGGCTGTAAATGCTAACCATTCCAACGCAAGAAGAAATAATCAAACACCTAAAATACAAGAGATACAGTAACTTTTTAGGCGGAAAACCCTTTGATGCGAAAAAAACCACGGGATGTGGTTCGCAAAGTACACTACGATATAAGTAATGAAAATACAAGTTTTCTCTAGTCTTAATTAGAGAATTCCAATCATACAAAAAAAAAAAAAAAAAAAAAAAAAAAAAAAAAAAAAAAAGAACCGTTTTTTGGATACCCAAAATGCATCATCCAAAGATGAATTACAAATAACAATGTAGGAAAATATTTCTTGATCAACTGAAGATTGTATAAAACTCTCAACATAACTAGAGAAGATTGTACAAGGTTGTTGATCTTCTTCAAGAAAACCCATTCTCAAAATGTTGTAAGAATTCTCCGGGTCAAAAAAAAAAAAATCGCTTAAAAGAAAGAAAAAGATAAAACTAAAAGACCAAAATACACCCAGGGCCTCGTGTGTTTCACTCTTTAGGCCATGAGGAGGGAGCCCCAACACTACAAAGGATCTATTCTTAACTTTCACTATTTATCACATGTTTTGTTATTATTGTTGTTGTTGTTGTTGTTTTTTATTTTATTTTTTTTATTTTTAATTTTTTTGACCCGGAGAATTCTTACAACATTTTGAGAATGGGTTTTCATTGTTGTTTTCTTTGTTTTCTTTGCTTGGATAAAAGGCATATTTTAGAATGATAAGCCTCAAAAGTTTGTAAAGTGCCATTATGATTTTCAATTTACACAAGTTGGGGAAAGTGGGGTCCATGGCTCATTCATCCAAACAGAAATGGTGATGTAGAGCGGGTCTTGGACAATTTCATGGCTAAGATGGATCAGAAAAGGCACGGCCGGCGATAAAAGTGATCCGGACCATCGAACCTTATATCGGGCGTATCTCACAATCCGGAATGAATTATCCGACGTAAAATATATGAATTTGGGGTAGAACGAGCTACTTTAACCAACCAACCCTAATACACCGGGTTGCACAGCCCGGATTTACGAGAAACCCCTTGATCGACGGTCGTTTTCCCATTTTATTTTTGTTTTTACTATAAATAATAAATTTTAGTTTGAGTATAACTCTTCATCCATTGGGCTTTAAGAGTTGTGTCCAACATGAAAAGTGTTTAGGATAATTAAGAGAACATATTGGTGAAGCCAAATAAGACACTTACTATTTTTAGCCGAAAACCTTGCGCACTAGTAGACATCACGACCATCTATAAATAGTAAGTTTACTATTTATAGTAAGTTGCGAATTTTAGGAGTTTTAGTTGTAGTTTGAGTCTGATTTCTTTCCTATTGCTTGGTTCCCTTATTTAAAGGAATGTAAACTCATTTTTAATCATTCATTAATCAATTTTGAATTTATTAGAAATTATTTTCTACTTTCTTTCCTCGTGGATTCAAGAAGTCTCTGTGAGGAGTCCAGAGAAGTTCCGTGGATTCGAAACATTTATCATCTTGAGGAAGACGGTGCTCGACCTCACGTCCTTCCCTGCGTCAAATGGCCCCCACTGTGGATCGAATGCACCAATCATCCATCGGCCTGGAAGAATTGTAACCCTTCGATAGGTTGTCCACACATGGTGGTCGGGTTAAAATACGACAGAGGTTTGCTCAACCATACAAAAGGTTAATACAGCTTAGGATCTGTATGATGGAATTTTGGAGTGTTGTCCATCCACTCTGCAGATCGTCGTAGAAATGGGCTTGGCTTTGTTTAAGAGCCCATCAATCTGGTCGTGTTGGATTTCAAGCTGGAATGGCCTTGGGCTATGTTTAAGAGCCTGTCAGCCCAGCCTTTGTTAGATTCTAAGGGGGCGTTTGGCGCATGGTATTAGATGGGATTAGGTAGGATAAAATTGCATTTAGTCCCATGCAAATTCCATTCAACATTTGGGGAGGATGAGGAAGGTTGGGATTAGGTGGGATGGAATTGCATTTGGTTCCATGCAAGATTTTCGTGAATTTTGAAATCCACAATACATGGACCCCATAGTGATTCATGTATTTATCCATGCCATTTATCCATATGCACCATTTATATGTGAAATGATATTTATATATGTGTACAAGTGAACTACGTCCATTGTGAATTTGGCTTGTTAATTACAATTCCATGATCTACCAAACAGGATTTTTCTTAATCCAGTGTTTATCCATGGCAAGAATTTTATCCCAGACATGGGATTAGATGGGTAAAATACCATGGTATTTCCAAACATGCAATCATTGTGCAATAATGATGTTAATCCCATCTAATACAACTCAGTACCATTTTATTCCATGGACCAAACATGCCCTAAGGGCATTTTTGTCATATAACATGCATGATGTGGCATACTAAATGGACAGCCTAGATCTCCCACAAAAGTGAGCGACAAGTCTTGGGCCCAGACTTGCATAATCATCATGGGCCAGGCTAGGGCCCAGGTTTTACTCTGTGGGCGGGGCTTGGACAGACTTCAGCTGACTCCGGCCCAGCACATTGACAGCCCTACTAAGAGCCAGAAAAATGAAAATCATATTCCGGCGTCTATCTTTTTTTCTTCCTTTTTTATGTATTCGAGGGTCACTACAATCCAAGCGTGAAATGACGGCCTACCCATTCCCAGCCCTGTGAATCCAACTGCTCTACAATATGATCATAACAACAATACCAAGTAAACAAAGGTTAGCTTTTATTTATTTATTGGGAGGTTTGTTAATGCCCTGTGCATGTTGATGGCCGCCTACTCACATGCAAGCAGATGCGCAAACATAGCACACGTATTTCCTGTGATTAATACAAGCAGTGACAGCGGTCCACTTTCTGAAAATTAATTTTAAAAAAACACATCACACGTCTTTTTTTTTTTTTTTTCTTTAAAAGCTATAGCTAACCACATGAAAGGCTAAGTTGTCTTTGTTTTCTCCAGCTGCATGAGAACTAAAATGGGATAACATGTGGACAATGACATTACTTATATAAGCCTAACTAAACTTTTGCAGCTAGCAGATGATCTGATACTCTTTCATGTTACGTTTTCCTTTAATAAAGGCATTTTAAGAAAATTGTGCGGGGGTTGGTAATTTATAGAATCCACCTTGATGCAGGCATTTTATTCATGTTATCCATCCATTGTGAAAGATTATTTTAAATGATCCCAGAAAGAAGGTAGATTGGAGGCTCAAGTGGACCACACCAAAGGAAACCATGGGGATTGAAGACCTATAGTTGAAAACTTCTTAAGAGACTGCGAGAGTTTCCAATCATGGAGATTTATGTTTTTCCTTCTTCCATATCTATGTGACCTTACAAGTAGATTTAATGTCAAATAAACATCACAGTGGCCCTAGGAAGGATGTAATGGTGGGCATCATTGTCACCACTGATTCCTGTGGTGTGGTCCACTTGAGCCTTTGATTTACCTCCTTTGAGCCCATCACCTATAATGATATTTCCTTTTGAGCTCATCACCTAAAATGGTCCGTCAAAATATATGAAGAATAATATGGATAAAACACACATACATCAGTATGTCCCCACATAGCCCCTTCTAGGACAGTTCATCTCTAGCTAGGTCTTGGTGGGGGATAGTAATCAATCCCTGTCCATGGGGCACACACAACCGACCTTGGTGGTGTGTTAACATGACAATGTTTTGTAAGCCCCACGGCCTACCATGTTAGGAAGTTAACTTAAAAATAAGGTAAATCCAAATCTCAAGTGGACCGCACCACATAAATCAGTGGCATCTACCACACCATGCAATCTGAGTCCTTACAATGGTTCCGTGTCATTTACTTCACACATGGCATGCCTAGTCTAGATGAGAACCGTTCATTTGTAGGTCCAAAAGCGAATGGAGTGGAGATGAAAATAGCAATGGCTCACATTCACATTCGATGAAAAAAAACAGAAAAAAAGTCATGTATTTTAGATGGCTAGGGGGAGTTCCATGAAAATAAATTTTGGTTAATTTCCAATCGAATGGTAAAGCCTATGACATGTATGGTTCAGATTATCACAAAGATATTGACTTGTTTTTATTGTTTGTCCTTTTTGTGCCATGAGAGCAGCTCCTCGTCTCTTCTCTTTATCTACTGCCTTCATTTAATATTGTTTTTGTCTTTTTCTTTTCTTTTTTTTTTAATAACTCCACCTGTTCGGAATGACATGTGCCACCACACCAAAGCAAAAGACAAAAGGGTGGTCGACCCATCTTTATATTCTCCTAATCTATAGCATACTGGGACTTAAGCACTATCTCGTTTTTGGGCTAACATTTTAATATGAGCTGGTGTAACATATGAATAATATAAATTTCACGCAATGATCGTTACAATGGGTCTCACAGAGCCTTTGTTTAAAACTCTCAATCGTGCAAGCTACATGCAAATTACTAATCTGTGACCTACTCAAGCTTCAAACCAATCTCTCGTCAAAGAATGATACTTAATTACTATAAAATTTAAGCAATTTGTTAGCTTTTTCTAAGCAAAAAATAAACAATATGCCAGACAAATGCCTTTTCACAATTTTCAATTCTTAAAATTCTATTAATTTATTTTAAATATACAATGTTTGCCGCCCTATTAAATTAATTGGTGTGGCAAATAAAAATGTCCAAAAGCAAGCAATGGCGGTAATATGTAGCATAGATTTATTATTGGGTGGCATATGATCGTTTGATATGTAAATGTGGAATATACAAAGTTAATTAAACCAAGTTGTGGGATCTGCTAACACAAAATCTAAATACCAAAACCAGATTGGTTGAATGATCCTAACAGCTAATTTGTTGACACTTTGGTTTAACATAGGCCATTCGATATTTCTCATTTTAAAACCGTCCCATAAATGTCCACCAATTGAATAGCCAAATAATTAAATAAGAGTAAGTTTTAGATCATGTTGCCATAATTTAGACAGTTTAATTTGATTTACTTGTTGCCACGTATGCAGTTTCAAAGTAATTTTTAAGTGCATGTGCATTATCCATCGCATACTGTCAGAGTATTAAAGTTTTTCTCATTTATTAAAGCTAAGAGAGAACTGGTGCGTCGGTGACCATATGTGGCATTATGCACCGACCACACGTGGCATTCTGCATAATCATCTTCTAATGAGTCGTGTAAAAGAACAAAAGAAGAAGTCTATATACTATATATAAAGAAAAAATGGTTTATATACAGTACGTAGTTGCCGTGCTCGTGCCTAATATTTAATTGTTTGGGATTGGGTTAATAACATGTCTTAATTAATTAATAATGTCTTAATTAATTTGTAATGGAAAATGATCCATTACTTTTAGGAGACTATAATCTTGGTGGTGCAATTGATTAATCTGGACGGCCCATTAGGTCCATATCAACATTTCATTTATCACCATGCAAAAATAATACCCATCCGGACAATCCTAATAATTCAACCAATAGACTATAAAATGGACGGCAGAAGTCATTTACCTGGAAATATATATCCAATCTGCAATTTAAGCCATCTCGGATCACTTATGATTCAAATGAATCTCACTTATCAGGCGATCCTAACCATTCCATCCATGATCTAAAAACCAGATGGATATAATAATAATAATAAATATATATATATAATCCACCTCAACGATGGATTCGAGCATCATATGGCTCTGATATTTGCATGATAACCACCAAAGTGTGGGCTGGTTATAATGGACAACCTGCATTAATCGATGGGACTATCCATCTGTCCCTATGCAATTAGGAGCACCAGATAGTTTCTCATATGTAGTATATGTCGTTACTTCATTCTCAAATGACACAAGAAAAGAGAGTTAAAATATAGATAAAACCCTTGTGTCCTCTTAGAGGTTTGCTAATGAAGGGTTATTTCTTCGGTCGGGACAGTGGCTAGTGGATCTGGTGACCGTTTTCAAGGATCTAAACCGTTCATGTGATTGGATACACTATGGATGGATGATCGATGCACAGAATCTTCAAGATGAAAATCCAATAAATGACCTTCGAATCAACAGTCAAAGGAGAAAGGGGTTAAATAATCACAGGTTGAAGATACAATCATGTTAAAGTTTTATGGGTGTCCCTCGTTCGTGGTAAAGCCCATTATGTAATGGTTTAGATCATTGAGAGTAGCTATAGTCGTCCCAACAAGAAATTGCAATACATCAGCGCATGTAAGGTAGCGAACCTCGTCATTGACGGAAGGGCTTATCTATAGTTTATTAATTCTCTTATTTAATAAACTTTATTTATGTTTTCATTAGGAAGGTTAGGCACACCAAAGTTTTGGGTGTGTCGTTTAAGGATAATAGTGACATTATATTATAGAGGAGAAACGATTCAGTGCTCTCATGACACTCAAACTATACTACTCCTAATTGCATATGGGGACAGTTGGACGCCGCTGATTGCATCGATTGATGCAGTCTTTCCATTTAATGCAGCCCACGTTTATGTCCGGATGCAATTAGGAGATACACGAGTTATGAAAGCATTGCATCGTTACTCGTCTATAGTATACGCCATTTCCTTATCCTCATATGACACAACGAAAACCTGGTGTGCTTGGCCATCCTAATTAAACCGGATGGAATTATGAGAGAAATGTGATAATGCTCTCATAGAACATCGGAGAGAGTTCGCTGTCGGTTCGGCCTGGCATTTGTCTAGCAAGGGAGAATTCGTTGTCGGTTCGGCCTAGCATTTGTCTAGAACTCTCGGGGAAAACAAAATATGGTTAGCTTGGGTCTGACACCCAAAAATTCCTCTAAAATTATCTTTACTTACTTCGAAATCATCTATAAGGCCATTCCGGTGGATGCAAGTGTATTCACATGGCTTCTAAATGTGAATGCTGGCAGGCCCTGTGTAACGCCCTAAAAATCGAGAGTCGAACAGATATTCAGCTCCCGAGTTCCAATGCATCACTTATGCAACATAAATGAAGATGATTGAATGTTGTTCATGGTAGTGCATTAAACATGAGTGTGATTACACCAAAACAGTAATTCATACTCCAGATCAATTTAAATAACATAAGCGAAAGACATAAAGATATATATAAACGAATAGGAAATCAAAGATCACTGTTGATCTGCTAGAGTATGAATACATCACTAAGTCACCATATACATGTAATAGTGCAAAAATAAAATGTCAAAAGAATAATCCAATTACACTGATAAACCCTGTAGCCCCGTCGATTAGTACGGCCTAAGCAAAACCGTCAGAGAACTGCATATTAGAGAACTCATCCTGATCGTCGTAATAGTCAGGCTCCACCTCCTGAGTCGCATCCTCATTTGCAACTAAGACAAAGTCTGGTGGGTGTTGCAAACACCGTCCCGTAACGTGGGAGTGAGTGATCAACTCAGTGGAATCATAGAGTAAAGATTAACATGTTATCAATTCAGTTAAGCAGTAATGATAAAGCAAACATATTAGATATTCCTAAATACTCTTATTAATGCAGGGATGAGATGTTTTCATGAATGCATGCCCTCGCCTACACTTCCTTATGCGACACCATCTTACGTTCGTGGCATGCTTCTAACTCTCTGTGCACTTCATCGTCGGCACATGCAGTGCGATGATATGAACATGATTACCGAGTTATTATTAGTCTTTTTCATACAGCAGGATTGAGAAGCTAAGGTACCTCCCTTGTATCATTACCCAAACGATGATTCATTTTCGGGTCGTCAGTCCGAGACAATCTCATACGATAGTATAGTTCTAGGTCGCTATAAAGGACTCGTCACCAATTAGTACAGGTCTAGTTATATCCTATATACTGCAATAAGGCTCGTCGCCCTACTACAGTTTCAGGATATTCTCGAGGTCACTATAAAAGGCTCGTCACCAATCAGAGTAGGCCGACAACTCGAATATAGTGTCTCATACCACCATAATCGGCTCACGAGTATAGGTGCTCACTGGTCACTACGGAGAGGCTCGTCGCCCCAACGTAGGCCGACAGCTCGACCACGGTGTCTCATACCAACATGTCTGGCTCATGAGTCTTAGTAGATCAAGGTACCAAGGTTAACGGGATTGCATTGGTAAGTTTGGTACCCTAAATTCAAATAGAAGTGTTCATACATGGTGAACATACATTGAGTCAATCGGGTTACTTGACGAGCTCGACTAGCACAAGCGCACGTCGAGTGAATCGACATGAAGTGCGTATGCACTTCGTGTGGCCAAACCACTGCCAATAACTATAGTACGGCTCGGGTTCGTCAAACACGTCATACGTGGCGAATAAAAATCAGCCACGAACTCTAAGCCTGTTACTGAATGCCTGGACCATAATATGGCCCCAATCACGTACACTATCAATAGTAGACATTCGATTCAAATTTCACATACATCTGAGCATGTTATGAAATATAACTTAAACATGAATACAATACGTGGAGAAAATCATACATACAATTAGCATAAATTGAAATAGGCTAAATACAACATGAAGGAAATCATACATACCAGCAAGATGATTGACAGTCATCTCTCAATACACTTAAATATCATACTTTACATATTTCTAACTCATTCAGACATTTACACAAACACTTACATTACATTATTCAATATACATCACGTATGTTGACATATTGCATATTTGGGCAATTCCTTTTGCTAAGGAGTTGTCACATACATAACAAGCATGTACTAACAATGATTTATCATAGCAATCATAGATTCAAAATTTATACGTATACAGGTATTTCAACAAATACATAAAATACACTACGACATACATATTTTATACGTATTCGTAATGTGAAACAAACAATACGTTTTGTATGTGAAATAACATCCACGTCAATAATAAATCATTATCTGACATTGAAAGCTTTGAAAACCATAGCCTATACGTTTATAATCCACACCTTACGCCAATAAACGCGTAACGAACTCAGTTCGTTCACTCACGCTTCGTCTACGGCCCAACGGCAACCTATTATATGAAATAGGTTAGCTATTACATCACTTTAACTAATTGAAACCCCAGAACTGATTAGGCTTGGGTTTTCGTACCCAATAGTGTATTTGAAATCACCGGAATATTGATTCGGTAACGATGTGTAAGCACAAGGAGTAACGGAAATCGAATCCAAGGAGTAGCTCCCACTTCTCTCTCACTTTCTCTCTCTTTTTCTTCTCTTCCTTAACTAGGGTTTCAAAATTCGCATGGTGTATGAGAGAGAGGTTTTAAGGTCTTTATATAGGCTTAAAAGTGACGAAAATAGCCCTAGGGCTAAGGTATACATAGGTTATAACCAAATCAACCTTGTTCCGATCCAACGGAGCACTTCTGGAGGTCCTATTACTGAGTGCGGTCGGACTTAAGCTCATAAATGTTGGATCTTAATCAAGTTAAGTTTTCAATTCGATCGGGTTTTCAGATCAACCGTGGTGGACTAGTTTCAGTTCAGCGGTCACCGAAACTCAATCAGGGCCACGAGTACTTTGACATGTGTGGGCCATCATCCCTGATCCGAGGGTGAATTTGGGTTAAAAACCAACGGTCAGAATGCTTATGAATGACGCGCAAGCGACACAACTCAGATTACTTAAATTCATATTTAATTTCTTAAATATCTTCACTTTTTCACACTCTTCACTCTGGACTCAATGAAACAGTCTCAGGACATCGTTTAGACTTGATTTTTGAGGTGATAGTCAAGTCCAACTAGGTGGTTATAATCTTCTAAGTTCATCGCTATCGGACTCTCGACGTGCGGTCCAGGTCCGATACGAAGTTTCAAAGCGCTCCCGAGAGCAACTGGGTTTAGAGTTGAATTCTAGATTTCAGGGTAATATAGTGTTAACGATTCTACAGGATTTAGGTCTTGTAGATCGTATTTAAAGTGATTAGTGCTGATTTCACAGGTACTCTAGGTTAGCACTTAATTAATTCTCGTCTAGTTTCTAAAGAATTTAGTCCTGAGAGATTTCTACCTGAGTTGGTACTTGAATCTTTGTACGGATTTTTTTTCGAGTCGTTACAATCTACCTCCCTTAAAGAAAAATTTCATCCTCGAAATTAGTTCATTTTCGTACTCCTTGGGGATCTGAGGGTAGTTCTTTCTAACCTCGGCCTCTATCTCCCAAGTAACTTCCTCCTCAGTATGATGCGTTCACAGAACTTTCACTAGTGGAATGACCTTACTGCGCAACACCTGCTCCTTCCTATCTAAGATACATGTCGGATGCAGCACATATGTAGCATTCTCGCTCAGATGTACCTGCTCCCATCTGATGACGTGCGAAGGATCAGGAATGTACTTCTTCAGCATAGATACATGAAATACGTTGTGTATGCCTGCGAGTGGTATGAGTAAAGCCAGGCGATACGCTACTGCCCCCACTCGATCCAGAATCTGAAATGGACCAATGAACCTCGGTGTGAACTTTCCCTTCTTGCCAAAATGCAGGACTCCCTTCATAGGAGAAACTCGAAGGAAAACATGGTTTCCAACCTCAAACTCAAGCGGTTGCCGCCTCATATCGACATAACTCTTCTGTCTGCTCTGAGCTGTCAGAAGTCGACGCCTAATGATGTCGATCTTCTCTGAGGTCACCTGTATTAACTCTGGGTCAACCAAACTGCGCTCGCCAACCTCTACCCAGTAATGCGGTGCTCGGCAAAGTCGCCCATACAAGGCCTCGTAAGGAGTCATGCCAATACTCGCTTGGAAACTGTTATTGTAGGCAAACTCTGCATACGGGAGACAGTCATCCCAACTGTCCTTGAAGTTCAAAACACAAGCTCACAGCATATCCTCCAAAATCTAATTCACCCGCTCCGTCTGCCCGTCGGTCTGTGGGTGAAACGTAGTACTGAACTTCAACTTCACACCCATTGCTTTCTGGTTACGCGTCCAGAAGATAGATATGAATCGCGTGTCTCTGTCTGACACAATCTCCAAGGGAACTCCATGCAGACGAACTATTTCTTTGATGTACAACTAGCCAACTCGTCTACAGAGTTCGCGACTCTGATCAAAAGGAAGTGAGCCGACTTCGTCAATCGGTCCACGATCACCCAGATAGAATCATGTCCCTTCCTCGTCTTCGGCAGCCCTGATATAAAATCCATAGAGATGAAGTCCCACTTCTATTCAGCTATGAGCATGGGCTGAAGCAGTTCAGGAGGTCGGCGATGTTCTGCCTTGACCTGCTAGCACATGAGATAACGGGATACATTCTCTGCTATGTGGGCCTTCATGTTGTCCCACCAATATGATCTCTTCATATCTCGATATATATTCGTGCTACCTGATGCATTGTAAGCTTCGAACTATGCCCAGCCTCGAGAACCTCCTGTCTCAAGTCATGAAGATTTGGGACGCATAGGCGGCCGCGGTAGCACAAGCCCCCATCCGTACCAACTCTCCACTCGGCATCCTCATCATCGCTAGCCTACTCTCGAAGCTCAGACAACCGTTCATCGCCCTTCTGGGCTGCGATGATCCTGTCATCGATAAGCGGCCGCACCCGAACGTGTGTGACGCTCTAAAACGGTTCCTCCACAGTGAGCTTCTGCTCGAAGTTACGAACAAACTCTAGCATATCCCACTCCTCAATCATCAGCGGAGCCGCAAACATGATCAACTTCTTATGTCTCAATGAATCTGCCACAAGGTTGGCCTTGCCAGGATGGTAGGAGACCTCGAACTTGAAGTCCTTCAAGATTTTCATCCATCGGCGCTGTCTCATATTCAAGTCCCACTGAGTGAATATATAGCGAAGGCTCTTGTGGTCGCAGAAAAGCTCGAACTCCTCTCCATAGAAGTAATGTCTCCAGAGCTTTAGTGCAAAGATGACGGCTGTTAACTCGAGGTCGTGTGTAAGGTAATTTTCCTCGTGTTTCCTCAACTGTCTCGAGGCATATGCAATCACCCTGTCCTTCTGCATAAAGACACAACCCAGACCAACTCGAGATGCATCAGTGTATATAGTATACTTGACCCCTTGCTCTGGTAATACCAGCACAGGGGCGGACGTAAGTCTGTCCTTCAGCTCCTGAAAAGCTGATTTCGCCTTCTCATTCCAGATGAACTTCAAGTCTTTTCGAGTCAACTGAGACAATGGTCTGACAATCTTCGAGAAATCCTGAATGAAGCGTCGATAATAGGCTGTCAGGCCCAGAAAACTCCTCACCTCAGTAACCGAACTCGGCTGCTTCCAGTCCTGAACTGCGGCTACCTTAGCAAGGTCCACCGCAATCCCTTCCTTGGATACTACATGTCCCAGGAACTTGACTTCTTCCTGCCAGAAGTCACACTTCTTATACTGCACGAACAACTGGTTCTTCCTCAGAGTTTCCAAGGCTGCCTGTAGGTGCCTCTCGTGTTATTCTCGACTCGTAGAGTATACTAGAATATCATCGATAAACACAATGACGAATCGGTATAGAAATGACCGAAACATCCGTTTCATCAGGTCCATGAACACGGCCGGTGCGTTCGTAAAACCGAACGACATCATGAGAAACTCGTAATAACCAAAGCTGGTCCTGAATGCAGTCTTCTGCACGTCTTTATCCCTGACGCGCAACTAATGATACCCTGACTGTAGGTCAATTTTCAAAAAGTATCGTGCCCCTTTCAGCTGATCAAACAGATCATTTATCCTTGGCAAAGGATACTTATTCTTCACGGTCATTTGGTTCAACCTACGGTAATCAATACATAACCGTAGCGACCTATCTTTCTTCTTGACAAACAACATAGGTGCTCCCCAAGGAGACACACTAGGTCGTATAAAGCCCTTCTGTACCAAGTCGTCAATCTGTTTTCTCAGTTCTTTCATCTCACATGGCGGCATATGATACATCGGTAACGAAACAGGTATTGCACCAGGCACAAGATTAATAGTAAAATCAATCTCACGCCGAGGAGGTAACCCAGGTATCTTACTGAACACTATCTCAAAATTCTAAACCACAGGCATAATTTCAAGCGCCGAACCAGCAGAACTTTCCAACAAAGAAGTATAACAATCATCTCGGGAAGGGTAGTTGACCTAAATAGGAAAAGTAAATGTCGCGCCCGCAGGTCCATGGGTTGTCACCAGCCTAGTCTCACAATCAAGCTTTGCTCTCACCTTAGTGAGTCAATCCATGCCAAGGATAATGTCGTAATAATGTAAAGGAGTGACATACAGGTCAACCACAACTGTCCTACTCCCTAGATCTATCAAGCAACCCGGATCGGATTCAACATAAGCACAAACCTATTTACGTAGCATTTGCACACAAATTTAAGGCAACTTCATGCATTTCATTACCAAAATTTTTATAATACATGAGACACAAGTTTTACATGGATCATGACAGAAGATGCATGTGATCTACTACAACTAAGCTTCAAGCATTAAGCTTTAACACTAGAATAACAATCAAACTACTACACACAAACACAAACAACTAGAAACAAATCACAACTATAAGTAAACAACGACGACTTAAGGGACTATTCGTCGGAATCTGGTGATGGAGAAGGGGCACCCTTATCCTGTAGGCAGCACAGGATAGTCTTCAGCGTGCGAGTCACTTTCTTGAACTTGTGTTTCATGAGACCCCGAAGATCCATAATGTCCTGTCATAGGACAACCTGGCCCTCCTCAAGTCGAGCTATAGGGGCATCCCTGGCGGCCTAAACAACGTCCTACTCTGGTGCCGTAGGAGGAGAGCTCTCACTCATGTCCTGAGCCTCCTCTTTTTCCTCTTGTTCTTCCTCTTCTTCTATTTCAGCCCATCTTCTCCTTCACTTTCTTCTTCTTCACTTTCTGTTTCATCCTCGCTCTCTTCAAGTAGGGCTTGTCATTGTAGTGGCCCGATCTTCATCTGATTGAGAGTGCTCTTGCTGATGAAATGGACCAGCACTGGTAATTCTGCCCCAAGTCTGTAGCCTAACTCGAGTGCAATCTTGCATATGAGTCAACCGAAGGAGAGCAACTCAGTTGTTCTATTTGATCGCGCGATAAGGATGATCTGTCGCAGTATAAACGTAGGCACGCACAACTTCGCTTCCTGCCCCACTTGATACTGGAAATCCACCATGAAACGCTTAGTTTGAAGCTTACGATGCATCCAGGTAGCACGAAGATGGTGGGTCACAAATCCACCAATATGTCTGAACATTCTTGAGATTGATCCCAAATCTAATTGGTGGGTCACAAATATCTTCCACTGAAAGAACCAGCTACGAGAAGCCAGCAATTTTGAATCTATCCGGAGACTTTCTTATTTGAAAAACATCACAGATATGTGAAGGATCCAAGATCAATAAAGAAGCCCAACGAGGCTTTTACCTCCTTGACAAAGTATAAAAGGAGCACATGAAGAAGAGCTCAAGGCCTTACGCCAAACACATTTATCTACTTTTTAATTTATCTTAGTATAGCCTATCCTAGTTCTAGCACATATTGTCACGCCCCCAAACTCGGAAACCGGGCTCACAAAATTTCCGATCGCCGAATCCGGCGCCGACAGCCTCCGTAGAACCCCATTCTCGGCTCCTAGCTCCCATTCGCCAGGTCCCGATCCTGGGATGCTACGAGGAGGATTTCAAATACCAGTTTGTTTTGTAATAAGCATAACCAAAGGCATAACCCACAAACAACAACCAAGCACTCCATTACATTTCCACTATGATCAAAAATTTTTACAAGTACAATGAGCATAAAGGGAAATACAATGGTAAATAACAGAAAACTCCAAAATGATCAGCGACGCGCTCCTGCCTCAACGCTGCTGTAGTCCAACGTCACCTGCACGCAACGGTCGTGCATAAGCTTACAGGAAGCTTAGAGGGTGGTGAAAGTGTGTGCGCAAGGTAGTAATATGAATGCAATGTCAGAATGATGCGGAATATGCAGATAGAACCAAGACGTTATGAGCCGTACCAAGGCTATGCAATGCAAGACATGAATGGTATCGGCCATCCCAAGGCCATGCAAAGTGCAATGCAACTCAAGCATACAGATCCTCATCAATGTCCACATATCAGTACAGCTCAGAGTATGGAATATCACCGGGGTCTAGTACACTCTAAACCAGATTGCCGCCACATCGCGCGCAATAAGGTAAGTGGAAGAGACCTCACTATCCGTCTGCCAATATCGGGCGCGACTCGTCGATAGCGGACCCATTCCTCGAGCTGGTCAAACTCAGCCTAGCATTGCCCCCTACACTCGGGCGGGTAAGGCCGTACCCCCTTCCAACCGACCACGACACAGTGGAGAGCACAGCCAACTGGTATTCGGCACTCAGTACTCATCTACCCACTCGGTCTAGACGTTGGAGCAACCTCTTGGTACCATAAGGGTTTAGGGACTTTCACCCAGGGATATCTATAGTACCCCATGTAAGTCAAGATTTCCGGTATCCAATCCTGCCAATCACGATGCGTCTGTGGAGGCTACGGCCCTGATGTCGCTAGGGCGTACAACAACCATGTCACACTAATGCGGAATGCATGAATCACGCCATCCAGTCATGCAACCAATCCTGCGCATACCGTGCGCTCATGTAAGGCAGCACCGCCTAATCGGGAGCCCATAAACAACCTGCCCGAAGGCAAATGCTATGATCAGTCAATCCTCATAACAAGCATACGTATGATGCGTATGATCAAGAGTCATGAACTGTACTAAACATGTTATAACAAAATGAACTATTTACAATGCAGATGGACCTGGACGGCCTATACACGGCAAGTACGGCTAGTAATGGGCCCTAAGGAGAGACGTAATGTGGACATCCAACCAACATTACACTCGCAATGTGGACGTTAAACCATCATTGCATTCCAGGTACAATCTTCTTAAACACCGCTACGTAATCGGTATTGGGTTTACACATTGCAATGGACCTTAGGTTCCTCCCATTGGGCCTTACATATATATCAAATGGGCCATATCTCATGGGCCCTTTATTCATCAGATGGGCCATATCTTATGGGCCTTTTATTCATCAGATGGGCCATATAAATGGGCCACACCAATGGGTCCTAAGTACGTTGCAATGGGTCAAAACCCGTGGGCCTTGGATTGCACCAATTGGACCTAGTCACATAAGTCTAATATGTATCGAATGGGCCACACCAATTGGACCCCCAAATGTATATCCAATGGGCCTCAACCCAGAGGTCTTATATGAGTCGAATGGGCCTAAATCCCTAGGCCTTAATCAAATAAAATGAGTCCAATCTCATGGGTCTCAAATAAGGCCAGTGGGCCTAATCCCATTGACCATTTTTATAATCAAATGGGTTCACTCCCATGGGCTTTAGGAATGTAACAAATGGGTCCAATTTTATGGGCCTTGAAGTACATCAAATAGCCTAGTCACATGGCCTTAGAACATAACAATTGGCCTTACTCCTATGGGCTTAAAATACCTTAAATGGGTCCAATATCATGGGCCTAACAAAATGTTCATTTTCCTTCAAAACTAGACCCGACATGAAGTTCATTTGCAATACAAACTGTTCATAGGACCCACAACAACATTTATTTGCAACCTAATCCTTTCATAAGGTTACGTTGGACCACGGGCCCATTGCAATATCTATTTATAGTCCAAACTGTTCATAGGGCCCACGGTCAAGGGTAAGTCTCATCGTTCCAAATGAACGGCGCGGATGTAACACATAAAATATGATGGGGCCCACCGTCTCGGGATGGACGGCGTGAATAGAACACATACATCACAAGGGTCCCACCGTCCGCTGGACGGTGGAGACCGTGTGAACATAAGGTGGGTGCCACCGTCCGCTGGACGGTGGACTTAACGCATGGGTCATTGTGGGTCCCAAGTGGGGCCCACCTAATAATATTTATTCGCCATCCAATTCGTTCATATGGTCACTCGGACCTGGATGGAGGGACAACACGAATTTCAGCTTGATCCAACACTTTAGTGGGCTCCAAACAGATTTCAATAGTAGCCGTTTAATTCTACTGTTTCAAGTGGTGTGGGCCACCTGAGTTTTGGATCTGGCCGAACTTTGGAGGGGGGCCCACCACTGGGGTGGCCCACCTCGTGAACGGGTTAGAATACAAATAAACATTATGGTGGGGCCCACACGCAAGGCCGTGGGCCCCTGCTGGACGGTCGTCCGCCGCTGCACGGCTGCACGTAGCACCGTGCAGCGCTGCACGTTGTTGTCAGGGAAGGGGTAGCTCCCTTGCAAAATTCCAAAAAAAATAATTTTTCTGAGGTTTTTCATGCGCGGGGCCCGCTGCACCAAAATCCGCCCCTACCATTGCGATCAGTGGCCCGAAACAGACGAAATGAGTCCAGAGTTCGAATTTTTTTGATGCTTGGAAGTGGAATAAAATGAGAAATCAGCGTATGAATGGTGAGAGTACAATATTTGGCGCTATGGCCCACCAGGTGCTCCGTTCAATCCCATTTTCTGGCTCAACGCCTAAAATGAAATGGTGAAAGGGATGGATGGCTTGGATCAATTATAAACATCAGGGTGGGGCCTATGCAGGGAAAACACCCAATAGCCTCACCTTTTCCTTTCTTTCTTTTTCTTCTCTTTTTTTTTTTTGCATACAGAGACGTCCAGCGTCCCAGACGCTGGACGATGGGCTTAGAAAATGTGGGCCCACCACAGAGGCCTGTCATGGATTCAACATATAAGGTGGGTCCCACTTGAATAAAATTTCATCAAGGTGGGATCCATTCAAGTGGGCCACACCATCCTATTCCATTAAAATAAAATAAAATAAAATAAAATAAAATAAAATGAATGAAAGAGAGAGAGAGAGATGGAGAGTGGGACACGGCTTGTGATGGAGGGACCCCGTCATTATGGGCCCTCCCTTGCAATGAAACATACAAGAAATGGGTCCCTTGCACATGGGACCGTTAAAAATGTAAATCAACGGTGGAGATCCATTCTCCACCGATATGGACGGTCTAGATGACCTTTCTAATGCAAATAAACATCATGATGGGGTCCATGGAGAATGGCCCCATCATGGACCGATCATGATGATCCAAGTGGTCCATCGGCCACATATTAGGATCCCAAGTGAGATCCACACCATTGATCGGTGGGCCTCACTTGGTCCACCATAAAATCAAGAAAATCTACCCTATAGAAGCACCCACCGTCCGATCTTCTCGCTCCTAGGGGTTCCTTGGCACCTTGGCTTCAACTTCAACGGTTAGGATGAAGAATGGAGGGTTGAGATGGGAGATTTTGGGGTAGAAAGGTGGGCCACTTGAAGCTTAGAGGGACTTGGGAAATTCCATACGTGGGAGCCCTTTGGAATTGTTGTTGCTTGGAAATTTTGAAATGAGAAAGAGAGTAAGAGAGAGAGTGATGTAAAGGGAGAGAGAGAGAGTGATGGATGGATGGGTGAGTGATGGTTGTGTAAGAAGGGTATGGGTTGAGAAGACTTTGGTGGCTTTTTGTGTAAGAAAGGTATGGGTTGAGAAGACTTTGGTGGTTGCTTGGGAAAAGGGATGGAAGTGATGTGTACTTGACCTTTGATGGGTTGATGGGTGATTGATTGATGGGATTGATGTGATTGATGTGACACATCATTGAGATTCCCTTGGTTTTCGCAACGCGCGGCGTTTTCTCGCACCGAACGTTGGCTCATATCTCTTGATCAGGGTATCGCCTTGGCGCGTGAGTCGCGGTATCGGAACCGCAACGACAGCGCGGTCGCTATGGTATAGGTCTCGAGTTGAGTCGACTCGGGTTGTCGGTACAAGAATCCAGGTCGCGCGTCGATATTGTTTAAGGGTCGAAAGTTGCCGGAATTCGACCGGTACGACCGCGGAAGTGTACGGAAAGGTACGGACCAAGATACGGGTCTTACAGCTCTCCCCTCCTTATAAAAATTTCGTCCTCGAAATTTACACAAGCGTCGCAACTAAGCATAACTCGCGAGGGATGAGAAACATAACGTCATCATATAGAATCAGGGACAGCGTACAAAATACAATACATGATCATCAACCATCAAAGAGATGAGGATATCGCTCTCGAATCTCAGCCTCACGCTCCCAAGAAGCCTCCTCAACAGAATGGTGACCCCACTGCACCTTCACCAACGGAATGACCTTGGTTCTGAGGACCTGCTCCTTCCTATCAAGGATACGAACTGGCTGCTCAATGTAAGAAGCGTCCTCACGAACCTCCAACGGTTGCCAATCAATAACGGGAACTATGTCTGACCCACACTTCCTTAACATGGAGACGTGAAACACGTTGTGGACGCCAGACAACTGAGACGGCAAGGCAAGCCGATAGGCCACGGCGCCAACGCTCCCAGTGATCTCGAAAGGTCCTATAAATCTCGGGGCAAGCTTGCCCTTCGCTCCAAATCGAACTACGCCCTTCATAGGCGAGACCTTGAGATACACATGGTCCCCTACATCAAACTCCAAGGGACGACGCCGACGATCAGCAGAACTCTTCTGTCGGCTCTGAGCTGTGCGCATCCTCTGCCTGATGATGTCAATAGCCTCTGAAGTCTCCTGCACAAGCTCGGGACCTAGGAGACGGCGCTCTCCAACCTCGGTCCAACAACTCGGTGATCTGCATGGTCTGCCATATAGTGCCTCAAAAGGAGCCATGCCGATGGTCGCCTGATAGCTGTTATTGTACGCAAACTCAGCCAATCGGAGATGCTCATCCCAGCTACCCCCGAAGTCAATCGCGCAGGCCCGAAGCATATCCTCAAGTATCTGATTGACCCTCTCGGTCTGGCCATCGGTCTGCGGATGGTACGCGGTGCTGAGCTGTAAATCAGTCCCCATCGCACGCTGGAAGCTCCTCCAAAACTGAGACGTGAACCTCGAGTCTCGGTCAGAAACGATCGAGGCTGGAACGCCATGCAGTCTCACAATCTCCTCGATAAACAGTCTCGCAAGCCGGTCCATAGACCAAGTCGCACGCATCGCAAGGAAATGTGCCGACTTCGTCAGACGATCCACAACAACCCAAATGGAGTCATGACCGCGCTGAGTCCTCGGCAAACCCATAATGAAATCAGTCGACACGTGCTCCCACTTCCACATCGGGACGCTCAACGGCTGCAAAAGACCAGGAGGTCTCTGATGATCGGCCTTGACACGCTGGCACGTGTCACACTCGGCCACAAAACTGGCGATCTGGCGCTTCATCCCCGCCCAAAAATACTGTCGCCTCATGTCACGATACATCTTCGTCGAGCCCGGGTGGATAGAAAACCGCGATCGATGTGCCTCGGTCATAAGATCTCTGCGTAACTCTGGAATATCCGGGACACATAATCGGCCTCTGAAGCGAAGTCCACCGTCTGTACCGATCTGCCAATCAACCTGACCCTCAGATGCTGCCTCAGCCACATAACCCTGCAACGACTCATCAGCCTGCTGAGCCTCGATCACCCTAGCGACAAGAGAGGGTTGAATCGACAAGCTCGATAACTGTACAATGGAAGACTGCAGACCGAACTCAAAGTCATATGCAGCAATATCCTCAAGCATCCGCCACTCCTGAATCATCATATGTGCCACTAGGCCTCGTGGCTGACGGCTGAGGGCATCTGCCACCACGTTCGCCTTGCCCGGGTGGTACTGAAGGTCGAAATCATAGTCCTTCAGGAGCTCCATCCAGCGCCTCTGTCTCATATTCAACTCAGACTGCGAGAAGAGGTACTTCAAGCTCTTGTGATCAGAGAAGAGCTCGAACCTAATCCCGTAAAGGTAGTGCCTCCACACCTTCAGTGCGAAGACAACTGCAGCCAGCTCCAGATCATGTGTAGGGTAGTTCAGCTCATGGACTTTGAGCTGACGAGACGCAAAGGCCACTGGTCTCCCGTGCTGCATCAGGACAGCACCCAAACCGATATGCGAGGCATCGGTGAATACAATAAAGCCATCACTCCCAGAGGGAAGAGTGAGGACAGGAGCGGACGTCAGACGGTCCTTCAACTCCGTAAATGCTCGCTCGCAGGCGTCACTCCAAATAAACTCTGCCCCCTTCCGAGTCAACCTGGTCAGCGGGGCTGCAATACGAGAAAAACCCTCGATGAAACGCCGGTAGTAGCCTGCCAAACCAAGGAAACTACGGATCTCTGTCGCAGTCGTGGGCTGGCCCCACTGACGCACTGCCTCGACCTTCGAGGGGTCCACTGCGACACCCTCCCTCGTCACCACGTGACCGAGGAACTTCACCTCCTCCTGCCAGAACTCGCACTTCTCCAGCTTCGCATACAGCTGGTGTGCACGGAGGGTCTGTAAAGTGATCTCCAAGTGCTGCTCATGCTCCTCACGGGTCCTCGAGTAGATCAGAATGTCGTCGATGAAGACTACAACAAACTGATCTAGATATGGGCGGAAAACCTCGTTCATCAGCTGCATGAAGACCGCGGGTGCATTGGTCAGTCCGAAGGACATGACCTGAAACTCAAAATGACCGTAACGCGTCCTGAATGCTGTCTTCGGAATGTCCTCATCTCGGACCCGAATCTGATGATAACCGGAACGCAGGTCAATCTTCGAGAAGAACTGTGCACCCTGCAACTGGTCAAACAAATCATCAATCCTAGGGAGCGGGTACTTGTTCTTGATTGTGACTTTGTTGAGCTCGCGATAGTCAACGCAGAGCCTCAACGAACCATCCTTCTTCTTCACGAAGAGTACCGATGCTCCCCACGGAGAACTGCTCGGACGGATAAAGCCCAACTCACGCAACTCGTCCAACTGCTTCTGCAGTTCCCGTAACTCTAACGGTGCCATACGATACGGGGCCTTCGAAATAGGCGCGGTACCGGGCACAAGATCGATCTGGAACTCGGTGAGTCGACGAGGCGGTAATCCCGGAATCTCCTGGAACACATCGGGAAAATCACAAACTATCGGCAAATGGTCGATGCCAACGGCGACATGCTCCTCTATGGCGCACGACATCAAACAAGACAACTGCTCTCCTCTGGCCTCTGCAACGAACTGGAACTGAGGCACGCCGGGTATACAAAATGTGACGGTCCTCGCGGCGCAGTCCAAAATGGCATAATACTCAGCGAGCCAATCCATGCCCAAGATAACGTCGAACTCGGACATCGGCAAAACAAACAAATCAGCAGGCAGGAAGGTATCCCCAACTAGAACGGGGCATGACGAGCAAAGTCGTCCTAGCGCTGCAGTCCTCCCCAAGGGAGTCGACACTGATAGGCTCACATCAGCAGACTCCAACGGTAAGCCAGCCGATCGACAGAAGCTCTCGGCCACAAAAGAATGCGATGCACCGGAATCAAACAATACACGTGCAATGCATGCAGAAACTGGCAGTATACCCTCAACGACTCCCCCAGATGACTGCGGATCCTGCTGAGCCGCATAAAACCTAGCCTGAGCTGGCTGGGGAGGTGCCTGTCCCCTCTGAACGTGCTGCTGCTGCTGCTGGGGTCGCTGAGGTGGTCGAAACTGCTGCCTCTGCTGCTGTGGCCTCTGAGGCTGGTGCTGATGCTGATGCTGCTGCTGAAGTGGTCTCGGTGGTAGAGGCTGCTGTCGCTGCTGCTGTAGCTGCTGCTGTCGGGGTCTCTGCTACTGCGGTGGAGGTCTCTGCTGCTGTGGACCTCTCTGCTGCTGCTGGGGACTGGGACACTCTCATGAACGGTGTCCCGTCGCACCGCACCTAAAGCAAGTGCCGGTGAACTGTCTCTGAGGTGGTGGTGGAGGTGCTGATGGTGCTGATGGTGCACGGAAAGCTGGGCGACCAGTGCGCCTCTGCTGCTGTGGTCGACCCTGCTGGGAATGACTGGAAGGAGCTTGCCTCTTCCGGTCTCCCCTCTGACCACGATCTGACTGAGAACCGGCCCACTCAGTCTCGTATATCTGAGCCTTCCGCACTACTGCCTGGAAGGTAGGAAGCTCATGCCCAATGACACGACCTCGAAGGCCGTAACGTAAGCCGTGCTCGAAACGGCGGGCCTTCCGCCCCTCATCATCAACCATGTAGGGTGCGAATCTCGATAGTGCCATGAAACGGGCCGCGTACTGTGCCACGGTCATGTCTCCCTGTACCAGAGTCTCGAACTCTAAGGCTCGCTGACGACGGATGTGGTCAGGGAAGTACTGCTCCTCGAATCGCTCCACAAAGTCCTCCCATGTCCAGACATAGTCAGGTCCGGCGACACGGGCGACAGAGGTCCACCAATGCTTGGCCTCACCGTGGAAGAGAAATACTGCTAACCGGACGCGCTGCTCGGTCGTGCATAACATGGTATCGAATATCTTCTCCACATCGGAGCGCCATCTCTCGGCTGCAGTCGGATCTGGCTCGCCCTGGAAACGAGGGGGATCATGCCGTCTAAACTCACGAAGTACGGCGCTCGCGCGCTCCTGCTCCGCCTGAGCTGGTGAAACAGCTGGGCGTTTACCCTGTCCCTGTAGTGCAGCTGTCACAGCCTGCAACATCTGCTGTAACTGAGAGGCACTCACAGTCACAGTCGGCTCCTCATCAGCCTCGGGTGGAGGAATGTCATCCTCATGGGAGGAATCAGGGATCTCTGAGGGTGGGATGGGAGACGCAGGTGGTAGAGCTGGAGTCTCTGATGGTGAAGTAGAATCCTCAGGTGGTGGTGCGGGAGTCGATCGAGTAACAGGCGCCATACCCTACAGAAAAGAGCGAAAGCGCCTATCATCTTCCAAAACTCTCGAATGTACGCATGTTAATGGTCTGATTCGGAAGGTCGTGAAGTTATCCGAACTTCAGAACTTAGCCATTCTTCACTCATAGCAAACATGTAATGTTGTTCTCGGTTATTCCCAAGTTATGCTCTGATACCAACTTCTGTCACGCCCCCAAACTCGGAAACCGGGCTCACAAAATTTCCGATCGCCGAATCCGGCGCCGACAGCCTCCGTAGAACCCCATTCTCGGCTCCTAGCTCCCATTCGCCAGGTCCCGATCCTGGGATGCTACGAGGAGGATTTCAAATACCAGTTTGTTTTGTAATAAGCATAACCAAAGGCATAACCCACAAACAACAACCAAGCACTCCATTACATTTCCACTATGATCAAAAATTTTTACAAGTACAATGAGCATAAAGGGAAATACAATGGTAAATAACAGAAAACTCCAAAATGATCAGCGACGCGCTCCTGCCTCAACGCTGCTGTAGTCCAACGTCACCTGCACGCAACGGTCGTGCATAAGCTTACAGGAAGCTTAGAGGGTGGTGAAAGTGTGTGCGCAAGGTAGTAATATGAATGCAATGTCAGAATGATGCGGAATATGCAGATAGAACCAAGACGTTATGAGCCGTACCAAGGCTATGCAATGCAAGACATGAATGGTATCGGCCATTCCAAGGCCATGCAAAGTGCAATGCAACTCAAGCATACAGATCCTCATCAATGTCCACATATCAGTACAGCTCAGAGTATGGAATATCACCGGGGTCTAGTACACTCTAAACCAGATTGCCGCCACATCGCGCGCAATAAGGTAAGTGGAAGAGACCTCACTATCCGTCTGCCAATATCGGGCGCGACTCGTCGATAGCGGACCCATTCCTCGAGCTGGTCAAACTCAGCCTAGCATTGCCCCCTACACTCGGGCGGGTAAGGCCGTACCCCCTTCCAACCGACCACGACACAGTGGAGAGCACAGCCAACTGGTATTCGGCACTCAGTACTCATCTACCCACTCGGTCTAGACGTTGGAGCAACCTCTTGGTACCATAAGGGTTTAGGGACTTTCACCCAGGGATATCTATAGTACCCCATGTAAGTCAAGATTTCCGGTATCCAATCCTGCCAATCACGATGCGTCTGTGGAGGCTACGGCCCTGATGTCGCTAGGGCGTACAACAACCATGTCACACTAATGCGGAATGCATGAATCACGCCATCCAGTCATGCAACCAATCCTGCGCATACCGTGCGCTCATGTAAGGCAGCACCGCCTAATCGGGAGCCCATAAACAACCTGCCCGAAGGCAAATGCTATGATCAGTCAATCCTCATAACAAGCATACGTATGATGCGTATGATCAAGAGTCATGAACTGTACTAAACATGTTATAACAAAATGAACTATTTACAATGCAGATGGACCTGGACGGCCTATACACGGCAAGTACGGCTAGTAATGGGCCCTAAGGAGAGACGTAATGTGGACATCCAACCAACATTACACTCGCAATGTGGACGTTAAACCATCATTGCATTCCAGGTACAATCTTCTTAAACACCGCTACGTAATCGGTATTGGGTTTACACATTGCAATGGACCTTAGGTTCCTCCCATTGGGCCTTACATATATATCAAATGGGCCATATCTCATGGGCCCTTTATTCATCAGATGGGCCATATCTTATGGGCCTTTTATTCATCAGATGGGCCATATAAATGGGCCACACCAATGGGTCCTAAGTACGTTGCAATGGGTCAAAACCCGTGGGCCTTGGATTGCACCAATTGGACCTAGTCACATAAGTCTAATATGTATCGAATGGGCCACACCAATTGGACCCCCAAATGTATATCCAATGGGCCTCAACCCAGAGGTCTTATATGAGTCGAATGGGCCTAAATCCCTAGGCCTTAATCAAATAAAATGAGTCCAATCTCATGGGTCTCAAATAAGGCCAGTGGGCCTAATCCCATTGACCATTTTTATAATCAAATGGGTTCACTCCCATGGGCTTTAGGAATGTAACAAATGGGTCCAATTTTATGGGCCTTGAAGTACATCAAATAGCCTAGTCACATGGCCTTAGAACATAACAATTGGCCTTACTCCTATGGGCTTAAAATACCTTAAATGGGTCCAATATCATGGGCCTAACAAAATGTTCATTTTCCTTCAAAACTAGACCCGACATGAAGTTCATTTGCAATACAAACTGTTCATAGGACCCACAACAACATTTATTTGCAACCTAATCCTTTCATAAGGTTACGTTGGACCACGGGCCCATTGCAATATCTATTTATAGTCCAAACTGTTCATAGGGCCCACGGTCAAGGGTAAGTCTCATCGTTCCAAATGAACGGCGCGGATGTAACACATAAAATATGATGGGGCCCACCGTCTCGGGATGGACGGCGTGAATAGAACACATACATCACAAGGGTCCCACCGTCCGCTGGACGGTGGAGACCGTGTGAACATAAGGTGGGTGCCACCGTCCGCTGGACGGTGGACTTAACGCATGGGTCATTGTGGGTCCCAAGTGGGGCCCACCTAATAATATTTATTCGCCATCCAATTCGTTCATATGGTCACTCGGACCTGGATGGAGGGACAACACGAATTTCAGCTTGATCCAACACTTTAGTGGGCTCCAAACAGATTTCAATAGTAGCCGTTTAATTCTACTGTTTCAAGTGGTGTGGGCCACCTGAGTTTTGGATCTGGCCGAACTTTGGAGGGGGGCCCACCACTGGGGTGGCCCACCTCGTGAACGGGTTAGAATACAAATAAACATTATGGTGGGGCCCACACGCAAGGCCGTGGGCCCCTGCTGGACGGTCGTCCGCCGCTGCACGGCTGCACGTAGCACCGTGCAGCGCTGCACGTTGTTGTCAGGGAAGGGGTAGCTCCCTTGCAAAATTCCAAAAAAAACAATTTTTCTGAGGTTTTTCATGCGCGGGGCCCGCTGCACCAAAATCCGCCCCTACCATTGCGATCAGTGGCCCGAAACAGACGAAATGAGTCCAGAGTTCGAATTTTTTTGATGCTTGGAAGTGGAATAAAATGAGAAATCAGCGTATGAATGGTGAGAGTACAATATTTGGCGCTATGGCCCACCAGGTGCTCCGTTCAATCCCATTTTCTGGCTCAACGCCTAAAATGAAATGGTGAAAGGGATGGATGGCTTGGATCAATTATAAACATCAGGGTGGGGCCTATGCAGGGAAAACACCCAATAGCCTCACCTTTTCCTTTCTTTCTTTTTCTTCTCTTTTTTTTTTTTGCATACAGAGACGTCCAGCGTCCCAGACGCTGGACGATGGGCTTAGAAAATGTGGGCCCACCACAGAGGCCTGTCATGGATTCAACATATAAGGTGGGTCCCACTTGAATAAAATTTCATCAAGGTGGGATCCATTCAAGTGGGCCACACCATCCTATTCCATTAAAATAAAATAAAATAAAATAAAATAAAATAAAATGAATGAAAGAGAGAGAGAGAGATGGAGAGTGGGACACGGCTTGTGATGGAGGGACCCCGTCATTATGGGCCCTCCCTTGCAATGAAACATACAAGAAATGGGTCCCTTGCACATGGGACCGTTAAAAATGTAAATCAACGGTGGAGATCCATTCTCCACCGATATGGACGGTCTAGATGACCTTTCTAATGCAAATAAACATCATGATGGGGTCCATGGAGAATGGCCCCATCATGGACCGATCATGATGATCCAAGTGGTCCATCGGCCACATATTAGGATCCCAAGTGAGATCCACACCATTGATCGGTGGGCCTCACTTGGTCCACCATAAAATCAAGAAAATCTACCCTATAGAAGCACCCACCGTCCGATCTTCTCGCTCCTAGGGGTTCCTTGGCACCTTGGCTTCAACTTCAACGGTTAGGATGAAGAATGGAGGGTTGAGATGGGAGATTTTGGGGTAGAAAGGTGGGCCACTTGAAGCTTAGAGGGACTTGGGAAATTCCATACGTGGGAGCCCTTTGGAATTGTTGTTGCTTGGAAATTTTGAAATGAGAAAGAGAGTAAGAGAGAGAGTGATGTAAAGGGAGAGAGAGAGAGTGATGGATGGATGGGTGAGTGATGGTTGTGTAAGAAGGGTATGGGTTGAGAAGACTTTGGTGGCTTTTTGTGTAAGAAAGGTATGGGTTGAGAAGACTTTGGTGGTTGCTTGGGAAAAGGGATGGAAGTGATGTGTACTTGACCTTTGATGGGTTGATGGGTGATTGATTGATGGGATTGATGTGATTGATGTGACACATCGTTGAGATTCCCTTGGTTTTCGCAACGCGCGGCGTTTTCTCGCACCGAACGTTGGCTCATATCTCTTGATCAGGGTATCGCCTTGGCGCGTGAGTCGCGGTATCGGAACCGCAACGACGGCGCGGTCGCTATGGTATAGGTCTCGAGTTGAGTCGACTCGGGTTGTCGGTACAAGAATCCAGGTCGCGCGTCGATATTGTTTAAGGGTCGAAAGTTGCCGAAATTCGACCGGTACGACCGCGGAAGTGTACGGAAAGGTACGGACCAAGATACGGGTCTTACACATATCACTATTACATAGTGGTTTCTGCTACTATATCTTATGTAAGACCCGTATCCTAGTCCGTATAGTTTCATAGACTTTCGCGATCTTACCGGTAGAATTTCAGTAACCTTCGACCCTTAATCGATATTTGCACGTGACCCTGATTCGTATGCCGTCAACCCGAGTCGACTCCACCCAAGATCTTTACCATAGCGACCGCACAGTCGCTGCGGTTCTGATGCCGCGACTCGTGCGCTAAGGCGATACCCTGGTTAAGAGTTGTGGGCCAACGTTCGGTGCAAGGAAAATGTCACGCGTTGCGAAACTTAAGGAAATCTCTACGACTTGTCACATCAACCCCATCAATCAATCAAATTCTATCACATCTCATGTCAAGTACACATCACTTTTCACCCTTTCCCAAGCAAGTCACAAAAGTCTAAAAGTTCTTACAAGCCCATACCTTTCTTACATAAAATGCCTCCAAAGTCAAAAAGTTCTTACACCACCCATGCCTTTCTTACACAAATGGCTACAAAAGTCAAAAATTTCTTACACACTCATCACTCACCACATCCATCACCCATCACTCTCCTCTTTCTTTACTACTCTCTTTCTCTTTTTTTCAAACCATTCCCAAGCAACCAAAACCCCATACGTATGAGAATTCTCCAAGCCTTCCAAGCTCCAAGTGTGGCCCACCTTTCCATCCCAAGATCTCTCATCCTAGTCATCCATTCCTCATCTCTTCCATTGGAATCGAAGCTAAGGAGCTAAGGAACCCATAGGAGCAAGAAGATTGAACGGTGAGTGCTTGTTAAGTGTAGTTTTTTTTATATTTTTAAGATGGGTCAAGTGAGGCCAAACGATCAATGGTTTGGATCTCACTTGGGACCCTAAGTTGTGGTCGGTGGCCCACTTTGATCATCAAGATCATTCCATGATGGGGCCATTCTCCATGGACCCCATCATGATGTTTATTTTCTTGTATACCTAGGGTCATCTAGACCATCTATTTGATGGAGAAGGGATCTCCACCGTTGGATTTTGGATTTAATGGGCCCATGTGTAATGGGACACACTTTGATGTATACTTGTATCCTAGAGGGCCCCATAGTGGCGGGGCCCCTCCATTATCTTCGATCTCTCTTTCTCTCTCTCCACCCCTATATCTCTCTCTTTGATCATTGAACGTGGCCCACGGGATGTATGTTTCGGATCCACACCATGCATGTGCGTGACCACCATGTCCTATGCATTCACCTATGCTATCCGTCCAGCAGCATTACAACATAGCCACTGGACTAATGTCAGCACCTGTGGGACCCATGTGTGATTTATGTATTTTATCCATGCTCCTGGGCAGCATGGACCCCACACATGTGTAGAACCCTGCCTGGATGTGTGTGCCATCTGCACTGCCCACCTAGACACCATGATGTATGGGTTTATCATAACCGTCCAGTCACCCAGACATGGCCATGAACCCCACTTTGAATGCACGTGTTTCGTCCATACATACATCAGCATGATATATGTGTATCTATATATATATTATATATGTATATTATATATGTATATTATATTAAGGTGAGCCCCACGTAGGCCCCACCTTGTGTGAGAATGCCGATTGGCTGGTGTACGTTGAACAGCAGCCAGTTGCATAGCTGCTGTACGCAGCAAATTTAGTGGGCCCCACACGAGATACGTGGGTTACACTCACGCCGTCCATCTGGACGGTGGTTCTCATGCAGCAAGCAACTGCTACTGCCCTGTGCGCCAACAAATCTGTGGATCCCTCTGATGTATTCCATCCACGCCGTCCGTCCGTTTACAATGACCCCACCATGATGCACGTAGTGGGTCCACCGTCCATCTGACGATGGGACACACCCCATGTGTGGGGCCCAACTTTGATGTACGTTACCGTCCAGGCCACGGGCTGGACGTTTTCCTTATTATATATATATATATATATATATATATATATATATATATATATATATATATATATATATATATATATATATATATACTTATATATGTTATGGTGGTGGGCCCTACGTGGGACCCACCTCTATTATGTCAGGAAGAAAGAGAAAAGAAAAGAAAAGAAAAAGTAAAGGAAAAGAGTAGAGGAGAGGCAGCCACGTGCTGCTCACTCTCTCTATATCTCTCTCTCTATATATCTCTCTCTCTCTATATCAAGCAGTGCTGGCCCACATGATGTATGTGGTTTACGCCAGCCGTACATCCAATTTGGTGATGGCCTTACACGATGTATGTGTTTTACATGATGCTGTTATACGTCTATTTTGATGGTGGGGCCCACTATCATATGATGACATCAGGTTCTATGGGTCCCACTTCTTAGGAGGTTGGTATATTATATATGTATATATATTATATATTATACTATATATATATATATATATATATATATATATATATATATATATATATATATATATATATATATATACACTATATCATATATACATAATGGAGGGCCCTACGTGTGACCCACCATGGTGCATGTGTTGCATCCAAATCATCCAACCATCAGTGAGATCACTTTAGGACATGGGGTAAATGAGCTAGATCCATAGTTCAAGTGGACCCCACCCTGGTATGTGGATGAGGCCGATCTTGATTTATATGTGGTAGTCCATTGGGACCCACTTGGATGTGGATGCAAGGCCCATGTTATGAGGCCCATTCGATGTACTTGTAGCCCATGGTGGAGGCCCACTTTGATATATATGTAAGGCCCATGGGTCGAGGCCCATTTGATGTATTCAAGGCCCAACGGGTTATGACCCATTGCAATGCACATAAGGCCCATTGGTGCGGCCCATTAATGTGGCCCACTTGATGAACATAAGGCCCATATGATATGGCCCATTTGATGTATTTAAGGCCTGATGGGATATACCTAAGGTCTATTACAATGTGTGATCCCAATGCGGATTATGTAACGATGTTTACGACGATCGTGCCTTAAGAGCAATGCTGGTTTGACGTCCACATTGCGAGTGAAATGTTGGTTGGATGTCCACATTACGACTCTCCTTAGGGCCCATTGATAGGTCGAACTTGTATGTCGGCCTTTTAGCCCACCTGCGTTATAAGGATAGTGCATTACTTTATAACATGTTTTCTATAGTTCCATGACTCACGATCATACACATCATATGTATGCTTGATATGAGAAGTGACTGATCATAGCATATGCCTTCGGGCAGGTTATTTAGGTGCTCCCGGTTAGATGGAGTTGCCCCACATGAGCGCATGATACGCGCAGGATTTATCGCATGATTGGATAGTGTGATTCATGCATTTCGCATTGTATGATATGATTACTGTACGCCCTAGCGACATCGGGGTTATAGCCTCCATAGGCGTATCGTGGTTGGCAAGATTGGATACCGAAAATCTTATTCTACATGGGGTACTATAGATATCCCTGGGTGAAAGTCCCTAAACCCTTATGGTACCAAGAGGTTGCTCCAACGTCTAGACCGAGTGGGTAAATGAGCGTTGAGTGCCGATTACTAGATGGTTGTACTCTCCATTGTGTCGTTGTAGGTTGGAAGGGGGTGCAGTCTTACCCTCCCAAGAGTAGGAGACAAAGCTAGGCTGAGTCTGACCAGCTCGAGGAATGGGTCCGCTATCGACGAGTCGAGCCCGATATTGGCAGACGAATAGTAATGTCTCTTCCACTTACCTTATTGCACGCGATGGGGCGGCGATCTGGTTTAGAGTGTACTAGACCCCGATGATATTCCAGAGTTGAGCTATATTGACATGTAGACTTAGATGAGGATTGTATGCTTGACTTGCATCTTGCATTGCATAGCCCTATTATGACCGACATCATTCATGTTTGGCATTGCATAGCCTTGGTACGGCTAATGATATTTATGTATCCATCTACATATTCCGCATTACTCTGATATTGCATAATCATATTACTACCTTGCACACACACTTTCTCCACCCTCTAAGCTTTCTATAAGCTTATGTACGACCGTTGCATGTAGGTGACGTTGGGGCGCAGCAACGCTAAGGCAGGAGCACTTTGCAGATCATTTTAGAGTTTTATTCTTCATCATTGTATTTCCCTTTATGCCCATTGTACTTGTAAAGTTTTTTATCTTAGTGGAAATGTAATAGAGTTTTTGGTTGTTGTTTGTGGGTTATGCCTTTGGTTATGCTTATCACGATTCAAACCGATCTTAAAAATCCTCCTCGTAGCATCCCAGGATTGGAACCTGGCGAATGGGAGCCGGGAGCCGAGAATGGGATTCTACGGAGGCTGTCGGTGCCAAATTCGGCAATCGAGAATTTTGTGAGACCGATTTTTGAGTTTGGGTCGTGACACCTTAGGAGTAAATTAAATATTTACAACCTTAAGTTATTAGATTATGATCAACTGAGTTCCAATTTAGGTGATCATACCAATCTGGTCACATCCTATTGATTAATCGCCTCGATCATCTATTCTGATTGTTGAGTTAAGTATTTATTTCTTATTTATTTTATTTATTTTATGTGGTTGCTTGCAGTGTTTAAATTATCGGCTACAATGTCGAATTATCGCCGATAATATCAGTATCACTGGCTCTCAACGATACCGAAACCCCATTTATTCGTTTCGGTGCTTAGTTTCGCCGATAATTTCGATATCGTCGATATTTTCGAAATGTCGTTGAAATTTCACTGTTCCCACGATAGTAGGAGATGTAAAATCGTCAAAAAAAAAATTAAAAAAAAAACATGAGAAAATACTTATTTTTCACTCGGATCTGTTTGAAGACGTAAATTTTAAGAGCTTCATGGTTGTTGAGTGCAGATCGGCAACCTTTCCAGTAAGATTCAACCTAAAAAATCAATTTTTTTGTCATCTCGATATCTTGTTGGAAAATAGAGGTTTTTTATAAAAAAAAATTGGGATGAGGGAAAGGGATTTTCAGGATGAAAATCTGGAGATTTTAGTGCGAAGGAGAGGAATTTTTGAAATTTTAGGATGAGGGAGAGGGATTTTGGGGGTTTCTGTGCATTTTGGGGATCGGATTTCAAATTTTAGGAAATTGGATTACGTACTGTGTTACTCAGTACGCACGCTCTTATCGTACTGATTAAACTCTGTTCAGCTCACAGTGAATGTATGTGGTTAACCCATACCGTCCATCCATTTTTCCATCTCATTTAAGGGTTGAGACCAAAATTGAAGTATATACATAGCTCAAGTCGACCGTACCACAGGAAACAATGGGAATAATGATTTCCACCGTTGAAACTTGATAGGCCCCATAGTGATTTTTATTTGTCATCCAGCCTGTTAATAAGGTCACAAAAACATGAATGAAGGGAAAACACAAATATAAGTTTGATCCAAAACTTTAGTGGCCCTCAAGAAATTTCAACGGTAGACGTTCAATTCACACTGTTTCAGGTGGTGTGGTCCATTTAAGACTTGGATATTCTTCATTTTTGGGTTCAAGTCCTAAATTTATCTGATAAAATGGATGGGAGAGGGGGATATAATATATAAATCATGGTGAACCCCACAAGTTTACTGCGTACTGAGTTACTCACTACGCGATCCGCTTCCGTTTTAAGGGGCGCAGATTGGATATTGACGAGGTCAATAGCCAAATCGCTACTGAAGTGACGTCACCAAGCTCTGTGGCCCCCACCATGATGCGTGTGTTGTATCCATACCATCCAACCATTTGTAGAGATCGTTTTATGGCATTATAAAGAGAATGAGAGTGATCTAAATTTTAAGTGGACCCACCACAGAAAACCATGGGAGCAGTCACACCCACCGTTGAAACATTTATAAGGCCCACCGTGATGTATTTTTGAGATCCAACCTATTCATAAGTTAACATAGAGATAGATGAAGTGAAAATAAAAATATCAACTTGATTGAAAACTACTATGGCCCCCTAGAAATTTTGAACGGTGGATGTCACTTTCCTCACTATTTTCAATGGTGGGGTCCTCTTAGACTTTAGATCTATCTCATTCACTTCATCCAAGTCTGCATGACCTTATTGATAGGTTGGGTGGTAAAAAAACATCACGGTGGCCCTTAGAAAGGTTTCAACGGTGGGTGTCATTATCATTGCAGCTTGCTTTGATGTGGTCCACTGGAGCTGCTTCATTTTTTATATAATATCTTAAAACGATATTAGAAAAGTGACGAACGGTGTAGATAAAATATTTACAACATGGTGGGCCCCACAGAGCCCTATCCAGATGAATTCATCCAGGCCGCTTTTTATAAAAAATGATACTTTCTTACATATGAAATTTATGACCTTTAGTAACTTGGTTAATTAAAAAGAACTACGTAGTGGCTTGATGCCAATCTAGCTTTTTAGGTACATAGGCAGCCGTTCATAATGTACTAGAATATCGGTGCAGCCACAAATCTTTTTTCTCCTTTAAATTATAACAGAATGTATCGGTTACATTTTTCTGTCATACAGGTTGTGGCTATCAAATATATAATATCACCTCCTTATAGGGAAACATTTAATGATGTGTACAGGTAAATTCATTTTTTCTTAATCCTTATATTATTTCCCAGTTATATTTATGTTGGTTTCAGATTACAGGTAGCGATAGAAATTATTGGTCGATTGTGGCTTGTAGACAAAGGGATAAGTAACCAACAATACAAATATGGGAGGCCTTCCCCAGGTATCCATATGTTTTTAGATATATTTATGTTATTTTTAAATGTATTAGCTCGAAATTGATGGAGCAGACTCGGATGTGCGTCGGAGCTAGCTGGATATTAATCGGGGGTCCTTGGAAGGTGGGAACTGCTGTTATGACCATGATGAAGCTGTCCATTTCCTATGAACAGCATTGGAGGGGCCTGGCCATTTGGACAGGTCGTGTTTATATATTTACTCAAAATTAATGGAGCAGACCCGAATATGCGTCGGATCTATCCAGATGAGCGAGGGTCCCTATAAGGTGAGAACCGTTGTTATGATCATGATGAAGCTGTCCATTTTCTATGGACAACATTGGAGGGGTCTGGCCATTTGAACAGGCCGTGTTTATGTATTTACTCAAAATTAATGGAGCAAACCTGGATATGCGTCAGAGCTATCCGGATGAGGGGGGGTCCCTGGAAGGTGGGAACCGCTGTTATGACCATGATGAAGCTATCCATTTTTTATGAACAGCATTGAAAGGGCCTGGCCATTTAGACAAGTCGTGTTTATATCTGTATTTGCAGGGACCACACCCTTAACCTAAACCACACCCTAAACCTATAATATAAACCTATTCTCAATTACCTAAACTTATAACCTATAACCTAAATCTAAACCTATAACATAAACCTATTCTCAAATTTCAAAAGCTATACTTATAACCTAAACCTAAACCTTAACCTATAACCTAAACCTATACTTATAACCTTAACCTAAAATTATAACCTCAACCTAAACCTATTCTAAAATCCCAAAACCTATACTTATAACCTAAACTTATTCTCAAATCACAAAACCTATACTTATAACCTTAACCTATAACCTAAACCTATACTTATAACCTTAACCTAAACCTATTCTCAAATCCTAAAACCTATACTTATAACCTAAACCTAAACCTTAACCTATAACCTTAACCTAAACTTATAACCTTAACCTAAACATATTCTCAAATTCCAAAAGTTATACTTATAACCTTAACCTATACTTACAACCTTAACCTAAACTTATAACCTTAACCTATAACCTATTCTCAAATTCAAAAACTTATACTTATAACCTAAACCTAAACCTTAACTTATAACCTAAACATATAACCTTACCTAAACTTATTCTCAAATCCCAAAACTTATACTTATAACCTAAACCTAAACCTATAACCTATACTTACAACCTTAACCCAAACTTATAACCTTAACCTAAACCTATTATCAAATCTCAAAACCTATACTTATAACCTTAACCTATAACCTAAACATAAACTTATAATCTTAACCTAAACTTATAACCTAAACCTAAACCTATTCTCAAATCCCAAAACCTATACTTATAACATAAACCTAAACCTTAACCTAAACCTATAACCTGTACTTACAACCTTAACCTAAACCTATTCTCAAATCCCAAAACCTATACTTATAACCTAAACCTATTCCCAAATCCCAAAACCTATACTTATAACCTAAACCTAAACCTTAACCTATAACCTAAACCTAAACCTATAACCTTAACCTAAACCTATTCTCAAATCCCAAAACCTATACTTATAACTTAAACCTAAACCTTAACCTATACTTACAACCTTATCCTAAACTTATAACCTTAACCTAAACCTATTCTCAAATCCCAAAACCTAAACCTATAACCTATAACATATACCTAAACCTAAAACCTAAATGTATTCTCAAATCCCTAAACCTAGACCTACACCTAATCCTAATCTCAACTCTCTAACCTAAACCTAAACCTAAACTTGAAAACCCAAACTAAACCCGATCCCGAACCCAAACCCGATTACTGTAATAATGTAGCCCAATCACATGGCAACAAACAAGAATGTATCCCTTTTAACACATGCCCCTTTTTACCAAGCTTTAATTTTTTATTTTTTTTCTATTAACTTGAATTGAAACACTTTTTTATATTATTTGCTTGTATTAGTTTTATTTTAATGATCAGTTTTATTTTAAAAAAGTATGCCCACTTTTTTGGAAGAAAAAAAAAAGCGAATGAAGTTTCTGCAATTCTTCATGATTCTAAATTATAATGTTTTGTTGGTTGAATATTTTTTTATTAGATGAACGACACAAAAAGAAAATTGTTACTGATTTTTTTTCTTTTTTTATTTATGATATTAAACTTATATATATTTATGCGTGGATGAATGTAATGTGGATAAGATTGTTTGTGTTTGGATAGATGTGGTTTATGTTTGGATGAATGTAGTTTATGTTTGGATGGATTTACGTAGTGTGGGTTTAGATGGATGTGAATGTGAATATGATGAAATATATTATATAACACGTGTATATTAAGAAGAATACGATAAAATATATTGTAACAGGTGGCTCTAGGCCATCCATATTTTTCTTAATATTCAAATATGAGACGGTCGAAGACTGTCCTTTTGAGGGTCATAAGAGACAGTTCATAGCAATCCTTTTTAAGGACGGTCCATGACTGTCTTTTTAAAGTTCATAAGAGACGGTTCATAATCGTCCTTTTTAAGGACGGTCCATGACCGTCCTTTTAAGGCTCATAAGAGACGGTTCATAGTAGTTCTTTTTAAGAACGGTACACTGTCGTCCTTTTTAAGGACTGTCCATGGCCGTCCTTTTAAGAGTCATAAGAGACGGTTCATGACAGTCCCTTTTAAGGATGGTCCTCTTTAAATGTTAATAAGAATGACGGTTCATGACCGTCCTTTAAGTAATACGACACCCCAAAATATGACGGCATATGCGACGATTCAAAACCGTGCTTTTTAGTCATTTGAGACGGTTTTCAACCGTCCTTTTTTCGCCGTTTTGGCGTAGTGATCTACTATTACATATCATGCATTAAACAAGACTAAGGAAAATTAAATGCACTCTGTATGTGGACGAACCAAGATGGGAACTCTCACTAGCCTGTCTAGCATACACTTTCTTGATGAAAAATAAATAGATGTAACAGAAGATGAGTTGTTGGCACAAGAACGGGAAGATGCAACTGAATAGGTAAACAATCCACAGGATATGTGGCCCTATTTGACTGAGGAAGAGCTTGATGTATTAAGCTAATTTTACTTCCATTCATTTTGTTTATTTAGGACCGGACAGTTTATGTTATTAGAGTGATTTCTGTTTTAGTTTGTTGATTTATTTATTTATTTATTTTATGACAATTGTTCATAATTTTAGGATGGTTATTTATTTTATTTATTCCATTACTTGGAGGCATGTTGTTTAGTGAGATTTCATTAGTTTGGTTTAATGGACATGAAATTTACAGTTTTGATATGAGTGAATAACATTGATCATCCAATGGGCTATTTATGAGTAGGTTGCTAATAACCGTATGTAGACACCCCACCCAAGCTAACATCTTGAGAAAGCTAAGACAATCCGAGAACCACAATCATATCCTAAACCAACCCTAATCTGAACAAACCAAACCCTAATCCCAGCGTAAACCCTAACCCTAACCTAAGCACAGCCTAAACCCTAACCCAAGCCAAGACCCTAATCCAAACCTCAATCAAACTTGAGCCATCAAAAGCCATCATTCAAGCCAAAGCATACCCAAACCTTCACCCACAATTATCTCATTTCTCGATGCATTTTTAGGTCACAATCAAGCCAATTTCAAACCATTTTCAAGCTAAATATCCAAAATGGACTTTGTTCCACTCTCAGGACCTTAAAAAGGACCCGCTGGCCAAATTTCAGGAGAAACTATACCCGAGCAATAATTGGACTACCGCTTGCTCTTAAAAAACGTGTGCAGAGCTAGCCACATGAGTTTCGGACCAAACCCAACCCGGGCGGTAGTCGGACTAATGCCAGCGGTACTCCGATTACCGTCGCTTACCGAATGCATTGTCCTTCGAACAATAGCTGGCATAACGTCTGAAAGTCAACTTTCTCCAGACATTACCCCCCAATCCGATCCTATTTACCATTTTACCAAGCCTAAGAGCCAATAAGGGCACTCCACACGGCGTATCTCTCTCCATAACCAATCACCACTTGCCACCTCAACTTTTATCCCTTACTACCTACCAATTACAGTAATGCCATTGGAGAAGGCTATAAATAGCCCTCCCCTTCACATTTCACACACAACTAAGAGAGCCTAAAATCCAAGTGAGGGAGAGGGAGAGAGAGGAAGAGAGTGAGAGTGAAGAGATGCTCTCAAGCCTTCAAGACCAAATTTTTCAGATATCTTCTTAACCCACTCCTTGCCTTCCTAACCGTCCTAACCTCCCAACCTAGCCCGGTTGATCATGGTTTAACCCACATCCTAGCCTAGTCAAGATCAAGCCAAGGATCCATTTACATACAAGCATTCATCATGACATCTACTCCCTTCTCAACCCCCTGCTTCTCTAAATATCCAGTGAACGTATGCTCTGTGGCTTGTCGTACATCGGATTCGGTCACATCAGAAATTTCTAGTGATCTAGTCCATTTTTTTAGTTTTTGCATAAGCATCATCACATCCGCCTTTTAGGCACGCCGTTTGACGTATTGATGTTTTATTTAAACCAATCTGATTTAAATGATTTTAAACTCACAAGTATACGAATCAGCGAATCAGATATAGATATAGTACGTATTACGAGATCATTCCCATGAGGACTGGTTGTCACAATTCAAAATTTATGATTCCTCTTAACTAATCCAACAAATAGTTTTGCTAATAATTAAGTAAACTAACAAAAGTCTTATGAAAAATAACTAATAACAATGAGAAAAATCCAATCAAGGAGAATACTAGGACTTTTGAATCCACTCCTAATTATCCTGACTCTTATTTTACCTTTTAATTCACATTAATTCATATTAATATCAAAATAAATAAAGCACACTCTATGTCCTTGGTCGGGCACACATAATGTATAATCCCTTAGAGCATATGAATCACATCTTTCTATCCATGGTCAGGCATGGAGAGATGTAGATTCATGTTTCTTCCTTTATAGGAAACCTGTTCATGGTCAGACACAAGCACCTAGAATAATATTCCAAACAACATCCACATCTAGACTTTGGTTAAGCTCATATAATGGAGAAGTACGGAAACCTCAGAAAAGCACACTAGAGAAAGAAATAAATCAATCAGATTCAGATGAATTCAACATATAACAAAAGTTATTCAAATTAGGAGCTTCATCTCAGCCCTAGCTGAGAAGATTAGCTATCCATAAAGTTAATTAAGAAAGAAGAAAAAATAAATATGAAAAACAGGAACATCTCACTTCTTCCTTCCTCTCTCTCTCTCCTCTTTCTTCTCTTTCCTTGGCTCTAGATCTCCTCTTCAAGCTCTCCCCAAGCTCCGAATTCCTTTTTACCACGTCCAAAACTCCTCTTATAGGTGCTGGAAGGGTGGTGGAAAGACTAGTGTCGGTGGAGAGGCTGTCGCAGCAACAGACGCATACTCCTTTTCGCAGCCAAGTTCAGACACAAAATAGCTCTTCTTTCCTCACTCGATTTTCAAAGAAATACCGTCCCTTGAGACATTTTTGAGTGCTCTGGATGATGGATGGTTCAGATCTGCCATATGATCAAAAACGGTGGCCCACAACTGCCTGAAAATTTAAATTTTTACGGATGTGCATAAGCCTACGCACCTCTTTCGTTGTCGTGATCGGTGAGGACCACAGAGGTGTTTTCAGGAAAATCCACCCCATCCATTAGATTGCCCACGAAATTTCGGTCAAAAATCGATGGTTTTGGTTGTCCGCTGACATTGCCCAGAGAAAATCATAATAAAATTAATTTTGAATGTCATAGGACCTCCTATTTGTGGCCTCTGTATCGCACACGTGTGCATGTATTGGTACAAAATATCAACATGGCTTTGCAGTGCTCGAAGCCTTCTACACGATGAACAGCTTAGATCAGCCGTACGTGCCATGGGTGGGCCCCACAGAGGTCCGTAAAAATGGACTTTCCGTCGGTTACATTGAATGAAAATAGCAACTGTCGTTTTGGAAAGGAGACGCGGGTCGGTGCCTGCTGACCCGCCTTAACTGGTTCCGTGCTCGACGGGCACGTGTACATGGTGTACGCATATGCTACACATATAGAGCCCTCTGTAATGTTTGTGTAAAATCTGCACCATCCATCCTTTTTCTCATATTAATTTAACTGTTGGGACAAAAATTGATGTATATCCAGATATCCAACGGGCCCCACTTAATGAATTAAGGGGCCGATCTGGCCATTGGGCCACTTCCTAAGATATCCAATGGCTGAAATTTTATATGTACAGTTTATTTATGGCCCTCATCCCATGTACGAAGTCTCATGTCAATTGGATGGTGGGAACCATGTGATCTTGCAATCTAGACCATTTTCGAGCCTTTTTAATGTGAACGGCTTAATTTTCTTGGATCCCTGGCGTGTAAATCTATTAATCTTGGTCCCCTGGAGTCTGTCCCTTACTTTGATGACTTTGAAGAGTCAAATCCACGCTTTTAATACTCTTTTTCAATCAATGCTCCTTATATCCTGTAACAAAAACATGATTAAAATATTCCATTAAGCATTATCATGTACGTAAAATCAGGCAATAATCGGGGTCTGATATGCAATATTCGACCCTCATCACAACCCCCAATCAGCATTTTGCTAGTCTTGAGCAAAACATGCGAAAAATAATTTCAAAAATAAAGGATAATTCATGTAAACCTAAGTGACTTGTAAACAAATAGTTGAGATGCGAAAATTCTAAGATTCATGAATGGTGAGTGGTATTTACTTTTGGAATCAAGATCACGGTAAATTTCATAATCAAGTTCAAAATATTAATTCATTAATTAGAACAATTCTAAACATTGAGTTTCATGAGTGTATAATATAATCTCAGCATACAATCATTAAGAGATCCAATTATCAATTTCATGATATCATTGGTAATTAACAACAGAATTCATGAAGACCAAACCTGAAACCAACACTTGCCTTACAAATTAACTTTTCATTCTACCAGCCTTTGATTTTTTTCATAAATAGTAACACCAAGGAAGGGAATCAAATCCTCACTTATAGGGAGCAAACCTATGGTAAAGATTTGTCGCCAAACTTTTTGTTTCTTCAAATGTCAACCATAGAGGATCAAATCTACACCTATAGGGAGCAAACCTATGGTGAAGATTATTCAACTTACCCTTTCAATTCATCTTGCTGAACTGATGCTAAAAAATTTATTTTTCAAGCTGATTCCTTTCATGTTTAGTGATTACCAAGTTAATCATTCAATTATCGAACCGGAACCTTAATGTGTAAGCGAGATGTGATGTGTGAAATCATGACTCAATCAATGTTTTCAACTTCTAATCATGGATTAATAAATCAAACTCAAATGTGAAATCTAACAGACAACTGAATCCAAGAGTCATAAATTACCAACATCACGTATCTTGTAATTTTAAAAATTTTCACAATTCGTGCTCAAGACCAAGAAAATACTGATTAGGTAACCTAATCTCTCATCCCCAACCTAAAATCTACATTGTCCTTAATGTAAAAAAATAAGCAGGCAATGCACATGGAACAACGAAAGTAAAAGAGCAGTGATAGAAAGATAATACTTGGACGAAAGAATCAAGAGGCTTTCCAAAGATATCATCATAAAAGAGAGTCAACACAAGAGAGAAATCAACAACAGCAAAATAATAAAAATAAAATCACAAAAAGAAAATCTTATCTATACCACTTTCGCAGGTGCTCTCGATTGCATTTAGCGTATGCAATAAGCCTTTAAACCCCTAGGTTGCCTCTAGTGGACGAGTTGTAGTCTCGTGAGGATTTGCAGTGATGTTACCCACAAACATTAAACTAACCAACTAGGAAAATGAAATGAAATAAAAGGCCGGGTTGCCTCCCAGGAGCGCTAAGTTTAATGTCTTCAGGTAGACAAGCAATGAAAGCAATCATGAACTATCGACCAGTATCTTGGTAAATTTCTCAAAAGGTTTTTCAACAAGATCATCTAAAAGCCCGTTTTGCAGTGGGCTTGGATGTCCTGGAGCATTAATAACCAGAGAAATTGAGGGACCTCAGTATAAAGTGTTCTTTTTATCGTCTGAAGTGTTCAAAGTATATATGATTCACTTGTGGCAGAAAAAATTTTGAAGTTAGTACACCATGATGAATCAGAGACTACAAGTAGATGAAATTCAAAAAAATTTATAGTAGGTGGTGTAATCTCAACAAACGCCGATGTTTCACTCTGTAGTTCAATTTTCAACTCTTCCTCATTTACTGGTAAACATTCACGATCCGGGGAAGGAGGTACTTCAGAATGCGGGTTCTCTCGATTCATGACAACTGTCAAGGTATTATTTTGCAAGGCATTCACTATTTCTTGTAACAGGGGATCGTTTGAATCTACAAAATGCACTAAGCAAGTCTCAATAGCATCTTCAGAAGATTTAAGGAATCATGTTCACTTCAAGTATATCATCTGAGTCTGACAGTTGTTGTCCGGCATTGAAAACATTGAGTTTAAGCTTCATATTACCGAAAGACAACTTCATAACTCCATTCCTGCAATCTATGATAGCATTGGATGTGGCTAAGAATGGACGTCTTAAGATAACCGGGATTTGACTAATATGATTCTTAACAAGCTGAGTATTTAGGACGATGAAATCCACTGAAAAATAAAACTTATCAACTTCGATTAACACATCCTCAATAGCACCACGGGGCACCTTTACAGATCTATCAGCTAGTTGTAGTGTTATTTTAGTAGGTTTCAACTCACCCAGTCCTAGTTGCTCGTATACAGAATATGGCAACAAATTAACGCTCGCCCCTAAATCAAGCAATGCCTTCTCAATCTTATGATCTCCTATGACATAAGAAATTGTGGGAGCTCCTGGATCCTAAATTTAGGAGGGGTGCTATGTTGAATCATGGAGCTGGGTGTTATGTTGAATCATGGAGCTGAGTTGCTCCGCAAGGAAGACTTTCTTGTGAACATGCAGTTTATGCTTTTTAGTGCATAAATCTTTAAGAAACTTAGTGTAAGCAGGGACTTGTTTGATAGCATTAAGCAACAGAATGTCAATTTGCACTTACTTAAACATCTCTAATATATCATTAAAGTTGTTTCCTTTCTTAACTAGTGTCAGACGTTGAGGCAAAGGTAATTTAGGCACATAGGTTGGCACATAAGTAGTTCGTGAAGAGTCAGAGTGCTTTTGGATTTTGGATGTACTAGTATGTCTCTCCGCTTCATTTTGATCTTCTGATTTAGAATTTGATTCTCCCCTAGGCATCTCTACTCTGTTCTCAATTTGTTTACCGAACCTAAAGGTAATGATTGATTTGGCTTGCTCATGATATTGTTCTTGGTTTGAATTAGAGTCAATCTCATACTGTCCTTTTGGGTTTGTCACAGGTTGGTTAGGAACTTGCCCTTCTCTCTCTCACTCAATGTGGCAACAAGTTGACCCAACTGTACTTTCAGCTTGGCAATAGATTGCACATTTGCATGTAAGCTTTACTGGTTAGCTAGTAAAGTTTATTGGGTGTCTTTTTGAAATTGAAGGGAACTCTGCATAAAAAGATTGAGTGTATCCTTAAGAGATAGTTTCCTAGATTGTGGAGATACTTGTTGATACTACGGAAACTACTGAGGTTGTTGACTGCCAATTTGTGGGTAAGGTTGCATAGGAGGATTTTCAGATGGTCCTCCTTGTTGTGGTCTTTTTGCCCAAGAAAAATTTGGATGTCTAGCCCACCCTGGGTTGTAGGTGTTTGAGTAAGGATCATTCACAGGTCTCTGAAAGGTGTTCATAGCATGTACTTGTTCAGAGAGAAATTTCAGAAATGCTGCACCAGATGGACACGACTGCGTAAGATGGCCAGGACTAGACCATATGGCACATGACTCAATTTGAGTTATTTGTGGAGGTCCATTATTCAACATTAAAGCATCAACTTTCTGTGTTAGGCTATCAATTTTGACATACAGATCTAGCATGACTCCTATTTCATATATACCACCTTTCCTCTGTGGTTGGGGACTTCTTTCAACTCTATTTAAGTAGTCCCATTGCTGAAAATTTTCACACATAGTTTCAAAGAAATTCTATGCTTCAACATCACTTTTGGTCATGAATGACCCTCTACTGGTGGCATCAACCATGCGACGATTTTGAGGTGTCAAACCATCATAGAAGTATTGAACCTGTTGTCACTTCTCAAAACCATGGTGTGGACATTTAAGAAGTAAGTCCTTCCATCTTTCCTAACATTCATGAAAGTGTTCACCCACTTTTTGTGTTAAATTAGTTATTCCCTACGGAGAGCATTAGTTTTGTAAACAGGGAAGAACTTGTTTAAGAACTTCTTAGACAGTTGGTCCCATGTAGTAATCGTCCCAACTCCTAGAGAATTCAACCATGCTTTTGCCTTATCCTTCAAAGAAAAAGGAAAAAGGCGCAAACGGATTAAATCATCTGAGAAGTTTTGAAACCTAAAGGTAGAGCAAATGTCTAGAAATTCTTTTACATGATGATATAGATCCTCTTTGTCTAAACCATAGAAAGACGGTAATAACTGTATTACCTTAGGCTTAAGTTTAAAGTGTGCTGTCGTGGTGGCTGGCAACACTATGCATGAAGGCGCATTAAATTGGACAGGAGCTGAATAATCTCTAAGCGCTTTAATTTCATTCTTGTTCGCCATTTCAAATAGGATGTTTCTGAATCTTCTACGAAAGGTTTTTTCTATTTCAGAATCAAAATGTGCTAATTTTATGTTCAGAGATCTACATCCTAGCATAAACTATGTTATTGCAATGTAAGAAAGAAAACTAAACTAAGCTAAAATGCAACCTAAGAGAAATAAAACTAGAACTAAAAATTATGAATTCCTAAAAACAAGATAAAACTATGTAAAGAAGAATCGGAAGAAAGAACCCGATAAAGGAGATGATGGATGTCTGAAGATTTGGGAGCTTCTCCTTTTGAAAACAATCTTATTTAACAGCTTCCTTCTTCAATCCCTGTAAAAAAAATAAAAATAAAAATAAATTAAATTTCCTAAAATAATGGTAGAAAAATCCTAAGCAACAGTTAATTTCTAAAAAGGAAAAAATTTCTAAAACTAGAAAATAGAAAGTTACTTGAAAGAAGAATTTAAATATAAAATTAGAAAATAGAAAATTTCAAAAAAAAAGAAAGCCTAGAATTAGAAAATTCCTAAAAAAATAATAAACCCTAATTCTAAAAATAGAAATTAGAAACAGTAGAGAATTTAGAAAGGGATTGCCAAATTAGAAGTTCAAGTCAGGACCCTACAAAACAGGAAATAGGTTAGTTTCAAAAAAAAAAAAAAAAAACTTTAACCTAAAGTTAGTAAAATCCTAAGGTTATGAATTATGATAAGAAAGAATCCAAATTCCAATTGGACTGAAACAGTCCCCGGCAATGGCACCAAAAACTTGATGTTTTATTTAAACCAATCTGATTTAAATGATTTTAAACTCACAAGTATACGAATCAGCGAATCAGATATAGATATAGTACGTATTACGAGATCATTCCCATGAGGACTGGTTGTCACAATTCAAAATTTATGATTCCTCTTAACTAATCCAACAAATAGTTTTGCTAATAATTAAGTAAACTAACAAAAGTCTTATGAAAAATAACTAATAACAATGAGAAAAATCCAATCAAGGAGAATACTAGGACTTTTGAATCCACTCCTAATTATCCTGACTCTTATTTTACCTTTTAATTCACATTAATTCATATTAATATCAAAATAAATAAAGCACACTCTATGTCCTTGGTCGGGCACACATAATGTATAATCCCTTAGAGCATATGAATCACATCTTTCCATCCATGGTCAGGCATGGAGAGATGTAGATTCTTGTTTCTTCCTTTATAGGAAACCTGTTCATGGTCAGACACAAGCACCTAGAATAATATTCCAAACAACATCCACATCTAGACTTTGGTTAAGCTCATAGAATGGAGAAGTACGGAAACCTCAGAAAAGCACACTAGAGAAAGAAATAAATCAATCAGATTCAGATGAATTCAACATATAACAAAAGTTATTCAAATTAGGGGCTTCATCTCAGCCCTAGCTGAGAAGATTAGCTATCCATAAAGTTAATTAAGAAAGAAGAAAAAATAAATATGAAAAACAGGAACATCTCCCTTCTTCCTTCCTCTCTCTCTCTCTCCTCTTTCTTCTCTTTCCTTGGCTCTAGATCTCCTCTTCAAGCTCTCCCCAAGCTCCGAATTCCTTTTTACCATGTCCAAAACTCCTCTTATAGGTGCTGGAAGGGTGGTGGAAAGACTAGTGTCGGTGGAGAGGCTGTCGCAGCAACAGACGCGTACTCCTTTTCGCAGCCAAGTTCAGACTCAAAATAGCTCTTCTTTCCTCACTCGATTTTCAAAGAAATACCGTCCCTTAAGACATTTTTGAGTGCTCTGGATGATGGATGGTTCAGATCTGCCATATGATCAAAAATGGTGGCCCACAACCGCCTGAAAATCTAGATTTTCACGGACGTGCGGAAGCCTATGCACCTCTTTCGCTATCATGATCGGTGGGGCCCACAGAGGTGTTTTCAGGGAAATCCACCCCATCCATTAGATTGCCCTCAAAATTTCGGTCAAAAATGGATGGTTTTGGTTGTCCGTTGATGCGGCCCAGAGAAGAAATTATAATAAAATCAATTTTGAATGTCACAGGACCGCCTGTTTATGGCCTCTGTATTGCACACGTGTGCATGTATGGGCATAAAATATCAACATGGTTTTGCAGTGCTCGAAGCCTTCTACACGATGAACGGCTTGGATCAGCCGTACGTGCCATGGGTGAGCCCCATAGAGGTCCCTAAAAATGGACTTTTCGTCCGTTACGCTGAATGAAAACAGCAACTGCCATTTTGGAAAGGAGACGTCGATCAGCGCCTGCTGACCAGCCTTAGCTGGTTCCGTGCTTGGCCGGCACATGTATATGGTATACAGACATGCTGCACATACAGGGCCATCTGTAATGTTTGTGTAAAATCAGCACCGTCCATCCTTTTTCTCATATTATTTTAATTGTTGGGACAAAAATTGATGTATATCCAGATATCCAGTGGGCCCCACTTAATGAATTAAGGGGCTGATCTGACCGTTGGGCCACTTCCCAAGATATCCAATGGCTGAAATTTTATATGTACGGGTTATTTATGGCCCCCATTCCATGTATGAAGTCTCGTGTCAATCTGATGGCGGGAACCATGTGATTTTACAATCTGAACCATTTTTTAGCCTTTTTAACGTGAACGGCTTAATTTTCTTGGATCCCTGGCGTGTAAATCCGTTGATCTTAGTCCCTTGGAGTCTGTCCTTTGCTTTGATGACTTCGAAGCATCAAATCCACACTTTTAATATTCTTTTTCGATTAATGCTCCTTATTACATTATTCATTATGCATTATCATGTACGTAAAATCAGGCAATAATCAGGGTTTGATATGCAATATCTGACCCTCATCACGTATGCTCTGTGGCTTGCCAAAATCTCAGATCTTATCGCATCAGAAATCCACGTGCGTGCCTAGTCCTATCCCGACCACATCATCCATCCCTTGAGATTATTTTACCACACAAAGTAGAGACCGTACGTTTGTACGGGCAAAGAGGGTGTCTAACACCTTCCCTCTTTGTAACTGAGGTCCCTTACCGAGAATTTCGGATCGCAGACCAGAAGTCAATTTAAGGTAGAGAAGTCTTAGGATTTTTCCCACCTTACGTATTCCGTGATTCTAGCCGACCGCGGGATTCTGAGATTATTCAGCTAGTGGCGAGTCCAACATTCGCAAATCAGCCTAATCACCCCACCACTAAAACCTTAACATTTAAATCAGCGTGAGCGACAATTTTTAGTGTCTACAGAATGGTGACTCCACTGGGGACTATGCTAGAGCACACTAGCTGAGACCAAACTCGAAAACGTGTAGTATTCCAATCTCAAGGGACATTTATCACTACATTCATTAAAAAAAAAAAAAGCATCTTTGACTTACACATGTTTGGGTATCAATCCTAACCACGACCACTCAATCCCATGCAGCTATGGCTACCCATGAAGAAGAGTCGGCAGCTCTGCCAGCTCCTGAAGCATCAGCATCGGTACCGGCACCGACGCCGATAGCTCTAACAAATTTACTAGCTACAATAGGGATAAATGAGGTGGCCCAAAATCTCAAAATATTACAAGAGCTATTACTTCGCCTGGTACAAGGCGTTATACCAAACATGCAGGCAACACAGCCCCGTGTGCAAAACAGATCAATCCAACAAACTCCTCTTACTTTCTCACTCATTCCTCCAGTAAATCATATTCTCCCTCTTCACAAAGAATCAACCCACCATACAAACAAGAGCAACCCTCATGCACATCTTCCTCCTAATAGGAGATCGAATCAATTCTAAGGGGCAAAACCCCTCTCGACCGGTCCCTCCGAAATTGAAGAGCTCCGAGAGCAATTGCAAGACATGCAAAGGAAGTTACGGAAGCAGCAGGGGGTGGAACTCTCATCCACTAAGTTCAGGGATTTTTGTCCCTTTCTTGATGCAATGGCACCTCAAAACTTTGAGGTACCAAAATTTAAAAGGTATGATGGTACGGGGTGTCCTATGGACCATTTAAGAACTTTCTGTGGGGAGCTTAATACTCTGGCAGGTAATAACGGAGCATTGATCCGTTTGTTTCAAAAATCCTTAAAAGGCGATGCGTTAGATTGGTACACATCATTAGACTACTATCGAATTAAGACTTGGGAACAACTTTCTCAAGCTCTCATTGATCGTTTTGTGTACAATCTTAATGTAGCACCCAAAAGGGCGGATCTTGCTGCCTTAAGGCAGAGGAATGATGAGTCATTGTCAGCTTACGTTAGACGAGAGCGGGCAATGGCCACTAGAATGAAAACACCCATTGATGACGATGAGCAAATTTACATGATCATCCATTCGGCAAACCCGAGTATCTCTGAATACATCGTCTCATATCCATATGCCAACTTTACCCAACTCATCCGCTCCGAGGAACAAGTCGAAGCCGGAATAAGGGCTGCAATGATCTCCCCTTGGTGGCCTCATCAAGCCTCCCCAGTATAGGGGACAGTGGAAGGAAGGCCTACTAGATTCGAGAATGGTAACAGAAGTATTCCTGACCTCCATCCAACAGAAGAAGACAATCTTGTCGACTCTACCCGAGGTGCTCAATTCGCTCCTCAAGAAGGACAATGGCAGTAACAACAATAAATGGAGATTTCTCAGTACCCCAATCATGGTCAGCATATGAGGATGACTCGGGAACCTAAGCAGTTTACACCGATAGCCCAAACTTACAGTAAGGTACTAGCCATGCTAGTTCAAAGGTAAATACTTACTCCGCTACTGCCTAGGTCCCCACCAAACCCTCTGCCGCCAAACTATAATGAGAATGAGTACTATTCATACCATCAATCCCGAGGACAAACAACGGACCATTGTTTCACCCTGAAATATGCGATCCAAGATCTAATTGACAACCAAACGATTGTGGTTACCTCTCCTGTTGTTGTCACCACCAATTACACCCTCCAGAATCCTCTGTCACCGTATCAAGTATGCTCCAGTTCATCAGGAACCCCTGCTAATAATATCAGGCAAGGAGAGCCAACCCCGGTCAATCCAGTCCAATGCATCCATTCAATCACTGCCAGCCCAATAACAATACCTCTAATTCTACAAGGGGCAAACCCTGCCAGTCCAATCTCTTCGCTCTCAAATATGCAACGAGCATATCCAACCGGCCCAATCTCCATGCCCTTAAGTCTACAAGGGGCACACCCTGCCAGTCAAATCTCTTCGCTCTCAAATATGCAACGGGCATATCCATCAAGTCCAATCTCCATGCCCCCAAGTCTAAAGGAGCCACCACCAATCAATCCGGTCTACTGGAGGTGGTACTGGATGTCGAAATCATAATCTTTCAGGAGCTCCATCCAGCGCCTCTGTCTCATATTCAACTTAGACTGCGAGAAGAGGTACTTTAAGCTCTTGTGATCAGAGAAGATCTCGAACCTAACCCTGTAAAGATAGTGCCTCCACACCTTCAGTGTGAAGACAACTGCAGCCAGCTTCAGATCATGTGTACGATAGTTCAGCTCATGGACCTTGAGCTGACGAGACGCAAAGGCCACTGGTCTCTCGTGCTGCATCAGGACAGCACCCAAACCGATATACGAAGCATCAGTGAATACAATAAAGCCGTCACTCCCAGAGGGAAGAGTGAGGACAGGAGCGGACGTCATACGGTCCTTCAACTCCATAAATGCTCGCTCGCAGGCACAACTCCAAATAAACTCTGCGCCCTTCCGAGTCAGCCTGGTCAGCGGGGCTGCAATACGAGAGAAGCCCTCAATGAAACGCCGGTAGCAGCCCGCCAAACCAAGGAAATTACGGATCTCTGTCGCAGTCGTGGGCTGGCCCCACTAACGCACTGCCTCGACCTTCGAGGGGTCCACTGCGACACCCTCCCTCGTCACCACGTGACCGAGAAACTTCACCTCCTCCTGTCAGAACTCGCACTTCTCCAGCTTCACATACAGCTGGTGTGCGCGGAGGGTCTGCAAGGTAATCTCTAAATGCTGCTCGTGCTCCTCACGGGTCCTCGAGTAGATCAGAATGTCGTCGATGAAGACTACAACAAACTGATCCAAATATGAGCGAAAAACCTCGTTCATCAGCTGCATGAAGACTGCGGGTGCATTGGTCAGTCCGAAGGACATGACCTTAAACTCAAAATGACCATAACGCGTCCTGAATGCTGTCTTCGGAATGTCCTCATCTCGGACCTGAATCTGATGATAACCGGAACGCAAGTCAATCTTTGAAAAGAACTGTGCACCCTGCAGCTGGTCAAACAAATCATCAATCCTAGGGAGCGGGTACTTGTTCTTGATCGTGACTTTGTTGAGCTCGTGATAGTCAACGCAGAGCCTCAACGATCCATCCTTCTTAACGAAGAGTACCGGCGCTCCCCACGGTGAACTGCTCGGATGGATAAAACCCAACTCACGTAACTCGTCCAACTGCTTCTGCAGTTTCTGTAACTCCAACGGTGCCATACGATACGGGGCCTTTGAAATAGGCGCGGTACAAGGCAAGAGATCGATCTGAAGCTCAGTGAGTCGACGAGGCGGTAATCCCGGAATCTCCTGGAACACATCGAGAAAATCACAAACCACGGGCAGATGGTCGATGTAAACGGCAACAGGCTCCTCTATGGCGCAAGACATCAAATAAGATAACCGCTCTCCTCTGGCCTTTGCAACGAACTGAAACTGTGACACGCCGGGTATACAAAACGTGACGGTCATCACGGCGCAATCCAATATAGCATAGTACTCGGCGAGCCAATCCATGCCCAAGATAATGTCTAACTCGAACATCGGTAAAATAAACAAATCAGCGGGCAAGAAGGTATCCCCAACTAGAACGAGGCAAGACGAGCAAAATCATCCCAACACTGCAGTCTTCCCCAAGGGAGTCGATACTGATAGGCTCTCATCAGCAGACTCCAACGGTAAGCCAGCCGATCGACAGAAGCTCTCGGCCACAAAAGAATACGATACACCGGAATCAAACAGTATATGTGCAATGCATGCAGAAACTGGCAGTATACCCTCAACTACACCTCCAGATGACTGCGGATCCTGCTAAGCCACATAGAATCTATCCTGAGCCGGCTGGGGAGGTGCCTGTCCCCTCTGAGCGTGCTGCTGATGCTGCTGGGGTCGCTGAGGCGGTCGAAACTGCTGTCTCTGCTGCTGCGGCCTCTGAGGCTGGTGATGATGCTGATGCTGCTGCTGAGGTGGCCTCGGTGGTGGAGGCTGCTGTCGCTGCTGCTGTGGGGGTCTCTGCTGCTGCGGTGGAGGTCTCTGCTGCTGTGGACCTCTCTGCTGCTGCTGGGGGCTGGGACACTCCCATGAACGGTGTCCCGTCGCACCGCACCTAAAGCAAGTACCGGTGAACTGTCTCTGAGATGGTGATAGAGGTGCTGCTGGTGCTGCTAGCGCTCGGAAGGCTGGGCGACCTGTACGCCTCTGCTGCTGTGGTCAACGCTGCTGGGAAGGAGTGGAAGAAGCCTGCCTCTTTCGGTCTCCCCTCTGACCACGCTCAGACTGAGAACCAGCCCACTCAGTCTCGTAAATCCGAGCTCTCCGCACTACTGCCTGGAAAGTAGGGAGCTCATGCCCGATAACACGACCTCGAAGGCCATAACGTAAGTCATGCTCGAAGCGGCGGGCCTTCCGCCCCTCGTCATCAACCATATATGGTGCAAATCTCGAGAGAGCCACAAAACGGGCCGCGTACTGTGCCACGGTCATATCTCCCTGCACCAGAGTCTCGAACTCTAAAGCTCGCTGACGACGGATATGGTCGGGGAAGTACTGCTCCTCGAATCGGTTCACAAAGTCCTCCCATGTCCAGACATAATCGGGTCCGGCAACACGGGTAACAGAGGTCCACCAATGCTCGGCCTCACCCTGGAAGAGAAATACAGCTAGCCGGACGCGCTGCTCGGTCGTACATGACATGATATCGAAGATCTTCTCTACATCGGAGCGCCATCTCTCTGCTGCGGTCGGATCTGGCTCACCCTGGAAAGTGGAGGATCAAGCCGTCTGAACTCACGTAGTAAGGCGCTCGCGCACTCCTACTCTTCCTGAGCTGGTGAAACAGCTGGGCGTCTGCCTTGTCCTTGGAGTGCGGCTATAACAGCCTGTAACATCTGCTGCAACTGAGAAGCACTCACAGTCACAGTCGGCTCCTCATCGGCCTCAGACGGAGGAATGTCATCCTCATGAGAGGAAGCAGGGATCTCTGAGGGTGAAACGGGAGACGCAGGGGGTAAAGTTGGAGCCTCCGATGGTGAAGCAGAATCCTCAGGTGGTGGTGCGAGAGTCGATCGAGTAACCCTCCCAGGCGCCATGTCCTACAGGAAAGAGCGAAGGCGCCAATCAACTTCAAAACTCTCAAAGGTACGCACATTAACGGTCGGAATTGGAAGGTCGCGAAGCTATCCGAACTTCGGGACTTAGTCATTCCACACTCATAGCAGACATGTAATGTTGTTCTCGGTTATTCCCAAGTTATGCTCTGATACCAACTTCGGTCACGCCCCGAACTCGAAAACTGGGCTCACAAAATTCTCGATCTCCGAATTCGGGGCCGACAGCCTCCGTAGAACCCCATTCTCAGCTCCTAGCTCTCATTCGCCAGGTTCCGATCCTGGGATGCTACGAGGAGGATTTTAAATATCAGTTTGATTCGTAATAAGCATAACCAAAGGCATAACCCACAAACAACAACCAAGAACTCCATTACATTTTCACTATGATCAAAAACTTTACAAGTACAATGAGCATAAAGGAAAATATAATAGCAAGAATAAAAACTCCAAAACGCTCCGCCAGCGCTGCTGCGAACCAACGTCACCTGCACGCAACGGTCGTGCATAAGCTTATAGAAAGCTTAAAGGGTGGTGAAAGTGTGTGCGCAAGGTAGTAATATGAACATACAATGTCAGAGTAAAGTGGAATATGCAGATAGAACCATAATACCATGAGCTGTACCAAGGCTATGCAATGCGAGACATGAATGGTATCCGCCATCCCAAGGCCATGCGATGTGCAATGCAACTCAAGCATACAGATCCTCATCTATATCCACACATCAATACAGCTCAAAATATGGAATATCACCGGGGTCTAGTACACTCAAAACCAGATTGCCGCCACATCGAGCGCAATAAGGTAAGTGGAAGAGACCACACTATCCGTCTGCCAATATCGGGCGCGACTCGTCGATAGCGGACCCATTCCTCGAGCTGGTCAAACTCAACCTAGCATTGCCCCCTATACTCGGGCGGGTAAGGCTGCACCCCCTTCCAACCGACCACAACACAGTGGAGAGCGTAGCCGTCTGGTAATCGGCACTCAACGCTCATCTACCCACTCGGTCTAGACATTGGAGCAACCTCTTGGTACCATAAGGGTTTAGGGACTTTCACCCAGGGATATCTATAGTACCCCATGTAAAACAAGATTTTCAGTATCCAATCCTGTCAATCATAATCTGCCTGTGGAGGCTACGGTCCCGATGTCGCTAGAGCGTACAATAACCATGTTGCACAAATGCGGAATGCATGAATCACGCTATTCAGTCATGCAACCAATCCTGCGCATATCGTGCGCTCATGTAGGGCAACACTGCCTAACCGGGAGCCCATAAACAACCAGCCTGAAGGCAAATGCTATGATCAGTCAATCCTCATATCAAGCATACATATGATGCGTATGATCATGGGTCATGAAATTATACTAAATATGTTGTAATAAAATGAACTATTTTACAATGCAGATGGACCTGGACGGCCTATACATGATAAGTACAGCCCAGTAATGGGCCCTAAGAAGAGTTGTAATCTGGACATCCAACCAACATTACAGTCGCAATGTGGACGTCAAACCAACATTGCTCCCAAGTCACGATCTTTGTAAACGTCAGTACTTAGTCTGTAATGGATTTACACATTGCAATGGACCGTAGGTTATCCCCATTGGACCTTACATATATATTAAATGGGCTTTTTATTCATCAAATGGGCCACATAAATGGGCCACACCAATGGGTCTTATGTGCATTGCAATGGGTCAAACCCGTGGGCCTTGGATTGCATCAAATGAGCGTAGTCTCATGAGTCTAATATACGACCAATGGGCCACACCAATTGGGCCCCAAATGTATATCAAATGGGCCTCAACCCAGAGGCCTTATATGCGTCGAATGGGCCTAAATCCCTAGGCCTTAAACAATTCAAATGGGCCTAATCCATGAGCTTGCATGCATATCAAAGTGGGCCTAATCCCATGGACCCTTTTATATTCAAATGGGTTTAGTCCCATGGGCCTTACAATATATCAAATGGCCTACTTCCTTGGGCTTTAAATTTCAACAAAAGGGTCCAATTACATGGGCCTTGAAGTACATCAAATGGGCCTAAGTTCTTAGGCCTTAAATGAATCAAATGGGCCTAACCCACAAGCATTTTATAAATCAAATGGGCCTAGCCCATGCCCTTAAATAACAAGTGAGCCTAAGCCCATAAGCTTTACGTATCAAGTGGGCCCAAATTCTTAGGCCTTAAATGGATCAAATGGGCCCCGCCTATATGCATTTTATAAATCAAATAGGCCTAACCCATAGCCCTTTTTACAGTCCAAAGGGGGTTAACCCATAGGCCTTTGTGTTAAAGTGGATGGACGGTCCGGATGCATCACATGCATCATGGTGGGTCCCACTGTCCAGTGGACAGTGCGGCTATATCACATACATCACACAGGGCCCCACCGTCCGTGGACGGTGGAGGCAGCACGTGCGTCAGGTGGGTGCCACCGTCCGCCTGGACGGTGGGCTACAACATATGCATCAATTGTGGGTCCCATGTGGGGCCCACCCCGTAATGTTCTTTCAAAATCCAACCCGTTCACAAGGTCCCTTGGACCTGAATGAAGGGAAAACATAAATTTCAGCTTGATCCAATACTTCTGTGGGCCCCAGAAACTTTTCAACAATAGAATTTAATTCACACTGTTTCGCGTGGTGTGGGCCACCTGAGTTTTGGATCTGACTCATTTTTGGAGGGGGGCCCACCACTGGGGTGGCCCACCTAATGAACAAGTTGGATGACAAAAAAAACATTACTGTGGGGCCCACGTGCAGGGCCGTGGGCCACCTCCCCACGCCCGTCCGCCGGCCTGTGCAAAGCTGCACGCAGGAGCGTGCAGCGCTGCCACCCTCTGGCAATTGCACAGAGGCTCTGCCTCTTATGAAATTTGGGAAAAATCCATTTTCCCGCGGTTTTTCTGGTGTGGGGTCCGCTTTAACTGGATCCACTCCGACCATAGGATTCCTCACCTTGCAATGAATCCAACAAGTCCAAAGTTTAAATTTTTTTAATGAAAGAAAATAAAATAAAATAAGAAAAACGTATTTGAAAGGTGAGGATGAGATTTTTGACACTATGGCCCACCAGGTGATTGGATCAGCACCAAACTTCTACCCAACGGCTAAAATGTCGTGGGTAAGAGGATGGACGGCTTGGATCGGGCATAAACATCAGGGTGGGGCCTATGCAAGTGGGCCACCAAAAACCCCCTTTTCTTCTTTCCTTTTTCTTTTTTTCATTGAAACATCCAGCATCCCAGACGCTGGACAGTTTTGATTTTTTTCTTTCTTTTGCAAATGGTGGGCCCTAATGAAGTGGGCCACCACATGATGGTTGACATGGGTTTAACTTTTAAGGTGGGCCCCACTTGAATAAAAATAATTATATCAAGGTGGGATCCATTCAAGTGGGCCACCATCCTATAGCATTAAAAAAATAAAATAAAATAAAATAAAAGCAATAAAAGAGAGAGAGAGTCATGGAGAGTGGGACACGGCTTGTGATGGAGGGACCCCGTCATTATGGGCCTCTCATACATGAAATCATACATCAAATGGGTCATTTTGCACATGTGACCATCAAAACTAAAGATCAACGGTGGGAATCCTTTCCCCACCAATATGGATGGTCTAGATGACCTTTCCAAATGAAAATAAACATCATGATGGGGTCCATTGAGAATGGCCCCATCATGGAATGATCATGATGATCCAAGTGGTCCATCGGCCACCTATTAGGGTCCCAAGTGAGATCCACACCATTGATCGGTGGGCCTCTCTTGGTCCACCATAAAAACAAATAAATCTACCCTATAGAGGCACCCACCGTCCGATCTTCTTGCTCCTAGGGGTTCCTTGGCAACTTGGCTTCAACTTCAATGGTTAAGATGAAGAATGGAGGGTTGAGATGGGAGATTTTGGGGTAGGAAGGTGGGTCACACTTGGAGTTTAGGGAGCTTGGAAAATTCCACACGTATGGAGTCTCTTAGAGCTCATTTGTTGCTTGGAAATTTGAAATGAGAAAGAGAGAAGGAGAGAGAGTGATGTAAGGGAGAGAGAGAGAGTGATGGATGGATGGGTGAGTGATGGTTGTGTAAGAAATACTTGACTTTTGTGGCTTTTGTGTAAGAGAGGTATGGGTGGTGAAGACTTTTGTGGCTTTTTGTATAAGAGAGGTATGGGTGGTGAAGACTTTTGTGGCTTTTTGTGTAAGAGAGGTATGGGTGGTGAAGACTTTTGTGGTTGCTTGGGAAAAGGGATGGAAGTGATATGTACTTGACATGTGATGGATTGATGGGTGATTGATTGATGGGATTGATGTGATTGATGAGACACATCGTAGAGATTCCCTTGATTTTCGCAACGCGCGGCGTTTTCTCACACCGAACGTTGGCCCATATCTCTATACCAGGGTATCGCCTCGGCGCGCGAGTCGCTGCATCGGAACCCAACGGCGGCGCAGTCGCTATGGTATTGGTCTCGGGTTGAGTCAACTCGGGTTGTCGGCACATGAATCAGGGTCGCGCGTCGATATCGGTTAAGGGTCGAAAGTTGCCAAAATTCGACTGGTAAGACCGCGGAAGTGTACGGAAAGGTACAGACCAAGATACGGGTCTTACACTTGTGATCCAAGAAAATGTCCCTTCTCTTATCAACATACCGCATGCCCTAGCAAAATCAGGGCCCAGTTTCAATCATGCGATAACTTTCCAAGGAGGACATTCTGCTACTCAAAGGGATTTACATAGCTCTGCTCAGTCTTCGATCCTTCAAGAGAAGAGTATAGGATGGTTGGTCCCCGCCTCTAGGAAACAAGTTGAGGAAGAGATTAACGTCGAGATCATTATTAGCCCCAAAATATCAACTATCACTTTTCAGGTCTTTGACATCATAGCTTTATTTCATCTCCTCCCCGATCGATCTTGGATCCATAGAGTCAAGGCTCTCTCTTCGACTATTTACCAAAAGGCCAAATACATTTTCAACGATAAGGCGCTGACCGTTCTGGATGATCCTGAACAAATCTTTCCGATTGAAGCAGTCAACCGTCAAGAGCTATATATCCCAATCACAGACATACAATGCTCCGATGAAGATATCCCATACAGTGTTGAGTTCGAGACTGTGAATTGCATACCTCTTGCATGTCCCATTGGATCAAACTATGTCTTCCCTCCAGTCGAGCACCAACATTTTTATTATCAGCTCGAATATCAAGAGAATGCAGGCATGAGAGGACTGGAATATTTGTCTCTTATGGGTGAGATAGCAAAGAACAAATGTATCAAAGAAAGGCAAAGTCGGAAAGAGGAGGACGATCCCTTCAGCCACACATCAATCAAATCCCTAAGAGAAGGGATCATCTATCCGGTTGGCAGGTCGAGATCTACCATGGAGGATCAAGTGAGTGAAATGAGCCCAACTAGGCTCTTTGAAAATGACTCGGGTAAGGAACAAGGATTGCCTCTGATTGACTGGACCACTGTCTGGATCTCACCTAAGCATGAAGAATCCAAAGACTCACAATGCATCGGGGACGAGCTGAGAAAAATGACATCCAACACCAACTTAGAGCTTAATCCCAAACTCATCACGACATTTGGGTATAACAATGAGGGCCCACCTACTGATCTGTCTGGCCCTGCCTCCTGAGGGGAGGGAGTGCAAAGCAATAACTGGTTCGCAGTCCCCAAGACGGCACAATAAAAGTAACTTTTGGCTCCTCAAAGCCGAATCAAGCAATCCGTGGTTCACATCGCCGTTGTTCTAAAGAAAAAAAAATCAAAAAATTTTAAAAAGACAAAAAATTAGATATTTTTGAAAAGCCAAAAAAATCAGATACTTGTCAAAAAAAATAGAAAATTCCCAAAAGCCAAAAACATTAAATATTTTCGAAATGCCAAAAAAATTTAGATACTTGTCAAAATGCTAAAAAATCATATATTTACCAAAATCCAAAAACAACAGAAATTTCTCAAAACAGAAAAACAATAGAAAATCTTTCAAAACTCACAAGCAATAATGTGTCAAATGCGTCTGTTACAAAGTTTGAAGTCAACTCATATAATTTCGATCTAAAGTTAGACTTCAAACTCATGAATTTGGACGAAGCATAGGATGAGGGAAATGATGATCCGACTTTCGAGCTAAAGGATTCCCTCTAAAAGCTCAAAACAAAGGCTAATGTCGTCACGGATGATTTTAAAATTGTGAACTTGAGATCCCTTGAGCTCCCTAGAACAGTACGCATCAAGAGATCCTCACCTCCTGAATACACGCAGAGGATGATAGAATTCCTGAGGCCCGGGGCTATCCAACCTTGCGTTCTCCTATGAAGCCTTACCCAAATCAAATGAAGAACCAATCATACAGCATCTCCTATGAAGCTAGAAGTCAAACCCATCAAGAAAAGCTGTCAAGATTATGTCTGAAGTCCATGATGGAGTCCTACTGATGAACGATGAAGATAAGCTATTATAGCATGTAAGGAAGTGCTTCAAGTATCTAAAGCTTGTACAACGGATCCATGTGCATGCTTCGAGTCTTTATAACCTAGCAACACATTAACCCTTCTTCATTATAAGGTGTGGACATCATCGAAAGAATGAGCCCAAAGGCATCCAATAGTCAGGAGTACATTTTCGTGGCAGACAAAAGCAGGCGGCAACAACAACCTACATCATCAGTACGAATGAAGCAAGAAGTCAAGGAAAATGATTGGCGGTAAGCTCGATGCAACCAACTACATCTTGCAGACGTAAAGCACACAACTATCGCCAGGACCAACGACAAACAAGTCTGAAAGAAAGGTTAGTAACATGGTAACAATGCACATCTTATTATTGCGCTTACTAGATCCAGGGAGCAACTCCAGGCCATCTTGAGACAGTCCGTTGATCATCCGAGAGGTTCTTCCGGGAGGTGCCCTTCGTCTCACCATCATTAGGAGCAAAGATCTTCCAGAGCCCATCAACGCCGATAACATGGGTAATCTTACCTGACTATGTCAACAACCACAATCGTAAAGCTAAAGTCAAATGACAAAAGGTTAGCATCCTGAGGTACATTACATCATCATTCCTTCCCTCCAATAAGTGTTCCAAAAAATAAAGGGTTCAAAAAAAAGGGACAAAAAAAGAATAAGAAAAAAATGGATGGATAAAGTGTACAGTCCAAAAAAAATAATAATAATAATAAGAAAAAAGAAAAAGAAAAGAAGAGTCGAACCCAATGAGTGAGAACACAAGTTGTCAACCCATTTCCCCCCAGGATAGTTTAACCCAATGTTAACAGCTTTACGATCGTGATCGAAGACAAAGTCAGGTAGCTCACCAATCGGCCGGCAATGAATGGAGTCTAGCCTCCCACCTTTATACAAGAAAAAGAGAAATCAAAAGAGAAATAACATGCCTAAGCAAAACGGGTGAGGCGAAAACCCGAAAGAGCGCCTCGAGTAAAAACAGCGGGTATGTAGTGGACTTGGTGAAAACCTGAAAAGGCATTAAGGGTAAAAATAGCACAGCTGTCAAGGGGCAGGCAAGAGCAAAAACTTGGGACATGGTGAAAATTCGAAAGGACGTCATGGGAAAAAATGACGAGAAAGTTGGACGTAGTGAAAACCTAAAAGGGCGCTACGGGCAAAAATAGCTAGAAAAAAAAAGAAAACAAAAAGTGCAGGAACAGGAGAAGTTAAGGTAACAAGCAAAGTGAAGAAGCATAAGGAAAAGATAAGTCTTGGATCAAAATTCTATCAGACTCTGTCCAAATCCAAGGGGCATGATCCTAGTATGCACTACTCTTAGGGAATCGGGATCCCTAGTAAATGTTCTGATTCAACATGGGCTAAGTTCAATGTTTTGATTCCACCATCCAAAGCACAAATTCAAACACAAGCAAACACCGACAAATTTGGCACAAACAAAAAATTTCATTCCTTCCAAAAAAGTCTTTTTATATATCGCTTTCCTTTGATTACAAATATATATATATATATATATATATATATATATATATATATATAGCATTCATGCATATACAGGACAAGCAGCCAACAAAGTCGGGGATCCACAAAGTCATAGTCAAAGCCTCAAAAGGCGCACATTTCAAAGCCCCAAAGGCCCACATTTTAAAACTCAAAAGATCCACATTTCATAGCCCTAGAGGCCCACAGTTCAAAGCTCACAAGGCCCACAAGTTCAAAGCCTCAGAGGCCCACATTTCAAAGCCCACAAGGCCTACAAGTTCAAAGCCCCAAAGGCCCACATTTCAAAGCTCACAAGGCTCACAAGTTCAAAGCCTCAGAGGCCCACATTTCAAAACACACAAGGTCTACAAATTCAAAGTCCACAAGTCCCACATGTCAAAAGCCCACCAAGCCTATTGTTCAAAGGCCCGTGTTTTCAAGCCCATTTCCTAGGCTCACATATCCAAAGCAAGGCCCACTTCACAAGCCCTATTTCAAGGCCCATGGTCTTAGGCCCACATGTCCAAATCAGGCCCATGTTCCCCAATTGCCCCATTAATTCATTAGTGGAGGTCATCTGACTATTCGATTCAGACTGTACAATAAAAACCGGACGATGACGCCCTCCCTCGAGATCGGACGGATGTTTCAAAAATCTAAAAAATACCTCAAATAAAAACCGTTAGCTCCACCAGCTCATCAGTAGAGGCAACGCGACTGTTTACTTAACTTGTACAATAAAAATCAAACGACAACGCCCACCCGCGAAATCGAACGGATATTTTTCAACAAATCCAAAAAATATATTTTCAAATAAAATCCCCAAGGAGTCTAGCTCCAAAGGGAATAGCTTTCAAACGATATTTTTAAAAACGCATGTGACGTGCAGTACACTGAGAAATCTTTCTTATTCTCCAGTTGCAGTCAGTGCAAATAGCTAAATAAGATTTGATCTCTTCCGATTTCTTCAAAAAATGATCAAATCCGTACATGATACATGTACGATTAACCCGATCTCTATATCTAGAAAGTCGTACGAATGCTAGTAAAAATGAGTGGATCTATCTCTGGAAAGAACCATCAAACTCGAAGTGACAACAATCCATTGTAACCAAAGTATCAGAATCAGCAGACTGTATGGCAACAGATTACCTGCACATACCTAGTCCATGATGTTTAAAAAGTTTCATTGAGTCCAAGTCGGCGTAGTGAGTTCCCCGTTAGGCCGCACCAACGCGCAGGGCAGCTAACCACTTTGACAATCAAACAGACCGAACACACCTAGGGGGATTACGTAGCAAATGAACAACAGATCAAAGAGTACAAAAATCCTCATAAAGCCGCGACGAATGCGCAGAGGCCCTTACTTTTCAGACTTACCCTCCAATGACATTAACAATCTGACGTGAAAGAGTTGTGATTAGTGATCCATAAAGCCGCGACGAATGCGCAGAAGGCAATCACAACGTTTTTCTCAACCATCGTGATATGTGCAAGTCATATATTTTCTAAATAGTCGACTGACAATGATACAATGGCAAACAACAGATTCGAGTCACTACCCTTTTTTCTGACTAGAAGGGTGGGGTGTCCACTCGCTTTAACCTTCAGTTGCTCGCAACCTCGGTCAAAGAGGGACATCTGTAGACACCCCATCCAAGCTAACATCTTGAGAAAGCTAAGACAATCCGAGAACCACGATCATATCCTTAACCAACCCTAATCTGAACAAACCAAACCCTAATCTCAACCTAAACCCTAACCCTAGCCTAAGCACAGCCTAAACCCTAACCCTAGCCAAGACCCTGATCCAAACCACAATTAAACCTGAGCCATCACAAGCCATCATTCAAGCCAAAGCATACCCAAACCTTCACCCACAATTATCTCATTTCTCAGTCCATTTTTAGGTCACAATCAAGCCAATTTTGAGCCATTTTCAAGCCAAATATCTAAAACAGACTTTGTTCCACTCTCAGGACCTAAAAAAGGACCCGTTGGCCAAATTTCATGAGAAACTGTACCTGACCGATAATCGGACTACCGCCGGCGGTACTCCAATTACCGCCGCTTGCCAAACGCATGTGTCCTTCGAGCAACAGTTGACATAACGCCCGAAAGTCAACTTTCTCCAGACATTACCCCCCAATTCGATCCTATTTACCATTTTACCAAGCCCAAGAGACAATAAGAGCACTCCACGTGGCATATCTCTCTCCACAACCAATCATCACTTGCCGCCTCAGCTTTTACCCCTTACCTACCTACCAATTACAGCAATGTCATTAGAGAAGGTTATAAATAGCCCTCTCCCCCTTCACATTTCATACACAACCAAGAGAGCCTAAAATTCAAGTGAGGCAGAGGGAGAGAGAGGAAGAGAGTAAGGGTGAGGAGATGCTCTCAAGCCTTCAAGTCTAAATTTTTCAGTTACCTTCTTAGCCCACTTCTTGCCTTCCTAGCCGTCCTAACCTCCCAACCTAGCCCGGTTGATCATTGTTCAACCCACATCCTAGCCTACTCAAGAACAAGCCAAGGATCCATTTACATACAAGCATTCATCATGACATCTACTACCTTCCCAACTCCCCTGCTTCTCTAGATATCCAGTGAACGTATGCTCTGTGGCTTGTTTTACATCGGATCTTGTCACATTAGAAATTCCTAGTGATCTAGTCCATTTTTTTTAGTCTTTACATAAGCATCATCACATCCACCTTTTAGGCACGCCGTTGGACGTATGTTTTGTGGCTTGTCAAAATCTCGGATCTTGTAGCATTAGAAATTCACATGTGTGCCTAGTCATATTCCGACCACATCATCCATCCCTTGAGATTGTTTTACCACACAAAGTAGAGACCATACGTTTATATGGGCAGAGAGGGTGCCTAACACCTTCTCTCTTTGTAACTAAGGTCTCTTACCCAAAATTTCAGATCGCAGACCATGAGTCAATTTAAGGTAGGGAAGTCTTGGAATTTTCCCCACCTTACGTATTTCGTAGTTCTAGCTGACCGCGGGATTCACAGATTATTCAGCTAGCGGCGACTCCAACATCCATAAATCAGCCTAATCACCCCCACTACTAAAAACATAACATTTTAATCAGTGTGGATGCCAATTTTCAGTGTCCACACCGTGCTTTACAAATTACCCAATTTCCCTTATCTTAAATCAAATGCCTTTTTCCATATCCTTTAAATATTCGATATCCAATACTTTCAAAAAACTAATTGCTTGGAAAAAATGCCCCCTACTACACCTGTTATATATATAGAAATAAATGCCCAATTATGCATGCATTTTTAGTGAAGAGAGTCTCACAAAAATCTGGGTCCGTACTCTGCTCCGGTGGCAGACTCTGGGGAGTTTCAACACCCGGTCAGGGTTCGAGCACCCATTGGTGGTGAAATTCCACTGCGGCGTGAGTGTGTGGGGTATGTGTGCGTGCGTTGAAAATAAATAAATAAATAAAAACAGTCATGATATAGGTATAATATCTAATCCATCATAAAGGTGTGTCCCTTCATGTTCCCCCGGAATCTCAAATATCAGCGTAATCCAAAATGTATCGAAGCCACACCATAGGGAACTGTTGAGATGATCACAGGCACCATTAAAACCTTTTAGATTGCATGCGGAGCACTTTATTTTTTGTATACACCATCACTCCAATTATTAGATGTACCACACAAATAAAGCAACCTAAAAAAAAAAAAAAGTAGTCCACTAAAAAAGGTAAAAATTTGCATGCCTCATGTGAAACCGACCAAGTCACCTGAAATGACCTGACATGCATGAAATCCACACCATCCAATCAGATGCATCACCCTGTTGTTTATCCTTTGGTTTTAAAAATGAAGCTAAAAATGAAGTTGTTTCAACACTTAGGTGGGCTACCCCTTAGAATAATATCTAAAAAGCCCTACATTCACATGGTATGGCCCACATCTGTTTTGAAATATTGTGATTTGTGGGTAATTCTTTCATCATAATGAGGTACATCAGACGAATGGATTGGATGGCATATAACATTCACGTTGGCTGAAAACTGACGGTTTTCATTTTCTCCATACTTTTTTTTCTAGGGTGTGCCCTACCTAAGTTTTGGATGACCATGAGTTTCTGGTCCAAATGTGAATATGATGCAGCGTTCCTGATGGACGGGGTGGATCTCATGAAAGTTCTCCCCACATGGCCTCTTAGTGCGCCCAATATCTAGAATAGGCTCACTCCAAAACTTAGGTGGGCCCTTGGATGTCTGCTCGTGTTTCACGAGCACTATGGAAGTGGACTTTAATTTGGATTTTTAAGATTGTTTACACAAAAAATAGGTCTAATCAACACTTTGATCCATCTATTTATAAGGGCCCATCATAGATTGCTTATGATTTTAAATAATCATTTCAATCATAACCACTCCATCTATGAGTACTCTAGGGATGGCTACAGATAGTAAGGCTAAATCAAAGATGGATTGGATCATCTGATTAGTACAATTTTTGCTTGGTAGTCTATATAATGTGTTCTGGGGTGAATAGATAGTTCAGATAGATAGGTTGGACTGTCAAGTGAATGAACGCAAGGACTAGCACTATAAATTTTATCCCTATAGAACTGCACCATTTGTCTACGTTAAATAAGAGAATTAAACATCAGATGACCCATGTGTCAGCTAGTTGATTTAGTGTCCGGTTTCAATGATCTAGGCTGCCTATGCGATGGGTCACACCCTTGATGGGTGATACCCAAAAGGTCTTCAAAGGCTGGAATTTGGAACAATGCGCTAAGATGTTCAACGTCAAAATGCTCAGGTGAGCAGCCATGTACGAGGTACAAGTGATAGTTTTCGTGTTATTTTTTCACTGATAAATGAGTAAAAGTGATAGTTACGACATATACCACTTTTCTAGTTATTCATTCATTTTTCTATATCCCATGAGATGTGAAAACGGCCCTATTTTTAGGCCAAAATTAATAATGCATCCCACCTGATTGAAAGATTTGATCAGATACGTGGAATTAGTAAACTTCTAAACTTTGAATTATTAATATATCGAGACAAAAAGTTGGACATCTAACCCCTTAATATATCGAGAGTATAGTTCATCCATCGATGAGCTATTTAGGAGCAGTAGGTAGCCAAGAACCATTGTCTCCGAACTACCAAATTATCCTTATCTTAGCTCAAATGTCTTTTCATATCTTTTAAATATATATTCAATGTTGAGTGATTTTGAAAACCTAATTGCCTAAGGAAAAAAAATGTTTCCTAACATAATTATGCATACATTTTTAGTTGAGAAAGTAAATCATGCAATTAGATGGGCGTAGAACCCACCATGGGTTGTGCATTCAAACTAATTCAACAAGAAGGGTCTACACATGTAAGATCCCAAAATCTCCACACTACCATAAGATTAACAACTCATTACTTCAAATTACACCATTATAAGATCCTAAATTCAAAATCTAACTCACTAAAAATGAATTTATTTAGCTAAAACGAAACTCGAGACTAAACCTAAACTCCCTATGCATCCAACATTCATACCAAGTTTCTAATTTAATAAAATTAAAATAAACTAAAACCAAATCAAACTTGATGTTATAAGAACTAGACTCAATAAGAAGTGAGTCGACTCAACTCCGTGTTAACCTACAATCCTTACAACCTAATGTACTTACTGATTTTTCATCAAAAAAATAAATTGTTGTTGATCTGAAAAAATGATTCAAACCTAGTCAGTATCTACTGTAAACTAAGTGAAACTCACCGAGTCAGTGCAACAACTCGGCAAAATAAAGAAACGACTAAGTTCAACAAAGAAAACCCCCTAATTTAATGGATTTTGAGTCAATCTAATTACAAAAATTTTAACCTATAACTTAAACCTATACTTATAACCCTAACCTAAACTTATAACCTTAACCTAAATTTATTCTCAAATCCCAATACCCATACTTATAACCTAAACCTGAACCTTAACCTAAACTTATAACCTTAACCTAAATCTATTCTCAAATCTCAAAACCTATACTTATAACCTAAATCTAAACTTTAACTCATAACCTAAACATATACTTATAACCTTAACCTAAACTTATTCTCAAATTTCAAAACCTATACTTATAACCTAAACTTAAACCTCCGCCTTCATCTTTGTTATTTTTTATATTTTGTTTATGATGTTAAGTTCATATGTATTTATGCGTGAACGAATGTGATGTGGATAGGATTGTTTGTGTTTGGATGAATGTAGTTTATATTTGGATGGATTTACTAATTTTGGTGTAGATCGATGTGAATGTGAATATGACGAAATATATTATATAACATATATATATCAGGATGAATGTGATGAAATACATTGTAACAGGTGTATATCAGAAATTTTGTGTGGAATTTTGTACTAGAATATTTTATTTTTTTTTTATTTTTTAAAAAAAGAGACTTTTACTTATGAAAATTTTCGTAGGTAAAAGTTTTGTAAATATTTTAAGGGTACTACAACCAGCCAGTAATCTGATGCAAGCAACATTAGTGCAAAGTCCAACCGTCTATGCTCAGGAAGAGAAAAAAATAAGGTAGATTATTATTCATCCTTTTATAAGATCCTTATTACGCGTAGGATCTCGTGATGTGTGAGGCCTTCAATCTGCTCCAAAGCAGGTACAATCTGCTTCATACATATGATGTCGTTCCTTTTATGTATGGTTATAGCTAGTGAGTTGACAGCTTCTACAATGTCACTCATTCATTTGCCAATGATGTCAAAAGGGCGATCCATTTTAACTCTCTTCCTAAAATTGTATGTGTTGCCTGCGTTCACGGAGTTGTTCTCATCGAAATTAGGAGTTGCGCCCAACGTGAAAAGAGCTTAGAAAAATTAGGAGAACAGCTTGATGAAGGCAAATAGGACACTTACTATTTTTGGCCGAAAACCTTACGCACTAGTAGACATTACATCCGTCTATAAATAGTAAGTTTACTATTTATAGTAAGTCGCGAATTCTAGGAGTTTTAGTTGTAGTTTGATTATGATTTCCTTCCTATTGCTTGGTAGCCCTATTTAAAGGGTTGTGAACTTGTTTTTATTTCATTCATTAATCAATTTTAAATTTATTAGAATTTATTTCTATTTTCTTACTTTCTTTTCTCGTGGATTCGAGAAGTCTCTGTGAAGAGTCCAGAGAAGTTGGTATCCTAACTTGATCCAATGCAATAAATGAATAGAGTTGATGACATGTAACCAATAGGAGAGGCCACTGAGAGCCCTTGTTGCACAGTCCTTCTTGCATACATACTACACGCATTAGAATTAAATAGTGAAAGACTGTGGAGGAAATCTATACAGTCCCTTGTGGCCTTGTGCAGTAGTAAAATCCCAGTCATTGGCAAGTAATTATATTTTTGTGACAAATTTATGATATCTACACCATCCATCAGGTGCATCACCTTGTTGTTTATCCTTGGATCAAAAAATGAATCTGAAAATAAAGCTGATTCCACACTCCGATGGGCCATCCCATAGAATTATACCTAAAAATATCTACATTCACAGGTATAGCCCACATGCGTTTTGGAATACTGTGATTTGTCGGTAATTTTTTCATCCTAATGAGGCACATCAGATGAATGGATTAGATGAAAACTAATGGTTTGCATCCTCTCCTAACTTTTGTCCTAGGGTGTGCCCTACCTAAGATACGAATGATCTTTATTTTTCTTGCTCCAAGGTGGACATGAGGCAGCGACCCTGATGGATGGGATGGATCTCATGAAAGTTCTTCCCGCATGGCCTGTTAGTGTGGCTGATGCTTAGGATAGGCTTATTCCAAAACTCAGGTGTGCCCTTGGATGTCCGCTCGTGCCTCACGAGAGCGGTGTAAGTAGACTTTAATATGAATTTTCAAAATCGTTTACACAAAAATAGGTCTAATCAACACTTTGATCCATCTATTTATAAAAACTTATCATAGATTGCATATAATTTTAAATAATCACTTTTGACAGGCAATCATAACCATCCCATATCCATGACTCTGAAAAGGGATGGCTACGGAAAATAAGGCCAAAGTAAAGATGGATCGGATCATTCGATGAGTGAAATTTTCACATGGTAGTCTATATAATGTGTTCTCGGGTGAATAGACAGTCCAGATCGACCCCTTGGAGTGTCCAAGTGAATGGACGCAGCTAAGAGCAAAATAATGTTTAGTGCTACGTGAGCACTAGGGCATTTGTGTACGTTAACTGAGAGAATTAAACAATAGATAACCCTCCTACATCCAAATGCATTGCTATTTCTAATGTGGGACAACAGCTAGTGGTTTTGGTGTCCGGTTTCAATGATCTAGTCTATCTATATGCGATGGTCTACACCGTTGATAGGTACTCAAAAGGTCTTCAAAGGCTGTTACTTGGAATATTGCTAAGATGTTCAACCTTCAAAGCCTGTACTTTCACTCATGTGGGAAATATTAATTACTTTACTGCCTGCAGCCCTACGGCTCGGTGGTAGACTCACACAAGTTTCAACACGAGGTCATTGGTTCAAACACTCGTTATGGTGTGAGTGTGTGGGCGCGTGTGAGATCTATTACGACAAGACGAGCGTGTTGTTTGTATTTCATTTTCTTCTTCCAAGTCCAATCCCTTCATCATTTATGGATCATTTTCATTTACATGATCCCATGACCAATCATGAATGATTGGCCAGGTCATTGATACATATAATATCCAAATATCAAATCGATTCTCTATGAGACCCATAGGAAAAAGGAGGTTCTTTTGAAGATCAAAGAAAAAACTAGTTCTTCCTCTGTAAGAAAAGTATTACTTTTCTAGTTATTCATTCATTTTCTATGTCATCAGGTGTGAAAACAGCCCCATTTTTAGGCCAAAATATTGTGAATATATGCGGAACATGCTCTAAAAGAGAGGGAGAGCTGTCTACATCAATGGGTTAATATTCAATGTTCTACACTCTTGAGAAACTAATTGCATGGAATAATAATAATAATAATAATAATAATAATAAAGCCCCCTGCTACTAGTGTTATGTATACAGAAAGATGCATTTTTATTGAAGTGGTTGTAGTAGACCAAATCATGCAATTAATTGGGTGCAGAACCCACCATGGTTTGGGCACTCAACCACACAAAACCTCTAAAGTCACTAAGCGTTCATCTATGAATGTTCTGGATCTAACTAGTGGCATGAACTGTATGAAAAGCAAAAAGAGGCATCTAGAGTCTTGTCTTGCATCCATTGTGACAGCTAAAAGCAACTTATCTTTCTGATTTTCACTCTTCAATAGTCACATGTATAAAGAATAGTTACCCAAGGCAGAATCCTCTAAATGTAAGGAATAAGCTTAATCTAAAACATGGTTTGTAGGGTCCACAGTGACATAGGGAGAACATCTAATCCATCAGAAAGGTGTGCTCCTTCAAGTTCTCCCTGAATCCCATATATCAGCATAATCCAAAATGTAATGGAGCTACACCATCAGGAAGTGCTTAGATGGTGATGCGCACCTTTAAAACCTTTTAAATTGCATGTGGAGCCCATTGTCTTTTATATACACCGTGAATCCAATTATAAGATTTGCCACACAAAAGAACCCAAAAAGTAGTCCACTCTAATAGGAAATATTTGCGTGCCTCACGTGAACTGAACAAGTCACCTTGTCTATGGTGGGGAAATGACCTATCGTACAATGACCCGTAATTTTGGAAGGTATGCGTACCTGCATATATGTATGCACTTGCATTTATCTAGACATTCATGCTTAATCTATATATTTATTTACCCAAGCATGCATGCTTGCATTCTATAAATTGTCCAAGTATAGTTCTCTTATATATTGGCACCTCAAAACGAACTTCGTAAAAATTAGGGCGGTACACAAGTCAAGTTAGCTCGAAAAGCTCGCTCGACTCAGCTCGACTCAGTTCGAATTGACTAAGCTTGAAAGGCCGACTCAAGGCGAGTCAAACTTGTTTATTAAAGCTCGAGTTAAGTTCAAGCCAAGTTTGACTATGGTGTATTTCAACTCAACTCAACTTGAACTCGACTCGACTCGAAGCTCGAGCTTGAGCTGGTCACGACTCTAGTAATATATTTTAATAATATATATTATAATAATATTAAATATAATATATATATATATATATATATATATAAGTTTTTAAAAAAAAGTTAAAACTTAAAAGTTTTTATTAAAAAACCTTACCCGACCCTACTTGTCCCCATTTCCTCTTTTTCTTTCCCTTATCCTATAGAGGTAAACTCGACTCGACTCGAGATAAACTCGACTTGACTCGAACCACTAGCTCGATTCGAAAGCTTTGGTAAACAAGCCAAGGTTCAATGATGAGTTTGAGGGCGAGCTTAAACTCGAGTATAGCATGGACGAGTTAAGCCGAGCTTGGTCCACCTCGACTCAACTCAACTCTATGTATAGCCCTAGTTAGAACAAACTTTATCCTCCTTATAAATCAAAATTTCATTATTGGTATGATAAAACATCTTTAGAGGAACCTATCTTATAGTTCAATCATCAACCGAATCACTTTACCTATTCAATCTTGAATATTAAATCATAAATCAACCATGATAGTCCATTTAGCGGATCATCTGGGAGAGTAAATCAAAATTCTTTTCCATATCAAGCCTAATTTGATTATTGACATCATGATTGCTCGCTTACATCATCTTGTAGGACATCCCTTAATTACATCAATGGTGTAAATATACATATACCTTGAACCCTTACAAAAATATAGTTTCTAGACCTATGTTTTACCTAAAATTTTCTACCATAACCTATCTAGACTAGATTAGCCACACATTATAAAGTTTATCCCAAAATCATGTTATCACATTGTTTTAAAAAAATATATCTTTTTAACCTGTGTAGTCCACTTATATATGGACGCCAATATTTTTAAAACCAATAATATTAGTATCCCTACTTATCAATAGGATCTCATCTTAAAACGGGTCACACACAGAGTGTGGGAACCATTGGCACATCAACTTAAATTTGGAGAAGATTTTCCCACATTTTCATCACTGTCCATTTTTCTCCCTAATGATCAGATTGTATCCGTTTTTTAAATAGTAGATCCTTAGGTAGTATAGAACAATCATATGTATTTTCTTTTTAATAGATACTCTCATCATCGTCTATTGTATTTTTGGTCCATGACTTTTAAGTGGGCCATCTTTTTTCAAAACTGACAGTCCATTTGCTAATCTATGTTTACTGGACATTTTAACTGGAAAATTTTAAAACCCAAATCATCAACCACACTTGAGGCTTGATCAAAGTTCTATTTCTAGTCCATATATGTTAGTCCGTTTGTAATTTTTTAGAGAATTTATAACATAAGTCTCCCACCACTTTAACACTTTAATTGCATTGTCAATCATGATAGTTGGATAACCACTTTTTAATATTTTTTTTAATATATATAAAGTCACACAGAATCATGCACACTACCCCTGGGTGGGGCCCACTTATAACATACACCACACACACGCTTCTCTAAAAAAGAAGTTTTTGAAAAAAATCAAATTTGGGAACAACTATGTTGCCCTCCGAGGAGATAGGGAGATAAGGATTCAACTTGTAGATCCGACCTAAAGAATGTAGATCCAATCAATAAAGGGATAATCAGACTATGTACACTTCAATTTTTTAGAATCTGATTAAGTATAATATTAAATGTATGATTTTATAATTCATTATCATTAATGGATCAATTAAATAATCATTGGTCTGATAAGGACCACTTGATTGATCCAGAGTGTCCCACATTAGATTGTGAGATTATTGACTATTAAGTAATGGAACTAAAGGAATCCAATTTGAATCTAATTTGATTATGTCATGGACCCCAACCATAATCTCGATCAATCAGATGTGGGGCCCACCATATGAATTAACATTAATTTGTCAAAAAAAAAATATTGTTGTCAAAAAAATCTTCTTAATTTGATTATTCTATATCAATCAATCTTACCAAATTCAAAGGCGAGTGATCTCAACTTGTTTTTTCTTCATTAAGATTAAGATATGTTGCTCATTACCTATTGTATTTGATTAATGTTCTATCAAGAAGCTTGTTTGATTTGATTGAAGTTAAAATTAGTGATTGTCTGTCAATTGATGTTTACATGTATAAATGCTTGATTTATTAGGGTATTTGTACTATGATTTTCATACTTAAATGTGTTGGGAAATACAATATAATGGGAAACCATTAACGAATGTTGAAACATAATCATCATCCATCACAAAGTACATGCATATAGTTTATCCTAGGGGACTTTCTTGGACGAAAAGTTTATCCCGATATCCTTGCTTTTAGATGCGGGTCATGCCCATACTTACAGAATGGTGAAAGCCTACCCAAGTGGCAATACGAGTTGACAATATTTCAACCCAAGTAGATGGATGTTAATCCCATCTTATGCACTGTTACATCTCATGCCTTAAACAAGACTAAGGAAAATTAAATGCACTCTGTCCACATGTATATGGACGAACCAAGATGGGAACTCTCACTAAGCCCGGCTAACATACACTTTGTTGATGAAAAATAAATAGATGTAACGGAAGATGAGTTGTTGGCACAAGAACAAGAAGATGCAGCTGAATAGGTAAACAATCCACAGGATATGTGGCCCTATTTGACTGAAGAAGAGCTTGATGTATTAGGCTAATTTTACTTCTAGTCATTTTGTTTATTTAGGACCGGACACTTTATGTTATTAGAGTGATTTCTGTTTTAGTTTGTTGATTTATTTATTTCTTTATTTTATGACAATTGTTCATAATTTTGGGATGGTTATTTGTTTTATTTATTCCATTACTTGGAGGCATGTTGTTTAGTGAGATTTCGTTAGTTTGGTTTAGTGGACATGAAATTTACAGTTTTGATATGAGTAAGCAACATTGATTATCCAATGGGCTATTTATGAGTAGGTTGCCACTAACCATGCTATGCAAATTACCCAATTACCCTTGTCTTAAATCAAATGCCTTTTCCATATCCTTTAAATATTCAATATCCAGTACTTTCAAAAAACTAATTGCTTGGAAAAAATGCTCCCTACTACACCCGTTATATATATATATATATATATATATATATATATATATATATATATATATATATATATATATATATATAGAAATAGATGCCCAATTATGCATGCATTTTTAGTGAAGAGAGTCTCACGATAATCTGAGTCCTTACTCTGCTCCGGTGGTAGACGCTCGGGGGTTTCAACACCCGGTCGGGGTTCGAGTACCCATCGGTGGTGAAATTCCACTGTGGCGTGAGTGTGTGGGGTATGTGTGCCTGCGTTAAAAATAAATAAATAAATAAATAAAAAGAGTCATGACATAGGTATAATCTCTCATCCATCATAAAGGCGTGCCCCTTCAAGTTCTCCCTGAATCTCAAATATCAGCGTAATCCAAGATGTATCGAAGCTACACCATAGGGAGCTGTTGAGATGATCACAGGCACCATTAAAACCTTTTAGATTGCATGCGGAGCACTTTATTTTCTGTATACACCATCACTTCAATTATAAGATGTACCACACAAATAAAGGAGCCTTAAAACAAAAAAAAAAGGTAGTCCACTAAAATAGGTAAAAATTTGCCTGCCTCATATGGAACCGACCAAGTCACCTTCTCTTAAGGTGTGGAAATGACCTGACATGCATGAAATCCACACCATCCAATCAGATGCATCACCCTGTTGTTTATCCTTTGGTTCTAAAAATGAAGCTAAAAATGAAGTTGATTCCACACCTAGGTGGGCTACCCCTTAGAATAATATCTAAAAAGCTCTACATTCACGTGGTATGGCCCACATGCGTTTTGAAATATTGTGATTTGTGGGTTATTCTTTCATCATAATGAGGTACATCAGACGAATGAATTGGATGGCATATAAACATCCCCGTTGGCTGAAAACTGACGGTTTTCATTCTCTCCATACTTTTTTTCTAGGGTGTGCCCTACCTAAGCTTTGGATGACCATGAGTTTCTGGTCCAAATGTGAATATGATGTAGCGTTCCTGATCGACAGGGTGGATCTCATGAAAGTTCTCCCCACATGGCCTCTTAGTGCACCCAATATCTAGAATAGGCTCATTCCAAAACTTAGGTGGGCCCTTGGATGTCTGCTCGTGCTTCACGAGCACTATGGAAGTGGACTTTAATATGGATTTTTAGATTGTTTACACAAAAAATAGGTCTAATCAACACTTTGATCCATCTATTTATAAGGACCCATCATATATTGCTTATGATTTTAAATAATCATTTCAATCATAACCACCCCATCCATGAGTACTCTAGGGATGGCTACAGATAGTAAGGCTAAATCAAAGATGGATTGGATCATCTGATTAGTACAATTTTTGCTTGGTAGTCTATATAATGTGTTCTGGGGTGAATAGATAGTTCAGATAGATAGGTTGGACTGTCAAGTGAATGAACGCAAGGACTAGCACTATAAATTTTATCCCTATAGAACTGCACCATTTGTCTACGTTAAATAAGAGAATTAAACATCAGATGACCCATGTGTCAGCTAGTTGATTTAGTGTCCGGTTTCAATGATCTAGGCTGCCTATGCGATGGGTCACACCCTTGATGGGTGATACCCAAAAGGTCTTCAAAGGCTGGAATTTGGAACAATGCGCTAAGATGTTCAACGTCAAAATACTCAGGTGAGCAGCCATGTAGGAGGTACAAGTGGTAGTTTTTGTGTTATTTTTTCACCGATAGATGAGTAAAAGTGATAGTTACGACATATAAAACTTTTCTAGTTATTCATTCATTTTTCTATGTCCCATGATATGTGAAAACGGCCCTATTTTTAGGCCAAAATTAATAATGCATCCCACCTGATTGAAAGATTTGATCAGATATGTGGAATTAGTACACTTCTAAATTTTGAATTATTAATATATCGAGACAAAAAGTTCGACATCTAACCCCTTAATATATCGAGAGTATAGTTTATCCATCGACGAGCTATTTAGGAGCAGTAGGTAGCCAACAACCATGCTCTCCAAACTTCCAAATTATCCTTATCTTAGGTCAAATGCTTTTTTAATTTCTTTTAAATATTCAATGTTGAGTGATTTTGAAAAACTAATTACCTGAGAAAAAAAAAAATGTTTCCTAGCATAATTATGCATACATTGTTAGTTGAGAAAGTAAATCATGCAATTAGATGGGCGTAGAACCCACCATGGGTTGGGCATTCAACCACACAAATCCTCTAAATTCACGAGCGTCCATCTGATGAATGTTCATAATCTAACTAATGGAATGAACTTCACCAAAAGTGAAAAGAGAACTCTAGAATCTAATCTCGCATCCATTACGGTGGGTACACGCAACCTATCGTTTTCCTTGGTACTCTTCAATAACCAGAAGTATAAAGAATAGCTACTCCGGGTAAGGGGTAAGCTTATTCTAAAATGTGGTGTGTAGGGCCCATACTAGCACAGGGACAACATGTTTTCTGTCAAAAAGGTGTGGCTCTTCAAGTTATCCCTGAATTCCAAAAATGAACAGATCCAAAGTGCAATGGAGCTGCATTAGACGTATCAGTGAGATGGTGACACCCACCATCAAAACCTTTTGAATTGCTTGTAAAGCTTCTTTGTCTTTTGTATATGTCATCCCTCCATTTATATGACGCGTCACACCATGGCTAAAAGGAACCCAAAAAGAAGTTGCGTGGTTCACGTGATCCACATATACATCACAATTATGCATGATTTGGTAGCCAGATATTCGCCACAATCTCATATAATTTAGAGGTCATTCACACATCACTTATTCACACGATTAAAGGCCAAAAATACAATAAAAATCCATACAAGTAAGATGTCACACAAGTGTTACAATTCCACATATATATATAAGTGGGCAACATCGTATCACAAATTCACATGGTTAGGTGGGCCACACTATATCACAAAATCACTTGGTTAGGTAGGACCCACTGTCCAATGGACAATGTAAGCCAATCATAACATTAAGGTGGGTCCATTGTCCAGTAAACAGCGCAGATGTCAAGTATACCCACAGCATATCCCACTATCCCCTGGACAGTAGGGATAATGTATACACATCAAGCTGGGTCCCACTGTAACGATTATGTGCCAATCCATACTATCCAAAAGCTCATTACATGTATGGAATCTACTCCATCCATCAGGTGCTTCACCCCCTTACTTAGATTTGATCCAAAAATCAAGATGGTTCAACACTTGGGTGGGCCACGCTGTAGAATTATACCTATAAAAAAAAAATCTAAATTTTCATGGTATGGATCAACTCGAGTTTTGGAATAGCTTGATTTTTGGGTAATTCTTTTATCCTGACAAGGCACATCAAATGAATAGATTGGGTCCTTACTCTTACTCCAGTGGTAGACTCTCAGGAGTTTCAACACCTGGTCAAGCGTTCGAGCACTCATAGGAGGGGAAATCCTACTAAAGTGTGAGTGTGTGGGGTGTGCATGCGCGTCAAAAAACAATAATAATAAAATTTTAAAAATTTAAAAAAAAAAAAAATGAATAGATCGGATGACATATAAACTATAGTTCTTATAGAAAACTAATGGGCAGCGTTGTCTCCAAACTTTTATCCTTGGGTGTGCCCTACCTAATTTCTAGACTATCATGATTTCTGGGTTCTGAGGTCAACATGAGGCAGCATCCCTGATGGATGGATGGATCTCATGAAAGTTCTACTCACATATTCTCTTAGTGCACTAAATACCTAGATTAGGCTCATTCCAAACTCAGGTGGGCCCTTGGATGTAAGTTGGTGCCTCACAAGCACTGTGGAAGTGGGCCAATAGGTCAGTTTCTTTTAATCATCCATTTTAAACGACTGTGTCCCACTCAATGTTGCAAATTTTGGCATATGTGTCAATTTGTTTTAGCAGTCCATTTTTTTTAACATATAACGGCAATTTAATGTTTTAAAAATTGGACAGGAGGCTGAAATTTCACTGTCATATTATTTTATATTATTTAGTTTGAGTTTAATTGTCGTTCCTTGGTTGAGGTCAAGTAATAATAACAAGAATATTTGTAGTGGACCATCTACTCCTTTTGTACCCTTCCAGAACTTAGGCAAGTGAAATGTCTACTTCCAAGCCAGACGGACCCACAGGTCCATTTTATTTAAACAATAGGCCCACCACATGGGCTTTTTTTTGTTAATTTTTTTTCTTTTGTAATCAAAGGTATAATAGTCATAATCAACCTGGTAGAAGCGTAAGTACTACGGTGGGCCCTACACAATACTAATGGTGGGTGATCTGGCATTTTGAGCTGAAAATGAGGCGGTGTACCTGGTCGATCGACACGTCGAATCACATGAAATTCTCCTGGCGTGGCTCTTGATGCACCGGCGAACCCACAGATCTTGTTGTCATTCTATTAAATGCTCGTAAAAAGGTCGCCGATCATTTAGCAACTACCAACTGCTCAGTTACAATGCCTTCGCTGCAAGGACGCGGATTGGATACTATTCCGGTCCCTAGCACAGAGGCTTTGAGGGGTCACCGTGATGTATGGGTTTCATCGACACCGTCCATCCATTTTTCCATATCATTTTAGGGAAATTCACTGAAAAAGAGACATATCGAAGGCTCAACTGGACCACACAATGGGGATTAAACACTTACTGTTGAAAACATTCTTGGGGGCCACAGAAGTTTTAGATCAGGCTGATATTTGATATTTGCGTTTACCTCAGGTCCATGTGACCTTATGAACAGGTTGGATGGAAATTAACCATCATGGCGAGTTCTAGAAAGGTTTCAACGGTGAGCGTCATTATCACTGCTGCTTCATGTGGTGTCGTCCACTTCAGCCTTGGATCTGCCACATTTGGGGTTTAGAATCCAAAATGATATGGAAAAATGGATGGACGGTGTGGATAAAACTCATACATCACGTTGGACACTCTGTTCCTAGCTAGGGACCGGCGGGGTTGTACCCAATCCGTGTTCACGCTGCAAATCCAGCTAACCAGCATGACAGCTCGGCATTCAAGGATTAGTAGCTACGGTTTTCGGCCATAGTAGATAAGTTCATTATGGATTGATGACCGACTAACCATGAGATTTTTGTTAAAGCTTATGCACTCGATGGGGCACCATACAGCTAGAATAAGATGATCTGGATCGTTGGTCTTCTTGGCAATAGCGTGGTTGGGTGACCATCCAGTGAAGATATGCTAAGAATATGATCGTTACCATTAATTGATGGTATGCAAGTCAGAATCCTACGGCAAGGTGAAGAATCAATCTTCTTTATCCTCAAGTCAATGAGATTTTTTTCATTTTTTATTTTTTTTGAATCATTTGTTGCCAATGCAAGGCAGTTCTCTGCAAATGGATGGCCCCGATCATCCAATATAGGCTACATGCATTACCACCATGAAAATTTTCTTGATGCATGTATACCAATCATCATAGTCCGTCAGAGTATAATGACTCCCCCGAAACATATGCACGACACGAGTGGCTTTTTTTGGTCACCATCAGCCTTTAATTGGCACCTGCCATCACAATCTTCTTTCAAATCCTTGCTAGCAGTGCTCTGAGCTAGAGGCTCACCATATGGCAATCCAGACCGTTCATCTAAAAGTCCCCACGGCAGATGGCTCAACTAGACATAATTCTCATTCATCGGAGAAATCTATCATCCATAAACTGGGACTTAGTAACAACGGTCAAGGAAAAAAATTTCTAGTCATATTCGCATGAACAATGATGATCACCCATCAGGGAAATGCTATCCATGTCGAGCTACTGGATGAACGGCCTGGATTGTTGCGCGGTAGAATAGAAAGGGAGAGCAGATCCGAACATTAACAATGAGACCTTTTAAATCAATGGTTTGATCCAATTTCCGGTGCAACTAGCATCGGGACTGTTGGTACCAGCATCGCCAATCTATACCATCCATTAGATTCAGTCCACTCATCATCCACTGGTTTGAAGTAAAATCACAGAAAATCTGATGGTCCAAAATATCTACAACTGGCCTATCTACAAACAATCTTGTCCATCCAATTTTGCATGGTTCAAATCTACTCGCATGAGATATTTAAGGCCGTCTACAAAAATGTCAAAGAGTGCACTGAATGCGGTGGATGGTTCACATCGGTTATAAGGATGTCAAGTAAGCCTAGATGCATTTAGGTGCATGCAAAACTAGGAGGTTGTGGCCCACACAAATTAGTCTTATTCATTTTGACAGTGACATCCTGATATGAGGTGGCTTGATGTATGTAAAGAGTATCCACATTGTTTGGTCAATCCAATCTAACACGGGGCTATATGTGTGCGTAAGGGTTTAGATTTAATTCACGTCTATAAATAAGATGCATGGCCTACCAGGTCTACTCGGCTCAAGAATTAATTGAATTATTGGTGTCTCCTTCTTCAAGATAAATAGATTAGAGATTTGGATCAAAGATCTACAGTTCTTTCAGCCACAAATATTATACTTCATTAGGTGATTTTGTGGAAGTAAATGAGTCTAATCCTCTCAAATGAGTTCTTTTTACTTAATGAAAATGGACATGAGTTTACAAACTTAAGAACTTGCTTTTTCAACTTAATTTGTAATTATAGTTCAACAAAAATAATAGAAGAAGAATAAGCTGAAAGTGTAGTTTTATTAATGATTTTTACAATAATGACACACATAATTGACTTGAGGGATGACAATAAATGAATGGGACTGAGTTTCGTAGGAGGACGGTCGTGATGTACGGTGTAGCCATATGTCCATTGCTCGATCGGAATTAGGCATTGTGGCGAAACAACTAATAAAGGATGAATCTTCAACAATCTATTCATTACTCAATCAAAACTAGGCTTCATTGTGAGATAGTTGATGAGGTGACAACATGTTCGTGCTCTTGGTGAGAATCAAGCATGTGGCAAGCGGTCATGAATCGATTATCCGTTCATCGTCTAGCGAAGACCGGCAGAATTACTTAGCATATAGCAAGAAAGCCTTGTAGTCTTTCGTTCAAAACTGATTGATCTTCCTTGCGATCCATTCGAATGCCATGGATGAAAGCTAAAGGAATAAAGTAAAAAGTAAAACAAACTACGGGTAGCATACTATGAGCATAGATGAGGTTAAACTTAAATAAATAAAAAATAAACATCTACGCTGATTGGGAAAATAAAATTATGCTTTATTGTAATGGCATTTGGCCTAGAGCTCTTCGCCAATAGTTACTTTTTATAGGCTTTTGAGAGAGTAGTCTTAGGAAGCCTTGTTCCATCCAGAAGAATTTGTTCAAATGCAAAATTTTAATAGGCTCATAAGAAACCTATGGGAGGCAAGAAAAGTATGCAAGAAGTAAACGGAAATGTAATCTTTGAGGGGGGGGGGGGGAGGGGTGCAGGGACAAACGTACACCTTCTCCTATCCCTAATAGGTTGTTAAACGTATACTCACTGGCACCTTTTATTAATAGGCGAAAAAGTTGTTACTTGCTTGTGGCATTTTTGCTCAAAGACTTTCAATCGACAGATAAATTGCCATTCTAATGAGATAGGAAGCCGAGGAGGAGGATCCATGTTTCTTTCCTCTTCAAGATCACCATGAAATGAAGGTATGCATTCATCAACATTGAGGTAGAGTAGTCTTTAACATTGTGGAGGATCTATATGTTTGGCTGTGCGAATCTCACTGATTCTCCCATGTAAGGGTATCTTATCGTGTATAGTCATGTGTACGGGAGAGACTCGCGTGCATTAACAAAAATCCTGACATCTTTGGACTCCTACGTTGAGAAGGTATTTGAGTCCTTATTTCACTTTTTACAAGGCTTTGGTTTGTGTTACTTTTTACACGTAGACATCTCATTTGATGCTGAGAAAAAGTGTCTTTCTTTAATGAGATTTTTGAGTACTCTTGAATCATCATGTTGAGCTTGATCTACACCACACATCACGTGGCTGCCACACGATGTCTCCTAAAGCCTTTAATCTTGGTGTGAATAGAATTTTACCTATTATTAGACGCGTAGTGCCCAAGTGAGATCTCATTAGTCCAAGCAAGTGTACCAAAAATAGATATATACACAAATAGTCTAATTTACCTCAACATCCTATTGTTGTTATGATGCAGGGGGAAGAGCATCATACAGTTGTATCTCGTTTCTTTCAACGGAAAATTTCAAAATAACATAAATACCCCAAGTTGAAAGGCTCTCTTTTCTCAAAAATGTTTCTTGTTTAGGATCATCCCTACCATGAAAAGGTTGGGCTCGCCATGCAAATCACATGGGACAAAAAATGAGGCCAACCTACCCATCACTTGAGCCACTTTTTTGGAATTGATGGACAATGGATGGTCTGACTCAATATACAGATGTGGCCCACGTAATGAGTGGATTAGCTTGATTTTCCAGGAAGGCCATCTTCATGGTAGACCCTACCTTTTACATCGCACGGATGTTTTAAGGCAAGTGCCACATTAATGGAAAAGATGATGCGGTTCCACACAAGTTGTGGCATACTTCTCTATGGATCATCAGTTCCCTAACTAATCCAGCCCACACGTGGTGTACCTTTAGGAAAATCAGGACCGTGGAAACGACAAGACTCATTTCAGATTAAGCAAGTTCCAAAAGTCGTTCATATCGAAGAATCCTAACCATTAAATCAGTGGCTAAAATCAAGATCCAAATTCGACTGGCAAAATTAGATGTGGGGTGATGTGATTCTTGGGCTAAAATCCAACAACAATGAGGTCCAGATCAGGATCTGCATACATAGATGATCACGTGTACGGTGGGTAACTAACTACCATTTTAAAAGGAGATCATGTGAATCACTCAGCTATGAGAAATCATGTGATACGTGGAGCTGAAAGTGGAAAATGAAGTGGATTTAGATGTCATCTTTGATAACCTAAATAGCCTCTGGTGAGTGAGTTGCAGGATCTGCAAGCTTGTAATATGGCCAGAAAGAGCAACGTAATCGTTCAATAGAGTGGGCCAGATCTCTTTTAGCATTTTAGCATTATTTTCTAGAAATATTGATCTGAATCAATACAGACATTTCCAGTCGGTCCTACGTTCCACATGTATAGATTATCCGATCCAACGATGAAGATTGCTTGGTATTAAAATCAGACTAATATACTCATTAAGTGGATCATATCTATACACTGAAATAAATCCATTGCGTATCCCTATATCTTTTTGTGGCCCACACAACTAATCATACATATTAAACTTGTATGTATGGCTCTGATGATGAGAACTATTTATTATTTTTTAAAAGGTAACACGTAGGTGGTGGGCCTCTTTAATAAATGAGCACATCTTTGACATGTACTACGGAACTTGATATTACGGGGTCTCTCATGAAAAGTATTCCATGTAGCGGTGTACATGAACTGCTCTAGCTCTGTTGGCTTGTTTGACTCGACTCAAAAAAGCTCAAATCGACTTGACTCGATCCTGAGTTCAAATTGAGTCGAGCTAATTTTTGGAGCTTGAAGCCGAGTTCAAGCTTGCCCCAGCTTGACTTGACTCGGATCGAATCCAGCTCGAACTCGGCTCGACTCAGTGCAAGGATATATATATATATATCCTTTATAATAAAAAATCCCTACTATTCTAATCCATTTCCCTTACCCGCACGACTAGCGCCCCTAAACCCTAACACATTTCCCTTGCTGCCCAGCGCTCCTAATCTCTACTCCTCGTTTTCCTCCCTCTCTCACTCTCTCTCTCTAGTCTCTCCCTCCTCTCCGGCTCACCCTGTCTAGCACGCCCCTAATCTTCTTTTCGAGTTTTGATTTTCTAGACAATGGATGGAGAGAGAGAGAGAGAGAGAGAGAGAGAGAGAGAGAGAGAGAGTTGTTAGAAACGAAAGAGACTTCTCCCAGCGAGATTTACAGATGGAAGGAACCAAGCTCAGCTAGAAGATTTCATCCCTAATCTTACAAATCTTGTTCTTCTCGATGATCTTCACAGCATCAGCTAGAAGATTCCGCTTTGAAACGCTCGTGCAAGGAACCAAGCTCTGCAAGATCAAGAGGTTTGTGCCTTTCTTGTTGTACCAGAAATCAATGGATTTTGAAGGTGCAGTCTAGGTGTTTGTGGAAATGCCTCAATGGTGAACTCGGCTCGATCTTGGCTCAAACTCAGTCCAAGCTGCTCGAAGCTGCTAATCGAACCGAGCTGAGCTAGCTAATCAGGCTCAAGGACTAAGCCGAGCCAAGTTCAAGCTGAGGTCAACCAGTGGCCAAGCCGAATTGAGCTGAGGCCAGCTTGACTCGGTTCGACTCAATGTACACCCCTAATTACATGTAAATAAAGAAAGTTTCTTACTATTTAATGTACGACTAGTTAGATTAATTTAAAATGTTTAATTAATTATAAGAGCAGTTCTTTTTTATATTTTTTATATTTTTATTAAGAATTAAGAAAATTTTATTATACAAAAAACATAAATTTTACATTCTAGTATCTTTTTTAGAAAGATTAATAATTATCAATGAATTTTGGGGGTGGATAGTGTTACCTAGGCTTGATGTTTGGACCGCATAATTAAATTTGTGTGTGTCATCTAATGGTTGGAGTAGACTTCATATAATTGTTGTAATGGGCCTTATAAAAATCAAGTGTGGACGTCTTTTTTTCATTTGTTTCCTTAGATGAGGCCCACTCGAGTGAATCCTCAAATATACTTCAAAGTAGGCCCAAAAAGTCATCGGTGGTGTCTCTCAATTTTTTTAAAATTTTTTTAATTTTTTAGGTTAGCTTGTTAGCACACAACCCACTGTCAGCCAACCTCACTGGGGAATCGATGTCATGACCTCTATGTTGAAAGGAGGTATCTTCACTCAGCCTGCCACTTGTGCTATGGATCATGGTGTGTGTCCCTCTCAAATTTAAAGGAACAGTGTCGCATGCCCATTCATGAATATTTATAAGCCCAATATGATGTTTATGATGTTTAGGTGAAATCTACTCCATTCATTAGATTGTACCCCGTTAGCCTTAGAGATAATAATAATAATAATAGTAGCAGTAGTGGTGGTGGTGGTGGTGACAGGAGTAGTAAGCATGTATATTACTCTCATAGACCCACCAAAGAAAAAGTTGAGAGAGACGTCCACCCTTTTTACTATGCTCATCTCAATTATTATGTAAATCTATTCTAACAATTAGATTGCCCAAAAATCTCCTAAAATTTTCCAGCGACTAATTTTAAGATGTTTAACAATACCATTTTTCAACATCCATTCCTAACCGTCTATTTGTAAGCCATTAATCCGATGGAGAAGCTCGTTCTCCAGAGGAGATTTTTAAGACGTCCCCCATCAATAGTGAGTCAAAACGTTCCAATAGTCTTGATCATCTGTCCATGGCCCCAGTTGTGATAGTTGAAAACTCGTGTATTCCAGTCATCGACAGGCCACTTTCTCCCAAACAACCTTCTTCCCAAGCACATTAATGAACGACTAACCTTTCTGAAGTCCTCCACGACGTGGATATGTATACACGTGCCATCGACCCATATCACTGCATCTCAATTCCGCGTGCATCCCACCGGAATCGAACTGCGTGAACGTGGGGTTCACAATATATCCAGTCCGTCCATTCTTTGGCCGGCTCATTTTAGGACATTGGTTCAAATATGAGCGAAATTTATAACTAAAGGCCACACCCATAACTAGCAAAAAAAAAAAAAAAATTTCCTTTTTAAACTTTATGTTTTTTTACAGAAAAAGTTGGTAGAAATGACTTGACGTTTAAAATTAAAAAAGATTATAGGAGATTGGCCAACAAAAATTTACAATTTTTTTTTTTTTACATTAAACGTGTTTTTAATTTTTGTTATTTACATTTTGTTCAAGAAAATTTTTTGGGGTCGATTTAAAAGTTGAAATTTAGATCAGAAAGACCAATTTATAAGCAAAATAGCAAAGAATCATATTAACCCAATAATTTAATTACTTACGAATGTGGAGATTTTAAGTGTTTTAATTAATGGTTTTTTAACATTAACCTTAATTAAATATAATACACACATATATGCATAGCCATTTTTCATCCATTTGTTTAATTGAGAATGTTTTAAACTATCTTTTTGTTCTTGTATTTTTGATATATTACTAATGAAATTTTTACTATCGTTCTAAGGATCTGGACAGCATGATACCTGAATTTGTGACTTTTTTTTTTTTTTTCGGCCATGTGGTATTTTGCTAACTACAGCTACAAAACAAAAAAGAAAACGTAGGGATTAAAAGCCCACTTTTAAAACCTTCTGGGTGGCCACAGAAGCTTTGGATAGGATTGATATTTGTGTTTTTAATTAATCTACTTTTGAGTAACTTTTTGAGCGGGCTAAATGGCATATAAACATCAAGAGGAGCCCAAAAAGGTTTCAGGGGTGGTACTTCCCATACCCATTATTTCCCATGGAGCAAACTATTTTAGTCTTGAACTTACGTTACAGTTGAAATTTGGAGAAACGGATGAACATAGTGAATATAGCACCTACATCACGGTGGGCCCACAAAGCTTGGAGTTTGAAGGGAAGTATACTGTGTATTATATTATATTATATTATATTATATTTTTATTTTTATTTTTTTGAAAAGAAAAGAGCACTTGAAGTTGTAAGGATTACAAATGTTAAATTTTATCTCTATTAAATTTTAATATTTTGACCAACTTTTTACATGTTTAGATATGAATAATACAATCATAATTATTATAGTGATTAACTTTTAAATTATTAAAATGTCCTATGAATAGGAAAATATACTTAGTCTTCTGTTTCGACAGGAGATTTTCAATAAAATATAATATAATATTTGTAGTCACTATTCAATCTTTTATGTTTCTCCTTTTGCATAAGCAATTGACCATCGCATTATTATCAAACATTATAAATGTTTAATGATTGCTCTTTTATATTTTTTTATTATTAAAAATGGTAATTCAAACACTCCATGAAGTGGCGTCCTTGCCACGCGACCCTCTTCCGCATAAGGTGGACATTTTCTCGGGGTCGTGAATGTCGCACGTGTACCTCAATCCAGACCGCACCATAAGTGCCCTTGTCAATCGAAGACAGTAAATAAAATAATAATAAATAAACATTGGATAAAGTAAATCTCTATCATCCATTAGGAGGATTTGAAGTGGATGGTTCAAAGTCAATATTTGAGAGTCCACGTTATACAATCAGACGGTTAAGATTATTCCGTGGTGTTTCGGTGTGGCTCTTTCCCAACGAGGCCCACGATCTGCAAGACGTGATCATTCCATGCAATACATGACATGTGAATGGCCCATCCTGCCAAGATAGCCTGAAATGGAGATTCCCGGAATCCTCTGTAACACTGGAAAGCCCATTTTAAGCCGTTCATGAAACACCGGGTGGTAGACTCCCAGGAGTTTCAACACCGGGTAAGGGTTCGAGTACCCACCAGTGGTGAAATCCCACGGCGTGCGTGTGTGGGGGTGTATGTGTGCGTATGTAAGCGTGTGTGTGTGTGTGGGGTGTGTAAAAAAAAAAAGCCGTGTGTGAAACCAAAAACAGTCTGTGGTCAAAATACATTCTTTCTATCAGGTTTTATCCTTGATGTTTGTTTACGGTGTAAAAATCATCTAAATACACATCTCTTAGATGGGCCACACCACATGGAACGATGGGAATGGGATGCCAACCATAGATTTGTATGCAGAGGCAGTCATATATCTTTCATCAAACTCGTTGATCCACTGTAACTCACCGAGATGAAGAGAAGATGCAAAATTCAGCCTGATATAAAATTTTAGGTGGGCCACACCATGTGAACTTTGTAAAGCCGTTTTGGGATTACGTGGACGGAGTGGATTTTACATATACAACATGAACTCCACGGAGAAATTATATACTTAGCATAACTTAATTCAAATTAAATAATCTAAACCATGGGATGCAGTATTAACCCATCATCTGGAGATCATAATAATCGAACAATCCTAACCGCTGATTCTTAGACACGTGGACTCACACGGATACTGCCGTAAATGAGTACTCAAGAGACCGTGTATTTTATAAGAGGAAAATTGGGATCCACATTGATGTTTATATCCCATCCAAGCCGTTTATAAGGTCATTCCCACTTTTAGATGAAGGGATATCACAAAAAGAAAATTAAATAATAATAATAAATTAGCCTATACAAAGGTTTTGTGACATCACGAATATTTCAATGGTGGTCATTAAATCCTCACTGTTTCCTCTCGTGTGGCACACTCAAGTTTTTTATCCAACCCATTTTTGGTGGCATATTCTAAAATGATCTCGTAAAATGTATGGACGGGGTGGATTTATCCCTAACATCACGGTGGGCCCCACATAGCATCCCAGCTAGCAGGAAACCCACGTCCCTCTCGGAGGGATCACCACGTGTAGTGCCAACGTGGAGAAGGCCTTAGACTCCTTTGGCTCTGAATGCATTTAAAAACTGGTGGAGATTAGTTACCAAAAATAAATTAAATTAAAAATGGTGGAGACTTTTACTCCATGTACATGACACCATCGTTCGACAACCCAGATTTCGATTCGACTCCGACTCGGACTGTTATCGGTTGGGGCTGACTCGGAACTCGGCGGGTTAACCAGGCGGGTCAAGAATTTAATCTTTAGTCTTATATTTATTATAAAATTCATGATTAATCAAAAAATTAAAAATGATCACGTACACCCAATAGTAAATCATATGCTATGATCTTTAAATTGGTGATATTTTGAAATATAGGCCATTCTAGTGAGGCCCACCAGATGGACGGTCCCCATAAACGCATCAACCTGCCAACTGTAATAGATGTCTCGATCATATTTTGGTCCTCCTCCACGCTCTACGTGTAACATGCCTAAAAGGAAAGACCCCAACAAAAAAGGTTTTTTATATTCCAGCAGCCGGTGTTCGTCAATACACAGGCACTCAGGAATTGTATACGGGGCATAGATTATCAAATATCAAATAATCTAAATTTTTGGAACCAATGTGAATAAGTCATCAATTAAAATTCTAACTTATTAAACTATTTTAATCTTTGGTTAATTGACATTTTAGTTGCGTTTATCCTATCAGTCATTTTCATCTCAATCGTGCAGTCCATGTGCAATGTTCTTGCAGTCTTGTTATTAAATAATCTTCGATATTTCCTGATAATCCATCCAAAAAGGGATCCGAATTTGGACGATTAAATTTGAGTAAGTATCATGCCAAATGCATAAAATATTAGTGACGGTGTATCAACAATCCCACTCTGCCAGGTAACAAAGGGTACGTGTGTCTGATCTTGTCCCCGAAATGTTTATTTTCAATCCAACCCGTCGATAAGGTCACAAAAATATCGATGAAGGGACCAAACAAATATAAGCTTCATCTAAAACTTTTGTGGCCCACAGGTAACTTTTAATGGTAAATCACCAATGTTTCCTGTAGTGTGGTCTACCTCAGATCTTGGATTTGCTTCACTTTTGAAACCACAGTCTAACATGATCTATCATGACGGATGGACAGCGTGGATGTATAACACATTCATCAAGATGGGCCCATAGTCTGGGATCCACCAACCTCCGTGGATCCGGGGATTTACCGAACCCGATCCTATCTCTCACAGCGCAGCGCATGTGATCCAATCAGCTCACCTGATGATGGGAGTGGGGCCCCAACGCGTACAGACGTCTTTCCTGAGAAAAAGTCCACTCGGCCCATATGACCATCTGTTGGATCCCTTGTAAGGTTGGACGTGTCCTCCGGGTATGTTCTGCCCAACACATACCGTATCGGCTCCAAACAACCCGATACAACGCGATACGACGCGGTATAGGAGGTCGGCGATGATCCCTTGTGTACAAAGTAGGGCGTGTTTGGGCGGTGGGATTAGAAGGGATTAAGTCAGATGGGATTAAAAAATATAATTATTAGCCATGGCAAGGATTGTTCCCTGTTGCCATGGGATAAGATTAATTTCATGCTTTGTTAATAATACGATGGTACATTGAATGGATATATCCACTATCATTTAAAATTACTAAGTATAACACACGTGTTATATCTAAACTATTTATTTGTTTTGTAACATCATTTTATGGCATGAGCCTAAAAATGAGGTAGATCCAAAACTTATGTGGCCCCAAAGAATTTTTCAACGGCAAGCATTCAATCCCCGTTTCTTTCTATGGTGGGGTTCACTTGAGCTTTAGATTTACTTGATTTTTTAGCCCATGCTCTAAAATAATCTTGAAAAATGGGTGAACTGTGTGGATATAGCCTACACATCATGGTGAGACCTACAAAACTTGTTAATATTGAGTGAAATTGGCATGGGACCAATGCAATTCCATCCGATCTAATTCCAGGCTTTTCCTTTCTTCCCAAATATAGAGTGGAATTGGCATAGGACCAGATGCAATTCCATCCTACCTAATCCCTTCTAATCTCTCTACCCAAATAGACCCGACGGATTTGGATGGAAAATAAGCATTTCAGTCGGCAATTAGGTGGGCCCTAGGAAATTTTTAGTGGTGGGCATTCAATCCTCACTTTTTCTCATGATATGGTCCACTTTAGTTCATGGAATGGAATAGTATTGAATTGTATTATATGTAAATAACATCATTATTGCTTAATAATTACATGTCTGAAATACTATAGTATAATAGTCATCCAATCTTATATTTGAGACAAAAACTTTGCTATGAAAAAATAGAGTATTAAGCAAAACCATATTTGGTGGATCATGGAATTGTAATTAACGGATCAAATTCACAATGTTGATCACCTGTATACATATATATTCAGAATGGGTCATTACTCTTACCTGGGTGGTAGACTCTATGGAGTTTCAACACCGGGTCAAGGGTTCGAGTACCCACCCGTGGTGAAATCCCACGGCTTGCGTGTGTCAAAGTGCATGTTGAGTGTGTGTGCGTGTGTAAATAAAAAATAAATAAATAAATAAAACAGAACATCGCATGTAAATAATGTATATGAATGGATGGCATGGATAAACACATGCATCAATGTGAGGCCCACATGTGTAATGGATTTCAAAATCCACTAAAATATTGCATGGGACCAAATGGGGCACACTATTTGGACGGTTCGGATTTTAGGTTCATCTGACATGTACGGTGAGGATTTTATACCCGGACACCAAAGCTCTGTGGTACCAATTGAAATGTCTGTGTGACATCGACCCTGTACGTCAATTTTACTACATTAAGTAGTAAATAAATAAATTTATAAGTCTAAATGACCTGCACCACAGGACATGAATTGGACACCTGACCTTGAATCTGTTTTTTAAGCCTATCTTTGTGTTACACAAGTTGCACTCAACTGGCATAGTTATGTCAGAATCCAAATACGTTTTACCACGTATCTCTGCGTCGTGTAGCACAGGTTGCACCCATCTGGCGTTGTTATGTCAGAATCCAAATACGTTTCACCACGTCTCTCTTCGTCGGAGCTTGCCAACGGGGACGAGAAGCAGAGATTTATTATTTATTATTATTTTTTGCTCCGGGAGTGTACGAGACTTGATGGTCAGGCACTCGGAAATTCATGCGCTCTCAGTTTTTCGTGCGCCATTCCGTACTTCTAATTTTCTCGACCATTTAACGGTGCGAGACAAAAAATGAGGTATATCCAAATCTCACGTGGACCACGATACAAAACAGTGTTGAATGAACTTCGACCGTTAAAAACTTTTTGGAGGTTATAAAAGTTTTGGATAAGCTAATATTTGTTTTTTCCCTCATCTGGATATGTATGACCTAATCAACGGATTGGATGTCAAATAAACAGTACAGTGGGCCTCCGGAGGATTTTAACGGTGGATATCCAATCACTATTGTTTTCCTGTAGTGTGGTCCACCTGAAATTTATATCCCTTTCTTTTTTGGCATAACCCCCTGAAATGATCTGTAAAATTGGATTAACGGAATGGATGAGTACCGACCACCAGCCACCAGGCTGGTGGCAGGGGATTAGCCAATCCGTTTCCCAAAAAATCTATTAGAATCCAGACAAATTTCACCACGTGTCTCTGCATCCACGCTTGCTAAGATCGTGGGAAGCAGAGTTTTTTGTATTCCGGGTGTGTATGAAACTTGATAGTCAGGCACTCAGAAATTCTACCACTAGATTCTAAAAGTCCTTGTCACCGTCGCCCATTTGGATTAGTTGAACAATCTTAGCCTGTGATTTGTGGCCACTTATTTAAACAGAACTATTTGATACTTTTCATTTTTAGCCGTCCCTTAGTACCTGTTTGATTTTTCAATTCCTTTATTAGTAGGTTATAAATCAGTAATAGTTACTCTTTGAGCTTGTTCGAAATATGAGAGTATTTTAACCCCGAAAACTGATTCAAAAGTATTAACTCAAATTTTTGAGCCCACCAAGATATATGTTGCATATCTATGCCATCCATCCATTCTACTAAAACATCTTGGGGCATGAGCCAAAAACCGAGATATATCCAAAGCTCAAGCGGCTCACACCAAAGGAAACAGTGGCCTTAAAGCATTTATTGTTAAAAATTATTTTCCTTACCAGCTCACATTAATGCTTATTTGTCATCTAACCCATTTACAAGTTCATAGATACAAATAAAGGAAAACACAAATTCCACACTTATTCAAAATTTTTATAGGGCTCACTAAGCTTCTAACAGTATGTATTCAACTCCTATTGTTTCCTATGTTGTGGTCTACTTGAGCTTTAGATCTACCTCATTTTAAGCTTGTACCCTCAAATTAGTCCACAAAATGGATAGACGGTGTACATAAGCAGCATACATCACACTTCGCCCCACATTTATTTTACACGTCTGCCATTTTAGTGTTCAAAAAGCATATGTCAATCTCACCATTGAGAACAATGTAGTAATTATTTAGGTAAGTAATTATTACCTATTCACAATATATTTACTTGAAAAATCAAACAAGCCATAGTGCCCGTTTGAGTGCATTTAAGTGCATTTTAACTCTTAAAGTCATTTGACAATATGTATTTAAAATTAATGAGATGGAAGGTAAATGATATACATAACTTTGATATGTTTTGAATCTCACCATTTTGCTACAATTTTAGTATAATTACAATGAAATTCTTTTTTCATTTTAATCTTTGCTCTATTTTTTTAAGGTAGGAGAGCCATATAGGTATAGCAAATGTGTCAATAGACAATTAATCTATTGCATACCTGTCATGGTGGTGATATACAAACAATCTAATTATTAGTTGCATTACCAAAATCATAACAATAGAATGATACGAGATGTCTAAACATTGGCATATAAATCAATAGTTAAAAAACATAGGTGAGTGACTCGTTTGTAATCTTTATACCCGTAGTCTACCCAAGACTTAGAATTTGGAGGTATATATCTCAATGGGCTCATTATGATCATTCAATCAAATATATACTTCAATTTAGAATATTAAAGTTGTTTTACTAATCAAATTTGGATTCTTCTAAATATGCTACGGAACTGTAACGCATTTCTATTTTTCAATTTCGGTGCATTCTAAATATAACAATACAACTAAGCATTCGAATTTACCTTGATCAATGTATAATTGTGATTTGGATTTGAATACATTCCAGACACAAACTTCCAAGCAAATTAACCCTTAATGACATGGATTCAATGAAACTATAAAAGGTGGAATTTAATTAGGTCACGTGTCATTGTAAAAGATAAAGACAGTAGAACATGTTTAAAAGTAGTTCGCTCAAATGTTTACTTGGCTACAGGCTCCTCTATAATAGAGGCACTTGACCAAATCAAATCTCACTATGATAGGAACCATAGTGCCCATGCTTTTATAAATCCACTAACTCGGCATCAATTTCTTAAAGGTCCACCAATCCAATAATATGATAATAAACTAATATAGATTTTAGTTTATAATAGCTGACCAAACAGTTTCCAAAATGATTATGGATTATCTTGGGTTGATAAAAAAAAGGAGTTTAGAGATCGAGAAAGACCTTGCGCATGAAATTCAAGGGAGGCGGAAGAAATGGAGATGTGCTTTTGAATTTAAAATAGAAAAATCAATATACCACTTAAATTAAAAGAAATTTTCTATAAAATAACTAATTAAATTAATAATATTTGTGGGAACTTTGAGCAGTTAAGAACCAACATGTTAAGAGCGAGTTGGAATGTGGACGTTGAGATTAATGCGTAGGAACATAAGGTACAGATTAAAGGAGATGCCAGAGAAAGCCGGTGAATGAAGTGAAGTCGGAGGTATTCCTATGTTTGGTTGTCGAACATGTACGGATGATGGACGTGTTGGGCTTTCAACTTTCCGTTTGCTGTCGTCTAGCGCATTATTAAAGTCTGTGAATGATCGATCACACGTGTCAGTAGATGATCTGCCTTTCATCGAGTGGGATCCGCGATTTTTCGCTGGGCCGCCATCGTTTTTCTAAGTACAAGTGCGGAGAATGTCAGAGCTGGGCCCACAGTTTGCAGGACGCGTATCAGATTTGACAGGTTAAGCAGGAGATTCCTACTGAAGTGACGTCACTAACTTATGTAACTCACCTGACGTATGGTTTGTATCCGCACCGTTCACACATTTGAAGAATTCATTTTAGGGTATTATTCAAGCAAGGAGTCAGATCCAAAGCTCAAGTGGATCCCATTATAGGAAATAGTAGGGAGAGTGACGCCCACCGCCTAAAATTTTTAAAGGTTTCAAGAGTTTTCGATGGAGCTGATATTTGTATTTTCTCCTTTTTTTCATGTCGACGTTAACACATGACCCGATGATCTCAAAAGAACATCACGGTGGACTTTCATAAGCTTTCAACACTAGGGGTCACCCTCTCCACTGTTTTTGTGACTGGGTCCATTCCTACATTGAATCTGCCTCGTTCTTTCTATCATGCCAAGAACGATCTCTGAAAATGGATAGACAGCGTGGATTCAAAACTTACATCATCGCAGGGCCACATAATTTGGTGACGTAGCTAGTCTTGCTACTCGATCTGTCAGTGACCTTGTCAGTGATAGCTACTGGTTACTGAAGTGACGTCACTAAACTCAATAGACCAGCCATAATCATGAGTTGTAATCATTTTTAGAGATATCATTGTATGGCATTAATATAAGAAATGAGATAAATTTAAAGTTGAGGACATACACAAAAAACCGTTGGCGCAAAAACTCCGTCGGTTGAAACATTTATTGAGCCAACTGTAATGTATTTTTAAAATGTATCTTATTTATAAGTTAATATAGAGATAAATGAAATGAAATATATATATATATATATATATATATATCAGTTTGATTGGAAACTACTGTAGCCCTTAAGAAGCTTTAAACGGTGGAGGTCATTATCCCCATTGTTTTATATGGTGGGTCCGACTGAACTTTAGATCTATCTCATTCCTTTTTAAATGCCATAAAATTATCTTTTCAAATGGTTGGATAGTATGAATACAATACATGCACCATGGTGGGGTCTACAAAGCTTGGTAACTTCACTTAAGTAGTAATTTGGCTATGAAGTGACATCACCAAGTTCTTGAGCCACACCATGATGTATGTTTTATATCTACATTGTCCATCCAATTGGAGAGTTTATATTAAGGCATGATAATAAAAAAAATGAATCAGATCAAAAGCTTGAGAGGATCCCATCACAAAAAAATCGTGAGGAAAGTGACACCCACCGTTAAAAGGTTCTAAGGGCCACTAAAGTTTTCGATCAAGCTAATATTTATGTTTTCCCTTCATTAATGTCTGCTTTAACACATGACCAGGTAGGATCTCAAATAAACATCATGGTGGACCTTCAGAAGGTTTCAACGGTGGGTGTCACTCTCATCACTGTTTTCTATGGTGGGGTTCACCCAAGTCTTAAATCTACCTCGTTCTTTGGATCATGCTTTAAAACGATCTCTCCAAATGTATGAACGGTGTTGATACAGCACATACATCATGGTGGGACCCATATAAGTTGGTGAAGTCACTTCACTAGCACCACTCTCGCTACTCAACCTGTCAGTATCCAATCCGACATCCTTAATCCGCGTCCATAGTTGCGATGGAATGAGGAAGTGGATACCTCGGTGTCCCTAGCCACGAACCGACGAAGATGCTAAGGAGAGCAGATTAGGTGAAACCCCGACTTCACCTAAGAGGGTGCGAACCTTACCGTGGGGTAACCGTGGGCCCGACTTCATGTATATATTATGTATACATGATGCCCATTCGTTTTTCAGATCATTTGAATGAATTATCCCAAAAATGAAGTAGAAGCGGATCCAAAAAATATGATGGATTATACTATACGAAACAGTGGTGATTGACTGTCCTACTATTAAAAACTTCTTTGGTGGCAACTTAATGTTTCCTTAGTGTTTATTTGCTGTTCAATATGTTGATAAGGTCACGTGAGCCTGGATGAAGGGAAACAACAAATATCAGCTTGATCCAAAACTTTTGTGGCTCATTAATCGTCAATCACCATTATTTTTTTATGGTATCGTCCACATAATAATTGGATATACTTTATTTTTGAAACATTTTCCTAAAACAATATAAAAAAATGGATGGACAGCGTGGATACATAATATATACATCAAGGGGGGCCAACTTTAACCCCATGGTAAGGGATGCACCATCATGGGTGAGGCCCAAGTCTCACCTAATTCGCTCTCGAGCTGTATTGCCATTGCGTAAAACGAAATTTCAATATATAAATAAAAAGAAAACAGGGGGAGAGTCTTTATGTCTTGTTACCTAGGGACTCGTTTCAAAAAAAAAAAAAGAGAGAAAGGGGACAAACTAGTAAAAACCTAAATCGGAGAGTGACATTAGAAACCAATCACCATTTCGAGAAAAGATCCCAATATTGTATTGGTCTAAAATTGTGTTTTCATTGTGGTCTGACTGAGAGACAATTGCTAAAATATGGCCATTGTGATGTATGGGTTTTATCCAGGTTATCCATCCATTTTGCTATATCATATCATTTTACGGTACTATCTCAAAGGTGAGGCAGATCCAATACTCTAGTGGACCACAAAAAAGAAAGTTGTGGTGACAATGACAACCACTGTTGAAACATTTCTACAGCCCACTGATGGTTAATTGTCATCGTATATGTTCATAAGGTCACATAGACTTGGATGAAAGGATAAACGCTTATATCAACTTGATCCAAAAGTTTTATTGCCTTCAAAAAAGTTTTCAATTATAGGAGTTCAATCCTTATTATATAGTCCACTTGAGCCTTAGAATTGCCTCATTTTTTAGCTTGTACCCTAAAATGATATGTAAAAATAGATGGACGGTGTGGATAAAACCCACACATCATAGTGGCCCCTCCGAACCCATATCCGTTCTTGGCTAGGACCTACAGGGTAGTATCCAATCCGCATCCATGGTACGAAGCTGTACCAAACAACGCTTTCAATGTAGGCATGGCTTTGATGGATCCCAAACTAGGAGGCCTAACGGTGGATCCATCAGTTTTGAAAACTTTTTTTAAGACATTATCTTATAGACACCCTAACCCAAATGAAGTAGACTGTTGGCTGTTCATTAGCAGACAGTCTCCGTGAATCTTTGCCTTGGAATTTCTGGCAGATTTCTAACTTATCCTACATGTAAGAAATCTGCCAAGTGTCTATCGACCACCCATTAGCTGATGGTTTTCAGACCTACATAAATTGCACTTCCCGTCCAAAACGAGCCGAAACGTCAAAAAAATAGTATAGAAACTTTGCCAACTTTCCTTGCATTCCGTTCCTTAATAACAAAGGGATTCCGTCACTTAAGAGAGTATACAATAATGATACTTGCACCTAGGATCTGCCTCAACCAGTTATAACAATCCAACTCGGCAAAACTAACCTCATCACATCAAGAGTAGAGTCAAAATTCGGGATGTTCTATTATCTTTTTTCTGATTTAAGGAAACAGTGTTCAACTTCTCTTTTCTCTTTCTCATACCTCAATCAAACTCAAAACGCTATCCATTCCGCACATTCCCTTCTTAAGAAAGTATTTCTTTTCTTTTACTACATTTGCTTATTTATCTCCTATTCTATTTGCCTGCCTAAGGCATTGGCTTTACAAAGCAACAATAGGATCTTTTATTCTTCCTGCATAATTATTTCATTCTATTGGCCTGCAAAATAACCTTTTGGCTTTGCGAATCAAAGATACGATATGTTTACTCTTTTCTTTTCCATGCCCAACCCTCTTGTAGGGTTATGCAAAGCAAGGCCGCATGACTAACAATCTCATTAAAAATTGTATATCTATTAACGTAGAGATCACGTGTAAGTGCGAATGAGAAAATGTGCCTGCCATTTTCTTCTCTCATATCCGAGAACTTTACCCAGGTTGTAAATCAAATATCAAGAGTCTTTTAGGCCGGGGAATTCACAATTCTCTAGCCCAGGGTAGGTACATGAATTCTAACCAACCGTAGACACATCGCAACCTAATCGGTTAATGGTAACTCCAATCTTTTAAACGCAACATCCATAGGTTGTCCTTAGGGAAATGTATTGCATGGCTGAGGAAGTTGAGACAAGCCGGACAAATCATATACACTGGGTCGTTGTCACCCAAAAAAAGAATCAACCGAGCATAATCACAAAAACATCATCTAGTGAAAGCCAATCTTCCACCGCATCGCACAATCAGCCTACACACTAATGTCGTGAAAGGGCATCCACTGGTCTAAAAAATAAAAAAGATCTTATTCTCCCACCTAGATTTGGATATGCTTCTTTTTTTGGGGGATCAAGCCCTAAAATGAGTTCGCAATATGGATGCATATACATCGCAATGGGCCCTACTATCAAAAATCTATCCACCTATGTAGATCCGGGGATCCAACGAAGCTGAGCCCTTACGATGCAGAACTTATACAGGGAGTTGCACCGAATTGGTGTAGAGTGCATTCCAATATCCAAGTTATAAACTTTGTACAACCCATCATCACGAATGAATATTATCCATGCAGTTCATCCATTTTCCCAGCTCATTTTATGACATGTAGTAGGAATTTTACAGACGTCACGTACGTTTTGAATCAAGTTCAAATTCTGTTTTTTGCCTTTCATCCAGGTCCATGTGATAAATCCAATCAAGGGACATACGTTTTGAATCAAGTTCAAATTCTGTTTTTTGCCTTTCATCCAGGTCCATGTGATAAATCCAATCAAGGGACAATACATTATGCATGTATTTATCGGAACTTTCACAACTCCATCCACCCTATACCACCTTACCCGGGTGACACTGATCCGCTCCCCGCGTGTGGCGTTTGGGATCGTCAGCACAACAGAAGTGTGCTAGACAGCAGTTCGAGCATCTCCTGCAGAAAACAGTTGCCAACCACACGTGTGGTACGTGAGTCATTTTTCAACCGTCCAATTATCTCAAACAAATATGTCCGATCTTACAAAAAAGAAGACCCATTCATTTTTACGCCAAGGAAATCATCTCAGTATTCCTACATAGTGAATGGTCCCGATCCCACACGAGTGTACCATTTTCGCACGCGTGACGAGAAGCCCCAGATAATCTCACGCGAGCAAGAGTAAGCTAAAAATAGTGGTGACCCTGCTCTTTATAATGCTTCTCTCCTCGACGCAATTTTTATGCTTTTCTCTCCATTCCCCATCGAAAAAACGTGTCTGCTTTCTCTACTCACGGAGGGAGATAAATCCACCATAAAAAGATTTTCCCATTGATTCCTTTTTTTCAAGAAATTCGTATTCTCGTTGGTTTTTCTTTTCCTTTTCCTTCTTTCGAGAAAAAACAGAGCAATTCTGGAAGAAGAGATTGGATTCAATTTCGATTCCAAATCGTTTGAATCGATTTCTGGTAGCCAGAGAATTTCGGTAAGTCAGTCCCGACACGGTTGATTCATCGGAGCCTCTGCACCGATCTGAATTCTGATTGAATTGAGGTTTGCTGCTCAGAAAATGCTGTCGAAGTTGGAAAACTCAGATAATCAAGGGGATTGATCGAGGTATTTTTGAATCATTGCTTCTTTCTTGTCTTCGATTTAGATTTTTCTTCTTTTATTTGTTGAATCGATTTCTTTTTTTTTTTTCGAAATGGAGGTAGGAATACACGCAACAGATGGAAATTTGATAGATCTATCCACAATTTCTTCATTTTTCGCTTGTGATTTTCCTTCTCTGCAGGCGTTTGGATATTTGAAACCGAAGTTACGCTGAAATTACTGATATCTGATATTAGTCCAGATTCCATTCATTTATGTGATTTTTTTCTAACTTTTGCTAGTTTTCTACTGGAAATTTCTCTCAATTTCATCGACTTTAAGTCTCGTATATTCTGGTTTTTTCGAGCTTCACTATCGATTTCTCGCTGAAATTGTGGAAGTTTATAGTTTTCCATTGTCAACTTGTGGTAGTTCTTCACAACCGATAGGAAATTTTTCATTATATTATCTGTTTTTTTTTCCCTTTCCCTTATGATAATTTTCAACTTTTTATGGTGGATATTTCATGAATTATCATTTGATGTTTCTTTACTGAGGCGGCCGGAGGCCAATTATTTAAAACTGTTTAGTGCAGTGGCTGCGTGTGGGGCCCACTGAGTTGTGCGGCATCAAACCCGTCCAACAGGTTTGTCCCATCATGAAAATGGAACGTCCCAAAAATAGACGGATAACAACCTCCTTCCGTCAGCTTCTCCACTCTTTAAATTACAACCAATCTTCTACTGGAATTTGGGAAATACAAATTGACGAGAGGAGCGGATTACGTGTTGCCCGGGTAACACCGTAGTGGGTGTTTCGCTGACTTTGGGGCTCACCTTGATCTATGTGTTTTATATCCATTCCGTCCATCAGCTTTTTCAGCTCATTTTAGATCTTTTCCCAAGAATAAAGCAGATCTAAATCTCAAGTGGACCACACAGAAGGGGTTGAATTCCTACCATTAAAAACTTCCTAGGGCCCACAGTAATGTTTACTTTCCATCCCACCTGTTGTTAAGGTCACACAAGCCAGCTTGATCCAAAAATTTTGTGGCCCCACGAAGTTTTTTCAATGCGGACATTCAACCCTTATGATGTGGTCCACTTGAGATTTGGATCTATTGCTTGAGCGGCCTGGATAGGCGTTCGTCGGTAAATATCAAATATCTGTCACGTGAAAGTAGGGCAGTGGATCTGAAGCGTCCAAATAGTGAATCTTTCAATAGATGATCACATCGACTGGATCATCCTATCCACGTGAACGGTGTCTTTGGAATGGACAGTCAGTGTCAAAATATTCAAACAGCAGACACCGATAGAAACTGATGGTTAGGGTCGGTAATCAAGGGCAACTGGTTGGACAGTTCTTCCCACCAGCCACATGAGCAAACAGGCCTGGGATGAATGCCTCTTCCGGGATGCGGTTTGGCTAGTTACGCTGCGACTAGCCACGTGGCTAGTGGTCTGTGCTATGTGGGCCGCACCATGGTGTATGTGTTTTAACCATACCGTCCATCTATTTTTTTCATATCATTTTATTGCTTAATCCAAAAAATGAGGTGATATAAATCTCAGGTGAACTACACCACAAAAAACAGTTAGAATTGAATCTTCACCGTTAAAAACCACGTAGGGCCCATCATAGAGTTTATTTGACATCCATCGTGTTGATTGGGTGATACACACTTTTTTTTTTTTTTACACACACGCCGTAGGATTTCACCACTGGCGGGTACTCGAACCCTTGACCCGGAAACTCCGGGGAGTCTACACACCTCGATAAAGGGAATAAACACTTTTGTGCCCTAATAAGTTTTGAATGGTGGGTGTTCAATCCACACTGTTTTTTATGATGCGGCACACTTGAGATTTAGAGATACCTTGTTTCTGGGATAATATCATAAAATGATATAAAAAAAATAGATGGATAGCCTGGATGAAACACATATATTACGGTGAGGCTGGCAGATAACCGACCACTTGCCATATGGTAGTGGCAGGGTCACTAGCCAAACCGCGTCCCTCTTCCGGGGACGCGGATTGGATACTCCCATGACACCAGTCAATGGCTGGTGGTCAGTGCTCCGTTGGACCCACCATGATATATGTGTTTCATCTATGCGTTCATCTATTTTTACAGATCATTCTACGGTATGTGATCAAAAATGAGTTATATCATAATCCTAAGTGAACCACGTTACATGAAACAGTTTTGAATGAGCGCCTGACCATTAAAAAATATTTTGTGGCCATAAAAGTTTAGGACCGAGATAATTTTTGTTTTTTCTCTTCATCTGGGCCTGTATGACCTAATCAAAATATTATACGTCAAAAATACAGCACAATGCATCTTAGGAGGATTTTAATGATGGATATCCAACCACTATTGTTTTCATGTGATTTGGTCCACATGAGATTTATATACCTCTCATTTTTCGGATCAAGACATAAAATGATATGTAAAAATGGATGAACGGAATGGATGAAGCACATACATCATGGTGGGGCCCACAGAGCACCAACCACCAGCCCCGGGCTGGTGTCAGGGGGAGTAGCCAATCCGTTTCCCTCTTCCGGACAGGGGATGAGAACAAATGGAAAAATGGCAATAAAAAATGAAAAAATAAAGAAACGTATTTTCTTTGAGTCCGGATCCTCTGTTTTTTTACTAGTCATTTCCTGTTCCTCATTGGTAGTCAGCGATGATGTGCCCAATCGCAGTACTGTCAAACAGTAAATCTCTTCTTTTTTTTTCACAAAGAGAGGATCCGGAATCATTTTCTTCTATTTGTGTTTAACTTGTTTAGTGGACATCTAAAATAAGTTCATCTTAGTATAATTTTCATAATTGTGCATTAGAGATTTCGTCTCATTTTCGAAAGTTATTATGCATTAGAGATCACCATTAGCCTTGACTGAAGTGAGATTATTTCTCTAATGCATTAAAAAAAATGCCGTGAAATCATTTTGCGGCGTTTACCTCCCGAGTATTCCTCCAAATGAGGAACGGTCACACATGTATCCATGTATGACAATCTGTCATACATGTGTTGGACAATCAAGCTGTGCAAAAATAGGTCTCACCAGGAGATCACTGGATGTGAAAATGGGGATTGACCAGGTGGGCTACAAGGTAACAAACAATGGATGGTCTGAAATCTAATACAAAATACACTTGCTGCTGCCCACTAGATGAGTGGATTGAACTAGTTTTTGCACCGGATGATCTTCATGGTGGGACCGACCTTTTGGACGGGCTGGATGTAAAACATTCTATTGAGATGCGTGTAAGCAATATTAATCTATTTGCAATACGATAAGGAGGTCTAGTCATCTACTTTCTTGTTTTTTCTTGCACAGTTGTGGATAAGTTCAAGAATATTGCACGGAATCAGTATCAGTCTTCTTTGCAGTCCGGATAGCTGTCAACATCATCAAGACAATGGCAATTGTTTTTCCACGGATTCTTCCCACCCAAACTAAGAAAACCCATTATTTGGAGGCCTGAAATAATTTGGATGAGTCCAGCACCTTTAGGGCCTGTTTGGCCGGGCAAATCCCATGGGATTAGGTGGGATGGGATGGATTTTAAGGTAATGATGGTGGCGTCAGTGGATTGCTTAGGATCCATGGGATTGCTAAATCCCGGGACATCTTCACTGGGTCTGTTTGGCACGCCCAGCAAATCCTGAAATTTTACCTTCCAATCGGTCCAACCAAGGAATGGAATCAACTTTAATGTAATGAAGGTGATGTCAGTGGATTATTTTAGAATCCATGGGATTGCTTATATCCTGGAACAAGTTCACCAGGTCTGTTTGGCTCGCCATGCATATCCTGGGACATCGTGATCCCATCCCTCCTAATACCGTGGGATTGGTCCGGCCAAACAGGAGTGTACCAGTATGGCACACGTGCTGCATTTTACTCAATCATCAGGCTGGGCCATATGAATGTTCTTCGAATAAAAAAAGGGCCAGCCCACTAATCATGCAGGTTATACCTATTTGACCAGGGCAGCCCACGTGGTCGATGGGTGGACATAGGTTATATATATATATATATATATATATATAGCTCACCTGCGAACCAGTTATCACGTACTATGTATGAACTTTTTTTAGAACCCATCATATGTGATGTGGATCCTAAATTTGAACCGTTCATGTGAAGCAGCACTTCGTGAAACCTCCAAGGCCGAAGTTTTTTTTCAAAAATGCTGGTGGGCCATAGCAAAAAGAAATGCAAATCAAGGGAGAAAACTGTTTTCATATTTCATGGCCTGTCAAGTTTTGTATCAAATTAAAACTTCAGGCAGAGGGGTTTCACAGGGTATTAAGTTTTGTATCAAATTAAAGTTGTTTCAAATTTTTTTTTAGATGTAGTACATATGAACGGGTTCGTAGGTAGACGTTCCTCTATATATATATATATATATATATATATATATATATATATATATATATATATGGAAGTTCTCATGATTATATATATATATATATATATATATATATATATATATATATATATATATATATATATATGGAAGTTCTCATGACGTAGACCTGACAGTACCATTTCCCATTTATGGGTGCGTGAACCTGACTAACCTCTAGGATCTCTCGCTTTGCAAACTTATTAATACCATCCTCTCAATTTAAGTTAGTCTACAACAGATCTTGGCTCGTTTGCACTTGCTCTGGTTTTTATTCAGTTATTATCTACTGAGGGTCCGTAACTGGGTATTTCTTGTTTTTCTTTTCTTTTTCATTTATTTCTTCCAGAGAAAGGAAGAACAGCGACGGACGGAATATAGAAGCTGGGAGGAATCTCAACGTTTCCTTAATCGCAGGTCTTTCTCTTTATCCTTCGTTGTTGAATTACTATTTATTCAGGCTAGAATTCTTTGTTCTGTTACTGGAGAAAAACTTTGATAGTCTGGCAAAGTGTGATGGTGATACGCCTGACCTTATCCGATTGGTAGTCGACGATTATTGGACGGTTAAAAATGGAAAATATCCAATGGTCCTGCTTACACGAGCATCCACTAATCAGAGGTTAGGATTGTTGAACCGATCAGATTTTGAGACTGCTGAGTTAATGTGTGCTACGTGTACAAGTTCTGAGTGCCAGCGTATCAAGCGTCGTGCTCAAGCCCGAGTATCGCATACTCCTGTTCCTGATACACCCAGCGGGAGTAGTGTCTCTGATATGCCGATCCGTACAATTAGCGGATTCTATTTGATGATCCAGACCGTTGGTCTGATGGTCCCTCCCTTGGATGAGGTTTGCCGGGAAGAATCTCTTAGACGCCTGTAAATAAGAGGGATAAAGGAAACGATACGTCAGTGGTTTGTATGGCTAGAATCATATAGCGTGGAATATCTTTCCTAGGCTTCGTATCAAAGACTGCCAAGGAAGGACAATTTCGAACTCCCAGTTTCAGTCTACGACTGGATCCCTCATCACTTCAATTGTAGATGAGGATAGTATAGTGTAGGGTGATGCGTCAATGAGGACCGTCCATCTTTTGCATCCAATTGTAGATGGCAAAAGATTAAGTAACTATGAAATGAAAAAAAGCGATGGCTATGATTGCCCGATCGGTGCGATTTTGAAAGATATAACCAAATTGATAGTTTGATATATCGGCAGAGAGATGAGGATTACTCTGCCTTTCATCTTACATTCTCTCCCGGCTTGGCATGGCTAATTGAGAAGAGATGAGTCTTATTTTTAAGAACTAGGGGGCGTTTGGCGTATGTTATTAGATAGGATTGGGTAGAATGGAATTGCATTTGGCCGGTGCCAATTCCACTCAATGTCTGAGAAGAATGAAAAACCTTGGAATTAGACGAGGATGAGATGGAACTGCATTAGGTCTTCTGCCAATTCAACTCAATATTAGCAAGTTGTGTAGATCCCACCATAATGTGTGGGCTATATCCACACCATCCACCTATTTTTCAAAATCATTTTAGAGCATGGGCCAAAAATTCAGGTAGATCTAAAGTTCAAGTGGACCCCACCATACAAAGCAGCAAGGATTGAATAGCTACAGTTGAAAACTTCTTGGGGCCACATAAGTTTCGAATCTGCCTCATTTCTAAGCCCATGCTATAAAATAAAGTTACAAAACAGATGAGGATATAACATATATGCGCTATTCTCAATATTTTCAAATGACAGTAGATACATTGTACCCACGCATTACAAATATAACACGTAATAGGGTCAATCCTTACCTTACGTAATAATTACTTCTATTTTTTTTTCTTTTTTTTTAATTTCTATCCAACCTACTCCTTATTTCCATGCGCCAAACACCCTCGACCCGACCAAAATGGACTGTCGCTGGAGCTGCGCTCTTATCGAGTTTCGATTGTTATCATTTCCATTTAAAAGAGAAATTCGATGGTGATGTGCCCTTTGTGAAAGTGGCGAGCGGTACTTGACCGCTGCTCCGAAGTCCGAACCCAGCGATGTGGGTGAGACCCTGATAGTAAGGCCCACCTTGCATTGTATAGCACGTCATCTATCTGTTTTTACCACTTATTTTAGGGCAGGGTACAAAAAACAATGAAGGAACGAATTTCAGGTGGACCACACCACAGTAAACAGGGCTTATTGACTATATAAAAAATAAATAAATAATTGTCAGCCCGCGAAAGTTTTGGATCAATCTCATATTTGTTTTTTTTATTTTCATCCATGGATGTGTGAACTTATCGACAGGTTGGATGGTCCAAAAACGTTACGGTGAAAACTAGGAAGTTTTCAACTGTAGACATTCAGCAAATATTATTAACTATTATTTCATATGGTGTGGTCCACCTAAATTTTGTATCTGCTTCATTTTTTCGTTCCATGCCTAAAATAAGATGGAAAAAAGATGGACGGTAAAATAAGATGGAAAAAAGATGGACGGCATTGATGGAATTGAATAAAATAAGTGGTATACATTTGATCTGGTATACCACTTCACGGGTGACCTACCGTACGGAAACGGATTGGCTACTCCCCCTGTCAACCGCCAATGGCTGATGATCAGTGCTGTGTGGGCTCCACCATGATATATATGTTTCATCCATGCCATCTATCTATTTTTTTAGATCATTTCATGACATGAGACAAAAAATGAGTTATATCCCACACTAAGTAGACCACATTACAGGAACCAGTGTTGAACCAATGTCAACCATTAAAAACTTCTTGGCACCATACAAGTTTTGGATTAAGCTTATCTTTGTTTTTTCCATTAATCTGGGTCCGTATGACCTACTAAACAGAATGAATGTCAAATAAAAAGTACAGCGGCCTTAGGAGTATTTTAATGATGGATATCCAATCACTGTTGTTTTCCTGTGGCGTGATCCACCTGATATTTATATTTCTCTCATTTTTCGGCATCAAGCCCTAAAATAATATGTAAAAATGGATGAACTAAATGGATGAAACACATACATCATGGTGGGGCTCACTGAGCGCCGACCAGCACCCACGGGGATGGTGGCAGGGGGTGTAGCCAATCCACTCTCTTACCGTACACCATGATATTGGTGGTCCTTTCTTTCTTTCTTTTTCTCGAGTTCCCATCATCGGGCGCGGCTTGGTTGGATCCGGAGTGGGTGGATCCCTAGCTGTGGGGCCCTCTTGAGGTATGTGCCTTGAATCCATGCCGTCTAATACTTTTTTACAGCTCGTATTAGGGTATGATACAAAAAATGAAGTAGATCCAAATCTCTGATGGACCACAACACAGGAAACAGTAGTGATTAACTATTAAAAACTTCTTATGGGCTACAAAAGCTTTGGATCAAGTAAATATTTGTGTGGTCCTTCATCCAAGTCTTTGTAACCTTATGAACCGATTGGATGGTAAATAAACATTCCCGTGGTCTCCAAGATTATTTTAATGGTGGGCATTCAATCACTACTGTTTCCTGTGGTGTGGCTCACCTAAGATTTGGATCCACTTAATTTTTGGGATCAGGAATTAAAATGATCTGTAAAACATATGGATGATAGGGATTTAAGGAACATAAATCAAGGTGGGCCCACATTCAAGGGATCCACCCACTTGTTGGGCCCACCATGATTTATGTATTTTATCCACTCCGTTCATCCATTTTAAGAGATGATGTTAGGGCTTTATCCAAAAAATGAAGCACATTAAAAGTTCACGTAGAACAAACCAAAGGAAACAATGTGAATTAAAATTTACTGTTGAAAAATTCTTGGGGGCCAAAAGTTCAGGATCAAAATGATAATTTTATTTTCCCTCCATTCATGTCGATCTCATGAACAGATTAATAAACATCAATATAGGCCTAGGAAGGTTTCAAGGTTGAAAATCATTATTCCCACTGTTTCTCATGGTACGGTTCAATTGATCTTTGGATAACAATGAGCTGAAAAAACGGATAGACCTCGGGTATAAACAACATACATTCCCAATAGGCCCAACGGAGCTTAATCAGTAAGATAAGAGTACTAATTGACTCGGCAGGCAATACGATTTTTTTCGACATCCCTTTTGTGAACATAGACCTAAAGAAGGATCCGACATCCACGATATAAAGTGCTATTATTGGGGGTACTTTTTGAAACTCCAGGAAGCACGCGTCACATTGAGATGACTGCTAATTAATTAGTAGGAGTGGGTCAGCCAGTAGAGCTTTGCTAAGGCCACACGCGTGTACCACTCAGATAATGTACGATATCCAAGCCATCCATCAGAAGGGTACCACTGCCTAGATTCCCTATGGCGAGAATCAGATTGGTTCACTTGTTAGGTCCACTACAATTAACTGAATGACTATAGGATTAGCTGAAGTTTTCTAAACCGTCTATTTAGAGTTTTTGGCGTCCGGCTGCTTGCCTTTTTAGGCCATCTGAACATCAAAGATAGGAAATGGAAAGCTATTTAAGTTAATTTTATCATTATTACATCAAAAGATGATTATACCTAGAATTGGGCAGGGGACAGCTAGACTGGGTAGACTCGACTCATCGTCTCATTTAGACCCGGTTCAACCTGAACTGAATGAGTGTCAATCCCATCTAACTAGACTTTGTCTAATCTAAATTCAAATAAAGTAGAGTTTGAGTCATCCAATAACTAGCCTAGTACAACTTGATTTGAAATCCAATTTAATATTGACTCAACCGGCATCAAAATTTGACTCACATGTGTGTGTATAACCCTAGATTGGACATTTCAGATCTTAGATGTCATACAGTTGATGAAGAAGTTGCAACTATGAAAAGTGCGCTTAGGTTTTGAGTTGTGATTTCAGCCCATAGATATTCTTTGCGCCCGACCTGGCTCTGTGCCAACTCAACTCGACTCGGTTCTTGTACTCAAATCGGGTCAGCCATGATGGACATGGTACCAAACTGTGTTGAGTTCAGATTAGGTCTATTTCAAGATCAGATCGAATCAAGTCAACCCTAACACCGTCCACCTCAACTCAATGCTCAGCTCTAAGTTTACCCTTGATTTTATACCAAACAACTAAGAATTGAAGTTTGATGGAATCTACCAGCATTGTTGATGTCATCTTTATGGCCACAAAAATGAACCACATTCTTCGCTCAAGTGAACCACAACATAGGAAGCAGTGGAAATTGAGTGCATACCATTGCACCAAAGTTTTGGATTTGATGATATTTGTGTTTTCCCTTCATTCAGGTCTAAGTCCATGTATCCTTACGTATGGGTTGGATGGCAAATTAACATCAGTTCCATAATTTAAATAGCTTAATTTAAATTAATATATGCTACATGCATGTTTCTATCATCCACAACAATTTCTGCTATTGTATTAACTAACTACTTTGTATGTACATGGCCTACTAACCCTGATCACCCCGTATACTCCTTCCACGGTCATGGTGAGACAGGCCTTCATGAGTAGAAGCATATTCTGTCAAGTCAGATGATAGACTTATGTCATGCTGTTACGTGACATCATTTCATTGAACTGCCAAACACCTGCCAAGATGAGCTCACCAACTTTCAAGAGGTTATCAGGTGGAGCAAATACGGATTAAACAGTAACTCACCCTAATAGCATTGTATATGTACGATCACCTCTCATGTTTTCCGGCTCATTTTAAGATGTGAACTTAAAATCGAAACATATCTAAAGCACAGATAAACCCACCACGTAAGAAGCTCATCCTCTATGGAAACCTTCCTCAAAAAGGAAAAACACATATATCAGCTTATCGAAAACTTGCTGTAGCCTTAAGAAGTTTTAACTGTAGATGTTCCCAATGTTTCCAGTCGTGTGGTACACTCGAGCTTTGGATGTGTTTCGTTTTTGCGCTCATGCTATAAAATGAGCTGGAGAAATGGATGGACGGTGTGGATAATGACACATACATCACGGTGAGCTCCACAGAGTTACTACTCTCTGATTCCATCGAGTACATTCTCGGCCGTATATGATGGGGTAATGAGATAGTGACATGTAACCATATCCATCTGACAGGCCGCACCAAATCCGCTCCCTCCGTGCCGGGCTACGAAAGCGTATATTTCTTGAAAAGGAAATCCGCGAGTAATAGGAAAGGGAAAAGTATCTACTTGTGACGCGTGTAATAGGAAATTCGGGTTATTTATTGCAGGTTTAAGGTCTTAAATTGAGAAAAGTCATAAAAGGAAATTCCACCTGTGACTATATAAGCTCTTGAAGCTGTGTGGCGACGGAAAGAAGAGAATTGAGAAGGAGATTGAGCGCCATGGATCGAGATACGAATGACATCGTATGCGAGGGATTTGATGGGAAGGAGATGGGGAGGAACGGTTCTGGTTTCTCGGACAAGGAGATAACGATCAGAGAGCCGCTCCTGCTGAAGAGGAGGATAAACACGACCTCTCAGATCGCCATGGTTGGAGCTAACGTCTGCCCTATCGAGAGCTTGGACTACGAGTAAGCCACCCACTTTTCATTTGTGCTTATGTTTATCAGATCCTGACCGTTCATCTCGCAGGCCCACTAATTGGCTGATCCTAACCTTCTGTCGAGGGGTTGCCAAACGAACAACGATCTAAATGTGATTGGCAACAAGTCCTCAGACGACTGAGTTGTGATCATCAGATTGGTGGGTTCGGTGGACTTTAGACGATCTATTGTGTGGCCCATGGGGTGAACGTTTCTGATCTTGCACACGTGTGCCACGTAGATTTTTGTAGTTTATTTTTCAAGGGATGTTATTGATAGAAAAGTTGTTTTGAAAAGTTGCTACTCTTTGTGAGAAATCCGTCCCGTCCATCCGTTTTGCCTGTTTATTTTAGGACATGAGGCTGACAATGGGGGAGACGGATTGGCTACTGCCCCTGACACCAGCCAATGGCTGGTTGCGGTGCTCTTTGGGCCCACAATGATGTATGTGTTTCATCCATGCCGTCCATATATTTTTTCAGATCATTTTACAATATGAGACCAAAAATAAGGTATATCCCAGCCTCAAGTGGACCACATTACAGGAAACAGTGTTGAATGAGGGTCGAACATTAAAAACATTTTGGGGGCATAAAAGTTTTGGATGACGTTGATTTTTGTTTTTCCCCTTAATCTGGGCCTCTATGACCTAATCAACATATTGGATGTCAAATAAACAGTACAGTGGGCCTTGGGAGGATGTTAATGGTAGATATCCAATCACTATTGTTTTAAAGTGGTGTGGTCCACCTGAGATTTATATCACTCTCATTTTTGGGATCAAACCCTAAAATGATCTGTAAAAATGGATGAACGGAATGGATGAAGCAAATACATCATGGTGGGGCCCACAGAGCCCCGACCACCAGCAACGGGGCTGGTGTCAGGGGAGTAGCCAATCCGTTTCCAACAATGAGGTGGGTCCAAAACTCTGGTGTCAGGGGAGTAGCCAATCCGTTTCCAACAATGAGGTGGGTCGAAAACTCTGGTAAGCCAGACGAGTGGGAAACGCCGCGAATGAAATGCCTACCGTTGAAACCTTCCTAGTCTATCTTGATGCTTATATGCCATCCAGATCATTTATAAGTTCATTCCCACTGGGATGAACTGAAAACATAGAAAGGTTAGCCTGATACAAAACTTCTGTAGCCATACAAATGTTTCGTTGGTGGCCATTTAATCTCCACTGTTTCCTCTCATGTGACCCACTTGAATTTTGGATCCGCCTCGTTTTTGGTCTGATGTCCTAAAATGATCTGAAAAAACGGATGAACGGGCCAGATTTTTCACAAACATCATGGAGTACCCCATCTAGCTTCCCAGTGCAGGAACTCCCTGCCAGAGCCTTTGGCGGGCAATCCCCGTTTTATTTGCCCCCCATCCTGACATTACAATTCCCGTGCAAAAAATATAGCGGCGGATCCACCAAGCTTTGTAGAAAAGACAAGGGAAAAGAAAATGAAAAAACAAAAAACAAAAAAAAAAAAAAAACAAAAAAACAAGAGAAGTGCATTTTATACAAAATATAAATAGGGAGGGATCCCATTATAAAGCTTTGCTGAAAAAGCATTTTCTACCTAACATTTTGTTGGGTACCGCCCAAATGTGTCAACGACATCCAATCCATTTATCATGCCAACAACCACAAGGAAGAGTAATTGAAAAGCTTAAGGGGGGGGAGGGAGGAATTGCCTAGGCACACTTTCACCGAATGATTTGCTTGGCCTTTCCATTGCATTCTCCATTTTCCATTTATGGAACTGAAAATGGGCGTAAGCAAATCAATCAGGGCGTCTACCAAAATAGGAAGCATCTTTATTGGGTTTCGACATCTATCTTTTGTGTCACATTTTCCTTCCCATTAATGGCATTATGAGAAAATTTATTTTGCAACTCAGGAGTATCAAGCGTCTGTCCCGAACGCGGATTGGGTACTACCCCCTCCCAGCCCTAGTTATAGGGGTTCTGACGGGCCACCGTGATGTATGGGTTTTATCCACACCGTCCGTCCCTTTTTTCATATTATTTTAGGGTGTAAGCTCAAAAATCAGGCAGATCCAAGGGTTAAGTATACCACACAGTGAGGATTAAACACTTACCATTGAAAACTTCTTGAGGGCCACTTAAGTTTTGGATCAAGCTGATATTTTTGTTTTCCCTTATCCGGATGTATATGACCTTATCAGCAGGTTGAATGGAAATTAACCATCAAAGTGTGCCATAAGAGGATTTCAATGGTGATTATCATTAACATTGTTGCTTCATGTGGTATGGTCCACTTGAGCTCTGGATCTGTCTGATTTTTGGGCTTGTACCATAAAATGACCTATCTCATCCCATTGCCACCGTGATGGCAGGACAAGCGTGAAAAAGTGATGAGAAAGATTAGGCGATCGAAACTTTGAATCCTCAAGAAATGATAAGAAAATAAAAGCTCAATTATTTTATTGAATGGTGTGTGATGTATGATTTTTTAATTATACCATTAATAATAAATCAATAAATAAAATCCTAATTCAATTAGAATAGCCCTTACCTAAAATTGTAAGTTTTTTAAAAAATACAAGGTCTTAAATATATCTTATGGGAGCATTTCTGGCATGATTACAATTAATCTCTACAAAAATAAAAATTTAAAACTCTAAAAACAAAAAAATATAACAAAAATCAGATTTGTTAAAAGTTGTAATTTTTTTTTCTAAAATTATGATTTTGAACTAAAAGTATACTTTCTCATGAAATAGATAGATGCGACCCGCAAAGTGGGTCAGCGACCCCATATGGACTTTTTCAATAAAAAATAGTGATAGTTCGCTACATCCCATATTGATCCCCAATCAAAAGTTATGACCAATTTATGGTTCACACTTCAAATGTCAATTTTCCCATCTGGAATGAAATTCTCCCAACAGGACATGTCTGGGACCTATTTACATCATGCCCTACTAAGGACTGGGCCCAGATTTGATGGATTATTTCAGCTTCCGTGTGATCTTCGTTTGATCCAGTTATATTCCACCTCCTACATCATACCCCTATTGGTAAGTGAGAGGGAGCATGCTTATTTGCGACATGGGATCCCTCAAACAAGAGACACGTGCGTGGGATCCTCACCATCATCAGTGAGAGCCACCCTGATTCCCAAAAATCAAGATGGTCCACTCTTTTGTGTGGACCATACGTGCATGTCCAAAAATCAATGTTTTCCTCCTTATAATCTTGCCCTTTCTCATACATTGTGGCTTGTTGCCCACCAGATGAGTGCACGGGCCTGAATTTTTGGCCGCGGCATATTTACATTGGCCCAGGCCTGATGAATCCTCAGTTCTGCGTCATGTGTATCTCTTCTCGTGTGAATTGCCGCGCACTTCTCCTAGAGGAAATACGGTAGTTCTGAACCGTTACAATTACGATGCATGGTTGTTTCATCAGAATTACCAGGTTCTTTCTTCGATTCAGTTCGGGGGTTCAACTTGTGGGGCGTCTCATGAACCCAGTTAGCTGAATTTGCTTCCTCATCAGTTCATTCAAATTGTAGCATCAAGTAGCTAGTTTTGGATGCTTAACATGTAATTCCATTTTGTAGTTCATAAGGTTTAACTTCATAGTAATAAGTGTCTTGTATTGAAGTTTTCTCAAGCTCAATGTCTGACCATGATGAATTCAAGCCATTCTAACTCTGAATTAACTAGCATATTTTGGTGAAATAAGGATTCAGACCTCTGAATCAACAAGGAAACCTTGGGAATCAAAAGTAAGGAATTCACTCAAATTTGAACAAATTAGCGAAATGGTCATATTCAAATTTTGATTCACAGAATTAGTAGCATTTGGCGGTTCAGTGAAATCGGTGACTATGCGCCAGATTAGAATCTGGCAGTGAAACTGTGCTGATTGGTGTTGTGCCCACTATCGTTAGATCGTATTGAGAATGTGGTCAGCTCCAATTCCTGAACATGTTCTGGCAGTTTGAATGTTGGTGTAATACTGTTGATTTGGTTAAATTGTATAGTTTATCTTAGTTTATCTGTTGGTATTTTTATGTTCAGATGTTAGCAATATTTGATTTTTCATGTTGCCACGTCAAACACCTTGTGTATATGTTGAACCCCCCACGTCTAAGTTCTCTTCAATGACTTTCTTCTTTTATGTTTCTTTTTTAAGGATTGTGGAAAACGATCTATTCAAGCAGGACTGGAGATCAAGGAAGAAGGTTCAGATATTTCAATACATTTTCCTGAAGTGGACTTTTGCACTCCTTATAGGATTGGCCACAGGGCTCGTCGGTTTTTTCAATAACCTCGCAGTTGAGAACATTGCCGGATTCAAATTGCTGCTGACCAGCGATCTCATGCTTCAACATAAGTAAGCTTTGTCACCAGTACTGCTTAGCAGATTATTAAGGCTTGCACTGAGCAGGCAATGCCTTCATGTCTTAATGTCTGGCAGATTTTCTTTGGCAATTTAGCTTGGACTGTTCTATAGAATTAGTAAAGACAAGTAGAATCATACTTCTTTTAGTAAATACCCTGTTGATTTTCCACTGGTTTTCGAATACAAGCGTGTGTTTTTCTCATTCTAAAGAGAAAGCTACACGATTCAACTAACTACTAATCTGATTTTCAAGTTGATTCAACTTGGGCTCCTATTTAATCCAAATCTATTCTAGATTTAAAACCAAAATGTTTACAACTATCATAAATTAACAAATAAATACTTATTCCACAGTGAGAAATGCCCAATCATACTTCGCATGTTTATGTTATGTAGTCCTGTTTTGGTAAATTTTGTATATATGTTCCAAGCAATTCCATGTAACTGTTTGTGATTGTGGTTCCAGTGCAGGTTCTACCAGGCATTTGTAGCGTATGCTGGTTGCAATCTGGGTTTGGCAGCAGCATCTGCAGCCCTCTGCGCTTACGTTGCTCCTGCAGCTGCAGGTTCTGGTATACCAGAAGTGAAAGCATATCTCAATGGTGTGGATGCTTATTCCATTTTGGCTCCCAGCACCCTCTTTGTCAAGGTGAGGCCAACTCATATTCATAGCTGTAGTAAAGCAAAGGATCAGCAAGTTCAGTTCCATATAGTAGCTGAATAAATACCAGTTTTCCTCCATGATGGACTGTCAATTCAAAATGATCTCCACCTTTCATTTCTATGACTTAATTAATGATGTACTAAAGCTGATCTCCACCTTTCATTTTTATGACTTAGTTAATCAACTCAGTTTAGCTTGGCCCTGAGGGGCATCGAGTTCTTATTTGAGTTGAATCAGCTGAATTTTTACAAAATTGGCGAGTCTGTCATTGATTTTCATTAGTCAAAGTTAGAAATGGAAAGACTGCTTTCAACTCGAGTCCTCGTTTTTTAAAATTTGGATGGAAATATATGTGTGGAATTTAAATTTTGAATTGCCCTATGGAAACTAGGAAATTATTTTTTAGCTGTTTTGACCATTTTTTAGATAACAATGACAGATTTTTGGTTCCATTGGTGGAGTTTCTGCTGGACTTGTTTTGGGTAAGGAGGGGCCTATGGTACACACAGGAGCATGCATAGCTTCATTACTCGGGCAAGGAGGTTCACGCAAGTATCACCTGACATGGACATGGCTCAGATATTTCAAAAATGACCGGGACCGGCGGGACCTGATCACCTGTGGGGCTGCTGCTGGAGTTGCTGCAGCTTTCCGGGCCCCAGTGGGTGGGGTTCTCTTTGCCCTTGAAGAAGCGACTTCATGGTCTCTCTCTCTCTCTCTCTCTCTCTCTCTCTCTCTCTCTCTCTCTCTCTCTCTCTCTCTCTCTCTCTCTCTCTCTCTCTCTCCTCTCTCTCTCTCTCTCTCTCTCTCTCTCTCTCTCTCTCTCTCTCTCTCTCTCTCTCTCTCTCTCTCTCTCTCTCTCTCTCTCTCTCTCTCTCTCTCTCTCTCTCTCTTTCTCTCTCAAGTTACAAGACATGGACACACTGGAATGTGTTGCAATTGAACTCAGAACAGCCAACAAAATAAACCATGACTTCAATTTGAAGTTCCATTCACTGGAAAAAAAAAAAAGATGGGGTCAACGTGATTTCAAATCAAGCATTGAAAAGCATGCAAATTCAATCTGAGAAGATCAAGGCTGAGTCGTATTGTAATTGGGATTTTATAAAATTAGAGAAAACTCACTCAAGTGATAAGAATAACTCAAAAGCCATACAATATAACCCTTCTAACTAGCTCAAAGTTCAAAACTGGACTAAGGGACTTATCAACTACTAGTTTGAGTTCTCGTGCCTCAAAAAACAAATGGTTAAACAAGACCTTTTATTGTTCACTTAAAATGAGGATCCAGGCCATCATTATCTCTGGGTTATAAACTCTTAAACCTTGATGGTTAATTTCCATGACTATCAGGATTCAGTTTTGAATTATTTTATTTCTTTTTTGTTTTTGTTTTTCTTTATTTGGTGCATACCTCAGGTGGAGAAGTGCTCTTCTTTGGAGGACTTTTTTCACTACAGCCATAGTCGCCGTGGTATTGAGAGCTCTAATACAATATTGCCGGAGTGGGAAATGTGGTCTATTTGGGCAAGGAGGCTTGATCATGTTTGACGTTAGCTCGTCCATAACCACATATAGCACTCAAGATCTGCTAGCAGTCATAGTCCTTGGAATCATAGGCGGTGTTTTTGGAGGCCTTTACAACTATCTATTAGACAAAACCCTTCGCACTTACAGCATCATTAACGAGTAAGCTCCCATAAACTGTATGATGATTATAAACAATGGAATTGACTTCCAGTGCTTTTTCTAATGATGATACTAATTGCTACATGCATTGTTGTTGTTGTTGCGACATTACTGTTGTCGTCATTGTGATCAATTCATTGCTGCTGCTGCTAATACACAAATGTGATTGAAGGAGAGGAGCTCCACTCAAAATCCTCCTCACTATCATCATCTCCCTCCTCACTTCATGTTGCTCTTATGGTCTTCCGTGGCTCGCCAAGTGCACTCCCTGCCCCACGGGCTTGAAGGAGCAATGCCCAACAATAGGCCGCTCCGGCAACTTCAAAAACTTCCAGTGCCCTGCAGGCCATTATAATGACCTTGCTTCCCTCTTCCTCAACACTAACGATGATGGCATCCGAAACCTTTTCAGCTCTGGCACAGACTCTGAATTCCACATTTCCACTCTCTTCATCTTCTTCGCCGGCGTTTACTGCCTTGGCATTCTAACATACGGCATTGCTGTCCCCTCTGGCCTCTTCATCCCAGTCATAATTGCTGGTGCTTCCTACGGCCGTATTGTGGGAACCCTCCTCGAGTCTGTCTCCGATCTTGATGCGGGCCTCTTCGCGCTCCTCGGAGCAGCCTCCTTCCTTGGTGGCAGCATGAGGATGACGGTGTCAGTCTGCATCATACTGCTGGAACTCACCAACGACCTCCTGATGCTCCCACTAGTCATGCTAGTCCTCCTCATATCTAAAACCGTAGCTGACTGCTTCAATAAGGGTGTCTATGATCAAATTGTGAAAATGAAGGGGCTGCCTTACCTGGAGGCCCATGCAGAGCCCTATATGAGGCAACTAGTTGCCGGCGATGTCGTGTCCGGCCCGTTAGTGAGCTTCTCTGGCGTGGAGAAGGTGGAGAATATATTACATGCATTGAAGATGACCGGGCACAATGGGTTTCCTGTGGTCGACGAGCCACCTTTCTCAGCCGCACCAGAGTTATGTGGGCTTGTGCTGAGATCTCATTTGCTGGTGTTGCTCAAGGGGAGGAGTTTCTCAAAGGAGCGAGTGGAGACCGGGCAGGAGATCCTTCGAAGATTTGGTGCATTTGACTTTGCCAAGGCGGGGTTGGGGAAGGGAGTAAAACTGGAGGACTTGGAGATAGATGAGGAGGAGATGGATATGTATGTGGATCTACATCCTATCACTAATTCATCTCCATACACAGTGGTTGAGACCATGTCGCTGGCTAAGGTTAAACTGCTCTTTCGGGAACTCGGGCTCAGACATTTGTGCGTGGTGCCTAAGATTCCAGGGGTAAGAACTCTATGCAGACATGCATATGGTTGTATGCATGCACTTACACAAGAAGGCAAATGCTGAGGGGGTTTGGTTGAGAGATTGAAGAGCGCGTGCACATGTGGGGGTATCCGTGACATTCATTAGCGTAGGGACTACTCTAAACATGCCCATTCATATGCCATACACTTGTGGCCATGCAGTTGAGTGGACTGGCTTGGTTTATTAGCCACGGTATGTTCACAGTGGGACCCACATCATAAATCTGAATGTCATTCTCATGTGGGCTGACACCGCCGTATCGTATCGGTATTGGCAATTGGCATGATATGATACGCGCTACGAGACTGTTTTGGCCTGATACCAAAAAAACAAAAAAAAAAAAAAAACTTATCAGGACCCATGTGACGCATATCAACGTGAATACCAAGCTGATATGCTTTTAAAAGTCCAATTTTAAATTCTTTTCAAAATTTACTCATATATCCACTTTTTTTTCATTTAAACTATAGAGAAAAGCTTAATTAAATTTATACTTATTTTGATATTAAAATAAATGATTTGAATGGGATTCAACAAATCGAAGTCAAGTGGACTGTTATAGAAAAAATTGATAAAGAAAAATAAACATTCACTTTCTTTTTTATATTTTCATCTTTTTCATTGTATTTTGATATAATGGAGCCCTAATTCACCAAAATCATGTTTAATTTGTGTTCAATTAAAAACAATTTAATTGACCTTCAATAAGTCAAACTAACTAACGACATTCTCATCAAAGAATAATTTGATACATTATCTTATACATATCTAAAATAAAAATAAAATAAAATATTTATTGAATATTTTATTTATTTTTTTATGTTTTTCTTAATTCTTTAGTTTAAAAATAAAAAAATAAAAATCGACCAATATAAACCAATATCAATACGCAATGCTCATGTCACCGTATCATTTTTAAGTCAGGTTGATATGCTCCATGCTACCGATATTTAGAACCCCAACGCACATGATGAATAGTCTGGATCTCGCTCACGTGAGCTGTGCCCATTTTCATGCCACACTCACTCACGTAAGTGCTGCAAATTCCCTCTTAAATCGCCTCGTACTGATTCACCTCAGCACCTCTCTGAGCGGGCATAGATTTGGAATCTAGAGAACACAAAGAACTGACATTTGTACCCTTGCAGAGGTCTCCAATCGTCGGGATTTTGACACGCCACGACTTCATGCCAGAGCACATCCTAGGTCTCTACCCTCATTTCAAATCCCCCAAGTAGAGCAAGCTAGCGACTTGGATGCAGGTTTGATGTGCTCTACTTTTTATTATCATTACCAGTTCTCCATCTTTCTTCTGGTTTCAGAAATCAATGAAGGATTGATTAGCCTATATGTGGTCAGGGTTAAGGAGGCTTGAAATGCCATCCATATTGTGCATCGGGAACGAGTGAAAGTTTAGTAAGTGTTTCAACATCAGGGTTGCTGCATTTATACATGAGTAAGTGGTGGGAGAAAAGTGATATTATCTTGTTAAGAGCTTTAGACAAATATTATAACAGGAATGATTAACCATCTTGTCTTGGTTAATCAATTTTGTTTGATTTACTTTAATCTTTTTTATTTCCTTAGCCTGATAGAAGCTATGAATTTCACGATTGTTGTTCAAAACGTGGCTGCGTACTTTTGGTTTATATGGGATCTATGATCACAACCTTATTATGGTTGAATTTGTATGTGGGGGCTAACTTGGCCCGCATGTATGTTTGACAATGGAGCAGATTAGGTGCGGCCTTTACTGTGGGGCCCATCTTGATGCATGTATTCTATACCCACATTGTTCATTCGTTTTGCTAGATCATTTTAGTATATGTGCCGAAAAATAAAGTAGATCCAAGTCTAAGGTATACCATGCCATAGGAAATATTGTTGATTGAGTCTTGTTTATGTGACCTTATCAACAGGTTGGATGGAAAATAAACATTAGGAAAACATTACGAAAGTTTTTAATAGTGGGATGTTCAATCAACACTATTTTCTAAAGTATGGTCTGACCTAATTAAGATTTGGATATGCTTCATTTTTTTGTGCTCATGCCCTTAAATGATCTGGAAAAAAATGGATGGGGAACATGGATAAAGAAAACATACATAAAGGTGGGACACCGCCTAATCTGCTCCCATTTATCAAAGGCCGTTTGGATGGTATGGATCCACAGTAGATTGCACATGCATGACCCAAAATATAAGTATGTTTTGGATCCTAGTCCGAAAACTTACTGAAATTACTTGAAAGTCAGCCGTGTGATATATCAAACTGAGTCACTGGGAAACTTGGTCCTAGGTCTGACTCGGACTCGACATGATTCGTAGCAGTCATTTGAACTGAGTCACTCAATCAGTCTGGTTATTGTGTTTTAAAACCATGGCTTGGATAGTCCCACCCACACAATTATGGGCTTGTAAGGTGGATATGAGTCCATTTTTCTGTCCCTGATGATCGATATACCTCCTATCTAATGGCCCACCATGATTAAGGAGCGTAAAAAAAAACACTCGAACTTTGGTCATGATTCCTGAGGTTAATACCATACTTAGCAAGACACAGGTCCTTTTGGTATCCGATTTCAAAAGAGCAACATTGGAATCCAATGCCTTCTTTATCTTGATGTGATTATACGTTGGGTTCTTAATGGGTCCCACCGGAAAAAACAACTTCATCTTGTAATGATGCAATATGATCATCTTCTCAAAGCTTGAGTAGCTCTTCCATCTTTACATATGCATGCTAAATGGCACGTGTGTGTTGGAGATCTTACCCCTGCATAAGGTGGGCCCAACCATGCAGACAACCTGGTGAAATAATCATGACAGGTTGGTCATCCCTCTACCGAATGGGCGCGACTTGGCTGAAACCCTGGAACCAGCAATGTGGACCGTGTTGCCCACCTTGATGTATGCCTAGATATACAACACATACATCAAGGTGGACCATCCCAGCCAAGTCACGCCCCTACCAAATTCAGTGGCTGTGTATACCGCCTGAAGAGTGAACGGGCCTGTTCTTTTGCGTGCAGGCATCTGCCGATCTGCGTGGTGGACCCAACTCATCCACGGTTCAGGTGATGTCCACACATGCCTGGTTGGCAGATGTGGCACGTGTTAGCTTGCATTTGCGGTTAGCAAATCTGCATTGTAAACATAAGAGGGAAGTAATATTTTGTTTGACCGTAATTTTACTTGTTTTGAGCTTTATTCATCTTTTTGCAGGGTCATTTATATGGAGCTTACAAAGGCTGTTTGTGGAGAAAATGAGAGATCACCATCTTATTCCCTATAATAATTTTTCAATCTACAATGAGAGAAATTTCTAAAAATGAGAGTAAAATGCTGATATTAATGAATGAATTGTATTTTAAAATGTGCTTGATGTGTTTACATAATCAAAGATACCCTAAACTCATAATTCACTTCAAAATAAAAATTATAAAAAAAAAAAAAAAAAAAAAAAAAAAAAAAAAAAAAAAAATCTATAAATTAATAAACCTCAGTGAAAATTACTAAAATTCCCAAATTAACTAAAAACTCATAAACCACTCTTAACTAATCTAAACAAGGACTTTGACATAAGGCTGGATTCTGACCCTGGCCCATCACGGGCCTAGAGTGCAGGCCCATACCCAAGCCCATAAAAAATTTTGGTTACACAGAGACCCCACCCAACATGCTCAGCCCGAAATTTGAATAACATGTTTGGCTGTGCTGGGTGGGGCCGAGTAGAGCTAAAGTGACATGAACCCGATCCCTGATTTAGCCATGAAAAGAAGGCTCAAGACCGGCCCATCAGCCACGCTGGTGGGTCCACGCCCAGCCCAAAGCCAGGTCAGGCAGGCTACCCAGGCCAAATTTAGTTGTATCATTAAACAGAAACCTAAGTTTATTTGATTATCAAATTAGTGCATTTTTATTGGACGGTTAAAAGTGAAAAGAATCCACTATCTTATCTCAACAAACGAGTGTCCATGAATCAGCCTCAATTGTGTCTAACCCAGTCCTAAAAGCAGATTGATTGAACAATCCCCCATTGTGACTAACAGTCCTAAAATCATTTTAGCTAAACAATCCTAACTGCTGATTCATCAACACTCGTTTGTTAAGATAAGACGGTGGATTCTTTTCACTTTTAACCGTCCAATAAAAGTGCACTAATTCAATCATTGAGTAAGCATCTCTTCTTCTTTTTTCCACAATACATCTAAACCGGAATCAATAATTTGGACAGTTAAATTTAAATTACTTGTGCGCCATGAGCGAAATTTCCAAGTAATTTCTAAGTGCCTGTGTATCAAACATCACACTTTTCCAGAGTAATTTCCAAGTGCACTAATGCAAAAGGGCATCTGTTCTCATCTCATACATCCAAATGCGTGGAGGCTCGGAGATTAATGGAATTGATTCGCATGGCCTTTTGCCAGTGTCTTGATCTTAGCCAGAAAGGCCAAATGCCACCGCCACCTTTTCTTAGTCTTATTTCCGTACATTCAGATGCATGATTATTATGCTTGCTTTATTAGATAAATAAAGGTGATGCTGTGATTGCAAAGGCTTCTTTAGTAATTTTCTCAACTTTTCAACGGTCGTGAATGGACGCTGCTTCTGTGGAGCATAATTGGATGTATTTTTATTATATCAACGCCGTCCATTCATCTCACCAGATCATTTGAGGACATGATGCGAAAACTGCTGAAGATCCAAATCTCAGGTGGACTACATCCCAGGAAACTATAGTGATTGAACGCCCACTATTAAAAACTTCTTGTGGCCACCGGAATGTTTATTTGCCATCAAACATGTCGATAAGGTCAAAAAGACCTGGATGAAAGGACGTACAAATATCAGCTTGATCCAAAACTTTCGTGGCCCACAAGAAGTGTTTAATGGTTAATCACCACTGATTACTGTGGTGTGGTCCACCTGAGTTTTGGAACTTCTTTATTCTTGTGCTTATGCTGTAGAATCGGATGGACGGCGTGGATATAAGAAAAATACATCACGGTGAGCCCCACAGTCAGGGATCCGGTGATCCACCAAAGCCTCATGAACCGTGCAAGTGTTAGTTAGAGAGTACACGTGTGGGGTTATCCAAATTAAACTAGCACACGTGAGGATTAACCAAAAAGAATAAAACTACCGGCACGTGTGGAGATTATCAGAGCGATGCAATCAAAGTGGACCTGCCTTTTAAGCCACCTACCCAACATGTTCACGAGGTCACGCAGACTCGAATGAAGGAAAAACATAAATATTAGCTGGATCCAACACTTTTAGCCCCTAAGAAGTTTCAAAATTTAGGCATTCAATCCTCACTGTTTCTCATGGCGTAGTTCACTTGACCTTTGGATCTCTTCATCTTTGGGATGGTGTCTTAGAATAAGCGGGCAAAATGAATAGACAGCATGGATAAAACATACATCTTGGTGAGCCCAAAAGAGCCAGGTCATCAGGATAGTGGACGCGAATTCCCAGTGCGGCTGGCAGCATGAAGTTCCCGTGGTCACAATCTACGTGGGCCCAAAAGGCCATCAGATTCTCAAGATTAGGACAGAAATCAAAAAATGAAGCATATCCAAAACTTAGGTTAGCCACACAACACGAAACAGCAGGGATTTAACGCACACCATTGGAAACTTTGCGGGGCCACAGAAGTTTTCTATCAGGCTAATATTTGTTCCTGCTGTTTATCTGAATGGTAGTAACCATGTGGATGGTTTGGATGGCATATAAACAACAGATCGGCTCCAGAAAAGTTCAACGGTGGACGTTTCAGTTTTCCCTGTTTCACGTGTGGATCCGCCTATCTTTTTATTCATGTCCTATTTTGATTTTGAGAAAATGATGCACGCAGTGGATATGTAAGTGAATCTCTGTGGGCCTTACATATCTTCGGACCTCAGTAACTTCCTGTGGCCGGATCACAGGGGATTCGCATCCGTCTCCGGGCAATCCGACTCTAAATTAGGCTACATTCATATTAAATGTGGACCGTTGGCCTATCTTTCCTGAACCATAGGAATGCAACAAACGGTCCATTTTCCTGAACCATAGCTCAGGTGGGCATTATTATCTCTACTATTGAGTTACTCTACGGAATTACGTATACAAAGGTCAAGTAACCCCAAAACTAATGTAGGTTACAAAGGTCATTAGTACTGTTGAAAATCAATGGTTTTTTGAAAAATAAAAATAAAAATTTGAATTTTTAAAATTTTGGGATTTTCCCGCCTAAACACTTTTTGAAATATTTTGAATTAAAAGTACGGTGTGTGTGTTTTGTCCCACATCGAAAATGGTTGAGAAACTTTTGTGGTTTATTTAAGATGTTGTGTAGAGTATTCTTACTTGGAGCTTTTGGATAAGGAGATACACGGGTTGCGCGCACTGGAACACACGCACGCACGCGCGCGGGCTCAGGCTCGGGCTCGGGCACGGGCTTGGATAGTGTGGCTGTAGTGGCGCTAGATGGCGCACTTTGCACTTCATAGGTGACTGAGAACGGTCGGATCTTAAATCCGAAACGTTCAGCGGTTTCAGAAAACGGCTCTATGCCTTGAAAGCCAAACGGTCTGAAAACGGACGGCTCATGATGATCCAACAGTCAGATCCTTTGATCCGTCGACCAGAAACATCTGAACATTTTGCAAACGTTCTGGACCTTTGATTGCAGCATAACAACGGTCCACTACCTGATGCCTATATAAACTGGACAATTCCAATCCGAAATCATCAACTGAACGCAACCCTCTCTCCTATCAGATCAAATACAAGAAATATCTCGATAATAGAATATTGTTATCATCTCTACCGTCCAAGTCTGCCAGAAGAGATCTACTGCGTTAAAATTATTCCACAGTGGACCTATCGTGATTGCTGCACGCTAGATCCAAATAAGGCTTGTCTTATCATGGAAGCAATTCGCCTGTAATCCATCAGCAGTTTATAAGGGGGCGAATCACGCTTTAAGGACAGCATATTTTATACGTGATTCAGTCGATCAATTTTTTTTTATCTTTAATATCTCGGTGTATCCAAACTCGAATTCTTAACAATCTTAAAGCGTGATTCGATGGACACCGAAAGTGTTGCATCAATCAAATTGATGAACCAGGATCTGATCCGATTAGACCGATTCGATGGTTTAAATTTCACTAGATGACAGGACAAGCTAAAATTCCTGCTGACCGCGCTGAAGATCTTCTACATCCTGGACCCGACTCTCCAGCCTCTGCCTAAAGCAAAGGACACAGACACTCCAGAACAGATCGTTGCTAGAATCAAGCGACAAGAAGACGAACTGCTGTGTCGTGGCCACATCCTGAATGCTCTCTCTGATCGGTTGTACGATTTGTACACGGGGACCACATCAGCTAAAGAAATTTGGAACGCGCTGAAATACAAATACAAGGCTGAAGAGGAAGGTACACAGAAATTTCTAATTGTCAGGTATTTTGACTTCACGATAGTAGACAATCTACCGCTGCTTGCCCAAATCTAGGAACTACAACTTATTATAAATAAAATAAAAGCCATAAAAATTGATCTTCCTGAATCCTTTCAAGTCGGAGTTATAATCGCAAAATTACCTCCAAGTTGAAAAGATTACACAAAGAAACTACTGTATAAATTTGAAGAGTTCACACTAGAACAAATCCAGAAGCATCTTCGTATTGAAGAAGAATCTCGTAACCGAGACAAAAAGGATGACACTAATGGTACATCTTCATCCAAAATGAACGCAGTAGAAAGGACATCCTAAAATAATACCTATGAGAAATCTGATTCCCTTAAACCTAACAAAGATCAAGGAAAATTCAAGAAAACCCAAAAGAAAAAAAATGGCAAACCTAAGGGAGCCTGTTATGTCTGCGGCAAAACTGGACATTTCTCCAGAGTCTGCAGGGACCGAAAAAAGCCTAAGAAAGAGGCTAATGCAGTAGACGATGAAATCGTAGCCATGGTTACAAAAGTGAACCTAGTTCAAGAAAAAATTCCTGGTTGGTGGTATGATACAGGTGCCACTGTCCATGTATGCAATTATCGATCTGCCTTCAAAACATATGAAGACGAGACCAATGGTCAGGAGGTTCAAATGGGAAATGAAGGACGATCAAAAGTTGTAGGCAGAGGAACCGTGGAATTACTCTTTACCTCTGGAAAGAAGGTAATTCTGACCAACGTACTGCATGTCCCAGACATAAGAAGGAATCTTGTCTCAGGAGATCTCTTAAGCAAGCCTGGGATTAGGATTGTGTTTGAATCAGGCAAGCTGATCTTGTCTAAGAATGGGAACTTTGTGGGTAAAGAATACGCTTGTAATGGGATGATTAAATTATCTTTGAACGAAAAGAGTACTTCTGTTTACTTGATTGAGTCTCTAACGCTATGGCATGGTAGACTAGCACATATTGGCTATAGTACCATAAAACTCATGGCTAAAAACAGCCTAATATCATACAATGATAGTGACAAAGATAAATGTGAAGTATGCATACGGTCTAAAATAATCAAGAAACCATTCTCTAGTGTTGAGAGATCATCTCAAATCTTAGACTTAGTGCATACTGACATATGTGAACTAAATGGCGTTCTTACCCGTGGAGGTAAAAGGTACTTTATAACATTTATAAATGATTGTTCAAGATATGTATATGTATATCTGTTAAAAGCGAAAGATGAAGCATTTAATGTAGTGTTGAGAGATCATCTCAAATCTTAGACCTAGTGCATACTAACATATGTGAACTAAATGGCATTCTTATCCGTTGAGGTAAAAGGTACTTTATAACATTTATAAATGATTGTTCAAGATATGTATATGTATATCTGTTAAAATCGAAAGATGAAGCATTTAATGCATTCAAAGTCTATAAATCTGAAGTAGAAAATCAATTAGACAAAAATATTAAAATCCTTCGTAGTGACCGAGGAGGAGAATATTTCTCTAATGACTTTTCTAACTATTGTGAAGAATACGGCATAATACATCAGTGTACAGCACCATATACATCACAATAAAATGGTGTAGCAGAGAAAAAATAGGACATTAGTAGAAATGGTCAACTCAATGCTAATACAAGCACAGTTGCCATTAAACCTATTGGGAGAAGCACTGTTAGTTGCATGTCATGTTTTAAACCAAGTTCGATATAAGAAAACCAAGACCTCTCCATACGAAATATGAAAAGGAAGAAAACCAAACATAAGGTATCTTAGAGTGTGGGGGTGTCTTGCATACTGCAGAACACCAGAACTTAAAAGAACTAAGTTAGGTCCAAGGGCTATCAAGTGCGTCCTTGTAGGGTATGCACAACATAGTAAGGCCTATAGACTTCTAGACTTAGAGTCCAATGTAATCATAGAGTCTAGAGATGTAGAGTTCTTTGAGTATTCTGTATTCACGGAGAAAAAAAATGTTGAGATTCAATCTCCTAATGAAACTATAAAAGAAACACATATAGAAGAAAATGCACCAAGTGAACCTCGTAGGAGTCAAAGAACAAGAGTAGAAAAGAATCTTGATCCTGATCAAATAGACTCTCAGCGACTCTCCTTTCATCTGGTTGAAGGTGATAGAGAGAAGATGATTAAGAAAATATTTATGGTTTTAACTATATAAGATGAACCTAAAACCTTTAGTGAAGCTATGACTTCAAGAGACTCTGCTTTCTAGAAAGAAGCCGTTAATGATGAAATGGATTCTATAATGTCTAACCAAACATGGAAATTGGTAGATCTACCTCCATGTTCTAAACCAATAAGTTGTAAGTGGGTATTTAAGAAGAAATATCACACAGATGGTACAATTCAAATCTTTAAGACAAGATTAGTTTCTAAAGGTTTCAGACAGAAAGAAGAAATCGATTATTTTGACACTTATTCTCCGGTAGCTCGAATAACATCAATTAGGATCTTATTCGCTCTAACATCCATACATCATCTTCATATCCATCAAATGGACGTGAAGACAGCATTCCTGAATGGTGATCTCGATGAGGAGGTATACATGGAACAACCAAAAGGATTTGTTCTGCTAGGAAATGAAAGAAAAATGTGTAGACTTGTTAAGTCTTTGTATAGATTAAAACAAGCACCAAAACAGTGGCATGATAAATTTGATTCTAAAGTTCTGTCTTATGGTTTTGAACATAATATTGCTGATAAATGCATATATTCAAAAGTATGTAATGATTATATTGTAATCATATACTTGTATTTAAACGATATGTTAATAATCAGTAACAAAATGGAAGGTGTAACTGAAACTAAAAAGTTTCTCTCTTCAGTTTTCAAAATGAAAGATCTTCGACAAGTGGATACTATATTAGGTATCAAAGTTAAAAAATATAGTGGGAGTTTTGCATTATGTCAGTCTCATTATATTGAGAAAGTAATAAACAAGTTTAATCACTTGAAAATTAAAGAGCTAAAAACCATGTTTGATCCAAGTATCAAGTTAAAAGAAAATAGTGGAAGAGCAGTTGCACAACTAGAGTATGCTAGTGCTATAGGCAGTCTTATGTATGCAATGTAATGCACAAGACCGGATATAGCATACGCTGTGAGTAAACTAAGCAAGTTTACGAGTAATCCAAGTGTTGAACACTGGAAAGCAATAAGTAGAGTTCTATGTTATCTTAAAGAAATCGAAGAATTATAGTTATTTTACTTAGAATTTCTATTAGTATTGGAAGGATATACCGATGCAAGTTGGATATTGAGTGCAGGGGACAACAAGTCTACTACAGGGTGGATATTCACCCTAGGTGCAGCTGTATCTTGAGGATCCAGGAAACAAACTTACATAACGCACTCAACTATGGAATATGAGTTCATAGCTCTAGCTGCTACAGGCAAAGAGGCTGAGTAGTTAAGGGATCTTCTATTAGAAATCTCATTCTATGCGAAGCCTATACCGGTTGTTGCACTTCATTGTGATAGTGAAGTCATTCTAGCAAGAGCCTAGAGCGGTACTTATAATAGGAAGTCCAAACACATAAGTTTGCGACATGACTACGTAAGGCAATTGATTCAAGATGGAATCATTGCAATCTCATATGTGAAGTCAAGTAATAACTTGGATGATCCTTTTACTGAACCTCTAACGAGAGAGGTAGTAAGGACAACATCTAGAGGGATGGGGTTGAAACTCTTTACTTAAGTTTCACTAGTGAAAGAAACTCAACCCTAAATTAGGAAATCTCTAAATATTGGATTTAATAGGTAATAACAATTCACTGATAAGTGAAAAGTTTCAACACTAAAGAAAATAATAACCTCATCCAGGATGATAGTGCTGGTTGTTATAAAAGATGGATGAGTATTAAACTCTTAATGAAATCCAGTCAAATAGGACAAGTGTTTTAATGGAAACACTGGAAGAATTTCACCTATGTGAACGTAAAAATGGTGCCGCTTCTCATAAGAGTTAGAGTTATCTCGGGATCGTTCATGAAACAGGATAAGCACATGGCCATTAAAAGTGCTAAGCGAGATTATAAAGGAACATCTAACGCAGGAGTTATTATGTATGTGGTATTTTCAGTTATATCATATAGGAATAACTGGTTCAATGCTACGGCAATCAGAAATTTCGAAATAACTTTAAAATACTTACACTAAGGAAAGATTCAAATCGCAAGATATCTTTCTTTATGCATAATAACTGTTATTCTGGCAGAATTTTTAATATTTTAAAAAATCAGTGGGGGATTATTGAAAATCAATGGTTTTTTGAAGAAAAAAAATTCAAATTTTCAAAATTTTGAGATTTTCCCGCCTAAACGCTTTTTAAAATATTTTGAATTAAAAGTGCGGTGTGTGTGTTTTGTCCCACATCGAAAATGGTTGAGAAAATTTTGTGGTTTATTTGAGATGTTGTGTAGAGTATTCTTACTTGGAGCTTTTGGAGAAGGAGATACACGGGTTGCGTGTTCCAGTGCGTAGCACTGAAACACGTGCGCACACCCGCGCTCGGGCTCGGGCTCGGGCTCGGGCACTGGCGTGAGCGTGGATGAGGGCGTGGGCAGTGTGGCTGTAGTGGCGCTAGATGGCTCACTTTGCACTTCGCACGTGCGCATCGTATCGCAGAGTGGTCGCTTCTTCGCAAACCGGTGCGATGGGTCTAGTCAGTGCCTTAGGGCGGTGCGCATCTGAAATGAGCCTGGGTTTTATAGGTGACTGAGAACGGCAGATCTTAAATCCGAAACGTTCAGCGGTTTTAGAAAACGACTCTATGCCTTGAAAGTCAAACGGTCCGAAAACGGACGGCTCATAATGATCCAACGGTCAGATCCTTTGATCCGATGACCAGAAACATCTGTGATTAATGGACAACGGACAAAAACATTTTTCAAACGTTCTGGACCTTTGATTGCAGCCTAGCAACGGTCCACTACCTAATGCCTATATAAACTGGACCATTCCAATCCGAAATCATCAACTGAACACACCTCTCTCTCCTATCAGATCAAATACAAGAAATATCTCCGTAATAGAATACTGTTATCATCTCTACCATCCAAGTTTTTCAGAAGAGATCTACTACGTTAAAATTGTTCCACAGTGGACCTATCGTGATTGCTGCACGCTAGATTCAGATAAGGCTTGTCTTATCCTGAAAGCAATTCGCCTATAACCCATCAGCAGTTTATAAGGGAGCGAATCACGCTTTAAGGACAGCGTATTTTATACGTGATTCAGCGGATCAAATTTTTTTTTATCTTTAATATCTTGGTGTATCCAAACTCGGATTCTTAACACTCCAAAACTAATGATGAGTTTTTAACACCCTCATCCATAGCTCAAGTGATAGATTGAGTGAAAGATACTTTGTTTGAAAGCTGAGGTCTTGGTATGGCTAACAGTGATGTATGAACTGACAGTAGGTATACTAACAAGCTAACAAAAAAATATTAAGTCATACTCCAATTTAGCAGTAGGCGCACCCCATGTACCAAAGATATGGGCAATTTTTGGTATTGCACACCCCATATACCAAAGATATGGGCAATCTTTTGAACGCTGACGTCTTGGTATGGCTAACAGTGATGTATGAACTGTTAGTGGGTGCACTAACAAGCTAACAAAAAAAATTAAGTCATACTCTACTTTAGCAGTAGGCACACCCCATATACCAAAGATATGGGCAATCTTTGGCTCCATTTCATTGAAAATGGACCATTTGGTGCATTCCTTATCAACCAACTGTTTACGGGACACCAATCCAACGGACAGGTATCTTCCTTCGTGGACATTTTTGCCAACATCCTCTATCTACAATGGGGCCTATCAGATCAACGGTCTGGATCACATAGACAGGGCCCCAACTTGTTTAACTACGGCTTGAGGTTCCTGTCGTTAGCTTTGCTAAGCCCACGTGCGAGTACAAGTCATCTATTGCACACGCCACCACGGATGCTAGTGTGGTGAACGGGTACAATATCCAAGCCATTCATCAGAATGATACCACTACGTAGATTAACTATCCCAAAAATTAGATCTGTCTACTAGTCAGGTGGGCCATGGTTGTCAAAATTTATTTAAACCGTCTACTTATTTCTAATATCATGGCCCACCTATCGAATGGACCACCTTTATCTTTGCGAAATAAAAACTGCATGTGTAGTCTACTTGATCGATGGATTGAAATTTTGTGTCTGATGATCTGGCATATGCGGTGGAGTGTGCATTAGCTGACCTGTACATGCGTGTAGCCTTAGCAAAGCCGTATGTCAGAGAACAGTAAACTGTAGTTAACCGTTTTAACAGTTAAGAACTGAACCAGTAATGTATTCCACGCGCCCCTATCTTCAAGCGCCAAACACAAGCGCACCAAACGTGAGAATCCAAATCATCTAAACAAAATCTGAGACGTTCATCAGATTTTCCCCTCATTTATTATGTCCCATCATAAGATTAGGTCAGTAATCTTATCATCGAACCTGTAAAAATTCACGCCAGCGCATAGACTCTGTTATTGTTCCGTAATCATTATTCCTTCAAACCTACAACGTATTTTTTTAAACCGTCCAGATCACTTGAATATGAAAGTTCTGCACGTATGGTCTGCCTATATTCAGCACTTGAAGCTTTGCATTCAAAACTAATTAGCGTTCATCTATATGCGTTGCATTTCACGATTGCTTGCGAGAGAAGAGAAAAACTTTGATACTCTGTAAAGCGTGATGGATGACACGCAGGCACTTATAAATTACTTAGAAATTGCACACATAGCATATAAGCAATTCAAAATAAACGGTCCTAAATTAAACGGTCCTAAATTAAGGTTAGGTTGTATCACGAACCAAAGATTAAGCTTATTCGATTATCTGAAAATCAGACTGGTTGACACCATCGGACGGTTGAAAATGAAAATATCTAATGGTACTATTTGGACAAACAAGTGTTGACAGATCAGCGATCAGGATCATTTGACTAATTTGATTTTGGAGGCGACTTCATGACAGCGAGAGTTTCCCAACTTAGTAGGCTTCAATAGAAATTTTGAGTGACTGCGTATCAAGCGTGATATGATGCCAGAGTATCATATAAAAAAGAAAGAGTGTATCTTTACTTTTCAGCCGCGCGAGAAGAAGGAAAGGTAGTCAAAGATAGGGTTGTTTTAGGTCAATGTCCCACGAAAAGATTCCCGACAACGCGATCTGAAGATCTCTTACTTTTCTCTTTCTCTCAATCTCAGACACGGACATACAACAGCTGCAGCGCTCAGACGTCGAACGCCTTTCCCTTCCCTTTTCTCTCTCTCTCTCCCTTTAAACATCGAACATTTCTCCTCTCTTTCTCTCTCCCTTTCTTCCTTCTGCTTTAAATTAACATCTCTCTTTCTTCCTTCTGCTGCTGCTGCTGCTGCTGCGTGTACTTATTCGGGGCAGGGATCGAGTTAAGTGAGGGAGAGAGGGCTCTTTGAAATCTTGGCTGGCCGATTTTCGTTATCACGGGCAGGCGAACAAGCATGGGAGAGGCTCCATTGATTCACGTATTGGCCGTTGATGACTGCCCCATTGATCGAAAAATTGTGGAAAAGTTGCTTATTAAGGCTTCCTCCTTCAAAGGTAAAAGTGGTTTTCATCATCATCATCATCATCTCTCTCTCTCTCTCTCTCTCTCTCTCTCTCTCTCTCTCTCTCTCTCTCTCTCTCTCTCTCTCTCTCTCTCTCTCTCTCCTTTTTCCTTTTTTAAATTCGTTTGGGAATTTTAGGGTTTTTGCGGATTAATATCTTGGGCTGTATGTTTGGTTGGTTTTGATTCTTTCATTTAGAAAAAAGGGAAAAAATGATGGATTTTTTAATTTATTTTTAATGATTTACAAAATTTTTGGGTAGTGTTGAGCGTTGTTTTCACCTCTGAATATCTGCTTCTTGGTGAATCCTCTGTATTAATTCCGGAAAGATTGATGGTTGTCACAGTTACTGCTGTTGATAGTGGAAAGAAAGCACTGGAGGTTCTTCTTGGTTTGAATGAAGAGGACGTTGAATGTCCTAGCGTTAACGTAAGTTGATTTTGGATTAGTTTTGTTTCTTGAATTTTTCAAATTCCTGTTTCACGTATTGTTCCGAAAGTTGTTTTGGATCTTAGAATTTGAAGAGTGCCAGATAGCATTTTAAGAATAGACATCCATAATCTAACTTCTGATGTGGAATACTTGTGATATTTTTGAGGAATTATATGATATATGATCCGTATCGTTTTAGGTTCAGGCAAGGAGCATCTCAATAAGATTGACCCTTCGATTGGACGGTTTAATTGAAAATACAAGAGTGGTCCAAATTTTTGCTTTAGTCTGGTTAATGTGACATTCCAATTTGTTAAAATTTTGGGGCATAGTCCATCAACATGGGACACATTATGTGAAGCCGTGGGTTGCTCTTCATATAATTTCTTGTTTTTTGAGGATTAATTAACTTGTAATATTTATTAGATTTAGTGTTCCATGAACTAATGGGTTGTGTTGAAAACTTGATTCAATTAGATACGAGAAGGAGATCTTAGTATGTTACCTGCAATCCTGTTCCACCACCCTTCAATAGAAGATAAAACTACCTCAAAAATCATTAACAACCACAAAACTGCACTCAATTCAATTTTTCAATGAATTCTGTGATTCACATATGGATTTTGTGAAATATGATTTTGATTTAACAAGGATCGTTAATCTTTACTCTAGATGGAATTTCAATAGAACCATAAGACTTTGATGACTTGGGTGTAATGGGTTTCATGGTATAAGTGATGGGTTTTTTTTATTCTTTAGTCTTATCCATTGTTTCCGAAGAGCTCAGCGATGCCGCAAGAAATCTATACTTACCCGCATTTGTTGTTGCACCACAAAGGCTGCTGAATGCATCATTGATTGACCAAAAAGTCGCTAATGAATCTACCAGGCCAGTGGTGTTCGATTATTAAAAATACCTTTGATCCGTGAAACAATCTCCCCATCTATTGATTGCTGTTAAGCTACATTACCTGGATGTGGATATGTCATTGGATATGAGGTGTCTGATGTGGATGTTGTGAAATTGAAGATACAAGGATACCTGTGTGGTGTACAGTGTACTTGATTTCAAAGATAAAAAAGAAAATAAGATAAGCATTTCTATGATATTATTCATAGTTGTACAGGACATGTTACGATCACATATCATATTGTACAGTGTATTATATGCCATATGCAAGATGTACTAGTTTTGGAGCATTGAGATGATTTGCTGCCAAGCATGCCCTGCTTTTCCTTGTCACCTTGCATTACTTTTCACCCGTATATGCCAATGCTTTCATGAACTAATTTCTCTTGGTTTGTCTTAAAATTTTTGAATTGAATTTCTTTTTTTAGTTTTTCATATGCATCTTTTAGTAGTAACTTAATGAATAGGTACTGTGCAGGACTGCAGAATTGATGTAATCCTTACTGACTATTGTATGCCAGAAATGAGCGGCCATGACCTTCTTAAGGTTGTGAAGGTATGAAGCCTCATATCCAGATCATTCTCTGTCTCTCTCTTTTTAATCTTGTTGTCAACATATTCTGGAATGCAATTAGTCCACATTCCAGAACTTGCATATTTAGTTTGTTTCTTTTTCTGAAACCTCAGGAGCACAACTGCCTGAAATCTATTCCTGTTGTGGTAATGTCATCCGAAAAAGAGCCACAAAGAATCAGCGGGTACTGCTACTCAGATTCTATCCCCATTTTCCTTTTAGCTGCTTCATGTTGTTTGTCTGGGAAAAAAAGCATGAAAACAATCCACCCATCAAGGAGAAAAATTAACAATACATATGATTGAACCAGCTCAATAGTGCCATGTCAGTTGCACCATGGTCTTCGTGGCATGTGCCTATGTTTGGATGAATTGCTCAGTCAAATTGCAATAATTAGTTTGGTAGAGAGGAAATGACTAGATCATAATGACGCTTCCTACTATCCATAATGAGGCTGCGGCCCTGAAATTGCAGTTGCACAAGCCTTTCAAGTCCAACTGGAAACTAATGGGTCATTTGGCAACTTGGATATGGATTCTTGCTTAAGAATTCAAATCCTTGTGATTTGGATTCAATCCTGTGGAACTTAGAAATTGTGTTTGGCAACTAGAGGGAAAGTTGGTACACCAACCATTAAAAAACTTCCAGATTCCCGATGGGGCGACCTTTTTTATTGCAATCCAATCCATTCAGTAGAAGATTTGACTAGGATGCATGGAAACTCTAAAAATCAGACAATTCCAAAAGTTGGGTGGGCCCACCAAAGGAACAGTTCAAAAAAATAGTTAGGTTGGATTTGAAATCCTCGGATTTGCAACCCAGCTTTTAGAAAGGAAGCAAAAGTGGCTTGACGTTAGGATTTGAAATCCTAATCCAGACAAAAAAAGAGGCTGCCAAAGGTAGAAAGTGAGGTCTTTTGGATTAGGAATGCAAATCCAGCCCCAAATCCAGGGTGCCAAACAGCCCCACACAATTGTGACTTGGTCATGGAGCCTGGCTTCTTGGTATGAATGCTACAGTAGGTAATCACAATTAGACCATTCCTCAGTATATAGTTTATTGAACTAATTATTGCAATTTAATTTGATAGTGGCACCAAATGCAGGCTTAGCTCTCCAAAAATCTCTTCTTTAAACTTTTTTTAAACAATTAACAAATAGCATTCAGAAATCCTTTGTAATCAAGCATATGCCCTACTGCTGCATCACCCATTCCGCGAGACCCTCACACTTGTAGATGGGGCCATCCCTTTTTAGACCCCTATCTATTAGAAAGAAGAGTCATAGAATATAAATGAATAACTGAGGAAAAGGAAAAACTGGACAGCTTGATAACATACTTGGGTGGGCCACCAGTGTGGTCATGATGGATTTAGCATGCATGTACATGAAATCTGATACAAGCATACATTTCTAGCCTAGTTCTGATTATATGTGATTATAGGTGTATTGCCATGGGAGCTGAGGATTTCATCCTAAAGCCTCTTCATCTAAGAGACATACAGGGTTTGCGAAACCATGTAAAACCCATGGCACCAATATCCAAAACAGGCACGAAGAGAAAAATGCCACTCGATGTAATGCCGGATACTAATGGTTCAGAACGGCGGCCCCGCCTTACTGGAGTGGCTGTTGCATGATCAGAAAACTGCCAGTCCAGACAACACCACAAACTTGCATTTTTGTAAGGCTTCCTTTGGGTAATGTGTGCCCAGCAGATCTTGTTTCATGCTCTCATGAGTTGGGTGGGGTTTTGTTTTTTGGGAAAAATGGGTATTGTGGTTGTTATTTTCTCTATGTGGGCTTTGTTGTTGATGTTGTTTTCTGAGGTGGAGTTTATGCACTGATGTTGTATAAGTGTGAAGTTGAACTTGTGAATGTGTTGTGAATAATATTAGTCTTTTTGAAGGATGAAATTTTCTATGCCAATTCTCAACCTTATTTTTTTGAGCCTGACTATAATTACTATTTTTCACAATTTTGTGCATCGCCGCAAGTCAACTACAGTACATGTGGCATGTGTTTACCAATCTAGACCGCCCCAATTGTGGTCCCCATAGAGGATGGGGCACAAATTGAAACTCATATCAATTGGTTAGTATAACCAATGGATTTCACTCACCGTGATGTTTATTTGGGTAGCTACTCATGGCTCGGTGGTAGACCCAGTGGATATCAACACTGAGGTCATTGGTTCAAGTACCCATGAGGTGGATCCTTACTCTTGCTCGGGTAGTAGACTCTCGGGAGTTTCAACACCCCGTCAAGGGTTTGAGTATCCATTGGTGGTGAAATCCCACTGCGGCATGAGTGTGTGGGGGTGTGTGTGCATGTGTAAAAAAAAAAAAAATTAAAAAAAAAAAAAAAAAAAAAAAGTACCCATGAGGTGTGTGTGGGTGTGAGGGTGAGGGTGTGGGTGTAAAAGGAAAAAAAAAAAACCAATGGTTTTCACCAGTTTTACTTGGACGGACGGTTTTATTTTTATTACTCAATCTATAGAACTCATCTATACACACAATGATCCAATTAATAATAATAACCAAAGGAAGTGGCATGTGAAGACGGTGACGGAGAAATTTTCAGAAGGAAAGAAAAAAAAAACATAGGAAACGAAGGAATGGACGTGGCTACAAGTACATCCAGAGGGAGAAAGAGGTCATCCACGGTGGGAGACCTGTACCCACTTTTTTTCAGTTTTGTGGAGCACTAGAAGGTTTAGATCCGACTCTTGTGTGGGCTGACATCCTAACAAGACGCAACACAATAGATTTATAGATGGATGTTACACAGTCATCACAGTGGGCCCCACAGAGCGTTTGCTGGATGGCCTCCCTGATAGGATTGTCGTGCAGGCTACAAACAAATGAAAGGGAATAGGCAACTCGTGCACAAAAAGGAGTGAGAGGAGCGGGTAAAATCCAAGTTGTTCATTGGCATAGCTAAAATCCAACTGTTGCAAAATAAGCACACATATTTTCAAAATTCCACAAATGCTCCAAATTTTCATTTGATGTTTTATAAAATCTCACTTTCTGCTAATTGCATGGACAAATATGTCAGTTTGCTTATGGTAGAGATGATGATGATGATGATTATAGTAATAATAGATTATTGAACAGAAACATTACAAAAATTTTCTTTAAGTACCCATCTGATGTAAATGGTCCTACATTGCAGATGAGGGCCCATTTGATGTAAAATGGTCCTACATTTTGGATAAAAAATGCTAATCAATCAACCACAGGGGACTTTTGGATCCTTATATTGGCTGATCAATATTCATTTTGAACTAATTCTTTTGCACCAAACCAGTGAAAAAATGCATGTATCAGCCAATCCTGGATCGACCAATACACTGATCCAAACAGGCCATGAAGATCTTTATTGAAAGGTCATTGAAGTTATATTTACTGGGTAATTCGAAGTCCACCGGCGAAATTCTATGAGAGAATACTGAGGTCAGGTGAAAATGCAAATCTTAAATTGCCCACAAGAATTCAGGGTTTTAGTTCACCCACTATTGAAACGAGGTATCTTTCACTCAGTCTACCACTTCAGCTATGGATCCGGCTGTAATTCAGGGTTATATATGAGGCCATAAGGCCACGTTCAAACACACTTATGCAGAAGGGTTTTCCACAAATTGGGGTATTAAACTGATTTTTGGGTCAACTCAAATTGGTTTTTATCGAGTTAGCATTTTAGTACCTACTTTATTGAGCAAGATGGTGAAACTAGGGTTTGCAAAAGTGCATCCAAACTCACAAGAGTTTCAACACAAGGTCAAGGGTTAGAGCACCCATTGTGGTTTGAGTGCGCGGGCGTGTGTGGGGTGTGTGAGTGCGTGGAAAAAAAAAAAAAAAAGAGTGCACATCAGCACCTTGGTTTGGTTTGGAAGGGTGTTTATGTGTAAAACGCCCTTCAAATGGCCCCCAATGCATGTCTAAAACCCTGATTTGGCTCAAAAGGGGATTTATACCTCAAACGCCTATTTGGAAGGTGCATCCAAATGGGCCCTAAGCTAGGTCACATCTAAATTCCTCATCATCATCATCTAAGCTTTATCCTGATCAGCTACATAAATCTTACTCTGCTATCCCACTCCATCAAAGGACTTGGATGGTCCACATCCATGACTGGACCTATCCTTAATGAATGATTTTGCCCATCAATTTCGGCAGGCCACTAACTAGATGGTTCGGATCATCCTATTAGTGAGATTTTTACATGGGTTGCCTAAAAAGAGGAGAGTGGACCCAACGGACAGTCCAAATAGGTAATGTGGATGCAAACGAGTCCAAATGCAACTATGTGCATGGTACGGTTCCCATACACAGAGCCCACTAGATCATTAATCATCTTTCTTTACGTGGGAGTCTTGCGACTCCTTACCCAGCTTGCCTGCCAAGAAATTTAAGTAACTGACTCATCATAACACTACTCTTCTAATCATCAATGCATCCTTTATACATAGCACCATCAGAGATCTGTATCATTCATCCAGTGCCTTCCATTGAGGATGGGCCATAGCATAAAAATAATCTGCACCATCCAATTACAGCTGCGAACATAAGAACTGACCCACAGTCAACACCCATTGGGTGTAAGGCATCCCTTCAGACGGCTAGCATTATCCAATCAGTGTGATTTATGGGCTATGGCCCATCTTACAAAGGGCCAGAATAGTCTGCATCTCTCACAATGCCATTCTTGTGAAATTAGAATTAGATCATTGTGATTTACAGGCTATGGCCCATCCTACAGCGGGATTCACTGGCCGAATTGTATACATCTCATACACATTACTGCTAACCAGGAGAAAAGAACCCAAGGGCCTGTTTGATTGCATGAAAGAGAGAGAGAGAGAGAGAGAGAGAGAGAGAGAGAGAGAGAGAGAGAGAGAGAGAGAGAGAGAAGAAGAAGAAAAAGAAGCAGAAGAAGAAAAGAAAACATAGATGCAATTATTCAATTATTTCCTCTTCGGACACTACTTGACAGCAGATTCCAGAAAGAAATCCTATACTCAGCAAGACAACGGTCTTCTCAAATCATGTGCCAGAGAAATGTCATCCATGTTAAGGCTAATGATGATTGTGTGGAATCCACATGATCAAACGAAATATCTATCAGACTTCCAATTCAGAAGAGACAGAATTGTCTCTCTACTGGTGTTGTGCCCATTGAATTTCTTCAGGAAAGAAGAAGGGAAGCTTCAATACTCTGGTAGACTATGATGATCCATACGCATGCACACAAGAAACGTACCACAGCAACATGCATCTTGAATTGAACCCATCTGAACCATGGCCCCGCTACAGATGGGTCATAATCCAAGAATCGTGCTGAATGCACAAACCTAGGTGGCCACATTGATGAACCTCAGCAGTTAAAATGAAAAATAGTCTAAAGATCAGATTTCAACAGATACATGTTCTAATCAATTTGATCATGGGGCCCGTACCTCATCTAAAGTGGGTCCCACAATTTGGGAAGTTTGGATTTTACTCACGTGCGTGCCCTGATTGCGTGACTATACTCTGTATCAATCATATCTCGACAAAAGAAATTTCCCACACAATTTGTAAATGATTCAGCAATTCTTTTGATTTTTGAAATAATTTCAGTTGCTTCATGAAATGTAGAAAGGTCAGGAAATTCTTGTATATATATGCACATAAAATTGCATTTTTGCATAAATAGCACGACCCCATTTCATAATACTTGCTCCTATATACAAGCTCTGAAAGGTAACAATGATCCTTCTTATTGTATGCCTTCCTTAAATGGTCCAGAATCATGCAGTAATTTTATAACATGCTTAACCTGCAAGAAATGAATTTATACATATAAGAGAACTATGCAAAAAGTAAAAATTGCAAGAATCAAAATGAAGGTTTTTGGAAGGGGGAAAAGAGTAGCATTTGTGGAATGTCAATGAAGGAAAAGAACTTTAGTTCGCATCAATTTCCAAAAGGAAGTCATGTATGCATTCTCTCCTCTCTTTTTTGTTTTCCTTTTTTTACTATCTTATTTTTTATTTATTTTATTTATTTTATTTTTGATCCGAAGAAATATCTGAAATGCTTTGAGCATAGCATGATCAGATTTCTTGCAAACTAAGTGATGGAAGCAGCTACTTACAAGTCATGAAATGCAGATGCTGCACTCTCCTACTAGGGCTCAAACAACTAGATGTGTGATGGGAGGCAAAACATGGAATTACAGACTCATGATAATGTTTCGTTATGAATATATTTTCACCAATTTTATTAGAATCCTAATATTTTTCCCATCAAATCTGGATTCAAGTTGTATACAACTCACCATTCAAACTTAATCTCTTTGATAAACAATGTCCATGAATCATAAGATTCATTAAAATACAAAACAAAGTGGAATTACACGATTTTAAATGGTTATAAAGTAGGTTTAATCCTGGAGAGATACTAGTATGCGCTCTCCCCTAATGATAAATGAGGCGAAATTGTGGGGTGACAGGGAATGTGCATCTGGTGGGGGCCGTGTGGTAGGCCACATTCCAAAAGGCAAGGCTCCAGTAGCCATCCAATCAGTGGCTTGCAAAAGGAATGGTTAAAGCACAGAGCCACATTCAACCTTCAAAACTCACAATAAATGGATGATCAAAGTTGTCCAACCACTGCAAGTTTTGGCCTATGGCCCACCAAAGCAGCAGCCAACCAGGAAGAAACTCAACAAACTGTGATAAAGAAAGAAAAAAAAAAAAAAAAAGCCACTGAAACTACACAAAAAGATGATGAAATCATTGGGTGGCATCACAGAAAAACTTGTGGCCCGTGGGCACTTGCAATCGTGTCTTGGAAACAGCAAATGCTACAAATCATGTCCCAGTCCAGTACCCCTAAAACAAGTGTAATACCCATATCTCATAGTAAAACATCACGTTACAGAGGAATATATATAGAACTAGTTCCATAAAAAAGTTCCAGTTCTGCTGCAAAGAATCAAACTGATGCTACAATTTAAACTGGACAAATATAGAGGACGATGACTGAAACACGGCCAATATATGAACTTCCTACCAGATTCTGATTTTAAAATATTGAAGTATCACGTATGCTAAGTAGCAGAAATGTCTAGTAGTGGTGGAATCTAATGGATACTAATGATATACCTGATCAGTCTCACGCACTAGAAATTCCTCTATGGCTTTTCTAAAAGCATTGTCTTGAATGTAGTGGCAGCTGTATGTTGTCACCGGCAGATAACCCCTCTGAATTTTGTGCTCTCCTTGAGCTCCAGCCTCTACTTTATTTAGGTTTAATTCAATAGCTGCTTCTATTGCCTGGAAGATGGTTAAATGGATGTTACAAAACTGTCCTTGTTTTGCAATTACAAATGGACTATATGTAAGTTGGCAGAAGGATATTGTTTCTTAGGTTGAAGTTGTTTCGTCATAAAGCAACCAATAATGTATCATTGTCATCAGCATGGCCTAATCCCAGCTATTTGGGATTGCCTTTACGAATCACATTTTGCCAATCAATATCATACAAAGTGCTCAAGTACAACTAGCCAGAACAGCTACCATCCAACTACCACAATAATGCTAGTGCATCAGAGGAATATAGCATCCAATCTGTCCAACAGCCAGGCCCCACCATGAAGATCACCTGACACAAAGCCTAGCTGATCCACTTGTCAGGACTCGGGAGAATAAGTGGATCAGCTTTTGGACGGTTGAAGTTTGATAATGCTCAACTTTCCAGTCCAACTGGTTGAATTTGAGCACTCATATCACCATCACCATCACCATCATCATAGGCTTGCCCCAGCTATTTCGGGTTAGCTGAGAAGTCCTAATATTATACATCACACATGTAGGAATAAACAAATGCAATTATGGACTCCATGAAGAACCAGTTATATAAAAAGTGTTACAACAGTGAAGTGGTACGAAGAACAGGGGCTACAAAAAGCTATAACATGTGATGTATCAACAGGCTTAGATCTTGTGCATTGCCTTCACTAACCAATTTTAAGAAGAACATGGACTATCTTGCATTCAGTGTTAATTGTAAATGAAACAATGAAAACAAAGCAATACAAATAGAACAAAAAGAAAGGGAAAAAAAAAACAAAACAACCAGCAAACAAGGCCCTGCACTTATCCTGATTCAAACACACAAAGTCACAAACCTGGTAATAACATGCTTCAAAATGCAAACTCGGATAATAGGCTTCCGGGAGACATCCCCACAAGCGCCCATAAAGAGTATCTCCACCAATAACATTAAGAGCTCCTGCAACGAGTTTGTCCCCATCTTCAGCAACTACAAGCAGCACACGATCTCCCATCTTTGATCCCATGTTGTGAAAGAAGTCCCTTGTCAAGAAAGCTCTACCCCACCTACAAATGAACCAGTGACCAGAGATTAGTACTATAAAAAAAAATAGACTGACATCATAAAATCCCTTCAGAGAGTAAAAAAGAAATAATCATTGATGCCATAAGACATCAGCATCAAGGCATGAAATTCTAAGACATCCTACCATTTGGTGCATAAGAATATACTGGTGATCTAACTTGTGGCAATTAAACAATTCCCACAGAGAATTTTCCTTGTCATTTGGTGGGTAAGCTGATATTGAGTGCATGCAATCAACAAAGCCACCCATACATGCAAACCACTGTCCACCAGATGCTTCCCAAATTTCTTTGCTAAGTTACCATAATAAAAGAAACCAAACAGCTCTATAAAATAACTTCGATTACTAAACATATTCCCCACATATTAGGGACTTGTTCAGCCTAATCAAATTGAATTATCTGAACATAATTTTGAGTCAAACAAATTGTGGAATGTAAGGTGGAAGGACAGAGGGACAGAAGGCAACGAATTTTATTGAAAAGCCGCCTTAGAAAACTAAGACGGGAGGAGGAGGAGGAGGAGGAGAGGCCCATGGATCTGTTTATGCATGAGACATGGTGATCAGGTGTTTAGATAGCATACCTAGATTAGATGCCGCCATGGAAGTCGGATAAGAATACCAGAATACCAGAATTCCTGTAGAACTTAGGATCTTCCTTTCCTTCACACCCTTTCTGCAACTCAAAAGATGGGACTCAAATTTCTGTCGTGGTGTAGAATCAGGGACCCAGCTCTCTTTTATAGAGTCCGTGGAGAGGGAGTTTGAAACCCATCACAACTCTCTCTCTCATGCTCCAAATTGTAGCATCCTAGTACAACTCAAATTACTATCTGCGTAAGACACTTATAGCATTCCAGCCCTAGTACGCAAAGCTGCGCAGCGCATCACCTGAAGTGGGCCCCACTGTTCTACTCAATCATCCAGTCCAACTGAATGACAATCCAGACCGTTGATTAGTAAGGCCCACTAAATAGAGTTCTTACATTCTCCCACTTGGGCTTCATTGAGCAATGTCAATGATAGTCATATAGAATTATTTTGAAAACAAGTTTTGATCTTTTAAGAAAATATTCAAATGGTTAACCAATGAGACAGTTGGACAGTATGAGTAATGTTATTCAATCTAGTCCATCAAGACAGTCAGTATCGAAACGCGATAGTCATCACAACATTTAATTTGGGCGAAGTGAGTCTAAGTGCGATCACAAATACTTTCAATCTTAACGACATAGATCATAAACTAGGAAATGTGGTATAAGGATTACACACTTTAATGTGATGATATGTGTCTATCCTTAAGAGGTCCTGAAGCTTTTACATGTCTCCAACGAGACACGACTGTAGTTCTACTTACTCAAAATTTGCGCGTATATATAGAGAAGTAGAAATAAATCTTTATATCAAAATCATCTAAACAAATTGTAAAAAACGAGATCTCTAAGTGTCTGTGAAAATCAAAATACGCTCAAGTTTTTACAAATCCTGTTTGGCCAATAACTCCTAAGGCCCTATCTCGATAAGTTAACGAGCCTTCATAATCCTTCTCGCCACCTTGCTAAGTCCTTTTAGGTCTTCCTCCCATCCTCTTTTCAAGCCCTTCACCTAATCAAAGTTCCCCTCTTATTAGAGCCATGTGACCCATGTCAAACCTTTTTAGCTAGCTTGAAAACATGAGCAACTTTGAATTTCTTCATCATGTGGCCAACAAAAGTCACCAGCATTCAGAAAACTCATATGGAACCTTGAGGGGCCAATCCTCATACAAACCTCTGTGAAGGGTAACCTGTACCATTAGCATTCTCAATTTCCTTGTTAAGAGAGAGATGCCTTGATTCAAGACAATCAGCCACTTTTGGATTCTCATTAAGGTTCTAAGCTTATGGTCATCTTCTTATAAGTAAATATAAATGCAGTCAAAATCCTACAATTTACAATTTACAATTTACGATTTGAGTTGAATCTTAAGCATGATGATTTGAATTCCGCCTAGAATCGCTTTTTAGATGAATCCTATGATTCTATGATTTGATCCTGCGATTTAGTTTTACAATTCAAATTAAACTTGTTCTTTTCTATTTTGAGCTTTAGTTGGCTTTCATTTTATGTTTTTAAATTGGTTGGGGCTTTAAGAATTGTTTAGAAGAGGTCAATTACTTTATTTTGTTCTTTACAAGAGATTACATGATAGATATTCTCTTCGGCTTTAAATCATTTTGCATTTTCTTATGATTTCTTACTTCTTAATTGATTGAAACACCAAATTGATATGGTATTCAATAACGGTATTGGTGGCAAGAATATATCATAGAATCCTTTAACTGATGAGCTGGTAGAACACAAAATATCTTTTTCTGCCAGTCTACAAAGTCAAATGCCACTCTTCCAATGTGATTCTACAATTAGGAAAGGTAAAAATAACACAAATTATTAAAGGATTCTTGTATGTTTTTTAAGGTAAATTTCTTGGATGACCAAAAAAGAAACAGAAAGACGAGAATCCTCTAATACTATCATGGTATGGTGGTATTGCTTGGTGCATATTGTTGGAAAATGGATTATTGATGAGTTTCTAATATTTTTCTGATTTATTAATATTTTACAGAATGTTTTTTTCAATTCTTAAGAAAGTCGTTAAAAAAAATCTTACGATTTGGGATTAATACGATTAAACTCTTATTATGATTTTTGATATGATAACGATTTTGACAACATTGATCATACCAAGTACCACATAAATTTCCTCCCAAGGATGCCAGGAAAAATCCTATATATAAAGAACATTGGAAATATGGGTCCTGCTATCAAGAAACATACAACTTGCACACGCACAGAATTTCCCCACATGTGGGGCCAATGGTTTAGTAATCTAAATCATCAACCTGATGGATCTCACAGAAGATAATGAATGCCCTAGAAATCTCACAAATTTAAAATGAATCAATCATTGTTTATTTTCAAGTTGGTGAGAAATTACGCGCAATTGATCATTCAATTGGCATAGAGAGAGAGCTGGAGAAAAACCTGGAATGTTACGTCTGTGAAGCTAGAGAAAAACCTAGGGTGGTTGATGCAGGATGCATGATCTAATCTAGAATGATGCAAAGAGATTAAATAACATATTAATTAGAACAATTTAAAGCAAAAAATAATGCTAATCAATCACAAGCTTAATGAATTCAAGTATTTAACTATGCGCAGATTCAAGATTAAATCACAACCCATCAGTTAGATCCTATAAAACATGATTAGATAGGACCTATGGAAGGTAGGAATTTCATCTAGCATAGTAATTGATCTAATTCTAAATGGAATCTCTTGGTTTGTTAAAGGGTTTAAGAACTAGGGTTTTAAGATTTGGGGATTTTTTATTTGGGAATTAGGGTTTGAGGTTTTAGGGATTTAGGGTTAGGATTTTAGGAAACTAGGTTTGAGATTTGAGAATTTATGATTTTGATATTTATGACGATTTAGGGTTAGGGTTTAAGATTGGGGTTTTAGGAAATTTAGGTTGTAGGATTGGACTTGAGGGTTTTAGGCTTAAGGTTATGGATTTTGGAGAGAAATGACCAAAGATCAAAGAGAGAAATAAGGAGGAGATTGGTTGGCCATACGGACGGATGTACTGTCTTGTCCGTACGGTCGTACGGTCACATGTGGAGGTTCGTACAGTGGTACGGTGTTAGTAGACTTAGGTTTAGATGGGTTTTGGAGGAGACGAGGGATCGATTTTAGGGGAAAAAAATAATAATAATAATAATAAAGGAGTAGAGAAAGATTGGGAGAGATTAAGCAAAGTAGAGAGAGAGAGAGAGAGAGAGAGAAGAAGAAAAGAAAAGTATAAATATTGCCTTGAAAGAAGAAAATAAGAGAGAGAGATATGATGAAATTACTCCACAGCTTCGCACCACTCCAATCACAGGATGTTTTACTCCATCGCAAAGCAAAGAAAGAATTTTTTTTATTTTTTTTCATATGCAATAATGGGCTAGGGTTGGACGTCCAAGCCTTATATAGTCTCAAGAAAGACTTTTTACAAAAAAAAAAAAAAAAAAAATGCGCTCTCAGATAAAAAGTTTTACATAAAGATGCTCAATAAAATAAATTTTATTCCTAACTCCCTAATCTCAGCAAAAATATAAGCTAAACCAACAAATAACAAAACATATAAGCAACTAAATAAACTAAACTATTTTGTGGCCCACGATTAAGATGTCCAATGACAATGATCCAACGGTGTAAATGGTCCAACTAGGTAGCCCACATACATCTTCCCAATGTGGGGCCTTGAAAGATGTATAATCATGCATGTGGGGTCTTCAACGGGCTAGGCACTCAAATTGGGCCCACAGGGGCCCCATGTATGCATCACCCAACTATAAAGAAACGGAAGCTCTCCTCCTCCTCTTGTATACTCCGACTGGTGCTCGGATGTCCTCATCAATGGTTTAAAGTTGTCTGTGTTTTTCAAAATAGAGAATTTTGTTAGGTTCACCTTAAATAGCAGTTCGAGAACCATCAGTTGATTGGCAAACCAGTACTTCCCCTTAGGAAATGTTACCCGAGTGGTACTTCTTTCCGGTATTTCAAATGTCCGAATAGCAACCAATAATCTATTACGTGTTCTTTTAATGGTGTCAGCACCGCGGGATTACGGACAGTACCCTTTTTGGATAATGTTAATAATTCAAAATTCGGCTATTTTTTCAGTGAATTCACACCTTTTATTGGAAAGCATTGTATGTTCACCATGTTTGTACTTTCCTCTACTTTCCTCTAAATGGTTAGGATAGTACAATCTGGGAGACCTCTGGGGAATCCCTTACCAACAGTGAGGATCATCATTCATCATATTAGTGGTTTGGATCTCTAAAACCATGGGCCACCCATGCATGGATTCCTGTGCCTCAGCAAACTGTACATTTACGGATGAACAGAACCCTATAATTCCTCTAAATAATGATCCATGAAAATGTTTGTTAAACTGAAGTGTGCATCAGTTGCCTGCATCCATAGGAACATTCTGGATTATGATGTTACTTCATCTAGTCCTAACTCCTAACTGAAATTACACTGGATATGGTGTCTTGTTCTCATGGCCATCTTGTGGGTTAGTTGGCTAGGGCGCAACAACAGGATGTTTAATGAAAGAAAAAAATGCGCTTCTCCAATTCAACTTTTCCACAAGGCCGAGTGGTTGGACATGGAGTGGGCCAGGGCTTCTAATGTTTTTAACAGTAATGCGGGTGAAATTTTTCAGGGTAGCTGGGGGATTTCCTCTTTGTTGTACTAACCAGATGATCTCTCATCATCTTTTCTCCTCTTATTTCTAAATAAAATTTTCTTACCCTAACGAAAAAAATGAAGTGTTCATCGGTCGTCCACATCCACAGGAACATTCAGGATTGTGATGTTAGTTCATCTTGTCCTTACTGAAAATTAAACTGTATCCCATGAAGAATTAGAAAAAATGCATTGTCTCCTTGCATCTCCACATTAAGGGTGTGTTTGATTTTCCAGTGAACTGGTAAATATCAGGTAAAAGAGTAATAATTATTTCCTGGTGTATTTACAACATACCTGATTTGACTTCTTACTTTTTTGACACGGAAACCGAAAACATTACAAAATATATATGGGTCCCACTGTGATGCGTTTCGCTTCACCGTTCATCCATTATGCCATTTGAATTTATAGTATAAGCAAAAAAAATGAGGTATATCCAAAACTCAAGTGGACCACACCATACGAAAAAGTGAATCGAATACTTACAGTTAAAAACTTTGTGGGGCCACTGTTTCTTTTGGTGTGGGCCACCTGAGTGTTGTATCTGCTTCATTTTTTGTCTCATGCTTCAAAATATTGTAGTAAAATAGATTGACGGAACGGATATATCATATACATTACCGTACGATTCAAAAATTAAAATTATCTCTTTTAAACTAGTTTCATTGGCACAAATACATATGAATTTTCAAACACGGTAAACCGTAATAATTACCTATTTCCAGTGTATTTACACTAGCTTTGAAAAAACAAACAGGCCCTAAATGATAGTTTCCTAAGTCAGTAGGTACTGATAACATACAAGAACTGTGAAAGGCAAGGACGGACCTACATAAAGGCATGTCGCATACACTTTACTGAACTACAAAGCTTATTGTGAGAAAGAACAGGGTTGTATTGACATCAGTAGGAGCAGAGAGTTCACTGAGAAATGATAGATACCAAAGATAGGGTGTAAAAATTACTGAAAGATACAAAAACAATATAAAAAGGTATAAAGAAATGGCCGAACTTGTTATCTGTTGTGTTCCGATAGAACTTGTAGAAGGAATCCCAATGCTTAGCCTGCCATCACATGAGCATAAAAGATTTCCATAAGAACTCTATGCTTGAGAACTTGTCACAGTATTATGAAAGAAGAAAATTGCAGATCATGTGTTCAACTTGCCTAGATCCTTAGAACTGCTGACATAACGAAATATGGGTAAAATGTTACAGCACACAATCATGTGCACTTGAATTGGCAGTGAGAAAACCTCTATATGCTATTAAATCTCAGACAGAATCTCAGACAAGCATTGGTATCTAGAGTGGTCCAAGAGACTAAAATCAGTGACACTATCTACTAGTAAAAGATTCCTACATGGAAAGCCAGAATTCACAGCACTGTTCTTTATATAAGTCCAATTTAACTTCAATCTATATAAGCACAAGGAATATTAGAAATGCAATGTGTCTAGAATGCGACGTTTGGAGAAAATGAGAATTAGTTAAAAAAGGGGGTTAATCAGATAATGGTTTTAGTAATCAGGAGGCTCAACACTCAACAGTAAAGACGTTAAGCCTTGCTCTTCCCCAATATCATAAGCAGAATACATCATTAGAGGTTGACACTAGTACCCTAATTATGTTACATATAAATGGGTTAGTGAATGTTGTGACCCAACACAACCAAACCTGTACTAATGGATTGGGAATAGTAGCCCAAAAGGCATAGATGACCATCAACCAGCAATTGCAGATATTGGCGCTGTCTATAGCTAATTGCAATATGCATGTCAAGTGCAGGAACATATAGCTAATGGTACATGCATTGAGCCACTTGATATGGTTAAAGAAAGCATCTAATTCTAAACTAACATACTGGCCCTCAACCTACAAATCAATCTCATTAATGATGGCATTGATTTAAGTTATAATACACAGGCCTCAACTCACAGAGCAGTCACATGATGGGGGCATTGATTTTAGTTATACCATCCCACAATTGCTAGTACATTAGGCTGTGAGACAGCCGTCATCTTTTTACCCTTGACATCTCTATGTGCTTCACCTGGTAGAGGACTTGTGTTAGAAGCTGTAAGCAGCATCTTTCAAATCCTTGGCTTGAAAATTGAAACAGTCTTCTTGATGATGATAGGATTCACTCTCCAAAAGGGTTAGGATCTTGCGCAAGGAAGAACCAGTAAATTACATCAAGAAGCGGACATCTTAGATTATGCACAAATTGCCTCAATACAGAAAAATAATTTGGAATATCCAATTATTTCATGTTTAAATATCCCACTTCAGCCATTCCTTTTCTCAGGTCACCAACTCACTCTCCTGAACAATGAATTCTAAGGGGGTTTCTGCATCAATAATTACAAGGCTTAAACCCTGTTTAATGTGGTTTGGTGAAGATTCTGCGAGCACACACATTACCGATTCTTATAAACGAGTTGATATTCATGAGCTTGGAGCATGCTAGAGGCAATACATTGCTGTGTTGAAATGTTATCATCCACACACTATGACGATTGACAAGCACTACCAATGACTTCTTTACAAGTGTTGAGAATACAAACTTCACATTCTCCTTAGTTATTATATTGCGTGTTCGTTGGCAGGTGTTATGATATTGCTATCCTGGTTTATTCCCACATCGGATAGTGCAGTATGGTCTCATGTGACTCTATCAATATAAAGGGCTGTACTTTGTTTGTTAGTATTCAAGATAGAAAGGATGTAGAGATTTGTGCTCCAGTGATCAAGTATGGGTGTCAGCCCTTCTATTAATATAAAAATTTTGTTTTCTTGTTTTCTTTTAGATTAGTTTACATGGTATTAGAGTGTGTCAGCACATGTAGACCACTGGACATTGTCAAATCATCATTGTTCTGCACCATCAAAGGGGTTAATCGAGCTCTTTCATGGATGTGCTTGAGGTGCTAATCCAGATCCACTTACTGCATGAGAATCTTTTGCTCTCCATGGCTTCCAAGAGTGGGAGAAGACATGAATGATGATCAGGAGAACACTTCAGAGCCTCAGTGACCTTGGTACATAACTTCTCAATTTCAAAGTTTTCCATTTCATGAGTATTCCATGTTGGTTTTCCATGTCCACACTTAAACTTCTCTCTATCCAAAAGTTCAGTTTATAACAAGAAAGGTTATGCAATTTGGACAGGGACACACATGTCAAACCAAACAAGTAGGTTTTTACAAGCTAGGTTCATGGGCACATCTGTACAAACATGTAAAATAACAAACATTATACTTCAAGCATATTGTATTTATCAATATGTAAATGATAATAAAAAGTCCAAACAATTATGTACTTATATTTAGAAAATGTATATATAACATAATAATAATTAAAGCATAAAATTGGTTTTTGAGTTGTATCCAAGATTGTCCGTTAGAAGGATGCCTGACACCTATTGACATGGCATGGCTGCAAAAAAGAGGTGCCATTGTTACATAGGAACATGGTAACTTCAGTTTTTTCCCTAATAAAGCCACACTATGCTTCCCATGATACAGGAGAAAGGATTGGTTCAGAACTCACTAAAAGCACCATAGTAGGTGATCATCCTTAGGATAAGAGCTTGCGAAAATGATAGATAAACTTATCTACATTAGTTCTTGGTGAAAAAGGTTTCTTCATAATTGAAAATGTTCATGTAGACCTCTCAGTGACAAGTATTTGATTGATGCCTCTCAAGAGGGTGGGGAAGGTAAGTATTTGATTGGCATGTTCCGCTCTTCTGCTTGTATTTAATTTTGTATTTGCCTTTCCCTTAGGTACCAGGATAGGTTGCAATTACCATCCATGCGAAATGATTTTATCACATATAACTGAGGGGAAATTTTATAGGATAGCTATAAGATCAGCCATGCTTTATGGGACAGATGTTGGGCAGTCAGGGAACAACCTCCATAGGAAGAGCTTAGCTGAAATGAGGATGTTGAGATGGATGACTTGCAAGATAAGAAAGGATAGAATTAGAAGTGAATGAATTCAAGGTAACTTAGCCACTTAGGAGTAGCACCAATTGGTAAGAAGATGAGGGAAGGTAGAGTTTAGATGGTTTGGCCATGTGAAATGGAGACCAAGAACTGTGCCAGTTAGGAATGAGTTGGTTCAAGTTGCAGGCTGTAAAGGGGCAAGGGGAAGGGTCAAGGCCCAAAAGGACGTGGGTTGAGGTAGTAAGAAACGACCTAATGACCTATGGTTTAATTGAGGATATGGTATATAATAGAGTGCAATGGTAGGATAGGATTCATGTGGCTGACCCCAATTAGTAGGGAACTTGGGATAAGGGTAAGGCTTAAGTGATGTCATGATGATGACAATGATGATGATGATGATAAACTTTAGGAGCAGGGAACAGGGCTTGGAGGGATTGGAAATGGCGTTGTAGGCTGAACAAACTGTGAAGGAGCCCTTTTCGTTGGACTTGATGGTTGTCTGCCGTGAGATGGATTGAGTTAGGCATAAGCTTGCATGCTTTGATATTCTTCCCTAAAGAAAGGAGCAGGGTTTGGAGCAGCAAAAGAATTAAAAGATTGACGATGATGTTACCAATAGAACTAGAGCTGGACGGATGAAGTATAGATTTGTATCTAGAGTGTTGTTTGCTCGCCACATGCCAATGAAACTTAAGACACTATGCTATATGGGGCAAAGTGTTGGGCAAATTAAAGGCAACATGAGCGTAGGATGACTTTGTACTTCCCAGAGATGCAAGTGTTGAGGCAGATGTGTCGGAAGACTTGAATGGTCAGAATCAACATGGACGTCATTCAGAAGCAACCTAGGAGTGGCACTAAATGGCAGATAAAATGTTAAGCTGATTGGAATGGCTTGACCACATGCTAAGAAAACAGCAAATGGGCCATGTAAGGAAAAAATTTTGGTTACAGTTGGATGAAAATGCCTAAAAGAACTTCAATTGAGGTGGTGAGAAAGCAAAAAGGTTTTTCACTTACCAAAGATAACTTTATGAATTTTTGGTGAAACAGGACTCATAAAGGTAACACCAAATTGTTGGGATAAAGGCCATGATGAAGATGATAGCCTTTTGTTGAATAGGGTGAGAAGCAACTTCATCAAAGTCCAAGGTTGATGGAGAAAAAGGAAGGAAGAAAAGTATAATGAGGTCAGGAGATACTATGTAAGGAGCAAATGTCCAAATGGGACGAGGAGGAGGACCCATATTTGGATCATTATTACTATATGTATCGATTTGGACATAGTTCCTTGTCTGGCTGACAAAATGAATTGGGTGTTTGAGATATGGATATAGAGAAGGATATTGGTATAAAAGTAATACATGCTATAGGCCGTATATGAGAAAATAGTACCCTTTATAAGCTATCGATGTTTGATGCAGGAAAATAGCCATTCCATGTAAGGCAATTAATTAGAGAAAAAATTACAAAGAAGATTCTAGAGAAATATTATCAGCAGGTAAATGGTAAGTCATTTTCAAATTCCTCCAAAATCAAGACTACTTACCTCGAACATTCATATATCATCATCAACATCTAAGCCTTTGCCCAACTAATTGGGGTCTGCTACATGAATCCTTGTAATCAACTCATTGATTGAAATCTACCTATGTTGTAGACTATTAGATAGCACTTGATTATAATCGATCTATGTAACGGTTTATTGCGTAGCCCGAGTAGAGAATGATTTGATGATGATAATGTGAAGAAGAGAGGAGAATATTGAGAGAGAAGAAGAAGGAGGAGAGTTTGGGAGAGATGTGTTGGGCTTGCTTACCCTAACACATAATATTTTATTATAATAAAGTATATAGTACACCGCAAGAGGAGATGATGATGATAATGTGAAGAAGAGAGGAAAATATTGAGAGAGAAGAAGAAGGAGAGTTTGAGAGATATGTTGTGTTAGGCTTGCTTGCCCTAACACATAATATTTTATTATAATAAAGTATATAGTACACCGCAGGAGAAGAGAGAAGTGTGCACATGCACTTACACTGAAAGGGGCCACTAACCACATACACAATACACTAGCATTCTCTATACTCCCCCTCAAGTTGGAGCATAGATGTTGATCCCCAGATCGAACAAAAGGAGTGATGATTTTCTTAGAAGTAACTTTCTCCCGAATAAAGTGACAATTGACCTCAATATGCTTGGCTCGCTCGTGGAAAACTGGGTTAGAAGCAATATAGATGGCCGCTTAGTTGTCACAATGAAGAGGAACAGGATCCGAAGGAAGATAGCCAAGTTCTTCAAGAAGGTTGCGAAGCCACACGAGTTCATACATCGCATGAGCCATAGCACGATATTCTGCTTCAACCGATGACCGAGCAACAACTGGCTGCTTTTTGCTCTTCCAAGTTATAAGATTACCACCTAAGAAGGTACAGAAGCCGGATGCAGAGCGGCGATCAAAAGTACCACCTGCACAATCAGCATCAGAATAGCTATAAAGATGAAGATGACCATGCAACTGAAAGCGGAGGCCAAGACCCGGGGCTGATTTTAAATATCAAAGTATGCGGTAGACAGCCATGAGATGGGAAATACGGGGAGCTTGCATGAATTGGCTAACAACCCCCACTGCAAATGAGAAATTTGGACGAGTAATAGTCAAGTAAATAAGTCGGCTTACAAGTCGTCGATACATCTCGGGATTAGTAAGGAGAGCACCATCATCTAGTCAAAGTTTCTGTGAAGTATCCATGGGAGTGGTAGCAGGCTTACACCCTAACATGCCGGTCTCCATGAGAAGATCGAGCGCATATTTTCGTTGTGACAAGACCAATCTGGATGATGAGCGAGCAACTTCAATTCTGACGAAGTATCGAAGAGAACCAAAATCCTTGATCTCAAACTTGGTCTTCAAAAAATCTTTGACCTCCCTCATTCCAGCAAAATTACTACCAGATAAAACAATATCATCCACATAGACAATGAGAACCATGATGCCCGTCGATCAATGACATATAAAGAGAAAATGATCGGCATAACTACAAACAAAGTCAAACTCTAAGAGAGCCTGACTAAATTTTTTGAACCATACACGTGGGGATTGTTTCAGTCCATAAAAAGCTTTCTTCAACCGGCATACAAGTGCCGGGTTGTGAGAAGCAACAAAGCCAGGAGGTTGAAGCATGTAAACTTCCTCTGCAAGATCCCCATAGAGAAATGCATTCTTAACATCAAGCTGAAATTAGAGCCATGATAAATTAACGGCCAAGGAGAGCACAACGCGTATCGAATTAAGCTTAGCCACCAGAGAGAATGTCTCGAAGTAATCAACACCATGAGTTTGTGTGTAACCCTTAGCAACAAGACGGGCTTTATAGCGATCAATTGAGTCATCTGGAAGAAACTTGATCGTATAAACCCATCGATAGCCAACAGGTTTATGACCTAGAGGAAGTGGCACAAGGTCTCAAGTATGATTCTTCTCAAGAGCAGGCATTTCTTCTATCATCGCCTTCATCCAATCAAGACTCTGAAGAGCATGTGAAAGAGATCTAGTAATAGTCTGTGATGAAAGGGAAGCTACAAACGACTGAAAAGATGATGAAAGATGATCATATGAAACAAAATTACTAATGAGGTGTTGAATACAAGATCGTGACCCTTTGCACAAGGCAATGGGAGGATCTAAACTCGATGTAGGAGAGTCACCTGAGCCAACATCCAAAGTGAGTGGAAGAGTGGATGGCTGAGCGTGTGAAGATTTATCTTGACGATAATACACCCGCAGAGGCTTACGCTCACCATATCACCAATAGGATGTTGAATAGAGGGGAGAGGAGTTTTCCCATGATCACTAGTGGAAAGAGGATAAGAGTCATACTTTTCCTGACTCGCAAGAGGATCACAGAGGGATCGGCCCGGAGCAGAGAAAAAAGAAATACCCTCAAAGAATGTACATCGGCAAAGACATATTTCTTGTGAGTCAATAGGTTAAAAGCATTTATACCCTTTTCTAACTCCGAGTATACCCTAGAAAGACACATTTAATTGCCCTGGGGCTAAGTTTATCATTATTCACATCCAAAATTTGAACAAAGCATGCACAACCAAAAACTTTAGGTGGTAGAGGAAATGGATTATCACGAGGATACAATATAGTAAATAAAGATTTGTAAGATAGGATACGTGAGGGTATACGATTAATAAAAGTAGCAGTTAGAAGAGCATCACACCAAAAATATTTAGGTAAATTCATACCAAGCAGAAGGGTGCGAGCAACTTTAAGAAGATGAGGATTCTTTCGTTCTGCAATACCATTTTGTTGAAGTGTGCGAGCACATGACGTCCTAGACAAAATATCACATTCCTGCAAGAAGAACAAAAAGGCAACAGACATGTATTCCCCCCCATTACCAAAATAGATGGATTTGATGGAACAATGAAATTGAGTGCACACTTCATCATAAAACACTTTAAACGCATCAAACACTTTACTTTTAGATTTCAAAAGATAAATCCAAGTAATGCGTGAATAATCATCAATAAAGATAATAAAATATCTAAATCCAAAAGTTGAGGTAACCGAAGTTGATCCCCAGACATCCGAGTGAACCAAAAGAAAAAGTTGAGATTTTCTCCCAGAAGAGCTAAGAGGAAACGTAACACGATGATGTTTAGACAATTCACAAATATCACAGCATAATAGTTTAGTGACAGATAAGGATGGAAACAAAAGTCTCAATCTAGCTATGGATGGGTGGCCTAAGTGGCAATGTCACCAAGTCATACACTCTCGATCTAGAAAAAGGGTACTAGAAGCGACAACGAGTGTATCATTGAGAAAATAAACGCTTTTTCGCTCATGCGCCCCACTAATCACTCTCTTCGTTTGTATGTCCTGAAACAAACAATAAGAAGGGAAAAAGGTAATGGAATAATTAAATGATTTAGTAAAAGAGCTAATAGACAATAAGTTTAATGGAAAACGAGGCATATGCAAGACTGAGGACAGACAATGAAGAAAAGAGGGATAGAACCAATCCCAGAGATGGGAGATTGGGTTCCATCTGCGATTGTGACAAACTAAGTGTGAGGAGAAGGAGAATGAGAAAAAAAGAATTGAAACTTACCAGTCATATGGGAGGAAGCTCCAGAGTCGATGACCCAGGAGGTAAGAGAGGATGACGCAAGAAGGGCAGTACCTGACTAGGCCGAAGCTACGTGAGAAGGCTCAGAAATATCACGAATGTAAAGCCGCATAAGGGCATCATATGCGGCTTGAGAAATGATAAGACTCCCCTGAATGAGACTACTCAGCTGTCGAGGTGGAAGACTATCTCAGAAGCAACGGTGGATGCAACAGAAGCAGTGGCATACGTAGGACAACCATGTATATGCGAGCAATAATCAACAGTGTAATTAGTTCCACCATAATGTGAACAAATGTGAGAACTATCATGTCCTCGTCCTCGTCCACCACGACAACAAAGACTACTGCCGTCACGACTACGATCTCCCTCGTGGCCTCTACCACGACCACCAAAACCAGAAATGCGCCCTGAACTCAAGGATGGTACCCGAAGACCAAGAGAGGATTGATCGCCAGCAAGATGTGTCGAATGCTCAGGTGGCACAAATGAATGAGAAAGACGAGTAAAGACAGTAGCACGCTGACACATGGCATAGACTGTCGTCAATGGGAGAAGAGGATCCTGCATAACAACCTGATTACAAACATGAAGATAATCAGAACTCAACCCAGCTAAGAACTGCATGATACGAGTATCATCTCACTGTTTATGAGTATGTTTATGATCCTCTTTACATTTGGAAGGAAGAGCCTGATAAATATCCAACTCATCCCACATACCCCAAAGTGTCGAATAGTAATCTTTTAAGGATCTGGAGTTTTGTTGGAACCGACCAATTTCTTGAATAAGTTGGAATACCTGTGAAAAATTCTGAAATTCCGAGAACATATCATAAAGCGTATCCCAAACGCCTTTAGCCGAAGATAAAAACATCACTGAATGGTTAATCGAGGAATCCATACTATTCAACAACCATGCAATAACTTGAAAATTCTTCTTTGTCCAAGACTTGTAGGTAACATCTGTAGAGCTTAGTGGATCATCCAAAATATACGACAACTTGTCACGGGCTCCTAAAAATACTTTTACAGATTGTGCCCATTGAAGATAATTGTCACTATTCAACTTAGTGGAGGTACTCTGTAAGGGGTTGGATTCAAGAGACCCTATGCCAAGAGATGAGGACCCTTTGTCAGCCATAGGAGAGTCCAAGAGAGAAAACCTATGCTAAGAGAGCCCCTACGCCAAGAAAGATTGATTCAAACAACTCTATCTCACTCAATCCTTCAAGATAATAAGAGATAAACCTCAAACAAATATCAATCATCCAAAATACCATGAAACGCAATCAAACAATGCCTAATCGAGTAAAAAACGGCCCAGCCGCACGTCCGTTTGAGGTTAAAAACCTCTCAAACATTGATCTTAAGTAAAAAAATCCTTCATGGGTAGCTTGGGAGGAAGATTTTGGTCCATCTTAAGCAAAGAAACCAAAGAAAAACTTACCGATTTGAGGTAGATCGAAGAAAAACGGAAGATGGGCCCGATTTTTGAATTTCTCCATTTCGCACAAAATACCATGAAAGGAAGTCCAATAAATTCTGAAAAAATCGTGACAAATCTTCTAAAATCAAGATCTATCAAACCCCTAAACTTTTAGCTCAAACAGAGTTCATGTGTCCGTACAACGCTGACGTCAGCCGTATGGCTGCTGACATCAGCAAGGTGACGTGTCGCCTTTCAATCTGTTGGATGCAAAATGCCTGGATCTATGCTCTGATACCAAGTAGAGAGTGATTTGGTGATGATAATGTGAAGAAGAGAGGAGAACATTGAGAGAGAAGAAGAAAGAGAGTTTGGGAGAGATGTTGTATTAGGCTTGCTTGCCCTAACACATAATATTTTATTATAAGAAAGTATATAGTACACTGCAAGAGAAGAGGGAAGTGTGCACATGCACTTACACTAAAAGAGGCCACTAACCACATACACAATACACTAGCATTCTCTATAGCCCGTGTGGGAGTTTTGTGCTTTCATTGCAGATCCCAGACCCAGATAAAGGATGGTTGCGTCAAGTCAGCAGCCAGCGTCAAACTTATGCCATAACTTCCATCATGAATTCAAACAATATGTCATTCCATATATGTCAACTTAAATAAAATCTCAACACAGATTGAATATGAAGGTTACAACCATATGATTTTGAATAACAGCCGAATGTAATATCATGATTTAGAGAATAGCACAAATAATTTAAATATCAACAACTAAATACCTTTATTTCATCTCCACAGAGGCGTTTCATTGTTAAATTTTGAGTTGAAATCTGCACAATTAAAGTTCATTCTGGTTAATTACATTCTAATTAATCCCTATAGTAACCCAAATGATTTTTGAAAGCTAAGTTGAGAAAGAAGATTCCAAAAAACCTCGATCAATTCCACTGGCACAACAAGTGAGAAATAACTCTTCTCAGACATGGAAACATAAAATAAACATGAAAAAAAAAACAATAAAGATGTCTCAAGTATAGTGGGCATTCAAAGAATAAGAAAATTTAAATAAAAAACCTTCTCAGAGATGGAAAAAGAAGGAAATAGTGAGCATAAGGTTACGAGTAAAAATCAACAAAGTAATCTCTCAAGTATAGTGGATGATACAAGATCATCCAACTTCCCAAGTGTGAGTAAACTTATTGGAATTATGATGAAATAAGGAAATTCTATGGAAATAGCATAGTTAAGGATACTTTGTTGTTGACCCTAAACTAAGTCCCGCTTGCTCTCAAAAGTTGTTATTTCCCTTCCATGTAGTGAAGGGTGTATAGGATTAGAAAGTAGATGCAATCTGCTTCAAATTTTTCCACTAGCAAAAGAATTTTTACTTCAATCTTATTAAGAATTGAAATAGTAGCATGAAATAGATAATGGATATATTTAGATGTAAACTGCAAAGGAAAAGTAGGCATCCAAGTTACAAGCAGTAGAAACAAAGGTGGGTTCAAGAAGCAGTGGGTCATGTGGGCAGGCTCATGGGAGTGGTGTTTGGGAATTATGATGAGGATTACATTGCACTCTTCAAATTAATAGCGGAAAGGGGTCTCAGACTCTCAGCATTATAGTACATGGCATTCCTGTGGTTTATCCTTCGTGTCTAGCCCAACCGAATAGGGAACTCCTAAATTTGGGGGCAGTGCCTACAGGTCTTTTGGAAACCATTCCAAGAGAAATAGAAAAGGGAGGGGAACGGCAAAAGTTTTGCAATGAAAATTCTTTGCTGGAATGTTAGAGGGCTGGGTTGCCCCCATAAACGATCCCAGGTTAAGGATATGTGCAATAGATCTAAAGCCAAAGTTATCATCTTGCAGGAAACAAAGCTCCAAGGTATGGATGGAGGTCTAGTTAATTCACTCTGGCGCCATAGGGGTAAGGACTGGCTGGTCCTTAATGCTTGCGGGAGGTATCTTGTTTACATGGGATACCTCTAGCAGATCAATTGAGGACTGCTAGATTGGTCTTTTTCTGTCAACGTTGTGTTTAAGGAATTTGGGTCGGGCTTCCGTTGGAAGTTTTTGGGGATTTATGGCCCTACCAATCCTTCGTCCCACCCTTCTTTCTAGCTTAAGCTTTCCTGTTTCCAACATAATTAAACTCCCGTAGGTAGTGGGAGGAGTCTTTAATGTTATTCGTTTCTCCTTTGAGGGATCCAAGGGGTCGTCGATCACTTCTTCCATGAGACAGTTTTCGGATTGGGTGGCCAGACATGGGAGATGGACATTCCTCTGGGAGGAGTTTTCTTGGTCTAATAGAAGAAACCCCCCTCCCATGTCGCTTCTTGATAGATTCCTATTATCCCATGATTGGGTCACTTATTTCTCATTTGCGAGACAAACAGGCTTGCCCAAACCTATTTCTGATCATTGCCCCGTTCTTTTAGAAACCAAAGAATTGAATTGGGGCCCCAAACCTTTTCGGTTTGAATTAGCTTGGATGGAAATGGAGGGTTTTCAAGAAATGATATTTGGTCGGTGGAATTCTTGTGATTGCGAGGGAAAACCCGGTTTCATTCAATTTAAAAAACTACAATTTCTGAAGGTGAACCTCAAGTCTTGGCATAAAGCGATCTTCGGTAAGAGAGAAATTGAGTTAATTGCCTTCCTGCCTGAAATCCAAGATCTGGACATTAAGGAAGAGGCCCAACTTCTCTCTGAGGAAGAGATTTCCCTTAGACTCCAATTATCCCATGATTACAATAGTAGGTTGAAGGAGGAGGAGATCAAATGGAGGCAACGCTCTAGGGCCCTTTAGCTTAAGGAGGGTGACAGTAGTACCAAATTCGTTCACAAATTTGTTAATGCTCAGGCGCGGGTTAATGCTATTCCCACTATCTATTGATAATAGTGTGATTACTGATAAGGCCACTGTTTGTGACTCATAGTTTTTTAAAAAATCTGACTAGCTAACTGCCGATTCTATTGAGCGTCCCAAGTTAGACGGTCTGCCTTTCCAATCCTTATCTGAGGAGGAAGCAAATCATCTTGAGAGGGATGTAGATTTGGAAGAGATTAAGTTGGTTGTTTGGGATCTAGTAAGAGACAGAGCCCCGGGACCTGATGGATTTTCTCTGGCTTTCTTTCAATCTTTTTCAGATATCATTAAACATGACCTTTTTGCTTTTGTCTAGGAATTCTTTGCTCCGTAGGCTTTTAACTAAGCTGAGTAGTACGTTCATAGCTTTGATCCTTAAGTTGGAAGGAGCCCAGGAATTGATTGATTTTCGTCCGATTAGCTTGGTAGCCCTTATAAAATCCTATCAAAAGTGCTAGCCCAGAGACTTAAACTGGTCATATCCAAGATTGTGTCTCCCTTCCAGTTTGCATTTATGGAGGGTCAGCAAATCCTAGATTGTGCCCTCATAGCTAATGAATGTCTCGACTTGTGTCAGGGAGAAAAGAAAATGAATTATTTACAAACTTGACATTCAAAAAGCTTATGACCACATGGATCGGTCATTCTTGGATTATATTTTGGAAAGAATGGGTTTGGGTTTCAAATGGCGATCCTGGATTCACATATGCATATCCTCCCCCAAATATTCAGTTTTAATTAATGGATCTCCATTTGGTTACTTTTGTGTGTCTACAGGCCTTCGTCAAGGAGACCCCTTGTCCCCCTTCCAATTTTTCCTAGCCTCTGAAGCCTTAAGCAGTATGATATCTTGAGGGCAGGATTTGGGCTTATTCAAAGGCTTTTCTATTCCTAATTTTCCAACTTATATTAATCATTTGCAGTTTGTTAATGATACGCTCCTCTTCTGTGATGCAAATGATTTGATGATCACCTTTCTTAGTATGACCCTTTGTTGGTTCGAAGTGGTTTCGGGATTCAAGGTTAGTATGTCTAAATCAGAGGTATATGGGATCAATACACCCATCGAGGTTTGTAACTCTATCGTTGATATCCTAGGCTATAAGGTTGGTACCCTCCTTACTTTGTACCTTAGTCTGCCTCTTTTTGTTGGTAAGCCTCCGCTCTTTCTGTGGGATAAGATTTTGGAAAAAAAATGGAAAAAATTAAATTAAATTAAATTAAATTTAAAAATAAAAATAAAAATAATTATCTTCTTGGATGTTGAACACTCTCACTAGGAGGGAGGATTAATTGGATCAAGGCTTCCTTATCCGGCATGCCTATTTACTTCTTATCTTTGTTCATTTGCCCCAAGTCTGTGGTTTCTAAGATAGATAAGTTGCAGTGGAAATTTCTGTGGTAGGTAGAGGTGTACACGAGTCGAGTTAGCTCGCTTGGATTGACTCAGAAAAGCTTGACTCAACTCTAATCAAAACTGTGTTCGAGCCAAGTCAAGCCAGTTTTAATGAGCTCGAAACATTTTGAGTCAAGTCCGAGCTGGACCTAGCTCGACTCGACTTGGTATTGAGCTCGACTCAACTTGGTTAGGCTCGGATCGCTTTTTGAGTCGAGTATATATAGGTTTTATATATATATATATATTTAAAAAATAAAATTTTAAAAAAATTAAATAAATAAACCCTTACCTGTTCGCCCAAATCCTCTCGGCCGTCTGTTTGCCCAAATCCAAACCAACTGTTTGATGAAATGACCCAACCAAGTGTCAACTAATGGCAGGGAAGGTATGTATGTGAAACAAATACCCCTTTTTCTTAATTTTCATGTTGCCTACAAGGTGTTTGATGAAATGCCTGTAAAAACCGTTGCAATTGTTTTACAAACAGTGAGAATTTGAGATGCAGTCCATGTGTTTGTGAAAATGTCGCAGAGGCGAACTCGGCTCGAATTGAGCCGAGCTGGCCAGTCAGGCTCGAGGACCGAGCCAAGCCGAGTTCGAGATGGGGTCGGCAAGTGGCCGAGCCGAGTCGAGCTGTGCCAAGCTCGACTCAGATCGACTCGTGTACACCTCTAGTGGCAGGGGAACTTTGAGTCCTTTAAGTTCCCTCTTCTCCAATGGAAGGAGGTATGCTCCCCTTACAACGAAGGGGGTGCTAATATCAAAGATATTCACATTATGAATAAAGCCCTCCTTGGTAAATGGATTTGGCATTTCAATGTTGAGCCTGACAACTTATGGACAAGAATTATAGTGGCTAAATATGTCTTTCTCCTTTTGATTGGTGGATTAAGGATTCATCTATGTACCGATCCTCCTTTATGTGCAAAGGGATTGCTAAATTTCCCCCCTTGTTCGTGATAGAATATCTTTTTTCCCTGGGCAATGGTTGAAGGATCAGATTCTAGTTGGATGTTTGGTCTGGGAATTCCACCTTAGCTGAAGACTTTCCTCTTTTATTTGCTTTATCCCCAGATTGCAACATCATTGTCTCTGATCGCTTTGTCGCTAATGACTCTAGAAGATCTTGGATCCCTCCTCTTAGAAGACATCTTTATGACGATGAGTTCCAGGAGTTCTTACTTTGCCGGTGCACTTGCAAGCTCTTGCTCTGTATCCTGCAAAGGAAGACTTGTTACGTTGGAGGCCATCCAATTCAGGAGCGTTCACGATTAGATCTTTCTACAGTCATCTTCAAACCTGGGTGAATCCTTCTTCCTGCTGTCACACAGGTGCCCAGCAGTATGGTCTTCCCCCAAAGGTATGGCTCGCTGCTAGGAACTGCATTCTCACGGTGGACAATTTGAAAAAGAGAGGCTTTGTGATGCCGAATGTTTCTCCTTTGCCTCCAAGAGGAAGAATCGGTGGACCTTCTTATGCACTAAAAGTTTTTTACGGACCTGTGGTGGAGTGTGCTGTTTTTAGCGGGTGTTTCTTGGTCCATGCCCTCCTCTATTGACAATTTATTCTGCTGCTGGTATGGGGAGTCGGGAGGTGGCAGGCTGTTTTCTTTGTCGTTCTCTAGGCGGTGTGGACCGAACATAATAAACTTTGTTTCAGGAATCTCTCCTCTTCGGCGGTTGTCGTGTTCTCTAGGGTTCTAGTGTTGTTTAGGGATTGGGCCCCATGAGGCTGGGGTGGTTTTGTTATGTTGCTTTGTTGCGTTCTCTTTTCTTTTTCTTTCCTTTTTTTCTTCTTTTTGGGCTTAACCTGGTTCTTTCTTGTTGCTTTTTTGTTTTTATCCCTGTAGCCTTGCCGTTTTGTCTCTTTTAATAAATTTTCTTACCTCTAAAAAAATCCCTCATTTCATAAGAACTTCAGAATTCAAAATAATGAAGTCAATCAAGGTTCACAATTAAGGATAACACTAAAAGAAATAATAAAGTGGAATGAATATTTCTATCTGGAATTCTATAAATGCGGAAACTTGTGCACTCACTCACTCACTCCCTTCAATGGGCTAACCTCAATTTAAGTAATGAATATCAGGCATTTCTATTTTGTCCCGAAGCCACCATGCTAATTTACATGTTTTAGCCTGCAATTACGTGTAGGTGTGCTTTTGTTTGATGAATGATTCCAACAATGCTTTTATAGCAACAGGACGAGATTAAAAGGAACACAAGAGGAGAGAATTGATTTCAATTTTTTTTAAGATGAGAATTTTATTAATCAAAGCGAAAGCAAAAACAAAGAGCAAGACAAACAGAAAGGAAAACAGAAAAGAAAAAGGACAAATACAAACAACCAGCCCCACAACTGGTAACAGCCCCAAACAAAAACAAATCAAGGAGCCCAATCCCTGAACAAAACTAAGACCCTCAAAAACACACCCGCCAAGGTGGAGCTCGAGTTCCAGAGACAGCGATTATTCCTTTCGTACCACACAGCCCAAAAAATAGCCAAGGGGATGACATGCCACTTCCTTTTTTCCAAAAGCTCCTCCCAAATCCACATGCCAAGTACAAATGAGATGGTCCACTGATTTGGGCACAACCCATTACACTCCAGCTAAATGAAGCACTCTCCACCATAATTCCAAGGAGAAAGAGCAATGGATGAACAGATGATCCACTGTTTCCTCTGCCTTTAGGTAGAGAAGACACATTTGGGAGAAGTAATCCTCTTTTCCTTAAATTGTCATTCGTTAAAATTTTCTGACAACAATTAAGAATTTTTATTTTTTTCCAAATGGCTACAAATATTTTAAAAAAGAAGGGCCACAGAAAGAAACCCAACAATTAAGAATTTTTATACACCACATACAACTGATCCCCGGTCCATTATTGATGCCCATTCAAACAATAAAAATCCCTCTTGAATGCATATTGGAAATGATATACAGCTCACAATCTCTTGAATCATAATTTGATTGGATCTACATTGCCAAAATTATACAAATACAATACTACAAGCAAGATATGGGAATAAACAATGCATTGTCATTCTATCAATTTTGAGAAGAACCCCAATTGTTTGAAAATGGAAAAAAAAAAAGGGGGGGGGGGGGGGGGGGTTCTTCTTCAGACACTCTGGATGCCCACAGACCATTTTTGCTGTATAAACTTGTGTTAATGGAGACAAGTCATCTATTTTGTTATTGCATTAAATATTCATTTAAGTAGAAATTCAACGAACTTCATCAGAATTTCCATCATTCAATAATAAAAAACTTTATTAAAAAATAAAAAAGATCTACAAAAGACTTCAAGAGGATTAACAGTATGGGTAGAACGTGACATATAATGCAGTCAACTATTGAGATCTTACGGCAAACAGTCACTAGATCATCATGCAAGCATGTGAACTTCAGTTAAGTGTTAGGAAATGATTATAATACATGACCAATAATGCCAGCTTGGTCTGATGATTAATCTTGAAAGTCAAACCATTTCAAGAACTACTTAGACTGTACTAACCTTTTTCCGCTCTTGACGAATATTTTTCCGTTTGTTTTGCTTCATATCCATCAAGAATTCATCAAAACTGTGGCATAAAATGAATAGTTTGTAAACTCAATATAAATTATAGACCCTAAATTACATTAAAATATTTATGCAAAGCAGTCTTCTTAAGGAGACAATCTAGTTACCAACATGAAACTCTAGGCCTAAAGCAACTAGTAAAAGCGTAAGAAAACCATCCCTACTACACTAGACCGACACATGCCATGTCTATGTTGGTAACAGAGTGCAAACCCGAGGAGAGTCATTACCACTGCCAGTTTATTTTTAACAAAATTTAATCTAAGACGATAAAAGCCAGATGTAAGCCATATTTTATAAAGAAGAGAATAATTAGAAAATTTATGTTTACCACAAGAATTATGAGGAGAAACAAACTTCTAGATACCATGATGTGATTACCAGTGGGCTTGTGTGCATGCATGTGTGAGAGAGAGACACAAAGGTAGCTAATGTGAAGCAACTACTGAGTAATATCAGTTCTGTGACAGGAAAGCCATTTTGATATGGGTCAGAAAAAGGGAAATGGAAAAACAGAATCTTTATTAATTCAGTTTCCATTTTCTGCACCATCTCAAAGGCTGGGCAGATTTTTTTGTCCTCAAAGACCACATAGATTTATCCTTTAAAATAGTCAAACCATCCACTATACATGGGTAAATCCAAACGGGCCCTTATATTTTCTGTGAACACCCAGGTTATCTGAAATATATATAACAAAAAAGAAAAGAAAAGAAACAGTAGAAGAAAATATGCCCATATAGAGATTTCATTCAGAAACAGCAAATGTTTCCGGAAGTCCCAAATAAGCATCCACATAGTATCATTTATGTTATGATTTTTAAATAGGAGAGTGCCATTGGCATCCTCTCTGACTCCTAAATATACCCATCTTTCCACTTTTGGTTATACAGTAGTGACAAGTTTGTACTGTTGCATAACCAAAAGTAGCAGAGATAGGCGCAAATGGTGGCTCCATAATATACTAAGTGGACGGAGCACAAAGAAAAATGCATGAAACAGCTACTGACCAGTGACCACCTATATAAAAATAGTAATCACAAAATATCTGACCAGCTATATGTTGCATGCCCAACAGATTCAAAGTGCACTCGAAAACCTAAAATTGAATGAATTGAACAATAAATTAAACATACATGCCATGTCATGACAACCAAACCATACCTATAAAAATGACCAAGAGAATGAGTTAGTTATCACTCACTTCTTATAATTACGATTTTTCCAATGGTATTGCATGCCTATTCTCTGCAGAAATCCATTTTCCTTCATTTTGTGCCACTCATTTTCAGATGGAAAGGTCACATGCAATGATGAGACCTGGAACTATCACAAGATACAACAACCATGGTAAACATTTACAAAACAGTGCCAATTAAAGCATTCATGTCTATGTGGGATCTGGGAAAAATAAACGATAGTGACAATAGAGAGCTCCTATTTAAGCATGTAGACAAAACCAGAAAAATGGTAGCATTTCTGTAGGAAAAAGAAACTGTGGAAATTTTAACAGTTCTAATAAAGGAATGTTAAGGGGGGAAAAAATACTCCACTGAGCATAATACATGCTTCAACGGAAAATGGTAAATAAAATCATATTATGCACATGCACTCACAAACCCAGACATACATACATTGGAACATATAATAAAATCCATTTAGTTGTATGGGTACTTCCAACTGTATGATACATGATGTGTGTGTGTGTGTGTGTGTGTGTGTTTTGGAAAGGTATGATACATCATGAAATACATCACTAAAAGAGAGAACCCACTGCAAAATGGAAGTCTGCACAATAAGTGTCATAAGAGACTGCATAGGAGTCATAGTAATCTGGATGAGCCCCTGCTCATGCAGTTCTTGTTGAGAAAGACCATGTGGCAACAATTCACAGCCTCGCTTTCCAGTTTGGGGGACAGCCTGTTGATTTTCTACTATATTTCCATGCATGAATTTTAGAGTAGTTGGAAAGCAAAGATAATCGTTTGTGGAAGGATGACCCCCAATCTGGTAGAAACTGGATAACCACATCACACTGGTTCTTTCTCAGCTTGAGAAGGGAGAATGCTCGGCAAGCTCCATCCAGACTACTTTTGTTATTCAGAACAGATTCTCTGATTAGAGTAATTAATTGCCATGAAGATCATTGATATCAGAGAATATATGGGGAGGAATGAGCAACTACAACCTGTTATAGGCAAGTCAGACATTCCAGTGTGTGGACGAGATCACAGATATGCACAAGGAGGATCCCACAGTGAATATCACCTAGCAGGCTAGCAAAAAATCAAACCAGTCCACTCGTCAGGCAGGGCCCCTGACAAAAAAATGCAGTTTAAATCAGTGTTTTAAATATCGACGATACCAGCCGATATATCCCACGATATATCTTGTATCCCAACCGTGCGATACGAAATGCACAGGCAGTGCCGATATATCCCACCTATTCAATCCAGTGAGCATTTTCAAATTTTGATACATGTTTTTGTTGTAAATCACATTAAACCAGTGTCAAATGGTTACAAATCTATGATTTTTCATGTTTTCCATGAAAAATTATGGATTGGAACTTTGATTTCGAGATTTGGGGGAGAAGGGTCAAGTTGTGGAAAATTGAGAAGGAAAAAAAAAACAAAATTTCTCAATTTCTCACAAAGCAGTTGTAATTTTTGTACCCAAACACAAAATTAAACATGTATGTAACATGATCTAGTGATTGTTCTTTTGCTTTTGAATGTACTGATTGTGTTTCCATACATGTCTTCTTATGTTTATAAATTATATGAATATACTTGCGTCAGTTCAGTTGAAAAGCACATATATTACAACTCCATACAAATAAAACCCCTATTATGTGCACTATTTTTGTAATGTTTTTATTTCTAAGTGTGTATTGATGTCTTGTACAACAATCCACGAAGTTTCATTGAAACATTCAACCAATTTCTCAATGTTCCCATGTTTCCCAACAACAACGATACGTTACGCAATACAACCGATATTTATCCGTATCACGAGGGTGCGATACATTACGCGATAACGATATTTAAAACATTTGTTTAAATCAGACCTCTCAATAGTCTGATAACATGTGGGCCATCTGATGAGTGGACTGGCCCAACTTCTGCACCAAGTGATCTTCATGAGGGGGACCACCTTATGCTAACCCAAAGTGGCACATACAATGGCTGTATGTTAAGCTAACCTACAACCAGTTATAGGTGATCATTCCTCATGGCAGGTTTGAACAAAATTTATGCCATTGAATTTACATTTTTTTATAGGTCCACTGGGCGCGAACCTGAGAACTCAATCTTGAAACATGCCCTGTCTACCATTAAGCTACAGTGTTGAACCCAATAACACATACGATATTATGAGCAAGACTAAAAGAACGATGTACATTTAGAGGTTACTTCTCATTGAACATAGTATAAATCAACTGTTCCCTAGCAGTAGAGAACAAAAGAATTCGCCAGTGATATCTTGAATATTCATAATATAAATAGAAGCTTTGTCATTTTTCAACTAGCTAAAGTTAAAATTATATAATTAAAAAAATTCTAGAAACTTCACACTGGTTCTAAAGTTCTTTATAATCAAACTACAAATGGCCATAAACAATACAACAATAGTTCTTCTAGACTGCAATGGAGACGTTAGATAAGCCATAAACTGTAAAAGTAGGAACAAAAGGGAAGTTTTGATAAAAAGATGAGATCAATGAAAACTGGAGATTGATGGGCAAACTCGAAGTTCTCCAGGATCAGATGTGATGGAACAACTCATGGACATCAACGAAATAGAAATTCTGTAAAGCATGCCAGACAATTTGAACTGTCTAGGTCTTGATGTAACATTTGAGATGTGTGCACAAATTTCAAGCCATCTGTACTGAGTTTTCTTTCCACATCTGAGTGCAATAATGTAAGGTATACAAGAAATCATGACTGACCATTCAGATTTCAACACAACGGATTCGCAAAAGATTCCTCTTTTCTTGACAAAATCCTCAATTTTACATTATTTATAACTTCTATTTTGTAGATTCTCTGCAGTAGAGCACTCTAACAAGACACAATAAAAGCAGTACATACTCTGCATGCAAAAGATGAACAGGAAGACCAATGGCAATATTCTGTCCCATCACGGCCTTGTCCCAGCTATTTGGGGCCAACTATCTGAATTCTGTTTCGACCATCATACCTAAGACCCTATCCCTAGTAAGTGAATGGGCCTTCATAATATCCATCTTGTCCAAGTAAATAAATAAATAACAGATGAAAGTCCTCAGATATCAACCCATTTATTTCAAGAGGCTTTTTACCATTCCTAAGTCCATGTACAGAAAGACCAGATGGACCAGAAAAAATATGTGAGAAACAATAATCAATCTGAAAGAAGCTTGATACATTCAGCACAATACCTCAGCAGTAAGATTCTTCATTGCTGATACTAACTTGTCAAAGACTTGATCCCGATACCAAGTGTTCCGGACTAATATCCTGTGACCTGTTACTGGAGTAAAAGGAACACAACATTGCAACTTTGGATAATATTGAGCGCCATAGCTGTAGTAGGCATCAGCCCAAGAATAGTCAAAGACGAATTCTCCGTACGAGTGACTGCAATTCAAATTAACTAAAATATTTCAGCTGCTATCAAACAGAAGCAACTAAAAGCTGATTGTAAAAGTTAAAGATAACCATTTAAACAAGAACAAGTAACAAGAACAGAACATGGACAGCATTGCAGATGCTAAACCTTTTAAGATAAAGTGGAACAACACCTACGATATTTTCGTATTCATCCTGGGCAATAAGATGCCGAGGCACCCATCCTGTTTCCTGAAACCGTTTCAGATAAGATATCAAAAAAAGGTCTGAGGGTACGGGTTGATGCTGGTAACTATATGATATACATAAGAACGCTCATTTGTCATGTATTCATGGAAGACTATCTAAAGAGAAGAACAGCTCCAAGTGCTTAGAAACTCATGACAATATGATATGTTCCGAGTCATAAAATAAAATTTCTTATTAGATATTTGTGAAATAACACCTATCTCATGGTCATTTCTCCGAACATAAGTTCAAGCAACCTTCAAGAAGGGCCACAGAATTTCAAGACGTAACATATACAACTAATCCAGGATGTGTGATGATGATGATGATGATGACGTGCATCAAGGAAAATAGAAGAAGTAGCAGGTACAACTCGATCCAAATAGAATATCTAGAACATGGAAGAAATAAATGGAACATGAAGTGAAAAGCAGTGTTTTAAGTATCAGTGATATCAGGCGATATATCCCACGATATATCTTGCATCCCACCTATGCGATACGAAACATACAAGCAGTGGGATATATCCTACATGTTCGATCTAGTGAGCATTTTTTTATCCTTTTTTCTATAAATCATGTTAAATCATTGTCAATTTGTTGCAAATCCATGAATTTTCATGTTTTGCATGAAAAATCATGGATTGGGAGCTTTAATTTCGAGATTTGGAGGAGATGGACCAAGTTGTGGAAAATTGAAAAAATAATAATAATAAAATTAAAAAAATTTCCAATTTCTCGCAAATTGGTTGCAATCTATGTCCAAACATAAAATCAAACATGTATGTAACCTGATCTAGTTATTCTTCTTTTGCTTTTGAATGTATTGTTTGTGTTTCCACACATCTTCTTACATTTATAAATTATATTAATAGACTTTGAATATACTTGCATCAATTCAGTCAAACAATGCTTAGATTAAGACCGCATACAAAGAAAACCTATTATGTGCACTTGTTTTGTAATGTTTTGATTTATAAGTGTGTATTGATGTCCTTTTTAACAATCACTGAAGTTTTATTTTAAAAAAAAAAAAAAATCAACTAATTTCTCAATGTTTCCCCATGTTTCCAACAACAATAATACATTACACGATACAATCGATATATCCCATGCGATATCCGATATGTATCCGTATCCCAAGGGTGCGATACGTAACACGATACCAATATTTCCACACTGGCAAAAAGAATATGCAGTTGATAATAGCTAACCTTCACGGCACATCCAGTTTCCTCTAAGCTTGAAAGAAAACCATGAGTAAGAAATGGATTCAGTTTTTCAAGGCCAGCTGCATCCATTACACATGCATCCCAGTCCTTCGACGAGATCTCAGAAATTGATGAAACCACTGAAAGGGATATTTTCTGATGCTTTATCTCATTGGATGAGAGTTCCTATATATATAAGTGCAACTAGTGTCAGCTTCAGCAAAAGAAATCACCTCGGAAAACCAAATCTGTAGAAAGTACCATAAAAAAAACACCTCTGGGGCTGACCCTGTCAAAGTAAACGGCTCAAGGGAAACATCCATTTCATGTGGCTCGAGAGTCTTCCTAGGCCCCCAAAAGATTGCACTAATTTTAGATGAAGGAGCTGAGCTTTGGAAACTTTGTCTAGAATGGCATTTTCCCTGCCATTCAATAAAAAATAAAAATAAAAACATGTGAATAGATTGAAAGAACAGCAATCCACTATCAAAACACTGTAAAAAGTATATTGAGAAGCAAAGGAATGAGAATGCCCATTCATCAAAGAAAGAAATGGATGATATTAAAGAATCTCAATCAATTGTTTCAACTTTCAACAAACATCAGTGTTTTGGCTAAATATAGCTAAGAAAGCAGAAAGGAAAATATTGCATAATGTCTCACCAACATCAAGCTATGGGAGTCACTCAGATGGTTTGGCTCAGATGGGATTAATCCATGCCTCTCAAGTTACGATCATGCTCATGACTCATACGGCATGATTCTACTATCTTATCTGAGCATGGTGGGTTCTGCATTGACCAAGATGAAAGCATTGAGGATGGGCCTAAAATCACACTTGATGTGTTACATGGGAATTGCCGGTGAAATGTCAAGGATGGCACTCTCAATGTCCCCAATTCAGCAAACATAAATCTGATGTACTGTGAAGATAGGTGTTCCTGATTTTTCTAAATTTAGTTTGAGAGTTAGCAGAAATCTTGGTTTGTTCGTACCGGCCACAAAGGCAATGTAATGGAAGATAATATAGCTACTGAAGTGCGATTTGTAGTCCAGATTTTAGAGAAAAAAAAAAAAAGTTCAAATAAAAGTCTCCCATGTAAACCAAAATCCCCATCATTGTCATCGTAGCCCTGTCCCAACTATTGGGGTCATCTTCATGAATCCTGTTATTCCAATCAAAACAGGCATTCAAATGGTAGCTTGGAAAAAGTTCGATGACTGGATGCGTAACTCACATCAACCCTCCTCATTTACCCCCGTTGGGGACCGGCTGGTGCAATTACAAAGACATGGAATCCCATTCCCATCCTATATAAACCAAAATAAGAAAAAAAGAAGGAATACAAAATAAAATGTTTTCTGGAGGGCGTGTTTGGATGCGCGAGCAAATTCAATTGCATCAGTTAGTCCAACGTAAATGAAAATTACCAAAATCTAGTTACCTTCGTTAGCATTCATATCAAGGGTGCGAAACACCAGTTTGCAATTACATCACTTTCAAGCTGGACTGGAAAGAAACGTGACTGCAATTTGTACGCTACATATCACTACAAAAACTCAAAAACATCGTTGTTTTTTTTTACATTTCCTATTGATTAAACTGAAATTTCACAATCCAATTCACTTGCTTGTCCAAACGCAACCTAGAGGAATACCAAGATGAAACATTGACTCAACTCTCATTCATCATAATCCAAACTTTATAAGACAATATACCAAGAATCTACAATTAGAATTCCATGATGTTAAAAATTTAAAAAAAATAATAATAATAAATTAAATTTAAAGGAGAACAGATCCCCTAAAGCTGGTTGCATGATACCCTCGCACGCAACCCCATCTTTCGTGCAAACACACCACTTGTGTAGGACATCCATAGCGTGCCAACGGTGGGTTTCGTCATGAAGATCAGCCTTCTTGAAAATCAGGCTGATTAACTCAACATGTGGCCCACAACTGAATGTTTGTTCAGATTGTCGGTTGTCCGTTATTCTAAAAGCAGCGCCCACCTGATAAGCGAACCGGCCTGATTTTTGTGTCAGGTGATTTTCAGTTGGGGCCTACCGTTTGCATGGTGCAGATTTCATACATAAGTTGCAAATTGGCGGGAAAGATGGGGCAGCATGAGAAGTTAGCATACTGCCGGCTGTAGCTGATTAGTTCTCGAAAATAAGAAAAGTAGAGATAATAAAATGGGTGATAGAGGAAGTAGATACGAGAGAGCGAGGGATGTGTCCGAGGAAGGGCGAAGGCCCGTGTATGAGGAGGTCTCTGCCAGAGTAACAATAGCCGGCCGCCATGGCAGTTCGGGAGTGGGGACTTCCGACGACTCAGCTCCCCCGGTCGAGGCGGAGAATTTCTAGAGACATGAGGGCCGCGCTTCTAAATGGGGAGATGTCTCACATGCAACTAGTTGGACAATAACTTACTGTCCAACTAGCACATAAGTGTCCACGTGTCGAATTCCTACAAAATCCAACCCTCCAAAATATTGGACCGACTATGATCGTACAAAATCAGGGAAATACGCTCATCATAGGGATCACTCTTTAGAGAATATCGAAATATGGAAAATAATACAAAGTACACTTGTAGCCTAAATTAGAAAAGGATTGGCCCATCTATTGCATTGGATGATCTTAATAATGGGGAAAACATTTTGGACGGTTGGATTTCGTTAAAAAAAATGATGTGGTGGCAATTATGGAGCAGTTGGTTTGCATGTGATGCCAGTTCTTCGAATGGGGAGTACTTGCAGGATCTTCCTGGCTAAGTAACGGTCCATCACGTCCTGAAAATGGTGATGACGGATCAGCTTAGCATGTTTGTAGGGTCATCTAAACCGTCCAAATCATGGGCCTCACTGTGTATGGAATGACTTGAAATAGCAATGATATAACTACTCTAACCATCAATTACCTGGTTACCAATTGTCAATTGGATGGATAAAATAAAATTATCAACATTCAAATTGATAGGAAAAATCAGACGATTGAAATAGTCCGATCAGTGTGATTTTCATCCATGTGTGCCACGTGTGCGGTGGATTTGTTACCAGCGTTCTCAAAGTGGAGGAGGCCGTGTACTCTAATCATCAAATACCCTCTCTTCTTTTATTTCTTCGGCTGGAAAATACGTAGCTCCTGAACCTGGCAGTAGCGAGTCTGGCTACTGAAGTTGCGTCACCACTTTATTTGGGCCAACTATTACGCATGTGTTTTATCCACACCATCCATCCATTTGGAGAGATTATTTTAGAGCATGAAACGAATAATAAGGCAGATCCGAAGTTAAAGTGGACCCCGCCATAAAAAAGAGCCGGACACTAACACCCACCGTTGAAACCTTCCTCAGGACCACAATTATATTTATTTCAGATCCAGCCTGTTTATAAGTTAATGCGGACATGGGATAAGGTAAAACATAAATATTATCTTGATCCAAAACTTTTATGGCCCAAAGAAACTTTTAATGGTAGTCATTCAATCCCCCACTGTTTTCTATAATGGGGTCCACTTGAGATTTTGATCTGCCCCATTCTTTGGATTACGTCCTAAAATGATCTCTCCAAATGGATAAACCGTATGAATATAGCACATACATCGTGATAGGGGTCACATAACGTAGTGACGTCCCCTCAATATCGAGACTGCTGCTATCGAGTTCAGTAGCTAATCCGCGTCCAAAATACATAAAGTCACGTGGCACGTTGCTGACCAGAGTATGCAGTCTGGAGCCAAATATCTAGGAGGTATTACGATGTTCGACCCTATACAATGCACATGACGTTCGGACTTTCAGCTTGGTCAAGTGAGGCCATTGTTAATTAATCCAGAACGTCGGTAAGATGGGCCCATGGTGAACCGCATGTGCACTACGGGACCCTGAAGAATATTTGGTCTGTTATTGGTTGGATGTGAATAGCTTGGAATTTTTCCATTTGAGATATTTTGATGCAAGGGCCATGCGAAGTCGGGCCTATTATACGAATGTATGGATCATGAACAAGAACGGAACGCAGCGTCCGTACCGAAAAATTTCAGCGCTTCTTTAGAAGTAAATGGTGAGAGAGGGGTTGTCAATTGACGTTGGTTACACCTGTGTTTTTACACTTATGTCTACTAATGAGAGGGGTTGACTTTGAATGATGGACAAAACCTTACTCAAAGTATCGTCTACACTTGATATGGCACATCCAAATAAAATAATTTAGAATACACTATATGGCAATCATGTCATATATGGTATTGATGATTTGTAAGGTTAAAAATGTCTGTATGGTAAATAATTAAATGTTAAAATCTTAACAAAATTATTCTCTAAGAATTAAGTGCTAGTCTTGACAAAAATAATCTCTAAATATACGAGTCTTATTGAAATAAGTTTCTCTCAATCGATGTTAAATGTTAAAATCATATCAAGTCATCTGTCTAACATTGAATGTTATAATCACGTCGAAAGGAAATTTTATGCAGATGTTAAAGCTAAGATTCATATACGGGATTCAGGTAATTCACAATTGAATAAGTGATGCTATCTCTCATGTACATATGGTTGCGTGCAATAAGCTATATTGGCGTGAAGAATCAAAAAGATTTGCACAACTAATCATCCGGATCCTTCACAATGTTGAAGACTACACACAGTCGTTTCCTCCTAAAAGCCTATAAAAGTAATAAATGGGGAATAGCTCGAGGCCCATGTCAAACACAATTTATTTATTTCTTCATTTATCTTTACGCTTATTTTAACATAGCCTAGTATTAACATAGATTGCTATTGTTTGGCGCCATCACTACGGTACCATGGGATTAGATATATTAATTAAACACTTGTGATCCGAAGTTGTTAAATCCCAATCAACCAAATCTTGGACAATCAATCTTTCTCGTCACATCCTATTAAGCTTTTGCTTAGATTGTTTGTTCTTGTGGATTGATTATGTATTTATCTTTTTCATTGTCTCTATATAATTTTTACTATATTGATTATACAGAGTCACATCTACACGTTAATAAAATCAACAATGTTTTAACCTTCTTTTGTTTATCTGTTTGTCATCATTATTTTGATAAATACATTAATTGTAAGTTATGGTGAAGGAAAAATCCTTAACCCAAGGCAATAATAATACTTCAAGAAGAACTCACCCTTACCATCTCGCAAATCGCTTGATCGTTAATACAATTGATGGCTAACTCGACAATTGGATTTTTTTTATATGGCCTTACTCAATCATTTTAATGGGGGGTTGTCGACACTCAATCAAACATTGAATTAAGTACGACTCTGGCATGTATGCACTTTCTAATTGTACACAAAAACAAAATACAAGCCCTTGATCATACGTGCAACCCTGTGTTTGATTGAATTACATGACCCCCCACCCGATAAGTCACTTAAACTTGATTAATCCAGTGTAAGTGTCACAAAGGTCCAACCTTATATCATATATCTATAGTATATTTACATTCCTATGTGGGTTTGGGAAAAATGCACACCGATACTGAGTAAGATCCTTAACAGTGGAGAGTGTCCATCTCGACCCAAGTTAGTTCTCTCTATATCCCGTGTACCTGTGATGGTCGTGGTTTCCACTGGGCATTAAGATTCCTTGACTTGATTCTCTTGTATATAATGAGCATCGTGTCTAATATTTACTTCCCAAGGGCTACATAAGATTCGCTCCCCGTGTAACTCATGTACATATAAATTTAATGTGACACTACACGCTAAAGTATGTTAAAGTATCCACGTAAGACTTATGGTCATCATAATTTATGATCAAGGTCTCATTTTGATTTTTCAAGGCACATGCTCACACTCCCATATGAAGGAAAATCGACGATAAGTCGGTTTCTGATGGTATAAACCTTCTATCATGACCAAGTCAATCCCATCACATATAATGACTATATACCTCAAAGATTAACGTCTGCATGCATCTTAAACATCTACGTTGGTAATGTAAAATGCTCATTAATTTCAGCAATTATCACAATACTGTAAATAAAATGTGCGATGATTACATGTTACTTTATCTTATCCTAATAACATTTTCATTTGCATTTGACCGTTGATTCTCGTGTTTGGTTTGTCGATGACAAACTTATAATAATATTATTTTTATATTACTTTAATGTCAAATCATGTTTCATTGTTTGAATTTTGAAATTTTCATAATAATGTTATAAAAGGTACAATGATTACAGATTTTTTCATTGTCTCTTAAATACATTTATATTTGATCTACTGTTCTCATATTTAATTTGACCATGGTCAATTCATAATGATAACCGGTGAAACAAACATACTCTAAAACGTTCAAAGGGATGGTGGTATTATATATACATGTATAGTGCATGTGCTACAATATGCCGCATATGATATGCATGAATGTGCAGTGAGTAAGGAGTAGGGCTTGGAAAATCAAAATCTTGAATAGGGTTGGCCTGTCAGCCTAGCCCGAAACAAATCAAAATTTGGGCTAAAGGCAACCCAAGGTTTGGCTCGTTAACCCTAGCTATTTAAAGAAAGAACTAATATATCAACCACCTCATGTATCACCTTTAAATGACCCATGTATGTCAACACTCACGTGCCACATGTGTATTTGTTGACATTTGCTACCATACACCTTCAAATAATCACTTGCCATTATCAATCTAAAAATTGCTACCTATTCACATGTTATACTTGCTCATTGTGTATGAAATTGTATGTGGCCATTTATACTTTTTGGCAAAGCATAAGGCAACAAGTGAGAATAGGACATTCATAAAAGCTTGTTGGTATGCCCTTGATTGGGGAGATAAATTTAAAAAGTTACATTAAAACACAACTTTGATGGTGTTGTATTGTACTTATGATTGATAGAAGCATATCCAATAAGTAAATGACATGTGTCATTACACCTCAAATACGAGGTGTTTGAATAGATTTTACGAGAGATTTTGTATGAAATCATAGCTGGCATTAATCTAATGCTACACATCATCAAAATGAGAATGCGCGACTAATCAAATATTGTGCTTGATCGAAATTAAAGTTTCGAATGCAATTAAGAGTCGGATGCAAGTAGGAAGAATGAATCGTGATTGAAGGAAACGTATTGTGCTTGATAGAAGATGGCAGTCACAAAAGGAATATGCAACAGAAGGACATATATAAAGAAAAACTTTTCGACTATCGTAACTACTGAAATAATAATATAAATATGTAAAAGACTAAGTTGTGCAATAAAAATCTATAAATATGAAAGAAAATTTATAAAGCAAGTACTGAACACAATCCAATCCAATACCAAATAAATTTATCAATTTATTTTATCTCAATTATCATATGAATAGCGATAATTCAATATTGATAATTCTCATCTATAGTTCTCAGTTGTAATCCAAATTTACGCTCATACGTGAGATTTGTCTTTTATCCAATATTACACATATATTTCAAGATACACGTTCTTATAATTGCCCTTAGTGACTGATTGTAAGTGTTTCATTTTGTTTGATTGCATTAGTATTCTAAACATTTATTTATTAGGGAAGGCAACCAATTTTCTCATAATACAGTTATATGTTTTATATGTTCATGTTGGACATATATACCTAATTTAGCACCTGGGTCGAAAGTTGTCCAATTTGATTAGAGCCTTGTATTGATTTTGGTATGCCCGCACAATTACCTACTTGACAGAAAATCATAAGGAGAAAGAGCGCCAATACAATGGTAAAAAAAATACTTGATATTCTATAGCTAACACCAACCACCCATGTTAGAAATAACTAGTCATAGTTATCATATAGAGTGATAAAGTAGATTGGACAAATACATAAAAAATGTTGATTAGAAAAAACACCCATGGGTCACGTCACGTTCAAGTACACATGACAGGCTGGTACACCAACTAAAATTAAATAAAGAAGCTGAAACCATCGTAACAAGTAACGATCTCAAAATCAGGTTGTTGGATCGGTTGTAACCTCTGATCCTACACAATTTACTTATTAAAACACGACAATTAGACGGTCTGAATATCATGTGTTCGCACTGCATGCGCAATAGGCAGAGCTAAGGCACAATAATTGCAGTGCATCGAGACACAATATAGGAGGTTTGATATGATGCTCGGCCGAGAGACTGTGCAAAATGGTTCTGGTTTCAAATTGGAGGATGGGGCCATCATTTAATAATCCAACTGTAGATTATGGGCCCGTCGAGAAAGGACCATGAACCAAATGTCTCTTGAAAGATTGATTTCGCAAACAGGGAACTGAAACAGAGATTTCATTGATTTTTGGACTGATTTGGGCACAATTAAATTTCTTGAGTTGGGATCAGGTTGCCACAAGTCGTACTCTTGCCAAGGGTCTTAAGTATCGGGCTGCGTTAGGTCCAACCAAACCCGGCTCATTGCCACTAGTAAGTCCTACCCTCAAAAGTGCAGTGGAGAGTACACTCGGCAAACATCGCAGCCGACCTCTATACACACCAAACCTAGGCGGCCACAAGTGCTCACACAGGATGCACGTTTGAGATCATGTTCTGTTCATCAAGTGGCCCCCCCGCTGAGTATTTTCAAGTCCAAGATTCAAGCCATCCACTCGGTAACTGGGCCCCATGTTCACGAGGAAATGAGCTACTTAGAGCCGGGCATCGGATTGAGTCGGATCGGATTGGGTCCAACTCGATTCAGTCTGAAATCTATATAGGTTGATTCGAACTCGATCCGATCCTGGACAGAGTTCGGGACATCTGACTCGAACCAATCTGATGCACGGTTGACCTGACTTGAACCGAGTCAGACTCGGTTAGAGAAACCGTGTCAGATCGGGTTGGGTACGATTCAAATCAATTTTTTTTATGTTGAAAATCATTATCTTCGCTGCTACTTTTAGTGTGGTCCATTTGAGCTTTAGATATGATTCGATTATTTTTTCTAAATGCTCTAAAATCACCACAAAAAAAGGAAAAACGGTGTGGATATAATAAATACATCATTGTAGGCCCATGTAATTTTGATCTCATTTGAGTTGTTCATATAACTTGGAGCTCAAGGTGCGTGGGCATAGCTATGTTGACGTGCACAACACGAAAGTGCAGCTGTGTTGACACTTGACGTGCACTTTGCTGTATTAATTTTAGCAAGTTCCGTGGGTCTGATCATGGGGTATGCGTTATATCCAAACCGTCCATCCATTTGATGAGCTTGTCTTAAGGCTTGAGACGAAAAATAAGACAAATCTAACTATCAAGTGGACTACACGAATTGTTTAATGGTGAAAATCATTATATCTGCTGCGATTTGTGGGGTGGTCCAGATGATCTCTGAATATTAGTCATTTTATGGATAATGCTCTATAATAATCTCAAAAAATATATGAACGGTGTAGATATAATAACTACATCACTGTGCGGTCCATATAACTTTGATCTCCTTTGAACCGTTCATACAACTCGGAGCTCGAGGAGTGTTAGTACTCATCTTCGCACGACACTTACCTACGGCTACAACAGCTATATAGCTCTCTCTCTCTCATAAACACTATTTTCTTTCTATTTTTGGTAATAGAGAGTACAACTCTATACTATTGTATGTTAACGTAAATATATAAGAGAGGATGTATCTTACCGTGTGGTACTAAGTAAATTCTGTCGAGCTCATTGTGAATGCACGTGGTTTATCCACTCCAGATCGACTTGAATCGGATCCATTCGGATCGGGTTTCGGATCAGATTAGTCTGGATTGACTATGATCCGAAAAGCATTCCGATCTAAATGGCTCAACTCGATCAGCACCGATCCAGGTCGTCGGTTCGTTCGGATCAGGTCCAATTCACCAGATCGGGTCAAACACGCCTAGCTCTAGAGCTGCTAAAAGAGGACAGCAAGCAGTTCCTACTTGATGAACATGTGTGGCTCACTTGAACAGCGGGTTGGCCTGATTTCCAGAATAAGATGCATCCACCAATGGGCCTGACTGACGAACGTTACAGATTTTGCACGAGTGGCCACATTGGCACATGTGCAGCGCTTACGTCTGGACCCTGCAGTTGCAAATATCATTCGTTTGAAAATCCCTTTATCACGTCTGTCCACAAACGCAGGGACAAAAAGTTTGTACACCACCATTAGGTTATCAATCAATTCAAGTGGGACCCACTGTTCAGTGATCCAAATCATCAATATCACGGCCCCAGCTGCGGACGGCCAAGCAACAAAAGTCCTCCTTGGATGAATCATGACCCTTCATCGGGTGCCCAACAAACGGATCAGTAAGCAAACACCGCAGCGGTTCACATTTCACCAAAACAAGGCGAAATATTACTTAGCCAGGATCTTCCAATTCTGGGGAATTTATCGTGCATGCACCATCTACCGTGAGGCCGATCATACCAACGGTTTGGATCAACGAACCATGGACCATGTGGTCCCCCTTTTAAACTTGATAAGACCTCTCCTGAATTTTATTTTTTTTCCTATGCTCCGTACACCTCCCCCCCGTGAAACGTCCCAACCAAATTCTCCGAGCCTCTTATTCCTGTCAAAATCGTCTGTTTTTCTTCTCGTCTGCTATTTTTTATTTAAAATATCTTTCATCGTCTTTGCTGCTTTCCTTTTTTTCTTTTTTTCCCCACCACCTTCAATTTCGAGAGTTCTCAAAGCCCGAAACCCTAATTCCCAAATCTAGATCATCGACGGCTGGAATCTCGCCGAGTCAACATCAGGCTGAAAGTCGAAAATTCTTTCGTCAGACCAGGCAAGTGCTAAAGCGCCATCAATCGCAGATTTTTCATAAGATTACCTGAACAATGCTGTTGACTGCCTTTTTTTTTAAAAAAAAAAATATAAAATTAGTATGATGATTTATTTATTTTTGTGTGGCTGGTTTCTTCGATTTTACTCTCTTGTACGCCAACTTCAGAATTCCGTTTTTACAATTGAAACAGTTCTCAATTTCATCACTGTTTTGCTACTTTCTCATCTTTATATGTTCCTTTTTTTAAATTGCTTTTTCCATCAAGGTGTGTTTGGATGCTCATTGCAATCCACTTAATTCAGTGTATTGGAAGTGATCGAAATGTAGGCAGTATCTTTTTAGTTCACCGTGGCAACTTAGCCCATAACTGCAATTCCATGCGTTTCAATTCGAACTTGAAAACGATTGCAATTGCAACTTGGGGCTTGCGCTTATTATGGATGGAGTGGGCTCATCCCTGTTTGATCATCATATCTTTATCAAATTGAATTCTAACAGTTCAGCTGGGCATCCAAACACAGCCTAAGTTTCATCCAATAAAGAAATACATAATCATGTATTATTTGATACAGTCAGTAGACATACATATAAAATGTTTATTTACGTACAATCTGAGTATTGTGCGTGCACAAAGTGGGAAGTAATCAACTAATCCTTGTGGTTCATTTGGCAGGTGGATTTGAAATCCTATGGAATCTGATGGATTTTAGTTTGTACAGAATTGAGTGGATTTGAAATTATATATTTGAGGTGGGACTTCAAAACGATCTCTTTTGGGGGATTTGGATTCTTCTCGAATCCAAATCCTCCAATTTGTTGCTACCAAACGACCAAAAGACAACAAATCCCTCACATTCCATGCTGCCAAATGAGTCCCTAGTGTAACTTTTTGTGTGTCAAGCTGCATGTGTACCTTGGTGTTTTTGTGTGTCAAGCTGCAAATCCCTCACATTCCATGCTTGTATGAAGTCTAGTATTCAATACAAGTTTAGCAAGGATGAAGCGGAATATTTGACTTGAATAAAAGAAAAATGAAAGAATGTGCTTTATTTTACAATAACACCACATTTTTCTTATGAATGACTAAAACTTTATCAAGATAACACAAAGAACGAGGATAAGCGAGAGGCAAAGAATCACCTATGACGAGACGCCTTTTTGTCACTCCCATCTCCAATAAAAGCATCAAATATCCAATTTTCCTATTTAAGAATGCTTTCCAAACTTAGATGATGTATTGCAGATTTCATCAACAAAAAATGATGGTCTTCACAGCTTCGGGCTCCCAGGATGAGATGAAGCCAACTCAATAGCATTCATGGAATTTTCTTCCATAATAAAAGGTTTGAAAGAAAAGTAATATGTTCATTATTTTAACTAGGTTGCCGCCTTTGGAGCTTGGGTAAGTTAGTTTACAGAAAAAACGTGACAAAAGTGATGCTAAACAATGAGTTGACGACAAAGGTGATGCGATAGATCCGAAAGCAGCATCAACCACTTGTTTTTGGCGGAAACATTACTTCTTGCTTGTCGATGTTGCTGACATTGTAGCAAACTCACAACTTAGTCCGACCATTGTGAAATGTAGTGAGGTCATAGTCTTTTGTCAAAAGGAACTTTCAAGGAAGTGTAATGACTGACATTGGGAATCATAGCTGAGGCCAACTGTAGAGAGAAGTCAACCTGATTTCCAGGGCATCTGTTATTGAATCCATGGCTTGTAAACACATACTTTTGCTCTCTCTACTGACTGAAAATTGTCAAGATCTCTCTATTTTGTTGACGGATCTCTTGGGCACTGTTTCCTATATTTTACAAGATAAAAATTAATGGAGAATTGTTAAGGTGGATCGGATCATTTATTTATTTGTGAAAAATCATAATAAAATTTTCATTAATCTGCTCAATTTTCAACTGGCACTTGCGCAGAATTTGACTTTGGCTGTAGCAAATACCACTTAATTTAATATTTAAAGCATGTAAAGATTTTTTTCCAGACTAAAATAAAAATATAATTCTCGTTAATCTGCTACATTTTTCAACAGGTAATGGCGTGGAATTGGACTTTTGAAGTAGCAAAAAGTTCTTAATTTGAATTTTAAAGTGTGTTGATTTTTTTTATATATTTTTTTCTAGATTAAATGAGATGCCAAAGCTAATTTTATTGCAATCTCATTATCAGCTTGACATTTAGTTCCCCATTGATGCGATACTGATTCTTCAATTGGAGATTCGTTGGAACTACCACAACCCTTGTTATGATGTATTAAGGGCCCCCTAAAATTGTTATGTATTTTTTAAAGGCAACTAAAATCGTTATGTAGTAAACATCATTAATGAAAAAAGTGATATCTGTCAATGTAATGCGACAATTGGTGTTTCCTCTGCATGTTTCCAATATATTGCTTGATTCTCCTTTATCTTGTCTGTCATTTAGAGATTGATGTTTGATCTACAGGGAGTAAGAGGCTGACGCATACCAATGTGTCCTGGGAGCAAGAAATTGGTGGTATGATGATCTTCAAATTGCGTTGAGTATTCTTTACCATAGAAGTATGTTATTCATTTTGCTTGTTTTGATATTTTGCAGATCCTGGGGATTCCTTGGGATGTGGATAGTGAAGGACTAAGGCAGTACATGAGTCAATTTGGTGAATTGGCCGATGTGATGGTGATGAAAGTAAATATAAATATTCTCTCCAATTTCAATGTTATTTTCTTTTTGCATTGATGTAATGCCTAAGAAAATTCAAGCTTTTATTAACATTGGTTCAGTGATTTTAGGGGATACTGTTTTCCAATTTGGGGCTGTAAAAATGGCCTTTCTTCTTTTGAGCCACTTATTTAGTAAAATTTGGGCTACCAATAAAAGGAAGAAGCCATCATCTAGTGAAGTTGCCTGTGGATTTGAGGTTTGATTGTTCACGGGAGGGTTTGAGTTGGGTTAAATGTTTCAGCATTGCTTTCTTTTGATTATTCAATTGACCATCAAATCTAAGTTCTGTCTTAACTGCTGCTTTTAGCTCATGGAGTATTGCTTGTGCTCATTAGGACCGTGCATCGGGACGCTCCCGCGGTTTTGGCTATGTAACGTTTGCATCTTCTGAAGACGCAGAGGTATTGTACTGCTAGCTCATTCATTACAATCTCATGGACTGGGTAATCAATTTTGAACATGCTTCTTATGTTGATATTATATATATTTTCACATGAGGCCATCAGAAAGCGCTTGCAGCACAACATACTTTCAAAGGGAGGACACTTGAGGTTAAAGTGGCAACTCCAAAGGCAAGTCCATCCTTTAACCTAACCAGATGTGCATCTTTTTAACTTATATTATTCCATCAAGCATAACTTCCTTCTGACCACCATTAGAAATGACACTGCATCCTTACATGTGCACAAGTGCATGTACATGCATTGTCATCACGTCATCGCCATCACCATCACCATCACCATCATCATCATCATTATCGCTTTGTCCCAGAATCCCAGCTATATATTTGTGTACAGGCGTATCTGTAATTTTGTGCCTTTTTATGGATAATAAAGTTTCATTAACCAGAAGGAAGAAAAATTACTACAAGAGGGCCCGGCAACATGTCAAGAAACATTAAAACACCACAGCAAGGGGCTGCAGCAAACTATAAGGATAAAAGAAAAAAACAGGGCTGCTGCCACTAAAACTACCACACCAGGGGTAACCCGAAGAAAACAAAGAAACAAGCCATCTGGACCCCATCATGCTATCTTTCTTTCTCTAATGACCAAGGACGTTGCTGAGGCACCCTCTTTGGCAAGCAATTCCACCTCCTCATTTGCTTCTTGAGGAATGTGGGAGAATGAGACCTCATGGCCAGCACACTTCAAATTCTCCCAAAAAGTCAGTGAGACACCATGGATGAGATCCTGAAGATGCCCAGCTGATGGCATTGAAAGAAACTCCCTCCATGATGATTGGGAAGGTCAGGTTTCATCAAGATTCGATCAAAACTCAATGAAATTCGACAAACTCTGACTAAGCAAGACTATCGACCATTTTTATACTGCTTACTTTTAGTATTCAATATTACCAAAAAAAAAAAAAAAACCTCATGAAAAAGCTTGGAAATTTGATTGATTTACTTGACTTGATTCCACAAACATTGTAGTGGAGTTAAGTTTTCAAGTTTTTAAACCATGGTTAGTGTTGGGTGGTACCATGTTGGCATGTGATTGCTGTTAAGCGTTTTCCATGGTCGGTTCTAGAGCCCGGGTGAACAGCCGATCGCAAAACTTTTGTCAAGCTACCAGTTGCAAGCTGACCCCTAAGATGAAGGCAATGACAACTGCAATGAATGATATCCTGCCATATGTACACTATGTTTGAGTTTCCCTAACAGGGGCACCATGCATGCATGTATAGATACAAAGTGATACACATAGACACAACATATCATCAAAGACATGTATGTACATGTACATTTTTTTTTTGGTTAAGAAAGATGGTGTATATACACATAAATACCTATGTATATTCAGTTTTTTGCGTTACCATTCCCCTTGACAGTTCTGCATGTTATCCACCTTGAGAATGTTTCCATTTTTCTCCTGAATGTGTTTTGAGCCCTTCTCTTAATCTGCACTTCTTGCGATGGCCTTTGCATTACAGATATTAGTCTGCTGGGTACCAAGTCATTTTTTTTTCCTTTCACCATAATGTGCTAGTACATTTAAAAGCCAATAGAGGGGCTAAGATGATGAAGAATACACTAACAAATTATTTTCTGCAAACAGGAGGAAATGGTCCCAACATCCAAGAAGACTACTCGTATTTTTGTTGCTAGAATACCTTTGAGTGTGACTGACGAAGATTTTCACAGGTTGCTCATAAGCATTGACCTTTTGTCACTGAGGCTATGTCCTTTCCTATTTATCATTTGTATATGCCTTGATAGTTTATATGCTCTATCTGTCACAACCTTATAAGCATTGTGATACGTATCATTTGAATGTCAGAAATTTGATCGGGTCTAGGTGATAATTGCAGCTATTTCATGAAGTACGGCCCAGTAATTGATGCTTACATGCCAAAGGTAATAACCTGCCCATCAGCAACCTAATTCATGATCAATTTTCTCGGAAATCTGTGTGGACTGTTGAGCGAGTTGCCATACATTAACTGTTTCCATGTGCATCTTTTTTTTTTTTTTTTGACAGATCACGATTTCTATTAAAAAAGGAAAGTGTACAGGGAAAAAAACTGCCGCTGAGATAGCGGGCAAACTACACTCCTAAAAACTGCAGATTACAGCCCTTTAATTTGTCTGCATCAGAAGCCCACTCAACTAACAATCTCCTCGCTCTAAGAGCGATGGGATCCGATGTGTTAGAAACACCATTGAAGCATCTTCCATTTCTTTCTTCCCACACTGACCACCATATAGCAAGGAGGGTCATTCTCCATAGTTCAGTCCTCTGAATACCCAGATTAGGACCATGCCATGCCTTAAGGAGATTGCCAGAGGAGTTTGGGAAGGCCCAAATGATATGAAATCTGGGAAGGAAATCTGACCAAATCCACGTGATAAAGGGATAGTGGATGAAGAGGTGGTCCACTGATTCTTCGTTCGCCATACAACATAGGCAAACGTTAGTGATAATCATGCCTTTTTTTAAAGATTATCCACTGTAAGGACTTTCTCTTTACCAACTAACCAGCTAAATGCCACAGTCTTAGGAGGAGCTTTGTATTTCCAAACTTGCTTAGTAGGGGTCTCTTCTCCTCTTGAGGAATCCCCTTTCATACTCGTATAAAAGGATTTGACAGAGAATACCCCTTCCATGTGCATCTTCTTATCATGGTAGTCTGCCACACTGGAATTTTGATAACTTATCAGCCAAACTGTGAACTCATTATTGACCCTTTTCTATGATATGTGTTTCATATTGACACTTGGGGCATGTTAGATACATGGAATCCAAGGGAAAAGAAAGGTAATGGAAAAGATTTTCCATTGATTTGACACTTTGGGATGTTTGGAGAACAAAGAAAACGAATGATTCCACATAGCAATCATTATACTTTTCCATAATAGCACAAGAAACTATGTGACCGTTATCTCACAAGTATGGGATTTTCACTTGCCATCTAAACAAAATCATTAAAGTTGGAACTTGAAATCCAAGGGAAAATAGTGCTCATGGAAATAATGATTTTTTTTCCCCCCTTTCCATTTCCAGTGCAATCCAAACTTGCCCTTAGAACTAGAGTTTACATTATCCATAAAAAAAGAAAGAAAATCTAGGGTACACTGAAATTTAATCCTTTAGCAGCACGTGGAAAGCTTCTCGTAGACTGTGTTTGGTAAGTTGATTGAATCCAGTGTATTATTCTGTCTTCGCGCCACTGCCAAATCAATTGATAACTTCTTTTCATATTCTTCACTGCACTATGTCAAAGAATAGTCCTTTGTCACCAAATGTGGCTGCATTCAACATATGCCATTGTATCCAACAATGGTTATGTAACAGCGGTAATGTAACGATAACAGTGGGTACTGTTCTGCGTTACGGGGCTATAAGCTGTTATTGTTTTTTCTTTTACAAAGATTTGGCCGTAACGACCCATATTGTAACGGTAATGACAGTGGCCATTACAGCCATCGTTATTGTTATTTGTTACTGAATACCTTGGCATATGCGGTCAGTTCTAGTAGTCTTATTGCCTTTTAATTTGGCATGTCTATTTTGCAACTTGCTTTAGTCTGGTTGCCAAAATTTTCCTAGAAACCATGAAAGCCGACCCCAGTGGCTGGGACAAGGCCATGATGATGATATATACATGTGTGTTTGTGGTGAACTCCTAGTAGCAATGTGCCAGCTGGTCCCCAGCCTAGGCAGAGGTGGGCTGATATCATGCACACACACAATTGTTGAACTTTCGTCAAGCAACCATTAGAAAAAATGGAGATGAGTTTGAATACTTGGAGAAGATTTATATGTTTTGTACTTGTATATACATAAGGAAAGGTCCTGTGCCATAGGATGTCACTCTTAGCCTAACCGTGTGCTTTTATTCGCAGGATGGTCAAATCATTGATCTAGTATGTCCATTAGCTTCAATCCACTTTCCATGGGCCACTGTGAAAATTCATGATGGTCGGAGTATTCTAACCTTTGAAACGTTGGCCTCTCCTATCATAACTTTGGTTTTCCAAGTCGCCAACGAGATAGCTATGGTCATCTGCTCAAAATGCTTCTTTGGAGACATGGTATCCAAAGAGGACTCAATTGAATGGTCTGTCTAGATTGATTTATTTTTATTTTTATTTTTTATTTTTTTTTTTACCTATGATCCAAAACTATCCATTTTTCTATATAATTGATTATGCAGAAAATTTCCCCTAATTGGTGTGAATTTTATTGTGGCCCATGAAAAGTGGTGTGAACTTAATGGACCCTAGGTCTAATGGACCATGGATGGTCTAAATCAATGATTTGAAATCACAGCTCTAAAAGCGGCCGGCACACCAAGTGTGTCTGTGTGTCTAAGGTCTATTGAAATCGTGCCTGTATATATACATGTATGTATGTGTGTTTGTTTGTTTGTATCTTTTCTATAAAACTTGTGCCTGTATGTTTGTATCTTTTATATCAAAGACATTGATATTTGATCTTCAATGTGTTTTAGGAACCAGTATCCAAGCAACATCGAGGAATTGGCTTTGTCACATATGAAAACTCAGGTACCATACTTCTTCAGTTTCATTGATTTACATGTTTGACATATATTATTCCATTAAAGTTAATTGCAATATAGATAATTAATAGCTTGAGAGAAGCTGTTGGCTTATTTCAGTGCCAACTGCCAAATAGTAATAATTTTTTCAACATTTTTACTCACAATTTTACTTGCTTCCAGACTCTGTAGATAAGCTTATGTCTGAGACCCATGAGCTTGGAGGTTCCAAAGTTGCTGTTGATCGAGCTACTCCGAAGGTTTGTGATTGTCTGGTTGTATGTATTTAAGTAATGTATCGACCTTTCTAGTATTGGCAACAGCAATATCCTCTCAAAACCCTCAAATCATGCATGGTAGTTTCTGGATTTTCTTTCAGGAGGATTCCAGGGCTTATAGGGTTTCAAGCAACTTTGTGAAGATGCCACGCATGCACACCATATCTCATTCTTCTGGCTACAGCAATATTGATAACTATTCCAGAATAGCTGGAATTGAACCTCAAGCAAACAAGCTGTTGTCATCTGCTGTTTGCTCAGCCCAAGAGGTTGGCAGTGTAGGGTGTGCAGTGGCCACAGGGGATGCAGGTTCCGGTAATGGACAAGCTGTTTTAGCGGCTCCTGCAAGAGTAGAAAAAAAGATGTTTATTGGTCGTGTTCCTGTGGAAGCGACGACCGAAGACCTCCATGCATATTTCAGTCAGTTCGGTTGGGTTCTTGACGTTTACCTGCCAAAGGTAAACATATTCCATTCACTAACCCTGAGAGCATTTATACCTTTTTGAGTATTTCTACAGGTCTTTTGTTTGTATGTCCAATCGGACAATGGGTTATTTACAAAGTCACTTTTGGGATTTGCTCTCTCAATTTTATTTTATTTTATTTTTTTATATTATTATTATTATTATTATTTTTTGTGCACAGGATGCAAAGAAAGCATCACATAGAGGATTTGGCTTTGTCACATTTGCAGATGAAGCATCAGCTGCACGTGTTGCTCGACTTAGACATTATCTTTTTGGTCGTGAGGTATCTTCCTGGCCCCAGATAGTGGTCTACTTTTATGAGCTAATACATTTGTTCCAGAAAATGGAAAAGCCCTCTTTTTATTCTCCTTAATAAAGTAATCATCACTGATCAAAACATGGGAGAAGCCAGTTTTCAGCAGTTTATATGCAGTCAAATTTTAGATCACTCCAAGGGGAAGATAACTATGCTCCAAAAACCAGCCAAAAGATAGCTGACTGTGTATAAAAAAAATGCATTAAATAAACCAAAGTAGAAAACAGTACCTGCTAAGCCCAAGGTTGTCACTGTATAGGGAAGTGTTATGGTGTTACAAAAATCATGATCCGTTTATATTTTTTGTCAAGCTGATTCAAAGTTTCTAAGCATCTTGTGGCATTTTCCTTCAACCAGAGGACTTGACTATGGATGGTTAGATCACAGATTTTGTAATTTGTGATGGCAAGCTGATCCACTCCCTCTGGAGGCGCAGTATTCTGTGCCTCAATTTTTGTGTACCAAACATATGCATATGTGTATGATTATCTGAACCAGGCATCATGCCATGTCCACCATTGACAGGTCACTAATCACTGGATCAGAACTCGCTTTATTTTACCATCATAACCATCTAATAAATGGATATTTTCTCACTGAATGTGGCCCATTTGCATTTTTACCCATCGGATGAATGGTTTTTTTTCCTCCATGAAAGGTCATCAAATGAATGGTTTTTTATCCATAGTCTATGTAAGCCAGTTGTGCAGCGATGACATTGAGGCACAGTACTGTGCCTCCAGAGGGCACTGGATTGGGTTCCATCTGAGAGAACTAAAAGATACGTTAGAAAATATTTCTAACGTATGGATTGGGTTCCATCTGAGAGAACTAAAAGATACGTTAGAAAATATTTCTAGAAAAGGTCAGAATTGTATTGTTATTTTCCTATATATGGATGTGTGTGTGTGTGTGTGTGTGTGTGTGTGTGTGTGTGTGTGTGAGAGAGAGAGAGAGAGAGAGAGAGAGAGAGAGAGAGAGAGAGAGAGAGAGAGAGAGAGAGAGAGAGAGAGAGAGAGAGAGAGAGAGAGAGAGAGAGAGAGAGAGAGAGAGAGAGAGCGGGGGGGGGGGGGGGGGGGGGGGGGGGATATTAATTCGTTAAATTAATCTTTAGCTTTATTTATCTACCTTAAAATGGAAATACGGGGAAAATGGTTTTAGGAAAACAAAAAAAAAAAACCTTTGCATAAGACTTCTATACACTACCCTCCTCGCAGTGCATGTGATGAACGTGTGTTGATTGGAACTGTTGATCTGGTAGGTTCTCACTTGGATGGGCTTTATAATGAAAATCAAGCGGAGTGGATTTTTGTAGCCATCCAATAAGTGAACTGCAAAACAAGTGGTTAGAGCAGTGGTCCACATGATTGGGCCATTAAAACAAACAAATCGGGTGATCAGAGTTATCCAGTCACTGTGGTCTTTGGCCTATTAGTAGCCCAGCAAACCAATGGTCCCGACTCCCGATAACACATGTTTGCTCCGTCACCTTTAGGAGGCAACTGCATAGGGCTTTTATGCTGTGCTCCCTGTGTACTGGATTACCTCAATAGAGAATGCTGTTTTTATTTAGCTGTTGGTATGAAAACTTGGCTAACATATTTTTTTGTTGATATTACATTCTGCTGATGTTCTATTCAATGCTTATGTGATGCATGCTTTTTGTTGAGATGCTGCTCTTGCTGATTCCAGTTCCACTGCTTGGAAGCAGTCAACTTTTACTGATTTGATAGAGAAACCATATATTGATCTATCTAGAAAAGCAAAATTTCAGACCGTAGAACATTGCTTATGTCATTATGATTGTACTGCATTTAATGTCTTCTCTCTCTCTCTCTCTCTCTCTCTCTCTCTCTCTCTCTCTCTTAATGTTTTAATCTGTTACTGGCTAGAGATGTTGCTTCTGTGCACTGTGTTATATGATATTGACCATCGAGCATGTTACACACCTCGCTCTGCAGATAGCTGTTGAATCTGCTTCACCTACAGATCGTATGCATGGTGGAGGGCAGATCCCTCCAAATGCATTTTTATCTCCAGGAGTTGAAAGAGACCTACCTTCTGAGGTTCCTGGTGTTGCAACCGAAAATTGTAATCTAGCCACTTCATCGACCACTTCAACTGGTAAATGGGGAAAGAAGCTTTTCATTGGCCGGATTCCAATTGAAGCAACTGCCGTTGACTTGCGGGTGCATTTTAGTCAGTTTGGCCATGTAATGGATGTGTATCTTCCCAAGGTGAACATCCATATGCGTTATCATTCCATCAATCATTGACCTCAGTTGTCTCACTCTTCAATTCTTCGGCTGCACGGTACAATCTGTTGTTTTGTTTTGCTGCAGGATGGCACAAAAACATCTCATAGAGGGTTTGGTTTTATCACGTTCGCAGATGAAATTTCTGCTGAATTTGCTTCTCAGAAAATCCATAAGATTCTAGGCCAAAAGGTCTGCCACAATTTACTAATATTTTATTGCTTTTGAAATGTCAATGCAATATTGCAAATTTTTCATAGAAGTTCCTCCAATGCTTAGTTTTCAGAAGACCTTGTACTTCACTTGTTATGCCTAAGATTCCAATGCAGCAAAGAAGAAAGGTCTATGTTATAACATCTTTACCCCTTAACTTTAAATACTATTGTACTTGTGGCCCTGTCTTCCTCACACAGTTATGGTAGAATAGGAGCCCCATTTGTTCATTGGTTCCTTTGGAGCTAGATATTGGTAATTCTGAAAGCAACTTGATGAATTATAAATGAAGGCAGTTGCCTCCTATGGTATTTTGGAGGATGAGATGGGATTGAGCATGTGACTCGAGTGCGACTCACATGCATATATATTATCCCATAGTGTTGACACTTGACACTACCAGGAGACCACCATGACATGTGAATGGCATCTACTCTGTCCAAGTATCCATTAGGTGCGCCCCCGGAGCCCAAAAATCAGGTTGATCCAAAAGTCAAGTGGGCCATACCACAGGGAACAATATGGATTGGAACACCCACCATAGGAACCATTCCAATGTTATTTGGGGCCTTTAACGGTGTGCATATGCCATACAACCCGTTCATCTTGAGTTCCCCATTAGGATGGATGCCCCAAAAATAGGCCGGTCCCAACTCAAGTGGGCACACCAGAATTTGGAGGTTTTTGTTGTGATTTACATTGTTTCTGATCGTGTGGCCCACCCAAGTTTTGAACTGGCCTGAATTTTGGGCTACAAGATGAACATGTAGGGCCACACCTGATGGAAGGAGTGGATGACACACATGATGGTGAGCCCCACATGGCTTTTGATGCTACCGTAAATTACAGCAGTGTTGACACTACGGTATTATTACACATAGCAAACGGATCACCTAGTATACTGATACAGCATAAGCTTCTTTTTGTACAATCTCGACTGTAATTCAAGCATTTGGAGTCATTGCTTGTCAGATTCCCCGTGTACATCTTTTTCTTATTCCAAGATTTGAAAGCTCACACCCGGACGTGGATTTCAATTTCGGCCCAAGTCAGACCAACTTGAAACTTAGTTGAGTTCTAGGTTAATCATTTGGGGACTCGATTGATTATTTCAAGTGCTCAATTTTTTATTTTTTCCTTAAAGTGATCAATCAAGGCTTCATGCTTCCATTAGCTTTGACCCAATTCTTCACTAGGTTAACTCTGATGAGCTTTTTTTTTTTTGTCCTTGTTTTCTGACTTGCATCCAGCACTATATCAGCTTATCTGCTTCTGTAGGTTTTAGAGCGGAAAGGGTTCTATCATTAGTTGGATATGATTTCTTGTCTTCAGTAGTAATCATTGACTCTTCATGATTCTTTTATTTTGAACTGTGCTGATTATTCTACACCTTTCCATTTCCTGCAGATTGTATTGGACCGAGCAGCTCCCCTAGAAAATGAAGGATCAAATGCCGTTCCCTCTTCATCCGTCACCAGTGTCACCCCTTTAGATGGATCTATTCCAACATTACAAAATCTATCAAGTCAACAGGCTTATGATGCCAAGGTGAATATATTTTATTTTCGGCCTTTTCTGCTAATAAAATGCAACATCTTTCATTATAAAATGAAATTGCTTGTGATGTAGACTCTTGCAGTGTTTGATTCAAAACCATGTGTTTAATGTGCATCAATTACTCCATGGTTTGCTGGAGAGGTTATATGTAAGGCTATTGATCATTAGAGGAAGCATAAGTTAGAGAGATTACTCATAATTTAAAGGGATTTTTACGTAATGCTACCTTATTAATTTGCATATTGCACCCTGGTTACTAAATTGAACCCATTTCCCTGACGGCAGTTGCCTTAAGTTGCTATTTTTAGAAAATGATGGAACTGCCATAAAAAACAGCTAATCATACGGAGGATAGCGAATTGCATAAAACACTCGCTGCTTGTTTTCATCAGTTCATTTCTCAACTCCAAAACACCCAAACAGCAACCTTGCAACAACATTCATGCAACCGAACTTCTTCCAAATTCAAACATCTGTCCTACACATCCTTCTCCCCATCCTCTGTACACTCCTATCCAACCAATTCAATCTCAGCTGTTTATACCGATATTAACAACCTCAATTCACCAAATCACTGTGCCTCCCTAACCATCAAATGCCAACAACTTATATTTGGTAAACAAAATAAGGGATAGAGTTCCATTTGCGTTTTCAGCATTTCTTAAATGGTGGTTATATACATGGCACATACATAAATCAATGTTGACCAATTCCATTTGAATCACGGGTTCCATTGTTGATGGAGCATAGCCCTTGAAGTTGACATCAGTGATTGAATCTGGACAATTGATTTTTTATTTTTTATTTTGGCCTTCCATTAGATTGCCTGCAAGTTGGATTATTTAGGACTGTCTGACATCCTTTTTAAGAAAACACCCTCCCTGTTAGTGCCGATTCTTTAACAAGTCATAAATGTTGATTTATGGCTATGGTAGGAGGCAAAGTGAAGGACTAGATTCCTTTCAAATGTAACTTGAGGTTGATGGGGGCATCTCGCGCAAACGCATGGCCCCCCTACGCACGTATGCAAGGAGGTCCCCACCATCGATCTGGATCGATGACGACGTCCAGGGAGGGCCTCCTAGTTAGAGGAATGTGTTTTGGTTCCTTGGAGTGGACCCGATCATCATGTGGATCCCACCATTGGATCTTATGATCGTAGCCCGCTACCCTAGATGATCTAAGGACTTTGAGTTTTGCTTATTATTGTTATTAGGAACATCATGAACGATTTAGATTGCTTTGATTAGGTGTTATTTTTGTTACTTCATCTCTAAGTAATAGTGTGCACATGTGGGGCGGCTTTTCGGGTATAGGGTTTTCTTATAAATAGGCAACCCCTTGTAGGTTTTTTCTCATTGAAGATTATGAATAAAATTCTGCGTTTTCCTGCTTCTTTAATTCTGAGTTGTGGAAATCCAATTGGGTGCGAAACCCTCCCTTCTTTGAAGGGTTAACTGCCGTGGTGTGAAGCCACACCCATCTCAAATCACCCCCACCTCCTACCTTCTATATTCATCATCTCTCACAGCCATCCACTCTTCAAATCCACCTTAATTTTGTAGTCAATCCTTCTCTATAGCAGATTTCTAGAATAAGGCCCTGCAGGAGGGTCGAAACTTCGGCGGAGCACCGTGCTCAAAATAGTCATCCGATTGCCCTGAAACTTCGGCGAAGCATCGTGCTCAACCCCTAGTTGGCCCTTTTTGGGTCGTAGGGCCCATGCACGTGCGGGCTGCAATTCACGCACATGTGTCAGGCCAGCCTGTTGTCGACACGTGTGGATTGATTACAGATTTTCTCTCTCCTCTCTTTCATTCCTCTATCACCTTATTTCTCTAACCTAACCCTAGATTATCCTAAATCTCAAGTTCTATTCCCCCTTTTACAACCCTAGGGTTTCCCGAATTGAAACATGTGAATCCCCTGGATTGGGAAAATAATTTTTTGCATATGTGGATGAATCTACTATCTTTTGATTATTGTTTGGTCTATAATTTTAACTGATCCAGCCCTAGCATGTGTAGGCTTAGACCCTTGTAGATCCCCCTTGTTGAATGCTTGACTTTATGTTGGATTTGGAATTTTTGTGATTGTTTCTAAATTAGTATGATCTAAAGTTTGAAATCTTACATATCATATTTAATTTCCATGTCTTGCATCAAATTTGGTATCGGAGATAAGGTTTTTCATAGGGGATTGCATTGTATGTTTAGGGTTTAGTCTACTCACGTTTAATTTGCATTAAATCTCATCATATAGGGCTATTTAGGACCCATCATTCACATTTGGGGCTGCTGAATTTTCTGTTGTCAGAAAATCCCCAAATTTCTTGGCTGAATTTTCTGTTGACACTCTTTGGGCAATTAGGTTGTTGGAATTTTAGTAGCATTGTGTAATTTTCCTCATATAGAGTCCAATAGGATTATTTAGCCCCATTTAGGTGCATATAATTGTGTTAGAGGGTCTTTGAAATGAGTGAGTAGTATGCCCACACGTACTGGTCATGGTTTTGGATTGCACCTTACACTAAACATGGAGCAATTACAAGAATCAATAAACAATATAACCCAGCAATTTGAGTCTTTGGGTAAGTGCTTGGAACAACGTATTGACCAACACTTTAAACAACTTAATGTGCGTGTTATCCAATTAGAGACCTCCGCCCGGGCAAACCCCACTATTGGGGAAGATGCCCAATATCAGGCAGGTGGTCAGGAGGATAGACCAAGGAATAGAGGTGGCCAAGGAATTGGTCATGAGCGCGTACCTATGCACCCACCCCACGAGAGGCATCATGATCATTATAATCCAAATACGCAACTCCTCAAGGGAGTTAGAGGCCCTTACGTTTGATGGCCACTTGGACCCTAAGGCTTTTTTACATTGGTTGACGGATATGAACCACTATTTTGAGTGGTATGACATGTCGGATGCTTGTCGAGTCCGATTCGTCAAGATGAAGCTTGTGGGCCAAGCAAAGAGGTTTTGGGCTACTGTAGAGCGAAAGAAAGAAAGGTCGAGGGAGCTCTCAATAGTCCATTGGGAAGAAACGAAAGAAACTCTTAAGGAAAAATACCTCCCTTTCTCTTATCACTTGAGTTGGTTGAGAAATGTCAGTCTCTTCGATAAGGTTTCATGAGTGTTGCTGAATACATTGAGAAGTTCGAAAAGTACTTGACCCGATGTGAAGTTGATGAGGACCCCGTACTCACTCTTGCTTGATTTAAGACGGGCCTCCGCTCTGACATTAGGAGAGGTGCTTGCCAAGGACATAAACACTCTTGAACAAATCTATTTAGTAGTGTTATAGGTCGAGCAATACCTCAAAGCATCTGTGGAAAGGTGGTTTGAGTTTCGTGATTCTGACACTAAGGTTAACCCTTCTGGGGCTAAGCTAGCATTGGATATCAACACAAGCCTTCCAGTAGTTCTTAGTCTAGGCCTAAAGATGATAAGGGTAAAGAGGTCGGGTCTAGTTTGTGCAAAAGTGAAGCAATTAAGTAATTTAGATGTTGGGGGTTTTGGTCACTTTGCCTACCAGTGTCGCACGAAAGATGGCAGCAAAGTATTCCTTATTGATGGGCAAGTAGAAGTAGTGCCCCCAGAAGGTGACGGCAAAGGGGAAGAATATGAGCCAGCAGAAACCGCTAGTAATGAGGAATAGGGAGCGCAAGAGTCTGCGACCCTTGTAGTTGTGCATTGCGCCTTTGCACAAGTCAATAATACTGATGATTGGAACCACAACACGATCTTCTATACTTACGCAAAATGTGGTTAAAAAAGCTGTAAGATGATTGTGGATAGTGGTAGTTATGCCAACGTGTCATCAACTAGCACTGTGAGCCGTTTGGACTTGAAGCTTGTAGCTCATCCTCAACCCTATAGAGTGTCTTGGGTTGATGAAACTTTCATTCCAGTCTCGCACTATTGTCTTGTTCCTATTTAGTTTGGATTATATAAAGAGTCAAAGACACTTTGGTGTGATGTTGTTCCCATGGATGTTGGCCATATCATTATGGGTAGGCCTTGGCTCTATGACAGGGATGGCACCATATTTGGTCGGTCGAATGTGTGTACATTATGGTTTGAGGGCAAGAAAGTCAAACTAAACCCACTTCCGCCCAAGAACACGATTGGAAAGGAGTCCACCACACAAAGTGGTGTGAGCGGCTCAAAAGAATTGAAGGAATCGAAGTCTAAGTCTACGCCTCTCTATATTCTAAATGCCAAAGACTTTGAGTAAGGAATTGAGTCGGACTCGGTAGTGTACACCATTGTGGCTAGGGATAGTGCACCAGAGGCTAGCGTAGAGGTACCCACTGAGGCCATTTCGGTAGTAGATGAGTTCCATGATGTCTTTCCTGAGGATCTACCGGATGAGCTTCCCCCTATGAGGGATATATAGCATGCCATTGATTTAGTCCCTGGGGCGACTCTACCAAACCTCCCTCATTATAAAATGAACTCAAAGGAACATGCAGAGTTGAAGAGGCAGATTGATGAGCTCCTAGAAAAAGGTTTCATTCGAGAGCATGAGCCCATGTGCCTTGCCCGCCCTTCTTACACCTAAGAAGGATGACATATGGAGGATGTGTGTTGATAGCAGTGTTTAAATTATCGGCGACAATATCGAATTGTCGCCAATAATATCAGTATCGCTGGCGTAGCGATACCGAAAACCCATTTATTCGAATCGCTGCCAGATATCGTCGATTATGTCGCGGATATTTTCGAAATATCACCGATATTTTCGAAGGGTGAGAACTGTAGCCAACAAGAGATGTTTTTGGCAATAAAATCGTCGAAATCAAAAACAAAAAACGCAAGAAAATACCTGTGTTTCGCCCAGATCTGGTTGAAGACGTGAATTTCAAGAGCTTCATGGTTGTTGAGTGTAAATCGACAACTTTTCAATAAGATTCAACCCCAAAAAAATTGATTTTTCCATCGAAAAATCCTCCGGTAGCTTCTTAAGAAAAAATTGGCTTGCGGGCTAGGAAAATCTCAAGATTTTGTTGAAAAATAGAGGGTTTTTTTTAATTTTTGGGATGAGGGAGAGGGATTTTCGAGTTGAAAATCCAGAGATTTTGGTGGGAAGGAGAGGATTTTCGGCGTTTTTACGGAAATTGGGGATGGGATTTCATTTTAAACGAGGGTTTGGCTTTTGACGGTGCAGGTCGGTGTTACGTGGGTCCCACCATGATGCATATGTTATCTTCATGCTGTCAATTAATTTTTAAATATCATTTTAGAGCTTGATCCAAAAAAATAGGTAGATCTAAAACTCAGGTGAACCACACCACGGGAAAACAATAGTCATTAAATGTCCACCATTTAAAACCTCCTGGGGCCCACTGTAATGTTTATTTGATGTTCAAGCTGTTGATTAGGTCTTAAATACTTGGGTGAAGGGAAAAAAGAAATATCAGCTTGATCCAAAACTTTCGTAGCCTGCAAGAAGTTTTTAATGGTAGACCGTATACGTTCAATCAACATTGTGTAGTCCACTTGAGATTTTGATCCATCTCATTTTTGGACTTTTATCATAAAATGATCTAGAAAAATGGACTGACTGAATGGATTAAACATATGCATCATGGTGGGACCATAGAGCATGGACCAGTGGCGAGGCTTTAAATCGAATTGTGTACTGAGCTACTCGGTACGCTTTTATGGTAACTCAGTATGCTTTTATGGTAGTGAGTCAACTCATTTGGGCCCACTATTAATGTATGTGATTTATCCACACCTTCTATCCATTTTTTCTGCTAATTTTAGTAGTTGATTCCGAAATTTAAGTAAATCCAAAACTTAAATGGACCATACCATGGGAAACAGTGTGGAATAATGATTTCCACCGTTGAAACCTTGTTAGGGCCCACAATTATGTTTATTTGTCATCCAACCTATTCATAAGGTTGAACGGATCTTGATGAAGCGAAAAAACGAATATCAGTTTGAGGAAAAGCTTCTGTGGCCTCCACGAAATTTTCAATGGTAGAGGTTCAATCACATTGTTTCCTGTGGTGTGATCCACTTGAGCTTTTTATATTCTTCAGTTTTGTGGTAAGGCCATAAAATTATGGGTTAAATGGATGAACAGAGTGGATGAAATAAATAAATAACAATGGAGCCCATAGTGTTTACTCAGTACACTAAGGTTACTGAATAACTCAGTACGCAATCCGCTTCCTACCGGAATCGGATTGGCTGGTGTACCTCACACCAGCTATATATCTGGTGTATTGACGTCAGCAAGTTCTGTGGGTCTGATCATGAGGTATGTGTTATATCCAAACCGTCCATTCATTTGGCGTGCTCGTCTTAAGGCTTGAGACGAAAAATAAGATAGATCTAACTATCAAGTAGACTACATTGGAAAAAAAAAAGAGTAGTGGGAGATTAAACGTCTACCATTGAAACCCTTTTTGGGGTCACAAAAGATTTTGATCAATATGAAATTTGTTTTTCCTCTTCATTTCGGCCTTTGTGACCTTATGGACAGATGGATGGAAAATAAACATTATGGCAGGCCCTACGAATTGTTTAATAGTGAAAATCATTATCTCTACTGCTATTTGTGGTGTGGTCCACATGATCTTTGGATATGATTCATTTTTTGAATAATGCTATAAAATCATCTATAAAAATAGATGAACGGTATACATCACTGTAGGCCTATGTAACTTTGATCTACTTTGAACCGTCCGTATAAGAGGAGCGTCGGTGCTCGTCTTCGTACGACACGTACCTACAACAGCTATATAGCTTGTTGTGTGGTACACCAGCCAATTCGCTTCCGCTTTGCGCACCTCCGTACACAACTTTTACTGAACTGCTGAAACTGTGGGACCCACAAGAGTCAGATCATGTCCAAAAGCCAGATTGATTGGAAGATTCCTGTGGGACCCACAGAAGACACTCCCCACCATGATGCATGTGTTGTATCCATACCATGCATCCATTTGGAGAGATCGTTTTATGGCATGAGAAAAATAATGAGATAGATATAAAGCTTAAGTGGACCCCACCATAGAAAATAATGGAGACAATGGGGGCCACAGAGATCAAGCTTATATTTTTGTTTTCACTTCATCTATCTCTATGTTAACTTGTGAATAGGCTGGATCTAAAAAATACATCATGGTGGGCCCAATAAATGTTTCAACAATGGGTGTGATTGAACCCATGGTTTTTTGTGGCGGGTCCACCTGAACTTTAGATTTATCTCATTATTCTTTTAAGCTTGCATTTGTATTATATAAACTTATTTTGATTACTATTTGAGTGATTTCTTATGACAACACATGCCTTTTTGCCCCTATTAAATGGAAACTTATTATTTAATGCATTTTTTTACAATTTTTTCATTTCTGAATATGTAAATATGTGTATTTAGGCATGTCCTGAAGTTTCACTCATAATAGTAAAAAAAAAGGCATGTCTTGAAGTTTCACTGAAAAATTCCACCATTTTCTCCATGTTTCCCCCTTTTTCCTTGCATTTCCGGTTATCGGCGATAACGATATTATATCTTTATCTCCAGCCAGCGAAACTTGTAGCGATACTGACAACTCGAACACTGGTTGATAGTAGGGCCATCAACAAAATCACGATCAAGTATCGGTTTCTCATACTGCGTCTTGATGACATGTTGGATATGATGGTCAATTTTACAATCTTCTCAAAAATTGACCTTAAAAAGTGGTTATCACCAAATCCGTGTACGCCCTGGTGATGAGTGGAAGACGACCTTCAAGACGAAGGATAGGCTATACGAGTGGCTAGTTATGCCTTTTAAGTTGACTAATGCCCCAAGTACTTTCATGTGTGTGATGACCCAAGTATTGAGGCCCTTTATGGGGAAGTTCCTGGTCGTCTACTTGAATGATATCTTGATTTATAGCATGACCAAAGAACAACACCTCAACCATTTGAGACAAGTTTGTGGGATCCTTAGAGCTGAGAAATTGTACACCAACTTAAAGAAGTGTGCGTTTATATCTAGTAGTATTATCTTCTTAGGTTTTGTTATATTAGCTGAGGGTGTATCCCGAGAAGGTCAAAGCTATTGTCAATTGGCCTAAACCTCGCAATATTCACGAGGTGCGCAGCTTTCATAGCCCGACCACCTTCTATATGCGGTTCATTTGATGTTTCAATTTCATTATGGCTCCCATCAAGGATTGCATAAAAAAAGGAGAGTTTCAATGGACGAATGCAGCCTCAAAAGCCTTCAAGGAGATAAAGGTCAGGATGATCGAAGCTCCAGTCATGCGACTTCCGGATTTTTCAAAAGCTTTTGAAGTCGCATGCGACGCATCAGGAGTCGGCATAGGAGGAGTACTTAGTCAAGAAAAGCACCCTGTCACCTTTTTTAGTAAGAAACTGAATGAGATGAAGCAAAAATATTCCACCTATGACAAATAATTTTATGCGGTAGTGCAATCACTACGCCACTAATGTCATTATCTATTGCCGTAAGAATTCGTCTTGTTCTCAGATCACGAGGCCTTGAGATATTTAAACTCTCAAAAGAAATTAAACCCTAGGCACGCCAAGTGGGTCCAATTCCTTTAAAAGTACAGTTTTGTACTTAAACACAAGGCCGGCGTAGAGAATAAGCATGTTGACGCATTGAGTCACGTTGCTTAGTTCCATGAGTGTCGAAGTCACGGGCCTCGAGCATGTTAATGATGATTATTCTGAGTGCCCATATTTTGGAGTTGTATACGCGTCGTTGTTAGAGAGTCCATTAGGAGCTACAGTGAGTACTTGATTTTAGACGGATATTTGTTTATGAGTGATCGTTTATGCATACCGCACACCTCCCTTCGCGATTTTCTTGTCTAGGAGTTACATTCAGGAGGGGTCTCGAGTCATTTTGGTTGAGACAAGACCATTGCCCTAGTAAAGGATAGGTTCTATTGGCCAAGTCTCAAGTGAGACGTGACCAAAATTATAGGGCAATGTCGTACTTGTCAACTGACAAAGCAGAAAAAACAAAATACGGGATTAAACACACCTTTGTCAGTTCCATTCATCCCTTGGCGGGACATCAGTATGGACTTCGTGCTTGGGCTCCCCAAGACTATTCGGAAACATGATTCCATATTTGTTATCGTGGACCGTTTTTCTAAAATGGTCCACTTCGTTCCTTGTTCTAAGACCTCTGATGCATCTCATGTTGCCAAATTGTTCTTTAGTGAGGTCGTCAAACTTCACGGGTTACCAAAAACCAGTGTCTGGACCTGACGTGCGATTCATGAGTTATTTTTGGAAGACACTATGACATATGATGAATACTAGGCTCCAATTTTCTTCTACGTACCACCGATGGTCAAACTGAGGTGGTCAATAGGAGCCTAGAGAGTTTGCTTAGATGTTTAGTGGGGGAGCACACCAGGACATGAGACACCGTACTACCTATAGCCGAGTTTGTATTTAATAGTTTTGTCAATAGGTCCATAGGTTTAAGTCATTTTGAAGTTGTTACTGGTTATAAACCTAGGAAGCCTATTGATCTTGTCCCTATGTCACTGCCTAAAGTCTTTTGCGTATCACACTCATTCATTGCATCAGGCGATTAGGCGAAAGATCACTACTAGTAATGAACATTACAAACTTTCTGCAGACCAGCATAAATGTTTCAAGGAATTTAATGTAGGGGACTGTGATGGTCCGCATCAGGCCAGAGCGGTATCCTTAGGAAGCCATTTAAAAATTACACGCGCGCAGCATTGGACCATTCAAAATTATAAAACGAAATGGTCTCGATGCGTATGTGGTAGATCTTCTACCTTCCATAAGAATTAGTTCCACATTCAATGTGGAGGATCTAGTTGCTTTTCAGGGGACCCCTGATACATTTTTCAGCCTTTCGCCTAACCATCTTGATTTCCCAGACCTTTTCGTTGATTCACGGCCTCTTCCCGACCCTTATTCCCAGCCTCTACCTCCCATACATTCCCTTCTCACACCCAGAGAGGAGATAGAGGATATTTTGGACTATTAGATAGTATTAACATCGGACGGTAAATTTAAAAAGTACCTGGTTAAGTGGAAGTCACACCCAGCTTCAAATAGTACATGTCTCACTGAGGAGGAGCTTCAACGAGTTGATCCTGACATTTTGGAGCAGTTTAGGAGTTTGTTTCACCAGTGGCGAAATCTTCGTAGCCAGGGAGAGTTGATAGGGTCATCTCGTGCACACGCACGCCCTCCTACGCGTGTACGTAAGGAGGAGGAGAGCCCCACTATCAAACTGGATCGATGACGACGTCCAAGGAGGGCCTAGTAGTTAGAGGACTGTGTTTTGGTTCCTTGGAGTGGACCCGATCATCATGTGGATCTCACCATTGGATCTCACGATCGTGGCCCACTACCCTAGATGATTTAGGGACTTTGAGTTTTGCTTATTATCGTTATTAGGAACATCATGAACGATTTAGATTGCTTCGCTTATTTGTTATTTTTGTTACTTCATCTCTAAGTAATATTATGCGCACGTGGCGCGGCTTTTGCGGTATAAGGTTTTTTATAAATAGGCAACCCCTTGTAGGTTTTTTCCTCATCGAAGATTATGAATAAAATTCTGCATTTTCCTGCTTCTCTAATTCTTTGAGTTGTGAAAATCCAATTGGGTGCGAAACCCTCCCTTCTTTAAAGGGCTAATTACCATGGTGCATAACCACACCCATCTCAAATTGCCCCACCTCCTCCCCTCTATATTCATCATTTCTCACAGCCGTCTACGCTTTAAATCCACCTTTATTTTGCAGTCAATCCTTCTCTATAGCAGATTTTCAGAATCAGGCCCTGCAAGAGGGCCGAAACTTTGGCGAAGCACCGTGCTCAAATGAGTCATCCAATTGCCCTGAAACTTGGTATGTGGATGGCCCATCCTTGGCTGACCAACCCCTAGTTGGCCCTTTTTGGGTTCACGGGTCCCACACACATGCAGGCAGCAATCCACGCACGTGCGTCAGGCCAGCCTGTTGTCCACATGTGTGGACTGATTACAGGTTCTCTCTCTCCTCTCTTTCACTCCTCTATCACCTTATTTCCCTGACCCTAACCCTAGAATATCATAAATCCCAAGTTCTATTCCCCCATTTACAACCCTAGCGTTTCTCAAATTGAAACATGTGAATCCCTTGGATTGAGAAAATAATCATTTTCATGTGTGGATGAATCTACTCTTCTTTAATCATTGTTTGGTCTATAATTTTAATTGATCCAGTCCTAGCATGTGTAGGCTTGGACCCTTGTGGATCTCCCTTGTTGAATGCTTGACTTTATGTGGGATATGGAATTTTTGTGATTGTTTCTAAATTAGTATGATCTAAAGTTTGAAATCTTGCATATCATATTTAATTTCGATGTCCTGCATCAGAGGTTATTGGTAGCTCAAGGTTTAGCTCGAGCAGTGGCATTTTTGCATCTCAATGCCAATGCACAAAACGTCATTCCCCACAAGAACTTGAAGTCTTTGAATGTTATTCTCAATGAGAATGATGTACCTCTTGTTTCTCATTACAACCTTAATCCATTGATCGTGGTTGCTGCCGCAGTTGAACAAATGGTGTCATACGAATTGTCAAAATAACAACAACGAAAACAAGTTTCAAAGAAATCAGATGCATGGCCGTAATGGCTGCCTTCTCCTTTAGCTTGAAATGGGTAGAGCACCCAGTCATTCGGCTCCATCCGGCATCAAAGGTGTGGATGTATGCAATTGGGCTAATAGAGCTATTGGAGAAGAATGGAGCTGCTGAGATTTTCGATCTAGAGATCTCCATGCAGAGAAGTGCCTCAGAAGGGACTTAAGTTGCCATAAATCATTCTACATTGTTGCAACAAGTTGCCTGAGAACTACCCAGACATGGAGGAGTGTTGAAGGACATGGCCAATAAAAAAGATCTCCAACTCAGGGGAGGACGAGAACTCATCTGATTGGTTATTCAAGTAGGATTTGATTTTGACAAGTAGTTCATTATAGTTGGTGATGAGAGACGTTGAAAGTCTTGCTTAAAAGGTGATCATCTGCATTTCAGCCATGTTTGGAATGACAAAAACCAATAGTCTAATGCCCTTTATTCCTTAGTGGGAAGTGAGATTGACACCATGGAAGTAATTGGATTTGGGGGAATAAAGAGGCTTAGAAAAAGAGTAGAGGTGTTTAGAAAATAGCAATTAAGGAATTAATGAGGGTAATTTCATCATTTTATTAAAATAGAAACTTTAGGTAACCGCCGTTAAGAAAATCTCACGGATGGGGACTTTTAACTAAAACTAGAAACTGAAGGTACTTTCTGTTAGGAGAATCTCATGGAAGGGAGCCAGATGTGAGGTACTTAAATTAGGTACCTGTAGAAAATGGGATTCATTTAGGTATAGGGATGCAATATGCAAATCAATAAGGTGCCTTTATGTAAGAATCCCTAATCTAAATAACGTAATGATGAGTGTTGCGGAATCATGCCTACGATAAAGAAAATTCTATTAAAAGAAAAGCAAGAAGGAAGATGCAACAGATGGGTAAGCAAGAATAAGGAATACAACAGATGGGAACTATTAAGTCCCCAGCAAAACGATCCACTTCTGTAACACCCTCCTTAGCAAGCGTGTCCTTGACATAATTTGGCTCTATACAAACATGATTAAACAAAATGCTTAAAGCAAGAGATAAGAACCTGAATTTTGTTGAAAATGTAGGCAAGCTTCCATGGTCCCGAATTTTCTTTGGACGCCCAACCAATAACATTCCTGGAATCACCTTCAACAATAAGGCCCCCGGAGAAATTAATGTACGCTACTTTTTAACCCAAATCAAATTGATTTTTTGGGTTTCTCGCTTTGTATTGCTATAAGGCCTCTGAATTTCCATCTCCACTTTTGTGATGGAAAATGCTGTGCATTTATTTTATTTTTTCCAATTTTCTTTTTATTGATATTTGTGCTGGCATTATGTTTTGCAGGTTGTACACTCTCGAGGTGCCACGGTAAACCGGCCACTCAGATCAGTGTCACGGTACAGACCCTATTAGAAGTGAGTATGGGAGTTTCATGGATCTCAATTGTGGCATTGTCTTTGTAAAATGCAGTTCTTCCCAGAATCCAATGCAAAAGGGGGAGGCCTTGGAGAATGTTATGGAAGCTTTGCCTTGCCTTCTTTCAAGAAACATGAGGTAGACTGCTCTTGCTCTTGGGTAATTTTATTTGGTTCCAGCGGAAGTTTCTACTCTCTTTGGGGGAGTTTTTATATAGTTGAAATGAGCTTTGCTCTCATTTCATGTTAAACTGCCAACCTGACAAATGTAACATTACGGTTTATCAAGTTTCATGAGGTGTGATGACATTTTTTTATTCAAAAGTTACGCGAAAAAACTTCTAAATGGGGACACTTCCCCGTCAACAACGAATGCATGCCATGATTTTTATTTTTTGTTTGCCATTCTTGTTGTCACGCGCATCAAATACATTATCTTGGTGTTTGTTTTTTGCATTTCCTTTCCATTTGGAGGTCCATTAGATCAACAGTCCTGATTGACACCTTGGTGAAAATGGGTTTTTTTTTCAATGCTTATGAGTTATAAGCATACTTGATCATTCCAAGAGGTTGGCTTGGTGATCGGACCATAGCTATCAATGGGCAATCGGTAATCTACAATGATGAAGTCTGCTAGCCCCATATTCACTGCGCTCCACCTTCATGTTTATGTGTGGCAGATTTCAACCTGGCGTGTAAGTGGAATGTCATAGCTGTGTAGAGCTGTACATGAACCGAGTTAGCTCGGTTAGCTCTCTCGACTCGACTCAAGGAAGCTCAATTCAACTCGGTTCGAAATTGAGTTCGAGCTGATTTTTTGAGCTCGAAAAAATTTCAAACCGAGGAGCTCGACTCGGATCGAACCAGTTTGGTGACTTGGTTATTTTGATATTGATGTTGTTCACCAAGTGTCTGTTGAAATGTCTCAACGAAGTGTCGGCTGGTGACGAGGAAGGTATGGATATGAAACAAATACCCTTGTATCTTGATTTTGATGTTGCCTACAGAGTGTTTGATGAAATATCTGTAGATTAGTGCTTTTGTTTTATATTCCATGAGAAATTGAAGGTGCACTCCATGTGTTTGTGACAATGCTCCACAGGCTCGATCTTGGCTTGAACTCAGCTCAAACTAGCCCAAGCTGCTGACTGAACCAAGCCGAGCTGAGTTCAAGCTGAAGCTGGGGTCAGCTAGTGGCCGAGCCAAGTCGAACTGTGCCAAACTCAACTCAGTTCGACTCATGGACAGCTCTAGTCAGCTGTGCATAACGTGGGCCTGTTGGCGAAGGTGCCCCTTCACAAAAATAGGGTCCGTCCGCTCATCATGTGGGTCACATGTCTATTATGGTTCTTTGGCAAGTTGGTCTTTTTTCTTTAAACTCTCTATTGTTTTTGAACGGCTTGGCTGATTAGCGGATCGGCCTGATTTGTTCCAGGCTGTCTGCATGATGAGGTGCACCCTCTGCACATGCCAGTTTCCCCTCATGCTGCATGTAGACTTGTTTGCGGAGAGAACTATGCGAGGCTAGCAAACAGAGTGCTTTCTATTAAACTTGAGAGAAGGTGACAGCATGTGATGCATGAAAAACATTACAACCTATAGATAGATGATAGGTGTTGTGGGGCTTACCTCTTAGATGGTTGGATGCCTTAACACAATGCAGGCCCCACAACAGCCCGGAACTGCTGTAGCGCACCTCCTAGATGATTGCTCTATAAATGGTTGAAATTGCACTAATAGCAATGAATTATGACTTGGATGTTGCATATTGTATGGATGGCACCTGATATATAGTGCTAGTGGTGGCTGAAATTGATATATTATCAACACCTAGGGTGAATATTTGTTTGTGAATATTAGGCTTGGCAATGGGTCGTGTTCAGTTGGGGTTGGGATCAGCCCAAGGTCGACCCATTTAATAAATGGGTCAAGAAATATGGCCCTAACCTGACCACAAGCCAGCACCTGGTGACCTAACCTGGCCCACTTAAAGTTTCTAGAGCCCAAACCCAACCCATTTAATTGCAGTCTGGTTGAGCTTAAATGACCCGCCCACCTAGACCCATGTACCAACTTTAATCTCTCATATTAGGCTTATTGGTCATTCTTGGACTTTTCATATGTATGGAACTCACTATTAATGCTTATGGGATTGGGTTTTGCATGTTGTCCGAATATTTCACCTCATCTATATTCACGTGTATGTTAGGATACCTTTGTTTTGGCTTATGGGTTAGTTTAGATCAGGTCATTTGACCCATGCCATTGATTCAATATATGGGTGGGTCGGGTCGGGTCGGGTTGGCCTAAACCCGAGCCCGACCCTACTCTAAATGGGCTACTTTTTTTGCCTGGCCTCGACTCACAACACAATCCAACCCACTAGGCTTAAACCCAGTTTAGAAGCCGGTCAGGCCAATTGACTCATGGGCTACCCAACCCATCACCAGCCCCTTGTTTAGATGGGGGAGATGAACTATTGCGTGCAATTCCATTTTCGTGCCTCTGTGTACCGTAAATGTGGCACGTTTATGATGATGTGAACTAATCCTATGGGCTTCAGCACCGATTGGCCCTGCTTTGATGGGATTATCTCACCCATCTAAGACGATTTTTCATTTAGCATTCATGGCATGCACAAATTGGAAAGCTAGGATTGTCCAAAAATATTTTCTCCGAGGCCCACTTGGAGATAATCAAATCAATGGTATAGGTCTCGTGGACATCCAGCTCCTAAAGATCCCGATTGTTCTAATGAATTTTGTTAAGTGTGGGATTTTTGAATCAAACGGTGCCAGAATCAGGGTTATGTAGGGCTGTCAACGTTTACCCTGATGGATGCGGCCGTTTTGAACAGGTATATATCCGGATCCATCTATTCCGACCCATTTAAAATCGGACCTGGTTCGGATCCAGTTAAAATTCTAGTTAGTATGGTTCGGGTCGAGTCATCTTTGAGACCCGTTAAAATTGAGTCGCGTCTGAGTTGGGTCCATCTAACTTTAATGGTGATCTTTTATATATATATATATATATATATATATATATATATATATATATATATTGGTTATTCTAGCTACTGAACCAGACCCATTAGGCCACTCACATGTAAGAGAGCCAATTTATACACTCATATGTCAAAGTGACGTGTGTGTTATCTAATCCATCCATCGGGTGGGCCGCACCCGACATCCAGGTGCCCTTATTTGACCACCCCGAGACCAGAACTCTAACTCAAGGCGGATCCGGGTACGGGTCCTGAAAACAAGACGAGGAAAGGTAAGGCTTAAAGCCCAATCAGCTCTAGTATATGGGTACTATAGGACCCAACCCCGTGCAACGAGTGGTCGGAGAAAACCGTGCAACTAGCCGGGTGCAGGGCGGCGGTGGTGCGTGTGTGACAACGGAGGCCGCGTACTGACACCACCAGTAGCGACGTTCCTAGTGGATGGTGCTCTGTGGGCCCTACAATGATATATGTTTTTTATCCACGTCGTCCATCCATTTTGGATCATTATTTTAGGGCATGAGCCCAATGAGGCAGATTCAAATCACGGGTGGACCACACTAGGGGAAAACAGTGGTGATCGAACGACCACCATTAAAAACTTCCTTGGTCCAATGTAATGTTTATTTTCTATCCAACTTGTCGATGATTAGATGATAAAGACGTACACGAAAGGAAAACCCGAATATCAACTTGATTCAAAACTTTTGCAGCCCAGGTGAAGTTTTTAATGGTGGGCGTTCAATCACCACTGTTTCCCGTGATGTGGTCCACCCTAGATTTTTATCTGCATGAATTTTGGTTTCATACCTAACATAAGCTAGGAAAATGGATGAATGGCGTGGATAAAACACATATATCATGATGGGACCCATGGAGCACAGCGAGTTGCTACTGGCAGTATCAGTACTAGGCAATCCGCGTCCGTGCGGGGCCAATTGTAGTGCGTGTTAGGTATCCAACCCGTCCAGTAGTGTCATTGCATGATGAGAACAGGATGCTCCAAATCATTATGTGGGGCCTACCATATAAAATTATGGACAACCATTATATATATATATATATATATATATATATATATATATATATAGGAAATGGTTCCATGAGGTCGAGCTGTGTGCATCCCACCATGATGCGTGTTGAACATCAACACCGTGCATTTGATGGGTTCCCTTTAAATTATGCGATGTGACAAAAATCAGCCATATACTGAACTCAGGTGGGCCATACCATCTAAAATCATGTGAAGACATGCCTAAAACATATAAAATCACTTGATGGGCCCACGTAAAATTTGGGCGCATCTGAAACTTGGTCTGACCCCATCCAACTGGGAAACACATAATGGATGGGCTGGATTTGTGAACCACACCTCGGTGCCCCCAACAAATGATTAGGAATGTTTTAATAGGAGGGTAACTCCTCTCAACTTTTATACCTAGTGTGGCCCACAAAAGTCATCGGTTAACTTGATATTTAAGCCCGAGGCCCACCATGAAATGGTGCATATGGCTAATGGGGTAAATGTTTGACACGCATCACGGTGGGGCCCACAAAATTCGATCTCATGGGAAGTTCCCACCGTGATGTGTGTCAAACATCAACACTATGCATTTGATGGTACCCTTTTAGGTAATGGGATATCTCAAAAATCAATTGCAATTAGAATGGCCCATACCATCTGAAATGATGTGAAGACATGCCTAAAATATATAAAAGCAGTTGGTGGAGCCCACATGAGTTTTGGATGCAGCTGAAACTTGGTCTGACCCCTCATCCAAGTGGGACACACACAATGGATAGTCTAGATTTGTAAACCACATCTCAGTAGCTCAATAAATCATTATGAATGTTTTAATGGGAGGGCAACCCCTCTCAACTGTTGTATGTAATGTGGCCCACCCAAGTCATGGATTGACTTGATTTTTAAGCCTGTGGGCCACCAAGGACTGTTGCATCTAATTGATGGGGTAGATGTTCGACACACATCACAATGGGGCCCACACAAGCGGACCTCATAGAAAGTTCCCATGGCATAAACATCAACATCGTGCATTTGATGAGTCCTTTCAAGGTTATGGGATATTGCAAAAGTTGTATATGGAATTCAAGTGGGTCATACCATTTAAAACCACGTGAAGATATGTTTAAAGCATATAAAAGCACTTGATGGAGCCCACTTGAATTTTGGATGCAGTCGAAACTTGGTATGACCCCTCATCCAAGTGGGACACACACAATGAATGGTCTGGATTTGTGAACCACGTCTCAATGGGCCAATAAATGATTATGAATGTTTTAGTGGGAGGGTATCCCCTCTCAACTATTGTATGTGGTGTGGCCCACCCAAATCACTGATTAACTTTATTTTTAAGCATGTGGCCCACCATATAATGGTGCATCTAGCTGATGGGGTAGATGTTTGACATACATCATAGTGAGGCCCACACAACTCAACATCATGGGAAGCTCCCATGAGATACCTTATAGTGCTATTTCCCATACACGTATAAGGAAATAGTACTATGAGGTCTATACATACGAATTAAATCCTCAAATGATCTAACACTCTATATATTTTGTATTAAACCGAACCTCCTAAGATGAGATCCGAAAGCTCAAATTGCTCAAGAAAAATAGGACGAGATAAAGGCAATCGGGTGAGCTTAATCGAAGATTGAATGGTAAGGATCAATGATCAAGAATATCCTATCCCAAGTTGATTAGCAATACTCGTACTGGAGATCAATGGTGGAGAATATTGGATTAACAATGATGATGAACAGTCAATGATCAAATCTAACAACAATGGGTAATTAGTAATCGGATCCAGATGTGGTATATGACCAGCTCCGATCTGGAAATGATTGAAGTTCGATTATCTACTATGAAAATATTAAAAGATATACAATTAAATGTAATGATAATGGACAATTAACGGTTTGAAGTTTCAGATGGAAAAATAATGATAAAACATAATGACATTTGATGATAAATGGTAAGATCTAACGATAATGGATTATTGACGGTCATATCTAACATTTGTAGAAGATAAATGTTTAGATTTGATGATCATTTAACATCGATGGTCCAATTTACTAATGATGGATACAACAATGGTTGGATCTAGCGGTAACGAATGGTCAGTGGTAAAATATTATTGTTATGTAAGATCAACTATTAGATCTAATAATATTAACGATTAAGAGTCAAATATGATCATAATCTAACCATAAAGGCATTCGAAATACTTATCTAATAACTGTGGATAATTATGAGTTGGATCCAATGATGATACGTGATTAACAATCAATACTAATAATAAATTGTTGCGATGTGATCTTGATGGTAAGGTGCACCTTATAGGTGAGATTTATAGCCTACCATCTCATGGGCTATCGATAGATGAATAGTTCATATCACTATATCAATTTAAATATCAAGGGGTCTCGCGTATTATAAATCCCTTTAGATGAAATGCCCATGTATAATCCATTTAGGACAGTATTTTATGAGAACTTATGCACTCACTTCAAGTTATGTGTAATTAATAATCTTTACCTTTACTTAATTAAAATTTTTGAATAAACATCCAAACATATACCCAACAATAAATGCCAATAAAAAAGTTGAGTGGGTCAAATTGTTCAAATTATTATAAAAAATAATATGCATCATTTTGCTGATGGTGTATTTGGTTGTCTCAAATAGCATGAATTCTCATGATATTAAAATATCGAATTATATTTCATGATATTTAGTACAATCCAAAGTACTATAGAAGAAAAATAGCACAACACCATGAAAACTTTTCCATACATCTAAAGTAATGACAAATTATTAAATAATAGGTTAGGTTATAAATAAGTAAGGACGTATTTGACAAAATAATAATTAGCTTATCTCATTTCAATTAATCATATTTATATAATAGATAATGTTTTTTTAAGATTAAAAATAATATTAAGAGTGATATTTAATGCGTAATTGCAATTAACCAAAATGAGATGAACTCAATTTCAAGTATCTAACAAACAGGGCTTGGTTATTGTCATGCCCCAGACTCGGTAACCGGAATCACAAGGAACCTGATGGCCGGTTCTGGCCGTAACAGCCTCCATAGTACCCCATTCTTAGCTCCTAGAGTAGGTTCCGATCCTGGAATCCTATAAGGAGGATTTTCATAACAGTATAATCATTACCAATATGAGCATACCTTAGATCACAGCAAATACAACTGAGAATAACAAAGGAACACATCACAAAATCCACTAAGAATTTGAACTTTTACAATCATCCATAAGGTCCAAAAGGACATACATGAAATAAAAGGAGAAGAGGGAAAGGTCGGCAACACTAGAGTCCTCAAAAACTCAGCTCTACTCCACGCGCTGCTGCTACGATGCCTGCCTAGAATCTCCTGCACGCATCAATCGTGCATAAGTTTATAGAAGCTTAGAGGGTGGTGAAAGTGTGTGACAATGGTGCACAGAAGAATAGTAGGAGATACAAGAAGGAAAAGATGCTCAATGAGAAAATCATTAACCTTACCAAGGCTTATCATGAATATGATGTAATGAGTACTGGATGTCAAACCAAGGCAATGCATGAAGGGGGATTGTACAACCAATGCTAATGCGATGCAAGTAATGTCAGTGCTCATATCAAAATCATAAGTCAAGTACATTTTCAATCATAAGGAAATCACCGGGGTCCATTACACTACTGAATGACTGTCGCTATATAGACCCCGCACAGTCAAACGAGTATAAGAGACCTCACTACCCACCTATGGACAGCCAATCACCAACAAGGCCTGACGGTAGTGGACCCATTTACGAGCTGGTCAGACTCAGCTTAGCAATGCCCACTACACACCAGGTAGGTAAGGCCACACCCCTATCCAACCGACTACACGACAGTGGGAGTCGCAGCCTAACGGTATAAGGCCCTCGTACGCTCATGTATTCCACCCGGTCACGGCGTTGGAGCAGATCCTTGGTACCATGGAAGTTTTAGGAATTTCACCCATGGGCATCCATGCACCTGGTATGCTCAACTAATATTTTCGGTGTCCACACATACGACCATCCACGAATATCCTTGTGGAGGTAAGGCCCTGATGAAGTAAGGGCAGATATCCACATACTATGCAATCCAGATGCATGAATCACACAATCACCCATGCATCAATCCCAAGCATTCATCTCTCAGGGAGATACCAACATGTCCTACACAATGCCACAACCATGGCCAATCATTACTCAATCAAGCATGCATATGATGTGTATGAGAGTGGGCCATGAAGATGAATAAGGGTGCCAATACGGTGGATATGAACTCTCTACCTAACCATGAAGGGTCTAGGTACTTAACTAATTCCTCATAAGGAATACAACCTCTAGTGGGGGCCCATATACCTGGGGTAGCCCACAAGACTAAGGAGAACAATGCTATGGGCCTAAATAGTGAGATGGCTTAGCAAGGTTCTATGGTGGGCCTTTAACCACCCATAGAAATTCATGGGCCTACCTTAAGGCCACCAACGTGGACATCCAACCACAATTGGTCCCTAAGAGGTAGCTCATCTCTAATTGATCATGAATCAAGGACCAAGGCCCATGCAACATCAAAAATAAGAAATGAGCAGTCATAATTATACCACAAACACTCATGTTGGACTTCAGAAAGGGCGGCCCAAGGCCTATCCAAAATATGGGTTCAAGGGGAACACACATAACCCAAATCATATATACCACTATGGGCCCATAAGGGAAAGGTTAGGGCCCAACATAAAGGCCACTAATCCCATATATTATGGTGGCCTAGTGGGCGGCCCATTGCTCAAACCACATGGGCAATGTCATGCTCTTAGTCAAGTAAGTTGGGTCTACAATTCAGCCCAAGTATAAAGTTGATTTGATGGACAATCAAGGGCCCATCTACTTGTGTAATCTGGCCCACTAACCCAACATAATAGTATAGTAAAATGACCCAATAGTTCAATGGGTCTATCTGGAAGGTTCCAACCCAATTGGGCCTAAAGAGTTTAACAACTAGCTACATTCAGGGACCCAATTAAATTCAACTGTGGTGGACCTCAAAAGTGCATTTATTAAGCCTAAAATTTAAGAAACTAAAGGTATAAATTACCTCCTCTAATACCTTCATAAATGTGGTGGGCCTCACTCCTCAAAATTTCAGCCCAAGTCCAAGCATAATTATAACATATTGTTGTCCTAAATTTGGACACTCCATTGGAGTGGGCCCAAGGCCTCTAAAACTCTGAAAATTGAGGGCCATGACCCCTCATCATGCATACAATGAGAGGAAACCCAAAAATATGGCCCACCATCAAAAGAAATATTTTTAAATTTTCATTTTTATCAAGCATATTGCTGGACTGCACAACAGAAAAATTGGGAGTCCAACCATCTTGGACTATTTTTTGGATGCCCTAAAGGGGTCATTTGAGGTTGAAATTTTACAGAGTGATACTTTCATATGTGGGCCACACTCTCACAAAATTTCAGAATTTTTAGATATTTATAAGTATTTTAATTAGTTTAAACAAAATATACTGTTCATGAAATCGGACAGACCTGAACGTCCCAACGTGGTGGGCCAGTCCGGCCCTTGCCACAATGTGTACAGGGGTCCATTGGCCCTGAAATTTGGTAGGTGGGTCTTACCATGAGTAGATCACATCCCTACAAAATTTCAAAATTTTTAGACACCTATAAATATTTTAATTCATTTAGATAAATCAATCTGTCCTAAAAATCGGACTGATCTGGACACTATATTATAGTGGGTCAGTCCAGCCACCACTATGGTACGTACAGGTGTCCATTGGCCCCCAAAATTTTTAGGTGGGTCCTACCTTGAGTAGGCCACCCCTGAATAAATTTTTATAATTTTTAAACACTCATAAATATTTTAATAAATTTCAGAAATCTAACTGTCCATGGTGAAATGTTGCTGGAATAGTGTAGAAAATTCAGACTGTCCACCCCACTTGGACCACACTTTTGGGACCTCTATCAAGATTGGATGGGGTTGAAATTTGGGGTACATGAAGATAAGATCCCTAAATTTCAGAAAAATATATTTGATGGGTACAAAAGGTTTCCTAATTAGTCCCAATTTCAAGCCCAAGTCCAACAAAAAAAATCTGTCCAGAAATTTCTGGACAGCAATGCATGCATGGAATAAAACAAATTTATGGGCCTATTAAGGAAGGGATTGGCCCATAAATTGGGTGTCATGTCCCACCCTAGTGGGCCCCATAATTTTTCAGAACGAATCCTCAAATTTTCACCCTTACAAGAACATTTAAGGTGGCAAAAAGAGACATCTAAACCATGATGTAGGTTGAGTATAGATGTCCCTTTCTTCCTAGGCTTTTTCTTTTGGACAATCCAGACCCACTAAGTGGACCACACATAATATCATCAGATTTCTAACTAAGGAAAGAGAAGGAAGAGCATCCGGCCATCAGGGGAGGGCTCCGCTACTATTAAACCGTCCCTACACAATTACAACCACAAACAATAATATAAACACATTGTACAACTAGATCTTATGATGCATGGCTTAGATCTTTGAAATGAGTGGTTGGGATGCCATCCCAGCCACATGCAAGGACCTAGATGACCCATCATACTTAGAAAAATAAGAGAAATCCACATGCAAAGGGTCCATCAAGGGAAGAATCCCATGCATGGACATGCATGTACAATGTGGGCCTCATGGCCACATCTAGATGGTTGTGTAAGATCTTCACCATTAATTGGTGGGTCCTACACATTCAAATGAGAGAGAGAAAAGAGATTACATGAGGAGAGAAAAGATTTACTTGATGATGAAAGCACCCACCTCAAAGATGACCACCAAACTTTCACACTAAGGTCCTTTAGCACCAAGGGAGATGGATCAATGGTGGAGATGATGTTTCAAGGGTTAGATGGTAAGGGATTAAGGAGGAAGGTGGCTGAAAAAAATGAAGGAAAATGGGCTGGAGAAATGGAGAAAAATTGCTAGAGAGGAAGAGAAGAGAGAGAGAAATGAGAGGTAAAGAGAGGAAAATTTTTTTTAAGGAAAGTAATCATTAACCTATGGTGATACAAACAATGTTGCTAGGGTAGGTTAGGTGTGGGCGGTGTGTGAGGTCTTGGTAGTGTGAGTTATGGAGATTTAGGTGGTGTGTGTAGTGTGTGTTGGAACTTGTGCAAAAGAGGGAGTGTGGACCACATGCACCACTCTAAGGTGGGCCACATGATCGAAATCAAGGGTCATATAATAAAACGTACACAACTTATGATCCACATATCAGATGGACGTACAAGACGCGGCGTTGGAACCGCGGCAACAATGCGGTCGCAATGGCATAGATCTCAGCTCGATCCGAGTCGGGTCTACATGACCGGACTCAAGGATGACCGCAACACTATCTGAGGATCGCGGGTCATCGAAATTCAACCGATAGGACCGCGAGACCATAAGAAATGAAATGCACACTTACACACACATGCACACATGCAAACTTGGGTCGGATCTCACAGTTATTTATAGGATTGTTTATGTACCAACCTTTATAGGGACATTAGCGATGTTTTCGAAGTTTTAAATTGACACATATTGTGTTTTTTAAAATAAAAATAAATTTTAAAAATAAAAGTTATTTTTAGTAAGTAAATAAATATATTAATTATTTAAACTTTTCATAAATAGTGTGTATAGACAGTCGGTAAGAGAAGGAATTTTTGCTTATGCAACCGGAGTTCAAATCTCCTCGAGGATGGTGTGAAGCACTGTTCGCGCGCGTGGCGTGGGCTGTAGGCCTGCTTGGGCGCTTTATTAGGCACACTTAGCACTTCGCATCGTCGCAAGGAGCAAAAAGAGCCTTAGTCTTTTTGGCACATGGTTCAAATTTTTTGGGTCATGGTACTACTGGAATTGGACTAGGATTTATCCTGATGATTTATTACCTTTTGTTGATTAAGAGTAATTGTGACATGATTGTACATGTGGCACCTATGTCATGTGTCGCTTATGTGGATACAGTTTTTCCTGTTGGATAACTGCTTCTGTCTGAATGGGTACATAAATAACTGCCTCAGGACAAAAAGTCATGTCCTTTCATGGAAAGCAATTATTTACCGTGAATGGGTGTGAATTTCTTAAAGAGGCTCCTAAGCACCTCTTCAGGAAGAAATCCATAACCCTTCAATTGATATAAATCCTGGATACTATAATCCAGATGAAATAATCTCTTATCCTTAAGATTATATCATCTTCTGTGCAATTACTTTTGATTTGATCTCTTATTGAATTTTTTCTGAACGTCTTAAGGCATATCGATGTCAAAACTAGAGATCCGTTCAACACTTAAATGTGCAAATTTTCGTGTTGAAAATTGGATTGAGAGTTCATTATATCCCGAAGATAATTTGCAGATTTCCTTCATTTGCACTTGCTGAAAATTCCGGAAAAAGAGCAGCAAATCTGTTTTGAGAAATTGACTATTCAAGTCAAGCCTTGAACCCGATAAATCTGATCGTTTCGTCATCATTTTCTTCTATCCTTCATTGTGTAAAAGGGTACAGTTTTTAACAACGCATTGGATGACCGTCATTAATTAGGAATATTCCTTTATTCCATAATACTATTAGTAAGCCGTTACAAAAACATTTAGTCAGATAGTCTTAATGATCTGATTAATTATATGAAAAACTAAGTAGTCAGAATCAAGAACAAAACAAGCATGGATCTAACCATCATTGTTGTGGCCATACATTTGTTTAAATAATTTATCTTGTATGGCTTCGAAATCCAAATAATAAACTTTTAGTTCAATAATGCTCACATTTTAACCCATTATTCAAAATATGTATGGTTGTAATGAATGATCAACACTCAAAGTACTAAGGTTATATAATTAATATATTTTTTTACTCGATACCTTGCCAATAGATGATATGTCATCCTATATATTGCTTAAAAGTTACTAATAAATTATACATATGGACAATGAGCTGAAATTAAATTAAAATGAAAAATAATAAACTAAAATATTGGAATTCGGTGTAAATATTTTTGTTGAGTTATAATAAAGCATTTTTATTGTATCGTCTGTGACTTCCCGTGATATGTCAATCATGAGAATCGGATGCAACACCTTCGTTTATGTATTGGTCTAAAATTCACATGAATCCATAACTCATGTAGTCGTAATAAATAAATTGTTTAGAATGATGTTCCTTGCATCCTTAATTTCAATGAAGGCTCACATTTTTGTGTGTTATTATCTAACTCATTTATCTGAAAAATTTACCTCAGACGAAGGGATCATATGGCTAACAAGCCATTTTGACACTTTAGTCGACCCTATTGGAGATCAATGATAAGAATTTCTCCTGATTTGTTTCTTACAATTTAGGAGGACGCCTCGTTATTGAATTCATGAAAGGTTCATTATGTCGTATATATGTTATCCTAACTATTTACTCCAAATGAATATATACACAATTGATAAACTATATTTACACTTTGATGAGACATATTGGAGATCAGTAGTGTATATCTCTCTTCAACTTTTCCTACAATGCACCCTATCTCAAATTTAGAACAAACTAATTTTGAACTCTTAGGCAAACAATCAAGGACACATGTAATTGACAAACCAGACATCACTAATACATCATAATGAGTCCCACGCAATATCTTCATTGCAATTATAGTAAAAATATTTGCATTAAATCATTTCTTCACTGGTTTTAGAGTATGAATAAATGACTACACAATACTGATAAAAAGGCATACATAACACGTGGTATGCATAATATGTGGGAACATCAGTTTATAAATGACTACACCATATCGATAAAAAGGCATACATGACACGTGGTATGCACAACATGTGGGAACATCAGTTTACAAATAGCAAGTTAGATATTACATTAAAAGACGATTGAAAGATATATCGCATTATTGTTAATCATTTACAAGCTTGTCATCTTTTTAGAGTCCCAATTATCTATTGAATTTATGTCAATGGCAACCATGTGACATGTCAAAATATAATATTTTTATTAGAATTTAAAATTATAATAATTTATAATTTTTAAGAGAAAATAGTGTATGACCATTGCACACGAAGTGTCAGTGTGCATGTGTTCTTCCACCATTTAATGGTTATAAGAAGGAATCTTAATGCACTTAAAAATAATAATAATTATTTTTTAAATGCTTACATTTGTTTATTTGGATCTTTATATCATGTTTTTATGTTAGTTTTAAGTCGGATCTAAGTTGGGATCTCAATAGATTAGATTGCACATATATTTATCTCTTTGACACGTACATGGTGTGTAAACTCTGTTTTACTGCTCCCTCATACATATAACTTAGTAAATTTAATTCTATTGTTAGAGTAATCATTATATACTTGATATGCACAACATTTTAAATAAGATTAACATAAACCACATAATGTGATGGACCTAAGTTGATATACTTAGACTTAATGTTTAAATAGAGTCCAAAGTAGTGGACCCGAACCTAATATGGTTTCAAACAGTTATTAAAAATAAATCAACAATAATGATAGACAATCAGTGATCGAATTTAACAACAATGGATGATTGACGGTTGAATTTAAAGGTGTTATATGACCAACTTCATCATAATAATGATTGAAGGTCAGTCATGTAATCTATAGATATTGTAATATAATTTGTTAAATCCAATGATAATAGATGATTACCAGTTTAATTAATGATAAGAGAGTAATAATAGAATACGATGGTGTTGAACAATAAATGATTAGACCTAATAATAATAAATTATTAGTGGTCATATTTAACATTTATGAAAGATAAATTATTAGTTCTAGTGCTAATTGAGGATTAGTAGTCTAATCTACTAATAATAAATATAACATTAGTTGGATCTGGTGGCAGTAGATGATCAATGATAGAATATTATCGTGAAGTAAGGTCAACTATTAGATCTAATAATACGGACGAATCAACAGTCAAATTTAACCATAATAAATAATTAAAATATTAATATGATGTCGATGGATCATTATCAATTGGATCTAACAATGATACGTGATCAACAGTTAATACTACGAATCAATCATTTTATTATGATGTGATCTTAATGGTGAGACCCACTTTCTACGTGGCTCTACAACCTACCATCTTATGAGTTGTCAATAATTGAATAATTCAAATCGCTAGATCAATCTAAATACCTATGAGACACATCTATTATAGGCCCTTTGATAAGATGCCCATTTATAATGCGTTTAGGCCAAGTATCTTATGAGAAATCATACACTCACTTCAAGTTATATGGAATTAGCATTCTCTGCCTTTACTCGATTGATTGCAGATAAACGGTCCAAATATGTTTAACAACAAATGTAAAGAAAAATGTTAAGTAGATTAAATTGTCCAAATTATTGTGAAAAATAAAATATAACTTTTTACTAATGGTGTGTTTAATTATTCAAAATAGTATAAAATTTTATTATATTCTTCTATTGAATTATATTTTGCATATTTCATGTAACCTAAGGTATCCAAAGTAAAAATAATAATAATAATTTTCAATTTCGAAGTTATAAAATCATGAAAACCTTCTTATCTAACGAAAGGTACAACACATTTTTAAATAACAAGTTAGGTTATAAAAAGTTAATGGCATGTTTTGAAGACTCCTAACATATTAATATTATTTCAATTTATCATCATTATATGTTAAAGATTATATTTCTTTTTTTTATCAATATTTAAAACAATATTAATAAGTAGCAATCATGATATTTAATGCAAAATTGTAGTTAATTGAGATGAGATTAACTCAATTTTAACCATCTTTCAAACATGTCATCGATATAAATACGATTGTTGATTATCAGACTTTTACAATAGTATTAGCAATGTCTTCAAAGATTTCAATTGAATATGACAAACTTTTAGTTAAAAACATTCACTTATTGCATAACATCATTAACAAGCTATTACAAAAACATTCATACTAATTAGAAAATTTTGATGAGCTTATTAATGGCACAAAAAACTAAATAGTCAGGATCAAACATGGAGAAACATGTGATTTAATTACTATAATCATTATTATATATATGTTTAAATAGCTAACATTGAATGGTGTAACACCCCATACTTTTCAGTACTCGGGTATTACCTTGAAGATCTAAATTAGTTATACATGCTTGGGGACACACGTAACTCACCTTACGTATCATCATCTAATGGTCCTTAATCTATCCATCTGAACTATCTAGTACAATCTTCATTCATGTATCAAGTCATCTGACTGTTAATTCTCAAAAATAAATAATCCTCTCGTCACAAAAGCAACATTAATCTTCAGGAATCCACTGTGTTGATAGGATCCAAACGGTGATGAAAATCTAAACCTTACCTTATTAGATAGATTAAACCATAAAAATCCACCATTTGTTAGATCCATCATCCATCATGCCCACATCATCCTATAAAGTGATCCACCAATTGATTGCATTAATCAAACAATCAAAGCGTTAAATTAAATGTTAAAGTCCACCTACATGACTCACAGGACTACTAAGACCATCAATAAGTGATTTTGAATCAATCCGATCATCGATTTGTAGAACAAAAGTGGTAGTTAAAGCGTATAAATGTATTTGTTCAAAATAACATAATCTAATGATTAGATAGAGTTATACACAATAGTTTATAAACTGAGCGACTTAAAAATCACGTAGGATCATTCAGATTAACATCTGAAATCGATCTGACCATTAAGTTGTTAGTAAACGTTAATAAAACTCCCAATAATTAATTAACATGACTCACCTAAGTTTTAGATTAGCCCTGTCCTCAGGCCCATAGACAAAGTGAGAGAACTAAGGGGATGGACGAAGTGGATCTCCTAATACAGTATTGTGGGCCCCACTTTGAGGCAGTGTATGTGCACAGTTTACATACACCCGCGGTGCACTGAACTTGAAATCGGATCGAACCTAGTCTGACCCAACAAAAGCCGAAGAAGGAGATCTCCCTCCTTCCTTTTTTTTTTTTCAAATGACGGACAACCGTCCATGTTTGTGATCGTGGCCCATGAAAGAGGGTCCTCTTTCCAGATTCGAACCATCCATCATGTCTAGCTTTCAAAGCTAACCAAAACCTCGACTATTTCACATGAAGATGTACACGTTTGTGGGCACAAATTCAAATGCATGTGGACCATATGTGATGGATTTTTTTGAAAAAAGAAACTCGTCCTGCTCCTGTCATGCTGGAGATCCGCTTGCGTCTTTGCTCCTCCATCTCAGTCATTCCTTCAACATCGATCCCCGCCCCACGTTCAGCGTCGAGAGAGTTAAGACAACCTGCCCACATGCAAAAGGTAGTGGGGGTTTTTTCTCTTCAGAAAATAAACATTGGCACGATCCGAGCCTTCCGCCCAAGCCTCATCGATGATCCCAACCACCTACGCTAGGAAAGCCTCAAATCTAACCGTAAGGTAGTTGAAACCTAAGAAAAGCCTCCCTTGCACGATATGCGGTGGAATATCTCACGAGTCGTCGTACTTGGGTGAAGTGTGATGGGAATAGTGGACCCCAGAGAGGTTAATCGCCCCATCTACTCCATCAAGATGGCTTGGATTTTCCTCTTAACTTGTCTATGGAAAATTGTCATTTGTGGCAGCGTCATCTTCTCCGTCTAACCCAAGGACCCAACAAGATGAATTGGGCCCTATATTATGATCAGGGACGCTTTTCTGGTAGGCCATGGTGGTAAAGAATCCATCCCACAAATGGATTGCTCCCATGCAAACGAGAGGTGAAGAAAAAAGAGAAAGAAACAACTGTCATCCTAGACATTCGTTACAACGACTAAGGGATGATCGTGAGCACGCCCTAGCCCTTTATAAGGGGCCCATTAGCCTCAAGATCCCCACCAAAAATTCAGGAAAAGAAAAAGAAAAATAGAGGGAGAAAGAGGGAAAATAGGAGAGGAAAGAGGGAGTGAGAATCGAGCTGGCTATGGTGTCGCACCACGCCAGACCCCATCCGAGTTAAACTCAAACTTAGGGCAAGTTGTGGGGCCCTCTGATAAGGATAGAAAGAGAGAGAGTGCATGCTAGTCCAGCACGACTTGAGGGTCACTAACTCGCTCAGACTCACTCGGGTTGCCTAGCTTGCAGGAGGCGACAGAAAGGAAGGGAAGAGTGAGGGGGGTGGTCGTGCCTCCATCCAAACCCCCACTTGAATCCAAGCCCTATTGGCTGGCATTGATTTGCTGGCTCGTTCACCGAGTTAGGCAACAAATGGGCCTTGACCACGTTGACTCACCACGCCTCACCGAGTCACCACAGGCCGTACTTACTCGATTCACTTCTAGGATATTGGGTGGTCCAAGTTGTTGGACGTATCTGATAGAAAGAAGAATAATAGGAAAGGTAAAAATAGAGGAGGAAGGAAGTTCGACAACTGCTGAGTCGGATCGAGTTGACTCGGCCCCACTCCATCCAGATTCTAAATGGGAATAGTCCTGCTACATTTCGACTCTTCCAACCTAGGCTAGGCTTCACTATGGTAGGAAGCCTCGAGTTAATAGGGTGAAACCAAGTTGAGTCAACTCAGCTTTCATTTGGCCCATCTACTTTCATTTCTCAAAATGCGACTGATCTAGTTAGACTTGAATACAGCCCTGTGAATGTTGAAATCACTTAGAATTCTATAGTATTAATTAGAGAAATCTCTGGATTCAATTAAGTCTGAGATAATCTCAGGCTAACGTCAAGTTGAGTTAGGCTAAGTTGACTCAACAAATCAATTCCCTTATTAATTTATGATTTTTTAGCTCTAAGAAATTTGACTCGATCTTTTTCGCAGGATTAAACCATCACACTCAGTTGAACTAAATTGATTCACTGAGTCGAACAAGTGCTAAACAATTCGTAGATCAGATAAGTGGTAGCCGATCCAAAATGTGATGATTTCTTCCCCTTGAGCTTTCCAATTTTCCATTAGCTTAAGTAATAATTTTTACTTTAATTTATGTTGATAATTGATATCTCTATCTCATAATTATTTGTACTAGTTGTTGGAATTGATTTATAGATTACGTGCTAAATATTTATCTTACATGAATATTTATATGTTACACTGTATATTTTCTCATACTTATGGATTACTTGTGAATTGCTTGTAAAAGTTGAATTGGTATATTTATCAGTGGAGAACTCCACTTGCATATGTACGTCCAGACTTAGGATGTAACTTGATTGATTGTGATTATAATGGATCTTCGACTTAGTGGCTACTTGATTAATGATGGGTTAAATGAAATATTGATGTGGGCCTACCATCATGGGTTGTTATGTCTACGTGACTTTTAAGGGCGGTCTTTTTATCGTGTTGATTCGGTATTTGACCTATGTGGCTTTGATTTGATATTTATTTTATGTGGGTTAGTTTTGGTATTTGCCCTATATAGGTTCAACGTATTATTTTTACACAACCATGCGAAGGTAAGTTCCACTTTCTGAACTATTATTAGCTATTAGTTGATGAGGTTTCATTAAACATCCCAATATTGGAGTCTTAAAAGTCGGGGATGGTGGTATGGGACACTATTGCTGAGTTGTCGTCCTACGCTCCGTGATGAGCCCCCGTAGTGACCTTTGAACTTTCTTAAATTGGTTGGTTGTAATCAAAATAATAACAGTTAGGCTAATCATACATTCATAGCATATGGGTGATGATGGATGACTAATTCTGGATATTGTAACACGTGCCCTTATATCGTTTCGCTAGCTCGCATATTATCGATAATACAGGTGGGTAATTATAGATGTTGTAGCACGTGCCCTTAGTTGTAGTATCGTTTCGTTAGCTCCTAGACCATCGACTATTGACCTACTTTTGGTGAGTTTGACATTACGCACGTATGAGGTGTACTTTCACTGGTGACCGGCCACATGCATGGGTTTCGTCCAAAAGCCCACTATATGAACATCCTCAGTTGATGTGCATTCACACATCCATATATTTAATAAGATTACATTGAAATATTTTGTATGATTTTCTGTTTGCCACTATGCTTAACTAATGCGGCAGTATGTAATTTTGAGGAAAATTCACATTGAGTTGGTCACCCATTCATTGAATATATAACTATACATGTTGTGTAAGTGAGTTAAATGATATTCATGTCCAGATTAATGAAGGGCATGATGTAATTATCAGGGATGCATGGTTGTATATTTCAAAATAAGTTGTGCGATCTCGCTGCTCAAATTTATTAGCATTTTATTATGTTCCTTGTGTTAAATTGTATATTTTCTATATTTATTAATATAGAGACATTGGTTTGTATAAGTCATTTTGAGGAACCGCTCATATATTTAGAATGAATATGCATTTTTCTTTAACCTATTTATCTAAAACATTTACCCAAAACAAAAAGATTTCATGACCGACAAATCATTTTGACACTTTGGTGGGCCCCATTTGAGATGAATGATGGATGTCTCTCCTGAATTGTTTCTTACAATTCAGGAGTGTGCTCTACCTTTGATTTCTTATAGGGCTCATTAATGTTGTGTATATGTCATGTAATCCATTTACCTGAATCATTTACTCTAGATGAAGGGATCCCATGGCTAACTAACACTTTTGACACTTTGGTTAGCTAGCCATTTTGGATATTTTTAATGGGCATCGCTTAAATTGTCTCTTATGGACAAATAATGCACTCAATCTCAATTTTAAATTGGACTAATTTTGGGCTTATGGGCAAATAAGCGATAACAGATCTATTGGCAAGTCGAACATCATCAACGCATCATGATAACTCACATGCAATCTTTTCATCGCAATTATGGTGGAAACGTTTGTATCAAATCATTTCTCAACCAATTTTGGAATATGAATAGTTGATGAACGGTGCTAACATAAAGAGACCTAAAGCATGTGATATGTATAACATGTAGGAATGTCGATTTACAAATAACAAACAAAATACTATTACGAAAAAATGGTCACAATGCATGTCATGTAATATGTAAAAGTGTGTTTTGTTGTTAATCATTTACAAGCTTATAATCTTTTTAAAGCGTTGATCAATCAATTGAATTTATATCAGTGGTGATCATGTGACATGTTAAAATACTCATTTTTTATTTTTGGAATTCACAATTATGATATGTTATAACTTTAAAAAGAAGATAATGCACACTTGTTTTGCATGGAGTGTCGGTGCTTATGTGTTTTACCACCATCCAATGGTAGTAGAGGAGAAATTTCATGCGCTTAAAAATAACTATTTGACAAAAAATTAAAATTCTTGCCTTTACTTATTAGGTCTTTGGACCATATTTTTCGAGTTAGTTTTGAGTTGGATTGAATTTAAGTATGGTTAAATATAGGCATTTACACAATTGGAATCCCGATAAATTAGACTACCGGTGTATCCCTTTGACACGTGCATAGTGTGTAAACTTCATTCCACTACTCTCTCGCATGCATATATATGATTGATTATGCACCAAACCTTTATATAAATGTAAAAAATGTCTTCAAAGTTTTCAATTGACATGTGTCACAATTATCATTAGTTAGGAATGTTCATTTATTATGTATTGTCATTAGCAAGTCATTATAACAACATTCATGTTGATTAGATAATTCTAACAAACTTTTCAATAGCGAGAAAAACTTAATAGTTAGGATCAATATCAATGACAATAAAAGCTAAATATTTAAGATTGAGCACAAAGAAGCATTGATCTAATTATCACTATCATCGTCTTACATCTATTCAAACAGCTCTTCTTGAATGACTTCTAAATTCAAAAAATAAACTTTTTATTTAGATGGATAATTGCAATGAATGACTAGCACTTGAAGGGTTGGGTTTGTTTAATTGACACTTGTTTTTTTACATGATACCCTACCAGTAGCTGATATGCGATCCCACATGTTGTTTAAAAGCTTTAAAGACACCATTGATGTTTATATGAATGATGGATCCAATATTTGCCACATATTACTTTAATATTTATGGCGTTTGTAGTTTTTAAATGAGGTAATCCTTAGTTTAATTGACATGATTTTTTATTTATTTTTAGGCGTTACTAGCCAACTGTCGTATCTATTCCTCTTCACAATGAGAAAATGTTCATTCACGAGTACTAAGAAATTATACATATGCAATACAATGATCTGAAATTAAGAAAGAGTGGGGGATAAAATTCAGTACAAATATTTTTACCCAACGGTGAAAACATTTTTATTGTGTTGTCTGAGACCCCATTTGTTGTGTCAATAAGAGCTACTTCAAGCATCAGCTATAACATCATCTTTTAAGCACAAGTACAAGATTCATGTGAATCCATGGCTCGTATGATCATGATAAAGAAATGGTACTTAGAATTACATTCCACTCTTAATTTTATAGAAGGCTCATCATGCTGTGTGTATGTTATTTAACCCATTCACCCAGAGCATTCACCCTAAATGAAGGGATCCCATAACTAACAAACCATTTCAACACTTTGGTAGGCCCCATCAGAGATCAATGGCGAGCGTCTCTTCAAAATGGTTTCTTATCGTTCAGGAGGGTGCTTCGCCATTGATTTCAAAGAAGGATCATTGGTGTTGTTTGTATGTCATCTAACCTATTCATTCAAATCATTTATCCCAGATGATGGGATCCCATAGCTAACAAAGCCATTTTGATGCTTTGGAGATTAATGGTAAGTGTTTCACCCTCAATTTCATAGAAGGCTCGTTAGTGCCGTGTATACATTATCCAACCCATTTACCTGAAGCATATATTTTAGATGAAGAAATCCCATCGCCAACAAACCCTTTCGACACATTGATTGGCCCCATTAGAGATTAATAGTGGATCTCTTCTAAATTGTTTCTCATCCGTTTAATATGACACTCCACTGTTGATTTTATGAAAAGGTTTATTGGTGTTGTGTATATGTCATGGAACCTATCCACCGAAAGCATTTATCCTACATGAAGGGATCTTCTTGCCAACAAACCCTTTGACGTTTTGGTGGGACCCATTGGAGATCAGTAGTGGGTGTCTCTCCTTGACTGTTTCTTATAGTGTACCCCATCTCAATTTTACATTGGATTGATTTTGTACTCTTGGTCAAACAAGCATTGGATGTCATCATGTCATGATGAGTCCCATGCAATATCTTCATTGCAATTATGGTGAAAACATTTGTTTTGAATCATTTCTCCGCTGGTTTCGGGGTATAAATAGTTGACCGCACGATGACAACAAAAAGGCACCCACAAATGTATGGTATTTAGAATACATATAAATGTCAATCTATAAATAGAAAACCAAATATTGTCACTAAAAGACACCGCATGACACGCAATATGTGAAAAATGCGCTTTATTGTTAATCATTTACAAGCTTGCCATCTTTCTTGGAGCGCGAAGGGGCCGATCGATTCATTCAATTTATGTCGCTGATCGATTTCATTAAATTTGTGTCATCCGCAACCACACGACATGTAAAACTACCAATTTCTTTATTGAAATTTACAATTATGACCTATTATAAATTCTAACGGAAATCAATGTGCGCTCGTTGCACATGGAGTGTCAATGTGCACGTGTTCTGCTATCGTTGAATGCACATTAAAAAAATTTGTTTGAAAAAAATTGAAATGCTTACATTTACCTGGATTTGGTATTTGAATATTGTCCGTATCCAACTTGAGTCCTTGATACTATTTCTAAGTTAATTTTGTGTCGGTTTTAAGTCAAGTATGATCAAACAAGGTTTTTTTTTTTTTTTTTTGGCATATTTCTTCATGTATTAGCCTCATTCCATAGCTCTCTCACATGCATATGACTTACCAAATTCATTTCATTGTTAGATTAATCATTATAGAGTTGAGATACACAACATTTTGAGTAAGATTAAGCCAAACTAACCTGACTTAATTGAGACCGGGTCCAAGTTGGTGGCCCTGAGCTGACCCTAACCAGACCCAATTTTTAAACAGGGTTGAAAATGGTCAACCCAAACCTGATCCGATTTCAAACAGTTCAAAGAAAGTTGGGGCCTGCTGGAAAGAATTTGGCCGGGTCCAGTGGGCACCCATTGATAGCAGACCAGCCATTCTGTGCTGTGATCATGTGGGGGCTTATTAACCAGAATACCCCTCTCAAAGCATACACTCTCTCGCGGAATACGATCATCTACCGGGACTCGCTGAGAACTTGGCCAAAATGCCCCCGCGTGATAAGTGAAACCCCGAAATGTCAATTTCTGATGAGACAGGGCCGACACCGTAACAAGTTTATATATTAAATGGGGTTTTTAAATCCGTTCGCCCCATCTGGCCCACCATACGATGATCCCAACCGTTTATCTAGAGTCTCCAATGCCACAATATCAACATGGCATGGATCTCAATTATCGAACAACATCCCCATTCAGAAAATGGTATCTAGACATTTCCTTTTTAAGTAATTTTGGATTTTTGATGAGACCTATGATGGGTGAGTTCTCTTCCGCTAAGCATCTGAGGTGGGGATTTCTAGATGAACCGTCTGGATCATCATATGGTGGGGTAGAATGGGCGAGCAAGCAAAGCAGATTTGGGCAAGCCTCCAGTTAAATCCAATTCGGGGAGTTATTTGATACTTTGGTTGCGCGTGACGCTCGATACGTAGGCATCTAGAAATGGAACACGCGGCATGTATTAACTCGAATCAAACCGATTGAACAATGGAATCATCTGTTTCCAAGTTACCCTGCAAAATAAATCTAAATTGGCTGAACAATCCTGACCTCTGATTCGTGGATGCCTTTTTTTAAAAAAAATAAAAAATAAAAAATAGTGGAATATTTTTCTTTTTAACCGTCCAATAAATTCCCACCAATCTAATAGTCATATAATCCCATAGAAGTAATAATTAGGTATTGATACATCTAAAATTGTACCTGCAATTTAGACGGTTTATTTGAATTAATTATGCACAACATATGCAGCTCCTTAGTAATTTATAAGTGACTGCGTATCATCCACAACACTCTGCCAGAGTATCAAAGGATTCTCTTCCGTGCTCCCACCATAGGAAGGGTAATTTTTTCATATAGACACCACCTTATATCGTCCTCCCTTTTCTCGACTGACCACAAACTTTCCTCACCAAAGTAGACCCCTGCTTGTACGGACAACATACTTTCGGACGAACCTGCTTCAAACCGAGGGGTATTTTCATCTGGCCATACCCTAAAAATCTACTTTGGTAATAAAACTTTTAGCCCTTAAAAAAAAATTACATAAAAGGTACGAGTCTATGGTGCTAATTTTTTACCGTAGAAAGCAACGTTCAATGGAATCATGCACGCACGTGTGAACCTTTTCACATGTGTAATTTGCATCTAATCCGAACAGTCCATGTAATGAGGAATACCATGAAATGAACAAATTTCCACCTCGATATAAAATTTTGGCGGGCCATAAAAAAGAGAGATACAAACAAAAGAGAAAACTGTTTTTTTTTTTTCATAGCCCACAAAAGTTTTGGATCAAAGTAATAATTGGGCCTGTGGGATTTCATGAGGTGTGACTTCACTTGGATTGTTCAGATTTTGGAGTCATATCACATTTATGTGTTCTCAAAAAAGTTTGCATGAGTTTGGTGCCAATTGATGCACAGTTGAGTCTTCAGCAAGTTCAATGAGGACACAAATTTAATGTGGGGCAAGGATTCTGTATGGGGTCTAGTGTGATGCTTGTGAGAAAGCCGCTCTGTTCATCCATTTTCCCAAGTCATTATAATACATGTAACTAAATATAAGGTGTATCCAAAACTTAAATGGGCCACACGATATGAAATAATGGAGATTCTGTGTGGGGCCCACTGCAACGTTTGTGAGAAAGCTACTATGTTCATCTGTTTTTTGAGATCATTTTAGTACATGTGACTAAAAAAAGGTGTATCCAAAACTTAAATAGGCCACATGAGAGGAAGCAATGGGGATTTAGTGACCACCGTTGAAACATTTATACGGCCACAAAAGTTTTGTATCAGTTTAATTTCTTGGTATTTTCACTTCATCTGAGTGAAAATGATCTTACAAACAATTTAGATGGAATATAAACGGCAAGGTGGAGCTTAGGAAGATTTCAACCATAGGCATTCCTTTTCTTACTGTTTCATCTCGTATGGCCCACTTAAGTTTAGGATCCTCATTTTTTGTCGCAGGTATTAAAATGTGCTCGAAAAATGGACGGACGTTTTGGATTTCTCACAGGCATTATTGTGGCCTCACCCAGAATCCTTGCGCAGGGACTTCCTGCAGCCTTCGACAGGAAGTCCCTGCGCAAGGATTCGGTGCGAGGCCCACTGCGATGTTTGTGAGAAAGCCACTCTATTCATCCATTTTCTGAGATCATTTTAGTACATGCGACTTAAAATAAGGTGTATCCAAAATTTAAATAGACCACACGTGAGGAAACAATGAGGATTTAGTGACTACCATTGAAACATTTATACGGCCACAAAAGTTTTATATTGGTTTAATTTCTTGGTATTTTCACTTCATCTTAGTGAAAGTGATCTTACAAATGGTTTGGATGGAATATAAACATCAAGGTGGCGCTTAGGAGGATTTCAACCATAGGTATTCCTTTTCCCACTGTTTCATCTCGTATGGCCCACTTAGGTTTGGGATCCTCCTCATTTTCTGTTACGAGTACTAAAATGTGCTGGCATTCTTTTTCCCACTGTTTCATCTCGTATGATCCACTTAGGTTTCGGATCCTCCTCATTTTTTGTTACAGGTACTAAAATGTGCTCGGCAAACGGATGGACGTTTTGGATTTCTCACGGACATCATAGTGGCCTCACTCAGCATCCTTACACAGGCACTTCCTGGAGCCCCCCGAAGTCCCTGTGCAAGAAATCTGTATTGGGCCACTGCTATGTTTGTGAAAAAGCTACTCCGTTCATCCGATTTTTCCGAGAGTATTTTAGTTTATGCCACCAAAAAGAAGGTGTATCCAAAACTTAAACGGGCCACACGAGAGGATATAGTGGGGATTTAGTGACCACCTCTTGAAGCATTTATACGGCTACAAAGTTTTGTATCGGTTTAATTTCTTCGTATTTTCACTTTATCCCAGTGAAAATGATCTTACAGACGGTTTGGATGGAATATAAACATCAGGTAGAGCCTTAAGAGGGTTTGAACGGTAGGCATTATAAAACAAAACGAGGAATCTCGTCCCTCCCAACCCTCCCTGTAATTATAAAACCCCGTAGAAAGGTTTTAGGGCTTTTTTTGGCATGGCGCGAAGTCAAAAAAACAAAATGAGGAATCTCATCCCTCCCAACTCTTCCCGCCATTTTTCCTTTCAAAAAATGCCACAAAAACCGTAGCAGAGAGCCTCAGGGGTTTTCATTCTCACCTTCTAACAGTCTCCCCCAACTCTCTCTCTCGCTCTCTCTCTCTCTCTCACACACACACACAGGCTCTCTCTCTTTCTCTCTCGCGCCCCCAAATAACCGAAAATGGGATCTGCAACGGTCTTGGATTTGAATCCAGCGGCCGTCAAAACCAACGGTGGCAACTCTTCAGGTATTCTTAAGGATTGATTCTCTTTTTGTCATTTCGTTTCTATTCCGCATATCTAATAAAAAGGGTTTCTGTAATTCCTTCCCTTTTCTCATAAATCACATCTTGCATTTCTTGAAAATTTCATCCGTATTCAGGTATATTGCATCCATCTCTCTCTCTTTCCTTTCTTTCATTTATGCAAGGTTTTCCTTTCTTGCTTGTTGATTTTTCGTGATCTTTTTTCATCTTTATGACGTTTCTGAAGGGTTTCCAGCGATGATGAATTAGACGATCCTTGGCCCTATGATCGGTGCAGTATTCTTGAGGTTTTAATATGCAAAAGTGGGGGTATAGCATACAGTGATCTGGACTGTCGGTATGATGAGGTCCATGATGGATGGATCATGCCCAGAAAGTCTCCAAGATTTGGATGATTCTGGCTCTGCCAAACTGACTTTCTTTCACTGAAGGAGGGCTGTTGCTGTGTCCTTATCATCTTCTTAACCGTCTATTTGTAGGCCACCTGTTTTCAGATCAGGTGCGGCATATTGAGGCTTTCTTTGTGGCATGGTCCGTCCATGGTGGGTCTCATCATACAAACGGTCTGGATCATTGAACCATGGGCCTCACTTGTACAAAGCGAATAATATCAGAATGTACTTTGCATCTCCTCAGGACCCACCCTAGTTTTTACCTTTTTTTTTCCTTGTCTATTTTCAAACTGCTTTAAAAAATAAATAAATTATAGTAGATTTTTCCAGCCCTAATTTTTATATTTATTGCATTTTGGTTTGTTTGTTTATCATAATAATAATAATAATTATTATTGTTATTTCTTTCCCTCTCCTTCCTGTACAATCCGCATTTTTCTTCTACTTTCATCTATGTTCTTCCTGGCTTCCATGTTTCTTTTGCAGATCTATTTTTAGGGTTGTGATAGTCTTCAAAATGGTTTTGATGCTTTAAGCCTAGTAAGACTTCTTGCAGCATGGAATCTTGAATTGTGCTCCCTCCAGATGTCTGTGGGCCATTCATCATGTGGGCTCCATGATGCATGTGTTGTGGCCAGAAAATCAGGCAGTTTTGGTCATCAAGTGTGCAGCACATGAATATGGACTACCAGTCAATTTTAGTATAAGATTTCATTTATCTGTACAAGTGTGTTCCACATGATTACCAGCCTGGCTGGATTTTTAGGCTGCAGTGCATAGTGGTGGGACCCCCATGCCTCTTCCGTTTTGCAAGGGATTTTTTTCTCATGTATTTATTGCATCTTTGCTATTCTTGGGGACTCTTTTTCTCATATTCATTTGCACTATCTTCTTTTTATCCGATTCATTGCATGTTTTCTCTCCTGACACTTGTACTCACGCATTTGTCTTTCTTCTGTTTTGTTTTTCTTGTAATTGTTCTTCTTGTTTTTATCACTTGCTCAGGTTTTCGGCTGTCAATTCTGCCTGTTCATTTTACTGATTTTCATATCTGGGTATCTTGCTTTGGATTTAATTACTGTTTCTGATTGTCTGATATGATCTTCTCAATTTCAGCTTTTTCTTAAAATCCTGTTTCCCAGACGGATCTTTTCTTTTATCTGTATTCAGTTTCATTACATCTGATTATCCCTTTTTCTCCAGCAAATTTTGTGTAAGCTCTGGCGTGGTTCTTCATATTTTATTCATATTAGTTCATTTTTCCATGTTATGTGTTTCTTTGCAGGTTTCTTTAGATTCTATAGAAAACATTTTCCTTGTTCTTGTAGCATCATCTCCTAGTTCTGCTGCTGTTGTTCATTCTCTGCACCTGTTGTTGTTTTTGTTCATTCTTTTCACTTGGTCATTATTATTATTATTAGTTTCATTTTTCTTGCCAATGGATTCTTGGTTTTGTCCATTTTTCTTCCTGTTGTTTTTTTGTATGAATTTCAGATGCATTTTTCGTTTCCCAATTTTCACACTTGTTTCTTCCTTTCTTTTAGGAATGAAGAACAAGAGCAAAGGCAAATCTTCTGCAAAGCCAAATACTGCCTCAGCTGATATTGAACTTGACACCAATGAGACAGTGGTAGCTGACTCCAAAGAGAAGAAGCGAGGTCGGACAGAGAAAGATGGAGAACCTGCAGTTTCTCGCAAAATGCCAAAGCGTGCAGCTGCATGTTCAGATTTCAAAGAGAAATCTGTACGTTTATCTGAAAAGTCCTCAGTTGTTGATACCAAACAGGATCACTTGGTGGAAGAAGAGGTTGTTGCACTCCGGCTGACTAAGGGGGTTGGGAAGGAAGATCCTCGGCCAACAAGAAATCTCGTGGATTTCATCCTCCATGATATTGATGGAGTTCCACAGCCATTCGAAATGTCTGAGGTAGATGATTTATATGTTACTGCACTGGTCATGCCCTTGGAGGAAACTTCGGGGAAAGAAAAGGACAAAGGTATCAGGTGTGAAGGTTTTGGGCGGATTGAGTCATGGGCAATCTCTGGTTATGAGGAAGGGTCTCCAGTAATTTGGATTTCAACCGATCTTGCAGATTATGACTGCATTAAACCTGCAAATAGCTACAAGAAGTTCTTTGACCATTTCTTTGAAAAGGCACGCACTTGTATTGAAGTTTTCAAAAAATTGTCAAAGTCTTATGGAGGAAATCCTGACTTGAGCCTTGATGAATTGCTTGCTGGGGTTGTCCGGTCAATGAGTGGAAGCAAAAACTTTCCTGGCGGTGCCCCGAGCAAGGACTTTGTTATCTCGTTGGGGAATTTCATCTATAACCAACTGATTGGTTTGGATGAGACATCTAATAAAAATGATCAGCTCTTTACTGGATTGCCTGTTCTTGTTGCACTAAGAGATGAGTGTCAGAAGAGGGGTGAATTTAACAAGATGGTACCAAAGGTTTCAGATAAGAGCCTGAAGATTAAGGAGGGAGGGAAGTCAAACCAATCTGGTTCGTCCACTAGCATAGTTGATGAAGATGAGGATGAGAAAATGGCACGGTTGTTGCAGGAAGAGGAGTATTGGAAATCAATGAAGAAAACGCGGCGTGCTCCATCATTAGCTTCGAACAAGTTCTACATCAAGATCAATGAAGATGAGATTGCAAATGACTATCCTCTACCTGCATATTATAAGACCTCTGTCCAAGAAATGGATGAATATGTCTTCTTTGACAATGACACCAGTGTGTATCCTGATGAGCTTCCTCGAAGCATGCTTCATAACTGGTCACTTTACAATTCAGATTCAAGGCTTATTTCTTTAGAGCTACTGCCAATGAAACCATGTGCTGAAGTTGATGTAACAATATTTGGGTCGGGGGTGATGACAGCAGATGACGGAAGTGGGTTTTGTATTGATGCTGATCCGGTGCAGTCTTCTTCAAGTGCATTGGAAGCTGCAAATGTGGATGGCATTCCTATTTATTTGAGTGCAATCAAGGAATGGATGATCGAGTTTGGTTCATCAATGGTCTTCATTTCTATCAGAACAGATGGAGCCTGGTAATGCTTTTATTTTTGTATTAGGACGGTGCCTTTGATTTGTTTCCTTTTGCCTAAAAGATAGAATCTATGTCCTTTTTATATTGCCTGAGAAATTCTGCAATTTGTTTTGGCTTCTAAACCATGTGTACTTTGGTACATGTATTTTACTCTTCAGGTACAGGCTTGGGAAGCCATCAAAGCAGTATGCTACATGGTATGAACCAGTTTTAAAAACAGCAAGGCTTGCGATAAGCATCATCACCTTGTTGAAGGAACAGACCAGAGTGTCAAGGCTTTCATTTGCAGATGTTATTAAGAAAGTGTCAGAATTTGAGAAGAATCATCCTGCCTTTATTTCCTCAATTCCTGCAGCAGTGGAGAGATATGTGGTGGTTCATGGGCAGATTATTCTTCAGCAGTTTGCTGAATATCCAGATGAGATGATCCGGAAGAGTGCTTTTGTCACTGGCCTTTCAGATAAGATGGAGGAGAGGCATCATACTAAGCTGGTGATGAAGAAGAAGCTTGTGCTGAAAAAGGAAGTGAACTTGAATCCCAGGGCAGGGATGACACCAACAGTGACAAAGAAGGCAATGCAGGCAACCACAACCAGGTTGATCAATCGAATTTGGGGGGAATACTATTCAAACTACCTGCCAGAGCACTCAAAGGAGGGAACTGGCAATGAACCCAAGGAAGATGAAGAGGTAGATGAGGAGCAAGAAGAGAATGAAGAGGAAGTGGAAGAAGAAAATGTGTTAGTACAAGAGAAGATTGCCAAATCTCATTCAGCTAATAAACCACAAAAGTCCAAGTCTACTAGAGAGGAGAATGGATGGGATGGGGAGTCAATAGGCAAGATGTGTTCTGGTGAGGTTCTTTATAAACGTGCTAGGGTTTGTGGAGATATAATTGCCATAGGTGGAGCTGTGTTGGTTGAAGCAGGTGAGTCGGAAGAAGCACTGGTTATTGTCTTTGTGGAATACATGTTTGAAAGATTAGATGGTGAAAAAATGGTTCACGGAAGGGTGATGCAGAGAGGATGCCAAACTGTTCTTGGAAATGCAGCAAACGAGAGGGAGGTTTTCTTGACAAATGAATGCACAGAAGTTGAGTTGGGGGATGTCAAAGAAATTGTAACTGTCGATGTTTGGTCGATCTCATGGGGACATGAGCATAGGAAGGGAAATGCTAATGCTGATAAGGTTGACAGGGCAAAAGCTGAGGAAAGAAAAAAGAAAGGATTGCCTATTGAATACTATTGTAAAAGTTTGTATTGGCCTGAGAAAGGTGCTTTCTTTAGTCTTCCTTATGACACTATGGGTCTTGGGTCTGGGGTTTGTCACTCTTGCAAGATAAGAGAAGTTCAGGAGGAAGAGTTCAAAGTGAACTCTTCAAAGGCTAGTTTTGTCTACAAAAGGATTGAATACTCTGTTCATGACTTTGTGTATGTAAGTCCTCAGCATTTTGCATGGGAAGTAGATGAGGATGTTGCCACTTTCAAGGCTGGTCGAAATGTGGGACTGAAGGCCTATGTTGTGTGCCAGTTGATGGAGATTGAAGTCCCCAAAGGATCTAAGAAAGCTGACCCAAAATCCACCCAAGTCAAAGTCAGGAGGTTTTACAGAGCAGAGGATGTTTCAGCTGCAAAGGCATACAGTTCTGATGTCAGAGAGGTAAGAGTCATTCCAATAATCCTACATGATTTCATTCTTTATGAAGAGCATATGCTTTGCATAATGCAGAGTAGTTTATCCTACTTTATAAATTCCTTATGTCATGATTGCTTTTATGAATTGTTCCAGAATAATTCTTGGCCTCATGTTTCTAAAATATCCAATTGTCCAAATGGCAGGTGTATTACAGTGAAGAAACACTCAGTGTGCCAGTGGAGATGATAGAAGGGAAGTGTGAAGTTAGAAAGAAGCATGATCTTCCATCTCTGGATGGCCATGCAATCTTTGAGCATATCTTCTTCAGTGAATACATGTATGATCCTTCCAAAGGAGCCCTTAAGCAGGTAGAGTTTATCCTTTGCCACCTTATGCAAGATTAACTATGCCTAGAGACTCAAAGATTTGGTTCCAAATCTTTAGGATGAGTTGTTCTTGAGTTTTGGGTAGATTCAGGGTTGAGTTTGTAGCTGTTGTATGGTGCAGTGTCATGACTGTGGTTCAATATTTTTTAAATAGAATAGAAAGAAGCAGAGTCAGGTTGCTTGGGTTTGTACACTAAACAGTAAATTCTATTCTGTAACAGCTGCCTGCTAGTGTCAAGTTGAGGTCCTTGGCAGGAAAGGCAGTTCATGGTACTGTATCAAGAAAGGACAAGGGAAAGTGCAAGGAAGGAGAAATCAATGCTTCTGATCAACAACAAGATGCCCCTCAGGAGAATCGTTTGGCTACTTTAGACATTTTTGCTGGTTGTGGTGGTTTGTCTGAGGGATTGCAACGTGCCGGTAATTGCCTTTGTCCTCATTTATCTTATTCAACTTAAATATGCTTTATTCTTTCTTTCTTTCTTTCTTTTCTTCCTTTCTTCCTTCTGTTGAATTTCTTGTCCAAGCTCGTTGTGATCCCTGATTGTAAAATTTGCAGGGGTTTCATTTACTAAATGGGCAATTGAATATGAGCGACCAGCAGCAGAGGCATTTAACCTTAATCATCCAGACGCTTCAATGTTCATTGATAATTGTAACGTGATATTGAGGTGACAAATTCATCTTCCATATTTATATTTTGTTTCTTTGGATGGAAGTGGATTCATATGCTTTGAGTTGGCATCTGATTTCTTAGATTTTGTGGTTCTGGTATCTTTGTATAGCTACTCTCTCTCTCTCTCTCTCTCTCTCTCTCTCTCTCTCTCTCTCTGTTTCAGATTTTCATTTTACATGTAACTTGTTTGAAATTTCAGAGCTATCATGGAAAAGTGTGGAGATATAGAGGATTGTATTTCAACTTCCGAAGCTGCTGAATTAGCAGCAAAGTTTGATGAGGAGAATATCAATAAACTGCCAGTGCCGGGTCAAGTAGATTTCATCAATGGAGGTCCTCCATGTCAGGTTTATAATCTTTTCCACATAGCCTTAGGCATTGCCACAACAGTTTGAATTTTTACACTTATAATTATTATTATCATTATTATTTTTTCACAAGGCCTAGTTTCTTTGCAGGGGTTCTCTGGAATGAACAGGTTTAATCAAAGCACTTGGAGTAAGGTCCAGTGTGAAATGATCCTAGCATTTTTGTCCTTTGCTGATTACTTCCGGCCGAAGTTTTTTCTTTTAGAAAACGTGAGGAATTTTGTTTCTTTTAACAAAGGGCAGACGTTCCGATTAACGCTTGCTTCACTTCTTGAAATGGGTTATCAGGTATTGTCCCTTTGCATGCACTTTTTTTTTTTTTTTTTCTTTCCCCTCTTGTAAAGCAGCTATATAATTTCTGCGTGTGCCTTTTTAGGTGAGATTTGGTGTTCTAGAGGCTGGAGCCTTTGGCGTTTCTCAGTCTAGGAAACGAGCATTCATATGGGCAGCTTCTCCAGAAGAGACACTCCCAGAGTGGCCAGAGCCAATGCACGTCTTTGCAGGCCCAGAACTGAAAATCACATTACCAGGGGATGTACAGTATGCTGCTGTCAGGAGTACAGCTGGAGGGGCACCCTTCCGTGCAATAACTGTGAGAGATACAATTGGAGATCTCCCACCTGTTGGAAATGGAGCATCTAAAACAGAGATGGATGTGAGTTTTCTGATTAAACCTTGTCCTCGGTTGTTTGCACAAAACAAATTTAGTTAAAACTTCTAATGATGGAATACACTTTGAGATATCCTTTTGACCTTCATTTAACTGGTGGTCTATTTTCATTGCTCTTACAATTGCTCCTTGTTTTTTGTTTGCAGTATGGAAATGATCCTGTGTCATGGTTCCAAAAGCAAATCCGAGGGAACATGTTGGTCTTGAGTGATCACATATCAAAAGAAATGAATGAGTTGAACTACATCCGATGCCAAAGAATTCCAAAGCGCCCAGGTGCTGATTGGCATGACCTACCAGAAGAAAAGGTACTTACATCGCTGATTCTAGCTCTACTAACAGTGATGGATTAAACTAATCAGCCAACAAGATACTCATTGACAGTACATGTTGGATTTTATATCAGTTTTCCTTCAACTTTTTAATGAACTCAGATGTTTGTAGTGTATTGTCTTACAATGTCTACAAAATGCAGGTTAAACTGTCTACTGGTCAAATGGTGGATTTGATACCTTGGTGCCTGCCAAACACAGCCAAGAGGCACAATCAGTGGAAGGGACTGTTTGGTAGGTTGGATTGGGAAGGAAACTTCCCAACTTCCATCACAGACCCTCAGCCCATGGGTAAGGTTGGCATGTGCTTTCACCCTGAACAGGACAGGATACTTACAGTTAGAGAATGTGCAAGGTCTCAGGTAAATCCCTCAACAATCTTATTTTTGCACAATTATTACATGATGGTAGAATCAGGGTGTATGTATTCATTTGCCAAAATAAGGAATCCTTAAAATCATGGTCATTGCCTTGCTCCAGCTATTTGGTGTCAGCTTGACAAATCTCCTTTTCATTTCCAAGAAGGTTTAACCCACCCACAACATAGATATATGCACCAAAACTTGTGCCAATAAAGGGTGTGCTCAAGTGGTACTGGGCAGATGTGGGGCTTGCATGATGCATTCAGACTTTCCAACTCATATACCAGTATGGGTCACACGGTCCAAAACTAATGGGGGAACACCAGCCCTTCAATACCTTCATTTGGAGTGGATGAAGTGTCTGAACGGCCTTGATTATATACACACAACACAGTGGCCCTTCCCATGCTAATCAATGGTGGGAATTTCCTATCAATGTGTTCCCTGTGCTGTGGCCCATCTGAATTTTGGATTGGGCTGGTTTTTTGGGGTCTTAAGGTTTTCTGAAGTGACACATCTCATGGATGGGTTGGATTCCATGAATATATCACTGGGCCCCACATTTGCACGGTACCACCATAAGCTTTTGTGGTACTTGTACCACTGGAACTTGCCCCAAAAGAAAAGGACCAAGACAACCCGACATCTGACCTTGTATGCATGTGTACCCTTGCAGGGTTTCCTTGATAGCTATAAGTTCTCTGGTAATATCCAAAACAAGCACAGGCAAATTGGGAATGCTGTCCCTCCTCCTTTAGCATTAGCATTGGGAAGGAAACTCAAGGAAGCTGTGGATGCAAAGCGCCCTTCAGCTTGAATAGTTTAGGTGCTTCAACATTATTCAAATGAATTGGTCTATCAGCCATTTTCTGCATGTGCATAAGTGTTCTATGCTTTTGTATTTGAATAACTCTAATTGAGTGCAAGAGTTGTAATCCCCACCATTAGTAAGGCTGTATGGATGGGATTTTGGATTCGCCAAAGTCTCATTTGAAGTTATTCAGATGATTTTCTTTCTACTTTGAGATTTTTGTTAATCTAGGTTTGATCATCTGGTTGATCTCATCATACGATCCTTTATCTGCCCAGTGGTTTGGAAATGGATGCTTACATCCAATAGCTCATCTCAGACTACTGTCCAGTCTTCCAGTTTTTTACCCACTGATCAGAAGGGGAGATCTTAGAGTTGTATTCCTGCCCTCAAGCTGACCATGACAAAGTGAGTGGCTTTCCCAATAGAAAGTGCTTGCCCTATTCCTAACAATGAATGGTAATGTCCAGAGAGGTTTCTGTTTCATAGGACCTAGTGGGAGCAAAAAAGAGAGCCTACAACAATCCATGGACTTATCATCTGATGGGAGCTGGGAATGGGCTTAAAGTGTCATCCTAACCTGGCATTTATTGCATCATATAGGGTGACAGTGGTTAAATCGGATAGCGTACTGAGTTACTCAGTACGTTTTATCGTACTGAGTTACTCAGTACGTTTTATCGTACTGAGTAAACTCAGTTGAGCCTACTGTGAATGTATGTAGGTTATCCACGCTGTCCATCCATTTTTCCAGCTCATTTTAGTGGTGTGGACTGTCCATCCATTTTTCCAGCTCATTTTAGTGGTTTGAGTCCAAAATATAATTATGCCCGAAGCTCAAGTGGACCACACCACAGGAAATGGTGGGAATAATGACTTCCACCGTTGAAACCTTTCTAGGGCCCACAGTGATTTTTATTTTTCATCCAACCTGTCTGCAAGATCACAAAGACATGGATGAAGGGAAAGCACAAAGACATTGATCCAAAGCTTCTGTGGGCCCTCAGAAATTTTCAACAATAGAATTTCAATTCACTGTTTCCGGTGGTGAGGTCCACTTGAGATTTGGATATACTTCATTTTTGAGATCAAGCCCTCAAAGTGTATGTTAAAATGAATGGATGGAGTAGATAAAATATGCAAATCACTGTGGACCCCACAGTTTACTCAGTACGCAATCCGCTTCCCATAGTGGTATGGTCCATGAATGTTACAGCTGTATCAGCCCTAAACAGAACAATACAGGGCCATGCTGGCTGCATCTGTGGTACCTGACACACTGGTTTTAAACCTTGTGCTGGACTCACGGGTACTCAGATTCGTACAAATTACAGGTCAGTTTTAATTTGAACATTCTGTTGACAGACTACCCTTGAACCATGTTGGTGACTCATCTTTCTCACATCTCATCCTCATGTTGATCCAAAAGTCCAAACCATCTGGTTTGGATGAAGTGGAGCTTGGGCTGGCTGTAATGGCCGATGTGAATCAGTTTTGATGGTGACTGATGATATGTATTGATTTCCCATTGTTGGGCCCATCAGATCATGAGTGTCAGGACATCCTCTTGGAAGAAGTAAAGGCCAGATAGTTCCAACCATGTTCTAGGGCTGAGAATCATACAACTCAATAGACAACTATCCCTAGAATGCACTAAATGCAATGAAGATATCAGTTACAGTCAAGGGATTTCTATTGCAGATCCTGAGACTGGGGAAAAAGAACACTGACTTCAGTTTTCCACACTGTTTTCATCAGCAATAAACTGCACTGTTACAACTTACAACGCAAATTGTATATTGTACAATTTTGGACAGGAATAATTTATTCAAACTTGGATTTCAATACATGTTGGCTGCAATAAAGAAACATAAATAGATTAATACTTAATTACTGTAATTATAATACAACACCCAGCATAAGAGAACCCAATTTTCCGAAGTCACCTGTGTCGGAACTTGGGCCGAACGGCAAAAACCCCGGGCCTTGCATTGTCGAAACGGTATCTGTCAGGAGTGGAAAGAAAGGTCTGGGTATCAGAGGTGGTTAACAATTAACACTACTGAATTGTTTCGGTAAAGAAATGAATCAGATGAGAATGCAAAATTTCACCTGTTTTCAATGAGGAAGCTTCTTACTGCCATCGGAAGTGCAGCTTGTCCTCGGCTATGGTTACCAGTCCCTGTTGAAAAAGAAAGAAAGAAAAGGAGATAAACATTGCATGTAAATGCTTGCATACACGTATTGTCTAAATGCACGCATGTTGTCAATTGCAGGTAAGCATCATAAAGAATAATGGGTCACTTGAAGCTGCATTGGTAAGGTGGGATGTGGCTTTGAACTACATACATGTACCTATGTACATGGAAATTGGAATTTCCAAACAAAAACATGCAGCCTTCTTAGATGGGTGGAGGTTTTCTAAACCCACATGTGCATGAAACCCCAGTTCTACATGCTGCCCCATGTATAGAACTGGTGTATACATTGAACATCTTGAGTCAGAAATCTGACAGGCCACATCTTGTAGGACACAAATGGATGGCTAAACCTAAAGTCCTCTCAGTAATGCAAGGCAATGACAGCTCATCACCTTGTTTTGCTAAAGGTGTAAACCAAGAAAGTCCCTCAACTTCGATGTTGAGGAAAACAAAATGTATGGTTATGAATCTCATCAAAAACCCCTCTCAATTTTCACCCAAGTGACTATATACATGGAATTTTTTTAGCTGTCCATTTTAGCTAAATAACTTGGCCATGGCATTTTACGTTGTGGCTCACTTGATACGTAATGTGGCTTACATGATGCATTGCTTGGATCTCGAACACAATTGTGTTGTTGGCACAAACGAGGGTCAGAAAGGGGCCTGTTTACACATGTTGAATTAGTGAAGCCTCCAGCTGTTGAAATCTTCAGATCTGAGTTTGTCAAATATTATATGGCAAGCAGGCACACACCAAAATAAAGTCTTACCCATGATTGCAAATTTATTATATGTGTGCGTGCAGAGCTAGTGTTCAGTGCAGCAAATGTATACCTGTTATAACTTGTAATATTGTCTGCCTCGGCCTCAATAATGCCAGCTGTTTCCCAGCCCTACCCTCCATATCCAAGCAACTAGGAGACTCAAAAGGTATATGTACCATCCCTGCTTCTGGCTTGGCTAGGCCATCACAAGATGCAGAACGTCTCATTGGCATCTGGGTTTCAATCCTCTGCAGATGCTCCTCAAGTGCACGGACAGCTTCGGATGCATGAAGCCCATGCAAATCCAACTTCCAGTCATCATTGTTCCCATTCCTGATACGTAGAATTTCCTCAGCAGCCCTGGCATTCAGCTTTTCAGCAGCCAGCCATTCATCCCGTGCCTTCTGTGAGAGTTGCTGTGCAGAGAAGCGGTCACCTCTCAGAAAGGCATTATTTGCAGCCCGTGAATGCTGAGATGCCGACCTGTTTGATAAAAGAAAAATTCCTCAATACCTATAAGGAACCTATATGTTTGTTGTCTTTTCTCTGTTTCTTTTTTTGATGATGCCTTGTTTGGAAGACTTGAAACATACAAAGCCATGTGAATGATACCTCTATCTTAGAAAATTACAGTGTTGAACACTTATATAGGTTTAAACTCTTTATCTATACTAATAGAAATAGGAAATTTCAAGGCATTTTCTATTTCTGATTTTACCCTTATAGCTATAATATGTATGTACTACTATTTCAAGTGTGTTTTAACCATTGGGATGGGGACACCGGCAATTAAAACCTTTCATATTGTAAGTGAGGCTCCCCATATTCCAAGTGTCAAACATATGGTCACAGATACAGACACATAACAACATGGCACAAATTGAGAAGTGTTGTGTCCTTGTTACTTTTAAAAAAAGGTAGGAGGGTTTGAACTCAAGACCTCAATGTTGAACTGCACTCTGGCCTATCATTGAGCTATGAGGGAATCCTTGTTATATAGTTTACATCAGCAAGTATTTTCGTTACTTCACCCATGTCAAGCTTAGAAGTAAAGAGACATTTCCAAGTTCTACAACAGTCATTTTGATATTAGTTTTAGCATGTCCTACTCATGGCTCAGTGCTAGACCCAGTGGGTTTCAACACTGAGGTTATGGGTTCAAGTACCCATGTGGTGTGAGGGTGCGGGCGTGTTAAAAAAGTAAAAAAGAAAAAAAAAGGCACACCCCTTGCTGAAATATGCATCCTCTCTCTCTCTCTCTCTCTCTCTGCAATTTGTCTTGGGCATCAAGAGGGATGCAGCAATTTGCATTCACTAAAATGAGTACATATTACAACATAAACATACCTCATCATCCTTATTGCATCTTTCCGGTGGCTTAAGTACACATCATCCTCTTGCCATTCAGTCTCAATGGGGACCGAGAATAAGTGCCCCGGTATCAGTTCCACTCGCGTATTGTTTGACAGCTGGTCTTCTAACGAGACAACTTCACCTCCCTGTTCAATGTTATGGTCAATGAGATAATCCTCGAGAATAGATCCCTTACCTCGAAGGTTGGTCTTCAGTTCTTCGGAGCCGGATGGAACCATGGCTCTCAAGATAGCAGAAGCCTGGTCTCCAACATCACTTACAGCTGCCAAAACACCCTCAATCAAACTGTCATCAGCCCAACTGTGTAGTTTTTTCAGCTTTTCGAGATTTGGGGTGATGCTGGATCCTTCAGCAGCCTGATTTTCGAGCTTCTTGCTAGAAGTAGCGGCCAGAATTCCACTTCTGGTGTTATTTATGAGTACAGGAAAAGCTACAGAAGGCTGAACCACTGATGCAAAAGATTTTTTGGGTGGAAAATTGTTCATCACCAAGTTTCCTGTAGTGTGTGCAGAGATTATGTTTGGCATGGGTGGGTAGGGATCAATATCATGTTCAGGTTTGACACCTTGTTTCTGCTGCTGCTTGAGATCGAAGGCAGCCCAACCAGAAGATCTACCCCTTGTTTGTGACATTTTGGAATGTAATCGTCTGGCCATGATGGTCATCTTGGAAAGAAAACTAGGCCGCTGGACATTGTTCACAAGAAGTGAAAGAATGCAAACAATACTTTGTATTCTCCGAGTATCAAGATCACCTTTTACCTCGGATTGCAGGATCCCCGTGTTTTCCTCTTCAAAGAACCTGGTTCATGGAATTTCAACATTTAGTCATCTCATCAGCATAAAAACTCTGACAAGAGAAAGGCTCCCTATAAGAAATATAAAAAATAAGATTCATCCTAGCTAGCAATGTCCCACTCCCTATAATGGGTATGACGCTGTTCATGCTTTGTGAGCAACATGAAGTCAATCGGTTCATGAACTATGGCCTCAAGTTTGGATGCACTATTGAGTTGGATTGCAATAATTAGTATAAGTAATTAATTTGTAGTTTCCTTGGCATTCATATTGAGTGACTTGGCTTCAATTTGCAATTTTGTTACATTCACATTGGACTAGAAAGTAGGTCTGCCAATGGGCTGGGCCCATGGAAAGCAAACTCAAAATTTTCATAGGCCCAGCCTGTTGGACTCCCCATACTTGAAAGGAACTAGACTGCAATCTGAGGATACTCCACAGCCTCACAAAATGAAGATAACCAGCAAGATTTTGACAGAAAAACAGAAAATCCCCAACAATATCAATAAAACAAAAGCTTGGAAGCACAGATAAAAATTTCTTGTAACCAATCTAGAAAAAAAATAAAAATAGATCAATCAAAAATTAACTCATCACAAAAGGGAAATTGATAAATTTGACCAAATTTCCATCAAAACCTGCAAACTGAAACCCAACCCCCCCCCATTTAAATCGAAGCTCGAGATTATAGGATTTGATAATTTAAAACCAGTTCAAGTTTCAAACCTGAATTTGAATGTTCAAAAGAGAAAAAGAAAAAGAAAAACTATGAAATCCAGTAAAAAAGAAATCTGAAGATTGCTGCTATTTAGCTAAATGAAGCCGTGTAAATAGGACTTTCAGTCCATGAGTTATGTACACTAGTCAGCAGGGTTAGAGAGTAGATATGCTTAAAAAAAAAATCCATTATTAGGAGTCCTGCTATTTCTGGCTTCGGTGTGAAGTGGCTCAAAGAAGGCGATAGAAACACTAAATTTTTTCATAACATTGCCAATTTAAGAGCTCGTGCCAAAATCATTCATTCCGTCAGTGTGGAGGATAGACTTATAGAAGAAAAACAAGAGATAGCACAATGTGCGATTGCGCACTTTCGAACTATCCTCACGTCTGAAGGATGGGCCAGACCTAACCTTGATGGTATCACTTTCACCGCTATTCAAAGATCTGATGCTGATATGCTTGAGGCTCCTTTCTCAGTCGAAGAAGCGAAGACAGCCGTTTTTGCTATGTCAGGGGACAAAGCCCCTGGGCCAGATGGCTTCACTATGCTTTTCTATCAGGCTTTCTGGGACACCCTTCAGCTCGACATTATGGCTTTTCTGAACGAATTTCACGAAAGAGCTACGATTTCAAAAGGACTAGGCGCTTCCTTCATCACTCTCATTCCGAAAGTCCCCAGTCCCTCTTCTTTATCTGATTATAGGCCTATCAGTTTAATCGGCAGTCCGTACAAAATCCTGGCCAGGATTATGTCCACTAGGCTCGCTGCTGTCATGGGGAATCTCATCTCAACTCATCAAAACGCTTTCATTAAAGGAAGACAAATCATTAATGGGGCGATGATCACTAACGAATGCTTGCATTCTTCTCACAGATCCAGTTCAAAAACTCTATTTTATAAGCTTGACATTGAAAGGCTTATGACCACGCTGATTGGAATTTTTTGCATTACATCTTACTCAGAATGGGCTTTGGTGATAGATGGCGACGATGGATCCTATCGTGTGTTCAATCTGCTCACTTCTCTATCCTCTTAAATGGCTCTCCTCACGGCTTCTTTCTCGCTACGAGAGGTTTACGACAAGGAGACCCTCTCTCCCCTCTGTTGTTTCTCCTTATTGCTGAGGCTTTGGCTCAAATGCTGCGCAGAGGGAAGGCTGCGGGTTTTTATCGAGGCACTTTTGTTGTTGATAATGTCAACCATATTTCTCATATCCAATTTGCTGATGATACCCTAATTATGATCGACGCGCCTGCCTCCTCTGTCAACTATCTCCGTACAACGCTAAGGTGCTTTGAAGCGGTATCAGGTCTAAAAATTAACATGTCCAAATCCAAACTTTACGGAACGCATATTTCCGATGAGGAGCTCTCCGATTTTGCTATTATCCTCGGCTGCACTACGGCTTCTTTTCCTACCTCCTTCGTTGGCCTCCCCCTCTCTATTGGGCCCCCTCCCACGGTGATGTGGGATAAGATTGTTTCTAAAATTCAGAAGAAATTAGCTTCTTGGCAATGTCGTTATCTGTCGATTGCGGGTAGAATTACTCTTATCAAGGCCGCGCTCTCCAACCTTCCTCTTTATTTCATGTCCTTGTACAAATGTCCGGGCACTGTGCTGAAGCGTATAGACATGCTTAGAAGAAATTTCCTTTGGAGCGATAAGGATAATGACAGCAAATTTCATCTGATGGATTGGAAGACAGTCTGCACTCATTTCAGGAATGGGGGAGCCAATATAAAAAATCTCCAGATTATGAACTCGGCTCTTCTGGGGAAGTGGCATTGGCGGCTGGGAAAGGAAAGCGACGCTTTATGGAATATCATCGTAAAAGGAAAATACGGGACCAGCCCTGGTGGGTGGTGGACTTCTGATTCTTCCTTCTACAGAAGTTCCTTTGTTTGGAAATGCATCCTGCGTTACAAATCTGCTGTGCTATCTAACATATCTTTTGCGCCGGGTAATGGCATGAGAATTCGATTTTGGGAAGACCAGTGGATGAGAGAGCAGACTTTTAGAAATAGATTCCCAGCCATCTACAGAATTGCGGTTAACAAAAATAGCACTATTGCCAACAACTATTCCCATTCGGGATCCAGTGGGGTTTGGGAGATCAATTGTTTTAGAAGCCTTCGAGATCAGGAGATTACTGAGTATGCCGATTTGCTTCTTTGTCTTTCTTCCGTCTCTTTGGATTTATCTTCCCCCGACACGCTATTTTGGAAGAGCCATAGGTCTGGTATGTTCTCGGTGAAATCATTATACGCTACAATGGCGCCCATCTCATCCACGGCGCAGGTTATTTCCCCATTTGTCTGGAATTATGCTTCCCCCCCAAAATTCTTATGCTTCGCTTGGCTTGCTGCCATGAATCGGATCCTCACGATAGATAATCTCAGAAAACGGGGGATGCAACTTGTCAGCATTTGTAGCTGTTGCATGCGGGATGAAGAAACTGTTGACCATTTGTTGGTTTAGTGCCCTTTCATTGATCCTATCCTCTCGGACTTTTCAACTAGATTCAATTTTATCGGATGCTTTCCTAATACCGCTGCATCTTTAATCGCAGCTTGGCATGGCCATAAATTTGGTAAAGTCAAAACCAGAATTTGGAGAATGGCGATCATTGCAATCTGGTGGGCTGTTTGGACGGAAAGGAACGACAGATTTTTCAACAACATTAAGGGCATAGTCAGTTCAGTTGGTTCCTTCGCCAAGAAGTTGGTCTATGAGTGGGTTTCGAATGTTATGGGTCTTAAAGATTATAATCTTCTTTTTTTAGGTTCCTAGTGCTTTTCTGTCTGCTATCTCAGCAGTTTCCTTTGTATGCTTCTCCTTCCTTTTAATGCATTTTCTTCTTTACTTCTAAAAAAAAAAAAACATTACTTTTGTCATGGAGTTGTTTTGGATTGAACATTAATTATTCCTTCCTCTATTCTTCTGTGAGTTTGGTTCTCCTCTGTCAAACTTTCATCTCTTGATAGTGATTGATTTATTCATTTGGCACATGTACATGGCAATTTTTGTATATATGCATGGAAATTTAGTGAGATTCTTCTTCTTCTTTTTTTGGATTACTCTTGTTATGCATCTTCGACTAGTAGATTAGTACATCAGGAACTTGAAAGTTTAGATTTGGTAGTAGTTGGTGCTACATAAGAGATATTTGAGATAGTCTATTTAGAAGTGTTAATCATGTTTATCATTGTAGCGATGGAAAAGTTAACACTAACTAATTTTGAGATAGTTTCCCCTCCCCGACAATACCTAATGCACGTTGTTGCGGGTGATTGTGTGCATCCGCAAGGAATAGTCTTGCCTAAAAAATGGGGCGGGGACACCCTTGTTGTAAAAAAAATGTATATGTATATAGTATGGGTTGTCGCATTTGGCAGGTTATTGGTGGAAGTAAGGTCAAGACGTTAAGAAATGATCAATTGAGGATGATTTAGAAACAGAATACTGAGAAAGCAATTATGGCCTTGAAAAAAGATAGTGTGTCAAGATCTTTGGATACATGTAGAGAATTTGATTGATCGATCTTAAGTGCCTATGGACTACTAGGTAGGAGAGTTTGAATGCAAAAATGAAGTTACTGAGCTCCAGTATGAAGATGATATCAACGAACTGAATGAGGTTGAAAGTGAAGGATATTGTTGCACTTATAATATTATGTGAAAGGAAGAAACAAAAACAGAAATATGGACTTGGTTGCTTGCCTCCAAGCAATCAAGTCCACAAAAGAGTTTGATTAGGATGCTGATATTGAATTCTCTTTTATTTTCTAAAGATGGAAAAGCAGAAATACCAAAGAATCAAGGAAGTTGGTTGAAGAAGATTTTGAAGAGACAAAAGATAAGCCCTATGATCCTAAAATTTCAAAGATGATATCTTATCAATTTTAAGGAAGAGAAAAGGGAGAGAGAATGATTAAAAGGAAACATTTGACTTAACCTGGAAACACCATCCATGGACTAAAGAAACTATTAATTGGGTATTATGTAATTGCATGGATGAAACATCATGCCTTGTATAGAGAAGTGGAGTTGGAGAAATTCCATCGGGATCCATTGGTGAAGGTAAAAACATGAAAGTGGATATGAAGAAATTAGGGCCCAACAATATAGAAAAGCCTTGAAGTATAAAGAAAGTGGAGTTGGAGAAATTCCATCAGGATCCATTGGTGAAGGTGAAAACACGAATGTGGATATGAAGAAATTAAGGCCCAAAGATATAGAAAAGAATCAAGGAAAAGACTTATTATCCAAAACCAAAGGCTACGATGAATTATGTAAAGTTTGAATTCCAGATAACTGTGACTTTGACACGGTTGGCAATATCATCGGGTGTTATTCACACGGGCAATGGCAGGTGTAGTAATTGATATATTTCGAGTGGAGCTTGTGTTTTGCAAAGTCTAATGACAAAGAGGCAGACAAGTTTTCAAAATTGCTCATAGTCAAAGGTCCCACAAGATCAAAGAAGGTAATTTGGATGTTAGTTTTGGGATGTACAATTTAGGGGAGGATGTTGGAAGTCCCATATGAAATGGACTTTCCAGTATGTGAATTACGTGCACTAGAAGGCGTGCTCAAGAGGGGAGGTATGCTTCTAATGGAGTTATTTTGTATTCAATGTCAATTATTCCTCCCTCATCTTTGGTGATTTTGGTTCTTCGCTACTAAACTTTCATCTCATCGATAGCTATTGGTTTATTATCAAAAGGACTATATAAAAGGGTACATATAAAGGTCCATCAAGTGGATCTAAGCATTTGATCAAAAGGGCCTACACAAACAACATTTTGACAATAAAATCAAAGAATCATATAAAAAATTCAAAAAAATAATAACAATCCAAAATATAATTAAAATAATCTCAAATCAACTGAAGATGTAATAGAACTGAGTACTACCGTTTAATGGATTATTATTATTATTATTATTATTTTGGGTTATTTGGAAACCCTAACGCGAAGCTCCCGAAACCAGGGCGTTGAACGGGTCGAGAACAAGAGATCGGATGGCTGGCAGATGAGATTCAGTTGAGCGGATGGCTGGAAGGTGAAGATCGACGAATAAGAAGATCTGCACCTGGAATCCATACAAGCAGAAGAAAATCCTCTTTGATATCGAAGAGAGAGAATGGGGGAAGACGAAATAGGATTTTTCCGTGCAAAAGGAGAACGGAGTAGATAAGGAGGAGACCTGGGCCTTTTGTAGTCTTTAGAAATTTACGAAATTGCCCTGGAGGTTCCGTCTTAAACAAGAGTCCAACTAGAATTCTACCACAGCTATTGGCTTTTTTTACTCGTTAAAAATTAACGAAATTGCCCCCCTGTTCATTCGTAGGCGTGGCATAACACGGCAATCAGCACCACACCATACATGCCCGAGTTACACTTCCCGTAGCAATTGGACGGTGGTTTGTGGGCCTTACGATGTATTTGTTTTATCATGCCGTTTGCCTAATTTTTAAGATCGCTTCAGGACATCGGCTAAAAAATGTGGTAGATCCAAATCGAAAACATAAATACCAGCTTCATTCAGAGTTTTTAATAGTGAGCGTTCAATTCCCATAGTTTAAGTGATGTGGTTCCTTGAGATTTAGATATACCTTATATTTTTAAGGCATGTCTTTAAAATAATCTGAAAGAATGACCTGGACAGTGTGGATAAAACACGCGGACGCGGATTGCGTCCTACGCCACCCGTCTCCAGCTGCAAACGGCTGGAGGTTTGAGTGGCCACCGTGATGAATAGGTCTTATCTACACCGTCTGTCCATTTTTTCCTATAATTTTAGGTTAAAATTCCAAAAATGAGTCGGATCCAATGATCAATTGGACCACAACATAGGAAGCAGTGATAATGATTCTCACCGTTGAAACTTTTCTAGGGCCCACTGTGATGTTTACTTTCCATCCAACCTATTCATAAATGGAACTGGATGAAGAGAAACAAAAATATAAGCTCCATCCAAAACTTATGTAGTTTTCAACAGCAAGAGTTTAATCCCTTTTGTGTAGTCTACATCTGTCTTTCATACATTTCAATTTTAAGCTTATATATAAAATGATACAAAAAAGAGAAGAAAAAGATAAATGGTGTGGATAAGACCCATTCATCATGGTTGCCACTAAGGGCCCGTTTGGCTAGGCAAATCCCATAGTATTAGGAAGGATGTGATCAATTTTAAAGTAATAATGGTAGTGTCAGTGGATTGTCCCAAGACCCATGGAATTGCTTATATCTAGGGACAAGTTCACTGAGTCTGTTTGGCACACCTCCATATTTCAGGATTTTACTTTCCAATCCATCCAACCAAGGGATTTGATCAAATTTAAGGTAATGATGGGTTTGGCTCATCATGCCTATCCCAGGATATTGTCGATCTCATCCCTCCTAATACCGTGGAATCTGCCTGGCCCAACAGGCCCTAAAAGTTCCTGCCCGTTCGTAGCTGTAGACGGGAGGGGTAGGAGGCAGTCCGCGTTCAAAACACGTGGCGGACAGCCCACGACAGGCTGTGAAGCGGATTAGTTGTTACAGGGATAACTCTAAGTAGGTGTTATTATTACCGTATGGAGCGCCCACTTGGATTAATTTTTTGTATATCACTGTTCATCCAATTTTAACATCTTTTCAGGACTTGATGTAAAAAATATTAAACATATAAAAATCTCTAACGGACCACATTACTGAAAAGAGTGGTAAAGGACCGTTAAAAACTTCTCATGGCCCACGAAAGTTCTGAATGAAGGTGATATACAATTTGCATTTTACCTGAATATTTATCCAATTCTCATTTACCTTATAAATGAGCGGGTGGAAAATAAACATTATGGAAACAAGACGGTGGGCCTTAAGGAGTTTTTAATATCAGGCTGTTCAATCACCACCGTTTACTAGGATGTGGTCCATATGAGATTTTTATTTACTTAATTTTTGAGAAAGAGCGCTAAAATAGATGAATGGCGTGGATATACATAAAATCATCGAGGTGGCCCCACCGTAAGGGCCTGTTTGGCCGGGTAGATCCCATGGTATTAGGAGGGATGGGATCGATTTTAAGGTAATGATAGTTTCAATGGATTGTTTTAAGATCCATGGGATTGCTTATATCCCGGGACAAGTTCACCGGGTCTGTTTGGAACGCCTGGCATATCTTAAGATTTTACTTTCCAATCCATTCAACCAAGGGATAGGATTAATTTTAAGGTAATGACGGTGATGTCAATGGATTGTCTTAAGATTCATGGGGTTGCTTATATCCCTGACAAGTTCATCGGATCTGTTTGGCTCGTCATGCCTATCTAGGATATTGCCGATCCCATCCCTCCTAACACCATGGGATCTACCTGGCCAGTCGAATTGGAAGGGATTGGATGGTAGTGGAAGGGATTGGAAGTTAAATCCTGAGAATGGATGGACTGCCAAACAAAGTCAGTGATCTGATCCCGATCACATGAATCTTCAAACAATCCACAGACAACACCATCATTACCTTTAAATCCCATCCAATTCACTCTAATCCGTTGAAATTTGCCCGAGAGGTGTTTGGTTCGTGGCGTAGGGAAGGAAGGGAATGTTTAATCCCCAGATTAGCCGGGCGTGCCAAAGAGACTGGATATAACAATCCCATCGATCTCAAGACAATTTACTGACAACAATCATTACCTAGAAATTCACGCCATTCACCCTAATACCATTCAATTCCTTTTAAGCCACCCGGCCAAACGGCCGTAAGGGTAACACCCAGCAAGGTGTTACGTGGGGTGACACCTAATCCGCTCCACCCGTGTATGTCGGTGCGCGTCTGTATAAATAAGGAGAAAGCGCGCATCGCTTTAGCCGTCGAAAGGTTTTGTTCTAGGGTTTTGTAGCGGTGGTAGGGTTTTCAGATCTAGGTTCTTAGGTCCGCCGCCCATCGATTTCGTTGGAGATTCGTGGTTGCAGTTCGTCTTTCGTTGGTTTTTCAGTAATCATGCCGGGTAACCCAGATTGCAGTGTTTATATAGGTTAGTTTTCATTTGCCTTTTTTATTTTCTTTGATATCTTGCTTTCATGTGGCTTAGATGAGGGAAACGGTAGAAATTGTAGTCTAGATTGAATTCTTCTGCATTTTATTTTATTGTTTTGCAAGCTTCTAGACATGGGTGAAGCGAGAAGGTGAGGATTCTGTGTTATTGGATATCTCTGTAATTTCTCCTTGTATTTTTTTTCTTTTGAAATACCGAAATCTGATGGCAGCTTTGTGTAAATCGGGTGAGATTGTGTGATAGTTTTTAAATTTTCCATATTTTCCTTGATATTTTCTCTCTTCAATTTTTATATTTTCTTAAATTTTCATATTTGATGTTTTGATGTCTCTTTTTTACGGTAGTTTGATGTTTGATTGTGTGTTTGGACTCACAAGTGAATTGAATTAAATTGTGGATGCACCTGTTTGATCAAGTGGAAATTACAAAATACTAGTGTGGTTTCTAGTATTTATGAAAAGGAAACGTCTTCTAATGCAGTTGTTTACTTGTCAAGTATCTTTTTCTTCTTGTTTTGTTGGAAGGAACAGAGCTCGAGACCTCAAACTTGAAGTGTGAGGACTGCCAACTTTCAGACATGGATTGTAATAACAATTTGAGCTGAGATCCGCAATGTGATTGCTTGGAAGGAAATAAGAATGTTCTTCTTTTATTTTTTTCACCTCGGTGGATAAATAACTGCAATTCAATTTGCTGGTGCATGCAAATGCGTCAATTAATTTTTAGTTTTTGTGGCATTGTTAGTTTTCTGATATTGTTGTGGGGTCGTTTGGATGCCTGTGAGTTCCGTAAGTGGGAAGCCTACTTGCGGTTAAGGCACTTCTAGGTGGTGTTTGGAGAAAATTTCATGGGGCTGGTGACTTGACTTACAAGCAAGGAAGCTTCATGGGCTGGGGTTAGAAGTCACTTCCCTGTAACTGGTGTTCGGAGGAGGGTGACTTGCAAGCAAAACTCCTAGGAAACCAGGAAACTTCATGAACTTCATGGGGCAGATGGTGTTTGGAGGAGGGTGACATATAAACAGAACTCCTAGGAAGCCAAGAAACTTCATAACTTAATGGGGCTGGTGGTGTTTGGAGGAGGGTAACTTACAAGCAAAGCTCAGGGCTGATGGTGTTTGGAGGAGGGTGACTTACAAGCAAAACTCCTAGGAAACCTAGAAGCTTCATGAACTTCACGGGGCTGGTGGTGTTTGGAGGGTGACTTACAAGCAAAACTCCTAGTAAACCAGGAAACTTGGGCTGCGGGTGAGAAGTTGATCATGTGCAGCTGAAAGTCACTTTACAGCTTTAAAACTTACAGGCATCCAAACACTCCTAATATTTTTCTCTTTCTTTCTTTTATTTGTTTCTTGGTTGGATTTTGATGTTTGTGTTGAGTCTTGCAGTTTATAGTTTTTGATGATCTGTTTGGATGTTATTCCTTTTAAATATTAATTTTTTGTGTCCTTGTTTTACTTTTTACCTTTTTTTTTTTTACCTTGTTTTACTTTTTTTTTTTTTTTCATTTCGGATTTTTTCCTTATTTGGAAGTGGGATTTTCTTTGATTGCCAGTCCTGGAAATGTTTTACGTCCCTCCCTCCCTCTTTTTAGGTGATGGAAAAGTGAGAATTAGTGATGTTCTTACTAAGACAGCTTGTGTTACATCCATGTTAGTGATACACACACACACACACACACACACACACACACACGCGCGCGCGCGCACACACACACACATAGCAGTCCTTTATTTGGGGATATGTACCAATTGTTCATTCAAGTGTTTCTTTCATGTTTGGGTATTTGTCCTGGTTTTAACAGGGCTGTTTATTTTCGGATCGTTCTAAAATTTCGAACTGTATAGGATTTCCCTGAAATAATCAAAAAAATTATATATTTTCGCAAAATAACATGTCATTTATCAAATATGGTTGTCTAGATAAATATTCTCCTGCCTGTCTTTTGTCTTTCATTTTTTTTTTCAGCCATTGCAATTTGTCCTTGGGGAGTGTGTTAGCTTGTTGATATAGTCGTCATGTTCTGGTTGATGTTCAATGGGTTCCCCAGCCCCTTTCTTTTTAACTTCTTATAAATGCGTGTGTTGCAGACTGCTTGTAATTCAATTCTATTATCTTGATACTCTTGGAAGCTATGCACTTCTCCATGTGTTCAGAGTAGTAGTAAAACTTAATGCTTAGAAGGGTTAACTCTGTTTTTCAGAGTTAATCGAGCAGCCAATTTTTTAGGAAGCACTGTGAGTTTTTTCAATTAGATATCCCCTGTTAGAACTTAAAAGGGAAGAGCTGGTTCCTCAATGTATATATATTTGGGAATGAATACTCACATTGTCTTCTTTTCACTTTTACCTTTCAAAAAAAAAAAAAAAGGAAGAAAAGAAAAGAGAAAGAAGAAGAAGTCTATACTTTTAACTTTCCCTTTAGTTGTTCTCAAAAATCGGTTTATCTATCATAGTTTTATTCCACAAATCTTTTATCTATTATTATTAGTTTTCTTTTTTTAGTTATGTTGTGTGAATTGTTGTTTGATCCAGGGTTTGCCCATTGGTTCCGTGCAATGTGCTCTGTGGACCCGCTTCTAATTGGTTATTTGTTGTATTTCTCATAGGTAACTTGGATGAGAGGGTGAATGATAGAGTTCTGTATGAGATTCTCATACAGGCAGGACATGTAATAGACCTGTATATACCTCAAGATAAGGAAACCAACCGTCCCAAGGGTTTTGCATTTGCGGAATATGAAAACGAAGAGAGTGCAGGTTATGCTGTCAGGCTTTTCTCAGGCCTTGTTTCTCTTTACAATAGAACATTGAAATTTGCGGTGCGTCTTCGTTTGTTAGTTTGCCTTTTCTTTTCAGTTTTTTGCAAGCCGGAATCACAAATATGGCAGAATCTGGATGTCACATTTCTAAATACAGATTTCTTAATCGTTTTAGCCTTTTAGTTAATTTCTCCAGGGGTTTATGGACTTCATGTAACATACCCTGGAGTCGGCAACTTATGATTCACCCTTCTATGTCACATTTGGACTTCTGAACAGATTTCTGGGCAAGACAAGCCCCCACAAAACTCTGCTAGTCCTATGGTGCTTGCGTCGAACTCGCCTCCTATCCCCAGGCCACAGCCCATGCAACTTAAAAACAGCGAAATTTCCGAACAGGCAGCTCAGTTGTTGACACCATGCAGGTTTTCAGCATATACCCAATCAGTTTCTCCTGGGTTTTCAGCTTACCCCCTATCAATTTCTCCAAGTTATCCTCAAGGTGATTCACTTTTTTTTTTTTTTTTTAAAGACTTGCACTACCATTGGTAAAGGCTTCCTCCTCAGTTCAATATTCTTATCTTTTAGTAACTTCTTTTGCATACAGCACCTGCTCCTGGAATGGTAGGTAATGGATATAGACCAGATTTCAACGACAGCAATTTTGATCACAGTAGGCGTGTGTTTGGGGCAACGTTGGATAGCATCGGGTGTTATGAGGGTCATTCGAGCCGAGCAATGTATGATTCTAGAGACCCAATACCCTATGTCTCTTTGGATAGTGTAGGCCGCTATGAGGCTCCTTTGAGCCGTGCAATGTATGATTCTAGATGCCCAATACCCTATGCCTTCTCCTGAATCTTACCTGGGTACTGGATCTTGTAGCATACCCGTTTGTAGTCCTCCACTGGATGTTCATGTATTCTCTCTTTTAGTGAACTTATGACCCGCTTGGGCGGGTATGTGGTGGTCATTTTCATCACTTTGGTTGGCTCTTGTAGTGGTTAGTTTAATAGCGCAGGGTAATTGGACGGTTTATCAGGGATTTATTTTGTTTGGATAGGTAATTACATAGCATTGAGGGTATTGGGTGGTTATATTTTCTCTTTTGTGGTGCTTTTGTGCTTTTGATTAACTTCAATTATGTAAAAAGCTAGTGAATCTTTTAATAGTGAAGCAGTGGTTTTCTTTTAGTTTGATGGTGAGGTTCTATTTTGTAACATTGACATGGATATGATATCACATGCCCTGTTGCAATGGGGCATGTGATTGTGTTGATCATTTTCTTTCTTTCCTTTAGTTTGTTAAGGGAGGATGTGATGTGGAAGACAACTTTTGGGCCCTGTTTGGTTGCTGGCACGCGTTAAAATCAGTTTATCAGATATCAGGTGGTTCACCACTGACATGGTCCTGTATTGGCTCATATCGGATATCGGCCTGTATTGGCTAGCCACTGATATCGGATCATATCAGGCTGATATGGCTACATCGTTCAGGGATGATGCTGGGTGATATGCACCTGTTTCGTACAACACTTTAGACATTAGGTGCCCTGGGCAATTTATTTATTTATTTATTTATAATGTTTCCAGGGTAATGTTAGAGTCGGCCTAGTATTTATTGGGGAATGTTTAAGATTTGTTTGATTGTTACACTGGCTATCTGGGGAAAAACTTTGGAGAAAGTCTAAAGTTCTGTTTTCATTCCCCCCCTAATTTTTCTATTCCCAAGTTTCTGAAGAAAAGCCTTGGAATGGAATTCCTGTAGAATTGAAAACTGACTAAAATGTGTAAACAACCTTCGTTTCTCTTTTCTTGCAAGCCTCTGATCCTATAGCTGGATCTAATTTCAAACTTGTTGCTTGAGCTGCTGTTTGGGAACATGTTCATCTGATATCCACAAGTCTAGGATGTGGGTCGTACTTCACATGGCATATATAGATCAGTGTTGTTGGTCTTTGAAGATCATGTCAATCTTATGTTTTGGTGTTTTATGGGGTATCCTACATTTAGTTTGTTGCAGGGCCAGAAATAGCTGGGAAAAGATGATGAGGTTCCAAATCCTAGTTCAGTTTGAGAAAGAGGGGGGGGGGGGGGGGGGGTTCTAGTGCCCATTTTTCTTTAGATGGTAAAGAGTATATTGGTGCAAATATGCAGGAATGACTTTCACTATATATTACTCTTTTGAATTATGTTACAATTTGTAGATTGGCATTGAATGTTCAGTGTCACCATTGAGCAGGAAAGTCTTCTTTGAGGGCCCTATAGGACATGTTGAGAATTGGACCCTTTCAACTATATTAGCTTTGTGAATTATGTTACAATTTGTAGATTGGCATTGGCTGTTCAGTGTCACAATTGAGCAGAAAAGTCTTCTTTGAGGGTTCAATAGGACATGTTGAGTTTTTATGTGAGCAAAGTGGAGAATTGGACCCTTTCAACTATATTAGCTTTGTGAATTATTTTACAATTTGTAGATTGGCATTGGCTGTTCAGTGTCACCATTGAGCAGAAAAGTCTTATTTGAGGGCTCAATAGGACACATTGAGGTTTTATGTGAGCAAAGTGGAGAATTGGACCCTTTCAAGCTTTGATTTACATGAAGTTATGTCTTGTAGTAGGCTAGAAACTGGTGCTAGTTCCAGGATATACAACGTCAGAGTGGTGTTTTATCAGTAAAGCTTGGTTCATATGAAGGTGAAGCACTGTTTGCATGTTTAGCGTTGCCATCAACCATGAAGTTCTTATTTGATTTACTTGAGGAAAAAGTGGAGTATCGGACCTTTTAAAGCTTTTAGCTTTTGATTTTACATGGCGTTTTTGTTGGGAAATAGGCTAGAAATTCAATACTAATTCCAAGATATGTAGGCTCCAAATCGTTTGAGGTCGAAGCTCTTTTTTCACTGAGGTTTCGTTAGCTATCAAATATGGACGCACATTGTGTTAGGCAGGGTGCTGGACACACCCCATCTAGTGCCAATGAAAAAGTGTCATGTGCGCCTGTCACGCATGAGACCTACTGTGAAAGGAGCAAAATTTTCATTTTGTGTAGGGAATTTTTACTGTTTCACTGTGGGTCCCATTTATGTCAGGCGCACATGACGCTTTTTCATTGGCGCTGGATGGGGAGTGCTAGACGCAATTTACATCCTTCAAGTATGGTGCTGGTGGCAGCCATTGATCTTGGAGGGTATTTACACACGTTAATTCCGGTGAGCATGATCCTGAACTGCAACCTTGGCATCTGATTTACATACATTTCTGACCATGTCAGTTTTAATTTGAAGTGACACGCCAAAGAATTTTTTGGTTAATGTAGTAAACGTAGTAGGGTGACGTGTGTGGGTTTCACTTTGAACTGTACCTGAGATGGCCACAATTGTCTGGTCATGTGGATGGATTGAAACTATTCCAACTTCTAAATCCTTCAGGGTTTAAATGCCTCTGATTGAAGGGCTAGGTTTAGCTTGTTTGCATGACATTTAGGGGCCATTTGGATGCAAGAATAGGTGTCCAGGGTTGTCTATTTCATGCTGTCTTGGACTGGCTGTTTTATTGGGGGAGCATAAGATGGTTGGGGGTACATTCAACATTCATGGGACATGTGCATAGACAAGTGTGGCATATGTGTGGTAGGGTGCGTAGACATGGATAAGATGTACACATGACATGGTGAAGTCTATCCAGACAGCTTGTAACAGAACTAACATCGCTTGCATCCAAGAAACCCAGATGTCTTTTGCTAGCTGTTTTACTTGGGGAGCTTAAGATGGTTGGGGGTACACGGCATTTATGGCATGTCATGTGCATAAGGTGGGCACCTGCAAGGTGCTTGAAGGTCGATGTGGAACAGGTGGGTGCTTGGACATGGAGAGTTGCATATGTGCCATGAGCAAGCTATCTACTGTGATAGTTTGTAACATTCACAACATTGCTTGCATCTAAGAAGCAGCTTATTATACCTGAGAATCTTGGATTGTTCTTTGTATCATGGCAAGTATGTTTTTAACATGTCACTTGTCATGGTCAAATTTTGTGGATGTGTCCTCACTTTTAACCACGAATAAGCTTTCTACGTTAGACATCTTATGATAAGGCTTCCATTGCATCCAAGTGTCCCCTTTAGTTATTATGCTGAAGATGTTCAAATTATCGTTTGTATTACTGAATACTATGTTTTATGGTTTGGTGAGAGTTATCTTGCTAGCCAAGGTGGTGACATTTTGAGGTGCTATTTTGATGGTGACTCGGATTAGATGCAAGCAATTCTTGCAAATCCAGACATGGTTCAATAAAAAAGCACCTTACCTGTTAAATGTGGTCAATCAATGAAAAGCAAAGACACTTGTGTAGAATGGCAATTTTATCCTTTTCATTGCAGGGCCCATATCTGACAGTTGCTTGTTGTGCTTTTAATGGGTCTACCAACCCCTGGTTGCATGCGAAAAAAATTGTTTGGTGCACATGCATTTATGTGCACCTGAAAACAACATTGTTTCATGCACATCCATCACAGTTCCATGTTCAAGGATGCCCCACCATCAATCTTCATGTGCACCTGAAAACATTGTTCCATGCACGTTCATCACACGCCAGATTTGCGGCATGATTGTCCATGTTCAAGTAACCCTCTTGTCACCATCAATCTTCAAGTGCCTTACATGTGTCACATGCGTACATTGTATGTTATGTGCCACCAACCATATTAAAAGCTCTCCACATGTGTCACGTCCCATCTTCACTCACTGTTCCAGGCAGTAGATCGATTACACCTCCCTGTGTCACGCCCCATCTTCACTTACTGATCCAGGTAGCAGATCAATTACAACTCCATGTCCTTGCAAGTAGTACATCTCTCTCTCTCTCTCTCTCTTATATGAATTTACCTGCAACAAATCATATTAATAGCAATATTCTTTACATATTGGGTTCTCAGTTCTCTCCTCTCTACTTGTATGCCACACCTCCCTATCCTTGCAAGTAGCACATCTGTCTGTCTGATTGCAGTTTTCAGAGCAAGTTGTAAACCATGTAGAAAGGATTATTATTATTATTATTAAATTTTTATTTTATTTTATTTTTATTTTATTTTTATTTTTAATGAGTTGCTATTGTACATTTTGTTGGTGTAGCTTGGTTGCAAGCAAGAATCCCTCAATTCACTTGTGATTAAGACAATCTGTCTATTTGGGTGTGGCCACAAATTTCCACTTCATACGGCCAATTCTAATTCTATGACTCACTGCCTATGTGATGTCAGATCCATTGATTCATGAGAAAAAGATATGGCCAAAAATTTGGCACAACCTACCTGAACTCCCCTTAATTGAGGCTTGCGACAGGCAATGGGAGTACAAGACTTCCATTGGTCAAAAAATTTCTATGATATCCACCTATTTAATGGGTCAAATTGGTGGCAATCTTGATTCAAGTAAGTGGGTTTAGCCTCACATCTTTAAGCAGGGACATGCTAATACGAGTAGTTTTCTGAATCCATATTGGCAACTTCATGCTCCTCTTTTTAAGATGTAGGTTCCTGGCTGTAGTTAGGGTCTCTTTCTCCTTGTTCAAGTTCGTCATTATCATCTCCTTAGGCATCTGTTTCAAAGTTGGTTGTTGATGTGTGGTTGTGATGGTATGCATTGATGAGATCTCATTGATGCATCTTAGCTAACAGTGAGCTTCCTGTTCTCCAGATGAGCTATCTGGCCCAACATGTGATTGTGGGGGTGTGCATGGGTGACCTCCATTGCACGATGCATCTTGGCTGATAGTGAAGCTTCCTCCTTTTTCAAGTATTATGGTTATCCTCTTTTTTTTTGTGTGTGTGTGTGTCATTTGTTTTGTTGTAGGTCTCTCCTACAGTTGCAGGATTGGTTGGCTGCCGATTGCAAGATCACACGCTTGGAAGCTAGGTGGGGCCCACCATGATGTTTGTGAGAAATCCACCCTGTCCATCTGTTTTGCAAGCTCATTTTAGGAGACAAGATCAAAGATAAGGCAGTTCCAACACTAAAAGAGGGCCACATGAGAGGAAAAAGTGGGGAAGAGATGCCTACTGTTGAAACCTTCCTGGGTCCATCTTGATGTTTATATGCCACACAAACCCTTCACAATGTCATTACCACGGGGATGAACTGAAAACATCAAAAAACTTATCCTGATACAAAACCGTGGCAGTATGAATGTTTAAATGGGGCTTGTTCAAGATCTCCTATTTTCTCTCGTGCGGCCCACTTGAGTTTTCGTTGCATCTACTTCTTGGTCTCATGTCCTAAAATGAGCTGGCAAAATGGATGGATGGGGTGGATCTCTCACAAACCTCGTGGTGGGACAGCGAGGGAAGCTCTTTTTTTTTTTTTTTTCCATATTTACAGATGGTTTTGCAAAAATGGCACCTGGGATAGGTATGGCCTATTTTGGGGCAATAGGGTCATTAGCCTTTGGTTTTGAGTTAGTTTAGGCGAGATGGGCATACACTAGGCTGTCTTTATGGGTCGTACAGTTGGTTTTTGGGGTGGGTGTGGCTGCCGTGTTTGCTCGTGGACTCAGGGTGCCAAGCATAAGCTTTTTTGGTCTGGTGATTTCAGATGGTGGCTCTTAGCTATGGCCCTGCCTTGCATGTTGCAAGAGAAATGGTTAACAGCTGGAAGATGTGGAAGGGGTGGAAATGGTTTACAGTGATTGAAATGGTTTCTTACCTGTGGCAAGTGATGGTTGAGGCATTTTGAAATGTTAGCTGATTGAACCAGAGACATGCTTGGTGGCATTATGAGGCATCCTTTGCAGGACCCATTATGATGTATTGTGTTTTATCCACTGTCCATCTGTTTTGTCAGCCCATTTTATGGCATGGGCTGAAGATGAAGCAGATTCAAAGCTTAAATGGACCACACCATAGGAAACAGTGGGGATTGAACATCTACTGATGTAAATTCTGGAGGGCCACAGTAGTAGCGGATGAAGCTGTTATTTGTGTTTTCCCTTGATTCAGGTCTGGGTGACCATGTGTGACCATGTGTACAGGTTGGATGATGAATAAATAGCACCTTGGGTCATCTTGAGCTTTGGATCTGCTTAATTTTTGGGCTCATGCCCTAAAATGAGTGGGCAAAATGGACGGATATGGTGGATAAAACACATCATGGCAGGCCTCATGGAGGTTGGACATGGTCCTGCCACCAGGGATATTCCTGGTGGTGGGTGCTGCAGGCAATCGGCCTTTGACATTGACTTGTGGTATAAGCTGGTCGTGATCGTGGAATTTTCAGTTTGGATGGACATCCAAACTAGGGTTCACAGTTTGCATAAAGTGTCTTTCTTTTTCCCAAATATCATGTGTTTGGCAAGTGCCCTACCAAAAGTATCAGATAATTTTCTGGTGAAGAATGCCAGTGTGGCTGATTTGAAACTTGGAAGTACAACATGGGGAGAATAAAAGAATTTTTTTGGTGAAGAAAGCCAGTGTGGCTGATTTGGAAAGTACAAGAGTTGGATGGGGGAATAAAAGAATTTGCTGGTGAAGAAAGCCTGTGTGGCTGATATGGAATACAAGAATTGGATAGGGGGAGATAGAAGTTCTGTTTAACTCTCTAGACAAGCAAGTAAAGAAGAGGTAAATAAACAACTGCAAAAAACCACATACCGATCACTCATTAAAAGTGTGAAATAAAAAATTGCAGAGAAAATGGAAAGCAAGGTGCCCGAATGAAACTGACAAGGAAATGCATGTGTAGGATCAAATTAAAATTCTTATCATTTCACAAGGAGAGATACCTTCCGTGATTAGTGTCCGAGGGGGGTAGGGATGGTGGAGACATTGCAGAGGTTCTTATTCCATATGGACTTTGGAGTAGGCTTGCATAGCTGGAGGGTACCAGACAACAAAATAGACAAGCTAGTCCAGGACGGTTGCATTGCGGTCTCGCCCTCGACAAAATAGGGTAGGGTTCTATATAAATAGAAGAAAATATGAGCAATTCAAGTGACTCAGACTGTGATAGCTGAAAGCTACTCAAGACAGGAGCAGGGTTCCCCACGTGATTTCTCACACTTTTAGAAGAGTGTGGCAAAAAACTGTGGAAAATGCTTGGGTTTAAATTCGATCCTGATCATTGAAAAGAGGGTAAAAAATTCTGTCAAAAAATTATTACTCCAAAACTATGGAGAATTAAAATGTTCAGTTTAACATGGTTGCAATTTTATAAAAAAGAAAAAAAAAAAACTATGGAGGTCTGTCTCAATCCCACTCGGTTGGACCCCCAAGTTGTTGAGTACATAACTTTTAATCTTTATGTGGGTGCAGTTTCTAACTTATGCATTAGGTTCATCCCATCACTAGGATCTCCTCTTGCAAAAGTACTCTGCCAGAGAGCAATACATGTATTTTACTATTTATTAATGGCGATACATTATTTTCATCTGCGGCCCTCCTTATGAGTAATAGGCATGCCTTGTTCTTCAACTAAGTGATCATCACGGCGGGGGCCAACCTATTGGAAGGGTTTGATTTTAGATACACTTTACAGGTTGGAACTTTAAACACTGCATGTGTGTGTAATGTGTGTATATTAAAAATTTTCAATTAAATGATTAATGTTTAATGCATTTGCAATTATGCATATAGGTATAATCGAATTGTCAATTGATATTATTTTTTTGAGGTGGGCATCGAGCCGAGTCGAGTTGAGTCGAGGTGGGCCAAGCTCGGCTCGGCTTGTCCGTGATGCACTCGAGTTCGAGCTCGAGCTCAAGCTTGGCCTCGAGCTAAACATTAAAGCTTGGCTTGTTTGCTAAAGCTGTCGAGTCGAGTTCGAGTCGAGCTAGTGGTTCTCTATTTGAGTCGAGTTTACCTCGAGTCGAGCTCGAGCTTGTTGGGTGAGAGAATAATGGATTCTGTTCTTGATATTCCTCCATTGATGAAAAATTCAAAAATTTTAAGAGAATCAAAGCAAAATCCAATGAAAAAACCAAACAAAGCTTCGAATTGGATGAGGAAACTTGGTGGTGGCGGTCCGGGCGGGCGTGCGGCTGGCAGTGGGTGGAGAAAGAGAAGAAAGGGAAAGGGAAAAGGGGTGCATGCGGTCGGATAGAGACTCTAGGGTTTGTTTGTTTATTTTTGTTTATTATTTTTTAAAAGTTAAAACTTAATACTTATATTAATATAATATATATATTATATATAATATTTAATATTTAATATATTTATTAATCGAGCCGAGTCGAGCTCGAGTTCGAGCTTCAAGTCGAGTCGAGTCGAGTTGAAATGCCCTTTGGTCGAACTTGGCTTGAACTCAACTCGAGCTTCAAATAATTAGCTTGGCTCGGCTTGAATCGGTCATTCAAGCCGAGTCAATCCGAGCTGACTTGAGCCGAGTCGAGCGAGAGTCAATCCGAGCTGACTCGAGCCGAGTCGAGCGAGTTTTTCGAGCTAACTCGACTTGTGAACAGCTCTATTATTTTTCCCTTTTTTAAATACTTTCTTTCAAGTATTCATCATATAAATTGATCCATCTCCACTAAAATTGTCTACCATTTGCTTGATGGCAACTATCAATTTTTATTTTTATGCCCCAAAAGTTGTATTTTTTTTTTAGAAGGAAAATATGTTTGAACTTGGTTTCCCCAAGGAACTGATTTTTTTGCCTATTTTCTGAAAAAAATATGGAGTTTGAAACTCTAGTTTTGCTAACAAGGCTCATACCCGAGAGAAGTTGAAGCCTTCAATGTGTCTCTCTTCTCTTTCTCAAATGTAGAGGGAATGGTGAGGTAGAATATTGTTGAAGAAGAGATGAGGATGTACATAGAACTGGTCTGGTCGCAAAAACCATCATGCAATGGAAGTGTGAATAAAATGGACTTGACTCAGGTTTCTATGCAAAGATGAAAAGCTTCACCTCTGCCTGTCTTTGTTAATGAGCAAGTTAAATAACTTTACCAAAAGCAGGGTGAAATAAGGTTGTGTGGGAGCATAGGCAAAAGTAGAACATTTGAATTAAGCAACCTTGAGATATTGAACCGAGTAACTTTTTATTATTGTAGTTTTGTATGTATCAACATCAAACATGCGAAAAATAATAAACCTAGAACAAGAATTACTAGAAACAGCAAATTTTACTGCTATGCACGACTTAAATTCTGGAGAGCATTTTCATGTTATTTGGGTCTGTCTAACAAGTGACTTTGGTTGTATTGAATATCAACATGTGTATGTAGCACATATGAGTCCGGTGTTGCATGTTTACTGCTATAGCATGTTTAAATGCTTCTAAAGTTGTGCATATGCTTACCAAAATTCCATTTATAAGGTGTTTGTTGATTCCGACAATGGATATTTCTCCCAAGTAAATTAGTTAGATCATTAACATCTAATTAGAGAAGATAATGTTAGAAGTATTTTTCTTGGTGTGGGTGCATTGAAGGCTCGCTGGTGGGAATTTGGTGTGTGGAAAACCTAGGGCCTGTTTGGAACGTGGCATTAGGTTGGATTAGATGCTAGGTAAATTCCATGAAGGATTGGATTAATCCAGTATCATATTTTGGTGGATTTCAAAATCCACTACATCTGTTGGCTTTCTTTGTTTCATCCACTCTGTCCATCCATATGTGCCCTTTACACTGACAATCCAGTTGCAGATGTGTACTAGCGACTAACACCAGTTGTGAAATCTAATCCATTGATTCCAATTCCATGGTCCACCAAATGCAGGTTTGGCTTAATTTCGCGTATGCATCAAGTAACCTGTTGATGCATACAAGTGACCTGTTGTTGCATGGCATTAGGTTTGGCTTGGTTGTGAAATCTGGTCCAACTGATTACAATTCCATGTTCCACCAAATGTAGGCTTCAGTTGATGCAGTGTTTTTCCTAATGGAAGAATTAGATCCCAAACGTGGGATTGGATTGTCGAACTTAGGGGTGTCAATGGGCAGGGCCTGAAAATTCAGAATTTTGCATAGGGCGTGCCTGATGGTCTGTCCCAATACAGTTTAAAATCCTGGCTGAGACCTACCCCGGGCCCGGCCTGACAGCCCTAGTCAAAATGCCATGGTATTTCCATACATATCATGGTACAGTGAAGGTGTCAATTCCACTCGATGCAATTCCATACCATTCCTATGAAGGATAGGCTGTTCCGAGAAGATAGCTACTGTCAGCCTAATACTTGCACAGATATTGATTAAAAAAAGGGTTCTTGTGGATGAAATCGTCTCGTGAGTTCATGAAGCATCCTGCAGCATGTGTGAGATCTAGGACGCTCAAAAGGCTTGCCCAGTAGTGAATGAGCCGTTGCCCATTCCAGTGATCATGACCCCACCTGTTGGTAATCCAGCAAATATTAGGTGATCTTGACTATCTTTTGCTACTTGAATTTGAACTGAACGTGGATGTTTTGAGAAAAATGGATAGTGAAAATTCAATGGCTGTTATTAAACGGTTTAGATCTCCTGATTAGTGTGATTTTTTGGACTGTCGTCTGTGAACAATGAGCTCATTATTTGGACAGCCCATATTGGAGTTATGTATGCCAAGCGTAGTTTGAGGAGATATGAAGGTATGGACTTGCACTGCATTCTGTTGTGACTAATCATTCACCTTGCAGGGGGCAGAAATGCTTGATCATCCAGACCATCCAAATCATGGCACCGTTTTTCACAGATAGTGAGAGCCAACGTGAGAATTGGAAGATCCTGGTTATCCTGTTAGGGGCCATCAAATAGAGAGGTAAAAGGAGATTAGTTAAAGAGGGCCATATGCAACTGGAGAAATCAGATGTTGAGAATGTCTCGTTGGTAAAGCTTTCAGGCTAAATTCATCCCGCAATGTTCTTTTTCAGTTGTCCAATTAATGGCCTCTAATCTGACGGTCAGAGCATTATTTGATCAGTGCAGTTTCTAAACTAGCTAAACGGACACAAATTCACACTACATTGGTGATGATGAAAAGTATAGTTAAAAGGTGGGTCCCACATCTTGATAAACTAGGTTTCTCGTAGTCTACAGAATAAGTGGATTAAAAATAAAAATAAAAATAAAAATGGTCGGCCTGATTTTCCTCAACTGTCGCCAAGATTCTATTTGATGTCCATTTGATGAGTGGACCATCCTGGTTCTTGGCCAGGGCACCAACGCAGTTATCGTCTAAGTGAAGTAGGCTGCTTTATACATATGGGTGTGGGTTTCTAATATTTTAGCCCCATTGTTTTTAAACCATTCTATTTTTCTTTTGGATTTCAACTATAAATTTTTACTGGTTTGTCCTGGTTTTTGCCACATTGCTCATGCGCAGGTGGCCCACTCATAATGCATGCCTCAAGTATATTTTGACTACAGTAATCGAATTGCCTTAAAGAGCTTTGCTACAGCGGCATGAACGCACCAGGTTGATCTTGTATATACCAAACGTGCCATCATAGCTGTTTACACATGGGTAGATGAGATTGCCCAAAAGATGCCATGTGGCAACAGTGTACACCGTATAGTCAAGACAAACGTTGAAGGTAAGAAGCACCCATTGACTCGTACACATGTCAGACTCTTTAGTCCGCGTTTCAAGACGGGCCGAATGGGAGGCCAATGGGCTGGTGCCCCGAGTGGCACGCCCTGTGGCGCGTGCTTCCCACCTCGGCCGGGGCAACGACGTCTCTACAGGTGCAGCGTGCCCGGCCTTAAGCCGCCGCTCCAACCTGCAATGGTCTGCGCCCCGAGCCGAGCAGTAGAGTTTTGTTTGTGATCGTGCAATAGCACTTTACCGTGCGGGTTTGACTGCTCATACATGTGGAGGCTTATAAATATTCATTTATTCTCTCATTTGAAACATCAGTACAAAAGGAGCATAGGAGAGATCAAAAAGACATTCAAGAGTTTTCAGAGCCAAGATAGGAGGAAGAACTTTTTAACGAAGTAAGAGTCTAATGTGGAGAGCTTCTGATGCATGTTACAAGTTTGGAATAGTAAAAGGGGAGTTACATAATCATGAGATATTTTATAACGTGCTGAATGTGATAGACTACACTTATATGAAGAATAAAAGAGAACATGATATTGTAAGGCCACGTCCTCTCCTTCATGCCAAAATAATTATACACATCTTTTAGCTTTACAATGCCTATCCTATCTCTCCTCTCTTGTGAATATGTGTTCCAAGTAGTTTAATTTTAGCTTAGTTTTTGCTACTGTCCGACCCATCACCCACCACCCTATTAAGCTGGTTAGTTAGTATAACCTATGCTGTCAGATTCACCAAGTTGTTGAGTTCCTAGTAATTTCTCAATCACGGCATGCTAACCACACGCTGTGACCGTCTCATGGTGGTCTGATTTTTCTTGCGACTATCCAGGTCCGGAATACCATCAAGACCATAGCTATTCGCCAGCATCAAACAGCTGTTGATAATCTGTTTTGCTTATTTTACTTTTGCTAATTTATACTATATTTTACTTCTAAATTAATAAAATCAGCATCAAATCTGTTTTTTTTTTTTTTTTTTTTTTGTTTAAATAAAGATAAAATCTTGTTGTCTTTATTGTTTTTTTTGAGAAACAAAGCTATTATTATTGTTAAAAAAAAGTCTTTGTTATCGAGACAAAAAGATTAATCAGGACTTGACCCATCGTTTCGTAAAACGTTTGATCTTACAAATCTGATTTTGATCAATTTATTTCAACACCTAACACTTTACATATTCGCACATGCTTAATCAAAATTGGGCCATAATTACATATGTGGCCACTTGTCTGAATAATAGCACATTTGTAAAAGATCCACTCCATTCATCCTGGTGTTGATGCTGTGGATGCCCAGGCCTAAGAATCGAGTCGGTTCGCTAGTCAGGTACGCCACAATTTGTCGAATAAATGTAAGGCCGTGAGAAGCTCGGCCCCGTTTTCTAACATTTCCACGCATTTCTAATATTCACATCCAGCTTTTGGCAGAAAACATCTGCGCTGCTTCACTGCTGGGGGTGTTTGGCGCATGGTATTGGGAAAGATTTGGTGGGATGGGATTAAAAAAAAAAGTGTAATTACTATATGTCAGGGATTGTCTCCTGTTACCATGGATAAGGCTAATTTCATGCTATGTTTGTAATAGGGTGGGATTCACTATTTGGTTTGCCGTACATTGAATAGATATATCCACTATCAATTGAAACTATTGAGAATAACACGTGTTTTATGGGATGGGCCTAAAAATGAGGCAATTTCAAAACTTGGCCTAAAAGAAGTTTTCAATGATAGGTGTTCAGATCCCTGGTGGGTTCTACTTTAGCTTTAGATCTACCTGACTTTTTGGCCCATGCTCAAAAATGATCTCGAAAAATGGGTGGACGATATGGATATAGCCCACACATCATTGTGGGTCACACAACTTGCTAACATTGAGTGGAATGGGCACGGACCAAATGCAATATCATCTAATCTAATTAGAAGCTTTTCCATTCTTACCAAACATTGAGTGGAATTGGCACAAGGCCAAATGCAATTCCATCCCATCTAATTCCATCTAATACCATGCGCCAAATGCCCCCCATTGGATGGATTGGTTCTGGTATGCCTTCCACAGGGAGCGGATCAGATACCTCACTCAGGATGGTGTGGCCCTTGCTGTGAGGCCTACCAGGATGTATGCATTTGAGGGAGTCCCAAACTGAAGAAGATCCAAGGGCCCAACATGCGAAAAAAATGGTGATTACACGCCCTACCATTAAAAACTTTCTAGGGGCCACCGTTATATTTCGGTAATGTTTATTTTCCATCCAGCCTGTTTATAAGGTGACGAAAATCTGGAAGAAGAGAAAAACAAATATCAGCTTGTTCGAAAACTTTTGTGGCCCATTAATGGTCAATCATCACTGTTTCCTATGTTATGGTCCACCTGAGAATTAGATCTGCTTCATTTTGGAGCTCATGCCCTACAATGACCTGTAAAAATGGATGGACGGCGTGGATACAGAATGCATACATCAGGCCCAGGGTAAGGGCCGCTTCTAATCCACTCCCCTTCCACGTTGGCACACGTGGCCGCATGTTCATGAGGTGCCCTGTACTCGCCCCTGGGCTTTGCGGGCCTTATATATATATATATATATATATATATATATATATATATATATATATATATATTATTTTTGTTTTTCCTTCACACCCCCACTCATGCCGTAGTGGGATTTCCCGCGAGCTCAACTTAAACCCGGTGTTGAAAACTCTTGTGAGTCTACCACTGGGGCAAGAGTAATGACCCTTATTTGTAATTGAGGGAAAAGAAAAAGAACAAAAAAAACCTTATTTGATCATCCAACGGTTAGATTGGCGGATATTTTTGGGACGTTAAAAATGAAAAATATTCCGTTTCACAAACAAGCGTCCGTCAATCAGAGTCACAACGGCCCAAATCCAATAACCAGAATCATGACCTATCTCAATATAGTACCTTGGTATTTGGTAATAAATCGAATCCAGTATTAGCTGTCTTGGATGTGTTTGATGTGTGGCACCCACATGTAAATCAGTCCCCGACCATTCGTTGCACCTCATATTCAAAGTGAATTCCAAGAATCGCCCTATACAAAACTCAGGCGGGACACACCACAAGAGGCAATGCACAAATCACACCTAAAGTAGTGCCCCAAATGTTCCCCTTTGTGTGGCTTGCTTGAGTTATGGATTAGTAACTTTTGAGTTGAAGGTGTAACGGGATGAGTTTTATCTAATGAGCAGATTGGATTGCACTGACGCATCAAGGTAAGCCCCACGTGGCTTGAACCCCATAGTAATTACCATATTATTCTTATAAACCATCCCACTGATTTAACGAAGATTCGGCAGGGCTGAGTGAGTTGCTGGGCGTGAGTAATTTGATACACCGGCAGAGGATAATGCTTGATACACAGGTTCTAGAGATTGTACCTTTAGTTAACAATATTATTATTTAGGTAAATCAAGAAGATGCCATTGGATAATCAGATTTTGAAGTATTTAAAAAATCTTTATCCATATCTTTTTGTTTTTTCCGGAGTAAAATTAGGAGAAGTTACTTACATTTTGTCTCAAAATTAGATTGATCCACTTATTAAGTGGACCACACTTGTTCGCAAATAAATTAGATGTCTCAAAGATCCATAGTATGTATTAAATGTACATTGTGGTCTGAACATCACCAGCCAAGCTAGCTTGAAAAGCTCACTCGGCTTGGCTTGATATAGCTCAGCCTAACAACTTGAGGTGAGCCAAGCTTCATATGACTTGGCTTGTTTTGAAAATGAGTCGAGATTGGGCATAGTACAGCTTGACTCAAACTTGGCTCGACTTGAATATAAATTATATTATATTATAAAATATAAGTTGGTTGTACTTTTTAACTGTATATCAAGTGTTGGTGAGTGGGGCGCTTGAGTTGTGTGTGTGCATGCCAGAAGTTCAATCTTTACTTGTTAAGATGGTCTTCTATTGAGATTTTTTTAAAGGAATTTTCATAAATCCTAAATTTACCTAAGAATTTTATTTTAAGGATAGAAGTTAAGGATAGAAGTTACTAAAACATCTTATATTCTTTTTCTTTAAAATGAAATAAGTTAGAAAATCTTATGGTCCACATGGCATGTATATGGTAACCTGTTAAATATGTACACAACTATAAAAATCATACAAACCAAAAATCTTTCTAATCCAATCACTAGAGAGACTGCATGTGCATTTTAATGTTTTTAAGTGGTGTATATTATTTTTAAAGGTGTGACTCACTTCATGTTGACTAAATTTTTAATTCCTCTAAATATCATGGTATACTACATCTATTGGATGGATTGGATATCATAGTGGGCCCAAAATTTTTTACTTTGTAGGCATTATGATGACCCTTGACATTTTTGTTCACATAGTATGTAGAGCGGGTCGCGGACAATTTTATGGCCAAGATGGATCAGAAAAGGCACGGTTGACGACAGAAGTGAACCGGACCATCAGACTCTAGATCGGACGTATCTCATAATCTGGAATGAATTATCTAACGTAAAATATATGATTTTGGGGTAGAACGAGCTACTTTAGCCAACCAACCCTGCTATGCCGGGTTGCGCAACCCGGATTTGCGAGAAACCCTCTAATCGACGGTTGTTTTCCCGTTTTAATTTCTTTTTTACTATAAATAGTAAGTTTTAGTTTGCTTATAGCTCTTCATCTGTTGGGCTTTAGGAGTTGTGTCCAACATGAAAAGTGCTTAGGATAATTAGGAGAACGGTTTGGTGAAGCCAAATAGGACACTATTTTTGGCCGAAAACCTTGCGCACTCGTAGACGTCACGACCGTCTATAAATAGTAAGTTTACTATTTATAGTAAGTCGCGGATTCTAGGAGTTTTAGTTGTAGTTTGAGTCTGATTTCTTTCTTATTGCTTGGTTCCCTTATTTAAAGGGATGTGAACTCATTTTATTTCATTCAGCAATTAATTTCAAATTTTATTAGAGTTTATTCCTATTCTCTTGCTTTCTTTCCTCATGGATTCGAGAAGTCTTTGTGATGAGTCCAGAGAAGCTCCGTGGATTCCGAATAGTTATCCTTGAGGAAGACGGTGTTCGACCTCATCACGTTCATCCTTGTGTCACATAGGCATGTTTGGTAGAATCCTAATTTCTCCAATTTTTCAGGCTTGATTTATCCACACTGGTACGCATGACAGATAAATGGGCCCAATAGCTGTACCCACCTCAAAATTTAAGTCCCTTTAATAAAAAGGCCAGCTTTGTTTGACAGCTAATCAGCCCCACTGAGTGTGCCCTTGTTGATGATTTCAAGGGCATTTTTGTTATATGATTATGCATGATGGGCACACTGAATGAACGGTCTAGATTTTAAGTAATAGGTCTGCATATTGACACTACCAGTAGCGACGTCGCTATTGACAGTGCTCATTGAGCTCCAAAATAATGTGTTTTTTCATGTTGTCCATTCATTTTAGATAATTATTTTAGGGCATGGGCCCAAAAATGAGATGGATCCAAATCTCAAGTGGACTAAACCTTCAGAAAACAATGGTGATTGAACGGCTACCATTAAAAACTTCCCAAGGCTCAGTATAATGATTATTTGACATCTAAATTGTTGATTAGGTCATAGGGATTGTTGTACTCAATTCAATCAAATTGGAACACTCATGTGACTGAGGGTCTAGATTTGGTACACGCGTGTGAGTAGGATGCACAAGTGTGATAGAGTCTACTAGACCGAAGGGTTGATTGAATTGTTGGTGTCGCCTTCACCAAAATATACAAATTGAAGATTGGGATCAAAGATCCAGAGTCTTCTCAACCACCAATATTGCGCCCTGTTTAGGTAATTAGTGAAACGAAAGGAGGTTAATCCTTCCAAATGGGTTCTTTTTACCTTGTGATAATAGACGTGAGTCTCCGGATTTTAAGAACTTGTTCTTTCATTAACACTTTAAGCCCAAAATAATTATCAAATGAACAAAGATACACATTCAAATTGAATAAGAAAAAATGTTGTTGATTTCATTAATATTTTAAAATGATGTTCATTACAATCGACAAGTTACAAGGCAACCAAATAAATAAACAAAAGAATATGGATAAATACATGATATGCCTATCGGAACAGACAATCGAGGCGGGTCTGATCAACCAAATTGGAACTTAGATGATCATAGTCTACAACTTAAGTTTGCAAAAAGTCTATTTATACTCCTAAGGTACTGTAGCAGGAGCTGTTAGGCAATAGCGATAAAATATGCTAGGAGAACTAAAGGAAAGATAAATAAAAGATAAGTTGTTATGTTTAACGTTTGACTTCAAGCTCTTCTTCAATTGCTTGTTTTATAAATTGTCGAGGCAGTGAAGCCCTCCCCAAGGTTTTCCTGTTGTTTCTGGATCCTTGGAGCTTATATCTCTAGTTTTTTGGATAAGAAAATCTTATCAGCATATCCGTAAGCTCTTTACCAGGAAGGTCTCCAAAAAATACGACATTGTCGGGTCTCATATTTCCACTCCTATATGTAAATGCTATTCTATGGAATCTGAATTGATTAAGGGAGCATTTTGCCCTACAATCTATCACGGCCATTCGTTTGAGTGGCCTAATGTAGATCACTCAATTCTTGACCATAGGAGTGAGATTTGACACCTGATACCAATCTACCACCAGAGACGGGTCGTATTTAGTAAATAGAGATATCCTATTCTTTTGGTTTCAATGGGACCAGGGAAATCTCTGTCTCTTCCTATCTCCTTGATCAGTGGCTTGAATATGCTCCATACTAATCATTATCAGATGGATCATATCCCTCTTTGAGCCTTGCTTGCATTCTCTTTATTCCAATCGGGGCATGTCTCTGAACCCAATTGGACTAATGTGTTTGTTTCTCCTGATCTAGGCTGGGTTCGCCTGAACATCGGTCAAATCTTCAAATCTTTGGAATCTTCTCGAATGCTATAGTTTCTTAGAATATCTCTAGGAAGATCTCTCATTTTGGAGGGACTGTAAGTGATAACCTTACTAAGAATATCATGGGAAGATTTGTGATGAATCTATTCTCTCAATGGGTCTCTTATAGACGTGGTATGCACGTTGCCTCATTAATGGGCACGATAATCATAGCCACATGGTGTATGCTGATTTGCTCTCTAGAAGACATGCATAAGGGTTTGTATCTTTATTTTTATAGTAGAATGCATATCGTTGAAGGAAATGTGGACAACGATACTTGGTTGAGGGCATGTTTTGCACTAGTTGTAGTCTCCTGGTGTCGACACGTGGCGGCCTTTAATTGGTCCATGTCAGGGTGCCAAAAATAGGTGTAAACAATGCCTCTCGCGTCCCTTTGTATCGAGAGATGCGATGAGACTTATGATATTAAAATTTTTTTGATGCTTGTTCCAGTGTGTGACATGCACCAACATGGGGTTCATGCTTCCACTATCGCATGGTTTAACGAGACTTCTGATTTTGCGTGGCACGATTGCCAGCTTTTATTGTGGATGCAAATTTTGATGTTTCAATATGCTTATATATTGTTATGTTTTCATCACAAATGATATTCCATATCTTTATTTTCTCTCTTTTTAAGGCTTTTTGTATTATGAATTCTTCTTCCTAAGATACTAAACTTGTCAAGGGTGCACTATGTCAGTGGCTATGAAAATTCCGACTCCTGACCTGCTTGAACTTATTCTTTACTCCCTCGGGGACTTCATTCACCCAGATCATTTGGCTCCTTACTCTTCTGTTTTTATCACGGGCCTCATGCCCAATCATTCTTTTGCACCCAATATTAATCTTGACCCTCTCTCTCATTTCTTTCCCTTATACCTAGAAGAGTAACTCTTGCTTAAAAAATTGTTCGTTATCATGGAGATATGGCTGACTACTGGTTTGAAATTTCAATTCTGGCTTGACCCATCTCCTAATTGGATAAACTGGTTGGACAGAGTAGAAGGTACATTTGATCACCTTTGGCAGGAAATCAAGATCTTCGACTGTATTCAATTTTCTCACCTTTTGATCCTTATACAACTTCCTCTACTGGCCATGACTGTTTTTGGAGTCAGTTGACCAACACTTTTCATTTCCCATGTGGGTTTATGAGCTCTATTATTCTTGATGTTTGTGCCCTTATTAGATTACTTGCTGAGGGTGAATACGTTGAACTCTCTAGCTCTTGATCTTTTAGTGAGTTTAAGAACCAGATCATTGGCAGGTCCCCTTAATGATGCATATATTCAAGGCGAAATGGTTACGACCTTGGTTACCCATCAAGAGCATTGTTCTTTTCTCTTATAATGACTCCTCCATTTCATTTTCTGTATGATGGATGGGTAGATGACAAATTAGTATAATGCTTTTGTTGAAGCATTAGCTTATGGCCACGTCTTCCTTTCTACAACGATGAATACTCCCTTGGCTCGTTGTCCTACCAACGCTTATCGGAGGTTAGAATATTTACGCATTATTGAGCATACTTTTCATGACTATTTGGAGTTATTCCTTATTGAGTTGAGAACATTTCCTGACGTAAATTTTTTCCCATTCCTTGAGATGTCTCATGGGTCCACTTGGTTTTGTAGTACACGACATGGTCCTGTTGAGAATGAAGGCATTCAACTGAAGTTGTGTGGATTGTCTACCATAACACATGTGGAAGCTTAAAATTATGGCTAAGTCCTAGAGGGGGAGGGGGTGAATAGAACTAATTTAAAATTCTTTTCCTAATTAACTAAACATAGACTATAAAATGTCTAAGAATTAACAATTAGTGCATAAAGTTATTGAGCTTATGTGTGCTTATAAGTTAAATTCCTAGCGTACAATCCAATTCAAGCATTCATATAATTTAACTAATCAAACACATGAGCATAAATAAAATTGTGGTGAAAAGACAATCATAAACACAAATATATATAGTGGTTCAACTACTTGCTTACTTCACTCCCGGTGGACGTATTCTTCTTGAGTGTAATAGAATTTTACTATCAAAAGTTTTCAATTAGGTTCATCTCTAACCTTTATAATTTTTCCTAGGTTAACCATTAACCTACACATACACTCTTATGTCAGAGGAACACATTTTTACCCATGTCAGTGGTTTTCACAGAGATTTAGTTGAATTTTTTATCGGCTAACCAACAATCATGAGTGGTCATAATCCAAGGCCCTACGTACATTATTGTTGAAGGCTCTTTATGGAGACTAACACATACGCACCAATGTGCGGTGAATGCGGTCTTAATCCAAGGCCCTACATACACTTTTGCCGGAGGCTCCCCATGGAGACTAACATTTACACACTCGTGTCCGGTGAATTCGGCCCTATACAAGAGCATAGGTCTTATACAAGAACTTATTCATATTTGGATCATAAACTTTACACTCAATCCTATACAAAGGAGTATGAATGAACTCTACAATTAAAAATCTTACTTATTAAATTTAGCCCCTTTGTAACACCTTGCTTGAGATGCTTGATTGATGCTCTCCCGTGCTTCAATCAAAATATCAATTGCTTCCCTAATACCTCATACAATCAACTGCCTTCCATATGTTGCCTCGATGAGGTGACAAAGGTGATGGGAGGATGGTAAAATTTTCTACAAGTAATGATTTTAGTTGATTCTCAGTAGAGATTCACCTAGATGGGTTTTCTAGATGATTTAAATAAGAATATACCCATTAACTTAGTATTTAATTTATAGAAAATGGTAGAGATCAAGTTCATATTCATCATTGAAATTGGAATCTTCATTAGAGTGATAGAGCTCAAGAAGATGAATTAGATCTTATTGGTTTAAAGGTTAAGGATGATAGATATGAGTGAGGAATCACCTAAGTTCTAACGGCACAAAAATTCAATCATAATACCTAGGAACTGAGTGCCCTATATAAAGGAATCAAGTTCCAATGGTAAAAAATCGGATAGAAAAATGGCTTTATTGATTGATCCAGCAATGCATTTGATTGATCGAACTCTCCATTTGATAGGATTGAAGATCCTTCGATGGGATCGAGAAACTTTAGAAAATAGATAGATAGTTACTGGATGTGTTTAGCTACCTTCAATCGATTGAGCCTTGAGCTTTGATCGATCGAGACCCATTGACATTTTGTTGATGGGATTAAAGATCCTTTGAAAACTGTTATTTTGAACTCTGTATTTTACGGCTACCTTGCACATCTTGAAAGCCTAACTTATTATGTTTATTAAGTGTCTAAGACTTGGTTTAGATGAGTTAAATATTTACCTATAAAATGATTCATGTAGAGATCGATCGTTTTGATTTTAAGGCGGTGTAGGACTAGGTTTATTAAGGGCCTATTTTATTTTTCAACGCTTGTGTAAAAACCTTGTAAATGGGTAATTATTACCATTTCCCCCTGTTTGAAAATCCATCAAAATTTCTGCATTGGAAACTGATTCAAAAGACCTAGTTTAAATTTGTGGACACTAAGGTGATGTATATTATATATTCATTCCATCCATTTGTTTTACCACAATATTTGAAAGCATAAGTCGAAAAATGAGGCAGAGCCAACACTCAAGTGGCCCACACCAAAAAGGAATAGTGGCCCCAAGAGGTTTTTAATGGTAATTGTTCGATTTCCTTTTTCCCATGGCATGGTCTACTTAAGCTTTGGATATGCCTCATTTTTTAGCTCATGCTATGAATTCGGCTGGCATAATGTATGAACGGTGTAGATAAAAAACATGCATCACGGTGGGACCCATAAATATTTTGTAGCATTCTCAATTTTTGCATATAAACAACAGTTTGTCAAAAGCATAGGGAAGAGTGATGTAAATACCAAATGAAATAATTATTACCCATTTACAGGGTATTTACCAATTAATTGAAAAATCAAACAAGCTTAAAGGCACCTCATGCTTTACATATTGTCTTCGGCCGTGATGCTTTAAGTCTTTGAGTCTTCAGTTTTTAATGTTTTCATATGGAGGCTTAATGGACTCAAGACACGTTAACTCATGTCATTGACAAAATTAAGGCATTAACAATATCTCCATTTGTCAATTATATGATAAAAAATTAACAAATTAGCTCTTATTATGGTTCATACCAATGACAAATTAAAACAACTAAAAATATTACATGTCAAATTATAAATATTTATAACTCGAATACAACAAGACATGTAACATTGCATTTCTCCTCCTCAAATGCTCCCATATCCATCAATACCTTGCAACAACAAACAGAACTTGTAAAATATAATTGAACTTTTTTTTTTTTTTTTTACTTAATTTGTCTCAAGATTTCTGTGAATATTTGACAAATAGTTAATTCTATGAATATACCAATGAAAGCAGAATATGAAAATCTCTTTAAATAAAAAATATTCCCATATGTGCATACTAACCAATGAATATGGTGCATATAACATTAAAATATGGAGCATGCATAATATGATCATTTAAAAGATATACCTATCAAACAATAAATGACCAATGAGAGCCTACCAATAAGTATGTGATACCAAAATAATGCAACTTCAAGGATAAATTATCAAGATGGAAATGGGGCTATAATAATTGAATTTACCTATTAAGCATAAAAAGTGAAGCTAAATTCTTTTGATTTACCTAAATGCTCATTAATGAGAATATACTCATATGATTTTTCTATACGCTCACTTAATAAAGCTAAATCATCTGATTTACCTATCAAGTCTATATTGACCTTTTAATGTTATCTATCTAAGGTATTATGGTCTCTTAAGTCTTTAGGGAGGGAAACCGTGGTGGAGGCCATTAGAACACATATATGTCTAAGGTCTTCATCACTAGGTGAGTCTCATGAATCGGATTCAGACTCTGTATCATCTCATGTTGCTGTCATAATCTTGCATTTGTAACTTACTTCTCTAGTGCATTCTGAGGTAACATGGCCATAACCCTCATAGTTGTGACATTCGATATATCTAGTTTTTTTGAAGGGTTTACTTATATGCTTCTTAGCTGTTCTGCCCTTTTTGTCACAACCTTTTCCTCTATCAGTTTAAGAAATTTTTTATTTTATTTTTAGTAATTTCCTCTTCCTCATCTTCCTCCACATTGTCATCTTCTTACTTAATTTTTATATGTGAGTGCCTATGTAAAGTTTTCAAGACAATGAGTTTCTTTTTATTAAAGGGAGTCTAAAAGTATAGTTCACATATTTGTAAGGAACTTATAAGTTTATCTACTTTTATCTCATTTATGTTTATATACTCTTCTATTAAGTTTATCTTGTTAGTAAACCTATTTGGAAGATATTTAAGAAATTTTCTACATAATTGGTCTTTCGTGAACTTTTCTACTAAATCTTATATTGAGTTATAAATGTCATTTAATTTGCTATAGAACTCCATGAAAGTTTTAGAATATTTCATTTTTATGTTTTTAAATTGTGCCATTAAGAGCAGAAGCTTTGAGCGCTTTATTATACTAGTTTCCTTTTGGATAGTTTCTAACATGTTCTACACTTCTTTACCCGTTTCACATGTTTTAATGATTATTGACTTGAGAAGTATAGGACCTACGATTGTGCTGATCCAAATGAAAACCGATACATGGGTCAATCGATTCAGTGCTCGATTAGCTAGAGAAATGAGGTGAAAGGTTTTGATGAAAATGAGAAAATAGAAAAAATATAATAGTATCGATTATGAAAATTATCGAACTAAAGATAAGTCCTGCGATTACAATTTTGGAAGAAGGGTGTAATAGGCTAGCCAGAGAAGGCGGATAGATTTTTCTTATAAGCATGAAAAATGTGAATAGAACTACAATTCAGAAGAGCTTAAACCATATGATGTTGGTAAAGATAGATCCTCTGGTCACTTCTTTAGGAGAGAGTATGACAATGGAAATGAAGGCTGAGACCATGGTAAGGTCGAGCTGTTGGGAAAAGAAGTCGAGTTTCAATGATGAGTACAAAATTTCTGAAGAGAAGTATGATTGTGGTGATTGCAAGCTATATGATAAGAGATACGGGTCTCAGGATTGTGATTCTAGTGAATACTATTCTGGTGTAAGCAAATCTCAACATGGTGATCATTCTAATAGGAGGGTACACACTGGTAAGCGTAAAAGGGAGAGATTCTCCTTTTGGGAGTAGACAATTCCAAGAGAGTCGAAAAAGGAACTATGAAAATAGTAGTTCCCATGATCGCGAACATAACAATGATATATATGAGCCAAGAGAAGCGGAAGCTGGTGATGTAAGTTTTTCTTTTGAACAATTGTATAGTGGCTGAAAGAAAAAGAGAGAGTTAAAATCTAATCAGAAAGGAGTCGTGAAGGCTTTCTATGCGATGCAAGTGCCCAAGCTTGGTGCCAAACAACTTCCGAAGATTTTAGTGGTGAGATCATGAATCATGAGGAGTCCCGCAACAGGCATGTTGTGTTGGCGGTGATGGTATAAGGAAAAGACACAAGGACAATTAAAAGTATGGAAAGAATGTGGTTGGTGAAATGGGTGATTTTGATGTTGATACTTACAAGTCAAAGTCAAAGGCATCTAAGAAACGATCGAGAAGCAAATCACCTATTTGACATCGTGGTAAGTTGAGAAGAAGAGGGTGGAGTCATGATAGAAGCTAGTAATTTGTAAGTATTTGATTGATGATGTTTTGCATGTGAAAGATTATTATGCATTGATTAATCCAAGTCTTCAATTTAATAATGAGATGTAAATTTTATTTATTTTTACTTAAAATTATTTGATATTTGTCATTTTTGCTCTCCCATTTCTTCTGTAAATCCATGCATTTTAAAATGGTTAGTGGAAATCCAGTTTTGTATTTTCTTTTATACTAAACTATGATCAGTTTCCCTAGCCCCAGGTGATGAGGTTGAAGTAATCATGAATGTGACTAGGATGGTTGAGACATGTTGAGTGTCAAGTTGGGCTCAACTTTGACTTTAAGAGGACCCAACCCGTGACCAACTCGAAGTCCTCTACACCCATCCCAACTCAGCCTCATCCAAACCGACTCAAATATTCCCATAAAGGGAGCATTTGGATCGTAAGTTACTTAAGATAAGCTATACTCATGCCTCAAGTAGCTTTTCTTAGTTTCTATTTGCTAAGCACATAAGTATGCTTGGTAAACAACATACTTATCTGCTTCTCCACTCTTTCATCTCTCTTGATGCCTCACTTCAACAACTTACGAAAAGTAGAAAAGCTAAAAAAATTAACTAAAGTGATTAAGAACTTTTAAGTAAAAAAGTTACTTATAACTAACCATAAACTGAATTTATTTATCTGAAATAAGTCACTTATCTACACGTATTTTCTTAACATGTACCCAACCCAATTTCAAAATAAGTTAACATTGTTCAATCATCCCATGATCTTGACAACCCAACCCATCTTGACTTGGATCAGTCACGTTTGGGTTAACTCCAACAAATGTTATAACCTTAATAGTTATGACCAAAGTTGGTATGTATCATTGGATGTATGCTGGTGGTCTCCAATAATCTTGTCACACCCGACTTGACTTATAACAATTCAAAATTTTGTGCGCGCGTTTACCTGTACATAAGAAGGTATGGTTACACTTGTTCAATTATACACTTATAGACCCGTTAGTTTTGACCGTCTATCTGCAATTTAGTTTACATATAAATCATAGCGAGAACTTTTCATCCATATATTAAGCTAGTTGATAGTTGATTAATAGGATGAACCCTTGAATACCATAGTATTCTCACCTGTTCATCAAACCAATCATTAAATTAACCATTTACTGCTAAATGAAAATATGTGACTGTCCACTTTGAATTTAGACCACCTGATCATAGTAAACCAACTACCTGATCTCCATATCCGCTTGTAGACATATTAAATTAAAATTCTGATATGTTCATCTTATTTGTTATTGATGTGGTATGTAACATTTTTTAATTTAATTTCTTTCTGCATTTAATCTATTTTTGTTTGATCTATGCAATCATACGTTCGTCACATTAATCTGTCGGTAGATACGATGTAAAGATGAAGAAAAACTAAGATTCCATGCGAAGTTTATTGTCGAAAAGATTGATTTGTGTGCATCTAATTGTGTCACGTTAGGTCTTTATAGATCATAGATCCCAAAGGCTAAAATATACAAGGGCCCTAACTTCCAGATCGATTTGACCATTGAATGGGCCATAATAGTCAGATATAATTATACACATTAATTTATATATTTGATTCTAAGATGGATGATACATATCAAATCTGATCCCTACCATTCATATACATTTTGAGATAAATCCATCTTAACATCCAAAACTGTGGATGAATCCGATCGTCTAGTGGGCCACAATGATTGTAAGAAGGGTTATTATTAATATAATTTTCAGGAAAATGTATATCTTAGACAGTCTAAATTTGGATAATTTATTGGCTTTTCTTTAAATTAATTAAGTGGAAGCCAATGAACGATTTGAATATGATACAAAGACGTAAATAACCATTGAATCTAAAAATAAATGAGAAACTCTTACAATATTAAATTAATCTTCAATCAAGAACTTATTAAGAATATAAAAATCATTCAGAGTTTGTTGAATAATGGTTAGCCACCTAAGGTGGTTAATCAAAGGTGGGCCCTATTATATGATGAAATTTGATCAAATAATAATATGGTATATACAATCATTAGGATTTTTGAATTCAAATCAATTTAATCATCTTGTGGATTCTTCACTGCTAGACTCAGGTAAGTAATACTAACATGTCTCATGTTCATAGAAATTAAAATAGAATTGGTTATATGGATGATTGATTGATGTGTTGTGTTGATTGATGTATTGTTTTGTTGATTTAATTGATGGTAATATATAAAATTATGTTACATACTAATTTATAATCTTATATTTAATTACTGAAAACATGATGAAATCATATATGTATATTCCTAATAAGATAAGAATTTATGAATAATTATGAAATGATGAAATCATACATCATCCATCACATAAGTACTTTGCATTATCGATCTTGGGGACCTCCGTAGAAGAACGTTGATCCTGATAGAATCGTTATCAAATATGAGCCATGCCTATGCCCACCAAAAGGTGGATGATAGGTAGACGTGGGTTGACGATTATCTAACCTAAGCAAATGAACGATCACCTCATCCGATGCATTTATACATCATGTGCATTTATGTCATTTCATATTTTATATATTGTACTATTTTAATTTGTATGTTCATGAACTATACTAAGTTATTTCACTGAGTCTGGATAGTTTATCATTTTATTCATAGAAAAATCGTACATATGAAGATACAATTAATGAAGTTGCGCAAGAATTAGAGCATGCAATGGAACCTAAACATGATTCATAAGAAATGTGGCCGTATTTGTCCGAAGATGAATTGACAGTGTTAGAACATTTTAAACATTTGATTTTATTTAAGATGGTTGATTTTAGCATCTCTCATGATAGTGATAATTATTTGATTTGGTTCCATTTAATTTACACGTTTTAAGATCGAAATGAGCATATTTTTACTTGGTCGCTAAAAGTAATGAATAATGTTTATGATTAACATTATGTAAGTAAGTATGGAGATATATATATGTGTATGGTTGATATTGCTAAGAACTATGTATGTGTGAATGAAAATTGATGGACTTGGGTTGAACTTAGGGCCTGTTTGTTTCGGCGGGAAGAGAGAAATCACTCCGAAATGGGTAATTATTACCATTTGCGTTTGACTAAGAGAATGATGGCGTGCGATGTAAATAGCGATTTCACGTTTCAAAGATCGGGGATTCGCTGGGAAATCTCAGCGATCCGGGCGAGATTTCTTTCGAGTCTCGAGGATAGGATGGAAGGGAAGGTGGTCCGTTAGAGCATGTAATCTCGTTCATCTCCATCTATATATCAGTGTGCCCCACCCAAACAGCGAAACATCTCTCACAACGCTCCCTCGTAGGTATGTCTTCCTACAAACCTCATCTCTCATAAACCTCATTTGCAATCTTGCCTGACATATCGTCTTCCTCTTGACACCTGAATTTTGAATATTTCAGTTGCCGTGTTTGGGCAGGAACAAGGCCGGTTGCAACACTGTGTGGTTAGGATTGAGAGAGAGAGAGAGAATGAGAGAGACTTTGATAGCAGAATCTTATAGAACAGAGTAGAGTTGAGGAGAAAATCTTACGAAAATTCCTTTCCTCTTTGAGAAATCTAAGCTTCAAAAACATCAGGTTAGTTTTTTTAAGTTTTTTTATATTTCCATTTTTTAATTTGTTTTCTCCTCTATGGTAGGTGGGAGAGTCCGGTAGAAATGATGCTCTTTTTTAGCTAATGCTTTGCTTCTCTCTCTCTCTCTCTCTCTCTCTCTCTCCATTTTTATTCATTTTGGTTTTTTTTTTGCTGTGAATTTTTAAATAAGATTTTTGATGGGCTGTGTTATGGAAATTGGTGCTTTAGTCTGGTAGTTTTGTTTCTCAGTTTCTGTTAGTCTTATTTATTTATTTAATTTATTTTTTGCATTCATAATTTTTTCGGGGGAATTTGGAACTTATGCTTCAGCTGAGGTTGTAAATTTTTCTTATAATGTGGCTACCCCTGTGATGAAAAGCTGCAAATATCTTTGTTGAGCATTGAGTAGTCCATCCAAAATTTTGAACAGGTTGACTGAGAATCTGAAACACACTAAGATCCATAACAGTCTGAACAAAATGATTCCTAACTGATTGTATATGCCTCAACCCTTTCTATTTCCAAACAACAGTTGCTCGAAGAAGCTTTGCTTCCCTAGTTGCACAAAGAGTGAGAACTACAAAAGTAGATGTGGGGGTGGAGCTATGAAGTAGGGAATGAGGACACCTAGGAAGAGGGAGAGTGAGTTTGTAGCAGTTGGGGTTATGATTTAGGTAGAAGATCCACACTCCTAAATCACATTCTATTCCTATGGACAAGCATAATGTCCTTACAATTTTAAGACTGAGTTCAGTAATGGAGCAGATCATCAGTCAATGGTGATTCCAGTTTGTTTTGGCCTATTGGAGAAAATCCATGCATTGTATCAGGTTCCTATCGTGACCCAGTTATTTGCTAATTTAGTGGATGATAGCTTTTGCAATCAGTGAAAAGCTACTGCAGTTCACTTTAGAGGAATGATATAGGGGGACTTATCCTTTTTTGATTTGATGATGGATTAGATTTGAACTTCGATTACCATAGATTTTTTTATCATTGGATGGCCCATCCAAGGAGCAATTCCATGATTAAATGGTCATCCAAGGAACATCGTCTATGGAATTTTGTACCAATGAAATGTAGGATTAATTAACATTTTGTCATCCTTATAGAAATGCACTTTTGCAACCAGGGTAAAGACTATCCCAAGAACATAGAATAAGCCTTCAGACTCGAGAACTTATAGGATACTGCAGATCGGTGGGGGGTTTAGTTATTTATTGTATGTTTGTTTGTTTGGTCTGCCAATTGTATGAATATCATACATGCTGATTAAACTGCATGCTTTATTATGCTTATTTCTTGTTTCTATCAAAATAAGGCTATGAAATTGGATTGTCATCTGAATTCAATATATAAGATTGAAGTTATACCATATTTAGAAAATGGATAGCAACCCCGATATGGTAACTTATTTTACGGTTGTAAGGTCTAAAAGGAGGATAAGAGTAAGATCTAAGGGCCTGTTTGTTTTTTCAAAGAAATGGTAAATACATGGTAAACGGTAAATCCCCCTATTTCACGTGTTTGAAAATTCATAGGAATTCGTGTCTTTGAAATTGATTCAAAAGATGTAACTTTAATTTTTGAACTGCAAGATAATGCATATGATATATCCATTCCGTCCATCTGTTTTACTACAATAAGTGTTGGATCTACTTCATTTTTTGTCTCATGCTCCAAAATATTGTAATAAAATAAATGAATAGAATGGATATATCATATGCATTATCTTGCAGTTCAAAAATTAAAATTATCCCTTTTGAATCCATTTCATAGTAACAAATTCCCATGAATTTTCAAACAGGGTGAAATCGTAGTAATTACTAATTACCATGTATTTCCCATTGTTTTGAAAAAACAAACAGGCCCTAAACAAACTAGGATTAGGCCAATGAGAAGTGATATCTTTCAATGATTGAAGATAGTTTAGGTTAAAATAATAATAAAAAAATCCTACATATTTCCTTAAGTAGCTTGGATGAAGCTATGATGATGATTTAAATTTTGCTAAATTAAGAAAATTTGGAGATGGGAATTCATTGCCATATGAGATTACAAGTCAAAGGAGGGAAGACAGTCTGTCCTTTGGCGAAACACAAGCCAATGAGGTACCCTTTCCCAAAAATGGATGTAGGGAAATATTTCAGGTGGGTGTTCCCAAAATTTGGGATTACCACAACTTGTCATGTTCTGATTGCTTCTGATTGCTTTTTCTTTTTCTTTTTCTGAATATGCTCCAATTCTTCAAATTAAATTGACTCAAATTAAATTGACTAAATTTTTGGAATGCGCTGTTGTTAAGTTAGTCCCAAAATTAGTTTGTTTAAGCAATCCAGTCGGAGTATAATATGCATTCATTTACAAGTAATTTCTAATTGCTTGAGTGTCATCTTGGTGGAAAATAGAATCAGTGTAAATTATCTGATTGTAAGATTTTGATTGTCCATTACATTGCTGAACATTAACATGACAACACCCACTGTCATGGTTAGTATTATCCAAATAAACTGTTACATGAGAACTAAACTTTTAAAACATCCACAAAATTTGTCGTGTCTAGTCCTAATCAAAGTCACATGCATCCTATATAGAGAGGGGTGAATCACTATGGCTGAGAGTGACTCGACGAACGAAGAGTTAGAATTCTTCGTAGTTATATTGGCTGCGGGATTTGCTGCAATCGCTGCTGGGAAGTATTGTCGCACGTACCTCTTTCAAAACCCTCCTAGGTCTACAGATTATGACCGTGCCCGTATTATCAATGAGATTATTAGGGCAAGAGAGACTGATTGTGTTTTTCAACTACGGATGAAAAAGATCACGTTCTTCAATCTTTGCTCAATCTTGCGAGATAAGAGATTGTTGGCGGATGCAAGGCACGTAAGTATGGAAGAACAACTTATCATGTTTCTTCATACATTAAGCCATAATGTCCGGAACCGAGTGATTGGACATCATTTTATAAGGTCAGGCGAAACTGTAAGTCGATATTTTAATCGAATCTTGGATGTAGTTGTCTCTTTATATGCAGACTTTGTTACACTACCTACACTCAATACTGCATCTGAGATTTCATCAAACCCACATTGGACAGAGTACTTTCAGGTATGATAATACATATACTCATCACAATTGATTATGATCTGTTGGGATTAAATTACATATGCCAATATCACATAATGATTGACAAGTTTAACTTATGATTGTATCGGAGCAATTGATGAGACATACATCCCAGCTTTCGTAGTATCTGCGGATAGTGCTGTCTATTGAAACAAGAAATGATACATATCACAAAATATCCTGAGTACTTGCAAGTTCGACATGAAGTTCGTGTACGTGTTAGCAGGATGAGAAGGTTCTACATCAGATGCACGTGTTTTGCAAAGTGCCTTCACTCACTCAAGCGATCCTTTAATAATACTCCATGGTAAACCTATGAACATCAAGTACTCTGATGGCTTTATAACATCAAACGAATAAGAATTGTTATTGATTAGAAATTATTTTGAAAATGTAGGTAAATACTACATAGTTTATACAGGATATGTGCACTTACCCGGTTTCATGGCCCCATATCGCGGTGTACATTACCATCTCAATGAGTATCGTACCGGTCGGAAACCATCCAATGCTCGGGAGTTATTCAATTATCGTCATGCACAACTGAGGAATGTAATAGAAAAATGTTTTAGAGTTTTGAAAGCCAAGTTCCCAATTTTGAAGATTGCTCCACAATATCTGTTGAGGGTCAAATACTGCATATTAGACCCCATTTATTACCTGAATTTACGTACATAATGCCGTTTAATGGCCCGTTTTGCCGTGTTTGTGATACAGGGTGTAGTTGAAAGCATGAAATGCAAAAAGTTGCTAAAAGTATGAATTTAACACTCTGTTGACGCCACAGGCAAGGGACACACTCCAGGGGACCAAGATTGACAAATATACACGGTCAGAAATCTGAGAAAAGTTAGAAATTGAAGCTCAAGTGGCCTGAAGGACGTCCAGAATGTAAGATCACGAGGTTCCCACCATCCGTTCGGCTCAAAACTTCATACGTCGCCTGAGGACCATAAATTAACCGTACATATAAAATTTCAGCCATTGAAGATCTCGGGAAGTGCCCCAACTGACATATCAGCCCGTAAAATCATGATTTGGGGCCCACATGCTATCTGGATATGCTTCAAAATTTGTCTCTACGGTTTAAATACGATTGGAAACAGGATGGACGGCACGGATTTCTCGTGAACATCACAGTGGACCCCACATGAGGGTGTGCGTGCATTCACTGCACGCACACGCGAGCCGCACCGGACCAACCAACGGGTCAGCGCAAGCGCTGACCCGTCTCTCTCTCCCTCTCTGCGTAAGGTGCAGCGGACGCACGGCCGCTGGCCGTTTTTGCGATCATCTGTGGGCCCCACACGTGCTCCATAAGCTCGATCTGAACCGTCCACCGTGTAGACAGCCGCGAGAACTACAAAACCATGTTATCACTTTTCACCCATGCGTGCACACGTGTGAGATACAGAGGCCACAAAAGGGCTGCTCGGTAACGTTTAAAACTGATTCTTCTGTGATTTCTTCTCTGGGCCACGTCAATGGACGTTCAAAACCACCCATTCTTGACTGAAATTTCGTTCTGAATCCAATGGACGGGGTGAATTTTCCAGAAAATGCTTCTGTGGGGCCCACCGACCATAACAGCGAAATGGTGCGAAAGGTTTCGCACATCCGCGAAAATTGACTTTTTCGGACAGTTTTGGCCCACCATCTTTGATCATATGGCAGATCTGAACCGTCTATCATGTAGAGGACCCAAGAAAGTACTAAGAGACGGTGTTTCTTTGGAATTTGAGCGAGGAAAGTGGCGTGTTTCATGGTACCGAACTTGGCTGCGAAAATTACACTTCGTGTCCTGCTACAACTCTGTCACTGACTCCAGCCTTTCAGCAGCTATAAAAAGAGGTTTTTGGACGTGGGGAGCATTCATTCAGGGTCTTGGGAGGAAGAACAGAGGGCTCGAGCTTGGGTTTCAACGTGGGCAGAGGAGAGAGAGAGGAGCTTGGTTTTTTCTTTCCCTTTTCTTTTCCTTTTCTTTTTCTCTTTATTTATTTGGATTGAGCCCATTCATGGCAGGCTAAATCCTCCTAGCTAGGGTTAGGAGGTGAAGCTTGTAGTGAGATGAGAGATTATATGCTTTTAATTTAATTTTAATTTTTGAATTGAAGTTGGTTTTAGTTTGATTTTAATGGAAATATTTTTGGTTTTTAATGGTCTGTTGTGACTGAAATTACAATGGGTCTGCAATGCTTTGAATATTTTCTTATCCCTTTTATGTTTATGACGTTAGGACGTCCCGTTGTTCACCATAGTCTCCTGGGCATGGTTGGATGACGGTACCCTTCTTAACCTTCATACATATGATTGGTTGGTAATTAGTTTAATTCTGTTGTTTGCCATAGTCTGTGGGCATGGTTTGGTGATGGAATCCATTCTAATTTATCTTCCTTTCATCTCTTTGAAAACTATATCAACGGCAGTTCAGTAATTTCCATGATTTTTGATGCAAGCATAAGTTCTCCCTGATCTCTACAAGTGGATCCTCTGAATCCCTAGTTTCTCTTCCTCTGATTTATCTTAAGTTTAGAAAATTATTCCATCATTATTCCTCAATTTATACTTGATTTAGAATTCATCTTTTTTTAGTTCAATGTCTATTTAATTTTAGATAACGTACAAGTTTCAGTCCCTTGGGATTCGACCTCGGTCTTACCGAGTTATTACTACATCACAACCCTGCACTTGGGGAGTGAACAAGTTTTTGGCGCCGTTGCCGGGGACTGTCGACTACGTTTTTCTGAAATTAATTAGTTTTAGGATTAGTTTAAGGTTAAGATTTTTACTAACTTTAGTTTTAGGTTTAGATTTTCCTAATTTTTTTTAGAACTAACTTGTTTTGTCTTATTTTGTAGGATCTTAATATAAGAATCTCTAGTATGGTAACATCTTTCTAACTTCTCCCCCTCTTACTCTCCACTTTGCTGTAGGACCTTCTCTTCTATTTTTCATAGGATTAAATTCAAGTTAAGGGTTTTATCATGTATATGCACGAGTGACAACGTCAGTATGCTGAGAAGAATAACTTATTTTGGGATGATGATGATATAAATCAACCTATGTCTCAAAACTTTTCTGAAACTATCATTGAAAACCGATCAAAATATAAAAATTCACCGGTTAAGAAGTCTTTACGTGATTATATACAGGAGAACAATTACACTCCACGGATTAACAAAACAGTACGTGAGTGTTGGGGTTATCATAACTATGGTTGTGAAAATTATTATCATCCATCCGATAAAACAATACGTGATTGTATCATGAGTGATAATAAGTATTACCAACCAGCAGATTCTCCCACTTATGATCAGTATGACTATAACCAGTGAAAACATCAAAATTGGGAAAATGAACCAACTACATGTTATAATGATTATTCTCTTGGATCCCCTACCTTTGAGATCCATCCAGAAACGATCCAAGAGGATTCATATCAGCGTAATCTTTCGGCCTGTCTTGTGGAAATGAGAAAAGTAATGGAAACAATGAAAGGACTCGATGCGCGTCTTGATAGGATAGAGGAGGCTCGGTCATCCTAGCCACGACCTAATCTAGAAATACAATGCAAAGAAAGTGATCCGCAGTCATTTTTAAAAGAATCTGGAATTTGGAATGAGGAGTTGGATTCCGTTAATGAGCATGTGGTTCAATTTCCCGATGAGTCAATCTCAATGACTATTCGAAAGAATGGTGAAGATACATGGGTGTCTTTTAAATACATTGATGATGACACACCTTCCTTACATGACACACAAGATTTCAATGATGAGGAAGAGGTTAGTTTATGCGAACCTCAACCCATGCTAGGTGTAGAATGTGAGGAAAGTGATCTCATCCCAAATGTGCACTACACTGGACTAGACAATGATGCGTATTGGGATGATGATCATGAATGTGCAGCCCAAATTCTCCCTGAATCAATCTCAAATCTGGTCCGGGTCAACGATCAAGACGTGCACGAAGTGATCGGTCAGGAAGATCTACTCCACTCATCTGACATGCCTGATTTAAATGTGGAGAATGAACCTCTTACAACCGACTCTTCTAACTCTTGTGAGGCATGTTTAGACCACTCCCTTGAAATGAATGATGATATGATTCGGGAGGAGGAGTTGCCCGCTACGACTCTGGAATTTGAAACCACTCAGTTAAGGCCACCATCTGAGCTGCAAACAATTGAGAATTCAGCGCCTCAATTGAGTAATTTCAATGAACAGAGTGATCACATCATTGCTTCACTTACTGATTTTCAATCTATCTGTGCAGGACTGGAGCAAGAGAGCGCACCTCCATCCACTTTCAAAGATGAGGGATTCTTTGCGCAGATCATCACAAGCCACAAAAACGAGTCACACTCATCTGAATTTCCCAACTCGTGGGATTGCTTGGCACACTTTGCGGTTTCAAACGATTTCATGTTAAAAGACAAAGTGGATACCTTGCGAGACAACATCTCGGTAGTCATCACTGACCAAACGAACCCTTATTCTGAAACCTTCTCTTCCCCTGATCCTAAACGTCTACTAGTAAAGGAAGAGGAGCTGAATCTAAAACCGAAGTTTGGAACTTCGGAATATGTTGAGACTACATTACTTTTTAAGAAGTTTTCTAAACTTTATTTACTTGTAGTCTTTGATTCACCATGTAATACTAACGTTGAAACTTCTTCTGTCTTAGGTGAATCGTATATATTATGGATACCTCCAGCAATTCAATGGAAGATTTCTTATGAGGTACATAAGTCTTTCTGGAAAGTCATGCTCCAGGGCGCCCAAGCCTATTGCAAAAAGGGCTTTTGGATGATCCTGTTGAGGAGCTTACTGAGAGACTTATCAAGATATTGGCCGGAAGGAGAACCTTGCGGCATGATCGATTCAATGTTTGTGGGTAACATTACTGCAAACCCTCACGAGACTACAACTCGTCCACTAGGGGTAACCTAGGGGTTTAAAGGCTTGTTGCATATGCTAAATGCAATCGAGAGCACCTGCGAAAGTGGTATAGGTAGGATTTTATTTTTATTTTTCTTTCTCTCGTACTAACCTGCTCTCTCCCAGTGATCTATTGGAAACTCTCTTGATTCGTTATTCAGGTACTATCTTCCCATCACTTCTCATTTACTTTCGTTGTCCCATGTGCATTGCATGCTCATATCTTTTACATTGAGGACAATGTAGATTTTAGGTTGGGGGTGGGAGATTAGGTTTCCTAATCAGTATTTTTTTGGTCTTGAGCAAAAATTGTGAAATTTTTTTTTAAAAAATTTTTTCTGAAAATTTCTACAAATTCGAAGTGATTTTGACAGATATCCCTAATTTAGATCTTCAAGGTACATAATGGTGGATTTATGACTCTTGGATTCCGTATCTGTTAGATTTCATAGTTAAGTGAATTATTAATCCATGATTAGAAGTTGTAAACATTGATTGAATCATGATTTCAGGACACGTCTTGCATGCACATTAAGACTTCAGTCTGATATTGAAGGGTTAATTTGGTAATCACTAAGCACGAAAGGAACCAGCCTGAAATATCTTGCCATCATGGTATAAAAATTGGAAAGGTTGGATAATTAATCTTCACCATAGGTTTGCTCCCTATAGGTGTGGAGTTAATTCCCCATGAATGATATCTAAAAAGAGTCAGGTGTACGATCTTCACCATAGGTTTGCTCCTTATAGGTGAGGATTTGATTCCCCTTCCTTGGCATTACTTTGAATAGAAAAATCAAAAGTTAATAGGCTAATCTATGAGGCATTTTTGGATTAGGTTTTAGTGATCATGAATTTTCTTGTCGGTTACCAATGATTTCATGAAATTGACGATTGGATCTCTTAATGATGATAAGCCAAGATTAGACTATACATCCATGGATCTCAATGTTTAAAATTTTTCTAATTGATGGATTGATACTTTACACTTGATTATGAAGTCTACCGTGCGCTTGAGTTCAGGAGAAAATAATGCCCAATATTCATGAATCGTAGAATTCTAATGACTGGATTATTTCTCAAAAATCATTCGGTTTTATAGAAATTTTCATATAAGTCTCAACTTATTTTTCGCATATTTTGCTCGGGACTAGCAAAATGCTGGTTGAGGGTTGTGTTGAGGGTCAAATACTGCATATTAGACCCCATTTATTACCTGAATTTACGTACATAATGCCGTTTAATGGCCCGTTTTGCCGTGTTTGTGATACAGGGTGTAGTTGAAAGCATGAAATGCAAAAAGTTGCTAAAAGTATGAATTTAACACTCTGTTGACGCCACAGGCAAGGGACACACTCCAGGGGACCAAGATTGACAAATATACATGGTCAGAAATCCAAGAAAAGTTAGAAATTGAAGCTCAAGTGGCCTGAAGGACGTCCAGAATGTAAGATCATGAGGTTCCCACCATCCGTTCGGCTCAAAACTTCATACGTCGCCTGAGGACCATAAATTAACCGTACATATAAAATTTCAGCCATTGAAGATCTCGGGAAGTGCCCCAACTGACATATCAGCCCGTAAAATCATGATTTGGGGCCCACATGCTATATGGATATGCTTCAAAATTTGTCTCTATGGTTTAAATACGATTGGAAACAGGATGGACGGTACGGATTTCTCGTGAACATCACAGTGGACCCCACACCGGACCAACCAACGGGTCAGTGCAAGCGCTGACCCGTCTCTCTCTCCCTCTCTGCGTAAGGTGCAGCGGACGCACGGCCGCTGGCCATTTTTGCGATCATCTGTGGGCCCCACACGTGCTCCATAAGCTCGATCTGAACCGTCCACCGTGTAGACAGCCGCGAGAACTACAAAATCATGTTATCACTTTTCACCCATGCGTGCACACGTGTGAGATACAGAGGCCACAAAAGGGCTGCTCGGTAACGTTTAAAACTGATTCTTCTGTGATTTCTTCTCTGGGCCACGTCAATGGACGTTCAAAACCACCCATTCTTTACTGAAATTTCGTTCTGAATCCAATGGACGGGGTGGATTTTCCAGAAAATGCTTCTGTGGGGCCCACCGACCATAACAGCGAAATGGTGCGAAAGGTTTCGCACATCCGCGAAAATTGACTTTTTCGGACAGTTTTGGCCCACCATCTTTGATCATATGGCAGATCTGAACCGTCTATCATGTAGAGGACCCAAGAAAGTACTAAGAAACGGTGTTTCTTTGGAATTTGAGCGAGGAAAGTGGCGTGTTTCATGGTACCGAACTTGGCTGCGAAAATTACACTTCGTGTCCTGCTACAACTCTGTCACTGACTCCAGCCTTCCAGCAGCTATAAAAAGAGGTTTTTGGACGTGGGGAGCATTCATTTAGGGTCTTGGGAGGAAGAACAGAGGGATCGAGCTTGGGTTTCAACGTGGGCAGAGGAGAGAGAGAGGAGCTTGGTTTTTTCTTTCCCTTTTCTTTTCCTTTTCTTTTTCTCTTTATTTATTTGGATTGAGCCCATTCATGGCAGGCTAAATCCTCCTAGCTAGGGCTAGGAGGTGAAGCTTGTAGTGAGATGAGAGATTATATGCTTTTAATTTAATTTTAATTTTTGAATTGAAGTTGGTTTTAGTTTGATTTTAATGGAAATATTTTTGGTCTTTAATGGTCTGTTTTGACTGAAATTACAATGGGTCTGCAATGCTTTGAATATTTTCTTATCCCTTTTATGTTTATGACGTTAGGACGTCCCGTTGTTCACCATAGTCTCCTGGGCATGGTTGGATGACGGTACCCTTCTTAACCTTCATACATATGATTGGTTGGTAATTAGTTTAATTCTGTTGTTTGCCATAGTCTGTGGGCATGGTTTGGTGATGGAATCCATTCTAATTTATCTTCCTTTCATCTCTTTGAAAATTAGATCAACGGCAGTTCAGTAATTTCCATGATTTTTGATGCAAGCATAAGTTCTCCCTGATCTCTACAAGTGGATCCTCTGAATCCCTAGTTTCTCTTCCTCTGATTTATCTTAAGTTTAGAAAATTATTCCATCATTATTCCTCAATTTATACTTGATTTAGAATTCATTTTTTTCTAGTTCAATGTCTATTTAATTTTAGATAACGTACAAGTTTCAGTCCCTTGGGATTCGACCTCGGTCTTACCGAGTTATTACTACATCACAACCCTGCACTTGGGGAGTGAACAATATCCGATAAAAACTTAAGTAAAGATAATACTAACTTGTTGTGTGTTACACAACTTCATAAGGATATCTGGAGAGGATGATATGTTTGAGTTTGAGGAGTCATCAAGTTGTGGTGCCGATGGTGTGATTCCATCACCTAAAGAAGTATCTGTCCTCGATGAAGGTCGTGTGCTTTTGAATGTCACTCCACATGAAAGGGATGATTGGGCTAGAAAACGCGATGAAATAGCTTCCAGAATGTGGAACCAAGCTCATCTAGTGAGTCAAACTTATTAAATGCATTGTAATAAGACGTACATTAACGATGGTTTATGGAGTAACATTCAAGACTGTCCAAATTAGATCACTAATTTCTTTTTGACACATTTTTTTTATATTTAATATGCAAGATTTTTTTAAAGAAAAAAAAAACCTGGATGGACTTCATATTATTTACTCATGCGGCTGTCTAAAATTTTGAACTTGTCATCGCATCATTTATCTTCTCACAGATTGATGTATACCAAAGTCGCTTCATGTCACTGAATAAATGATCTGTACTATCTACTCCAATGAAATATCACATGGGATCACCTAGTAGTACCCTACGGAGATCGCCTAGGAAGCATACACTGAACAGTGGAACTGAGGACCAGTCCTGTGGAGGTGTCCTTCATTGGACGGACGACATTAATGACATCCTAATTGACGGATTAATGGAGTTGGTCATTGCTAGAAGACGAATTGGTGCTGGATTTAAAATAGAATTATTTACAGGAATCGTTGAAAATATGATGTTGAAGTTACGCCTCAAGATTATTAATGCGAATGTACAAAATCGCATCCGCACGGTGAAAAGAAACTTCTTCACTGTCAAAGATCTACAAAGTGTGTCTAGTTTTGGATGGGATCCAGACCTACAAATTGTCATCGCATTAGATGAAGTATGGATGTACTACGTTAAGGTATAGTTTATTTAACAGGTACATCATATCTCAACATACAAAGTGCAATGTTAATGACTGGTTCTTTGTTTGTGTTATGTTTAGTCCCATCCAGATGATGCCCAGTTTCGCGACAAACCCATGCCCAGATATGATGATCTCGAGTTCATTTTCGAAAACGATAGGGCTACTGGTAAAGCATCTGCCACTGGCAACTTCCCTCCCTGTGCAACCACTGATCAATGGAGAAATACAGATGGGGAGTCCAACCACACTGTTGATCTGAATGATGATATTAATATAATATCGTCTGAAGATCGTGGTGATGATGCACCGCATATCCATTGGTCTGACGAAAGTCCTGGAGGTGACAACATTCCTCGTCCGAGTCCCACACAACATGAGAATGCCTCCCGCAACATGAATTCCACGGTTAATTCTAAAAAGAGATCGAGAGTGGAGCGACCTGTTGATATGATTGGCATTGGAATAGTCGATATCGGGGGTGCCATGAAGTCAATTGCCATTTCAATCGACAGGGGTCTGAACTTTGGTCAGATGACACAAATTATACCAGCTTTGAAAGAGTTGCAGGGACTGATGGTTGATGAGGTCTTATGGGTGACGAAGTTGCTATTGAAAGAATAAGCATATGAGGCCTCCTTCCTTAACTTTGCCAAAGAGAAGAGAATTTCATTCATAAGAATGTTACTGTATGGGGGTGAACCCCAAGTATGAAAGAACATTTTACCTAGGTTGACTGGCTGGAAGCAATGATTCGTAGGCTTTGCCTTTAAGACAATTTTTAACTATATTATTTTTTGGATTTGTAAAACTTAATTTTGGATATTTTTACTTGTTTCTTGTTGCACTTTTGGATAACACATCACTCATTGCTAATACTTGAACAAAACACGTGCATTGATAGAGATTATTGTTATTAATTTGAACTACATGTAGGCTAGAGTTTCGCGCAACTTATGGCGACACTTGTGCCACTGAGATATTACCCAGTAGGTAATTGCTTATAATTATCGATAATCTAAAGATCATTAATGACTTCTTTTATTTGGACAGATGGGAAAAATTTATGTTGTCTTCATAGGAAGACAACCAGATATTTATTACTCATGGGAGGAATGTAAGGCTCAAGTCGAGGGTTACTCTAATACTCGGTTCAAATCTTTCAAGTATGCAGATGAGACATTTATTGCCTGGAGCAGGTTCATAGGTGAAGTCATACCCAATCAGACAAGCCTCAGTGTATCCGATGCGTCTGATTTTTCTACCCAAGTCACGATCTTCCATATCCGACGAAACCAACAACTTCAGGGACAACCCACCCAGGGATGTATTGCGGCTGTAGTGACGTCCCTCGTGACTCGTTCTTGGTTTTGTATATTGTATGCAGTGTTGTTGTCATAGTTATGATTTTTCAGTTAATGGTCTTATATCAGTGATGTGTGTGTGGTGGATATTAGGGTCTTTTGAATTGTTGAACAATGCATCTTTATATTTTTTTGATAATTTTCTTTTGGATGGACAACTTGCTGTTTATAACTATTATAATATTTTCTCGATGTACTTTAATCGTTCATAACTTGGGTGAGTTATGTGGCAAGTGCGTGGCCCAATTTACATTGAATCCAAGGTAACTGGTCAAATAGGTATGGACTACATTAAGGTGTTACTTGGGTACCATGTTAGTGGTTGTTTTCATGGGGCCCACCTTGATGTATGTGTTGTATATCCATGCCGTCCATCAATTGTCGAGATCATTTTAGGACATGGTCCCAAAAAATAAAGCAGATCCACATCTCAAGTGGACCACACAACATGGATTGAATACACACCATTAAAAATGATTATATGATCTGATCGATCATATATCATGATCTTGAACGTGGGCCCCTCTTTCATGTCTCAACGATCGGGATCTAGTGGGGCATGCTAACCACTCGTGTGCTTTTGGGAGTTCTGATCATTACAAACTGCCTGACCTATCGCTTTCTGTTTTTTGACATTGTAATTATCGCACATTTTAACTGTGTGGATCTCAATCATGATGTGTATGTAGAGTCCACATTGTAAAAATCATGAATGGATATTCACCATTAAAACTTTAATATCAGCTTGATCTAAAACTTTAATCGCCCCAAAACGTTATAAATGGTCAAAATGCATTATACCAGCATGTGGCAACGACTTCACATGCGCTGTGGCAACGACTTCGCATGCATTGAATCCACTCCGTTGATTAGCCACACCGCCTCTTTTTAGGCCTTGATCCCAAAAATCAGGCTGATTTAGTACTCATGTGGGCCACCTTATAAAATTATATATAAAGCCTCTAAACTATATGGTGTGGCCCACCTAAATTTGCATTACTGTTTTTCAGTGAGGCGCATCAGATGGATGGATTGAATGGCATATAATCACTACATGGGCCTTATATAAATTAATGGTGGACATTCCATTCTAACTATTTCCTGTGATGTGGCCCACCAGTTTGTGTTATCATCACTGTTTTTGAGATCAACGGCTAACATGAGGCAGCACACCCGATGGACCCTGTAGATCCTATGAAAGTTACACCCACCCACGTAGTCCTTGATAGCAAAGTAGCAGAACCCGTTCATGCAGAGAAAGCAGCGACCTCTTTCTCTGGGCAAAATCTTAATCGTTGGATGTGTCTTTGTGAATAAAGTCTATCTCTCTTGTGCATAGCTGCATTTCTATGGAAGTCTATCTCTCTTGGGCATAGCTGCATTTAAATGGTCAAAATACATTCAGCATTATTTCCTGTAATGTGGTCCACTTGAAATTGAGATATATTGCTGTTTTTCTTCTCACATCATAAAATGATATATAAAAATAGATGGACGGCATGGATGACACACATACATCATGGTGGCCCCACAGAGTACCGACCAGCAGCCAATGGCTGGTGTCAGGGCAAAGTAGTGAATCCCTTCCCACTCTGGCACATGCATTTTTCCTTCCTCATCAAATGCGGGAAACCCAATTTCTCACCTCTTTTCAAACGCGTGAAATCCGGATGATGACTTTTGACATTCACTGCATTTCTCTGAGTAAGTGATAAATGCTCATATATGCATTTACCAACTCTTTGAAAAAACAAACACGCTCTTAGAATGAACGTAATTCCCATATCTAATTAAGCCGATTAACGAATGAAATTAATACACTTCGTATACAAGTTTCAAACTGAAAATTGACACCGAGAGTGCACATCCTGTATCTGAATTTCGAAGCATGAAATACCTTGCAGGGGATGACTCCGTCCGAATCTACCCAAACTTGTTAGCATTAGGTCAAGTAGCACAAATAGAGGCTATTTGTGCTTTTGTAGTGACTCACCCTACACTCCCACTCATCAATTGGATAGTTGCGCCCCCATGATTGGCCCTCAGCCCCAAAGCCAGGCCAATCCAAAACTCTGGTGGGCCACAAAATAGGAAGAAACAGTGCTTGCCACAGAAAAATAAACATTTGTGGGGTCCATGCACTCCGTTCACAACGTATGTCTAACCAAGATTAATATGCCAAAAAAAATCAAGGCAATCATAAGCACAGGTAGCCACACAACTTGAATTTGTAGGTTTGGGCTAATTTTTTTCATTGATTCTAATGGTATGGCCCAACTGAGTTGTGGACCACTCAGATTGTTTGGGAGTCTGATCTTTATTGTAGGCTTCACCTGATGCACGGTTTCGACTCCACCATACATAAATAATGATTAATTTTGACCATTGATCTGATGTTCTAGAGTAGTTTGGTCGCACATGCATGTTTCAGCTGCTATGGTTACAGATCGAACAGTTTTTAACCATTGGTTTTTTGAAGGACATTTTTAGATATTAGTGTATATCTAAGGGGTTTTCGGATGCAATGGGTCTTGCTGTCTTGTACTAGTTTTGTTATGGTAGTCGGATGCCTTGAAATGATGAAAAGATCATGGCCCACATAGCTAAGAGAGCATGATTTGCATAGCTTGTCCCAGGTAGCATGCTAGTTTTGGTATGCACAGCCAAGATTAGGCTCTTGGAATTTGTGGGCCATTTTCATCCAAGGGTTACAACTTCAGAAGTTGGGCTAGGGCCAATGCATTCCAAGTCCGGCCCAATTATTAAATGGGGCAGACACACAGGCCTACCCCAAGGTAAGCCCCGAGCCCGGCGCATGAAAAAGGGAGTTACATGATAAACAGGCAGTGTACGATGCTTGATACTCAGGCACTGAGAACTTGTTCACGTGGCATGCATGAAATGAGATTGAAAGACTAAATTAAAGAACCCATTGTTGCTAAGTCACAGTCCCAAAACGAGACTCATTCAAGAATCCTAGTCTCCGATCCATAGACTCTGTTGAGATTTTAACCATTGGATTTATTTATTTATTTTGTTTGTTTGTTTGTTTTTTTTTTATTTTTTTGTGCTTTTAATCGTCTAATAAATATATACTAATTACATAGGAAGACGGTTAAATAAGCCTAAATTTTAGTTCCTGATACATCTAAACTGAGAAACATTTGACAGTTTAATTTGACGTCAATTTCTAATTTCTAAGTGCCTGCATATCATCCGTCACTCTCTGCCAGAGTATCAATTTTTTTCTCACGAAAAAAAGGGCTGATCATCCAAATCGTGGGCCCCAACGTTGATGTATGATGTATTTACATTGACCAACCTATCTCAATCTGATTATGATCGTCTATTTTTTTCAACTAGCCGGTACCATTAACCGATTGCATACACTTATGCCTGTTCAATCAGCAAGACTTTCAGGGATATGTTCCATCCACAGCATACTCTACAATTTGGATGGTCTGGATTTTCCGAGGATCTTAATACATGGTGGTGAACTATCATCAAGGTCTTGTGAAAGTTCTAGTAGCTCCATAATAGAATTATGAAAGTTGTCCATTCCCATTCTTTCCTCTGTTTAACTTACCCTTTGCTGACAATGAATCCGCTGATGTGATGGGCGGAATACATGTAAAATATCTGCGCGTATGGCAAACGTCTCAGAGATCCCGACCATTCATCAGCACGTACACAATGAACATGCCAAGGAACGAAAATGATGTTGGTCCACTACTCATGCAGGTCAAACCGGTACAACGTAGAATGGCAGTCAGGAGAAGAAAATTCAACGGTAGATATTCAACATGCATGTGTGGCTCATTTGAAGAGTGTGCCACTCTAATCTTTCATCCATGGCATGTTCATGGTCAGCAGTGTGCACGGGCCAACCCAGTCGAGCTAGGCTCATCCATTTGCTGACCCCACTTGAACTTGGCTTGGCTTGGTCCTTGAGCCTGACAGCAAGCTCAGCTCAGTCTGGTCAGCAGCTTAGAGTTCGAGCCAAGATTAAGATGAATTTGTCTATGCAACATTTTCATGAATGCATGAATTGTACCTTCAAAATGTCATTGTATGTAAAATATCAGCATTGATTTTATAAGTATTTTATTAAACACTTTTTAAGCAACATAAAAATTAAGAAAAAAAATTATATTTGTTTCATATACATACCTTCCTTGCCATTAGCCACACTTTGTTGAGGCATTTCATCAAACACTTGGTGGGCAACATCAATATCAACGTAAGCGAGTCACTGAACTAGTTCGATTCGAATTCAATTTGAGTTGGGTTTGATTCAAGTTGAGTTGCGCTTGGGCAAGCTCAAACTTGGTTTGGAATTTTTTTGAGCTCAAAAAATCATCTCAACTTGGTTCAAACTCAATTTCAAACCGAGTCAAAAAGAGCCTTTTCGAGCCAAGTCGAGCAAGCTAACTAATCTAACTCGATTCATGTACAACCCTATTCATGGTATGCAGGCCTTGGATCTCTCATGCTAACTGTACATACAGGTCTTTCATATGTGTTGCTATGCTTTTTACATTTTAATGTCATAGAAATCAATGAAAATAATTGAATTAAGCTGGATATGTGATCTTTCTCTTTTGGCAGGAGACAGAAATACTTTTGGTGGATTTCCATACACACACAGATCCATAGCTCAATTGGCAAACTGAATGGATATACAGCGTTTCATCACTTGAAGTCTTGGCATCGATCCCTAGCATAGGTAGCTAACATGGAGTGTGTACTGGCATAGGTGTGTGCTAACAAGCTAACCCAATAAATATATATATATATATATATATATATATATATATATATATATATATATATATATATATATATATATATTACACTCCACTGTTAGCCACCCCTTCCTGGTAATTAATATCAAAACTTTAATGTTGAAACAAGGTCTCTCCATAGCCCACCACTTGTGTTATGGATCAGGGTGTTGAAACGAAGTATCTTCACCAAAATGTATGGAATAAGGGTGTTGAAATGGAGTATCTTCACCAAAATCCATTATATTTTCAAGCATTATGTTGATGCATATGTTTTATCATCATCGTTTATCCATGTGTCCTTTACATGTGGCATTTAAGTTACATATGAATATAAGTGACTGACATTAGTTGTAAAAGATGAGATGTGATTATAATTTTAGTATCAACCAAATGCTATTTTCGTATAATACAGTGTTTGCCTTCAAGAAAACTTCGATCTGAAAAGTGAAAATAACGAAAATACTGTGGTATTACTAGACATGATATTTGTATAATAATAGTGTTAATTCTATCTAATATAATGAAAATAATGAAATGCATCTTTCAAGATAGGCCGGAAGACATGCATATGTCAGATGATCTTATTCATTTGATGAACACATTTCAAATCAACGGTTTAAAATAGAAATAGTTCATGGTCAAAATTAACTGCCTTAAGTGAGGGAAAAGTAAAGGCTATGGTTGTCTGACAGGTTCTGATTCCAAAGCATGGACTATATATCAATGTTGGGATTAGATTTTTTGCTTTTATTTTATGCTATCATTGATGGACGACTTATGCGGTCCTGATTGAAATATCATCCTACCACGTGTATTGCAAATAGATGACCTTACTATGTATTCTGATTCTTCTACCTCTACCCTATCATCTCCCGGACACTGAATTAGAAAAGAGGGAAGATGGAAGACCCGAATAGAAAATATGTCAGAAAAGCACGGTGTAGGACGCGGATAGGGTACTATCCCCACCTGTCCCTGACTAGGAACGTACAGGGGCTCTGAGGGGCTACCATGATGTAATCCACACTGTCCATCCATTTTTCCATATCATTGTAGCATAGAAAGCCAAAAAGAAGGTACTTCTAAGGCTCAAGTGGACCACACGGTACACGGTGGGGATTAAACACCTGCTGTTGAAAACTTTTTAAGGGTAGGTAAGTATTGGATAGAGCTGATATTTGTGTTTTCCCTCCGTTTAAATATATATGATCTTCTGAATAGATTGGATATTAAATAACCATCAAGGTGGGATCTATGAAGGTTTCAACTGTAGGTGTCATTATCAATACTGCTTCCTATGATGTGGTCCACTGGATCCTTGCCTTGTATCTACCTACTTTTTGGGACTATACCCTAAAATGACGTGGAAAAATGAAAGGGGACTCGGATTGCCTCTGCCATGTTATAGGAAGTTTCTACAGTTGAAAGCTGTGGGGCCCACAGGAATGCTGTTATAAATCTATTGCATCCATCAGTTTCACAAGACCACAACAAGAGAGGAATCTAAAAATCAACAGATACAAATCCATGTGGGCCATATCACATGAAACAACAGAGATTAAACGCTCATCATTGGAAACTTTTGTGGGGCCATAAAAGTTTTGTATCAGAATGACATTTGTGCCTACACTTTATCTGAGTTATAGTAACCCTGTGAACGGTTTGGATGGCATATAAACACCATGGTCGATTCCAGGAAGGTTTCAAAGGTGGACGTTTCTGTTCCGAGTCTTTTATTTGGTGTGGGTCACTTGACTTTTGGATCTTGCTGATTTTTATATTTTTATCTTAATGTTGTGTTTTGAAACTGATGGATGGAGTGGATTTTCCACTGGAATCTCTGTGGGTTCCACATAACTTCCGACGGCAGGAAGTTCACGTGCAAGGGGGGCAAAGGCAAACTGCGTCCAAAGGAAGGGGAAGAAGGAAACGCTACCTTTCGTTCTTTCACGCCGTAGATCTGCCTCTTGCAAGGAAGCGGATTGGCTAGTGTACCACACACCACGACCTGGCTGCTGTGGATACGTGTCGTACCAAGCCGATCGAGCGCTGAATCTCAGCTCCCACTTGTGCGAATGGTTCGAAGGAGATCAGAGTTACATGGCCCCACAATGATCTATTTGTTATAGCTACACCGTTCATTTATTTCTCAAGATCATCCTAGACGGTGAGCCCAAAAATGAATCATATCCCATGCTCAAGTGGACCACACCACAAATAACAGTTGGCAATAATTCTTCGCCAGGCCTACCATAACGTTTATTTTCCATCCAATCTATTAATGGTCACACTGACCGGATGAAGAGGAAAAACAAATATCAATTTGATCCAAAACTTATGCGACCCAAAAGTGTTTCAATGGTAGACGTTTAATCTCCGCTACTTTTTGTAGTGTGGTCCAATTGATCTTTAGATCTGTTTTATCTTTCGGTTCAAGCCTTAAAACGAGCTCTACAAAAGCATTTCAATGGTATACGTTTAATCTCCGCTACTTTTTGTAGTGTGGTCCAATTGATCTTTAGATCTGTTTTATCTTTCGGTTCAAGCCTTAAAACGAGCTCTACAAAAGCATTTCAATGGTAGACGTTTAATCTCCGCTACTTTTTGTAGTGTGGTCCAATTGATCTTTAGATCTGTTTTATCTTTCGGTTCAAGCCTTAAAACGAGCTCTACAAATAAGCAGTTTGGATATAACACATCTTATTATGGTACCCGTTGATGCAAAAATCTGATCTATCATCTTTAGACCTTCGAGTACTTGCATAGGAAGAAGACAAAAGAGACCCTGGCTAGAGCAGGGGATCCTCCGATGCCAAAGTCAGGCTAGGAGTCTCAGTCTTATAGTATTGAAGGGTTTTAGGAGAGAGATTTTGTGTACCTTTTATCCTTAGAGTCTCTTCTATTTATAGGAGAGGAAAGATCTCGCCATACGGGTTCTTTCCCGATATTTTGGAGATTTGTTGTGATCCCGGATATTCTTAAGATTATAAGATCCCGTGATTGTCGAGATTTAACTCTATTTTCCGGCTGATTTTTAGAGATATCCTTCGGATTCATATCTCGGCTTTAGGTCGGGTCCTAAGGCGAGCGCTGAGTTGGGCGTGCATGAGATCACACGGTATGGAGTCTTTCTTATTTAGGACTGCTGTTATACTTGAGATCTTCCTGAGATTACAGTCATTTGAGATCCCCGTGATATGATTTTAACTCCATTGTATACAACGCTGACCTTTGGCCGACCCCTGTCTGACCTCTGGCCAACCTATGGCTTACCTCTGGCTAACTTCTGACCGACCTATGGGCGGATTCGTAGTCCCATTCTTTGAATGTCATTGCATTTGCATCACCCTTATTGAAGGTTAGCCTGCTTTTGGATGTAGAAGCCTTATTAGGCTCGGGTTTCACTGGCCCGTGCTGGTTCAGTAGAGTTTCCATTCCATAAGTCAACTTATTCACTTGTCCATTTTTTCTGCTAACGGTACCTACCAAACTTAGTGACATCAACGCATGTGGGGTACACTAGCCAATTCGCTTACGTCTACGTGACTCCTACCACCGGAAGCGGATTGGCTGTGTACGTCACACCAGCTATATAGCTACTGTATTGAAGTTAGCAAGTTCTATCGGTTTGATCATGAGGTAGGTGTTATATCCAAACTGTCCATCCATTTGACAAATTAGTCTTAAGGCTTAAGACTAAAAATAAGACAGATTGATCTATCAGGTAGACCAAACTGTAAAAAACAGTGAGGGATTGAACGTCTACCACTAAAACCCTTTTTGAGGTCACAGTAACTTTGGATTAATTTGAAATTTATTTTTCCTCTTAATTCAGGTCTTTGTGGCCTTATGAACAGATTGGATGGAAAATAAACGTTATCGCAGGCCCTATGAATTGTTTAGCGGTGAAAATTATTATCTCTGCTGCTATTTGTGGTGGTCTAAATGATCTTTGGATATGATTCATTTTTTGGATAATACTCTAAAATCATCTCTAAAAATAGATGAACAGGCATATATATAATAAATACACGACTGTGGAGCCATGTAACTTTGATCTCCTTTGATACGTTCATAAAACTCGGAGCTTGAAGAGCGTCGGTGCACATCTTCGCACGACACATACTTACGGTAGCTATATAGCTGGTCTGAGGCACACCAGCGATTCCGCTTCCCCCACCACCATACATGTCATATCCATTGTCTTATTTGACATCAAGTTCAAAAGTAAGGCAGATATCGAACTCAAGAAAGGTCAAGTGAGCCAAACCATAGAAAATGGTAGGGTTTGGAACCTTCACAAGGACCACATAAAATTTGGACGGCTTGATATTTGTCTTTTTGGTTCACACCTTTCGTACCAGTGATCGTAACCTTTTGAAATTTGGATGGCATATAAGCACCATATGGTATGCCTAACAAAGTTTTAATGGTCGATATTTTCGTCCCTATCCTTTAATTTGGAGCGGCCCACTTGATTTTTTAATCCGCTTCACTTTTATTTTTACGTAAAATGAAGCCAAGGACAATCACACCAAAGATGTAGAATAAAGCCAAGGACAATCATTTGAATAGCCAGGATTGAAAGTAGTTAAGGTAGAAAGTACGCTTAATGTGTTGTAAAAATATTGATTTTAATAAAATATATTTTAATAATAAAAATAATATATAAAAGTTGTTTGAAAAAAAACACTTTTTGTGGGTTTTTGGGAATAGTCTCAAATGGGAAAGGGAAGAGAGAAAAAAAGTGTTTAAATGAAAAGTATAGAGTACCATAATATTTGCTTACCTAATTCGTGGACCATGAGACTTGCATATTCCAGTACAAAGCACTGGAACACCGCGCATGCGCTCGGGCTCGGTCTCGGGCTAGGTCTCGGTCACAGTCATGGGCTCGGTGTGAGGGCGTGGGCATGTGAGACAGTGTGGCTGTAGAGGTGCTAGTGACGCACTTTGTTCTTCGCAAAGGGTAGATCACTTTGCGAACCAGAGCGAGACGGGTGCGACAAAGTGGGTAAGGCAGATGGGTGGCTGGACGAAAATTAGAGAATTGAATGAGAGTCCCTCTGATTATATAGTGGCTGGAAATATAGCTGTTAGACAAATGTGTAACAACTATAGAATTAATGCAAGAAACTATTGCCAACAGTCATAAAACGGCTAGCCCAATAGCTATAAAACGGCTAGCCAACTCTCTCACAATAGCCATAAAACGACTAGTGGGATTTATGTCCCTGGACCATAACGCCCAGCCATCTGAGCCTATAAAATAAGTGCCTAGATGGGTTTCAAAACCATCTCAAACCAATCCAGCACTACCATACAAACTGAGATAGCCAGCCTCACTCCACTTCTATACTCCAAAGATTTCAGCAACATAGCAAGGCTTGAACCTTAGCTTGAAGAACAGACCAAAGTTGTAGTCTAGAATGGTTCAACTAAACCAGTAGCTGAAGACTTGACTAGTGCAGTGGTCTAAACATTTTTTCTTTTTTTCCTTTCTTTTAGGATTCTCTTTATTGTATTTCTGTCAGATCAAGTGTAATAAAGTTCCAATAGGTGGGCCTTCGTGTTTGCTGAATGTAGACTCACACCAGGCTCGTCGTATCTTAGAAGCAGTTTGCCTGTAACCTATCAGCATACTCAATTCACATGAGTAGGGGCAAATAATGCTTTAAGGACAGCGTTTCAAACATGCTTCAGCCTGTCCATATTTTATAGCATTTGCAATTTTCAGTTTCCACATTATATAGAAAATATTATAATTCTGTATAATTTCCCAACAAGCTTAAAGCGTTATTTAATGGAAGCCGATAGTGTTTCATCCATCAAGTTGATGAATCAGGACTTGATATGTCTTGATCGGTTCGATGGAACCAATTTTACAAGATGGTAAGACAAGCTGAAATTTTTCGTAACTGCGCTAAAGATCTACTACATACTAGATCCAAATTTGCAAGCACAACCTGAAGCAACTGACAACGACGCACCTGAACAGGTGGCTGCCCGCACCAAACGAGCTGAAGACGAACTCTTGTGTAGAGGACACATTCTGAACGCGCTCTCTAACCGTCTGTACGATCTGTACCAATAGACATCATCGGCAAAGGAGATCTGGGCCGCTCTGAAATTCAAGTACAAGGTTGAAGAAGAAGGAACCAACACATTTCTCATCCCTAAGTATTTTGACTTCAGCATGGTAGATAATAAACCACTGTTGTCCTAAATCCAAGAACTACAGCTAATAGTAAACAAAATCAAAGTGATTAAGATTGATCTTCCTGAATCATTTCAAGTTGGGGCTATAATCGCTAAATTGCCACCGATGTGAAAAGACTATAGAAAGAAGTTGCTGTATAAAACTGAGGACTATACACTGGAATAAATCCAGAAATACCTTAGAATTAAGGAAAAATCTCATAACCGTGATAGAAAGAATGATAATAGGAATGCCTCATCCAAGGTACATCAGTAGAGAACACCAATAACAAGAATTACGAGAAGGACGATTCCCTTAAACGCAATAAATGGAAATTCAAGAAAAATGCCCAAAAGAAGAATGAAAAGTTCAAATGCCCATGCCATATTTGTGGAAAAAACGGACATTATGCTCGAGTATGCCAATATCAAAATCTAAAAAGGAGGCAAGTGCAGTAGAAGAAGGCGATATCGTGGCTATGATCACTGAGGTGAATACCATCCAAGGCAAAGTTCCAGGGTGGTGGCATGATACTGCCGCTATAGTACATGTGTGCTACGACAAATCAGCCTTCAAAACCTATGAGGAATTGACTGATAGTTAAGAAGTCCAAATGGGTAATGAAGTCCGATCGAAGGTCGTCGGCAAAGGAACTGTCGAACTGATATTCACATCTGAAAAGAAAGTGATTCTGACTAATGTACTTCATGTCCCAGATATGAGGCAAAACTTAGTTTATTGGGATCTTCTGGGTAAACAAGGCATAAGGGTGGTGTACGAGTCAGGTAAACTGATTCTGTCCAGAAATGAGAATTTTGTCGGAAAGGGATACACTTGTAATGAGATGATTAAGTTTTCTTTGAATGAAAGTATCACTTCTGCGTATATGGTTGAATCTGCTAGACTGTGGCATGATAGACTAGCCCATATAGGGTATAGTACCTTAAAGTTCATGGCTAAGAATGGTTTAATCTCATACACAGATAATAAAATCGATAAATGTGAAGTGTGCATACGATCTAAAATGACGAAAAAACCTTTTCCAAGTGTTGATAGATCGTCTCAAATATTGGATCTTGTGCACAGTGATATCTGTGAGTTAAACAACATTCTTACTCGTAAAGGTAAACGGTACTTCATAACCTTTATAGATGATTGCTTTAGATATGTGTATGTTTATCTGTTAAAGAGCAAAGATGAAGCATTGAACATGTTAAAAATATATAAAGTAGAAGTAGAGAATCAACTAAATAAGAAGATAAAAATTCTTCGTAATGATAGAGGAGGAGAATACTTCTTCAATGAATTTGATAACTTCTGTGAAGAACATGGACTGATACATCAATGTTTATGCCTCGACAAAATGGAATAGCTAAAAGAAAGAATAGAACATTAGTAAAGATGGTCAACTCAATGTTGATAAGAGCAAAGTTACCACTAAGTCTATGGGGTGAGGCATTTCTTACAGCATGCCATATAATAAATAAAATTTCATCTACAAAATATAAATATCTCCATATGAAATATGAAGAGGTAGAAAACCTAACTTAAGATATCTTAAAGTGTGGGGGTGTCTTGCATACTGCAGAACCCCTGATCCAAAAAGGACTAAGTTAGAACCAAGAGCTATTAAGTATGCCTTCGTAGGGTATGCACAAAATAGTAAATCTTATAGACTTCTAGACATGGAGTCTAATATAATAATAGAATTAAGAGACGTTGAATTCTTTAAAAATTCATTATCCTTGGAGTCAAAGGATAATGAAATCCAAACTCCTAATAGAGAACCAGATAGCATAACTTCACAGATAGTGGAAACTCCTATTGAACCCTGTAGGAGTCAAAGAATAAGAATAAAGAAGAGTCTAGGAGATGACTACATAGACTCACAACGCATCATTTTCTATCTGGTAGAAGTAGATAGATAAAATGTTATTAGATAAATACCTATAGTAATGACTATAGAAGATGATCCTAAAACATATAAAGAGGTTGTATCCTCTAGAGACTCAGCCTTCTGGAAAGAAGCTATAAATGATGAAATGGAATCCATAATGTCAAATCAAACATGAGAACTAGTAAACTTACCTACAAGTTCTATACCCATTGGTTGTAAGTGAGTATTTAGGAAGAAATATCACATTGATGGGACTATCCAAACCTTTAAAGCTCGACTAGTAGCTAAGGGTTTTGGACAAAAAAGCAGGGATGGATTACTTTGACACATATTCACCTGTAGCTGGGATAACATCCATTAGGATATTATTTGCGTTAGCTTCCATACGTCATCTTCACATCCACCAAATGGATGTAAAGATCGCATTCCTGAATGGTGACCTCAATGAGGAGGTATATATGGAACAACCTGAAGGTTTCGTTCTACCAGAAAATGAAAACAAAGTATGTAGATTAGTCAAATCTTTGTATGGATTAAAATAAGCACCAAAACAGTGGCATGAGAAGTTTGATTCTAAAATACTATCTCATAGTTTCATGCATAATGTAGCTGACAAATGCATATATTCTAAAGTAGATGATAGTTATATCGTTATTATCTGTCAGTATGTTGATGACATGTTAATAATAAGTAATAAAATGGAAGGTGTGACTGAAACAAAGAGGTTTCTTTCTTTCATATTTAAAATGAAGGATCTTGGATAAGTTGATACCATTCTAGGTATCAAAGTTAAAAATATTATGCGGGTTATGCTTTGTGTCAATCTTATTATATTGAAAAGATACTAAATAAGTTTAATCATCTAAATATAAAAGAAGTAAAAATCTCATTTGATCCAAGTATCAAACTAAAAGAAAATACTAGAAGAACAGTTGCACAATTAGAATATGCGAGTGCTATAGAAAGTTTTATGTATGCTATGCAATGCACTAAACCTGATATCGCATATGCTGTGAGTAAACTTAGTAGGTTTACTAGTAACCCCAGTACTGAGCACTGGAATGCAATCAGTAAAGTCTTTGGTTACTTAAAAGCAATCAAATATTTAAGACTATTTTATTCAGAGTTTCTAACCATATTTGAAAGATATATGATGCGAGCTGGATATCGAGTGTAGGGGACAACAAGTCTACTATAGGTTGGGTATTCACCCTAGGAGGTGCAGCTGTTTCTTGGGGATCCAAGAAACAGACTTGTATAACGCACTCAACTATGGAGTTTGAATTTATAGCCCTGGCTACAACAGGTAAAGAGGCTGAGTGACTAAGGGATCTTCTATTAGAAATTTCTTTCTGTGTAAAGCCTATATCGGCTATGTCACTACATTGTGATAGTGAATCCAAATTAGCTAGAGCCTATAGCGACACTTACAATGACAAGTCTAAACATATCAGTCTTCGACATGATTATGTCAGACAATTGATTCAAGATAAAATTATTATTATTTTCTATGTGAAATCAAGCAATAACCTTGCAGATCCTTTCACTAAACCTCTATCGAGAGAGGTAGTAAAGGCTATATCTAAAGGGATGAGGTTAAAACTCTTTAACCAAAGTTTCACTAGTGATGGTAACCCAGCCTAAAAGGAGAAAATCTCTAATTTTGGGTTTAATGGGTAAGAACAAGTCACTGATATGTGAAAAGTTTTCAGCATTAAATTATAAAATCTCATTCATAATAGATAAGTGCTGAGCGTTACGAAAGAGGGTTGAGTCTTATAACTTTTAATGAAATCCATCTATAGGACAAGTGTCTTATAGTAATGGAAAGACTGGAAGAATTTCACATATATGAACGTAGAGATGGTGCCGTCTTTCATGAGAGTTAGGAGTTTTCTCTTGGGATCGTTCACGAATTAGGATAAGCACATGACCATTAATTGTGCTGAATAAAATTGTGAGAAATCCAACAACACATTGCGAATATGTGTGTGATTTATCTGTTATTTAGGAATAACTGGTTCAAAGCTGCGGCTACCAGTCATTTCGACAGAGTTTTGAAATACTTACACTAAGAAAATATTAAAATCGAAAGATATCTTTCTTTATGCATATAAGCTGATTATTCTAGTAGAAATGTTCAACCAAGAAAATATATTTTTATAAAAAATTAAGTGGGGGATTGTTGTAAAAATATTGATTTTAATAAAATATATTTTAATAATAAAAATAATATATATAATATATAAAAGTTGTTTGAAAAAAATACTTTTTGTGGGTTTTTTGAGAATAGTCCCACATGGGAAAGGGAAGAGAGAAAAAATGTGTTTAAATGAAAAGTATGGAGTACCATAATATTTGCTTACCAAGTCTACGCACGCGCATGCGTTCTGGCTGAGGCTGGGGCTCGGTCTCGGTCTCGGTCTCGGTCACGGTCACGGTCACGATCACAAGCTTAGTGCGAGGGCGTGGGCATGTGAGGCAGTGTGGCTGTAGAGGTGCTATTGGCGCACTTTACACTATGCACGTGCACATCGTGTCGCAGAGGGTCGTTCACTTCGCGAACCGAAGCGAGACGGGTGCGAGTCACGGTGGGACAAAGTGGTTAAGGCAGATGGGTGGCTGGACGAATATTAGAGGACTGAATGAGAGTCCCTCTGATTATATAGTAGTCGAAAATATAACTGTTACACAAATGTGTAATAGCTATGCACTTAATGTAAGAAACTGTTTCTGACAGTCATAAAACGGCTAGCCCAACAGCTATAAAATGGCTAGCCAACTCTCTCACAACAGCCATAAAATGACTAGTTTCCAACAGTCATATAACAGCCATAAAACGGCTAGTGGGATTTATGTCCCTAGACCATAACTCCCAGCCATCTGAGCCTATAAAATGAGTGCTTGGATGGGTTTTAAAACTATCTCAAACCAATCCAGTACTACCATATGAACTGAGACAACCAACCCCACTCCACTCCTATACTTCAAAGATTTCAGCAACATAGCAAGGCTTGAACCTTAGCTTGAAGAACAAACTAAAGGGGTGGTCTAGAACGGTTTAACTGAACCAGTAGCTGAAGACTTGACTAGTGTAGTGGTCTAAATATTTTTCTTTTCTTTTCCTTTCTTCTGGGATTTTCTTTATTGTATTTCTGCCAAATCAAATGTAATAGAGTTTCAATAGGTGGGCCTTCATGTTTGCTGAACGCAGACCCACACCAGGCTCGTTGTATCCTAGAAGCGGTTTACCTGTAACCTATCAGCATACTCAATTCACTTGAGTAGGGGCAAATAACGCTTTAAGGACAACATTTCAGACGTGCTTCAACCTGTCCATATTTTATAGCATTTGCAATTTTCGATTTCCACATTATACAGAAAATATTATAATTCTGTATAATTTTCCAACATAATGTGCACTATAGCTTTTGATGGTCATAAGTTTGTGACTGATGTGTTTCATGCACATGTAATATATCATTAAAAAGTTAGTTTAAAATAAGTTTAAGTTAAAATTTATTATTTTTATTAAGTTATGATGTTCTATTTATTTTTAGAATGTTCTAATATATAAAGAGTAGCTTAAAATCATTAGTTAAGTCATGTAAAAGAATTTGAATTAGTTAAAAATTAGCTTATTATTTTAATAAATTTACTATTTAAAAAATTATCACTTTAAAAGACTCATATTAGAGTCAATTAATATTGGGATTTACATAAGTAATTTGTTATAAAAGTGCAGTTATTACAAATTGTAATATTTTTTTCTTCTGAAAATAAACAATTTAACTAGTAATATACGTGTTTAGATAGGTATAATAAAATTATAATGATTATATTTTTACATTACTTTAATATTAAATCATAAAAAAATACACTAATACATGTACATGGATGGGAGAGTTTTATTGCTATTAAAATTTAAAATTATAATAATTAGAAATTCTTTTATTTATTTCTTATTATTTAAACAAATGTTATAAAATTAAAATAAAGATAATTTTAAAATACAATCCTAATAAGCTGAAGGGACTTTATAAATAAACTTTATTCAGATTTTCATTAATAATAGTAAAAATTTTAATTTATAAGTTTTTTTTTTTTTTTTTTTTTTATAAAAAAAAACTGATTAGAGGACTATGCCTGAGATGGAGAAAGGGATCTCTTTTTCCATTTTTACATTACAAACAGATAAATGGAGTGGATGTCACATGGACGCCACAATGGGCCTGTTAAGTGAGCAGGCCCATGAGGCTAGATCTTTTGCATGATGGGTCCATATGTATTCATCAAGTAGCATCAAACGTACGTTAGATATGGACCGTCTGTTCAGTTTAACTTGACCGTTCATTTCTGTTGTACATATGTGGTCCACCTGATGAGAAGATCTGGCTGACGTTTTAGAGACAGTAGATCTACAGGGTGGGAGCTACCTGACGAGAAGATTGGATCCCACTCAGGTGGAACCAGATTTAGTGAGGCCGAGTAAACACAGACACTTACATGGAAAACTTTAATTTTTCTAGTCCACGGTCCAGCGTGTACTCTTATTAAATCTCACCTCACCTAACTTCTGTTTCCCAGCCTAACCCTACTCTGGCCACGAAGGTTGGGTGGCTCTAGAGAATCATTGAGGTCTGTGGATATGAGACTGTTGATGTCACGCCCCAAACTCGGTGACCAGACTCACAAGGAATCTGATAGCCGGTTCCACCCGCAACAACCTCAGTAGTATCCCATTCTCATCTCTTGAGACAGATTTCGATCCTGGGATCCTATAAGGAAGATTTATATCTCATAAATCTGATTCAATCGAACATACCCAAGATCATAACAAATAAATCCTAAAAATATTACCACAAGAAAAACATTACAAAATCCACTAAGAATTAAAACTTTATAGGTACATGAGGCTCAAAGAGAAATACATAATATCAGAAGGGGGAAAGAAAAGTCTGCAACTAGTCCTCAGCTCATGCCAATCTAATGCCCCACCGCTACTGCGTCGACCTAGGATCTCCTGCACGTATCAATCGTGCATAAGCTTATGTAAAGCTTAGAGGGCAGTGAATGTGTGTGACAATGGTGCTTAGAAGAAGATATGAGAGAATGCAGAAGGAAATATGAATGATACTAGCCGTACCGAGCCTAAGCTATGAATGCAGTAAGCCTTACCCAGGGCTATACAATGCAATTCATGAGTATGGGGCGCCATACTAAGGTGATGCAACATAAGGCTTATACAGCTGATGCTAATGCAATGCGAAGTAATGTCAGTCCTCATATCTAATTCACACATCAAGTACAGTTCCATCATAATGAATTCATCGGGGTCAAGTATACTGCAGGATGACTGCCGCTCTCCAAGACCCGCACAGTCAAACGAGCATAGGAGACCTCACTACCCGCTTGTGGATAGCCAACCACCAGTGAGACTCAACGGTAGCGGTCCTATTTACGAGCTGGTTAGACTCAGCCTAGTTATGCTCCCTCACTCAACTGACCTCGCAACACTGGGAGTCGCGGTTTGATGGTATAAGGTACTTGGGAGCTCATGATTTCCATTCGGTCCTGACGTTGAGGCGTCTCCTCGATACCGTGAAGGTTTTAGGGCTTTCACCCAGGGACATCCTATGCGCCCCAAATGCTCAAGTATTATTTTTGGTGTCCATACACAACCATCCACGATATATCTGTGGAGGCTACGACCCTGATAAAGTAAGGAGTAAATATTCACATGCTATGCAATGAAAGATACATGAATCATACAATCACTCATGCATCAATCCCAAGCATCCATCGTACTGAAGAGGGGAAACTCTATCCCTCAGGGAGATACCAACACGTCCTACACAATGACACAACCATGGCCAACCATACCTCAACTAAGTATGCATGTGATACGTATGAGAGTGGGTCATGAAGATGAATAAGGGTACCAATGAGGTGAATGAGAAGATGTACTCTCTACCTAACCAAGGAGGGTTTAGGCACTTAGATAATCCCTCATAAGGAATATATAACCTCTAGTGGGGGCCCATTTACCTAGGGTAGTCTACGAGACTAAGTATACAAGTTACAGGCATAAATAATATAGAGATGGGCCTATCAAGAGTCTAAGGTGGGCATTCAATCATACTTAGAAACAAACAGACCTAGAGGGGTCCATAATGGGGACATTCAACCACCATTTTCCAAAGGGCATAGCCAACCGTAATCTATATAGCTACAAGGCCTAAGGTCCACATCTAAACCACATACATAAGCCCCACATAAAGGCATAAGAAAAATGGTCTAATACTACCTTCAACAACATGGGCTCAAAGAGGCGAATCAAGGCCCAAGGCCCAAGTCCTAATGGCCATAGGACCCATGCATTTAGTTGAACTTAATGGGCAGCCCATGAGCACAAAACATGACCCAAAAATAAGTCTAAGTTGGGTGAAATGAGCTCCATTACATCAGCCTAATAATTAAAAATTTAAGTGGGCAAACAAGGGCCCAAATCACCCTTATCTCAGCCCATAAGTCCATCAAAATGGTGGAAGTCAGCCCAACATATGGCTGGACCAAGCTGGAACGTTCCAGTCCACTCTGGGCCCACTAGGAAGTCCCAAAATCTGGTATATACATGGGTCCACAAAAGACCATCAAAAGGTATCCCAACTATGAATTAATCAAGCCCAAGAAAATTTCAGATATAAGTGTGCATCATGTACCCTAGATTTCTCAATATGGTGGGCCCCACATCTAATGCAATTTCAGTCAAAACAATGTTCATTTGGGGCCCTTGCTGGATTTTCAGCCCACCCAACTACTTGGGCCTGCTGAAGCCTAGAAACTTGTTATAATATATGGAAATCATTATTATAAGGGCCAACAATATTTATAGGGGACCCCACCAGATGAAGAAAAGGGGTGTCACATAAAACAGGTGGGCCTGCTGTCGAATTGCTGGCCCAGTAGCAGCCCAAAGGCCTGGGCAGTCCAAGGCCTGGACGGTCTGGGCCACATACATTCAACAAGGTGGGCTCTGCACGTCCCTATGGTGGGCCCCACAGGCAACCTCCATGTGGGCCACTCAAAAAAATGGGGGACGGCGTGGAGAAAACATACATCATGGTGGGCCAGCACATTGGACGGCCAGCCATGCTGGACGTCCACCAGCTAGACATCCAGTAAGGCTTGCTGGTCCAACTAGTTAGCCCCACAAACATGGCCCAATGGGCCTCCAGATACATCAGAGGTGGGCCCCAAAAATCATGCACAAGTCCAGTGGGTTGGGGCCCAAAATCTGCTACAAACATAAAGAGGACAACATATTGAGGGTCAAATATTGCATATCAGACCCTAGTTATTCCCTAGATTTATGAACATAATACTATTTAACGGCCTGTTTTAATCGTGTTTATGTTGCAAGGTGGATTTATAAGCGTGGACTGAAAAGGGTACTAAAAGTATGGATTTAACATTCCGTTGTCACCAAAGCAAGGGATGGACCCTAGGGGATCAAGATCAACGCATTTACATGCCAGAGATCCGAGAAAATTGAGAAACTAAAGTTCAAGTAGCCCAAAAATCAGTCAGAATGTGAGATCACAGGGTTTCCAACATCTGTTATGCTCGAAACTTCATACATGGGCTAAGGACTATAAATGAACCGTACATGTCAAATTTGAGCCATCGGATCCCTGTAAAAGTGGCCCAACGGACTGATCAACCCCTTAAATCCTTAAGTGGGACCTACCTAATCTCTGGATATGCTTCAATTTTGGACTCAACGCCTTAAATGAGGCATCAAAATGGATGGACGGCACAGATTTCTTTCAAGCATCACATTGGACCCCGCATGTATAGTGCATGTACATAGTGTACACGCACTGGCTGTGCACCGGACGGTCAACCCGGTCAAAGATGGGCTAACCCGTCTCTCCCTATGTAAGATGTCCAGCAGACGGACGTCGTCGTCCATTTTTGGGTAGTGGGGTCCAGTCTCCGCTCCATTGCATAATCTGAACCGTCCATAGTGTCCATAGGGCGGGTATTACCCTTGCATAGGTGTCTTTTTGACACCATGCAAGCTGCTGCAAAATCCTAGCCATTAAACGTAAGATGGATGGCGGGGTAGATAAGCTTGTGGGCCACACCGATTTCACTCCAAAAACACTCATTCCAAGATGATTTTTCGTCCTGAAACCAATGGACGGAGTGGATTTTCCACTTGGCTTCAATAAATGGGCCAATGCATGTAACAACGTCGACTTGTGGCAACTCTGTTTCACAACAGATAGTTGCGATCGATCCAGGTGGGCCACCATCTCTGATCGATTCGACAATCCAGACCGTCCACTGTGTAGGTTGTCAAAAACTATCCATAGGGACATTTTCTCTTTATAAAAAGAACTCACCTATGTGCGAAAATCAAGTCCCAATGCAAGACAACTGACGTGCTGCGTAATTGACTGCGTAGTTCTATTTCGGGCGGAAGTTTTCCACCACCTTCTCTTTTCACGCACTCCTCTCCACCATCCTTTCATAGTTATAAAAAGAAAAAAAAGACAGACTAGGAGAGGGGGAATTTTCATCTAGAACGTGAACGTGCGAGTAGAGAAAGGGAGTCGAGGTTTTTATTTTTTTTCTGTATTTATTTGGAGGTATAGTGTAATCATGTCCATGGGTTGCTAAACCTCTTAGTTAGGGCTAAGAGGTGAAGCTTGTAGCCTGATGGAAGACTTTTTGCTTGTGTCTTTTATTTAGACTAAACTGATGTTGATTTTAGTTTAATTAAGGGAATGTTTTAGTTTTTAATGGTCTGTTGTGACTAAAATTACAATGAGTCTACGATAGCTTTAAGCATGTTCATTTCTTTTTTATGCTTATGACATCAGGAAGCCATGTTGTTCACCATCGTCTCCTGAGCATGTTCAGATGATGGTACCCTTCCTAACCTTCATACATTGTTAATTGGTTGGTAATTAGTTTAATTCTGTTGCTTACTTGTCTCCTGGGTATGGTTTGGTGATGGAATTCATTCTAATTCATATACCTTTCATCTCTTGAAAACTATATCAAAGGAAGTTCAGTTTGATTTTTATGGTTACACCTTTCAACTGGATGAAGATGAGACTTTAAGTCTAGTTGAGTTATTGAAGCAGGCATAAGATCTCCCTGACTTCTACAAGTGGATCCTCTGAATCCCTAGTTTCTTACCCCTGAATTCTTTAAGTTTTAGATTAATATTCCACCATTATTCCTTCAATTCTATTCGATTTAGATTTTGTCTTAGTCTAGTTCTAGTTATATTTAGTTTCAGATTACATACAGGTTTCAATCCCTAGGGATTTGACCTCGGTCACACCAAGTTTATTACTACATCACAACCCTATACTTGGGGAGTGAACAAGTTTTTGGCGCCGTTGCCGGGGATTGACAATTACGTTTTCTGAAATTAATTGGTTTTAGAATTAGTTTAAGAATAAGATTTTACTAGCTTTAATTTTAGATTTTTCTTTCTATTTGATTTTTAGAACTAAATTTCTTGTTTTGTAGGGTTGTTGATAGATCTTCTAATTTGGTTACTTTTTTCTAACTTCTCCTCTTACTTTCCATACTACTGCAGGTTCTTTTCTTTTATTTATTTATTTATTTTTATAGGATTAGATTTAGAATTAAGGTTTCATCATGAACGAACAAGAGTGGCTAGAGTGAGCACGTGAGTATGGTAATCTATTTCTAGAAAATGAGAGGTTCCGTGAAAATGTGTTAAATGCTTATGCTTGGAAACAACATATGTCTCAAAATTTTTTAGAAACCATGATTGAGAATCGGCCAGAATATAATCCTCCACCAATTAAAAAGTCTATACACGATCATATGAGGGAGAATAATTACACCCCACCAATTAACAAAACAATACGTAAGTGTTGGGGTTATCATAACTATAGGAGTGAGAATTATTATCACCCATCTGATAAAAAATAATGTGTGATTATATTATGAGCGATAATATTTATTACCAACCATCAGATTCTCTCACATATGATCCGTATGACTATAATTAGCGGAAACATCAAAATTGAAGAAATGAACCAACAACATGTTATAATGATTATTCTCTTGGATCTCATACCTTTGAAATCCGACCAGAAACGATCTAAGAGGATTCATTTCAGTGTAACATAGCATGTCTTGCAAAAATTAGAAAATCATTGGAAGCACTTAATTCACTCCTTAATAAGGTAGAGGAGGCTCATTTATCTCAGCCACAATTCATTTTAGAAATACAATGTGATGAAAGTGATCCTAACTTACTTTTGAAGAACTCTGAAATTTGGAATGAGGAGTTGGATTCCATTAATGAGCATATGGTTCAATTTTTTGATGAGTTTATCTCGATGTCTGTTCAAAAGAATGGTGAAGAGACATGAGTTCTTTCAAATATAATGATGAAGACACACTAGATTTCAAAGATGAGGAAGAAGTTGGTGTCACGCCCCAAACTCGGAAACCGGGCTCACAAAATTCTCGATCGCCGAATCTGGCGCCGACAGCCTCCGTAGAACCCCATTCTCGGCTCCTAGCTCCCATTCGCCAGGTTCCGATCCTGGGATGCTACGAGGAGGATTTTCAACATCAGTTTGATTAGTAATAAGCATAACCAAAGGCATAACCCACAAACAACAACCAAGAAATCCATTACATTTTCACTATGATCAAAAACTTTACAAGTACAATGAGCATAAAGGGAAATACAGTGGTAAAGTACAAAAACTCCAAAATGCTCAGCAACGTGCTCCTGCCTCAACGCTGCTGTGATCCAACGTCACCTGCACGCAACGGTCGTGCATAAGCTTACAGAAAGCTTAGAGGGTGGTGAAAGTGTGTGCGCAAGGTAGTAATATGAACCTGCAAATGACAGAGTGATGCGGAATATACAAATGAACCATAACATCATGAGCCGTACCAAGGCTATACAATGCAAGACATGAATGGTATCGGCCACCAAAGGCCATGCTATATGCAATGCAACTCAAGCATACAGGTCCTCATCTATGTCCACACATCAATATAGCTCAAAGTATGGAATATCACCGGGGTCTAGTACACTCTAAACCAGATTGCCGCCACATCGCGCACAATAAGGTAAGTGGAAGAGACCACACTATCCGTCTGCCAATATCGGGCGCGACTCTTCGATAGCGGACCCATTCCTCGAGCTGGTCAGACTCAGCCTAGCATTGCCCCCTACACTCGGGCGGGTAAGGCCGTACCCCCTTCCAACCGACCACGACACAGTGGAGAGCGTAACCGTCTGGTAATCGGCACTCAACGCTCATCTACCCACTCGGTCTAGACGTTGGAGCAACCTTTTAGTACCATAAGGGTTTAGGGACTTTCACCCAGGGATATCTATAGTACCCCATGTAGAACAAGATTTTCGGTATCCAATCCTGCCAACCACGATGCGTCTGTGGAGGCTACGGCCCTGATGTCGCTAAGGCGTACAATAACTATGTCACACAAATGCGAAATGCATGATTCACGCTATCCAAACATGCAATAAGTCCTGCGCATATAGTGCGCTCATGTAGGGCAACACCGCCTAACCGGGAGCCCATAAACAACCTACCCGAAGGTAAATGCTATGACCAGACAACTCTCACGTCAAGCATACATATGATGCGTATGATCATGAGTCATGGAACTGTACTAACATGTTATAATAAAATGAACTACCTTACAATGCAGATGGACCTGGACGGTCTATACACAGCAAGTACGGCCTGGTCCTGGGCCCTAAGGAGAGTCGTAATGTGGACATCCAACCAACATTACACTCGCAATGTGGACGTCAAACCAACATTGCATCCCAGGTACGATCTTCTTAAACACCGCTACATAATCGGTATTGGGTTTACACATTGCAATGGACCTTAGGTTCCTCCCATTGGGCCTTACATTTATATATCAAATGAGCCATAGCTTATGGGCCTTTTATTCATCAGATGGGCCACATAAATGGGCCACACCAATGGGTCTTATGTGCATTGCAATGGGTCAAAACCTGTGGCCTTGGATTGCATCAATTGGACCTAGTCACATGAGTCTAATATGTATCAAATGGGCCACACAATTGGGCCCCCAAATGCATATCAACTGGGCCTCAACCCAGAGGCCTTATATGAGTCGAATGGGCCTAAATCCCTAGGCCTTAAACAATTCTAATGGGCCTAGTCCATGAGCTTGCATGCATATCAAAGTGGGCCTAATCCCATGGACCCTTTCTTAATCAAATGGGTGTAGTCCCATGGGTCTTACAATATAACAATGGGTTCACTTCCATGGGCTTTAAGAATGCAACGAATAGGTCCAATTTTATGGGCCTAGAAGTACATCAAATGGCCTAGTCACACGGCCTTAGATCATATCCATTGGGCCTAAAACCATAGGCCTTGAATATCAAGTTAAGCCCATAGGCTTTACATATCAAGTGGGCCCAAGTTCTTGGGCCTTAAATGAATCAAATGGGCCTAGCCCATAAGCATTTCATAATTTAACTGGGACTAGCCCATAGGCCTTTTATGATACAAATGGACCTAGCCCATAGGCCTATTGCAACCCAAAAAGGGCCTAACCCATATGTGAATGGCCCACCCAATCAGTGACATCATGTTATAAAATGATCCCACCAAGGGGATGGACGATCCGGATGCATCACGTGCCTCATGGTGGGTCCCACTGTTGCTGGACAGTGAGGGACCAGACATACTTCCAAGGGCCCCACCGTCTGCTGGACGGTGGGTGGGCAGATACATAACGGTGGGTGCCACCGTCCAGGACTTGGTTTAAAAAAAAGATGTGGGTCCCATGTGGGGCCCACTCTGTAATATCTATTTGCCATCCAACCCATTCATAAGGTCACTCGGACCTGGATGAAGGGACGACATAAATTTCAGCCTGATTCAAAACTTCTGTGGGCCCTAGGAAAATTTTCAATGGCAAACACTCTATCCTACTGTTTCATGTGGTGTGGGCCACCTGAGTTTTGGATCTGTCCCATTCTTGGAGGGGGCCCACCTGATCCTGGGACCCGCCTTATGAACAGGTTGGATGACGGATAAACATTACTATGGGGCCCACGGCTAGAGCCGTGGGTCCCATGCTGGACGCCCGCCCGTCGCCTGCGCGGCTGCACGCGGCAGCATGCAGCGCTGCTCCTGCAGTCAGAGGCAGAGGCCTTGCCTCTGCCATTGCTTGTCACAAAAAAAGGTAAAAACCCATTTTTCCGGGGTTTTTTGTACGTGGGGTCCGCTAAAACGAAATCCGCCCCGGCCATTGCGATCAGTGGCCCGAGACCGTCCAAATGAGTTCAGAGTTTGAATTTTTTTGACGCTTGGAAGTGGAATAAAATAAGAAATTAGCATTTAAATGGTGAGGATACAATATTTGGCGCTATGGCCCACCAGGTGCTCCGTTCAATCCCATTTTCTGGCTTAACGCCTAAAATGAGATGGTGAAAGGGATGGACGGCTTGGATCAAATATAAACATCAGGGTGGGGCCTATGCAAGGGAAACACCCCATTCCCTTCTTTTCTTCCTTTTTTTTTTTCCTTTCTTTTTCTTCTTTTTCTCATTTCCTTAGAAACGTCCAGCGTCCCAGACGCTGGACGGCTGGCTTTCATAAAAAAAAACTTGTGGTGGGCCTGATGAAGTGGGCCACCACATGATGGGCGGCATGGGAATAACATTTAAGGTGGGCCCCACTTGAATAAAATAAATACATCAAGATGGGATCCATTCAAGTGGGCCACACCATCCTATTGCAATAAAATAAAATAAAATAAAATAAAATAAAATAAAATAAAAGAGAGAGAGAGAGACATGGAGAGTGGGACACGGCTTGTGATGGAGGGACCCCGTCGTTATGGGCCCTCCCATACATGAAATCATACATCAAATGGGTCATTTTGCACATGTGACCGTCAAAACTAAAGATCAACGGTGGGGATCCTTTCCCCACCAATATGGATGGTCTAGATGACCTTTCCAAATGAAAATAAACATCATGATGGGGTCCATGGAGGATGGCCCCATCATGGAATGATCATGATGATCCAAGTGGTCCATCGGCCACAAATAAGGGTCCCAAGTGAGATCCACACCATGGATCGGTGGGCCTCACTTGGTCCACCATAAAAAAAATAAAAACTACCCTATAGAGGCACCCACCGTCCGATCTCCTCGCTCCTAGGGGTTCCTTGGCACCTTGTCTTCAACTTCAATGGCTAAGATGAAGAATGGAGGGTTGAGATGGGAGATTTTGGAGTAGGAAGGTGGGCCACTTGGAGCTTAGAAAGACTTGAAAAATTTCATACGTATGGAGTTTTGGAAATCCTTTGTTTCTTGGAAATTTTGAAATGAGAAAGAGAGAAAGAGAGAGAGTGATGTAAAGGGAGAGAGAGAGTGATGGATGGATGGGTGAGTGATGGTGTTGTAAGAAAAACTTGACTTTCTGGCCTTTTGTGTAAGAAAGGTATGGGTTAAGAAGACTTTGTTGGCTTTTTGTGTAAGAGAGGTATGGGTTTGGGAGACTTTTGTGGTCTTTTGTGTAAGAAAGGTATGGGTTAGGAAGACTTTTGTGGTTGCTTGGGAAAAGGGATGGAAGTGATGTGTACTTGACATGTGATGGCTTGATGGGTGATTGATTGATGGGATTGATGTGATTGATATGACACATCGTTGAGATTCCCTTGGTTTTCGCAACGCGCGGCGTTTTCTCGCATCGAACGTTGGCCCGTAACTCTTGATCAGGGTATCGCCTCGGCGCGCGAGTCGCGGTATCGGAACCGCGGCGACGGTGCGGTCGCTATGGTATTGGTCTCGGGTTGAGTCGACTCGGGTTGTCGGCACATGAATCAGGGTCGCGCGTCGATACTGGTTAAGGGTCGAAGGTTGCCGGAATTCGACCGGTAAGACCGCGGAAGTGTACGGAAAGGTACGGACCAAGATACGAGTCTTACAGCTCTCCCCTCCTTATAAAAATTTCGTTCTCAAAATTTACACAAGCGTCGCAACTAAGCATAACTCGCGAGGAATAAGAAACATAACGTCATCATATAGAATCAGGGACAGCGTACAAAATACAATACATGATCATCAACCATCAAAGAGATGAGGATATCGCTCTCGAATCTTAGCCTCACGCTCCCAAGAAGCCTCCTCTACAGAATGGTGACCCCACTGCACCTTCACCAACGGAATGACCTTGGTTCTGAGGACCTGCTCCTTCCGATCAAGGATACGGACTGGCTGCTCAATGTAAGAAGCGTCCTCACGAACCTCAAGCGGCTGCTAATCAATAACGGGAACTATGTCTGACCCACACTTCCTCAACATGGAGACGTGGAAAACGTCGTGGACGCCAGACAACTGAGATGGCAAGGCAAGCCGATAGGCCACGATGCCAACGCGCCCAGTGATCTCAAAAGGTCCTATGAATCTCGGGGCAACCTTGCCCTTCGCTCCAAATCGAACTACGCCCTTCATGGGTGAGACCTTGAGATACACATGGTCCCCTACATCAAACTCCAAGGGACGACGCCGACGATCAGCAGAACTCTTCTGTCGGCTCTGAGCTGTGCGCATCCTCTGCCTGATGATGTCAATAGCCTCTGAAGTCTCCTGCATAAGCTCGGGACCTAGGAGACGGCGCTCTCCAACCTCGGTCCAACAACTCGGTGATCTGCATGGTTTGCAATATAGTGCCTCAAAAGGAGCCATGCCGATGGTCGCCTGATAGCTGTTATTGTATGCGAACTCAGCCAATCGCAGATGCTATCCCAGCTACCCCCGAAGTCAATTGCGCAGGCCCGAAGCATATCCTCAAGTATCTGATTGACCCTCTCGGTCTGGCCATCGGTCTGCTGATGGTACGCGGTGCTGAGCTGTAAATCAGTCCCCATCGCACGCTGGAAGCTCCCCCAAAACTGAGACGTGAACCTCGAGTCTCGGTCAGAAACGATCGAGACTGGAACGCCATGCAGTCTCACAATCTCCTCAATGAATAGTCTCGCAAGACGGTCCATAGACCAAGTAGCACGCATCGCAAGGAAATGTGCCGACTTCGTCAGACGATCCACAACAACCCAAATGGCGTCATGACCGAGCTGAGTCCTCGGCAAACCCATAATGAAATCAGTCGACACGTGCTCCCACTTCCACATCGGGACGCTCAACGGCTGCAATAGACCAGGAGGTCTCTGATGATCGGCCTTGACACGCTGGCACGTGTCACACTCGGCCACAAAACTGGCGATCTGGCGCTTCATCCCTGCCCAAAAATACTGTCGCCTCATGTCACGGTACATCTTCGTCGAGCCCGGGTGGATAGAAAATCGCGATCGATGTGCCTCGGTCATAAGATCTCTGCGTAACTCTGGAATATCCGGGACATATAATCGGCCTCTGAAACGAAGTCCACTGTCTGTACCGATCTGCCAATCAGTCTGACCCTCAGATGCCGCCTCAGCCATATAACTTTGCAACGACTCATCAGCCTGCTGAGCCTCGATCACCCTAGCGACAAGAGAGGGTTGAATCGACAAGCTCGATAACTGTACAATGGAAGACTGCAGGCCGAACTCGAAGTCATACGTAGCAATATCCTCAAGTATCCGCCACTCCTGAATCATCATGTGCGCCACTAAGCCTCGTGGCTGACGGCTGAGGGCATCTACCACCACGTTCGTCTTGCCCGGGTGGTACTGAAGGTCAAAATCATAGTCTTTCAAGAGTTCCATCCAGCGCCTCTGTCTCATATTCAACTCAGACTGTGAGAAGAGGTACTTCAAGCTCTTGTGATCAGAGAAGAGCTCGAACCTAACCCCGTAAAGATAGTGCCTCCACACCTTCAGTGCGAAGACAACTGCAGCCAACTCCAGATCATGTGTAGGATAGTTCAGCTCATGGACCTTGAGCTGACGAGACGCAAAGGCCACTGGTCTCCCGTGCTGCATCAGGACAGCACCCAAACCGATATGCTAGGCATCAGTGAACACAATAAAGCCGTCACTCCCAGAGGGAAGAGTGAGGACAGGAGCGGACGTCAGACGGTCCTTCAACTCCATAAATGCTCGCTCGCAGGCGTCACTCCAAATAAACTCTGTGCCCTTCCGAGTCAACCTGGTCAGCGGGGCTGCAATACGAGAAAAACCCTCAATGAAACGTCGGTAATAGCCCGCCAAGCCAAGGAAACTACGGATCTCTGTCGCAGTCGTGGGCTGGCCCCACTGACGCACTGCCTCGACCTTCGAGGGGTCCACTGCGACACCCTCCCTCGTCACCAAGTGACCGAGGAACTTCACCTCCTCCTGCCAGAACTCGCACTTCTCCAACTTCGCATACAGCTGGTGTGCACGGAGGGTCTGTAGAGTAATCTCTAAATGCTGCTCGTGCTCCTCACGGGTCCTCGAGTAGATCAGAATGTCGTCGATGAAGACTACAACAAACTGATCCAGATATGGGCGAAAAACCTCGTTCATCAGCTGCATGAAGACCGCTGGTGCATTGGTCAGTCCGAAGGACATGACCTGAAACTCAAAATGACCGTAACGCGTCCTGAATGCTGTCTTCGGAATGTCCTCTTCTCGGACCCGAATCTGATGATAACCGGAACGCAGGTCAATCTTCGAAAAGAACTGTGCACCCTGCAGCTGGTCAAACAAATCATCAATTCTAGGGAGCGGGTACTTGTTCTTGATCGTGACCTTGTTGAGCTCGCGATAGTCAACACAGAGCCTCAACGAGCCATCCTTCTTCTTCACGAAGAGTACCGGTGCTCCCCACGGAGAACTGCTCGGACGGATAAAGCCCAGCTCACGTAACTCGTCCAACTGCTTCTGCAGTTCCCTTAACTCCAACGGTGCTATACGATACGGGGCCTTTGAAATAGGCGCGGTACCAGGCATGAGATCGATCTGGAACTCGGTGAGTCGACGAGGCAGTAATCCCGGAATCTCCTGGAACGCATCGGGAAAATCGCAAACTATCGGTAAATGGTCGATGCAAACGGCGACAGGCTCCTCTATGGCGCAAGACATTAAACAAGACAACCGCTCTCTTCTGGCCTCTGCAACGAACTGAAACTGTGGCACGCCGGGTATACAGAACGTGACGGTCCTCGCAGCGCAGTCCAAAATGGCATAGTACTCGGCGAGCCAATCCATACCCAGGATGACGTCGAACTCGGGCATCGGTAAAACAAACAAATCAGCGGGTAGGAATGTATCCCCAACTAAAACGGGACAAGACGAACAAAATCGTCCCAACGCTGCAGTCCTCCCCAAGGGAGTCGATACTGATAGACTCTCATCAGCAGATTTCAACTGTAAACCAGCCGATCGACAGAAGCTCTCGGCCACAAAGGAGTGCGATGCACCGGAATCAAACAACACTCATGCAATGCATGCAGAAACTGAAAGTGTACCCTTAACAACTCCTCCGGATGACTGCGGATCCTGCCGAGCCGCATAGAATCTAGCCTGAGCTGGCTGGGGAGGTGTATGTCCCCTCTGAACGTGTTGCTGCTGCTGCTGGGGTCGCTGAGGCGGTTGAAACTGCTGCCTCTGCTGCTGCGGCCTCTGAGGCTGGTGATGATGCTGATGCTGCTGCTGAGGTGGCCTCGGTGGTGGAGGCTACTGTCGCTGCTGCTGTGGGGGTCTCTACTGCTGCAGTGGAGGTCTCTGCTGCTGTGGACCTCTCTGCTGCTGCTGGGGGCTGGGACACTCCCATGAACGGTCCCGTCGCACCGCACCTAAAGCAAGTGCCGGTGAACTGCCTTTGAGGTGGTGGTGGAGGTGCTGATGGTGCTGATGGTGCACGGAAAGCTGGGCGACCTGTACGCCTCTGCTGCTGTGGTCGACGCTGCTGGGAAGGACTGGAAGAAGCCTGCCTTTTCCGGTCGCTCCTCTGACCACGCTCAGACTGAGAATCGGCCCACTCAGTCTCGTAAATCTGAGCTCTCCGCACTACAGCCTGAAAGGTAGGGAGCTCATGCCCGACAACATAACCTCGAAGGCCGTAACGTAAGCCGTGCTCGAAACGGCGGGCCTTCCGCCCCTCGTCATCAACCATGTATGGTGCAAATCTCGAGAGAGGCACAAATCGGGCCGCGTACTGTGCCACGGTCATATCTCCCTGCACCAGAGTCTCGAACTCTAAAGCTCGCTGACGACGGATATGGTCGGAAAAATACTGCTCATCAAATCGATCCACAAAGTCCTCCCATGTCCAGATATAATCGGGTCCGGCAACACAGGTAATAGAGGTCCACCAAAGCTCGGCCTCACCCTGGAAGAGAAATACTGCAAGCCGGACGCGCTGCTCGGTTGTACATGACATGGTATCAAAGATCTTCTCCACATCGGAGCGCCATCTCTCTGCTGCGGTCGGATCTGGCTCGCCCTGGAAACGTGGGGGATCAAGCCGTCTGAACTCACGTAGTAAGGTGCTCGCGAGCTCCTGCTCTGCCTGAGCTAGTGAAACAGCTGGGCGTCTGCTCTGTCCCTGAAGTGCGGCTGTCACAGCCTGTAACATCTGCTGTAACTGAGAGGCACTAACGGTCACAGTCGGCTCCTCATCGGCCTCGGGTGGAGGAATGTCATCCTCATGGGAGGAATCAGGGATCTCTGAGGGTGGAACGGGAGACGCAAGAGGTAAAGCTGGAGCCTCCGATGGTGAAGCAGAATCCTCAGGTGGTGGTGCGGGAGTCGATCGAGTAACTCTCCCACGCGCCATGTCCTACAGGAAAGAGCGAAGGCGTCGATCAACTTCAAAATTTTCGAAGGTACCCACGTTAACAGTCTGTATTAGAAGGTCGCGAAGCTATTCAAACTTTGGGACTTAGTCATTCCACACTCATAGCAGACATGTAATGTTGTTCTTGGTTATTCCCAAGTTATGCTCTGATACCAACTTCTGTCACGCCCCAAACTTGAAAACCGGGCTCACAAAATTCCCGATCGCCGAATCCGGCGCCGACAGCCTCCGTAGAACCCCATTCTCGGCTCCTAGCTCCCATTCGCCAGGTTCCGATCCTGGGATGCTACGAGGAGGATTTTCAACATCAGTTTGATTCGTAATAAGCATAACCAAAGGCATAACCCACAAACAACAACCAAGAAATCCATTACATTTTCACTATGATCAAAAACTTTACAAGTACAATGAGCATAAAAGGAAATACAGTGGTAAAGTACAAAAACTCCAAAATGCTCAGCAACGTGCTCCTGCCTCAACGCTGCTGTGATCCAACGTCACCTGCACGCAACGGTCGTGCATAAGCTTACAGAAAGCTTAGAGGGTGGTGAAAGTGTGTGCGCAAGGTAGTAATATGAACCTGCAAATGACAGAGTGATGCGGAATATACAAATGAACCATAACATCATGAGCCGTACCAAGGCTATACAATGCAAGACATGAATGGTATCGGCCACCAAAGGCCATGCTATATGCAATGCAACTCAAGCATACAGGTCCTCATCTATGTCCACACATCAATATAGCTCAAAGTATGGAATATCACCGGAGTCTAGTACACTCTAAACCAGATTGCCGCCACATCGCGCACAATAAGGTAAGTGGAAGAGACCACACTATCCGTCTGCCAATATCGGGCGCGACTCTTCGATAGCGGACCCATTCCTCGAGCTGGTCAGACTCAGCCTAGCATTGCCCCCTACACTCGGGCGGGTAAGGCCGTACCCCCTTCCAACCGACCACGACACAGTGGAGAGCGTAACCGTCTGGTAATCGGCACTCAACGCTCATCTACCCACTCGGTCTAGACGTTGGAGCAACCTTTTAGTACCATAAGGGTTTAGGGACTTTCACCCAGGGATATCTATAGTACCCCATGTAGAACAAGATTTTCGGTATCCAATCCTGCCAACCACGATGCGTCTGTGGAGGCTACGGCCCTGATGTCGCTAAGGCGTACAATAACTATGTCACACAAATGCGAAATGCATGATTCACGCTATCCAAACATGCAATAAGTCCTGCGCATATAGTGCGCTCATGTAGGGCAACACCGCCTAACCGGGAGCCCATAAACAACCTACCCGAAGGTAAATGCTATGACCAGACAACTCTCACGTCAAGCATACATATGATGCGTATGATCATGAGTCATGGAACTGTACTAACATGTTATAATAAAATGAACTACCTTACAATGCAGATGGACCTGGACGGTCTATACACAGCAAGTACGGCCTGGTCCTGGGCCCTAAGGAGAGTCGTAATGTGGACATCCAACCAACATTACACTCGCAATGTGGACGTCAAACCAACATTGCATCCCAGGTACGATCTTCTTAAACACCGCTACATAATCGGTATTGGGTTTACACATTGCAATGGACCTTAGGTTCCTCCCATTGGGCCTTACATTTATATATCAAATGAGCCATAGCTTATGGGCCTTTTATTCATCAGATGGGCCACATAAATGGGCCACACCAATGGGTCTTATGTGCATTGCAATGGGTCAAAACCTGTGGCCTTGGATTGCATCAATTGGACCTAGTCACATGAGTCTAATATGTATCAAATGGGCCACACAATTGGGCCCCCAAATGCATATCAACTGGGCCTCAACCCAGAGGCCTTATATGAGTCGAATGGGCCTAAATCCCTAGGCCTTAAACAATTCTAATGGGCCTAGTCCATGAGCTTGCATGCATATCAAAGTGGGCCTAATCCCATGGACACTTTCTTAATCAAATGGGTGTAGTCCCATGGGTCTTACAATATAACAATGGGTTCACTTCCATGGGCTTTAAGAATGCAACGAATAGGTCCAATTTTATGGGCCTAGAGGTACATCAAATGGCCTAGTCACACGGCCTTAGATCATATCCATTGGACTTAAAACCATAGGCCTTGAATATCAAGTTAAGCCCATAGGCTTTACATATCAAGTGGGCCCAAGTTCTTGGGCCTTAAATGAATCAAATGGGCCTAGCCCATAAGCATTTCATAATTTAACTGGGACTAGCCCATAGGCCTTTTATGATACAAATGGACCTAGCCCATAGGCCTATTGCAACCCAAAAAGGGCCTAACCCATATGTGAATGGCCCACCCAATCAGTGGCATCATGTTATAAAATGATCCCACCAAGGGGATGGACGATCCGGATGCATCACGTGCCTCATGGTGGGTCCCACTGTTGCTGGACAGTGAGGGACCAGACATACTTCCAAGGGCCCCACCGTCTGCTGGACGGTGGGTGGGCAGATACATAACGGTGGGTGCCACCGTCCAGGACTTGGTTTAAAAAAAAGATGTGGGTCCCATGTGGGGCCCACTCTGTAATATCTATTTGCCATCCAACCCATTCATAAGGTCACTCGGACCTGGATGAAGGGACGACATAAATTTCAGCCTGATTCAAAACTTCTGTGGGCCCCAGGAAAATTTTCAATGGCAAACACTCTATCCTACTGTTTCATGTGGTGTGGGCCACCTGAGTTTTGGATCTGTCCCATTCTTGGAGGGGGCCCACCTGATCCTGGGACCCGCCTTATGAACAGGTTGGATGACGGATAAACATTACTATGGGGCCCACGGCTAGAGCCGTGGGTCCCATGCTGGACGCCCGCCCGTCGCCTGCGCGGCTGCACGCGGCAGCGTGCAGCGCTGCTCCTGCAGTCAGAGGCAGAGGCCTTGCCTCTGCCATTGCTTGTTACAAAAAAAGGTAAAAACCCATTTTTCCGGGGTTTTTCGTACGTGGGGCCCGCTAAAACGAAATCCGCCCCGGCCATTGCGATCAGTGGCCCGAGACCGTCCAAATGAGTTCAGAGTTTGAATTTTTTTGACGCTTGGAAGTGGAATAAAATAAGAAATTAGCGTTTAAATGGTGAGGATACAATATTTGGCGCTATGGCCCACCAGGTGCTCCGTTCAATCCCATTTTCTGGCTCAACGCCTAAAATGAGATGGTGAAAGGGATGGACGGCTTGGATCAAATATAAACATCAGGGTGGGGCCTATGCAAGGGAAACACCCCATTCCCTTCTTTTCTTCCTTTTTTTTTCCTTTCTTTTTCTTCTTTTTCTCATTTCCTTAGAAACGTCCAGCGTCCCAGACGCTGGATGGCTGGCTTTCATAAAAAAAAACTTGTGGTGGGCCTGATGAAGTGGGCCACCACATGATGGGCGGCATGGGAATAACATCTAAGGTGGGCCCCACTTGAATAAAATAAATACATCAAGATGGGATCCATTCAAGTGGGCCACACCATCCTATTGCAATAAAATAAAATAAAATAAAATAAAATAAAATAAAATAAAAGAGAGAGAGAGAGACATGGAGAGTGGGACACGGCTTGTGATGGAGGGACCCCGTCGTTATGGGCCCTCCCATACATGAAATCATACATCAAATGGGTCATTTTGCACATGTGACCGTCAAAACTAAAGATCAACGGTGGGGATCCTTTCCCCACCAATATGGATGGTCTAGATGACCTTTCCAAATGAAAATAAACATCATGATGGGGTCCATGGAGGATGGCCCCATCATGGAATGATCATGATGATCCAAGTGGTCCATCGGCCACAAATAAGGGTCCCAAGTGAGATCCACACCATGGATCGGTGGGCCTCACTTGGTCCACCATAAAAAAAATAAAAACTACCCTATAGAGGCACCCACCGTCCGATCTCCTCGCTCCTAGGGGTTCCTTGGCACCTTGTCTTCAACTTCAATGGCTAAGATGGAGAATGGAGGGTTGAGATGGGAGATTTTGGGGTAGGAAGGTGGGCCACTTGGAGCTTAGAAAGACTTAAAAAATTTCATACGTATGGAGTTTTGGAAATCCTTTGTTGCTTGGAAATTTTGAAATGAGAAAGAGAGAAAGAGAGAGAGTGATGTAAAGGGAGAGAGAGAGTGATGGATGGATGGGTGAGTGATGGTGTTGTAAGAAAAACTTGACTTTTTGGCCTTTTGTGTAAGAAAGGTATGAGTTAAGAAGACTTTGTTGGCTTTTTGTGTAAGAGAGGTATGGGTTTGGGAGACTTTTGTGGTCTTTTGTGTAAGAAAGGTATGGGTTAGGAAGACTTTTGTGGTTGCTTGGGAAAAGGGATGGAAGTGATGTGTACTTGACATGTGATGGCTTGATGGGTGATTGATTGATGGGATTGATGTGATTGATATGACACATCGTTGAGATTCCCTTGATTTTCGCAACGCGCGGCGTTTTCTCGCACCGAACGTTGGCCCGTAACTCTTGATCAGGGTATAGCCTCGGCGCGCGAGTCGCGGTATCGGAACCGCGGCGACGGTGCGGTCGCTATGGTATTGGTCTCGGGTTGAGTCGACTCGGGTTGTCGGCACATGAATCAGGGTCGCGCGTCGATACTGGTTAAGGGTCGAAGGTTGCCGGAATTCGACCGATAAGACCGCGGAAGTGTACGGAAAGGTACGGACCAAGATACGAGTCTTACAGCTGGTTTATGTTAACCTCAACCCAATCTGAGAATAGAATGTGAGGAAAGTGATTCCATCCCAAGTGTGCACTACATTAAACTAGAATATGATGAGTATTGGATGACGATCATGACTGTGTAACCCCAGTTCCCCTTAAATTAATCTTAAGTTTGGTCCAGGTCAATGATCTAGAAGCATACGAAGTGAGCGGTTATAATAAGCGACTCCACTCTTCTAACATGTTTGATTTAAAAGTGGATGAGCTCCTTACAACCGACCCTTCTATCTCTTGTGAGACATGTTTAGATGATTCCTCTAAATTATGTAATGATATAATTCAGGAGATGGACGAGTTGCTCGATACGACTCTAGAATTTGAAACCACCTAGTTGAGGCCATCATCTAAATTGTTGAGTTTTGATGATTCAATGCCTCTTCTGAGTTGTATCAATGAGCAGAGTTCGCACATTAATGCTTTGTCTACTGACCTTCAATCTGTCTGTGCAGGGTTGGAGCAAGAGAGTGTACCTCCATTTACTTTTAAGGATGATGGATTCCTTGGGCAGCGCATCACATACTTTAATGTGAAGAATGAATCACTCTTAAATGAATTTTTCAAATCTTCGGATGATTACTTGACACACTTTGTAGATTCAAATGATCCCATGATAAGACACATGAATGCCTTGCAAGACAACATCTTGGTAGTTGTTATGGACCGAGAAAACCCTTATTTTGAACTTTCTTCTTCCCCAGATCCTAACTATCTACCATTAAAGGAGGAGGAGCTGACAATGGAACCGAAGTCTGACACTTTAAAATGTGTTGAGACTACATCATTTTCTGAACTTTATGTACTTGTAGTCTCTGATTCACCATGGGATATTAACATTGAAACTTCTTATGTCATAGGTGAATCGTATATACTCTGGATACCTCAAGCAATTCAACGAAAAATTTCTTATGAGATACATAAGTTTCTTTGGAAAGTCATGCTCTATGGTGTCAAAGCCTATTGTAAAAAGGGCTTTTAGATAATCCTGTTGAGGACCTTATTAAGAAACTTATCAAGATATTGGCTGGAAGAGAAACCTTGCAGCATGATCAAATAGTTTTTTCCTGTTTTCATAGGACTAAGGTAGTTTGCTTTATGTTGTCTAGGTTAGATGGTTTTATGCCATTAGGTTAGTTTGCTTTCATGTTTTCACTCTCTTGCTGACCTGCTTTCATGTTGAGATCATTGTGGAAAAGTCTCTCGCGATTCCTTCATCCAGGTATTATCTTCCCATCACTTTTCCTTTACTTTTGTTATCCCATGTGCATTACATGCTTATTTCCTTTACATTGAGGACAACGTAGATTTTAGGTTGAGGGTGGGAGATTAGGTTACACATTCCACTATCACAAGATATACGAGATCTACATGATTATAGGATTTCTACTTGAGATCTATGGTGGAGATGATAAAGGGTCTAGATGACCCAAAGATACCTGATCAAAGCAAGAAGAAGCCATGAAGGGGTCCATGGAGAATGGCCCCTTGCATGAAGCATGCATGCAAATGTAGGGTGGGTTATGAGCCACATCCATAGAGTCTTGGGGCCACCACCATCACTTGATGGGCCCCACAAGCTCCAACATGAAGGGAAGGATGAAGAACAATTAAGATATAAGGAAATCTAAAATTTGAAACTACATGCAACCCACCTTATAGATCAAACTCCAAAGCTACACCACCAAGATCTATAAGCTCCAAGGAAGATGATTCTAAGGGTTTGATGGGTTAAGGAAGGTTGGATTGGAGGGTATTTGGGAGAGAAATGGATGGAAAATATGGAGGGGTGGGGACGTTGGAGGGCTTGCTAGCAAGAGGAGAGAAGAGAGAGTAAGAGAGAAATGAGAGGGAAAGAGAGAGTTTAGGGAGTTGTAGCTAGAAAAGCAATGTAATGATTGTCTCTCTTACCTAGGATAGAGAAATGAATCATTAGCTAGGGAGATACAACCAAAGCTCATAAGGTAGGGTAGGCTTTAGCTATAGGGTTGTAGGCTTTCTAGAAACCCTAGGCATAGGCATGACATCACCACACCACATGGGAAAACGTGTGGAGCTAAGGTGGGGTCCACCATTTACATATCAATGGTCCATATCGAGCGTGGCCCATAACTTGCGATGTACACATCGGTTTCATGCACGAGATGCGGCGTTAGAACCGCGACGGCAATGAGGACGTAATGGCATAGGTTTCAGGTCGATCTTAGTTAGGTTACCGTGATCGGACTTAAGGATGACCGTAAATACTATTCTTAGGTCGCGGGTCACCGGGATTTGACCAGTAGGATCACGGGACCTGAAGGAATGACGTGCACACTTATGTTAAGATTTTACAGTCTTCCCCACTAATAAAAAAATTTCATCCTCGAAATTTACCAAATGAAGGACAAAATAGAAATGCAAAAACACTATCATATATAACAATCAGTCATCATAAGAGAAGGCAATACATAGGATCATATAACAATCAAGCATCAAATAAATGGGGATAACGCTCTCTAATCTCGGCCCCACGTTCCTAAGACACCTCAGCCTCCAAATGATGACTCCACTGCACCTTCACTAGGGAGAATGACCTTAGTCCGAAACCTGCTCCTTCTGATCAAGGATGCGAATTGACTGCTCGATATAAAAAGCATCCTCACGGACCTCAAGGGGCTGTCAATCAATCATTGGAATGATGTCCGACCTACACTTCCTCAACATAGATACATGGAACACATTGTGGATCCTGGACAACTCTGAAGGTAAGATAAGCCTGTAGGCCACAGCGCCCACGCGCTAGGTAATCTCAAAAAGTCTAATGAATCTCAGAGTAAGCTTGCCCTTCGCTCCAAATCGAATTACGCCCTTCATATGCGAGACCTTAAGATATACCATATCCTCAACTATAAACTCAAGGGGCTGACGGTGATGATCAGCAAAAGTCTTTTGCCAGCTCTGAGCTGTGCGCATCCTCTCCTTGATAATATTTACAACCTCTGATGTTTGTTGCACAAGCTTGAAACCTAGTAGACGACGCTTTCCAACCTCGGTTCAATAGTTAGAAGATATGCATAATCTATCATATAATGCCTTAAAGCAAGCCATGCCGATAGTCGCCTGATAACAATTGTTGTACGCAAACTCGACAAGGTATAAATGCTCGTCCCTACTGCCTGTAAAGTTAATCACACAGGCTCTGAGTATATCCTCAAGGATCTAGTTGACCCTTTCAGTTTGCCCATCCGTTTGCGGATGATAAAAGGTACTGAGATGCAAAGTGGACCCCATCGCCTGCTAGAAACTCCTCCAAAACTAAGACATAAATCTGGGGTCTCAGTCAGATACGATCGAAACCGTAATGTCGTGCAATCTCACTATCTCCTCGATGAAGATCCTCGCCAATCGATCCATAGTCCAAGAAGTATGCATCGGAATGAAATGTGCCAACTTCGTCAAATGATCAACGATAACCCAGATGGTATCGTGAACGCGTTGAGTGCTTGACAAACCCACGATGAAATCCGTCGACACAAGCTCCCACTTCCAAAATGGAATGCTCAACGGCTGCAAGGGACTAGGTGGTCTCTGGCGATCGGCCTTAACACGCTGAAAAGTGTCACACTCGGCCACGAAGCTAGCAATCTGGTGCTTCATCCCCGACCAAAAGTACTGCATCCTCATATCTCTGTACATCTTCATGGAGCCCGGATGGATAGTAAGTCTAGATCGGTGTGCCTCGGTCATTAGATCACATGTAATTCTAGCACGTCTGGGACACATAATCGGCCTCTGAAGCGTAATCCACTGTCGAAACTAATTTTTCAGTCTAACTGCTTCACGGATGCTGCCTTTGCTAGGTATTCCTAAAGTAACTCGTCTGTCTACTGAGCCTCGATCACCCTAATAATCAAAGAGGGTTGAATCGACAAGCTCGAAAGTTGAACCATGGAAGAATGCAGACTGAACTTAAAGTCAAACTCTGAAACATTCTCGAGCATCTGCCACTCTAGAACCATCATCTGTGCCACCAGGCCTCGTGGCTGACGGCTGATCGCGTCCGCCACCACATTCTCCTTACCCAGGTTGTACTGAAGGTCGAAGTCATAATCTTTCAACAATTCCATCTATCGCCTCTATCGCATGTTCAAATCAGACTACAAAAACAAATACTTCAAGCTTTTATGGTCCGAGAAGAGCTCGAACCTAACCCCATAAAGATAATGCCTCCACACCTTAAGTGCGAACACAACTACTGCTAGCTTTAGATCATGGGTGGGGTAGTTCAGCTCGTAGACCTTGAGCTGGCATGAGGCATACACCACAGGCTTCCTGTGTTATGTCAGAACAACACCCAAGCCAACTCTGGAGGCATTGATGAGCACAACAAAACCATCACTCCCATCAGGAAGAGTGAGGACAGAAGCGGACGTGAAGCAATCTTTCAACTCCATAAATGCCTCCTCACAGGCATCATTCCAGATAAACTTGGTGCCCTTCCCCATCAACCGGGTCAGTGGTGCTGCAATATGAGAGAAACCCTCGATAAATCGTCGATAATATCCCACCAGACCAAGGAAGCTACGGATCTTGAACGCGTTTGTGGGTTGGTCCCACTGAAGCATTGCATCAACCTTCGAGGGGTCCACAGTGATATCTTCCCTCGTCACCACGTGACTGAGAAACTTTATATCTTCCTTCCAGAACTCGCACTTCTCCAGTTTCGCATACAACTGGTGGGCACGAAGGGTCTCAAGCACAACCTGCAAATGCATCACATGGTGCCCCCAGGTCCTCAAATACTCCAGAATATCATTAATAAACATAACCACAAACTGATCGAGGAAGGGCCGAAAGACCTCGTTCATCAGCTGCATAAACACGGCGGGCGCATTGGTCAGCCCAAAAGACATGACTAGAAACTTAAAGTGACCATGGCGCATCCGAAATGCGGTCTTGGGAATATCCTCCTCTCGTACCCAAATCTGATGGTAACCGGAGCACAAGTCTATCTTGAAAAAGAACTAAGCACCCTGCAGCTGGTCGAACAAATCGTCTATCATAGGAAGTGGGTATCTGTTCTTAATAGTGACCTTGTTGAGCTCGCAGTAATCCACACAGAGCCTCAACAAGCCATCATTCTTCTTCACGAATAACACCGGGGCTCTTCACGATGAACTACTAGGACGAATAAAACCTAACTCTCAGAGTTCATCCAACTGTTCCTGCAGTTTTCGTAACTCCATTGGTGCCATTCGATAGGGGGCCTTTGAGATAGGCACGATACCGGGCACCAAATCAATCTGAAACTCAATCTGTCGACGGGGAACCCGAGATCTCCTGGAATACATACGGGTAATCATAAACTACTGGAAGCTGTTCAATACACCTTGCCACAGACTCCTCGACAATACAAGTCAATAAACTAGACAACGACTCTCCTCTGGTCTCAGTAACAAACTGGAATACTAGCAAGCCAGGAATATGAAACATGACTCTCCTCACGACACAATTCAAGATAGCTTGGTACTCAGCAAGGCAGTCCATACCTAGGATAATATTGAACTCCGCCATCGATAACACAAACAAATCGGCGTGCAAGAACATATCACCAAGCAAAACTGGGCAAGAAGGACAACGACGGCACAAAATGGCGGACTTCTCCAAGGGAGTTGAAACAACCAAAGCCTCAGACGTGGACTCCGATGAAATCTCGATCGATCGGTAAAACTCCTCGACCATGAAAGAATGGAAAGCACTAGAATCAAACAGAACATGAGCAACACAAGCAAGAATAAGGTGAATACCCTCGACGACTCCACTGGAAGAAGACTGTGGGTCCTAGCCCTGCGCATTCTGCGTGAAATAGAATCTGCCCTGAGCTAGCAAAGGGAGCAAGCCTGAAGGCTATGGATCCTGACTCTGCACCTACTGTGCGGCAATATATACTCGACCCAGGGCCTGTGGGGAAGGTACATGTCCACTATGCTACTACTGTCTCTGTTGCTGTTGTGGCTGCTGTGGAGGCCAGCATGGTTGCCTCTGTTGCTGAGGAGGAGGTCTAGGAGTAGGAGCTTGATGCTGTGCTCGTTGATGCTTCTACTGTTGTGGATGGGGCGGGGGCAATTGCGGTGGCCTTTGTTGCTGCAAGGGAAGAGGACACTCACACCTCCAATGCCCTGTCTGCCCACATTCATAACAATCGCTAGTAAATGACTCGGAGGAAGGAGCTGCTGGCTGCACCGATGATGAAGCTGTTGATTGCGCTGCGGACTGCTAAACTCAGATCGGCCCCTCCGCCTTTGCGGGCTGTCAGGAGCTGTGGGAAGGTGCCTTCCTCTTCCGGTCTTCGCCGGAACTTTGATCTCAGGTCCTCTGGGACAAGGTCTATTCCTCCTCATACATTAATGCTCTGTGAACGGCTTGATCAAATGTCATCACGTAATGCCCCAGCACGCGATTGAGGACAGCGAGACGCAAGCCGTTCTGGAAATGATGAGCCTTCTTGTTCTCGTCGTTGACGAGATAAAGAGCGAATCTGGAAAGCGCTGCAAAATGGGCCTCATACTGAGACACCTTCATATCTTCTTGGATTAGAGTCTCAAACTCCATATTCAGCTGGTCATGAACATGCTCGGGGAAGAACTTCTGGTCGAAGTGGACCATGAATTCCTCCCAAGTCCAAACTAAATTGGGCCCAGCCATCCTCAATACTGATGACCACCAATGCTAGGACTCGCCCTGCAGAAGGAATGTGGCTAACGAGACTCTATGCTCGCTCGGACACTACATGGTGTCGAAGATCCTCTCCACCTTAGTGTGCTACAACTCGGCGGCAGAAGGGTTGGGCTCACCCCTAAACCTTGGGGGATCGTGCTGCCGGAACTCATAGAATATTAAGCTCGCTCATAGCTGGTCAGACTGCTCAGGAACCACAACAGCAGGCTTATGGGTCTGCAGGGCAGCAGTGACGGCCTGCATCAATTGCTAAAAATGCTCAATCCCTACAGGAACCATCAGGAAAACAAGGGCGGAACTAGCCTCAGGCGGAGGCACTGGTGCGGTAGGAGCCTCCAAAACTGAAATAACAGGCTTAGGTGGGGGAACAAGTGCCACTGGGGGTGGAATTATAACCTAAGGATGTGCTCGGGTTGATCGGGTCGCTAGAGCAAAATGAGAACCATGGCCATGGGCACCACGACCATGGGTGCCTCACTTAGGTGGCATCACCTATACAAGAACAAAGGTGATGGACACCTTAAGATTAGAATCCTCGAAGGCTCAAACGAAAACAAGGAAAACGCACTCTGGACATGACTTGTCTTAACCTCGCAGCAGACATACAATGTTATCACAAGTTATGTCCGAGATTACTCGTTATGCTCTGATACCAACTCCTGTCACGCCCCGGACTCATTGACCAAACTCACAAGGAACTTGATAGCCGGTTCCGGCCGCAACAGCTTCCGTAATACCTCATTCTTAGCTCCTGAGATAAGTTTCGATCCAGAGATCGTACAAGGAGGATTTCTATATCATAAATCTAATTCAATTGAGCATACCCAAGATCATAGTAAGTAAATCTCAAAAACATAACCACAAGAAACATATTATAAAATCCACTAAGAGTTAAAACTTTACAGGTACATGAGGCTCAAAGGGAAATACGTAATATCAGAAGGGGGAAAGAAAGGTCTTCAACTAGTCCTCAGCTCATGCCAATCCAATGTCCCACCGCTATTACGCCGACCTAGGATCTCCTGCATACATCGATCGTGTATAAGCTTATAGAAAGCTTAGAGGGCAGTGATGGTGTGTGACAATGGTGCTCAGAAGAAGATATGAGAGAATGCAGAAGGAAACATGAATGATACTAGTCGTACCGAGGCTAAGCTATAAATGCAGTAAGTCGTACCCAGGGCTATGCAATGCAATTCATGAGTATGGGGCGCCATACCAAGGTGATGCAACATAAGGCTTATACAGTCGATGCCAATGCAATGCGAAGTAATGTCAGTCCTTATATTCAATCCACACATCGAGTACAGTTCCATCATAAGGAATCCATCGGGGTCAAGTACACTGCTGGATGACTATCACTTTTCAAGACCCGTACAGTCAAACGAGCGTAGGAGACCTCACTATCCACCTGTGGATAACCAATCACCAGCGAGACTCAATAGTAGCAGACGCATTTACTAGTTGGTCAGACTTAGCCTAGCTATGCTCCCTCACTCAGTCGAGTAAGGCCAAACCCTATCTCAATCGACCTCACAACACTGAGAGTTGCTGCCTAATGGTATAAGGCACTCGGGACCTCATGATTTTCACTCGGTCTTGGCGTTGAAGAGTCTCGTTGGTACCGTGAAGGTTTTAGGGCTTTCACCCACGGACATCCTATGTGCCCCAAGTGCTCAAGTATCATTGCCAGTGTCTATACACAACCATCCATGATATATCTATGGAGGCTACGACCTTGATGAAGCAAGGGTGAATACTACATGCCATGCAATGCCAGATGCATGAATCACACAATCACCCATGCATCAATCCCAAGCATCAATCGTGCTGAAGAGGGAAAACTCCATCCCTCGAGGAGATACCAACACGTCCCACACAATGACATAACCATGACAAATCATACCTTAACCAAGCATACAAGTGATGCGTAGGGGAGTGGGCTATGAAAATGAATAAGGGTGTCAATGAGGTGAATAAGAAGATGTACACTCTACCTAACCAAGAAGGGTCTAGGCACTTAGATAATCCCTCATAAGGAATATATAACCTCTAGTGGGGGCCCATTTACCTGGGGTAACCCACGAGACTAAGTATACATGGTACGTGCCTAAATAATATAGAGATGGGCATAACAAGAGTCTAAGGGAGGCATTCAACCACACTTAGATACAAACGGGCCTAGAGGGGTCCATAATGGGGACATTCAACCACCATTTCTTAAAAGGCATAACTAAGCATAATCCATATAGCTACAAGGCCTAAGACCCACATCCAAACCCTATACATAAGCCTCACATAAATGCATAAGAAAAGGGTCCAATACTACCTTCAACGATATGAGCCCAAAAAGGAGAATCAAGGCCCAAGGCCCAAGTCCTAATGACCATAGGACCCATGCATTTAGTTGAACTCAATGGGCGACTCATAAGCACAAAACATGGCCTGAAAATAAGTCTAAGTTGGGTGAAATGGGCCCCACTACATCAGCCCAATAACTAGCAATTCAAGTGGGCAACCAAGGGCCCAATATCACCCTTATCTCAGCCCATAAGTTCATCAAAATGGTGGAAGTCAACCCAACATATGTCTGGCCCAAGCTAGGATGCTTCAGCCCACTCTGGGGCCGATAGGAAGTCCCAAAATTTGGTCTATACTTGGGTCCACAAAATACCATCAAAAGGTAGCCCAACTATGTATTAATCAAGCTCAAGAAAATTCCAGATATAAGTGTGCATCATGTGCCCCAGATATCTTAATATGGTGGGCCCCACATCTAATGTAATTTCAGTCAAAACAATGTTCATTTGGGGCCCTTGCTAGATTTTCAGCCCACCCAACTACTTGGGCCTGCTGAAGCCTAGAAACTTGTTATAATATATGAAAATGATTATTATAAAGGCTAACAATATTTACAGGGAGCCCCACCAGATGAAGAAAAGGGGTGGCACACAAAACAGGTGGGCCTGCTACTAAACTGTAGGCCCAATAACAGCCCAAAAGCCTGGGCAGTCCAAGGCCTGGACGGCCTGGGTCCACATACATTTAACAAGGTGGGCTTCACACGTCCCTATGGTGGGAACCATAGGGGACGTCCACTTAAGATGGACCCAACTTCCATGTAAGACCCATATCCTAGTTCGTACTATTCCGTCGACTCTCGCGATCCTTCCTATCGAATTTCGACAATCCGCAACCTGTAATCGACTTTTGCGCACCACAGTAAGTCATATCCTATACATTTAAATCGGCTTAATCTGAGACTTATATCATTGCGACCGCACCGTCGCTGCGGTTCCAATGTCGTGACTTGCATACCAATCCGATACCCTGACTAAGAGATGTGGATCGACGTTTATTTCAAAGAAAACGCCGCGCATTGCAATCTCAAGAGAATCTTTACAACATGTACCATCAATCCATCAATCAATCAATTAACCCATCAATCCATCAATCACTTCATGTCAAGTACACATCACCTTTCACCCCATCCCCAAGCAACCACCAAAGTTAACTCTCTCCCTCTCTCTCTCTTACACACCCATACATGTCAAGTACATGTCCATCACCCCATCACTCACTTCCCATCACTCCATCACTCCTTACAATCCCTTCTCTCTCTCTTTCTCAACACACAAGTCCAAGCAACCAAAAACACTCACGTCCAAGCTCTCTTCCATGTGACAGAGTGCATGTTGGTGTCCCACTTTTTCATCCCAAAACCTCTATCCTAGCCATCCAAATCTCATCATCCACCATTAAAGTGAAGCATAAGGAGAGTGGCTTTCCAACGGACCGAGAAGATCAAGTGGTGGGTGCTTTCATAACCTAGTTTTTCATTTTTTTTAAAGACGGGCCAAGTGAGGCCTATCGATCAATGGTATGGATCTCACTTTGGACCTTAGGATGTGGCCGATGGCCCATCTTGATCATCAATATCATTCCATGATGGGGCCATTCTTCATGGATCCCATCATGATGTTTAATACTAGTTTAAAAGAGGTCATCTAGACCATTTTATTTGGGTGGAGAAAGGATCTCCACCGTAGATCTTTGATTTGATGGGTCCACATGCAATGAGGCCCACTTGATGTATGAATTGGATGCTCAAAACGGAGGGCCCATAGTGTCGGAGTCCCTCCATCACATGTGTCCTACTCTATCTCTCTCTCCCTCTCTTTTCATTTGTTTATTTTCTTTTGTGTGTGATGTAATTGCCGTGTGGCCCACTTGGACGGACCCCACCATTAGGTATGTATTGACCCAAGCCATCTAAAAGTGGAGGCCCATCTTACAAATATTGTACTCACACCATCCATCATGTGGTGGCCCACCTAAATAGGGCCCACCTTGAATAAATTGTTAAGCTCACAAACGTTCAGCGTCTGGACGTTACTGGATAGAAAAGGCAAATGTGAGCTTGATTTTAAGCCTATGGGATGGGCCACTTGTATAGGACCCACCTTGATGTATGTATTTAATCCAAGCTGTCCATCCTCTTCCCAACTCATTTTAGGCGTTGAGTCGAAAAATGAGGATTATCCGAGTATCTGGTGGGCCATAGTTTTAAAAACAATATAATTACCATTGAAATCTACCTAGATTTTTCTTACATGCCCAATGATGCCCAATATTGAACTTGATGGATTGGTTATGGGCTGAGGAAACCAGTGGGCGGAGTGGATTCTTCCGATGTAGGCCCCATGTGTGAAAAACTCCACAAAAATGAGATTTAAAAAGATATATATATATATATATATATATATATATATATATATATATATATATATATATATATATATATATATATATATATATATACATATAAAAGGCAGCAGACGCTGCTGCTGCCAAAGAGGCGCAGGCAGCACCTGCGCCAGGACGGGCGGATGGTGGGCAGGGACCCACGGCCCTGTGCGTGGGCCCCACCTTGATGTTTATTTGTCATCCAATCCATTCATATGGTGGGCCCTCAGCGTAGTGGGCCACCCTCCAGAAATCAGGCCCATCCAATGCTCAGGTGAGAGGAAACAGTGTGAATTGAACTCTATCATTGAAACCCTCCTTGGGTCCACAGAGGTTTTGGATCAAGCTGAAATTTATTTTTTTCTCTTCAATCCAGGTCTCGTGACCTTATCAATGGTTTGGATGGCTTAGAAACATTATGGTGGGCCCCACTTGGGACCCACAATAAAGTATGAGTTTTATTCACACCGTCAGTGGACGGTGGAGTCCACCTAGATGATGGTTCTGTTCACACCGTACACCCTTTGGACGGGACTAATCCCATCCAATCTGCCCGGCCAATCAGGCCCTTAATGATGTATGTGTTTTACTCACACTGTCCACTGTTTGGACAGTGGGACCCACCATGATGCATGTGTTGCATCCAATTTGTTCAATCATTTGGCAAACTTACCTTAGTAGGCTTGAGACTAAAAATAAGATAGATCTATAGTTCAAGTGGGCCCACCTTAGTATATATAAGGCCCATGTGATTAGGCCCACCTTGCCTTAATCATGGCCCATTGATGAGGCTCGGCTTGATGTGTATGAAGCTGTTATTGAGGCCTACTTTGAGGTGACTGTAAGGCCCATGTTATAAGGCCTATTCGATGTATTTATGGCCCGTGGTTGAGGCCCACTTTGGTATATAAGGCCCATGTTACGAGGCCCATTGTGGTGTATTAAAAGGCCCATGGGATATGGCTCATTGCAATGTACATAAGGCCCATCGATACGACTCATTTGATGTATCTAAGGCCCATGGGTCGAGGCCCAATACGATGTCCTTAAGGTCAATTGCAATGTGTGATTTCTCCATAGTTTGTGGCGGGTCGTGTCTTAGGAGCAATGATGGTTTGACGCCCACATTGTAAGTATAATGTTGGTTAAATGTCCGCATTGTATCTCTCCTTAGGGCCCATTGATAAGCCCATACTAGTTGTATATAGGCCGTCTAGGCCCATCTGCATCGTGAGAGTAATCCATTACTTTATAACATGCTTAGTATAATCCCATGACTCATGCCCATATGCATTATATGTATGCTTGATATGAGTAGTGACTGATTATAGCATACGTCATTGGGCAGACCATTTATGGGACTCGTTATGAGACAGAGTGCCCCGCATGATCACGGAGTACGCGCTGGATTACTGCATGATTTGACGGCGTGATTCATGCATCCCGCATATGTGTGACTTGATCACTACACGCCCTAGCAACATGAGGGCCGTGGTTCCACATGTACATTATGGATGACCGTATTGGATACTGAAAATACTTGGTTCTAGCTTTGTGGGCACTTAGGATGTCCTTGGGTGAAAGTCCCAGAACCTTTTTGGTACCAAGAGATACTCCAACGTCTAGACCGAGTGGATACATGAGCACTCGAGTACCGAATACCAGTAGGCCGCGTCTCTCACTGTGTCGTGGTCGGTTGGAAGGGGGTGTGGCCTTATCCGCCTAAGTGAGGGGGCTATAAGCTAAGCTGAGTTTAACCAGCTCACAAATGAGTTCGCTATCGACGAGCCGGGTAAGTATTGGCAGACTACTGGTTAGGCGGATAGTGAGGTCTATTCCGCTTGCTTGACTGTGCAGCTAGGGAGGTGGCAGTCACTACGAAGTGTATTAGACCCCGGTGATATCCAGAGAAGAACTGTACTGATATGTGTACTTGATGAGTACCGACTTGCTTGGATTGTATTTCGCATATGACATTCTGCTATGTAGGCCTTGCATTACATCGGTATGGCCGATGACATTCATGTCTCGCCTCGCATGGCCTTGGTATGGCCGATAGCATTTATGCCTTGCATTACATAGCCTTGGTGTGGTTGATTGTATTCATGGACTTACCGCATACTTCCGTATTAGTCTGATATTATATACATTGGCACTTACCTTACGCACACACTTATACCACCCTCTAAGATTTTGTAAGCTTATGCACGACAGTTGCGTGTAGGTGTCATTGGACAGCAGTAGCGCTGAGGCAGGAACGCGTATCAGGCCATTTTAGAGCTTTTTGATTATCTTGTATTTCTCTTTTCGTATTATATTTAAAGTTTTTGATATAGTGGATATGTGGTGATGTTATTTTGTGACTTGGTTATGCTCTATTAAAAAAAAAAATTTCATTCTGAAAATCCTCCTTGTAGGGTCCCAGGATCAGAATCTGGCATATGATTACCAGAAGCCGAGAATAGGGCACTACTGATGAGGGTCGAATATTGCATATTAGACTCTGAGTATTGCCTAATTTTACGTATATGATAATACTTATTGCCATAGTTTAATTGTGCTTTTGTTGCAGGATGAAATAAAGAGCGTTAATTGAAAATTAGTATTAAAAGCGTGGATTTGATGCTGTGAAGTCACCAGAGCAAGGGACAGACTTCAGAATACCAATAGTGATGGATTTACACACTAGGGATCCGAAGAAATCAAGCCGTTCGCATTAAAGAGGCTCGGAATTGGTCCAGAATGCAAGATCACAGGGTTCTCGCTATCCGATTGGCTTGAAACTTCACACATGAGATTAGGGACATAAATTAACCATACATTTTAAATTTCAGCCCTTGGATCACTATGGAAGTACCCCAAATGATAGATCAGCCTATAAACCGTTGATTCTGGGCCCACTTGATATCTGGAACTGCCTTAACTTTGGTATTGACGGTTAAAATAGTTTGAGAAAAGGAATGGACGGATTGGATTTCATCAAAACATTACAGTGGGTCCCACACGTATACATGTGCGTACACAATGTATAAAGTGGGGACGAGCACCGCAATGGTCAGCAGCGTTGACCAGCGCCTATGCGACCGACTTTAAAAAACAAAAGAATTTTGCATTTTTTTCTCGCTGGCTGCGTAACTGACGGGCGGCCAGTTTTGCGGAAGGTAGTGGGCCTCACCCATTGGCCGTACGTCAGATCCAAGCCGTCCACCGTGTAGACGGGATCGAGAGCTTCAAAACCATGCTAATCATTTTCATCCATGTAAGAACACGTGTGAGATACAGGGGCCATAAAAGGGCTGCCCTATAGCGTTCAAATCTGATCTTTTAGTGATTTCTTCTCTGGGACACACCAATGGACGTTAAAAACTACTCATTCTTGACTAAAATTTCGTCGTGAATCCAATGTACATGGTGAATTTTCTAGAAAATGATTTTGTGGGGCCCACCGATCATGACAGCGAAAGAGTGCGAAAGGTTTCGCACATCCGCAAAAACTGACTTTTTCAGGCGGTTGTGGCCCACCATCTTTGATCATATGGCAGATCTGAACCGTCTATCATGTAGAGGATCCAAAAACGTTCTAAGAGACGGTGTTTCTTTGGAAAGTAAGTGAGGAAAGTGGCGATTTTTGAGGAACCGAACTTGGCTGCGAAAGAGCTTTCGTTGGGCATACATAACTTTCCAAATCCGATTTAAATCCGATTTTCACCACTCCAGCAGCTATATAAGGAGGTTTTGGACGTGGGGAGCAGGATTCAGACCTTGAAAAGATCTAGAGCTTGGAAGAGAAGAAAGAGAGGAAAGAGGAGAGAGAGAGAGAGGAAGGAAGATGTTCATATTGTTCATATTTATTACTTCTTTCCTAATTAATTTCATGGATAGCTAATCTTCTCAGCTAGGGCTGAGATGAAGCCCCTAATTTGATTGACTCTTGTTTATTGTTGAATTCATGTTGATTTGATTGATTTGTTTCTTTTTCTAGTGTGCTTTCCTGAGATTTCCGTACTTCTCCATTCTATGAGCTCGATCACAATCTAGATATGGATGTTGTTTGGAATAATATTCTAGGTGCTTGTGTCTGACCATGAACAGGTTTCCTATAGAGGAAGAAACAGGATTTACATCTCTCCATGCCTGACCATGGATGGAAAGATGTGATATATATGCTTTAAAGGATTATACATTTTGTGTGCCCGACCAAGGACAGAGTGTGCTTTGTTTATTTTGATATCAATCTGAATTAGGGTGAATCAATAGGTAAAATAAGGGTTAAGATAATTAGGGGTGGATTCAAAAGTCCTAGTCTTCTCCTCGATTAAAATTTTCTCATTGTTCTCAGTTATTTTCCATAGATTTATGCTAGTTTACTTAATAGTTTGTTAAACCATTCGTTGTATTAGTTAAGAAGAGTCTTAAATTTCGAATTACGACAATCAGTCCTCGTGGGAACGATCTCGTAATACGTACCATATATACATCTGATTCGTATACTTACGAGTTAAAATCATTTAAATCAAATTAGTTTAAATTAAAACATCAACTACGGAGGCTGTCGGCACCAGATTCGGTGATTGGAATTCCTGTGAATCCGATTTTCGGATTTGGGGCGTGACAGAAGTTGGTATCAGAGCATAGCTTGGGAATACCTGAGGATCACATCACATATTTACTATAAATAGGTTCCAAGTCCAAATGACTTAGCGATTTTCTGACATAGACCATTAACATTTATGCCTTCGAGAATTCTCAAGGCTAATAGGCCATTGTTCCTTCCTATAGGACATTATGGCTACAAGAGCGACCCAAGCGAATACCGCTCCACCACCTGCGACTCCCACACCACCACCTGCGCCTCCCTCTTTATCACCTGGTACTTCTACTCCACCGATAGATATTCTTGCCTTCCAGCCTGAGGATGCCACTCCTTTACATGAGACCGGTGCAAATCCGACCATACCTGTGAGTGCTACTCAGCAGCAGCAGATGTTACAGGCAATGACTACCATTCTTCAGGGGCAAAGCAGGCGTCCCACTGTTATACCAGCCGAGGCTGAGCAGGAGCGTGCGAGCACCCTTCTCAAGGACTTCCGAAAGCACGATCCTCCCCGTTTCCAGGGTGAGCTAGACCTTACTGCTGCAGAGATAAGGTGCTCCGAGGTGGAGAAGATATTCGACACCATGAGATGTACTACCCAACAGCGAGTCTCATTAACCGTATTTCTTCTACAGGGTGAGGCTCAGTATTGGTGGGCATCTGTGGCCCGATCGATAGCAGCTGATTTTCAGTGGACCTGGGAGGACTTTGTAGATTGGTTTGACCGGAAGTTCTTTCCCGAGTATGTGCGACAGCAGCGCGCACTAGATTTTGAGACTGGTCTAGGGAGACATGATAGTGTCCCAGTATGAGGCTCGATTCGTCGTACTATCCACATTTGCGATGTATCTTGTTGACGATGAGTTACGGAAGGCCCGCCGTTTTGATAACGGGTTGCGTCCTGCCCCCAAGAGTCGTGTGATCAGACACATGCTTCCGATATTTGAGTAGATAGTGGAGAGATCCTTGATATATGAGACAGATTGGGCTGGTGTGCAGAGAGTCCATGATCAGAGGATTCCGTCGATTCAAATAGCAAAGTAGCTTATACATCTTGTGCATTAGGACGCCGCTACGCTGTTGACGAAGCGTATACGTTCCGTTCGAAACGATACACGTCTAAGGCAAAAGGTACTGATTTTAGACGCTTTGATTGGCTGATTTCAAAGCTTTCAATGTCGTTTAATAGTAGATTATTGACGAAAACGCCGTTTGACATGTACAACATGCTGTCCATTTTTCGTTTCGTAAACGTACGGTAAATATGAGATTTAGGGTAGTTTAGTCATTTATAAAAAATACAGTATACGTCTATATTTTGCGAAAATGATTGCCATGAGATTTTGTCGTGTTATGATATTAGGAATACGTGTATGATCTGTTTGGCGAAGAGATTCGCCCTAACGCACATATTGGCCGACATATGCTATGTGGACTAATATGTGTAGACTAAGTGTTTGTTGAAATGCCTAAATCAATATGATTTATGTTTGCTATATGTTTTGAATGTAAGAACATGATTGTGGTGTATTAGACATCTCCTTGATATAAGGATTTATCATATTATATGTTGAAATCAACATACGTTGAGTACGTTGAAGTTGTGTAGTCTGAGTGCTTGCATAAATGATTATATTAGTAAGTATTGAGCTAATGTTATTGTAGGTTAGAATTGAGAATGAATTCTCAATTAATATGATCATGTATATGATTTCCTCCATGTTATTATTGAATTGATTCCCTTATAGGTATGGAATCCATGTGTTTGGATGATTGCTTACGTTGTATGTATAATATGTTGATAACATGCTTGGATTGTCCGTATTTCATTTCTATTACTCTCACATGATCTTTGATGTTGTTTACATGTGTTTGAGGCTATACTTTAGTCCAGGCAGTTGGTAACAGATTAGAATTCGTGGTTGGATCCTATTCGCCACGAAAGATGTGTATGACGAACCCGAGTCGTACTAGAGTCGTCGGCAGTGGTTAGGCCACACGAAGGGCTTGTGCACTTCATGTCGGTCGATTCAATGTGCACTCGTGCTAGTCGGACCCGTCAAGTAATCCGACTGGCCATTGTATGTTCACCATGTATGAGTCATAACTGTTTGAACCTAGGGTACTGAACTTATCATTGGAAACCCTGTTAACCATGGTACCTTGATCCATAAAGACTCATGAGCCGGGCATGGTGGTATGGGACACCGTGGTCGAGTTGTCGGCTTATGCTGGGGCCACAAACCTCCCCGTAGTGACCAGTGAGCACCCAGACTCGTGAGCAGATTATGGTGGTATGGGACACTATATTCTTGCTGTCGGCCTACACTGATAAGGTGATGGAGGAGTAGAGCAACGAGTGCGAGCAACAACCTTGACAGCCCTTTGTAGTGACCTCGAGCATATTCTGAGTCTACGGGAGGCGACGACCCTTCCATAGTGACAAGAGTACAAGTAGGCCTGTATTGATAAGGTGATGGGGGAGTGGTGCAATGAGTGCGAGCAACAGCCCTGACAGCCCTTGTAGCGACCTAAAAATATAACATCGTTTGAGATTACTAGGAGTGACGACCCTAGATAGGATCTGTGTTGGGATTGATATAAGAAAGGTACCTTAGTTTCCCAATCCTTCTGTATGAAAAGGACTAATAACAACTCGGTAATCATTATCCATATCGTATTGCATGTGCCTGGAAGATGTGGAGCACTGTGGGAAGAAAGCATGCCGTGGACGCAGATGGTGCTGCATGAGGGAGTATGTCGGTGAGGGCATCCATTATGTCATTTCATGCATACATTAATAACAGTATCTAGGAATGTTTGATTTATCGCTTTACTATTATCGCGTGATTGATTTGAGAACATGCTAATCTTTGCTCTATGATTCCACTGAGTTGATCATTCACTCCTACGTTACGGGACGGTGTTTCCGAACACCGACCAGTCCCTATTTTAGTTGCAGATGATGGCGCTGCTTGAGAAGCGGAGCTGGACTTGTATGATGATGTGTAGGACTTCTCCGTGTTCTGATCAACGGGATTACAGGGAGGTTGATTAGATACCTTAACACTTGTCATTTTATATTTTTAGAGCACTCATGTATATTCTTTTTGTTCGCTTTTGGAGTATACATGTATGTATTTAACCTGGTAACATGTTCACACTCTGGAGACATACAACAGTTTATATATGTTATACATACTATCATAGTCTTCCGCTTGCTAATTTAACTGTCTCTGGAGTATGATATGTTGTTTTGGCTTAATCTCAATCTTGTTTAATGCCATTTTACAGACAACGTGCATTTATCATTATCTATGTTGCATAAGTGACGTTCTGGAACTCGGGAGTTGGGTTTCTACCTGACCTTCGATTTTCGGGATGTTACAGATGGTATCAGAGCATGATTGAGATTAAACTGGACCTGGGTTATGGCCACGCGATGTACGCTGTCGCTCCTTCAACTTAGGTGGGTGCAAGAAAAACCTAGAAACACTTATAAGATCGCAGTTTTTCCAATCGGCGAAGTCTACTCAAATCGATCGTTTTGGTCAAGTCCGTAACATATCTATGGTCGCGTGAAGCGACCTAAGTAGCCTCTAGGTTGTTAGTAGGCAGGTTTGAGATGATCCTAGGAGAATTCCAAACCCTAAAATGCATGTCCTTGGGTTTAGGGGCAACCACGACCCTTATACTCAATCTCAGGGCTTAAAAATCCCGTTTCATCCAATTCCTTCAGAATCCTTCCTCTTACCACCCCATTCTTTAACTTTTTCTAAGTCTTTTCACACTAGGCATAAATCCTAATGTGTAAAAGATAAAAAATCATACTTAGACAAAAATTTACTATAAATACTAAAAATATGTAAGAATTGAGCTTTTTGCCATTCCAATTATGGAATCTCTTGTAATAAATGGGTTAGTTGGAAGGATTAGCCTCTCCTACCCCAAAATCATATGCTACATGATGTATAAACTCATTCTGGTATATAGACTGGCCTCGAAATGCTCCGAACGAAGTCTTGGACCTATCCAAGCCCACATGCAATGAACCAAGGGTGAAACCATACCTTTTTGGGGCCTACAGGACAGGGGGAACACATCCAGGGGCGTTCCCATCGTTAAATTTTAAGATGGCCGGCGATTGCATCGCCGACCGGTGGGCCCCACTCAGGCCATGCGTTGGGCGGACGCCCTAAAAGGGTTAGGGGAGGCCTCCTATATGTGGGCTGCACGTCAAAAACCCCCCCAAAACCTCACCTCCTTCACAACAGCCCCCTTCAAGCTCTCTATTTTCGTGTTCTTACTGCTCTCCCCTCAAAACTCGGTGCCAAACCTCCCAATCTTATTTTTCACTAAAACAGACGCCTACCCACCCATTTGTATCTGTTCATAGCCCTCTCTCTCTCAGTTCTCATCCGTGGATGCTCCCACAACCTCCAATCAAGGCTGAAATCTTGTGGAGCTCCATTCCCATTTAGTTTTCTCTTTTCCCTTTGAGAATCCAGCCTTTGGGAGCTTGATTCATCCTTCTATAGAGCCTAGATTCATTTCAACCCATTAGGGCATCCATTTCTCCCCCTTCCTCCATTTTCCATGGCCATTATAGAGGCTATTTTATCTCTCTTCTCCCTTCCCACCGTCGTCACCCATTCGAAAACTCCCTCCTACAGCTGCAGTCTCTCTCCTGTCCCTTTTATTAGCCCCTTTACACTCCCATGTTAGGTCCAAAGTCGTGGAGACCCAAAGACCTCAGCCTTTCCCTTCATTTTCTTCATTTTCCATGACTCATCCAAAGCCTAAGCTTATACGCCAAATGGTTTCATACCATTTCTAATATAGAGAATTGTTCTATCGCTTAGGGTCAAGATTGTCTAAATGGAATCGGATCTTCCTATATCGTCAGATCTTTCAAATCTAGGAGTACTAGCTCTAGGTCCAACACTCTAGATGTCCTAGCACTAGATGGTTGCTGTTTATGGACTAAGCTACTGCGTTTGGTCTTGCCCGTTGGTAGTAGATTGGAGGTCGAGAAGATGGCTAAAACGTGAGTTACAGACTAGTCTATTAGTTACCTTAAGTAATGTAAGGCCTGTATATGCTAAGGAATAGTAGGTTAGATTTGGTTGGAGTAAAACCTCATTCCTTCGACAGACCCCCTTAATACGTATAGACTTCTTTTATAACCCTTAGGAAAGTTATTTTAACTTAGAACCATTCACTCTCAGGGAAAACTTATAAATCCCTCAGATTGAACTTAGAATAAACCAGCACACCCCTTAAAATTCCCCTTAGAATTGCCTTCCCAAGGATTTATTACAATCGGGAACGCGGAGTAAAGGAATTGTATATTAGCGATGTATTCGCGGTTTGAATCGACTTCTGAATCCTAGTAGTTACCAATGAATCCAATGCTCTGATCAAGAAGAAGATCGGCATGGACTAGGATTGAAGACTGATATAACAAATTTTCTGTCATCGCGGGGCAGAAGGTTTATGTATCCGGATCAGACCCACTACATAACTTTTCTTTTGTGTTGGCTCGACCACATACAACCAAAAGTTATTGCTTTGCCTTTGGAAAATGTTGAGGACATCTAGTCAATAGAGAGTAGGCTTATTTCTACAACCATAGGTACCAATGTCATAGAAGGCATCACTAACAAAGGAAGACCAATGTAGTGAGAGGTTGTTTCCCTTTTTATGTCAAGGATAGCCCCTAAGTTGCACCTCGTTTTGATATACGGATCGATATATAGATTCTTGAACCTTAAGTAGAACTATGTTTCATGGGGGGTAGAACATTTTGAGTCCAATCTAGTTAGGTCAGCCAATGCAACCGTTAGATCTGAGTGGCACAGCAGAAGCGTGGTTAGCCTCTTCCCCACTAGCCCAGGATTGAAACAATTGATTTAGGTTATACGTAAGGTTAGGTCATTAAATAGGATTTGAACCTTCCTTAGAACGTCAATACAAAAGTCTCTTTAAATACTCATTACCTTAGCCAATTTCGGAGACGAAATTTTATTTTAAGGGGGGCATATTGTAACACCCCGAATTTTTTCTAACCTGGGATTAGACGTCCTTAGGCAATGGGTCGACCATAGCACCTTGGTAACCTCTCAGAACCCAATTCCAAAGCCAAATAAATCATGTAGAACCTAATTCCTTTAGAAAATAAGCATAAGTTAGCTAGCACTACGTTAGATTACCTGTGAAATTGTCCCTGATCACTTTAAATACGATCTGTAAGACCCAAAACTTGTAGAACCACTGACACTATCTTACCCTGAAATCCTGGATCAAACTCTAAACCGGTTTGTTCTCAGGAACCCTTTGAAACTTTGTATTGGATCTAGACAGCGCGTCGAAAGTCCGATATCTACAATCTTAGACCGTTATGACCGCTTAGCTGGACTTGACAATCATTTCGAAAATCAAGCCCAACCGATGTTCAGAGGCTATTTCATTGAGCCTGGAGTGAAGAGAGTGAGAAATGGGTTAAGATTTGAAATTTTAATTCAAATCTGGCACGTGACTTGGCGCGTTATTATTAAGCGTTCTGACCGTCAGAATTCAGCTAAATTACACCCTCAGATCAGAAAAAATTTCTCTTTCATATCATGAGACTTGTAGACCTGATTTAGGTACGATGACCGCTGAACTGAAACCGGACCGCCACGTGCGATTTACAAACTCTACCAGACTGAAAACTGGGTGTGAGCAACATCCAGTGACCATGAGCTTAAGTCCGATTGCGTTCAACCAGGGAACCTCCCGAAATGCTCTTTTGGATCGAAACAGCTCCGATTTGGTTATAACCTAAGTATACATTGTTCCTAAGTCTAAATAGGTGAGGTTTTAGCCTATATAAGGGCTTTAAACCCTCACGTATCTCACCCATCCGAATTTACTAGAAACGCTAGCTAGAGAGAGAGAGAGAGTGAGAGATTGTGGGAGACCTTGTGAGAGATCTTCCTGCCGATTGCTCCACCCTTTGCACATACCAAAGCAACGCGTTCGAATCACTTTTCCGGTGATTTTCAACACACTTCTAGGTAAGGAAAACCCTAACCACTTGTTGATTTAGGATTCCGTCGATTCAAATAGCAAAGTAGCTTATACATCTTATGCATTAGGTCGCCGCTACGCTGTTGACGAAGCGTATATGTTCCGTTCGAAACGATACACGTCTAGGGCAAAAGGTGTGGATTTTATACGCTTTGATTGGCTGATTTCAAAGCTTTCAATGTCTTTTAATAGTAGATTATTGACGGCAACGCCGTTTGACATGTACAACATGCTGTCCATTTTCCGTTTCGTAAACGTACGGTAAATATGAGATTTAGGGTATTTTAGTCATTTATAAAAAATACATTATACGTCTATATTTTGCGGAGATGATTGCCATGAGATTTTGTCGTGTTATGATATTAGGAATACGTGTATGATCTTTTTGGCGAAGAGATTCTCCTTAACGCACATATTGGCCGACATATGCTATGTGGACTAATATGTGTAGACTAAGTGTTTGTTGAAATGCCTAAATCAATATGATTTATGCCTGCTATATGTTTTGAATCTAAGAACATGATTGTAGTGTATTAGACATCTCCTTGATATAAGGATTTGTCATATTATATGTTGAAATCAACATACGTTGAGTACGTTGAAGTTGTGTAGTCTGAGTGCTTGCATATATTAGTAAGTATTGAGCTAATGTTGTTGTAGGTTAGAATTGAGAATGAATTCTCAATTAATATGATCATGTATATGATTTCCTCCATGTTATTATTGAATTGATTCCCTTATAGGTATGGAATCCATGTGTTTGGATGATTGCTTACGTTGTATGTATAATATGTTGATAACATGTTTGGATTGTCCGTATTTCATTTCTATTACTCTCACATGATCTTTGATGTTGTTTACATGTGTTTGGGGCTATACTTTAGTCCAGGCAGTCGGTAACAGATTAGAATTCGTGGTTGGATCATATTCGCCACGAAAGATGTGTATGACGAACCCGAGTCGTACTAGAGTCGTCGGCAGTGGTTAGGCCACACGAAGGGCTTGTGTACTTCATGTCGGTCGATTCAATGTACACTCGTGCTAGTCGGACCCGTCAAGTAACCCGACTGGCCATTTTATGTTCACCATGTATGAGTCATAACTGTTTGAACCTAGGGTACTGAACTTATCATTGAAAACCCTGTTAACCATGGTACCTTGATCCATAAAGACTCATGAGTCGGGCATGGTGGTATGGGACACCGTGGTCGAGTTGTCGGCCTACGCTGGGGCCACAAACCTCCCCATAGTGACCATTGAGCACCCAGACTCGTGAGCGGATTATGATGGTATGGGACACTATATTCTTGCTGTCGGCCTACACTGATAAGGTGATGGGGGAGTAGAGCAACGAGTGCGAGCAACAGCCCTGGTATCCCTTTGTAGTGACCTCGAGCATATTCTGAGTCTACGGGAGGCGACGACCCTTCCGTAGTGACAAGAGTACAAGTAGGCTTGTATTGATAAGGTGATGGGGGAACGGTGCAACGAGTGCGAGCAACAGCCCTGACAGCCCTTGCAGCGACGTACAAATATAACATCGTATGAGATTACTAGGAGTGACGACCCTAGATAGGATCTGTGTTGGGATTGATATGAGAAAGGTACCTTAGTTTCCCACACACGATTTGGAGCTGGCAACGGTTGTCTTTGCACTGAAAGTGTAGAGGCACTATCTTTATGGGGTGAGATTCGAGCTCTTCTCCAACCACAAGAGGCCCATAACTTGCGAGGTACACGTCAGTTTCACGCACGAGACGCGGAGTTAGAACCGCAGTGCCGATGCGTAAGCAATGACATTGGTTTTGGGGTTGATCCGAGTTGGGTCAATATGACCGGACTTAAGGATGACCGCAAACACTATCCGTAAGTCGTGGGTCATCGGGATTCAACCGGCAGAACCATGAGACCTAAAGGAATGACGTGTACACTTGAGTTAGGGTCTTACAGTTAAGCCCACGATGATATATGTGTTATATATATGTATTATTCATTGGTTTTGACAACTCATTTTAAGGTAGGACATGAGCTAAAAAGTGAGGTGGAATGCACCATAGGAACGATGGTGATTGAATTTCTACTATTAAAAACTTTTTGAGGGCCAATTATTATTATTAGTTTTTAATCAAGCTGATATTTGTGTTTTTCCTTCATTTAGATCTATGCGATTTATCAATAAGTTGGATTGCTAATAAACGTTGTGGTGTGAATTGGGAAGTTTTAATGATGAGTGTTCAATAACCATTGTTTTCTGTACTAAGGTCTACCTAAGATTTAAATTTACTTCATTTTTTAGACTTATGTCTAAAATGACATCGTAGAACAAATGGACATCATAGATATAAGATATATACATCATGGCAAGCACCATAATCATGGATCCATTGACCTCCGTGGTTCCTCCAAATCCATCAAATCTGCATCTCACTCAGGAAAGGGAACATCATGGTCAAGTATAGGAAGTGAGGGTCAGGAAACTAATGTCATGTTGTGTGTGACCCCCAACTGCAAAAAGTTCCTAGAGTTGGAAGCTAGGTGGGGCTTACCGTGTTTCTTGTAAAAAATTCATCCATCAATCCATTTTGTCAGCTCATGTTAAGAGTGGAGCCCAAAGATGTTGCAGAGTAAGGTCCATAACCCAAGTGGGCCATATGACAGGAAAGGTGGAGATGGAATGCCCACCACTGAAATATCATGTGGCCACATAAGTTCAGAATTAGGCTAATATTTATGTTTTCACTTCCTGTTAGGAATGACCTTATGAGCAGTTTGGATGCCATATAAACATGAGAAATTTACAACTGTACGACCCATTTAAGGCCCATTTACATTTCCAGGCCCACTTCGTTTTCCCTTTCAAAAATACGCCCCATGCATACGGACGCCTTGCCAAAGGTCGAAATTGCCCCTGCTTTTTCCTTCAAGCGGATCGGCTGCTGCTCGAAGACGAGCGCTGACACTCCTCAAACTCCGAGTTGTACGAATGACTAAAAAGATATCAAAGTTACATGGGCCCCACAGTTACGTATTTATTATATCCACAACGTTCATCCATATTTCGAGATCATTTTGGACCGTTATCCAAAAATAAAAAATCATATCCAAAGAACAACTGGACCACACCAGAAAGAGCAGCAGAAAATTGATTTTCACCGTTGAAACTTTTATAGGGCCCACCATAACATTTATTTTCCATCCAATCTAATCATAAGGTCACAAAGACCTGGATGAAGAGGAAAAACAAATTTTGTAATGATCTAAAACTTCCATGACCCCTAAAAGGGTTTCAACGGTAGACGTTCAATCCTCCACTGCCTTTTACAGTGTGGTCCACTTGATGGCTAAATCTGTCTTATTTTTCTTCTCAAGACTTATAACGAGTTCACCAAATATATGGACGGTTTGGATATAACACATACCTCATAAAAGGACCCACAAAGGCGGAAGGGATTACAACAAGGGAAAAAAAAAAGAAGTTGGAATCTATGGCTACGGATATAATCCGTAGCCATAACTGCAGCCCATGTATTTTTATTATGTCATTTGTTATGTCTTCGATTAATCGAAAGTCTTTCGATTAATCGAAAAAGGTTCAGAGCTGTCCAGTGACTTTGCATAAAAAATCCTTTAATTTTCGATATATCGAAGTGTACTCGATATTATTGAAGATATAGCTACGGATTATAGCCGTAGCCATAATTGCAGTCTGTAAAAGTCTGTGCAATTTTTTAATTTTTAATTTTTAATATTTTTATTTTTATTTTTATTTTTTACAAGAAGAACTTTATTTTACCTATAATTTTCTCTAATACATATTTATATAAATATGTATATATAAGCATATAAAAAAAAATTTCTCTTTTTTTATTCATTTCTTTCTTTATTCATTTAACAAGAATATCTTCTAAACTAAAATTAGTTACTTGATGTACCCTATATGATTTTGGGGTAGGAGAAGCTACTTTAGCCAACTAACCTAGTTATTTTCAAAGATTCCATCAGGTCGATGGTCGAAAATCCATTTCATATTCACTTTGCGGTCAATTTCAATCAGTTCGCGGTCAATTTCATTCATTTCATTTACTTCATGGTCATTTTCATGCATATCACGGTCATTCCCGCTTATTCTATGTTGATTCACGGTCCTTTCGGTGCATTTCACGGTCAATTCCCTTCACTTCACGGTCATTTCCATGCATTTCACGGTCAATTCCCTCACTTCACGGTCATTTCCATGCATTTCACGGTCAATTCCCTTCACTTCACGGTCATTTCTCCCTTCACTTCACAGTCATTTCAATGCATTTCACGGTCAATTCCCTCACTTCACGGTCATTTCCATGCATTTCACGGTCAATTCCCTTCACTTCACGGTCAATTCCATGCATTTCACGGTCAATTCCCTCACTTCACGGGCATTTCCATGCATTTCACGGTCATTTTCCTTCACTTCACGGTCATTTCCATGCATTTCACGGTCAATTCCCTCACTTCACGGTCATTTCCATGCATTTCACGGTCAATTGCCTTCACTTCACGGTCATTTCCATGCATTTCACGGTCTTTCACGGTCAATTCCCTTCATTTCACGGTCATTTCCATGCATTTCACGGTCAATTCCCTCACTTCATGGTCATTTTCATGCATTTCACGGTCAATTCCCACGATTCCGCGTCACTTCACGGTCATTTCCATGCATTTCACGGTCAATTCCCTTCACTTCACGGTCATTTCCATGGATTTCATAGTCAATTCCCTTCACTTCACAGTCATTTTCATGCATTTCATTGTCAATTCCTTCACTTCGCGGTCATTTTCATGCATTTCACGGTCAATTCCCTTCACTTCACGATCATTTTCATGCATTTCACGATCAATTCTCACGATTCCGCCTCACTTAACGGTCATTTCCATGCATTTCACGGTCAATTCCCTTCACTTCACAGTCATTTCCATGCATTTCACGGTCAATTCCCTTCACTTCACGGTCATTTCCGTGAAGTGAGGGAATTGACTATGAAATGCATGGAAATGACCGTGAAGTGAAGGGAATTAACTGTGAAATGCATGAAAATGACCGTGAAATGCATGGAAATGACCGTGAAGTGAGGGAATTGACCATGAAATGCATGGAAATGACCATGAAGTGAGGGAATTGACCGTGAAAAGCATGGAAATAACCGTGAAGTGAAGGGAGTTGACCGTGAAATGCATGCAAATGACCGTGAAGTGAAGGGAATTGACTGTGAAATGCATGAAAATGACCGTGAAGTGAAGGGAATTGACCGTGAAATGCATGGAAATGACCGTGAAGTGAAGGGAATTGGCCGTGAAATGCATGGAAATGACCGTGAAGTGAAGGGAATTGACCTTGAAATACACCGAAAGGACCGTGAATCAACACAGAATAGGTGGGAATGACCGTGATATGCATGAAAATGACCATGAAGTAAATGAAATGAACGAAATTGACCGCGAACTGATTGAAATTGACCGCAAAGTGAATATGAAATGGATTTTCGACCATCGACCTGATGGAATCTTTGAAAATAACTAGGTTAGTTGGCTAAAGTAGCTTCTCCTACCCCAAAATCATATAGGGTACATTAAGTAACTAATTTTGGTTTAGAAGATATTCTTATTAAATGAATAAAGAAAGAAATGAATAAAAAGAGAGAAATTTTTTTTATATGCTTATATATACATATTTATATAAATATATATTAGAGAAAATTATAGGTAAAATAAAGTTCTCCATGTAAAAAATAAAAATAAAAATATTAAAAATTTAAAAATTGCACAGACTTTTACAGACTGCAGTTATGGATACGGCTATAATCCATAGTTATATCTTCGATAATTTCGAGTACACTTCGATATATTGAAAATTAAAGAATTTTTTATGCAAAATCACTGGACAGCTCTGGACCTTTTTCTATTAATCGAAAGACTTTCGATTAATCAAAGACATGACAAACAACATAATGAAAATACATGGGCTGAAGTTATGGCTACGGATTATATCCGTAGCCATAGATTCCAGCTTTTTTTTTTTCCCTTGTTGTAATCCCTTCCGCCTTTGTGGGTCCTTTTATGAGGTATGTGTTATATCCAAACCGTCCATATATTTGGTGAACTCATTATAAGTCTTGAGAACAAAAATAAGACAGATTTAGCCATCAAGTGGACCACACTGTAAAAGGCAGTGGAGGATTGAACGTCTACCGTTGAAACCCTTTTAGGGGTCACGGAAGTTTTGGATCATTACGAAATTTGTTTTTCCTCTTCATCCAGGTCTTTGTGACCTTATGAATGGTCCAGTTGATCTTTTGATATGATTTTTGTTTTTGGATAACGGTCCAAAATGATCTCGAAGTATGGATGAACGTTGTGGATATAATAAATACATAATTGTGGGGCCCATGTAACTTTGATATCTTTTGAGCCATTCGTACAACTCGGAGTTCGAGGAGTGTCAGCGCTCGTCTTCGAGCAGCGGCCGATCCGTTTGAAGGAAAAAGCAGGGGCAATTTCAACCTTTGGCAAGGCGTCCGTACGCATGGGGCGTATTTTTAAAAGGGAAAATGAAGTGGACTTGGAAATGTAAATGGGCCTCAAATGGGTCGTAAAGTCATAAATTTCTTTATAAACATTATAGCAAACTTTGAAAGGTTTCAATGGTAGGCATTTTCTTCTCTACTTTTTACTGCAACGCGGCTTAGATCAATTTTGGATTTGCCTCATTTTAGGCTCATGTCTTAACAAGAGCGGACAAAACTACTGAATGTAGAATTTCACACAAACATCACAGTTGGCCCCACCTAACTTCCATCTGCAGGAACCAATGTGGGCAAAGTCACGGGCAATCCGAGTCGTGGGAAAGCTGAAGCGGATTGCCTGCCGCGGTCATATTAATTTGGGAATAACCTGGAGCACAATGCGGATGTAGCCCAAGCACATTAGGCCTACTAATATATGTGTTTTATCCATGCTGCCCATTTACTTTTCCAGCCTATTTTACCTCTTGAGCTAAAAAAAAAAAGAGGCAAATCTAAATCTCAAGCGAATCACCCTAACAGAATCAGAGAGGATAACGCCGCACACTAGTGAAACCTTCCCAGGGTCCACCGTGACGCTTCTTTATCATCCAACTTGCATATAAGGTCACACAAACCTCAATAATATATATATATATATATATATATATATATATATATATATATATATATATATATATATATATATATATATATATATGAGAGAGAGAGAGTCATGCTCCCCCTATATATATATATATATATATGAGAGAGAGAGAGAGTCATGCTCCCCCGCGCATGTACGCACATATGCATCTTTGCATACGTGTCATGGGAGTCAAATCTGAACGGTCCATAAGATGCGGAATCACATGAAACCGTAGGAGGTGAATTTTCACCTTGATCTAAGATTCTGGTGCGCCATAGCAAAGAGAAATGCAAATCAAGGGAGGAAACTGTTTCATTTTTCATGGCCCATCAAAGTCTTAGATCAAAGTAAAACTTGGGCCCAGGAGGTTTCACTAGGTGCTGCTTCACATGAACGGTTCAGATTTTGGATCTACATCACGTATGATGGGTTCTCAAAAAAGTTTGTACGTAGTACATACAAACTCATTTGCATGTAAGCATTTCCATGTGTGTGTATGCATAAATATATATATATACATACTACGAACTCATTCGCAGGTGAGCGTTTGTGTGTGTGTGTATATAAAGATTAGTTTGATCCAAAACTTCTTTACTCTTATCTCTAAAAAAGTTTTTAATGGAATTTCAATCCTTACTGGTCTTATGGTGTAGTCTACTAAAGCTTTAGATTTGCCTTAATTTTAAACTAAAAGACCTAAACTAGATGAACGGCTGGATAAAACACATACATTATAATGGATCTCGAGACATCCTGGTCCAGAATATTCGGATATCGTAGTGCAGGAAATCGGTGACCCAGGAAACCACTAGTTAGCGATGGAACTGATGGTGACGAGAGTGGTAAATGGCAGAGCATGTTCGAATGGACATTCCCCCATTTTTGGGGGAATTGGGTTCGTTCAATGCCAATGGCCACAAAAAGTTCCCTTTTGGATGTTCTGCTACTATCTCTTGATAGACCTTTTATTTATTTATTTATTTTTTGTCTCGGGGTATATTTCTACCGTCATTTTTAAGTTGGTGGTGGCCAGTATAGCTAGATAACTAAACTAATTAGATGCTAGTAACCAGCTAGTCTCTCCCTTAGAATTTGGAACACTGCTTAATATTCTTTTAACCATCCATCATTCGATGGCTAGGATTGTTTTATCAGTGTTATTTATTATATATGATTCATTTACAATGTAATCCACAATTTGGATTGTTGCATAGTAGTGTATGAGTGCCACGTGTACAAAATGAGATACACATTATAGAGGAGTGAATTAGGTGCGGCCCTTAGCGTTTAGCCCACATTGACGTATGTATTCTATATCCATGCCGTCCATCCATTTTTTCAGATTATTTTAAGGATATGAGCCCAAAAATAAAGTAAATCCAAACTGATTGGTCAAAAACAGATGGACAGCAGGGATACTATCCATACCATCAAGGTGGGCCCCACGGTAAGGGTCCGCACGGTCTTGGGTAGGGCCGGGGCCAATCCGCTCACCATCACGAGTCTATAGATAATCCAATTTATTTTTATTTTAGAAGAGTTATTTTCTATTTCTGCGAGAGCATGACGATCTATACGCATCCATATTGACTGTCCAAATCCCCGCTCTGGATGGCGCAAGGACTTAAAATTCAGATTGTTTGTATTTTTCCAACCTTCTCTAAATGGAAAAATCTTTCCTCTTTTCTTTTTCTTTCTTTCTTTTATTAAAGTTTGGATGGTCGACTGTTTCTCATCTCAACCATCCATTTGGTTAGCGGCATTAGGATCATCCGACTTTAGTATTGCGTGGCCCATTTTGTACAAGTGGATGTTGCACGTGTATGTCACATGTGCAAGAAAGAGGATGGTCATACTCTTCAAGCATATCTAAGGAATTCTTATCTTGTTCTTATGGCATGCAAGAAGTTTCCATTAAGTGGCTGTGATTCCTCTCACAAATGTTCAAATACAAGTGGCGCAATAGAAGATAAAGGGAGGAGTGGTGACAAATGAAGAGCCGTATCCTTTGGGATATTCTCTAAGATATCCATGCCTTTTGTCTTCCCCCACTTCATCGTTTTGAACTTATGACCATCTAATCTATCACAGCCATTCATCTTTCTTTCCTTTTTCTTTCCCATTTAATGAGGCTTTTGTTAGAGTCTGGAACATGGACCCCGCCGCGTTTTTTTCCCCTCTTCAGTTACATCAAGGAGGATTTTTTTGGCATACAAACATTATGGTGGGCCCACCGAGATTTTTGTTTGAAATCTAATCTGTCCATCGTTTGGAAGAGATCATGTTAGAATGTCATCCCAAAAATCAGACAAATCCAGTAAGCAAGCAGGTCACACCACAGGGAACAGTGAGATAGAGATGGCCACTATTAAAACCTCCTGGGCCCACCATGATGTTTGTAGATCATCCAACCCGTTGGTAAGGTGAGTCCCGCCGGGTTTGAGGGAAAAACCATGTTCGCCTGATACAAAACTTCAGTGGGCCCCAAAAGATTTCAAGTACGGGCGTCCCCATCCGCAATTTTCCCTGTGGTGTGGCTTAGATGAATTTTAGATCGGCCTTATGTTTTGGTCCAAGTTTTCATAAGCCGGTTCAAATGATGGACAGAGTGAATGTCATACACACATAAGGTGGGCCAAAGATCTTTTTGTTGGCTGAATTTGCAGCCGCAGCATGTAGTCCAACGTGGCAAAAGCGTGGGACATCTCATCCGTACACAAGATGGCCCCAGCGATGCAGATGATTGGATGCAAAAATCATGCTGATCCATTCATCAGGAGGGCCACGTTTACATTGGATGAGGACCATTGTGAAGTTTTTCTCTTAACACCGTCCACTCCATTCATACATGGCCACCCACCCACTGAGTGGACCAACAAGATTTTTCGTATGTTCTTCACGGTGTTCAGACATCCCACACATTCCCAGATTAGCACGTGTGTGAGCTGCGAGAGGGAGCGTGGGGCTAGCGAACCACTTCTGTATGCTCGTATATTATGCATACGAACAGTGATTTCAACTGATCTGAACCGTTCATAAATGCAGAGCACATTTCATAAGGTATCATGCAAAAATCGTACTGATTGTATGAACCGATCCATTATTTATTTATCCTTATTTCTACAACCATACATTTTGAAAGCCATGGATGGGATGCTTACATTTGCTTAACAAAAATGATTCTTTGGAATCGTAGGCAGTATATGATAGACACTAACAAATAGATGGATCAAGTTGTTGATTAGACCTACTTTTACGTTAATGGTCTTGACCATCCATATTAAATCCCACTGATCAAATGGTTCATATATGTCAGAATGGTGTGATTTTGTATAGTGGGCCATTGTATGTGTTCTGAATCTAATGAACGGTCTAGATCAATGGATTTAACTGTATACATGTTTCAATGCAACTAGGCAAACTGTAACTTACAGTGCTATGAGAGTACTGAATCATCTCTCAATGAGGAATCGTTTGGCAAATCCTATGTTGGTAAAGTGGCGTGACAGTTGCCCGTTACGCCATGCCAGTATTGAATTTGATCCGTTGAATTTGATCTGCATGGCTTTAGATTTTAGTGAAGATAAAAGAATCTTAAAAAAGTGAAATTGATATTGGTAGGTTGTCCCGAGGGGATGATCTTACTGTAATCTTTACAGATAGATTGGTAGTTTATGCCCTCTACAATATTATGATCAGACGGTAATGAGGTGGTGGGCCCCACCTTTTGGTCATGGTTGCATAACAAAAATTCGTTGTTTATAAGGCGTCCCCAATCTTCGCACTCTTTCCACATCAGCATGTGTGGGCCATGCGCTTTACTCAAGGGTTGTTATTGCATACGTGCAAAGCGTGCCGAGCCGTACCCCCAAACATACGATCGCACGAACACGGATTGCATATTCACACTACTACCAGTAACTCGCTACTGCACGGTGCTATGTAAGCCCCACCCTTATGTATGTGTTTTATCCACGTAGTTTATCTATTTTGCTTAATCATTTTAAGGCCTGGGATAAAAAATAAGCAAATTCAAAACCCAAGGAAACGATGATATAGAAAGCAGTGAAAATTTAAAACTAACTAGTGAAAACCTTTTATGCCTCCCGGTTTTGAATGAAGCTGATATTTTTGTTTTCGTCACCTGATAAATAAGTTGGATTGACTGTCCATTCCCCGTCACCTTATAAATAAGTTGGATGGAAAATTACCTCCCCCTCCGTAAAAAATTCTTCTCAGTTACTTGAGTTTTGTATATACTTTGATTTTCAGTTAATGAGTTAAAATGATCTGAAAAAATGAACGAACAAAAGCAACGAAGCATGCACCATAGTGGGGTCCACAGAGATTTGCCACTTAGGCTATGCGATCCGAGTCAAGGCACATGGGGGGTGGATTGCCTGCCAAAACCTTCTGCAGTCCTGCTAACAGAAGCTACGTGGGGATCGCAGCAATGTTTGTGATAAATTCATTCCATGTACATTCATTTCATTGTGCTTGAAAATGAAAATGATTTAAAGATTAATTAGGGCATCAATTTCTTCATCTGTCAAGTACAGTTATATGTTCTTTAAATTCTCTTCTAAATTGGCTATGTATTTTTTTTTTTAATTCATCAACTCACCCTTATTCACAGTTATACGGTTTTATATTTGTAACATCTTGAATTTTTATCAAACTAGAGTTAGACATCCTTAGACAATGTGTTAATTATATTGATCTTGAAGATCAATCTTAAACACAATAAGTTGATTGGTCTATATTCGGATCTATGGATTGGATCTATCACACGTGTGGCATGATGGCACATGATATGGAATTTCTTCGACCATTACCTTTTTGAGTGCTTCTTTATCACATGTTAGTGGCTTGAGTGCTTCTTTAAATGGAAGAAGATTGCGTCCAGTCTCAGTCAGGACGATAATCATCCAGGCAGGCTCTGTGAAGCCTACCGTGTTCTATGGGTCTAATCCACGCCGTCCATCTACTTACCCTATCATTTTCGGGTAAAAACTCAAAAAAAATTAAAATGAGACAGCTCCAAAGTTCGAGGGGACCATACAGTGGGGATTAAACACCCATCGTTGGAAACTTTTTCGGGGCCACAGAAGTTATCTGATATATATATATATATATATATATATATTTTACCCTTCATCTAGGTCTATGTTACCTTTTGAACAGTTTGGATGACAGAGAAACATCACGGTGGCTCTTAGGAAGGTTTTAATGGTGTGTGTCATAATAACCGCTGCTTCCTATGGTGTGAGTCACTTGAGATTGGATATACCTCATTTTTTAGGCCCATGCTGTAAAATGATATGTAAAAATGGATGGACGGAATGGATAAATTCTATACATCACTGTGGGCCCCACAGAACACCTGCCTGGACGGATTATAGTCCATGCGGGGGCGAGACGCAATCCGCTTCCTCTCTAACTCAAAGCAAAGACGCAAGTTTCTTCTAAAATGCCCGAAATACCCTCCGCTGTTTCATTGCCTCTCCCCGTTTGAGAAGATATCGTGCAATATCCAGCGCCCATTTTCATGTGCTTTTTGTTTGTGCCGGAAACGGAGAGACGGACGCGGATTAGATATTGACAGGTTGAGTATCGAGTCCGCTAAAGTGACGTCACTAAGTTATGTGGGCCCCACTATGATGTTTGTGTTGTATCCACACCGTCCATCCATTTTAAGATATCAATTTAGGGGATAAACCAAAGAGTGAGGAAGATAAAAAGCTGTAGTGGACCCCACCACAGAAAACAGTGGGGAGAGTGATTCCTACCGTTGAAACTATCCTAAGGCCCACCGTAATGTTTATTTGAAATCCAACCTATTCTAAAGTTAAAAAAGACATGAAATAAGGGAAAACAAAAATATCAGCATGATCTGAAACTTTTGTGGCCTTTAGAATTTTTTAATGGTGGACGTCACTGTCCCACTGTTTCCTGTGCTGGTATCCAGCTTTGGATTTAACTCATTCTTTGTATATTCTCTTAAAATGATCTCTCCAAATGGATGGAAGGTTCGGATACAAAACATACATCATGATAGGGCCCACCGAAACTCAGTCACGTCACTTAAGTAGCGAGTCTCGCTACTCAACCTGTTAGTAGTTAATCCGCGCCCCGGATTGGCTACTCCCCCATCCACCAGCCCCGTGGCTGGTGTCGGTGCTTTGTGGGCCCACCATGATTTATATGTTTCATACATACTGTTCATCTATTTCTTCAGATAATTTTATGGCATGATACCAAAAATGAGATATATCCCAATCTCAAGTGGAACACATTACATGAAATAGCGTTGAATGAGCGGTGACCATTAAAAACCTTTCGGGCCATAAAAGTTTTGGATCAAGCTGATATTTGTTTTTCCCATTCATCTGGGCCTGTATGACCTAATTAACAGATTGGATGTCAAATAAATAGTACAGTGGGCCTTAGGAGGATTTTAATGGTGGATATTCAATAAATATTGTTTTCCTATGCTGTGGTTCACCTTAGATTTATATACCTCTCATTTTTGGGATGAAGCTCTAAAATGATCTGTAAAATGGATGAACGGAATGGATAAAATACATACATCATGGTGGGGGCCGCAGAGCACCGACCATCAACCACCGGACTGGTGGCAGGGAGAGTAGCCGATCCGTTTCTGTTTGTGCCAGTTTTACGTGGGAGTCTCTTTCCATCCTTCCGTTCAGTTGATAGGAAAACATTGGATATACGTTGCTGCAAAAGAAAAACCTCCACTTTAGGACAAATGCACCCGTCTGACCATTGGCGTCCAACTGGATTATTGGAGAAATATAACAAACGGTCCATACGCAACAGCAATATATCTTGATGTGGCTGTTGTACGGAAGAATCTTTCCGTCTGTCATCATCCACAGTGGGACCCACCATACGAACGGTTTAGATCACTGTGATCAGAGTCCATCTGTACGGCACACAACGTATGGAGCACCATCTTTCTTTTAGCTGAAAGGACGGGAGACCTAACAGAAAGTGTTATCTTGATGTGGTTGCTGAACTGAGGGAAAGGATTGGCTACTCCCCCTGACACCAGCCCCGTGGCTGGTGGTCGGTGCTCTGTGGGCCGCACCATGATGTACGTGTTTCATCCATTACGTTAATCCATTTTTACAGATCATTTTATAGCTTGATACAATAAATTACAGTGATATAAATTTTAAGTGGGCCACACCACAGGAGGAAAATAATGAATGGATATTCACAATGAAAATCCTCCTAAGGCCCAATGTACTGTTTATTTGACATCTAATCTGTTGATTTGGTCGTAAAGACCCAGATGAATTGAAAAAATAAATATCAGCTTGATCCAAAACTTTTATGGACCCAAAATGTTTTTAATGGTCAAAATTCATTCAACACTGTTTCCTGTAATGTGGTCCACTTGAGATTGAGATATACTTCGATTTTTTTACTATATCATAAAATGATATGTAAAAATAGATGGACGGCATGGATGACACACATACATCATGGTGGGCCCCAAAGAGCACCGACCATCAGACCATGGCTGGTGTCAGGGGGAGTAGCCAATCCGTTTCCCTGAACTGAGGGTCTACGTGGCATAAGTTTCTCTTTACATTTGCTTGCGAATAAAGGGCAACCTGAAAATAACGGGATATTTTGCAAAATTGACAAAATTAACCTTTTCAACGCAGTTAAAAATGGAACTTTGAAGGTGACGTTGTGTTTCTTCAGTTCAAGAGTCTCGTAGTCTCGCATGTGCAGGCACGAGCTCTGTCGTATTTACACGCCACACGTGTGCCATTACGATAGAAGTGTATAAAGCCCATTCGTAATAACGATGTGCTACCATTTTAATGCTCCTGCCCCGTAATCAGGTCACTCCACTTGTTCAGTGGGCCACAGTTGGCACGTGTGATTGCATGGCCGCATATTTTAAAATAAAATAAAATAAATATACTAAAAGATAAAAGTAAAGTGTTTTATGGTCACGATCCAGCTTTTAGACACCTAGCCTGTATTTCGAACTTGAGATCCACATTATGACTTATACACTAAGTGTACTTAAATTGTTAAATTGCCTACAAAAATTTATTTATCTAGTAGTTCTATAATAAATTTATATTTCATTCATATCCAACAATATCTTATAAATAAGAAACGACCATTCATTTTAATAATTAATTATAAATATAGTTAAATATCCTCTCATTTGGGATCTTATGAAATAAAATTAACATGTCTAACAACTTAGAAGAATTAATTAATAATATAAGAAAATCAAATATAATTAAAGTAAAAATCATGACTACTTTACGATTCATATCCGACAATATCTTATAAATAAGAAACGACCATTCATTTTAATAATTAATTATAAATATAGTTAAGTATCCTCTCATTTGAGATCTTATGAAATAAAATTAACATGTCTAACAACTTAAAAGAATTAATTAATAATATAAGAAAATCAAATATAATTAAAGTAAAAATCATGACTACTTTACGGCATCAACTTCTTCCTCTGTCAAGTACGATTACATGTCCTTTAAATTCTCTTCCAGCTAGGCTACGTATTCCTTTTCTTGAGCTATCAACTCACCCTCATTCACATTTATACGGTTTTATATCAATAAAGGATAAACTGATCAGGCCTAGTGAAAATTCCTGACATGATTCTTTGCATCAAATTATAATATGATGCCAATAATTATATACAATAAAAAAAATGCAAATGCAATGCATCAAGTGAGAATTTGTTCTCTTTCTTGAGTTGGAAACCCGTTAACTCGCATCTGCCCATTGACAGACTTCTACCATTTGATAAACATAGGCAAGGCCTGCATCTACTTCTTGAGTATGCTTGTACTAGTATAGTGGGCTTCTACCATCTAAGAAAGTCCCCTAAGAATTCAGTACGTGTTGTGTATGCAATTGATAGATGCACCAAATAATCATGAATCAGATATTACATACATTATTTTGATTATCACATTTGAATCAACATAATCTAACACATTAATCAAATCATATCATTATTATTATATTAATACAGAAATCACACATCTAAATCAACTAAGAGTACATGATAATTATATCATAGCAATTGAATCAAGATAATAATATAATATATTAAACAATCCATCTATTTTAACTTGATGGATGAGAAACACATCGGGATCACTCACCTTGATGTGCTGAAGATGATTCCGTGAACTAACAGTTTGAATTAAATTATGACTTCCTAAAATCATATAAATAAGAATTTTTTTTAATATTATGATTACACATAATGAATAAAATGTATGATTTATTATCTATAATTTATTCAAATCGATGTTGCACATCAAATGGTTCGATCGGTATAGAATTTAAGATTTTAATTTATTTTAATCTTAAGGAACTAATAAATGGTGATGATTTAATTACGTATTTCAAATTATGTCATATAATTTTATATGCCAAGTTGTATCTTGCATAGAGAGTTACTTATCCAGTATTTATTCAATTTTATTAGATTAAGGAAGAAAATTGGTAGATTTATGATTAGTACGATCTATTAAGGTTTCGAATTGACCTAATTCTTAAAAATATTATATAATCAAGTCTTATAACACTCATGAACAGTACAGATCATACTGATCGTTGTCTATCATGAAAAAATCTCATGTTTTACACATTAGCCTTAAAGCCATGTGCATATCTTAAAATCTCACATTATAAACATTAGCCTTAAAGCCATGTGCATATCTTTTTACATTTTGATTGATCTAATCCGTTCAATGTGTAGATCATACCAAATTAACTATTGCATAAATAAAATAAAGAGAAAAAAATACTTACCTAAATAAGTAAATTTCAAAAATCCTCATTCCCACTTTCCCTTTTGTGTTTTTTTCTACAAATTTTTCTTTCATTTTTTAAAATTTAATAAAACTTTCACTCTCTTACGTTCCTTTCTTAAGAAAGAGAGTTCGTTGGGAGACTACGAGATATGAGTAAAATTTTGAATAAAAAGATATAAGAGGAAGGACGATGAGATCGGTGGATCTTTTGTTCACTCAAAATTAAATTTAAAAATTTTTAATTTAAATTTTATTAATAAAAATTGGGGGCGTTACATTTATCCTTTTATTTTATTTTATTTTGTGTGCTAAAAAATTGGGGGGAAGGTTTTTAGGTAGCGAAGTCGGTGGGCTTTGCCTCATCCCCGCATGGTTTCAATGGATCCCCCGATCCACTGAAGTACATGGGACCCCTAATTGTGGGGCTCACCTTGATGTATGTGGTTACCTTCACACCGTCCACCTATATTAAAAACTCATTTTAGGGCATATCCAAAAAAATTAAGCAAATCTAAAAATCAGATAAATTATAGTACAGGAAACAATAGTAATTAACCGTTAAAAACCCCTTCGAGTTAAAAAAACTTTGGATCAAGATGATTTTTGTGTGGTCTATTCATAGAGGTCTTTATGACCTTATTTAAGGGTGTACATCGAACTGGTAGAATCTTGGTACCGGACCGAAATCGACCAAACAGTCTGGTTTGGTCCGGTTCTAGAGTGCACCGGTTTCGATTTCAGTTCCAAAAATTAAAGAACTGATTACATCGGTTTAATTCTCAATTTGGAGGTATGTAGAACTGAATTGAACCGTGAATCGATATGTAGAACCGATCTGCAAAACCAAACCAGGAACCAAACTATTTTAAAAAAAAATAAAAAATCGAATGCCCTAAGTCCTTGTTGCGGTTGCCCATCTCTATCGCCGCTCCTCTCTCTCTCTCTCTCTCTCTCTCTCTCTCTCTCTCTCTCGCAATTGGGTTGGATTATAAAAAGGTCAAAACCATGAAACCAATCCAGAATCGAACCGATTTTAACGGTCTGGTTTCGATTTGGTTCTAGTGTGCTAACGATCCGATTCCGGTTCCGAAAATCCTAGAACTGTTAAGAACGGTTTGGTTTCGGTTTCACCCTAGAACCGGACCAAACCGACCCGTGTACACCCCTAACCTTATGAATATATTGGATGGAAAATAAACATTCCAGTGTACTCCGTGAAGTTTTTTATAATGGGGATTCAATTGGGGCTGTTTCCTGTTGTGAGACTCGTATCCTACCCCGTACCATTCCGTAGGCTTCCGCGGTCCTCTTAGTCAAATTTCAGTGACCTAAGACGAGTAAATAGTAGTTGCCTGCATCCCTGAGTTACATTTTATCGATCTGAGTCGGCTTGACCCGAGACTTGTACCAGTGCGACAGCGCCGTCGCCGCGGTTCCGATTGAAATTCCAGTAATGACAGCTTTAGTTAAAGTAGGAATATGCCAATATGTCTTAAAGGGGGAGTGAATAGGACTTTTTAATATTTTATGGTTATTTAAAGTCCTATCAATATAATCCTTAGCAAATATGGATGCATAAGGGTTTCTTTAGAGTAACTCTAATGGCTTCCAAGCCAAATAGAGGATCCAATCATAAAACTAATTGAAAGATAAACAAGATGCAAACATAGTTTATGATGGATGTGACTATGTGTGAGATGTGATCTCAGATAATCAAATATGAAGCATTTAAGGAAATCACATAAGCAATGAAAGACAATAATAATCTCAAACACAATCATTTTTGTAGTGGTTTGACTATTTGTCTACTCCACTTTCGCCGGACGCACTCAACCCTTGAGTGTATTGGATCTCACTAAAGGAGGTTTCACAACAGGCTCACCTTAAACCGGAGGTTTTAAATCAGGTTCGCCTCTAACCAGTATAATTTACACTTAGGCTGACACAATGTGTCTACACGACACAGTTTATGCTCCCATGAGCAAGGGTCAACACACAGCACCCGACTTTTAGGCCTTACTGGCCAAGGATCCACATAAGGAACCTAATGGAGGCTTCACAACAAGTTCATCTCTAACCAGAGGTTTTAAACAGGTTCACCTTTAACCAGTTTAGGCTCTCCACAGAGTAAGGATTAATACAAATGACCCCCACGTACACTCCCGTCGGAGGCCTCTTATGAGGACTTGCAAGGGGTGAGAAATACCTTAGAACAAATCCTACAGAAGGAATGATCACAAAGGTCCTCTGGACTCTAATGACTTACAGATAAGTATATGAGCCCCTTTAGTGCGTTGATGAAGATCTCCTCCTTTGATGACGAAGAATCTTTAGCTTCCCTGAACCGCAACTGAGAAGATGTAGCAATATATGGCGACGGTTGGGTCAAGGTTATGATAGAATCCTACTCTATTAAATGTTTTCCTGTAAGAGAGATGGAGCGATTCCAATCATTAATGCATTTAATACATCCCAGATTAATGATTTGTCATTAAGGTGGTAGCTGCAGGATCCTTGAATGTGAAAGTTCATTCCCCAATTCACTCTATTGAATGTCAATGATGAGGGTGGATTGGAGGATGAACTTCCATGAGAGAAAAGGCTTAGGGTATATGATGTAGGGTTTAAACAATAAAAAAAACCCTCTATTTTTTCTGCCAACAACTAAGGGAAAGCTCTCATTAAATAGACAAAAGGTTCCAACGGATATAAAATGGTCACATTTTTTATAGAGTTCGATATCATTAAGCAAGGTCGATATCATCGAGGGTATACTCTCGATAGCATCGACTGACCGCTCGATAACACGAACTCAACTATCAAACATTTTCGAAACCTTTTGCCAACTAGTCAGGGGAATCGAACGTTCATCGATGTTATCGGATTTCGAACTCCGATTTCATCGACACGAGGTTCGATTCCTCAATATTTGAAAATGTGAGAGCACTACCTTTGAAAATATTTCAGGTATATGATATGATCGAGCATCACTCGATATCATCGAAATTTGAATATCGATGATATTGAAGGAAGTGTCGATTCATCGATAATTCCAAGGAATTTTCCTATAAGCTTGCTGGACAGTTTTAGTCAACTTTTGATGACATCGATCATTCCTCGATATGATCGATATTTGAATATCGATTTTATCAAGTGACCCTCGATCTGAGAAAAACATCCTAAAAAACTTGTTGGATAAAATTGTGTCCCAATCTGATATCATCGAAGGGCTACCGATATCATCGAGATTTGAATTCCGAGGATATCAAGGAGCTCTTCAATGTATCGAGGCTTACATGATTTGCCTTAGCAGAACTTTGGACACAATAGACTAAGTGTCGATTTTCTCGAGTGAGCTCGATGGACTCGAGATTCAAACATCGATAATATCAAGGAGGCCATCGATCCATCAATAATTCAGTCCAGATATCTTTGTGGTTGCTGGACATCTTTGGTCCTCTTTTTGATAAGATCGAATGAGCTTCGAGGACATCGATAACAGTGTTCGATGTTATTGAACCACTTGTCTATAAATCGACACATGTAGAAAACTTAGAGATTTTTCTGAGTTTGAAAAAAGTTTTCTAACCATAATCCCTTAGGGTGTTCTATCCAAATTTAAGGGTTTTAATTACCTGATCTTTTGGGATATGGGATGTGAGGCTAAGATTTACCTGTGATGAGTTCGAGCACACATCCAGTTGCGTCAGCTTGATTAATCTTCCCATGGGGCTCCTTTGTCTAGCCGACGCAACACTCACTCTAATTGACAAACCAGGGCACTTTCATCGATGTCGCGTCTCGTACGTCGATGTAATACCCGGGCCAAGAGATGTGAGCCCCCGTCCAGTTCGAGGAAAACATCGCGCTTTGTAAAACCCAAGAGAAATGTCCCATTAATTACCTCACATGTTAAGTACAACATCCCATCCCCAAGTACCAACACTAATCCCTAAAGTCACATGTCAAGTACACATCACTCCATCACTTACCATCCCTCTCTCCCATCACCACTCTCTCTCCTTTTTTTTAAGCAACTCCCATGAGAGGTGGACATCCAAGCTTCCATGAGAGAAGCTAGGTGTGGCCCACTCCCTACCACCCAATCTCACCCTCCAAAACCAATCTCAACCGTTGAAATGTACCATTGGAGCTCTAACATGCATTGGCAGAAGAAGGAAGAAGAGACCTAATGTGGGTGATCTTGTTGGATTTGATGATTTGAGGGCTCACTTGTGGTGGGACCTATCTTAATGTATGCTCTGTATTGAGGGGCCCATAGTGGCGAGGCCTCTCCTCCACCCGATCTCTCTCTCTTTCTCTGTCTCCCTCTCTCTCTCTCTCTCTCTCTCTCTCTCTCTCTCTCTCTTTGATGTCGTGTGGCCCACCTGATGCGTGTGATATATCCACGCTATCCATCACGGTGGAGCCACTTTGATGTATGTGGTGTATCCACACCTCCCAGCAACTTGGACGATGAGACCCACCATGACGTGTGTGTTTCGTCCAATCGTCCGTCCATCTGGACATGGCCCACTGTGATGCGGGCTTCATCCATGCTTTGCATCCCTTTTACAGTAGCAGAGATAGGTGGTTTTCCCAATGTCCAGACCTACTGGACGGTGAGGATGAACAGTGCATCAAGTGGTTCCTACGGATGACCTGGCCCACATAAAGATTTGAATTTGTCCCATTCCTGGCCCATGGCTAGGGAGTTGGGATGGACGGTCAGGATCAACACCTACATCAGGTGGGATGGGGTCCACATATACGTGGCCTGAAGATGAAGTTGATATTTGTTTCTCCTCTAATCGGGCAGCCAGCAGGTGGACGATCCTGTTGCTGCCACTGAGGTGCAGCCCACGACATGGATGGATCAGGACCGTCGAATATGGATGGCCAGGATTCGTAGCAGTAGTAGCAGCTGCCGCTGACGTAAGTGGGCAGGTGGGGCCCACTAGGTGTATGTGTTGTATATCATATCGTCCTTCATGGATGGTGACAGATGGGATGCCACCACGATATAAGTGTTTTTTATGCTAACCGTCCATCCATCTGGAGGATGTGGCCCACCCCTGCACGTGCGGGTGGGGCCCACCGTGATGTATTTATTTCATCCACACCGTCCAGACCTCTGTACAGTGCTGGATTAGCTGGACGGTGCCAAGCCACCGTGATGCATGTGTTTGCACACCAAGCCGTTCATCTGTTTTGCTAGTGGGGCCCGTTGGTGTGTGTGTGGCGCCCACACATGGGGCCAGGAACATCCTGACCGTCCATCTCTGCATCCACGAGCAGCTTAGCTGTTGTATTGATGTCGTTGCATGTTTAGAGAAAAAGAAAAAATAATAAAAAATATAATAATAATAATAATGATAGATAATATTATAATATTATAATATACAATATATGCTAGTGGGCCCCACGTGGGACCCACCTAGATTAGAAGCCGATTGGCTGGATCACCTCATACCAGCAGCTGTTGCTGCTGTCTGACCTTTCATCCACACCGTCCAGATCGTGCTGGACAATAATAGACATGTTTAGATGGTACAAATTTACATAGAAATGTTTGGATGGTACTGATTTACATAGATAATGTTTGGATGGTGCTGATTTATATGGGACGTGTTTGTATGGTGTTGATTTACATGGGAAGTGTTTGGATGGTGCTGATCATCATTAGTGGGCCATGTGCCCCATGGAATGACAGTGTATAGTGATACACATGCTACACCTACAACTATTGAAATGATTTTTGGTGTGGTCCAAGCCCACTTGAGGGCCATTGGTGCGGCCCATCCATGAGGCCCATCATGATGTATATTTGAGGCCCATATGATGGGGCCTACCCGCCTTATATTTAAGGCCCATATAATGGGGCCCACCTGCTTGAATTTGAGACCCATAGGGAAGGTCCATTGTGATGTATTTGAGGCTTATGGGCAAGGCCCATTGTGATGTATTCATGGCCTATGGGTAAGGCTCATTGTGATATGTATTAGGCCCATGACGCGTGACCCATTTGATGTATTCGAAGCCCAGACGCGTGACCCATTTGATGCATATGAGAACCATGTGTAGGGCCCACCTTAAGATGTGTGTAGATCCACACTATCCACATGGGACCCACCTTAACGTATTTATTCTATATCCACTCCGTCCATCTGGACGTCAGACGATGGGACACCACTGTGATGTACGTGTTTCTCCCACACCGTTCAGTGGTCCCGTGGGCCACACCTCAATGTATTTATTGTAATCACATTGTCCAGCAAATCTAGACAGTGGGCCATGCCTTGATGTATTTATTATATCCACATCATCCATCCCTAGACATGGGGCCCACCTTGGTGATGTATCTGTCGCACCATCCAGCATGGGATGGTAGGCTTGCCATGATGTACGTGTTTCATTCCATGATGTCCATCTGTTTGATAGGTGGGAACCACCTTGATGGATGTGTTTCATTTCATGCCGTCCGTAGGACTAGGCCCCACGTGATGTATATGTTTGATCCTAACGGCCCAATCTGATTTATCTAAGGTCCATATGATAGGCCCGTTGTAATATATTTCGACCCATATGATGAGGCCCATTGTGACGTATTTTCGGCCCAGTTATGAGGCCCATAGTGATGTACATGCGACACAAATATGAGGCCCATTATGATGTATTTGTGGCCCATTGACGAAGCCCACATTGATGTATATATGGCCCACATGAGGAGGCTCACTGTGATGTGTTCGTGACCTTTAGCAAGGCTTGATGTGATGTATATGAGAGACGCATGTGATATATTTGAGGCCCAGGTGCAAGGCCCACCTATTGTGTATTTGAGGCCCGTGTGATGAGGCCCATGTGATGTATTTTTGGCACAGGTGCAAAGCCCACCTATTGTGTATTCAAGGCCCGTTGTGATATGTGATTTCACCATGATGTATGTAATAATGCTTATGTGGGCCACTCCTTGGGAGCAATGTTGGTTAAATGTCCACATTGATGGGCAATTATGGTTGAATGTCCTCATTGTGACCTTCCCTTTGGCTTTGTTAAACCTATTCTCACTGATTTCAATTATCGAGACCGATTCCGATTCCGAGTGTTGAGGCTGATTCCGATTGTCGATACCGATTCCGATTATTGAGGCTGATTCCGATTGTTCAAGCCGATTCCGATTGTCGAGACCGATTATCGTTGCCGATTATGAGTATGTGACAACATAGCATCATAACACATGCCTATACATATTATCTGTATGTTTGTTATGAGATATGGTTGATCACTGCATATGTCATTGGGCATGCTGTTATGAGACTCCCTGAGAGGCAGAGATTGCCTCACATGAGTACACAGTATGCACAGGATTGATGCATGAGTGGATTGTATGACTTATGCATCTTGCATTGTGTATTGTGATTATTATATGCCCTAGCGACATGAGGGCCGTAGCCTCCACAGGCATATCGTGGATGACCAGATGGGACACCGAAAGTTTGTTACTAGCATTGGGCTACCATAGATGACCCAGAGTGAAAATCCCTAGACCCTCTTGGTACAAGAGGACGCTCCAAAGTCTACACCGAGTGGATATATATAAGCGCATGAGGGTCGTATACCAGTAGACCGCGTCTCCCACTGTGTCATGGTCGGTTGGGAGGGGGTGTGACCTTACTCGCCTGAGTGAGAGGGCAATATCTAGGTTGAGTTTGACTAGCTTGAGGAATAGGTCCGCTATCAACGAGCTGGACCTGATATTAGCAGGCGGATAGTGAGGTCTCTTCTACTTACTCAGTTGTGCACTCGGATAGGGGTGACAAGCTGGCGTAGAGTGTAATAGACCCCGGTGATGATTTCAGAGATGTACAGTACTGATACGTGGACTTATTGAATAGGAGTAGCATACTCATTCATTCATTCACTATCCACTCGGGCTGGTGGTGCGCAACTAATTGTTGTGTACATTCACAATGGCAAGGATTTCGATTAGTGCGCACGACTAACCTGAGATCAGGAGTATACCACATTGAGTCTGGCTATCCAAATTTAGGTATGAGACTGGTTTGAATATAAGTCCCTTGTGATGAATCTCATAACCTGTGATACTATGTAATATCATCCCGACTTCATGACTTCACACTCCTGCATGGTCATTTTATTCGCACTGCATATTACATTGCGTCCTCAGCATCTGATATTTGGTTCTCTATATCTCCACATTGCATAGCTGGTCTACATTGTTTCCTTATTATATGATATTGACTTATTATGTTTTTACATCACATAGCTTGTTAATGGTATTTATGAACTTGCCAGCATGTTTCCGCATTACTATGATATTGTACGATTTATGGATTGTCAGTATTTCCGCTTACTTTGATATTTATATACTTGGCACGTGCATCACACACATTTTCACCGCCCTCTAAACTTTCTATAAGTTTATGCACGATAGGTGGGTGCAGGTGGCGTTAGGTTTCAACAGTATGAAGCTTGAAGTGTGCAGCGAACTTCTGAAGTTTTGGTTTTGGCATATGTATTTCTCTTTTAGCATTGTATTCAAATGTTTATATTAGTGAATATGTGATGATGATTCTGCCTTTATGATTTGAGTATACTTGTGGTTATATTTCTTATGAGACAAATGTGCGTTGAAAAATCCTCCTTATAGGATCCCAGGATCGGAATATGGCGTAGGGACGCTGAGAGCTAAGAATGGAGTCCTACGGAGGCTGTTGGTACCGAATTCGGCGATCGAAAATTTTTTGAACCCGGTTTCCGAGTTTGGGGCGTGACACCTGTGATGTGGTTCACCTAATATTTGGAAATGCTTTATTTTTTTGGATAATGCCCTAAAATGAGCTTTGAAAATAGTTGGACCGTGTGGATTTAAGGAAAATACATCATTGTAAGCCCCGTAGTTTGTAGTCCCACCCACCTCGATGGATTCCAGGTCTCATCTAATTGGCTACTTCATCCCAAGATGTTGAGGCCCTTACCATGGGCCCCACCTAAATGTGTGTGTCCTAATTCCTTTTGGTCCATTCGCTTTTTTAGACTATTATATGGCATAAGCCCAAAAATAAAGAAGGTTCAAATCTCAGGCGGACCATATTGTAGGAAATGGTGGTGATTGGATGCTCCATCATTAAAAACTTCCTAGGTCCACCATAATATTTATTTTCCATCCAACCTGTTTATAAGGTCATTTCAACTTGGATGAAGGAATATATATATATATATATATATATATATATATATATATATATATATATATATATATATATATATATTAAATTGATACAAAACTTTAGTGGCCCATAATGGTTAATCACCATTGTTTCCTATGGTATGGTTCACCTGAGAATTGGATCTTATTCAATTTTGAAATAATATGGTAAAATGATTGGGAAAAATGGATTGATGGCGTGGATATATAATGCATATATCAAGGTGGACCAGACCATAAGGGACGCACCGTCTTGGGTGGGGCTAGGGCTGCATCTAATCCGCTTTCAAGGGATGCGGATTGGCAGGTGTACCATACAGCTATATATCTGATGTATTGACGTCAGCACATTCTGTGGGTCCCATCATGAGGTATGTGTTATATCCAAACCGCCCATCCATTTTGTGAGATCCTACGAAGACTGGAACCAAAAATACGACAGATCTAACGGTCAATTGGACCACACTGCAAAAAGCAGTGGGGGATTGAACCTCTACCATTGAAACCCTTTTGGGAGTCACAGAAGTTTCGGATCAATATGATTTTTTTTTGTCCTCTTCATCCATATATTTGTGACTTTACTAACAGATTGGATGGAAAATAAACGTTATGGTGGGTCTACGAATTTTTTAACGGTGAAAATCATTATACTCACTGCTGTTTTTGGTGTGGTCCATTTGATCCTTGGATATGATTCATTTTTTTGTTTAATGCTCTAAAATGATCTTGAAGAATGGATGAACAGTGTGGATATAATAAATACATCATTGTGGGGCCCATGTAACTTTGATATCCTTTGAATCGTTCGTACAACTCGGAGCCTCAGGAGCGTCGGCGCTCTTCTTCGCAGGACACGTATCTCCACCAGCTATATAGCTGGTGTGTGGTACACCAGCCAATCCGCTTCCGCTTTCAAGGTATTTATAAAATTTGATTTTCATAACCTTTTGCAGCTTTGCTTCATTACTTTCTACGTCGTACATGTCATTGAAAATGACCAAAATAACCTGTATTTCACACGGTGGGCACTAACATGAATGAGAAATGCCAAATAACATAGATTTTCGCATGGTGGGCCCCAACACGAATGAGAAATGCCAAATAATGTAGATTAAAGTCCATATTCAATTACGAGATGCTGAACATTGAAGGATAAGTATACATCTTATCTAGGGGATTTGTGGCACCCATCAAATCAACGGTCAAAATAACCAATGGGGCCCACGTAGATATAATAATCATGTTCTTCATCCAATTACACAAATGCTAATATTCAAGACCCAAATGATTACTCAGCATCACACCAGTCCTAACAAGCTCTTAGACATTGTATGCATTCTCATCATCAAATCACTTCCATAAGACAGTGCAAAAATCATCACAACCGTTGAAATACCACTTAAGGCCTCAAATGCATATACTATTACCCCCTTTCATGAAAGATCATAGGAATCAATGTCTGATTTCACACCTTCCAAATACAAGATGATCTTCATGTGGGACATCCTACTAGCCCCTTGATGAACAGAATCACAAGTGTAAATGGCTTTCGAACTCCTTTGATAGAAAGATCAGAAGCATTGATGCCGTTCACATTCAAGATATGGCGGCCGGACATTTTCCTGGCTCCTTCGATTAAAAGATCATAATCATACATGTTTGATCTGAGTGTTTATACTTTGAGATGTGGGCTTTTTGGTTCCCTGTTTTCCTAACCAGGAATATTTAGGCATTTCTCTTTGATATTTGGTTCCTTTGTGCTTTTGAAAATTCTGCTATATTCCTAAAAAATAAAAATAAAAATAAAAACAAAAACCGTTCATTAAGGGATGTAAATTTATACAATATGGGGATCATAACTTAAAGTGAGATAGAAAAACAGATGAATGACATGGATAAAACAAATACATTACAGTGGGCCCCACATGATGTTTAACAAGTTTGAATAGGTGGAGCACTCTATTTAGATAATGTTCCAACTCAAAAGTCTTGGAAGGTTTAAGATTTCCTTATTATTTTTTAGTAACTTTACAATTTCAGGTGTTGGTGTATTTTTATGAAACGGCTCCTCTTGATCGGATCTTCTTCCACTTACACAATCAACACTATCAAAGGGACCTTGACTAGAGCCGGGGAGCCTCCAATGCTTAAGTCAGTCGTTTTTTCGATAGCAAAGGGTTTTTTCAGTTTTGTATCTCGTACCTTTCTCTGTAGAAAGCTTTGATATTTATAGATCTTAGGAATCCTCATCATACGAGGATTCTTCTCCTGATTATTCGGAGATTTCACTGATTGCTCCCGATCCGGAGAATGTCGGGATCGGATAACCGCATTCCTAAATTTCTGGAGCGGTATTTGCATTCATACCGCCTTCTTTTGTCTCGGCTCAGTCGCTACCGACTCAAGGGGAGTCTCGGCCGAGTCGGGAACATAACTTTTCTGCCTTCTCACGGATGGAATAGTCTCGGTGATTATCCGTCGTCATTCCTTACTCCGTGGCCGACAGAACCAACTCGTTAGGTCGGTTTTATTCTATCGGTCGAGTGGCTTATAACATACTCGGCCTTCTGTAGGCTTATGCAGACGAGGTTATCTCTCCGATAGAGTAACTTTAACCGTCTCTTGCTTATGCCTCTCGGCCTATCACTTATCCTCTCGGCTCTAACCATTGTCTCGGACTCTTCGGGCAGCGTCAACAAAGCCGACCTACTTAGAATCCGAGTCTCTGGACTTGGCATATTTTTTCTCAACAGTAAGCCCCTTTACTCCTTGTGTCGTTCGCGGCATCAAGGGGTAACGAGTTTTTAGGTCGGTTCGTATTAGAGTCTGAGGTTATGATGAAGCGTTTAATGCTCCTTGAGTCGTCTCTAACGTATGACATTGCATTCCCCGAGGCCGCACGTGCGGCCAGCCGTCAGGTCGTTTCGTCCGCGTATGAGATTTGGACGCGTGGCGAAGACGTTACCGCTGTCAGTCAGCGTGCACCACCTGTCGAGCGGGGGAGCCGAGACGAACGACGATTCGCTTTTTCATTAAAAGCCCTGTCACGTGGCACAGCTATAAAAAGGCCAAGCGGGAGGACTGTACAAATTTTATTTTCGCATTCCTCGCTCCCGCTCGTATCCGCTTCCGAGTCTTCTTTCTCTTCTTCCTTCTTCCCTCCGTTGTCGTTTCTTGCTTCGTCAACTTCCTTTGCATTCGCTGTCATTTTTCCCGGTGGTTCTTTCCTCCCATTTCTTTAAACTTTAATGGCTGCGCGTGTCTCTCAGAGCCCCCGGGAGGGGATTTTCGGCGATGAGGGTGTGTCCCAACATCTTTGGGACGTTGCGGAACCGCCCTCCCTACTGACGGAGTTTGCCGTCGGCGCTGATGCCGCATTCCTGCTTGTAAGGGAGGCTGATGACTCATTGGCTGAGTGTCCCACTCAGGCCGGTCCGTCCAGTGGTGGAGTGTCTCTGATAACCCGTCCAGGGAGACCTAACCTCGGGATGGATCAGCAGGAAGAAGAAGAAGTAGACGACATTGTCATAGGCAAAGGAGTGGCTGTTCCAGACCCCGTGAACCAAACTATGAAAGCCTTGGAATCCTCTTCGAAGGGGGAAGAAGGTGAAGACGAGCCGAGTGGCCTCGTCGGTTCAATTTTAACCGAATCCGACATAAACCGGATCAGGGCTGGATATCATGTCCCTGACTCGGTCGTACTCCGTCTCCCTCGTTCGGGAGATTTTTCCGACCATTCTCCTGTGAGGATGGTCGCAATTTTCCAGGTCGCGATGTAATGTAGCTTGCGCTTGCCACTTTAGCCCATTGCTCGTGATTTCTTGTCCCGAGTCAAAATAGCCCCCGGTCAAATTGTCCCGAACGCGTGGAGGAGTTTGTTCGGGTGTGCCGTGCTGTGGCTGAGTTAGAACAGCCTCCGCTAACAGTCGACGAGTTTCTCTACCTCTACCAAGTCAGACCAAATCCAAACTTCTCTAGCCTCTACTTCCTGAGTGCGTGGAGAGGCAAAGGGGGGTCTTTGATAACTGACCTACCCACTTCTAACAAGTACTGGAAGGAGAGGTGGTTTTGGGCTTGCGGTCAGTGGGAGTTGACCGATACGTGGCCGTACGAGCCTCAAGTCTCTCGCACGTTCCGGAGAGCAGGTGATTCGGTGACCCGTCCTGATAATCTCTCTCCTTTTTTTTTATATCTAATCTGACCTCATAATGTCTTGCAGATATTTTGAAGAAGAGGGGGAAACTCGAGTCCGGGGCTCTAACTCAGATAAGAGAGCTGAGGAAGCTGAGCGCAAATGAACGGTCTTGAAAGTTACTGCAACAACCCGAGCGCATCCATCTCGTGGGTCTAGATTCATTCGTCTCATGTAACTCGTCCCGCTCTGCTTCGTCCTTTCGGTTTCCTGTCCAACTCTTCATTCTTCTTCATTCTTCATTGCAGACCTTCCCGAAGCTCGTCCATTTCTCAGGTCGGCTCCTGCTTCTGATAGCATGGCCGGATCTCGTCCGTCCCTAAAGCCGATCTCCAAAGTGAGGGCCCCTCCGATGTCAGCTCTTTTATCAGGGTCTCGGCCTTCGAAGCAGCAGAAGACTGCTGCAAAAGCCAAGGAGCCAACTGCCTCGCCTGCTCCCGTCTCTGTCGCCCTACAAGTGGTCGTGCTTTCTGACCCCAATGAGAGGGTGGAGGAAGCGGAGCCGATCTCTCAATCGGTTCCCGAGCCGGGACCCATGGTAGAAGAGGCCCCGAGGCCGAGAGAGGTACCTTACGCAGAGTCCTCAAGAGGAGAGACGACTCAACAGGAGTTTTCCTTAGCCAAAGTCATCTCAGGGATGATTCCTTGGGCTCTCGCACATGGGGGCGAGAAAGACTTCGCTACCTACTACAATGCCCCAGCTGTGCAGACTCTCGGGCATACGGTGAGGTTGCTCTTTGAGGTAAAATTCTTTTTCTCTACTTTTTCGTTATTTTTTACTACGTCCTTGTTCATAACTTACAGTCTCCTACCCGCAGCTGGCTCCTTGGCTTGTCAAAGCCTGCTCGGAGCTAACTGCTGCTCAAAAACTTGCGGCCAAGATAGAGACTGTAAGGAGGATTGTGGCCGAGGCAGAGGGTCGCAGAGAGATTGCCGAGGGTCGCATCGACATCATGACCGGCGATCTGTCAATCGCTTGGAAGGCGGCAGAAGATGCCAGGATGGTTCTCGAAGGAGCCAAAGCTGACATTGCCCACTTGACCTCGCTTCTGAAGGAGGCTGAGAAAAAACATCAGCATCTTCTCTAAGTTCACAGCGCTTGCGAGGGCACTCTTGCCCGGGCTAAGGCTGAGGCAGTGGCCCTCATCAATGAAGTGTAGGAAGAAACCCGCCGAGCAAAGGAGGCAGAAGAGTGCGCCATAGACGCCTTCCTTTAGTCACCAGAGCTTGCAGAAGAAAGGGACCGCCTTTACCAAGGCGGTTACAGGGCTTACGTTTTGGAGATGAAGGCTGCCTTCCCCGACCTTGATCTCTCTGCTTTCGATGCCGACAGTCCTGAGGCCGAGGCTACTAGCGACGACACCACTGACGGGGGAGCCCCTGCTGCTGCTGACGGAGCCGACCCTTCTGGGACCGCTTGAAGAACGGTCCTTGACCGAGAGAGATAAATCACTCTGTTGGCAGTTACGCTGTATCTTTAAATTAATTTGTAACCCGACGCTAAACACTTTAAAAGAAATGGAATTTCTTTATTTTTATTGAATCGACTTCAATTACATCTCTCTTCCATTATTCTTTAGTGCTTTCTGTTTCACGGGTAATAGACCTTGAGATGTTCGGCATTCCACGGATGAAGCAACAGTTGCCCATTTAGGTCTTTCAGGCGATACGTTCCAGGGCGGATAGTGCTGGAGACGACATAGGGACCTTCCCAATTGGGTCCGAATGTGCCCGCCCCAACTTCCTTGGTGTTTGGGAATGTCTTTCGGAGGACCATATCACCGGCTTGGAATCGTCTGACCTTGACTCGTCTATTGTAAAATCGAGACACTTGCCTCTATCGAGTCATCATTCGTAATCGAGCTCCTTCTCTTCTCTCTTTCAACAGATCGAACCCGACTGATAGAAGTTCATCATTTTCTTTTTCGCCGAATGTATTGACTCGGGCCAAGCTAATACTGATTTCAACTGGGGCGACAGCTTCTGAGCTAAAAAAAAGAGAGAATGGAGTTTCTCCCGTGGCAGTCCGAGCTGTAGTTCGGTAGGCCCAAAATATATTCGGAAGTTCCTCGGCCCATGCTCCTTTTGCTTCATCGAGCTTCGTTCAGAGATGTTGCTTTATAATTTTGTCAACGGCCTCGACCTATCCATTTGTTTGAGGATGATGAGGCGAGGCATACACCTTTCGGATCCCGAGATTGCTGCACATCTCGCGGAATTGCTTATTATCGAACTGCCTCCCATTGTCGGTAATTATAGTCCAAGGTATCCCGAACCGGCAGACGATATTTTTTCAAACAAAGCTAGTGATCCTCTGCTCGGTAATCTTCGCTAATGGCTTAGCCTTGGCCCACTTCGTGAAATAATCTACTGCAACCACAGAAAATTTGGTCTGACCCTTCCCCTGAGGGAATGGTCCAATGATGTTGATCCCCCACTGTGCGAAGGGCTACGGTCCGGACATCGGAGTGAGTTCCTCGGGGGGTTGTCTCGGGACAACTGCAAATCGCTGACACTTGTCGCACTTTTGGACGAACCTCTTAGAATCATGTTGTATCGTTGGCCAATAATACCCTTGCCGTAACACTTTGTTGGCGAGCGAACGTCCGCCTGAGTGATTCTCACATATTCCTTCGTGTATCTCTCATAAAACATAGTCGGCTTCATGGGAGTCCACACATCTTTATAGGGGAGCGTGAAACCCTTTCTTGTACAGTACACCATTCAAGATGGTATAACGCGACGCTCGTACCTTCAGACGCCGTGCCTCAGCGCGATCCTCTGGTAGTTCTCCATCATTGAGATAACGAACGATTGAATCAAACCAAGTGGGTTCCGACATGATAGAAAGTATGGCCGAGTCTGTAGCCGAATTTGCTGGCTCATTTATACTCGGTTTTACTACAAACTCGATCGGAACCAACCGAGGTATGGTGTCTTCGTCAGCTGAAGCGAGCTTGGCTAACAAGTCAGATTTGACATTGTCGGCCCTGGGTATCCGAATAACTTTACATTCCTAGAACTTGCTGATTAATTCTTTGGATTTTTCCATGTACACCTTCAGTTGTTCTTTTTGAGTTTGATAAACGCCGAAAACTTGGTTGACGACCAACTGCGAGTCACTGAAAACGTTGAGATGAGTGGCGCCTAAGCTCGCTGCGAGTCTAAGGCAGAGTAACAAGGCCTCGTACTCTGCTGTATTGTTCGACGCTTGAAATTCAAGTCACAAAGCATACTACATACAAGTTTGATCGGGAGTTTCTAATACCACCCCGACCCCACTTGCTTTGGAGTTGGATGAACCGTCGACGAATAGCTTCCAGGATGTCGGGTCAGGCAAGGGGTCGAGAGAGGAAGAAGCCACTGGTTCAGTAACCTTCTCAAAATCATGTCCTGTGTTATGGTTGGAGGTTACTTCAACAAGGAAATCAGCAATAGCTTGTCCTTTTATGGCCATTCTCGGCCTGTACTGTATATCGAATTCACTCAATTCGATAACCCACTTTGTAAGTCGGCCAGAAGCTTCTGGCTTTTGAAGAATCTGGCGCAGCGGTAAGACGGTCACAACAATGATGGTGTGAGCTTGAAAATACGGTCAGAGTCACCGCGAAGATACAACTAGAGTTAAGGCTACTTTCTCAAGCTGAGGATACCTCGTTTCTGCCGGTAGTCAAGCTTTGCTAACATAGTACACTAGCAGTTGCCTCCTTTCGTTCTCTCGTATTAAGGCCGAGCTGACTGCTGCATCGGATATAGTCAGATATAATAATAAAGCTTCTCCTGGCTCGGGCTTAGACAGTAGTGGTGGGGACCCGAGGTAAGTCTTCAGTTCTTGAAATGCTTTTTCACATTCGTCTGTCCACTCCTTCGTCTGTCGTCCCTTTAATTGCTTAAAGAACGGGAGACATTTGTCTATGGCTCGGGACAGGAAGCGGTTAAGCGCGGCTAGTCTCCCTGTCAACCTTTGGATGTCTTTGATTATTTTCGGAGACTCCATATCAAGTAAAGCTTTGATTTTCTCGGGATTCGCTTCGATTCCTCGCTGGCTAACGAGGAAACCGAGAAATTTTTCATAGCTTACACCAAAAGCACACTTGCTAGGATTTAGCTTCATTCTATATTTACGTAAAGTCAGGAACATTTCTTTCAGGTCCGCCACATGGTCGACTGCTTGTACATTTTTGACGAGCATATCATCGATATATACTTCCATCGTTCGGCCAATTTGCCGACCGAACATTTTGTTCACTAACCTTTAATAGGTTGCCCCGGCATTCTTCAAACCAAACGGCATCACTCGGTAACAGTAAAGGCCTTTGTCAGTGACAAAGGTAGTTTTTGATTTATCATTTTCGTGCATTACAATTTGATTGTAGCCTGAGTAAGCATCTATAAAACTAAGCAATTCATGGCCCACAGTACTGTCTACTAGCTGATCAATGCGAGGAAGAGAGAAGCTATCCTTAGGGCAGGCTTTGTTCAAATATGTATAATCTATACAGACTCGCCACTTCCCATTGACTTTTTTCACGAGTATAACATTGGCTATCCACTCTGAATAGTATATCTCCTCGATGAATTTGGCTTTAAGGAGCTTTCCGACTTCCTCTTCAATGACAGCGTACTTTCCAGGCCGAGAGGGCGACGCTTCTGTCGGACAGGCTTGTAAGTCGGGTCGATGTTGAGTCGGTGCGTAATGACCGAGGGATTGATTCTGGGCATGTCTTCGTGGCTCCAAGCAAATATATCGGCGTACCGTCGAAGTAAGGCGATCACTCGTTCCCTAAGAGGTGGACTCAGAGACGAGCCGATTTGCACTACTTTCGATGTGTCTGTCTCAGTTAACGGTTCCGAGACGAGTTCTTCCATCGGTTGCCCTCGTTCATGAGATTCGATTCGAGGGTCCAGCGATTCGATCATCGATACTTCCGTCGGCGTCTTGACTGCGGTGGCATAGCATCTTCGAGAATCTTGTTGATCTTCTTTCACAATTCCTACTCCTGACTCAGTCGAGAATTTTATGAAAAGGTGGTAAGTGGATACCACGGCTTGAAGGAGGCTTAGGGAAGGTCGACTGAGTATAGCATTATACACCGATGGTTGGTCCACAACCACGAAGTCAACCATTGTTGTTGTCTGATGAGGTGCAATCCCGACAGTGAGTGGTAGTGAGGCGATTCCCTCGGGAAGTACCTGTCCACCCGAGAATCCTATCAGTGGGGTTCGGACCAGCCGTAAGGTCGATCGTCCAATGCCCATTTTGTCGAATGCTTGGGTGAACAGTACATCCGCCGATGAGCCAGTGTCTACCAGTATTCGGAACACCTTTCTGTTGGCGATGGTGAGAGCAACGACAAGTGCATCATTATGGGGATGATGAATGCCTTGGGCGTCATCTTCAGTGAATGAGATGCAATATCGTTCTCTCTTCTGCTCCTTGGAAGGTCGGGACAGTAAAAGAATTTCAGACTCCGGGCGATCGATGCTTCCAGCGTGATTTTTCCTGGCGTTATTTGAATATCCGCCGCCTTGATGCCCTCCAATGATCGTTCGGATTTCTTCCGTGGGACGATCTTCACTTGGTCCTACTGGAACACCAGACCCTTCTGTATGTTCTCTGAGTCGGCCTTCTTTAATTAGCCGCTCAATCTCATCCTTCAACTGGTAACAGTCACTCGTATTGTGACCGTGATCACGATGATAGTAGCAGTATTTGTTCTTGTTCCGTCGATTAGGGTTTCCTCGGAGCTTTCCGGGCCAGTTGACGAAACCTTCGTTCTTGATTTTCATCAACACTTGTTCCTGAGATTTTTTCAGAGGGGTGTATGTGAAAAATCTCCTGTCGGGTCGCTTTCCCGACCTACCATCCTCTCGTGTCCTGTCATCTTTTCGCTTCTTCCCCCCGGCTGAGTCAGCTTCTTTCTGGGCTGGCTCTTTAACCGAAGGCTTCGCATTCTGGACCTTCTCTCGTAAGAGTTAGGTCTCTTCAGCGTCGGCGTATTTGTCCGACCGAACCATGAATTCGCCCATGGTCTCGGGCGGATTCTTGTCCAATGACGCCAAAAAGGGTTTATCTCTCACACCTTGCATGAGAGCGTTAAGAGCTGTCTCCTCAGAATACTTTCGAATCTACAGAGATTCGAAGTTGAAGCGCTTGATATAGTCCTTCAACAACTCTCCTTCCTTCTGAACTATGTTGTTCAGATGTGCGGGCGGCTTTAGCTTCTTCTTTCTGCCGATAAAATTATTGAGGAAGGCGTCACTGAGCTCGGCGAACGACGTGATTGACCTCGGTTTTAATTGCTTAAACCAAAGTCGGGCCACATCAGTCAGGGTAAGAGAGAAGGCTCGACACATAACAGCATCCGAGGCATCGTGCAACTCCATATAGGTTCTGAAGCATTCAAGATGCTCTATCGGATCGGTTTTGCTGGAAAAGGGAGTTATCCGAGGTTGATGGAACCTTTCCGGTAACCGCGCCTGCATCACCTCGTCCACAAACGGAGAAGCCATTTCCTCGGATTTGGTCGGGTTTGAGTTCCGACCGTGCTTCATGTCTGCCATCTCTTTTTCCATCTTTTCACGGACCTCGTTCTTGAAATCTTGCATATCGGCTTTTCAGGGTTCCGTACTTTCTGCCGTTTCTTCTACAGGAAACCGACTTCGCCTCCTCTGATCTATTCTATGTCGCAAATCAGAGGGAGGCAGAACGGCCGTTGCAAAGCGAGCTGGCGCTGGCTGACTTGGCCCTTGATGCTGACTCCGTCCCTAGGGCTAATTCAGCTGTCGAGGCGACTGTGGAGCAGCAGGCTGCGCTACAGATGTTGGCGGGAGAACCTGTGCCGACTCGTGACGCTGTTGCATCTGCTGATTACATAGTTATTCCAGCATGTGTTTCATGACTGTCATCTCGAAACGCATCTCTTGGACTTCCCGATCCAATTGCGCGTTCCCTCGGCTGGGCTGATTGGTAGTCGCAGGCGGTGCTGTTGGGGGAGCTTCCTGCGCTGTGTTAACAGCGGCCTCCCCCGCTTCATCTGGATCCGTCCTCCTAGTTCTCGCCATTCAATGGATTGCAGAAAACGGTTTTTTGTCCGATTCCCACAGACGGCGCCAAACTATTGGTGTATTTTTATGAAACGGCTCCTCTAGATCAGATCTTCTTCCACCTGCACAATCAACACTATCAAGGGGACCCTGGCTAGAGCCGAGGAGTCTCCAATGCTTAAGTCAGTCGTTTTTTCGATAGCAAAGGGTTTTCTCAGTTTTGTATCTCGTACCTTTCTCTGTAGAAAGCTTTGATAATTATAGATCTTACAAATCCTCATCATACGAGGATTCTTCTCCTGATTATTCGGAGATTTCACTGATTGCTCCAGATCCCGAGAATCTCGGGATCGGATACCCGCATTCCTGAGTTTCCATAGCGGTATTTACATTTATACCGCCTTCTCTTGTCTCGGCTCAGTCGCTACCGACTCAAGGAGAGTCTCGGCCGAGTCGGGAACATAAGTTTTCTGCCTTCTCACGGATGAAATAATCTCGGTGATTATCCGTCGTCCTTCCTTACTCCGTGGCCAAAAGAACAAACTCGTTAGGTCGGTTTTATTCTATCGGTCGGGTGGCTTATAACATACTCTGCCTTCTGTAGGCTTATGGAGATGAGGTTATCTCTTCGACAGAGTAATTTTAACCGTTTCTTGCTTATGCCTCTCGGCCTATCCCTTATCCTCTCAGCTCTGACCGTTGTCTGGGACTCTTCGGGTAGCGTCAGGAGAGCCGACATACTTAGAATCCGAGTATCCGGACTTGACATATTTTTCCCCAACATCAGGTATATTCATTAGTTCAACTTGAATTAGGAATGGGCTTTATTCCATTGTTGGGATGGTACACACGATCCAGACCATTTATCGTACCATGCAAATTGTACTAAAAATCAGGGCAGTACGCTCATCAAAGTGGGCCACAAATGTATGACGAATTTTAAATTTTGGAATCATCATACAAGAGGTATCCTGTATCCATCTGAGTCCAGCCAAGCATTTTGAGAGAGTGCGCAGCCTAATCAGCAGGTGGGGATGCGGATTGCCTCGAGATCCCCGTTTACCCAACCTTGTGGGGCTCATGGTGATGTATGTGTTTTATCCATACTGTCTATCCGTTTTGTCACCTCATTTTGAGACGGATCCAAATCTCTAATGGACCATGCCACGGGAAACAGATGCGATTGAACGCCTGCTTACCGTTGAAAACTTTTCAGGGGCCACAAAGGTTTTCAGTCAATATGATATTTGTGTTTTCCGTTCATCCAGGTAAATCTCTGACTTTATGAACAGGTTCATGGGAAATAAACATCATGGCGGACCCTAGGAAGGTTTCAACCGTGAGCGTCATTATCCCCACTGTGTGGTCCACTTGATCTTTGGATTTATTCATTTTTAGGCTCCTGGCCCTAAAATGAGCTGAAAAAAAAATGGATGGACCGCTTGGATAAATGCTTGGAAAAAACCACACAGAATCCACCAACACTGGGCGCCAATGAGGATGGGAAATATCCCCAAAATCAAAACTGCTTTTATGACCCTCGACTTTGATTAATGGATCTGTTGGAGCTGGTCTCCATGGCTGTTCACTTAAAAGGCCACAATAGGATAGTTGTGGAATCTGGACAGCGTGAGTGAGAGAATAGGTTCTCATTGTTATGGGACTTATGAGCAGAATGTTTAGATTGAGGTGCGTGCATGTTATGTGTATAGTTGGGACAGCAGTGTGCTGTGCTAGAGCCAGGTCTGGATTGGCTATGGCCAACCCTAGTCTCCCAAGCCATTAGGCTGACAAAAGGCATCAGCCCTGGCCGTGATACTTTTAATCATGTAAGAGTCTCAATATTTGATAATCATGCTAATTAATTTATACATTATGCAATAACTTCTATAAATTTTCTCACATATGTTCAATTAGAGGTGAATGACCGAATTTATAACATGCATCCCTCATCAAAATTCATAACATGCTTAGAATCACACGCGTGCAACCCTTAAATACATAATCATATAAATAATGACATTGTCTTGTGGAATTAGTGTAAATATGAGTTTTAATATGGCGTGATATGGTTATACATGAATTGTGTGGAAAAGTCACACACTTAAGAGTAGTGCCTTGTTAGATCATCCCGTGCCTTGAACTAATGGGTATCTTGTGAATTGAGTTAAGTGGAATTTAGTTATAGACTTATAATCTTCATGTATCACTGTGCTTTATTAGCTTTATTTGGGTGGAATCATGTTGTTGTGTTCTTTAATGGACTTAGTGCTTTGTTGGCTTGCTTAGTTGGTTTTTGTTGGGAGGAATTCATTTATTGAATTTATATATTAGGATGGTAAGGCTCACTTGTTGGTTTAAGGTTGGCCACTAGTTATAAATGTTTATTAAATGACTGTTTGTGAATTGGATTGATAAAGGTTGAATTAATTATGCATTCATGGCACGTTGGCGTTATCGAGTGACTAATGTCGATGTTGTCCACTCGATATACCTTAACTACTTTTGTGGGATTCTATACCAATGTTCGAACGACCTTATGTTATTGTGGTTAGGTCAATTGTTTAAAAGACCCGGTATATGGTTATTGTGAGTTGTATTGATTGTTTGAAAGACCCAATTTCTTTTGACTGTGGGTTGGGTCGACTGTTTGAAAGACCCGTCTCTTGTAACAATGAACTGAGTTGATTGTTTGAAAGACCCTATCTCTTGTTATTATATGAATGTGTCAATTGGTTGAAAGACCCATTCATTTGTATTTGGTTGGATTGGATGTGCATCCCCGAAGCGAAAAATATTTACACATTTATGTATTTAAACAAGATGTATTATAAACTAGGGTTGTTTTGGTATTGTTTTTATGAAACTATAATTGATTGATATGTCGTTGTGTAATTTTAAAGAAATTTCTCACTAAGTTGGCCGCTCACATATCAAATTCAAAAGTCAAATTGTAGATGCAGGTAGATGAAGTTATGGAGCTTAGGATCATTGGGGTAGAGCTCGGTAGAGAGCTAGATGATTCATGTGGAGCAACCTTAACTTGTGAACTCGAGCCACTAGCTTTGTTTTGTGGCTCTCTTAATATTGACATATCCATTCATTGGTTTATTTTTGGTTTGTGAGGGTCCCAATAGGCACCTTTGAATTTACACACATTATTTGGATGGCTACCCATGCACTTTATGCTTTATTTGTTATGTTCTCTTTTATATATCCACTGATTTTGACATACACTACTTTAATTTAAGTTGTATATGAGATGTCCATAGCTCAATTGGCAGACTGAGTAGAGATAACTTGTTTCAACACTTGAGATCTTGGTTTCGATCCCTAGCGGGGGTGGCTAACATGGAGTGTGTGTGCTGACATGGGTGTGTATTAAGTTGTATATGAGATGTCCATAGCTCAATTGGCAAACTGAGTGGAGATACCTTGTTTCAGTACTTGAGATCTTGGTATCGACCCCTAGCAGGGGTGACTAACATGGAGTGTGTGTGCTGAGATGGGTGTGTACTAACTAGCTAACCTAAAAAATAAAAATAAAAAAGTTGTATATGAGATGAATATTTATTTGATTAAGTACACACATGAGAAATGCTCCCCACGTGCAGTATTCATAGGCAACATTTGGGTTTGCACAACTAGAGTAAGTGGTGAAAATTAGAGCGTATCTATGTCAGTGCCCATGTACTCGATTGTCTTGGTGTTAATACTTCATGTCACTGGATTAAAGTTTTCGTACCTGGGTGTCAAATTTCAAGACATTACAAATCCACTATTTTTGAGGGAAAAAAGAAGAAAAAAAAGAAGAGAAAGCACCCCTCAATATAATGTAATCTCTCTCTCTCTCTCTCTCTCTCTCTCTCAACCTACCATATAAACTAGCCCAAATAAATTAAGATTTACATAAACGCCCTATTAGTTGGATATAAAATACATATCTAATGATCAAGCTCCACATGACCTAATAAACCTAAACTGAACCCAATTTCAAATTGAATCAACCAGGGAGCTTAACAACTTGATCCAACCCAATCCACAACCCAAACTTAACTTGGATCTTATAAGTTTGGTCGACCCAAACCCAACTAACAGCCTTATGAAATATGGCCATGAATTCAAAAATACTTTTAAACTACACAAACATGTTGAATGAAACTACTAACAAATGTCGTGATATTGGACCGGACTGGGCCATTGATATCAGCCCTAGCTGTGACACCACTGTTATATTTGAAGCCCAAGCCAGACCATGGGTACGGTTTACCACACTACTCTTTTGAAAAGAGAAAAGAGAAAAGAGAAGAGGCATCTTTGATTTGTGATTTGTAGTAAGGTCTTTTGGCTAATTCATACTTTAAACACACGATACTTTATCAACGAATAATCTGGACCGCCCATCTGATGGGTCCGACGCGGTTTGGCTACTGACGCTGCTAGTAGCCAGTGCCTACCGGTTGGTGTTCTGGGGGCAGACCATGAGGTATGTGTTTCATCCACTCCATCCATCTATTTTTTAGATCATTTTATGCCATGATCCCAAAAATTAGATTGATCCAAATCTCAAGTGGACCACACCATAGGAAACAGTTTTGATTGAACGCCCACCATTAAAAAATTCTTGGGGGCACAGAAGTTTTGGATCAAGCTGATATTTGCTTTTTTTCCCCAGGTATGTATGACCTAAATTAATAGGTGGTTGGATGTCAAATAAACATTGCAGTGGGCGTAGGTGGTTTTTTAGTGGTGGACACTCAATCACTACTGTTTTCCTATGGTGTGGTCCACTTGAGTTTCAAGCATTAAAATGATCCGGAAAAATGTATGGACGGCGTGGATAAAACAAATACATCATGGTGGGGCCGGCAGATCACCGACCAGTAAACACCTGGCTACTGGGTGCGTCGCTTGCCAAATCACGTCCAGTTGTATTAAATATCACATGGAGACGGATTGGCTACTCCCCCTGACACCACCCCCGTGGCTGGTGGTCGGTGCTCTGTGGGCCCCACCATGATGTATGTGTTTCATCCATTCTGTTCATCCATTTTTACAGATTATTCTAGGGATTGATATAAAAAATGATAGGGATATAGATCTTAGGTGGACCAGGACCGACCTTGATTGACCGGATTCACTCACAGAGAAACAAACAAAAAAGACCACGACCGACCTTTAAAAGCTAAAATCAGGCGGCTAGGAAGGTACACTCCCTCTGAGATTGTATGGAGCAGACTAGGTTCGACCCCGGCCTCTCCCAACACGGTGCGGCCCTGAACGTGGGACCACTTTGATGTATTTATTGAAAATCCACACCGTCTATCGTTTTATCATCTCATTTTATGGCATGGCACTAAAAATGAAGCAAATCCAAATCTCAAGAGGACCACACCAGGTGAAAAAGTGGTAACGGACTGTTAAAAACTTATAGACCACAAAAGTCTTGGACCAAGCTAATATCTGTTTTTTACTTTTCATACAGGTCTGTATAACCTTTAAAACAGGTTGAATGGTAAATAAAAATGATGGTGGGCCCTAGCAAGTTTTCATAGGTGAGCGTTCAATCACCACGGTTTCCTATGATATGGTCCACCTTGGATTTGGATCCACTTCATCTTTGGGCTCCTGATCTAAAATTATCTTTTAAAACGGTTGGACGGAATGTATATACAATACATACATCAAGGTAGGCCCCACTGTCAGGGCCGCACCTAAATACCTAATCCATTCCCGTGATTTTAACAGTGAGATCCACCCAATGAGCAATCCACATTATCTGGACGCGGTTTGGTAAATTCACGGATCCACCGACCTGACTGTGGGCCCACCTTGATGTATTTTCATTACATCCACTCCATCCGTTGTTACGTATCATTTTTGGGCATGCTCCAAAAAATGAAGGAGATCCAAATCTCAGGTGGACCACACCACAAGAAACATTGGTGGTTGAATACCCACCATTAAAAACTTCTTCGGTTTCACTGGAATGTTTATTTTCCATCCAAGCTGTCAATAAGGTTACAAAGAACTAGATGAAGGGACCATACAAATATCAGCTTTACCATATAAAATTGCAGCCCACATCAATTTTTTAATGGTCAATCATCACTATTTCCTCAAGTGTGGTCCACATGAGATTTGGATCCGCTTCATTTTTGTAATCAGGCCATAAAATGAGCTTTCAAAACTGACGGCGACGTGGATGCAAGGGACATACATCACGGTGGGCCCCACATCATGGGTCCACGGACCTCGGTGAATCCGGGGATCCACCGAAGGCGCGTCCCTCCGTATTAGGGGAAAACGGATTGGCTACTCCCCCTGCCACCAGCCCCGTAGCTGGTAGTCGGTGCTTTGTGGCCCAGTGTGATGTATGTGTTTCATCCATTCTGTTCATCTATATTTACAGATTATTTTAGAGTTTTACACCAAAAATGAGAAGGATATAAATTTCAGGTGGATTACATCACAGGAAAACATTGGTGATTGGATATCCACCATTAAAATCCTTCTAAGGCCCACTGTACTATTTATTTGATATCCAATAAATTGATTAGGTGATACAGGACCAGATGTAGGGAAAAACCACAGATCTGCTTGATCCAAAACTTTTATGGCCCTCAAAAAGTTTTTAATGGTCCACGCTCATTCAACACTGTTTCCTGTAATGTGATCCATTTGAGATTGTGATATACCTCATTTTTTTTCTTATAGTAGAACATTATCTGGAAAAATATATGGAAGGCATGGATGAAACAGCCACATCATGGTGTGGTCCACAGAGCACCGACCATCAGCCATTGGCTGGTGGCAGGGGGAGTAGCCAATCCGTTTCCGGGGACGCGGTTTGGCTAGTGACGCTCCCACTAGGCAGGTGGCTAGTGGTCGGTGCTCTGTGGACCCAATCATAATGTATATGTTTTATCCATGCCGTCCATCCATTTTGAAAGATAATTTTAAATCTTTTTTAAAAAAATAAGATATATAGCGATCTCAAGTGGACCACACCATGAGAAAACAGTAGCGACTGAATGTCCACCATTAAAAACCTCCTAAGGCCCACTGTAACGGTTATTTGACATCAAACCTGTTGATTATATCATACAGACTTGGATGAAGGGAAAAATATACATCAGCTTGATCCAAAACTTTTGTGGCCCATGAAATTTTCAATGGGGGGAGTTCAATCAACACTGTGCGGTCCAGTTGAGATTTGGTTCAACCTCATTTTTGGGCTCCTACAATAAAATGATCTTTAAGAATGGTTGGACGGCATGGATGAAACACAGGCCCACATAGCACCGACCACTAGCCATTGGCTAGTGGCAGGGTGAGTAGCCCATCCGTTTCCCCGTATTATCTCACTCGCAGCCATGTGGGTCCCACCAGAGTTGGGATCAAGCAATGGACGTTGAAGAGAAGTGTCCAATCAATCTGACGTTGAGCGCATTATCAATCCATAGTGGGTCCACTATTTGGGCGGTTTGAATTTGAAGTACATGACACGTGCACGAAAGATTCTCGCAGTCGTATGTATCCTAGCCATTAACTACCGCTGGACAATCCACATTATTTTTAACGCAGCCATGTAGGTCCCATTAACCAAGCACTGGACACTGCAGTGCAAACAAGACAAGACAAAAATAATCAGATTCGAAATTACTCACGACTCTAATTTTGAGTGCATGATCAATCTATAGTGGGCCCAACTATCTGGGCGGTATGGATTTGATATGCATGACACGTGTACATAAGAGAGCCTCATGTTCATGTTCGCTTATCCGTATACTCTGGCAGAGAATGACACTTGATACTCAGGCACTCGAAAATTAAATGGGTCAAGTAGATTAACACTAAAAAGACAAGATTGTGGATCCCACACGTCGCAATCCTAAAGGCAGATAGGTTTAACAATCCAAAATTCCTGCTTTCATTTACGTGGACGCTTATTTGTGAAATACGACCATTGGATTTTTTTAATTTTTAACCGTCCAATAAATGTTCACTAATCTGATAATTGAAAAATCAAATGAGCTTACTTTTTTGGTTCATGATATATGTAAACTGGGCCCGTAATTTCAAAAGCTTGATTTGAATTTCTTTTATGCCACCCAAGCAATTTCTAAGTGTCTGCGTATGATCAATCACACCATGCCAGGGTATTAAAGTTCTCTCTTTTTATATTATTGTTTCCTTTTGTCTTATTGGCAGTCCGACACGCGTGTAAAGCCTTGAGCATCCACAAGCAAGCATGTAAGCAGATATGGACAGCGTGCGATAGATTCAAGCTTTTCATCACACGTGCCACACTTTATTTTGCAGGCATAAAAATAGAAAAAGAAAAAGAAAAAGTTTCAATCCACGTATGCGCTATGGTTTGCAGAACAAATGTATGGTTACGAAGAATTTGATCAGCCATTGGTTTGTTTTCTCCGTTGTAGCCTATAATGGTTAACTAGTGAAATGTCATTTCCTTATTTCAGATTATCTAACCACCATGTCGCACGGCATGGAAAGCTCAGATCTCTCACACGTGAGCATATGTGCGTGCATGTGGATGAGAATGGTTATACATACGATGAGGGCTTCCAGAGAACGGGATTCGGCTAGGGCGGGAAAACACCGAAAGGCACTCGTGGGAGGGATTTGATTCGCGCGTGCTCACATGAGACCAAATCACTTTTAAACATGTTTTGTTAGTGGGGGTTGAGAAACATTGAATTCAAAGAGCCGAAAGAGAGGGAAATGCAAAACATGTAAAGTGGGAGGAGATGAGGTGAGACCCTGGATCCACCAAGGTAGGTGGGACCCCTAATTGTGGGGCCCACTGTGATGTATGTGACTACATCTACGCTGTCCATCCATATTGGAAGCCCATTTTAGGCATGATCCCAAAAATGAATCAGATCCAAATCTTATGTGGACCATACCACGTAACAGTAGTGATTGAATCCCCACCATTAAATACTTCAAGGGAGCCACTGGAATGTTTATTTGTCATCTAACCTATTGATAAAGTCACATACCTATGAGGAAGAGACCACACAAATATTAGCTTGATCCAAAACTTTTGTGGCCTATGAGAAGTTTTTAGTAGTTGATTAGGACTATTTCTCGTATTATGGTCCACTTTAGATTTAAATCAGCTCTTTTTTAAAAAAAAAAAAAAAAACTTTATTTTATTTTATCTTAAAAATCATGCCCTAAAATAAGCTTTCAATATGTGGACCATACATCACAGTGGGCCTCACAGTCAGGGGTCCCACCCACCTCTGTGGATCAGGGTCTCACCTAATCTACTCCCGTTTGAAAGTGGCACCGTTCAATCTGGGTGGACCACTCAACTCTTGCCATGTTAGCCCCCACCAAAATTGGTTTTTCCATGGCCTCACGAATTCAATTTCTATGCTTTGCATGCCTCATCCCCATCTCTAGTAGGAACGCACATTTGGTAAAGCCAGAAAACATCAATTTCGGTGAGGCCTTCGTGAGGCCGAATATTGATGTATGCATTGAATATCCATGCCGTCCACTAGTTTTGCCAGCTTACTTTAGGGCATGGCCCAAAATTAAAGTAGATCTAAATATTTTGTGGAATACAACATAGGAAATGATTGAATGGTTGCTCAACACAAAAGTTTTATGAAGTCTGGTTGAATGGCAAATAAGTATTCAACGTAAGCCTGATGATGTTATTAACGGTGGGAGTTCATTCATCACTATTTTGTGAGGTGTGGTCCACCTGGGATTTGAATCTGACTCATCATCGTCCCATGACCAAAAATGAGTTGGAAAACGGAGGGACGAAGTGGATATAAAACACAAACATCAAGGGGACCATGATCACGGCCTAACCGAAGTAGTGTTTCCCCAGCCTCACTGAAGTGTAATCAGGGCTCGCCACGTCATGGCCTAACCGAATCCGGTTCCAAATTCCTCGCACACCTTACAAAAGGCGAGCCATCTTGCCTGTGAAACTCGGTTTACAAGTACAGAGTCTAAACGTACGAAAATCTCTCTCTCAACACATTTTCCCTCTCCATAACTCCAGCTGGCCTCTATTTTCCCATCAGTATAGAAATTCAAGTCGATTTTTCTCTCGTTCACTAGAGAAATTCCAAAGATTCGATTGAAGTTTCGTTTCATCGTTTCAAGACGCTTTCCGATTCCACCGAATTCTTCAGTTTCGATTTTTCAAAATCTCGATTTTGCAGAATTCAAGTACTCTTCTTTAAACCTTAGATCGGAATTTCTCGAAGCTTTTGGAACATTTATCTCATAGAAAATCGTAATATTGAAAAATCACTTCCCTTTCCTTCTCTTCTCTTTAAGTTTCCCGCTTTATTTCATTGAGAACGGTTGTTTTCCCGTGCGTTTCTTTATTTCCTTTTTCTTTCCTTTTCTGATTCCGTTTCCTTTTGGTTCTTTTCCTAATTCCGTTTCGTTAGATCTGGAAATCGAAACTCGGTTTTATTAAGAAATAACCAGCGGAAGCGGGAAACTATGGCGAAAAACGAGTGGATTAACGGGTATTTGGAGGCGATTCTGGATGCCGGAGCAAGCAGTGACAACAAGAAGAACAACAACAACGGATTCGAGGAAAGAAACAGCGTTTCCAAGGAAGAATCGTTTTTCAAATTCAGCCCAACCAAGTACTTTGTGGAAGAGGTGGTGAACAGCTTCGACGAATCTGACCTCCACAGAACCTGGATAAAGGTATCTTTCTATTCGATTGCATAAATAAATAAACAAGGGGAGAATATCTCACTCGGCGTAGATTACTGTGATAGTTTTGCACCATTTCCAAAATGGTGCCGACTCTTCAAACGTCCACTTGTTATAGTTCTACGGCCATCCAAACCGCCTAAAGCTCTGAATTCACCATGGATGAAGCATAATCCAAAACTTGCAGGAGTGATTTGATAGTAAAGGATCTGATTTTTCCATTTGAATTTGTACCATTCATTTTTATTTTACCATTAATCATTTATTCAATGGCTATGATCCATCCACAATGTACCCTGGAATTTGGATCATCTGGATGGCAGTACGTGAATGCCACATATTTCTAGATGGTGGTTAACTATCATGCAAATCGAATCTCCCTTTACTGAATTAGAAATCTGTAGTCTGCGGACCACCGAAGTCAATTCGAGTGTATGGTGATCTGAGACGTGTAGGAGGCATCTGTGCTGTTAATCTTCCATGGAGAAAGTACGGATTGCTGATTACTATCCTAAAGGTTCAATCTATGAACAGATAAAATCATTAAAGGGTTAATAATTACATAATTGGAATAGTTGGATGACGTTCTTACAGAAAAGGTAACCTCCCATGGCTCAATCGATGGTGGGGCCTACCTATTGAAGTGGGCCTTTCACTGATATAGATGTCTCGACTGGCGGACAATCATTCAGTACGCGGACTAGTGGTCTTTTAGGACGCGGATTAGCTGGGGAGGAGCCCACCTTGACGTTTGTATTTTTATCAATGCCGTGCATCTATTTTTCTTGCTCATCGTAGGGATGATAATAAAAATAAGGTAGATCTAAAGCTCAAGTAGACCGCACCACAGTAAATAGCATGGATTGATGGTCTACCGTTGAAAATTTTTTTGGGGCCACATAAGTTTTGGACCGAATTGGTATTTGTATTTTCCTTTCATTAAGGTCTTTGTAACCTTATAAATATGTTGGATGACAAATAAATATCATGGTGGGTACAGGTAGTTTTCAACTGTGGCCATCATTATTCCCACCGTTTCCTGTTGTGGGATCCACTTTAGCTTTGGATCTAGCTTGTTTTTAGGCTCATTCCCTGGGAAAACGAATGGATACCTCACCCAAAATTCAGGGTGGCTTATTCATATGTTGGCAAGCGCAAGTAGAAAATATGTACAGCTACAGTGAATTGACCATCATGTGGCTCTCAAGATGCTTGTGTGGTCCACTAGACGATTATATTGGATTTATTCATGGTCCAGCATATGAACATGGTGGGGCCCACCTGATGAGCGGCTTGGATCTTGCATATTGTCAATTTTAGTGTGAATAATTGAAGATGCTACAAAAATCAAACAGCCCACGAACCTCATTGTTGTTGTCTAATAATGCCATGCATGACGTTTTGTGCACCTCCTTTGATTGGTTTGTTTTGTTTTCAAGAAGTGGACGTAATATCGTAGGGCAAGGATGAAAGCAACGCAAGTGGGATACACTAAAATACGATTGCATAAGGAGACACGTGGCACTCATATCATGATTTGTGAGGACCACACCTCCTTAATGGTCTCGATCAACTTGGTGGGCCCACTTGTCACTTGCTTGATTGCTACAAATGGTGATGAATAGTGCAGGTGCCATTTGTTACCCATGTACCATCAGCCGATCCGGCCCATGGTGGACAGATCATTTAAAATAGGGAATTTTCCAAAAATAAAAATAAAAACTACCTGCCTAATATAGATCTACATTCGGGTACTTAAACTATATATATATATATATATATATATATATATATATATATATATATATATATATATATATATATATAAAATCAATAAGCTACCATATTAATTAATTACCCTAAGGCTTTTTCAGGGAAATTTGGGTGCTGCTTGGGTGGGCCCGATAATGATGTTTATGTAGAATTCACTATGACCACAAGGTTGGAAAAAGCAAACAAGCCAACCATCATGTTTCAAACTATTTTCTTTAGTGTGGCCTACTGAATCACAAATGGATATGATATTTGAGACTTCTAAATTTTGATGTGGCATCTAATGGCTAGAGTGTATTTTATATGACCATGACGGTGGGCCCAGTAAAAATGAAGGGTGGATATCTCTCTCATAAGTTTTCTTTAGTGTGGCCCACCTGAGCCACATGTTAGCCTGAACATTTTTCCATGGGCCTAACTTTGGATTACACAGCTACTGGTTAGAGTGGCCTGTCAAAAGCTAAGGACGGGCCTTCTATCATTGCCTTTAAATATCTATTTTTTAACAGTTGCCAGAGATACGCAACCTTTATTTATTTATTTTGGTTGCCTAGCATGATGTGTATGCCGAAACTGCTCTGACCACCGTGGAAACAGTTGGGAGAGAAATGCACCTTTGATTTTCATAGCTCCCGCTAGAATGATTATATGAAATTTAATCCAACCATTGGATGTCACCGCAAAATTTACACCTGAGGCCCAAAGATAAGGGCCATCCGTGATGCAGGTGGTTCACACCTTAAGAAAAAGTTAGAAGGTGAAGATTTCCCTATACACTCTTTACAATTGTTTTGGGCCACGGGACTAACATTGTGTGAGACACCTGGCGGAAGTAGTGGATTTTACGTAAACATCACAGTGGGGCCCACTATAGCCGCCACTCTTTGCTCCACCCCCAATCCAACTTCCGTTGAGAAATCTATTAAATGTCAAGTGGTAGTTTCTGGTTAAAAAAATCATTTAAAATTAATATAATGGAGTTAGGATACGGAATAAAATTACTTTTTTATTCCAGTGACAAACAGTAATTGCATTCCTTGCGCAGGACCTTTTTCCATCCATCCAGTTTCGGTTTAAAGATCCGTTCCTGACTTTAGTGGGCTGCTAGTGCTACTGATAGCGGTGGCAATGGGCTGGGTTTGGTCCCGGCTGCAGCTAAGACCCAAGGCACGAGCTTGGCCCAATCTCGAAGCTGGTTAAAAAAAATTGTTGTTGGGCCCAGTCCCAACCCAACTTAGCCCGAAAGTAATAAAATCCCTATTTCAAACTAAATGTTCTTAAGCTATAAGTCGATCAGTTGGGACACACTCGCAAAAAAACATTTTAGAGGAATGAAACCAATGGTAACGGTCAAGGTTGAAGAAGCATGCCGTTGCCCGGCTAAGGATTAGAAGTACATATTTGTAGGATAAGATGCATGTAGTCTTGGCTTACATGACAAGCCAGTAGGTCCAACACTAGTCCAAAGCTGGGTTGGGTGGGCTAGCCAGCCCATTGTCACCCTTACTTATTTGGGGTGGCTTTGGGCCAGGACAAGCTAGGATTGACCAGGCCTAAAACTGAAGGGTCAATGTCTGAGCTTGGCCCAAGCCTGCATCGGCCTTGAATTGTAGGGCCAACCTCAAACCTGAAAATTGATTCAGCCCATGCCTGACCATGTATGCCAGGCCAAAGCATGGCCATGGGCCTAGCTAATAGGTCCAAGACGAGTCCAAAACCGGGTTCAGCTTATAGGACCAGGCGGGCCAGTCGCCCATTGGTGTTATAAGATCATAACGTTTGTTTATTTATTTATTTATTTTTTGTTAAATGTTCTTTTCAACCCTGCTCCAGGTATTCTTGTAAATACAAAGGAAATCTTGTGTATCTTGTGTATTTAACACGAGTGTTTTTTAAAAAAAAAAAGGAGGAAAAGCATACCTTTATTCTCAAGACTTGGTTTATTTATTGTTCTTGTGATAGGTGGTCGTAACTTTTTATTATGTTTTGGGGTTTTTTTTTTTGGATTTAAAATGAAATGAATGACGTGAAAATGCAGGTAATAGCGACGAGGAATACACGTGAACGCAATAACAGGCTTGAGAATATGTGCTGGAGAATTTGGCATCTCGCTCGCAAAAAGAAACAGGTATTTTTTTATTTTATATATAAAATAAAAGATAGAATTGTTACTTCCTTTCTTTTCCGATTATAATAATAGTAATAACTAAAGCCTTTAAATGGTTTATTTGCATTGTAGTTAATGAAGAATTATAAAATTGAATTATAGCAAACCGAGGGATGTTTGCACCGTTCACCTGGCATGTACGTTTGTTAGGTCAATCTGAATTGTGGCTCCACTGTCACAACCATAGTTAGCAAAATGGCATAAAGCTATTTTTTTTTTTAAAAAAAAAAAGCAGCACTTGAGCATGTGTGTCTTTAGATAAGGTTAAATTTAAAAAAATAAAAATAAAAAATAGCTATATGTATGAGCAATATTATATGGGGAAAGAAGAATATGTTCTTTTTCTTTCTCGAATTATTCCTTTTCAAGTAATTCTCATATAAATTAATGTGCAAAAACGAGTACATCACATACAAGCTGCCTCATTTTTATTTTTTAAAATTTTTAATTTTTAGCAAGAGAGTACATCACATACAAGCTGCCTCATTTTTATTTTTTAAAATTTTTAATTTTTAGCAAGAGAGTACATCACATACAAGCTGCCTGCATCACAGAGTGACATGCTGCATTTTCACCTAGTAAAATCTAGAAATAATAATAATAACAATTGTTTAATTTGATGGGTCTTGGTCTAAACCTGCACATAGTTTGCAAACAAGGGCTCAGCCCAGGGGTCCTTACTCTTGCTCGGGTGATAGACTCTCAGGAGTTTCAACTCCTAGTCAAGGGTCCGAGCACCCGTAGGTGGTGAAATTCCACTAGTGTGGGTATCTGGGGTATCTGTGAGTGGGTAAAAAAATTAAAAATTAAAAATTAAGAAAAAAAAAAAGGAAAAAATAAAAAAAAGGGACCCAGCCCAGGACTCCGTCAGTCATTGAAATTTTTATTATTTTATAATAGATAAATAATAATCAATATGAAAATAAAAATAAAGAATAGTAAAAATCTATAATTCCTCTTTCCTACACAGGGAATTGTTAAAGGCTTTGAGCAGGCCCATGATACCTAGGGCCTTGATCTTTCAATCATGGCCCCACTTGCACAAATTAGACATTAATGCTTACGTCTATGAGGGGTCCTTTGAAAGCCTGTAAATGGTTTTGAGTTGCAAATGATTTAACCTTTTTGTTTAAATTTAAGCTTTAAATGATTTACAGCGTTTGGATTGCCTGTAAATGATTTATATAATGTAATAGGGTATTCACACTTGAGATAGTTTAGAAAAGCAATTTCTAAAAAAGTATTCAAATAACATATAAGTTTAAAGTGGATAATTGGGTTAAGCCTATCTTACTTAAGGGCATGTTTGATTTTTTCAATTTGTAAATGGGTAATAATCACTAGTGTATTTACCACATTTTCCCCCATGCTTGATTTGATGGTGTACTTTTTAGACACAAAAATCAAGAAAGTTGCAAAATATTTGTGGGTCCCATCATGATGCGTGTCACTTATCCACACCGTTCATCCATTATACCAGGTGTATTTATGACATGAGCCAAAAAATGAGGCATATCCAAATCTCAAGTGGACCACGCCACACAAAAAAGAGAATCGAACACGTATCATTAAAAACTTCTTAGGGCTACTGTTTCTTTTGGTGTGGCTTACTTGAGTGTTGGATCAGCCACGTTTTTTGGATTATGCCTCAAAATGTTGGCAAAACAAAGGGACAGAACGATTGTATCATATACATCAGCGTGGAGTCCAAAATTTTAAATTTACTCTTTTGAACTAGTTTCCAAGGTACAAATTTTAATGGATTTTCAAATTAGTGAATTACTCATTTACAAGGTATTTACACCTGCTTTTAAAAATCAAACGGGCCCTAAGTTTAAGGTTGATTCTCATAGAAAACCAAGTATTAGGTGAGCCATAAAAGGAGTTGATAACAAGATTTGCTCTTGTTAGAGGAGAGAGGGAAAGGGAGAGAGATTGTGAAATAGAGAGAGAGAGAGAGAGAGACATTAGAGTTCTCATAAACAAAGTAGAGAGGGAGGTGTCTCTCCTTTATAGCAATGCATTAAAAAATAAAAATTTAAAAAAAAAAAAAGAAAAAAAAAAGAAAAAAGAGCCATTAGAGTTTGATAGGTTGCAAATGAAATCCTAAGTTTTCACTTGAAAATGAGCAAAAAGTTGTAAATCATATACATCTTCTAAATGTTGATTGATGTCTTAAATCTATAAATTAACATGGTTGTCGATGACAGTTCGATACCATCAAGCAAGCTTCAATGCCATCGGTAAAATCTGAAATTTATCAAAGTTGGTTGCTAGACGCTTTAGGTGTCTTGTTCAATGTCATCTAAGGTTCTTCAATGACATCCAAGGTCTGCTCAATGCCATCGGTAAATTTTGAAAAATTCATGTTTAGTCGCTGAAATGTTTGGTCTTTAGTTCGATGCCATCAATGATCTGTCAATGCCATCGAAGTCCCATCAAAAGTACCATTAATCGATCCCCCAGAAAATACGCAAAATTGCATAAGTGCATGAACACGAGAACCTTAATATGGACCATTTAATTGAAATTTTTGTTTACCATATATGCAATTTCTTAGTAATTTCTAAGTGCATGTGTATCATCCATCATAGCCTACTAGAGTATTAAGCTTTTTCCTCCATTCTTAATTGGAATAATGCAGGATGTCACTGCTATTGGCACCATTAACTCGATTAATGCAAGAATCTGATGCTTAATGCTTACATCCATTCTGGCTATCAACCACTAATAACCATTCACTCGGTGTATAAGACCTTAACATTCATATGTGTGATCTTACTTTGGATGGGCACCTAAAAAAATCCTTCGATTTCATCATGATTATCTCCTTTCCAATTTGTGACTAGGATCAACCATTTAGTTTAACCATGATAGGATCGAGCAGATGAACAGCCCACATCTTCTACAAGTGTTCCACATTAATGGAAATGGAGTGCTTGATTTTTCTCCTTTAGCACAGTCATCATAGTACCCCATCAGATCCGTTGAGCGTTTGAAATGCCTATTACGAATATCAAAAGGACGGTGTAGCGGTATTCTGTCTAGGATTTTACTTCCTAGCTAGAATCCACTACGCGTTCTTCTTAATTTATTACATTGTAAATCCATATTTGGAGCTCATGTGGACCTACCAATTATGTATCCATCCACCATTGTGGCTTGTGCATGACCCAAAGGTATGTATTTTTAGGTTGTTTAAAAATGATTTGCTGATGGTCCAATTGATGAACATTGTATGGCCCTTGTTGGGGATTTGTGTTGCGGAATCACATAGATATAGATCTAGGATAGTAATCCAAAAGCATCAAGCGCACATAAGAGAACACAAAGATTTAATGTGGATAATCCTTTCAGAAAAAAATCATGGCACCAAGCGATAAAATTCTACTATGAAAGCATAAATTATAAAGATAAAGGACTTACTTGATTCGAACAACATCGAATCTCATCCTTTGCACCCTTTAGAAACCCTAAACCCTTTTAGAAAATTCTTAAAAAACTTTTAGAAAACCTTTAGCATACTTTAGAATAGCCATAGGGACCCCTATTTATAGTTTAAGAAATTCAACTTACGCACCTTTTTGAAAAATTTCAGAAATCGCATCAAATTTATGCAGTCCGCGCAGAATCTGCATAACCCTCGACTAATTGAGCCAGGGTTTCGACTCGTCGAAGGACCCCTTCGACCTGTCGAGCGGCTCGGACGCCCAAAAGCTATGCTCGCTGGACTTCAAGTCAAGTGAGCCTCGATTGGTCGAGTGGACCCTCGACCCATCGAGTCAGGCCCTTAACCAGTCGAGTACCCCAGAATATTGAACACATTAATGTCTGACAACAATCTCCACTATGTCTTTAATCTTCAATCGTGTAGCATCTTGACTTTTTCTTTTATCTCTACATCGCATCATAACTTCTCATGCACACGCCATCCTTCTTTTCCGCCATTGCCAAACCCAGAGAAGTTGCACATAACTTGAACTTCTCTGCAGGAACGTTCTAGGTTAACATGTTCGCCGGAATAGAATCCACATGCCCCAACCACCTTTGCTCCTATCTTCTCAAAAAGAAAGACGTGGTCTTCTTACATTCTCACCGCTACCCAATATTATTTGCTGGGGTATTTGCTTACAATACTGATATCCTGTGAAATAACTAGTCTAATCCAAAACATGACATGCATTGTCAACCGCATTCGAATAAGACTCATAAGATATATCATACTTTTTCTCATCTGTTTTGAGACATGTCCTAGAGGAAAACTTGCTAAGAGACACGTAGGGAACGCTCTCCAACTTTGTGTAGTCCATCACATCTTTAATCAATACCTACCCAAGGTATTCTGCCTGAGATAACAAAATCCTACTCCTCTTTTAGTTTCAATGCTGAGAATCATCTTTACAGCCCCCCGATCCTTCATCATGAATATCCCACTTAACCGAGTATTCAATACATTGATTTCAGACATGTTATACTTCGCGATTTACATGTCATTAACATACAATTCCTGACTTACCATAAAGGAATCAAACCACTGCCTAGCGATAAGTTGTACCACGACCTCTTATAAACTTTTTTCTTAACCCCTTTAAACTTCAAATCGATCTGATTGCTTCATGTAGATCTGCTCTTCCAATTTTTCATACAGAAGTGCAGACTCCATATCCATCCTTCTAGCTCAAGATCATATTGGCCAACCAACGCTAATTACGAATCTAATAGACATCTGTTATACCATCGATGTGAATATCTCTGAGAAGTCAATCCATTCTCTCTGAGCATAACCCTTCATCACCAACCTCACTCTATATCTATGTTGTATCGTCGTAAAGATCCACCTGCATCCAACCGCTTTCCGGCCCACTGGAAGCTCCACCAGCTCCCATGTGTCAATCCGGTATAACAAGTCCATCACATCGCACATAGTCACATTCCACTTCTTAGCACGTGGCTCACCTAGAGCCATCTGAATAAAAGACGAATCCCCTACGATATTGGAGTCGTCCATATACCTCGCCGATATCCGGTGATTATGTTGTGTAATTCTTCTCACAAGTAGCTGCTCCACCTGCTCTGTATTTCTGTCCGCGCATCTCAGCCTTCCTGCCCTGTCCACCCATGTGGCCATGCCCTACATGTCACACATGTGCAAAGGTGGAATCCACTACATCCACTGCAATTACACCTTTTAAAGTGCTACCGATCAACCTGTACATGTTACCAAGTCGTTACGCTTTCATGATTACCTGTGCCCCCTTAGATACTTTAAGAGCATCATCAATACCTGTGAACTTGCAACCCATTGCCTCAAGTACACCAAGAGAAATCAAATTCTTCTTCAAATCAGGAACGTGCCTCACATCAGCCAAGGTACGCTCCACCCCATCAACCATCTTGATGCGCACGGAACCAACAGACACAATATTACAGGAAAAGTCATTGACCATAAACACCTATTCACCATCGCACTCCCTGTAACTGGTGAACCAACTCCAATGAGGAGTTATGTGAAAAGATACCCCTGTGTTTAGAATCCACTCATCCTTACGATCATCATATGGTCATCTGATTGTAGACACAGACAAAACATCACCATCACATCCACTCGATGATCTGTCGTGGCAGCATTAGCCTGCCTATAAGAAGCCTCAGAATCTTCTCTCTTAGATTTAGGATTTGTACAATCCTTCTTTACACGTCCTTCCATCACACAGTTCCAGCACTTTACCTTTCCTTTGCCCTTGCCTTTTGATTTGGACCTAGAACCTGAAGAACCTGTACCTTGCTCAGAATCTCTACCCCTTGTAAGCACTGCATCAAAAGATATCCTCATATCGACGTTAAGCTTTCTCATAGATTTCCCTTGAAGGATTGAGATAACGGTGTCAATAATCAGCGTTTTATTCGTGAAGTTCATTATGTCTTTGAATGACTCATAAGACATTGGAAGAAAATTTAGCAACATACATATTGTTCTTCATCTTTCATCACTTCCTCCATATCTAGCAATTTGCAAACTAATTTATTAAAGTTGCTGATGTGAGCCTTCAGATCTCAACCCTCTGCCATCTTGAAGTTATACCACTGTCACTTCAAGTGTAGGCGATTTTTAGATAATTTTTTCTCAAAGACATCTTCTAACTTTGCCTACAACTTAGCCGCAGTTTTTTCTCTCATGACATTGTGGAGAACCTCATCTGTGAGACATAAACGGATCGATGATAAAACTTTCTTATTAAGAGTATTTCATTCATCATCAGTCATAATAGACTTTCACTCCTCAAGAGCACCATCTTTACTTTGCTTGATTAAGGAACTGATCATTTTGATCTTTCATAACTCAAAATTATTTTTCTCTGAGTACTTCTCAATATAATACCTAGTACTTCCCATTATTACTAATCCCTCAGATTCAGATTTGTATCCCAACGATTTTTCTGATATCATTTGTTGGGGATTTGTGTTGCGGAATCACACAGATCTAGATTTAGGATAGCAATCCAATGACACCAAGCACATATAAGATAACACAAAGATTTAACATAGAAAACCTTTTCGAGAAAAAACCACAGCACAAAGCGACAGAATTCCACTATAAAAACATAAATTACAAAGAGAAATAACTTATCCGATTCAAATAATGTCGAATCTCACTCTTGTTACACTCTTTAAAAACCCTACAATCCTTTTAGGAAACCCTTGGAAAACTTTTAGAAAGTTTTTAGCAGACTTTAGAATATCCTTAGGGATCCCTATTTATAGTTTAAGAAACTCCACTTACGCATCTCCTTGAAAAATTTTGAAAATCGCATTAACTTTATGCAGTCCATGCAAAATCCGTGCAGAATTTGTGTAACCATTGACTAGTTTAACTTAACCCTCGACTAATCGAGCGGCCCCGACACCCAAAAGCTATGCTCGCTGGACTTTGAGTCGAGTGGACTTCGATCGGTCAAGTGAACCCTCGACCTGTTGAGTCAGGCCCTCAATCGGTACTCGATCGGTAGAGTGGCCTAAAACATTAAAGACATCAATGTCTAACAACATGTCTGACAATAACCAGAGCATTGATCACATCCATCAAAGTTAGTGCAGTATTGAAATCCTTTTTATCATTTTCTTTTTTAATTTAATGAATATATGTGGACCAGATTGAGTGCGATGACTCGCGACGTCTTGCGAAGAGGAGACAAGAGCGGGAGCAAGGAAGAAACGATGCAGCGGAGGATTTGTCAGAGCTGTCGGAAGGGGAGAAGGAAAAAGGGGAAGCAAGCCAAGCTGACTCGCTTAAGACTAAGATACCCCGTATCAATTCCGATATGTACATGTGGTCCGACGAAGACAATGCCAAGCGCCTTTACATTGTCTTAATCAGGTACAGTCATGGCCCACACCACACGTGGCAGGTTGAAGTATCATCTGGGACCGTCGATTTAGTTGTGCTCGCTCTTGATGGGTGACCGTTCAAAATACGCTCGTGAATGAAATTGAAAAGAAGTGATGGGTTGGATTATCTAATGCGTAATGGAATTTTAGAATATGGGCCACATATGCTAGGGCCCACTAGATGGACGGCTCGGATTGGTACTTCACCGTGGCAAACATTTGTTTTTTGACTGTCCATTTGATGTCGTTTGATGGGATGGTTTGCATAAACATGCCCGTTGAAGTAGTTGAGGATCACCTCGTGCAAAAAATCATCCGCGTCTGCACTCATCGAGCGAATAACGCTTGTATTTTGTCCTGTAGCAGACGCTAGACATTGATTTTCATGGTCGGACCCACCCATTAAGAATGGTTGGATGTCACATGGAAGTGATCTAAACTGTCCATTGAGTCCTTCGTGGATGTAATTAATCCTTGATTTGACCTTATTTTCAAGGGTGCACACAGGTTTGTTCAGTTCCATTATGGGGGTGAAATCAGTAATGAACCGTTCCTAACTGTTTCAGGAAAATCAAAACCTTAATCGGACCATTTGTACCCTATAATTGAACCGGAACAAGATAGTAAAATTCAGTTCAGTTTCGTTTCGGTTCTACAATTATGAGCTTTTTATAATCGGGCGAGAGAAAGATGAGAATAGAACCGGACGCAGAAGAAATTATGATTTTTTTAATGTTTAAATTTTTAAAATATAAACCACTTCAGTTCCGTTTCGGTTCTACAATTATGAGCTTTTTATAATTGGGCGAGAGAAAGATGAGAATGGAATTGGACGCAGAAGAAATTATGATTTTTTTAATGTTTAATTTTTTAAAATATTTATTACTTGGGATGGCCAGTTCCAAGTTCGGTTCATGGTTCAGTTCAGTTCAATTCTACATAATTCCAAACTAAGAATTGAACCGAACTAATTGAATTTTTTTTATTTTCAAAACCTGATTCAGAATCAGTGCACTTCATAGCTGGACTAAACCATGCGGTTCTAGTCCGGTTTACTGGTTCCATGCGCACCCTTATTATTTTCGATAGCCATCCTTTTTCTAAGCTCTGGATTGAATGGTTATAATTGCATAACAAAAGTTAATTCTTTGATATTGTCAGCCATCCGTGATTGGCATAAGAAATGGATGGATCAAACTATTGATTGGACCTATTTTGTGCAAGTGATCGACCATCTGTACCAGTGGTTATTGATCAAATGGTTAATATTTGTTTGATTGGCGAGATGTTGGCATGGTAGCTCATAAAATGTGTGTTGAACCTAATAAACAGTCTAAATAATGGATTGGATTAAGTGTCCAAGTGCAACCAGAGCACTATAACCTCCTGTGCTCTGAGAGTGATGGGGCATTTCTCTAACTTAAATACTCATATTTCTTTCGTAGCTTGCACGGGTTGGTAAGGGGAGAAAACATGGAACTCGGGAGGGACTCGGACACTGGTGGACAGGTTAATTCCAACTTCTCTACTTCTTCAATGCTTCCATGGAAAGGAAACCCATGATGTGATCCGACCGTTGATTCGAGTGGGACCCACTGTCGATGAACAGAACCATAAGTTTGGTTGGTCTACTCGACATGTGGGTCACATGTAGACGTTGAATGCAAACCTTTCATCACTGTATATTGGCTTAGCCATCAGCTAGAAAAAGGACTTGTATCACATTGCTGTTGTGCCCGTTGGTTTTTTCTATGGTCAGGTGAAATATGTGGTAGAACTAGCTAGAGCTCTGGCCGCCACCAAAGGCGTTTATCGGGTCGACCTCTTGACACGCCAGATCTCCTCACCGGATGTGGATTGGAGCTATGGCGAACCCATCGAGATGCTAACAAGACCATCTGATCTGGACACCCAACTCAGCGGGGACAGCTGCGGGGCCTACATAATCCGACTCCCATGTGGACCGGGTGATAGGTGGGCCCTTTTATATTTCTTAATAAAGGTTTATCACTGCTTAAGCTGGGACTTGCAGGGCCTGGGTAGAACTAAAAGCCCGACGAGCCATCGTGGCCTATTGACAGCTCTAATGAGTAGACTGTATTTCGATTTCACTTGATGGTCCATAAGTTTTGGCTCGGGCTTTTGGTTTGTCGGTCCACCAAAGCATGGTTTGTTATGGAAAAATAGATTCCAGAGAAGGTAATCTGTTTTGTATGTGTGGTGTGTGACTCAGTTTGAAATATTTTGTAACAGGTATATCAACAAGGAGCTACTGTGGCCACACATACCTGAGTTTGTGGATCGGGCGCTGGCCCACATTGTGGACATGGCGCGGGCTCTGGGCGACCAAATCGACGGGGGGAGGCCCATATGGCCATACGTGATCCACGGCCACTATGCGGATGCAGGTGAGGTAGCGGCCTGCATTTCGGGGGCCTTGAATGTTCCGATGGTGATGACGGGGCATTCACTAGGGAGAAACAAGTATGAGCAGCTGCTGAAGCAAGGGAGGCTTTCAAAGGAGGACATAAATTCGACGTATAAGATCATGAGGAGAATTGAGGCGGAGGAGCTGGGGCTGGATGCTGCTGAGATGGTGGTGACCAGCACCAGGCAGGAGATAGAAGAGCAATGGGGATTGTATGATGGGTTTGATCTGAAGCTGGAGAGGAAGTTAAGGGTTAGAAGGAGAAGGGGAGTTAGTTGCCTTGGTCGATACATGTCTAGGATGGTGGTATGTGATCCCTTCTCTTTCATTCTCTTGTAGGTAAGATTTGTAGTGTGTGGGCCAGGTTCAGTGATATAGACACTTGGACCGCCAGGATTGGCCAGCTAGACAAGAATCTGGGTCCATGTTAGGCCTGGTTGCTACCCAAAGAACCCATTTCATCAATGCTTTAAAAAAATGGTGCGCCGGGCTGAGCTGTCAGGCGGGCCTTTATGGATTTCCAAATGCGGGCCCTGACCAATTAGTTCTGGGCAGAAAAGTTCGTACCTATGCCATCCCTTGGGTCTTTAGCCAGCTCAGTTGTGTATAAAGGGGCCTCCTTGTCTGATATTGCTTTAATGCAGGACAATTAGCCACTCACTATAAAAGCTCAAATTGATAGAGAGTGATGAATCAATTCCTTTTTCTCATAGCTCAGCCCCACATTTTATGAATTATGACCTTGGCTGAACCCTCCTAATGGACCTCACTTCCCATGAATTCTGCTTCACATGAATAGCCCACGCTGAGTTTGTCCCTGCATCAACAAGCTACCCATCTCGAGCCCTCCGTGAAAATGCCCCTACATTACCCACTTTCATAAGGTACTCTTTTATTAAAGTGCACGGATGGGAAGGTGACTGTTTTCCATTAAGGAACATGGTCATCAGAGCTGCTACTGGTTGGGCCAGGCTCGCTAATGCTGCTTGTATGCCAAGCCCACCTTTGGGAGAAATTTCTAGCTAGCGGGCTAATCTAAAACTGAGCTTGGGTTAAGTCATCTGGTCTCGAGTCAAGCCACTAATCGACTGATTCAGGGTGAGTCAGCCCCACTTGGCCCAGTCGAGGATGACCTGTCTGGGTGACTCGTGGTTTTGAATCGGATTGGATCCAACCATGTCCGAGTTGACTCGGACGAGTGACATTATACTCATGTCCATGTGTTTAACTCACCGCATCACTCGACGTACCTTGCCTGCAAAGATAGGTATAATCATTATTGGTACTGAATTATCATTATGAAGTAATGAAAATTTTGAAATTATTAGGTTATACCACCGGGGATGGATTTTAGCAATGTACCGACGCAAGAGGTGTTGGAAAGCGACGGTGATCTGAAATCGTTGATTGGAACTGATAGAACTCAAAAGGGAAGTAATCTGCCCCCCATATGGTCTGAGGTTATATTTCTTACCTTATTCATGCTTCATTATACTTTTGCTAATCTCATTTTTCAATGGGCTGACCTGGTCAGACCTGGCCCAGATCGATTCCAGTCCATGGGCCTGAGTTTTAGGCCTGACTAGATGCCTGGGATCTTGATTACTTTAGCTCACAGATGGGAAGGTCCTGGATTCAGGTCCTTAGCTTATGGGTTTGAGCCTAGACACTCTATGGCTGGGTAGGCCCCATCCTAGCTGCAACCCTTCTTAGAATGGAGGTGCATTCTATTAAACTGTAACTAGTAGTAATGGCAAGCACAATGCACATGGAGAGAAAGAAGTGGGCTTGCAAGAGGTTATTTGATACTCTGCCAAAGTGGGATCCTTGATACTACGGCACTCTGAAATCACACACATCGCAGATAGTAATTAAATTGATTTATCCAAGGTAACTCATCTAAAATCTACTTCGAAATCAAATGATCCTATTCTTTAAATAATAAGCATTTATTATGTTAAATTTGGACGATTGAAAGTTTTTCCACCATCCTTTGAATACCAACAATGATCTATGTAATTTTCTGTTCAAGAGGTATCCATTTTAAAGTTCGACTGTACATGTTCAATTTCTTAGACCCTGTATATCAACTATCACACTCTTCCAGAGCATCAAAGTATGCAGGACAAAAATAGGCATGGACAGTGCAATTTATTTAAGGACTTTCATTATATGTGGTTATTGTTTTTTTATTTTTTTCATTGGATTACGTTTGCAGATAATGCGATTTTTCACGAATCCTCACAAGCCAATGATCCTCGCACTGTCCCGTCCAGACCCTAAGAAGAATGTCACCACGTTGCTCAAGGCCTTCGGGGAGTGCCGTCCCCTCCGAGAGCTCGCAAACATGGTATGATTTAAAAAAATCTACATTTAAATTCTAACCCATTATATATAAATTACCATTAATATGTTCATTATCTTGTAGTTTCTACAAGGTTTGGATGGCAGATTTGGAAAATACCATACATTTTCAGATATTTTAATTGAAATTTTGGAACGAACGGGACTGCCACTAACATGAACTTTTGAAATTTTATAGGACTTTTAAGAATAATCAGCAATTTAACAGAACGAAGAGACAACTAACCCTAAGCTCTGTCAGTTAACTTGTAATGTACCCACCCTGTTGTTCACATGACATCCACTCCGTCTATCATGTTCTCCCTGGCCCCCATCACCACAAGGAACAGTTGGGATTGGAACAACCACCATTAAAACCTTCCAGATTGTGTCTAGGGCCCACCATTTATATGGCATCCATCCATTCATAAGATGCGCCCTGTCAGGATAAATAGACAAATCAAAATCCGGCCATTTCAAAACTCAGTTGTGCCACAACATGATTTTTGAGATTTTAGGCATGATTTTTCATGATGTGGCCCACCTAAGTTTTAGATCAGCCTGATTTTTCAGCGCCAAGGAGAACATGATGGATTGATTGAACGTCATGCACGCATCTCTGTCGGCTCCACACTTCGTGTTGTAAGTTTAGTTTAACCGACAAGATTTGTAGCAGATCCAAGGGCAAAGATCCTAACCATCCACATTTAAGGGCCCATATCCATTCACCTAATACACCTGGTGATTGGGAACATGGTATATGTAAGGCCCAGTTCTACTTGAACCCGGCCAATTTGGACATGATTTTCAAGCCCCAGCAGAGCATGGGCAGCCATAAGTGGGCCCAACACTTAGCTAGGGCCAGATCTAAGTAGAGAACCTATAAAACATAACCCAGAACCGAAGGCCAGACATTCAACCAAAGCCCAGTCCACTTTGGGCCACGTCCGATGAACTTTGGTCGATCAAGGTGGGCCACAATCACTGACCATGTTCTAATATCGATATATGTGGCAGACTCTGATACTTGGAAACAGAGACGACATAGAAGAGATGTCCAGCAGCAGCTCATCGGTGCTCACAACGGTTCTCAAGCTCATAGATAAGTATGACCTGTACGGTCAAGTGGCATATCCCAAGCATCACAAGCAGTCCGACGTTCCCCAAATATACCGTCTTGCTGCAAAGGCCAAGGTGTGTGTATGCATGTGTTTTCTCTCTTTTATATATATATATATATATATATATATATATATATATATATTAAAATTAGGGGTGTCAACAGGCCAGGTGGGCTCAGGTATTAAGCCACGCCCAGCCCGGGACATGCTCCGCACAGGTGTAGCTAAATGAGTGTGGTTGTGTCGGTTTGGGTTTCGTTTTTTAGCCTAGTTAAATGGTCAAGTTTTGCATGCCTTGATCATATAGAATCCGATCTAACCATCATCATTGTCGTCACTTGAGCTTTATCCCAATTAATTGAAGTTTGTTACATGAATTCTCTTCCTCCGTCTCATTCCATTGGTGGCTAGACTTAATCGCCTAAAATGAGTTAGCTCGGAATGTCACATTGTCTAGATTCATGATAAAAGTGAATAAATTTAACATTGGTTATGGACCGGACCCTCTTCTGTTAAGGCTGCACACCGACAATGAGGGCACAAAACTCTGGTTGACTATTTAAAGAACCAAGCTTGACTATTTCCATGCAGGGAGTATTTATCAACCCTGCTCTGGTTGAACCCTTCGGTCTTACCCTCATTGAGGTATGTAACTTGTACTTTCTGAGTAATAATTCACAACGTGTGTCCCTGGGCTTAAACTGCGCACCTGGACCGGAGTTTTCCATACCGTTCAATGGGATCTCCAGGCTCATTTTAACTGCGTCATGACTATCATCGATTCTATTTATATTCATTCCTCGAAGTGATATTGGCCGACGGACGCACGAGGTTATACAATGTGCGTAGGTTAAGCTGTATACGCACCATGTTAAGTTAAAATAATCCTGCAATGCCTTTTATCCATTCGTTTATTCGTCGCAGGCCGCGGCCTACGGTCTGCCTATTGTAGCAACCAAAAACGGTGGGCCCGTGGATATAGTCAAGGTATGCCGTCATTTTGAATGTGTGGAAATCTACGGTTCTAGTTGGCCCAGCATTGCATGCCAGTGGGATCCCGAGTCTAGCGGGACCCTTGGCGAGCGGGGAATGTTGCATGAGCAAATCTCTCTTACCCGGGTGGTAGACTCCTTGGGAGTTTCGACACCGGGTCAAGGGTTCGAGTACCCATGGTGGTGAAATCTCACGGTGTGCGTGTGTGGGTTGTGTGTGCGTGTGGCGTGAGTGTGTGGGGGTGTGAAAAAAAAAAAAGCTATCCAATAATGTCATGCAAATGGACAAAAGAGAATGTTTGATGGAGGTGATTTTCAGTAGATCCCCAATCCAAGGTTGGGCCCACCAGATGAACGAGCTGGATCATGTAAGATGGACGCTGCGGGTGGGTATAAGAATATGGTTCCAGTCATAAAGGGTGTAAATCCGACATTTCATAACACCTTTGTGTGTTGGGAACGGACTCGGGTATTTTCTTGGCCCACTAAACTTTACATGCGGGGCCCACCCTTTGGAGATCCAAAACGTTCATACGGTGGGCCACACAGATGGGAGACACCCCCAAACATCTCTCCTAATGAGTTATCGTAACTCAACCGTCCGACTGGATCACAGCTAGACGTGGAGAATTGGTTTTATCCAATGGTCAGGATCATCCGATCATTTTCGTAATTTGCCCTTTTTGTCACATCTCAGGCACTAAATAACGGGCTCCTGATTGATCCGCACGACCAAAAGGCCATAGCTGATGCGCTTAAAAAGCTGGTGGCAGACAAAGTCCTCTGGCTCGAATGCCGGAAAAACGGTCTCAAGAACATCCACCGATTCTCCTGGCCGGAGCATTGCCGGAACTATCTGTCCCACGTGGAGCAGTGCCGGAGCCGGCACCCGACCACCCGCCTCGAGCTCGCCCTAAAAGTCGAGGAGCCGATGAGCGATTCCCTGAGGGACGTCGAGGATTTGTCCATTCGATTTTCCGTTGACGGAGACGTCAAGGTAAACGGCGATCTTGACGCTGTTGCCCGACAGAAGGCGGTCATCGACGCGCTGACACAGCGAAGGCAACGGCCAGATTACATGCCTGCCGTCAACGGAGGCGTCAACTACTGCCCCGGCCGGCGGCAGAGGCTGTTCGTGATCGCCGTCGACCGTTACGATGCTGAAGGCAGGGTGGCAGCCGATGAGTTGCAGGTCATCATCGAGAAAGTGATGGCAGCTGGCCAATCGGACGGCGCTGGACGGACTGGATTTGTGTTCTCAACGGGGTCCACATTAGCGGAGACCTTGGAGGCGTTGAGATCGTGCCACGTGGTGGCTGATGATTTTGACGCGTTGATTTGTGGAAGTGGGAGTGAGGTGTATTGTCCGTGGAAAGATCTAGCAGCTGATATGGACTATGGGGCCCACGTGGAGTACAGATGGCCAGGAGAGAATGTACGGTCAGTGATACCGAGGCTTGCCAAGAAAGAAAATGGAGCGGAGGATGATCTGTCAGGAAACGATGAGGCGTGCACCTCCCGTTGCTATGCTTATTCAATAAAGCCACAGGCCATGGTAAGAAAGATCACATGTGAAATACTACCATGTTTTTGAGAACTGATCACCTACAACCAGCTGTAGGTTAACTGATCACCTTAGCTGCCTGCATGTTAACTTGGCGTGCCTTCACATCAGGACCATTCAAATTGGAACACGGCCTTTGTTTCCCTGTTGCTTTGATGATGGAGTAAGAACGCTGGAATTTGAATTTGTGTTTGGCAGGTTAGAAGAATCGATGACCTACGTCAGAGGCTACGGATGCGAGGGTTCAGATGCAATCTTGTGTACACGCGCGCCTCCACACGTTTGAACGTGCTGCCATTGTTCGCATCCAGAGCGCAGGCCCTAAGGTTATTCTTCTTTATTTTAGTACATATAAGATCGTAAACCCTAGCCGTCTATGAGGTGGGCCCATCCACGAAGACCACCTGGCACAAAAAATCAGGTTGTTGGGCTCATCAAGTGGGCCACGTCCGTCAGCAGATCTAAACTGAACCGTCCAATGATTTCATAAAAGTCCGCCCGCCTGATGAGTCTACCAGCCTGATTTATTTGGTATTTTGAGCTTGGTGGTGGCCCAACATTATGCACGGCCCAGATGTTCTAAACTTGTGAAGTCAGAGAACATGAGCCATCAAAGTGAATCGACACTAGATGGACGGCTCTTAATAATGCAATTAAAAAAAAATATATCTGGGACCCTTAATCTGCAATTTTCTTTTTTTCAGGTATCTTTCAATTCGATGGGGCATTGATCTTTCACACATGGTGACATTTGTGGGCGACAAAGGTGACACAGATCATGAGGAGTTCCTGGTGGGCCTTCAAAAGACCATAGTAATCAAAGGGTCGGTCGCATACGGAAGCGAGGGGCTTTTAAGAGGGGAAGGGAGCTACAAGAAGGAAGATGTGGTTCCAATTGAAAACCCTAATACAGTATATGTAGAAGAGGAGTTCGTTACTGATGACATATCTGCTGCATTAGAGAGTGTTGGCATGAAGTGATCTTTTATTCCTTGAGGTTGATATTTCTTTCATGTAAAACAAGTTTTAGCATATTCATATTTAAATGGAGTTTATATTTATCAACCACTTTTTCTTTTTTCTTTTCTACAGGTTTCCTGGGCCACACTGTCCAGCTGACAGCCTGTCAAAACTCAGTGGGCCCCACTTCCAGGGCCACAAGTTTTGCATCAGACAACGTTTTTGTGTTTCAGATCATCCAAGTAGGAATGACCCTATCAACAGGTTTAATTAGAAATAAACATTATAGTGGGAATTGAATACTTACCATTGGAAACATCTCAGGGCCCAGTAGGGCCACAGAAGCAGGAGATTTTATCCTTTTAAATCTGGGTTGTATTCCAATTATCCAAATCATTTATATGATGAGTTTGAACTTGGGTGGTCGATGCACAATTATCAAATACTTTAAATTAGATTATTTCAAACATTTGAAATTTGGGTCCTTTGCTTCGAAAATGGACAGTCACTATGGCCTTAGCATGAAAAAAAAGGTAAACATTAATCTAATAAATAGTTCAGCCAGTTTGGATCATTTGTAAAATCCCAATTCCAGTAACTTATTTGAACAAAATTCTTTTTTCCTAGTGTGAATATAAGGAGCTTTGTCGATCCCACGCGCATGTATTAGGCACAGTTCCCAAGCTTAGTGACTTGACTCGAAACTCCGCCGAGTCAAACTAAAATTGAAGAGATTTTGAACCAAGCTTCTGAGACCCATTGAGTAGTCAGCTGATCTCATGGGAGGAGGGCCAACAACATCCACCAGTGTGCCATTTCAGTATTTCAATATGTTGGGTTCAAACCTCTAGTTAGTTAATTTTAATACTATGCTATAAAGATTTGTGGCTAGTCATATACTGATTTAATTATTAAATATCTTGTCCAGTCTGTTTGAGTCTTTAAGGGTTCCTTTGGATACCAACAAATAAGTTATTTTTCCTACCTATATATAACAGTACATAAGTAATTTATTTGAGATAAGTAAATTTAGTTTATGGCCAATTATAAGTAGATTTTTTATTTAAAATTATTTAATCACTTCAATTTAATAAGTAGAAATCAAGATAAGCTACTTAAGACATAAGTAGCTTATCTTAAGTAACATATGATCCAAATGCTCCCTGAGTCTATTGGACTTGGCTAGACATCCAGTCAACTAAAGCTTCTAGGTTTCGAATTATGGTTTCATGCATTCATATTAAACCACATTTGGCAAGGTGAAACATTCGTGCATGATCTTATAAGCCTCCTTGTCGTATAAACACAATTTCTCCTTTCAATCGGTGGGCCACAACCGTCCAAACAAATCAAATGTGTAAATGACTTAGCAAAGATAGCCTTACTAGTTTATAACATTGGGTCCACACTTTGATTCTTTGTCATGTAAATATAGTATCTTATCGTAGGATAAATCATGGATGACTTCATGGAGTGCTGTGAAAAATATTCCGCCTTAAAAGTTCAATATTATATATGTTGATGTAAAAATCCAGTCCACCCTTTTTAGACCTTCGAGTACTTGCATAGGAAGAAGGTAAGGGAGACCCTAGCTAGAGCAAAGGACCCTCCGATGCCAAAGTTAAGCTAGGAATCTGGGTTTTATTGTATTGAGCGGTTCTTGGAGAGAGATTTTGCGTACCTTTCACCCTTGGAGTCTCTCCTATTTATAGGAGAGGGAGGATCCCAACATACGAGGATTCTTTTTCGATATTTTGGAGATTTGTTGTGATCTGATCGTCGAGATCTAGCGCTATCTTCGGGAGATCTTGAACAAGATCTTTAATTTTTAAGGAGCTCTTTTAGATTCGTATCTCGGCTTTAGGTTGAGTCCCAAGGCGAGCGCTAAGTTGGGCGTGCATGTATGGAGTCTTTCTTCCTGAGATTACAGTCATCTGAGATTCCCATGATATGATTTTAACTCCATTGTAAACAGTGTTGACCTCTGGCCGACCTATGGCTGACCTTTGTCTGACCTCTAGCCGACCTCTGGTTGACTTTTGGCCCACCTCTAGCTAACTTTTGCCCGACCTATGACCGACCTCTAGCTAACTTCTAGTCGACCTCTGGTCAGACTCGTAGTCTCATTCTTTGAGTATCCTTGTATTTACATCACCCTTCTTGAAGGTTAGCCTTCTTTTGGAAGTAGAAGCCTTATCAGGGTCGGGTTTCACTAGACCCACGCTGGTTCAATAGTGTTGGTCCATTCCATAAGCTAACTTATCCACTTGTCCATTTTTACCCCAACAGTAAGCCCCCCTTACTTCTCGGGCTGACCTGTGGAGGTTCGAGAAGTAAGTTGGTCGGATTATGCATGGTTGGCTTATGCTTAGTCGGCTTACGCCTGGTCGGCTTATGTCCAATCGGCTTATGCCTGGTTGGCTAATGCACGGTCGACTTATGCCTGGTCGGCTCATGCCTGAATAATGGCTGATCCATGAAATAGGTCAGCATGGATGGATCTCTGGGAATCCCCTAGGCTGAGCTTCGGCATGGATGGATCCCTGGGAATCCCCTGGTCGCTAATGGAAGAGTTCTCCCCTTCTTCCCTTTGCTTCATATCCTCAACCGAGTTGTTTCCTCTTCGAGCAGTATAGCTCCGGGTGCGAGATCGAGCACCGAGCTGACCTGTCAAGGCCGGGCTGACCTTTCGAGGCTAATTTTAGCTGTTGAGGCTGAGCTAACCTATTGAGACCGAGCGGACCTATTGAGGCCGAGATAACCTATTGAAGCCAAAGTGACCTGTTGAGGTCGATCTGACCTGTTAAGGTCGAGCTGAGCTGGTGAGGCTTGAGGACGAGGTGACCTGTTGAGGCCAAGTTGAGCTGTTAAGGCTAAACTGAGCTACCGAGGTCGAGTTGAAGTCGAGCTGACCTATCGAGGCCTAGATGACCTGGGGGTAGTAGATCCTCAAGCGTTCAGCATCCCATGGGCGGGGTTCGAGCCCCTCATGTCTTCTAGTCGATATGTCCCTCAGTATTCGATGTCGAGGTCAGAGTTAGCTGATGAGCTTTATTGTCGAGCTGACCTTCCAAGGCCAAGCTGTCGAGGGCAAGCTGACCTTTTGAGGCCAAGGTGACCAGTTGAGGCTGAACTAAGCTGTTAAGGCTGAGCTGAGCCTATTGAGACCTAGCGAACCTATTGAGGTCGAGTTGACTTGACTTACCGAGGCTCGGTCATCAGGTTTCCTTACTCAACTTGGCTTCTTTCAGTATTACTTCGACTTAGTGTTCAAGGGAGTGTACCAATAGAAGTGACTTTCTAGATGTCGGTTGGTATGCTGGCCTCAGTCTTGGTCGTCTTCTTTCTTTCTTTTGGCGCTAACAGAAGAGTACTCCCCTTCTTCCTTTCGCATTATGTCCTCAACTGAGTTGTTTCCTTTTTGAGCAGCATAGCTCCGGGTGCGAGATTGAGCACCGAGCTAACCTGTCGAGGTCGGGTTAACCTTTCGAGGCTGACTTGAGCTGCCGATGCTGACTTGAGTTGTTAAGGTCGAGCTAACCTATTGAGGCCAAAGTGACCTATTGAGGTCGAGTGACCTATTAAGGCCGAGCTGAGCTGGTGAGGCTTGAGGCCGAGGTAACCTGTTGAGACCGATCAAAGTTGTTGAGGCCGAGCTGAGCCTGTTGAGGCTGAAGTGACCTGTTGAGGCTGAGCTGAGCCTATTAAGGCCGAGGTGGTTTTGGCCGTCATGCCGCCCAGCGGGCTCAGGGTTATCGATTTAGGAATAACTAAGATGGCTGCAGATGATTCAGGAAGAGCTTTGACTTGGCTGCAGCGATGATTCAAAAATAGCTTTCTTCTTTCATTTCATCATTATAGATTATTTGGGATATTTATGGTAAAGCAGGAACGACTTAAGATGTCGTTTCCACAGACGGCACCAAACTTTTAATGCAAAAATCTGGTCCACCCTCTTTAGACTTTCGAGTACCTATACATGAAGAAGACAAAGAAGACTCTGGCTAGAGTAAGGGACCCTCTGATGCCAAAGTCAGGCTAGGAATCTGGGTCTTATAGTATTGAGGGGTTCTAGGAGAGATTTTGCATACCTTTCACCCTTGGAGTCTCTCCTATTTATACGAGAGAGAGGATCCTGATGTACAGGGATTCTTTTCCAATATTTTGGAGATTTATTATAATCCTGGATCTTTCCGAGATTATAAGATCCCATGATCGTCGAGATCTAGCGCTATTTTCTAGAGATCTTGAACAAGATCTCTAATTTTTAGGGAGATCTTTCGAATCCGTATCTCGGCTTTAGGTTGGGTCCCAAGGCGAGTGCTGAGTTAGGCGTTCATGTATGAAGTCTTTCTTATTTAGGACTGCCGCTATGCTCAAGATCTTCCTGACATTACAGTCGTCCGAGATCCTGAAGATATGATTTTAACTCCGTTGTACACAGTGCTGACCTTTGGCCGACCCTTGTCTAACCTCTAGCCGACCTCTGTTTGACCTATGGCCGACCTCTGCCTGACTTCTAACCGACCTCTGGGCGACCTATGATAACTTCTGGCTGACCTATGGGCGGACTCGTAGTCCCATTCTTTAAGTGCCCTTGCATTTGCATCATCCTTCTTGAAAGTTAGACTGCTTTTGGACGTAAAAATCTTATCAAGCTCGGGTTTCACTGGGCCCGCGCTGGTTCATAGAGTTGGTCCATTCCATAAGTCAACTTATCCACTTGTTCATTTTTTTCCCCAACATATATATATATATATATATATATATATATTGAAAAATCTATTAAATAAGCTTGCATCCTAAACAATGGGTAAAGTTTATTAGCCTTTGAATGGACTCAAAGAATAACATTGTTTTAATTGTTAATATTCAGTTTCAAGTTAAATTTTACTAATTTAGTAAATTATAATTTTTAATATTTTTTATTATTTTAAGATTTGAAGAGTTCAGTAATAATTTAAAGATTCTATCTACACCATTGAATAAAGTTCAAGTCGATTCAAATGTTTTATTTTTGTTTTATTATTTTAAGTATAACAATTTATTCAATAATATTAGTTTTTACTCTTTTTGGTAGAAATTTTTGTCTTCCTATGAGTTTAAGGATTATCAACAAGCATAAAACATTGATCTGCTTCATTTTCTTCTAGCACATGTTATATTAGATGACACTAGAGTGAGATCTCTCCTTGAATGGCTACTTTCAAAAGTATATCAGACTGGAAACCTCTTTTACAAATAATGCTTCGAGGGAATCAAGCATTGATTGTGTTGGTGGTGGAGGCCTTTCAACGGTAAAATTAATTATCCTTAAAAGAGGTTGTTGTATCCTATTCCTGAATGTTCTTGAAAAACTCAATTGAAAAGGTCACGTGTTATAACACGAAAAAGATATGACATACTAAAAATCTCCAAGTATATTTGGAATGTTTTTTATGAAATCACAACTAACAGTATGACAAGACATGGAGCAGTTGATGGGAATTTAAAAGCAAATGAAGTGACTGATAGTCATCCATAAGGTCGATCAAGTAGTTGATAGTCATTCAAAAACTCGACCGAGTGGAATGCAATCTAGTTGGTAAGGAAACCTGTAACGGTTACTAAGACATTTGATGAGTTTAGAATGAAGCATTTAGAAGGTCAATGGTGTTAAAATAGTATAGCAACCATTAGAATGTGAAAAACATATAGAAGGTCGAGTGGTGTTGAACGATTATAACAACCATCAAAATGTGTAAAGCATTCAGATGGTCGGGTTAAGGCTATAAATAACAAAGGAATTCAACAAAGCAAATGGTCTCATGTCAACCCAATTAAACTAAATCTATTATTCAATTATCCTTTATCTATCATTTACATTCCTTAGTGTAATATCTTTAGTGTAAGTCAATTACCTTTTATAGTATAATCTTTTACTTTTGTCTATTGTTTACATTTCTTAGTGTAATCCATAACGTTAATCAAATAGATATTAACCTAACTATAATTTGGATTTACGTTCATATGTTAAATTCAGTCTAAGCATCAATTAAAATTCTCTATCTAGGAAGGTATTTTGCAGTTGTTCTCTGCAACCGACTATAAAAATTATTTTCTTATTCTTTTGTTTGTATTGAAAAGTACTTTCGTATAGAAAGCAAATATATAATTCATTATTAGATGACGAACCCTACCATTTGACTATTACCTAATACTTTTAATATACTGTGTGACTTCATAAGCGATCGATCTTATTCAATTAAATCACATACTATGTATTTGTCTATCTTGGCACTTAGTGTCATAGTTGTTTAGTTTGAATTGAGCCACACATTCAATTCAAGCGCGCCTGCACTTATCACGTTATAGAAATTGTAAACCAAATCACAAAAAGGTGTATGGCAATGATTGCTCGAATTATCAAGGTCAATGAAGTGCAATCGAAGAGCGGTTCAAGAGAGAGGCCAATCAAATATATACTCAAACATAACCACATAAGGTTATCTCGGATGTCGGCAATCCATATCCATCTCTCAATGGATCTACGGTGAAGGACATGGTGACCCAGCCACCACAAGCCTCCTTTGTAGGGAAGCAGATTGTCTATGACCCTGAGTACATATATATTTTTATACTGGAGCTGTGTGGAGCCTACACAAATGCATGTGATAAATCTACTATACATTTGTTTTGAAGGACCACTGTAGGACATGATTCTAAACATCAGGGAGATAAAAAACTCAGTGTGTGCCATATCATACGAAATAAGTGGGGATTAAACAATTGAGAGTGATAGAAGTTTTGTACAATCTACGTGAGTGGTAATATTCCTATGAACGGTTTGAATGATACCGTGGATATTTCTGTTCCCACTATTTTATTATTGTGGCCTACTTGACTTATGCATTTGCCTGATTTTTAAAATCTTATCGTATTGTGGTATTTCAAAATATATGGATGAAATGGATTTGTCATGGATATCTTTGTGGACCCCACACAGCCCACACAGGTATATCTATGCCTCACAAGGCAATCTGCTTCCATGAAGAGTGGCTTCATTGGATCCATGTGGGGCACACCCTGATGGAAATCGGATTGCGTACTGAGTTACTCAGTATGCTCTTATCGTACTGAGTAAACTCTGTTGGGCCCACTGTGAATTCATGTGGTTTATTCATGTCGTCCATCCTGTTTTACAGATCATTTTAAGTGTTGAGCCCAAAATTGAAGTATATCAAAATCTCAAGTACACCATACCAAAGGAAACGACGGAAGCATTGATTTCCACCGTTGAAACTTTTCTAAGCCCCCTAGTGATTTTTTTTGTCATCCAAACTGTTCATAAGATCACACAGACATAGATGAAGGGAAAAAACAAATATCATCTTAATCTGAAACTTCTGTGGGCCCCCAAGAACCTCTCAACTGTAGACTTCAATTCACGTTGTTTCAGGTGATGCGGTCCACTTAAGCTTTAGATATGATTAATTTTTGGTTTAAAGCTCCAAAATTATATGATAAAATGGATGGAAGGAGTTGATACAATGTATGAATGACGGTGGAGCCCACAGAGTTTACTCAGTACTATTGGCGTATTGAGTTACTCAGTATGCAATCCGCTTCCACCTTGATGTATGTGCTGTAAATCCACACAGTTCATCCGTTTTGATAGGTTATTTTAAGTCATAATCCCAAGAGAAGGAAGAGATCCAAATTTGAGGTGGACTGCACTATAGAAACAGAATAGTAATTGACCATTAAAATCTTCTCATGGGCTACAAGTTTGGATCAATCTAATATTTATGTAGTCCGGAAGGTCTTTATTACCTTATCTATAGATTCCATGGCAAATAAACATTCCTGTGCCCCCTGATTTTATTTTATTTTTATGTGGGTATTTAATTACCACTGTTTCTAATGTATAGTCCACATAAGACTTTAATGTACTTTATTTTTTGAATCATGCTTTAAAATGAGGTGCCAAAACATATATACGACATGAATTTAAGTCACATGCATCATGGGGTGCCCCACTGTCTGTGGATCCGGGAATCCATTGATGTCGCACCCCTCTACATGACAGAATTTGCACCTGGACCAAAGGAGGGACTCGCCTTTAAGATATCTACTAGTCAAGTGTGGCCAAGGGTGCACGGTTCGGGTGGTTGGTGGATTACTGATTGTGAGCCCACTGTGATGTATGTCTTTTATATCTACACTGTGTTAGGGGCCTTACACAAAACCTTAGGATCTAGCCTCTCAAAACAAGCCAAAATTATGGAATAATAATGCAATGAAGTAAATCAAAACATAAACCACACCACACCAAAGATTTTTACGTGAAAAACTGTAAGACCTGTATCTTAGTCCGTACCGTTCCGTAGACTTCCGCGGTCTTACCGGTCGAATTTCGGTAACCTTCGACCCTTAACCGATATTTACGTGCGACCCGGATTCATATGCCGTCAACCTGTATCGACTCAACCCAAGACCATTACCATAGCAACCGCGCCATCGTTGTGGTTCCGATGCTGTGACTTGCACGCCGAGACGATACCCTGGTCAAAAGATGTGGGCCAACGTTCGGTGCGAGAAAAACGCCGCGCGTTGCGAAATCTAAGAGAATCTTTATGAGATGTCACATCAATCTCATCAATCAATCAATCTCATCACATCACATGTCAAGTACATATCACCTTTCACCCATACTCAAGCAACCATAAAAGTCAAAAAAGGTCTTACAAACTCATGCCTTTCTTGCACAAAAGGCCACCAAAGTTAAAAAGTTCTTACACTCATCTCTCTCTCATCCATCACTCCATCACCCATCACTCTCTCTCTCTCCCTTTACAACTCTTTCTCTCTTTCTCATTTTTAAAAAAATCCAAGCAAGACTCCATACGTATGAGATCTCTCCAAGTATTCACAAGCTCCAAGTGTGGCCCACTTTCCTACCCCATCATCTCCCATCCTAGCCATCCATTCCTCATCTCATCCATTGAAATCAAAGCTAAGGAGCTAAAGAACCCATAGGAGCAAAAAGATCGAATGGTGGGTGCTTGATAATGGTAGTTTTTTCTATTTTTGAGATGGGCCAAGTGAGGCCAACCGATCAATGGTTTGGATCTCATTTGGGACCCTAAGGTGTGTTCGATGGCCCACTTTGATCATCATGATCATTCCATGATGGGGCCATTCTCCATGGACCCCATCATGATGTTTATTTCATTATATTTAAAGGTCATCTAGACCGTCCATATTGGTGGAGAAAGGATCTCCACCGTTGAATTCGATTTTGTTAGTTCCATGTGTAAAGGGACCCATTTTATTGTATGATCTCCTACAAGAGAGGGCTAATAGTGGCGGAGCCCTCCATCACAAGCGTGTCCCACTCTCCATCTCTCTCTCTCTCCCTTTTATGTCATTTTTTTTATGAAGTTATAACATGGTTGTGTGGGCCACTTGGTTGGACCTCATTAGGATGTATGTATTGGATCCAATCCATCTATAGATGGGGCCCACTTCAATGTACATATTATGTCCAGGGACGCTGGACGTTCCCTGGACGCCATTGGAAATTTTAAAAAAAACGGAAGAAGAAAAAGAAGCCTTTTGGGGTGGGCCACTAGTATAAGCCCCACCTTGACATATGTATGAAATCCAAACCGTCCATCCTCTTACCCATCTCATTTTAGGCGTTGAGCCAAGAGTTGGGGTTGATTGGAAGATCTGGTGGGCCATAGCGTTGGAGATTACATCATCACCATTCAAAGATCATTTTTCTATTTTATTTTATTTTCTAAACATAAAAAATATCCTATATTAGACTCATTATGACGGTCTTGAGCCACTGAAGCCAATGGACGGGGTGGATCTACTTGATGCGGACCCCAAATGTGAAAAATCGTGAAAAAATGATTTTTTTCTAATTTTTAAAATAAAAGGTGTAGAGGCTTGCCTCTGCCTCTGACGTGCTGCAGCAGCAGCACGCTGCTTGGTGCAGCGATCGGGCAGGCGAGCAAGCGACCCACCATGATGTATATGTCTTATCCACACCGTTCATGAGGTGGGCCCCCTCCAAATTTTGGCCTCATCCACTGATCAGGTGGCCCACACCATAAGAAACAGTGGAATTGAACCTTTACCATTAAAATATTTTTTTTGGGCCCCATAAGTTCTGGATCAAGATGAAATTTGTGTTTTCCCTTCATTCAGATTCGCGTGACCTCCTGAACAGTTTGGATGGAAAATTAACATTACAGTGGGCCCCACCCCCATCCCTTGGTCCACGTGGCCGTGAAATCAGGTTGGATGGCAAATATATATCATGGTGGGTCCCCTACCCTGCCATGTGACCTGGTAAACAGGTTGGACGGCAAATAAACATTGAGGTGTGCCCCACGTCGAGCCCACAGTGATGTATTTATTTAGCTCCCACCGTCCGCTGGACGGTGGAGCCCACCTAAGGCATGTGTTGTATTCACGCCACCCCCCTTCCCTGGCTGTATGACAAATAAATATTACAGTGGGCCTCTCCCTGGCCCACACGCTGGATGACAAATAAATATTGCAGTGGGCCTAGGCCCATGCGACCACATGAACAGTTTGGATGGAAATAAACATCATGTTGGGCCCCAGTTTGGATGGAAAATAAACATTTTATTAGGCCCATTTCATGTAATTTAAGGCCCACCATGGGATTGGACCCATTTGATGTGTTCCAAGGCCCATGGGATTAGGCCCATTTAATGTAATTTAAGGCCCATGGGAGTGGACCCATTTGATGTATTTTAAAGCCCATGGGAGTAGGCCCATTTGATATGTATAAGGCCGATGGGTTGAGAACCATTTAATGTAGTCTAAGGCCCACGGGTTATGACCCATTGCAATACACATAAGGTCCATTGGTGTGGTCCATTTATGTGGCTCATTTGATGAGTAAAAGGCCCATATGATTTGGCCCATTTGATGTATTTAAGGCCCAATGGGATGTACCTAAGGTCCATTGTAATGTGTGAGCCCAACACGGATTATGTAACGATGTTTGCGACGATCGTACCTTGGGTGCAATGTTGGTTTGACGTCCACATTGTAAGTGTAATGTTGGTTGGATGTCCACATTACGACTCTCCCTAGGGCCCCTTTGATAGACAGTGCTTGTTGTGTATAGGCCGTCTAGGCCCATCTGCATTATAAGAATGGTTCATCATTTATTTACGTGTTTAGTATAGTTTCATGACTCATGATCATACACATCATATGTATGCTTGGTATGAGAATTGACTGATCATAGCATATGCCTTTGGGCAGGTTGTTTATGGGCTCCCGGTTAGGCGGTGTTGCCCTACATGAGCACACGATATGCGTAGGATTTGTTGCATGACTGGATAACGTGATTCATGCATTTCGCATTTGTGTGACATGGTTATTGTACGCCCTAGTGACATCGGGGCCGTAGCCTCCACAGGCGTATCGTGGTTGGTAGGATTGGATACCGAAAATCTTATTTTACATGGGGTGCTATAGATATCCCTGGGTGAAAGTTCCTAAACCCTTATGGTACTAAGAGTTTGCTCCAACGTCTAAACCGAGTGGGTAGATCAGCGTTGAGTGCCAATTACCAGATGGCTGCACTCTCCACTGTGTCGTGGTCGGTTGGAAGAGGGTGCGGCCTTATCCGCCTGAGAGTAGGGGGCAATGCTAGGCTGAGTCTGACCAGCTCGAGGAATGAGTCTGCTATCGACGAGTCGAGCCCGATATTGGCAGATGGATAGTGAGGTCTCTTCCACTTATCTTATTACGCGCGATGTGGCGGCGATCTGGTTTAGAGTGTACTAGACCCCGGTGATATCCCAGAGTTGAGCTGTATTGACATGTGGGCTTAGATGAGGATTGTATGCTTGACTTGCATCTTGCATTGCATAGCCTTGGTACGGCTCATGATATTATGGATCTATTTGCATATTCCGTATTACTTTGATATTGCATGATCATATTACTACCTTGCGCACACACTTTCACCACCCTCTAAGCTTTCTATAAGCTTGTGCATGACCGCTGCATGCAGGTGACGTTGGGGCGCAGCAGGGCTGAGGCAGGAGCGCTTTGCAGATCATTTTGGAGTTTTTATTCTTCATCATTGTATTTCCCTTTATGCTCATTGTACTTGTAAAGTTTTTGATCATGGTGAAAATGTAATGGAGTTTTTGGTTGTTGTTTGTGGGTTATACCTTTGGTTATGCTTATTACGAATCAAACTGACGTTGAAAATTCTCCTCGTAGCATCCCAGGATCGAAACCTGGCGAATGGGCGCTAGGATCTGAGAATGGGGTTCTACGGAGGCTGTCGGCACCGGATTCGACGATCGAAAATTTTGTGAGCCCGGTTTCTGAGTTTGGGGCTTGACAGAAGTTGGTATCAGAGCATAACTTGGGAATAACCGAGGACAACATTACATATTTGTTATGAGTGTAGAATGGCTAAGTCCCGAAGTTTGGATAGCTTGACGATCTCCCGTTACAGACCCTTAACGTGCGTGCCTTCGAGAGTTTTGAAGTTAATAGGCGCCTTCGCTCTTTCCTATAGGACATGGCGCGTGGGAGAGCGACCCGATCGACTCCCGCACCACCACCTGCGGCTCCCGCACTACCACCTACGATGCCCGTTCCACCACCAGAAATTCTTACTGCCCATCTTGGGTATGCTGCTCCTCCACCAGAGACCGGTGCGGAGCCGACCGTATCCGTGAGTGCCTCCCAGTTGCAGCAGATGTTACAGGCTGTGACGACTGCACTTCAGGGGCAGGGTAGGCAGCCAGTTGTTTCACCGGCATAGGCAGAGCAGGATCGTGCGAGTGCCCTCCTTCAAGAGTTTTGACGGCTTAATCCCCTACGTTTCAGGGTGAGCCAGACCCGATGGTAGCTGAGAGATGGCGCGCCGATGTGGAGAAGATATTTGAGACTATGGGATGTACGACTAAGCAGCGAGTCAGATTAGCCGTATTTTTTCTCCACGGTGAGGCTAAGCATTGGTGGACATCAGTCTCTCGAGCAGTAGGCGCCGATTTTGTATGAAAATGGGAGGATTTTGTGGAACGATTTGACCGACAGTACTTCCCTGATCACATCCGACGACAGCGAGCGTTGGAGTTTGAGGCCCTGGTGCAGGGTGATATGACAGTGGCTCAGTATGCAGCTCGCTTTGTTGCACTATCTAGATTTGCACCTTATCTAGTTGATAATGAGGAGCGGAGAGCCCGCCGCTTCGAGGACGGCCTGCATTACGGTCTTCGCAGCCGTGTTTTGGGCATGAGCTCCAGACTTTTGAGGAAGTGGTACGGAAGACACAGATTTTTGAGACAGTGGGCCGGTTCTCAGTTTGATCGAGGTCAGAGGAGAGACCGGAAGAGGCAGGCTCCTTCCAGTGATTCCCAGCAGCATCGACCACAGCAGCAGAGGCACACAGGTTGCCCAGCCTTTTGAGCACCAGCAGCACCTCCACCACCACCTCTGAGGCAGTTCACCAGCACTTGTTTTAGGTACGGTGCGACGGGACACCGTTCGTGGGAGTGTCCCAGCCCCCAGCAGCAGCAGAGAGGTCCACAACAGCAGAGAGGACCACAGCAGCCTCCACCACAGCCGCAGCATAGACCCCTACAGCAGCAGCGACAGCAGCCCCCACCACCGAGACCACCTCAGCAGAAGCATCAGCATCAGCCTCAGAGGCTGCAGCAGCAGAGGCAGCAGTTTCGACCTCCTCAGAGACCCTAGCAGCAGCAGCAGCACGCTCAAAGGGGACAGGCACCTCCCCAGCCGGCTCAGGCTAGATTCTATGCGGCTCAGCGGGATCCGCAGTCATCTGGAGGAGTCGTTGAGGGTATACTTCCAGTTTTTGCATGCGCTGCACGTGTGTTGTTTGATTCCGATGCATCGCATTCTTTTGTGGCCGAGAGCTTCTGCCGATCGACTGACTTACCATTGGAGTCTTCTTGTGAGAGCCTATCTGTATCGACTCCCTTGGGGAGGACTGCAGTGTTGGGCCGATTTTGTTCGTCTTGTCCCGTCCTAGTTGGGGATACCTTTTTGCCTGCCTATCTATTTGCATTGCCGATGTCCGAGTTCGATGTCATCCTGGGCATGGATTGGCTCGCCAAGTACTATGTCATTTTGGACTGCGCCGCGAGGACAGTCATGTTTTGTATACCCGGCGTGCCACAGTTCCAGTTCGTTGCAGAGCCCAGAGGAGAGCGGTTGTCTTGTTTGATGTCATGTGCCCTCGAGGAGCCTTTTGCCACTTGTATTAACCAGTTGCCCGTAGTTTGTGATTTTTTCGATGTGTTTAAGGAGATTCCGGGATTACCGCCTCATCAACTCACTGAGTTTCAGATTGATCTCGTGCCCAGTACCGTGCCTATTTCGAAAGCCCCGTATCGCATGGCACCGTTAGAGTTACGGGAACTGCAGAAGCAGTTGGACGAGTTGCGAAGAGTTGGGTTTTATCCATCCGAGCAGTTCACCGTGGGGAGCATCGGTACTCTTCTTGAAGAAGAAGGATGGCTCGTTGAGGCTCTGCGTTGACTACCGCGAGCTCAACAAAGTCACGATCAAGAACAAGTACCCGCTCCCGAGGATTGATGATTTGTTCGATCAGCTACAGGGTGCACAGTTCTTTTCGAAGATTGACCTGCGTTCCGGTTATCATCAGATTCGGGTCCGAGATGAGGACATTCTGAAGACAGCATTCAGGACGCGTTACGGTCATTTTGAGTTTCAGGTCATGTCCTTCGGACTGACCAATGTACTCGCGGTCTTCATGCAGCTGATGAACGAGGTCTTCCGCCCTTATCTCGATCAGTTTGTTGTAGTCTTCATTGACGACATTCTGATCTATTCGAGGACCCGTGAGGAGCACGAGCAGCACTTGGAGATCACTTTGCAGACCCTCCGCATACACCAACTGTATGCGAAGCTGAAGAAGTGCGAGTTCTGGTAGGAGGAGGTGAAGTTCCTCGGTCACGTGGTGACGAGGGAGGGTGTCGCAGTGGACCCCTCGAAGGTCGAGGCAGTGCGTCAGTGGGGCCAACTTACGACTGCGACAGAGATCTATAATTTTCTTGGTTTAGCGGGATATTATTGACGTTTCATTGAGGGTTTTTCTCGTATTGCGGCCCCGCTGACCAGGTTGACACGGAAGGGCACAGAGTTTATTTGGAGTGACGCCTGCGACCGAGCATTTACGGAGTTGAAGGACGGTCTGAAGTCCGCTCCTATCCTCACTCTTCCCTCTAGAAGTGACGGTTTTATTGTATTCATTGATGCCTCACATATTGGTTTGGGTGTTGTCCTGATGTAGCACGGGAGACCAATGGCCTTTGCGTCTCGTCAGCTCAAGGTTCATGAGCTGAACTATCCTACGCATGATCTGGAGCTGGCTGCAGTTGTCTTCGCACTGAAGGTGTGGAGGCACTATCTTTACGGGGTCAGGTTCGAGCTTTTCTCTTATCACAAGAGCTTGAAGTACCTCTTCTCGCAGTCTGAGTTGAATATGAGACAGAGACGCTTAATGGAACTCCTGAAAGACTACGATTTTGATCTTCAGTACCACCCGGGCAAGGTGAATTGTATCCTTGAATGGTAGTGATGCATTCTTCGATACTAGTGATGTCCACTTCCCTGGCTCAAGACGAGCCCAAAGAGTCTAGAGTTTGAATTTTTTTTATGATTAGAAAGTGAAATAAAATAAAAAAAGTATCCTTGAATGGTAGTGATGCATTCTTCGATGCTACGGCCCACCAGATCTTCCAATCAACCCCAACTCTTGGCTCAACGCCTAAAAAGAGATGGGTGAGAGGATGGACGGTGTGGATTTCATACTTACATCAAGGTGGGGCCTAAGCAAGTGGACCACCCCAAAAGTCTTCTCTTTTTTTTTTGTTTAAACAGGGACGTCCAGCGTCTGACGCTGGACGGTTTCATTCATTTAAAAAAAAAAAAAACAATACAGTATGGTGGGCCCTTTTGAAGTGGGCCACCACAGATGGATGACGTGGGTACAACATATAGGGTGGGCCCCACTTGAAAAACACTTGGACAAAATACCTCAAGGTGGGGTCCATTCAAGTGGGCCACACAAACCTATTACATAAAATCAAGTAAAATAAAATAAAAAGAAATTAAATGGGAGAGAGACATGAAGAGTGGGACACGCTTGGTGATGGAGGGCTCCGCCACTATGAGCCCTCCCTTGAAGATATTATACAATCAGATGGGTCCTTTAACACATGGGACCACCAAAATTTAAAATCAACTGCGGGGATCCTTTCCCCACCAATATGGATAGTCTAGATGACCTTTCTAAAGAAATAAACATCAAGATGGGGTCCATGGAGAATGACCCCATCATGGAATGATCATGATGATCCAAGTGGTCCATCGACCACATCTTAGGGTCCCAAGTGAGATCCACACCATGGATCGGTGGGCCTCACTTGGTCCATCATAAAAATAAGAAAAACTACCCTATAGAGGCACCCACCGTCCGATCTTCTTGCTCCTAGGGGTTTCTTAGCACCTTAGCTTGGACTTCAATGGAGGAGATAGGGAATGGATGGTTAGGATGGGAGATGATGGGGTAGGAAAGTGGGCCACTTGGAGCTTTAGAAGGAGAGGGAGAATTCCATACGTGGGATCTCTTTTTGCTTGGAGATTTTTACAAATGAGAAAGAGAGATAGTTGTAGAGAGAGATGGAATGATGGGTGATGGAGTGATGGATGTGGTGATGGGTGTGTAAGAGCCACTTCTTTACTTTTGAGGCCTTTTGTATAAGAGAGGCATGGGTTTATAAGACTTTTGTGGTTGCTTGGGAAAAGGGGTGAGAGTGATGTGTACTTGACATGTACTTGACATGTGATGGATTGATGGATGATTGATTGATGGGATTGATGTGATTGATGTGACACATCGTAGAGATTCTCTTGGGTTTCGTAACGTGCGGCATTTTTCTCCCACCGAACGTTGGCCCACATCTCTTGACCAGGGTATCGCCTCAGCGCGCGAGTCGCGGCATTGGAACCGCAGCGACGGCGCGGTCGCTATGGTACAAAACTCAGGTCGAGTCGAAACAGATTGACGTCATATGAATCAGGGTCGCGCGTCGATATCGGTTAAGGGTCGAAGGTTGCCGGAATTCAACCGGTAAGACCGCGAAAGTTTACGGAACGGTACGGACTAAGATACGGGTCTTACACCACGTGTTGCTCCTGCTTCAAGCTAAGTTCCTATAGGAACCTCTTCATCCAAAGTATCTTTTTGCATGTCTCTGTGACTGCAATGTATTCGACCTTTGTCATTGACAATACTACGACCTTTTGTAACTTGCTCTGCTAAGAAACCGCTTCTCCTACAAACGTGAACATGAACCTCGATGTAGACTTCCTGGAGTCTATGTCACCTACCATATCTGCATCTGTGTAACCTTCTAACATAAATTTTTCGTCACCATAGCATAGGCCAACCTAGATGAGCCTCTTAGATACTACAGTATCCATTTCACCATATCATAGGTGTGATTCTTATGCAAAGATCTCGTCTCCTCTTGCATAGCTCTCAACTACTTTTCCTAATGCTCGTTGGCTAGGGCCTGAGAATAATCTTCTGGCTTTCCCCCATAGTGAGCATAATGTACTCATGCGGTGAGTACCTCTTGGACGGTTGTCTGTCCCTAGATGACCTCACTTGTGACTCAATAGGTGGATCAAGTGGGGACTGCTCCCCTGGTCCATCTTCTGAAGGAACTCCCTCGTCCTCTGCACCTTGTTGTACTTCCTCGTCATCAAGTACCACTGGAGGAATAACCGGATCCATGTCCTCTAGCTCACCTGAACTAGGTAGGTTCTTCTCTAGCTTACCAATGTCTTTTATATACTGATCTTCAAAGAAAACTATATCTCTGCTCCTGATAAGCTTCCTCTCGGTCAGATTCCACAATCTGTAACCAAAATTTTCATCACCGTACCCCAAGAACACGCACTGCCTGATCTTCATATTGAGCTTGGACCTCTCGTCATTTAGTACGTGAATGAATACCATACATCCAAACACCCTGAGATGACTGTACGATGGATGTTGTTCAGTCCACACCGTTTCGGGTACTTCTCCATTCAGCGGGGCTGATGGAGACCTGTTTATCAAATACACTGTCGTGTGCATTGCTTCACCCCAGAACGTCTAGGAAAATTTCACATGGGATAACATGCATCTGATTCTCTCAACAATGGTGCGATTCATTCGTTCAGCTACACCATTATGCTAGGGGGTCTTGGGAACCGTCTGTTCATGCCGTATACATAAGGACTTGCAATACTCATGAAAGTCGTCAATGTATTCACCACCATTATCAGTACAGATGCACTTCAATGATCTACCTGTCTCTCTTTCAATCATAGCATGAAACAATTCAAACACATTAAAGACTTCGTCCTTAGATTTTAAAGCATAAACTCAAACCCTCCTAGATGCATCATTTATAAAACTGACAAAATACAATGCCCCACTCAAGGTTTTTGTCCTCATTGGACCACAAACATCAGAATAAACCAAATCCAATGCATGCATTTTATTAACGTGAGAAGAAGATTTAACAAATGAAACTCTATGTTGTTTCCTTGATAAATAATCAAGACAGGTTTTGAGAGGTGTACCCGTCACGTCTGGAAGGAGCTACTTCCTCGTTAGTAGATGAAGCCCCTTTTCACTCGTGGCCTAGACTCATGTGCCATATGTCAATAGCTGAATCTTCCGCTGCGTTCAACTCACCCTTGCACACACTGACACTTGCCTTATAAAGGGTACAACACTTCTTTCCTCTGGCCACGATCAATGAACCATTGATGAGCTTCCAATGTCCACCAGCAAACCGGCTTTCATAGCCATCATCATCCAACCTTCCCGTCGACATCAAGTTGAGACGATGGTCTGGGATATACCTCACATCCCTGAGAACCAATGTGCAGCCCACATCGGTCTTCACGTAAATATCACCGACCCATACGATCTTCGATACGCTAGAATTTCTCATCTTCACGGTCCCAACGTCACCTAACTTGTAGCTTGTGAAGAAGTCCTTACGTGGAATCGCATGAAAAGAGACTCCCGAGTTAATCACCCAATCGGTGTCCTGACTCGTAACCGTGAGACAAACATTGTGACCTGCTGAAAGAATAATAACAACGTCGCCATCTGAAGCAACCGCAGTGGAATCTGATTCATCTTCCTTCTCCTTTCCCTTTTCTTTCTTGTCGTTCTTCTTAGTACGACACTCATGTTTATAGTGGCCCTTCTTGTCACAATTCCAGCATTCAACATCCTTCCTGGTACTCAACTTGCCTCTTGATTTATCTCGGGCCTTCTCACCCTTCTTGTTCTTTCTTCTCCCCTGTTCCCGTGTCACAAGGACCTCTTGCTAAGTAGACCCCTGAGATTTCCTCCTTATCTCCTCATTGAAGAGACAAGTGGTTACCTGTTCTATGGATACCGTCTTGTCTGGCGCGGAATTACTTAAAGACACCACTAATGTCTCCTAACTGTTAGGCAATGAACTAAAAATAACAAAGCCTGCAGTTCATCATCCAAGACCATCTTCATAGAGGAGAGTTGGTTCACTATATTACTGACCTCATTCATGTGCTCGCCCACAGAACCACCATCTTTGAACTTGATATTTACAAGTTGTCTTATTAAGAATATTTTATTACCATCCGTCTTCCTCTCATACAGCCCTTCCAATTTTAGTCATAGGCTAGCGGCTGAGGTCTCCGTAAACACATGGTGGAATACAAAATCATCTAGCCATTGTCTAATAAACTCCACCGCCTTCCGGTTCATCTTCTTCCAATCATCATCAAATATATCCTTAGATTTTACTGATATGCCTAAAATTAGAGAATATAGGTCCTTGCAATAAAGTAAGTCCTTCATCTTAGGCTTTCATATGGTCCAGTTAGAACCATTGAGGCTGATCATTCTTGATTAGCCACCTTCCATAATTCAAAAACTGATCCTACCCGTTCAATGAACTTAGCTTTGATACTACTTTGTTGGGGGCCTTGCACAAAACCTTAGGATCTAGTCTCCCGAAACAAACCAGAATTATGGAATAATAATGCAATGAGGTAAATCAAAACATAAACCACACCACACTACACCAGAGATTTTTACGTGGAAAACCCTCGAAGAGGTAAAAACCACTGGACCTCGTCCAGATCAACAATCCACTATAAAGCAAAACGTTACAACCCACAAGCAGACATCGCTTGGATCAAACCTTCTTCACTCATGCAGAAGCGGATAAACAATAAGAGAACAATGGAAAAACAGAGGGATCTCACCAATCACGAAGCCGTATAAGCACTGAGACGTGGACTGCGAAGTAGATCACTTATACGAGCAGAATCTCCCTTTCACAAACTTCCTCTCTCTCTCACTCACTCTCTCTCACCTTTGATAGCCTTAAACCTTCTTAGAGTATCTTTAGGAAACCTTAGAAAACTCTGTAATACACCCCAATCCTGCATACACCCCTTTATATAATAATAGAAAGAGGTGTAATCAAAATAGGAAATAATTTCCGCAGAATTTGCATTTTCGCAATCACATCTGCGTAACTCTTCGATATTATCGATGATATCTCGATAACAGCCTTCGATGATATCGAAACTGGACAAACTGTCCAGCAACCAGGGTGAAAATTTTCAACAATTATTGATGTCATCGAGCCACTCTCGATGACATCGTCGATATCATTTAAAGTCCATCGATGATATCGACAGGACAAAAAAACTGTATAGTGACCAGTGGTGAAAAATCCAGCAATTATTGATGATATCAAAATTGATTCGATTTCATCGAACTCAACAATGAAGAGAAAATCCCCATCACATTGTTCATCCATTTGGATAGTTTATTTTCAGGCATGTCTGGATACTGAAGCAAATTCAAATTTATGTGAACCACATCATAAAAAACAGTTGTTATTGAAATCCCACCATTAAAAGCTTAATGGGGCCACCGAAATGTTAACTTGTCATACGATGTGGATAAGCTCCCAAAGACCTGGACAAAGAGTCCACGCAAATGTAAGCCCGGTCAAAAACTTGTGTGGCTTACGAGAGGTTTTTATTAGGAAGTTACCACTGTTTCTTATACTATGGTTCACCTGAGATTTGTATTAGCTTCATTTTTTTGATCATCCCTTAAAATGAGTTTTCAAGGGGGATATAAGGTTCATACATCATCAAGGTGGGCCCCACAGTCAGGGATCGCAGCCACGTCGGTGGATCCCCGGATCCCTTCTAGTCAGGTGAACCTTATTATATCGTACATCGGTAGGCCCGCACGAAGAGCGAACCCACTTAATTTTGAAGCAGGGCACAGAGTGGGGCCGATGAAGAGCTTCAGTATTACACACGCGTGCCATGTTGGCATGTGCCATCACACGAGCTCTTTTTATTTCGCACAGAGAATGGGATTTCTCTCTCTCTCTCTCTCTCTCTCTCTGAATCGGAGAGGAAAAAGAAAAGGGATGGCGATTCCGAAACAGTGGAAGAAACAGCCCCAGCGCTCGCTGCACAGTCGGCTGTGGAAGCGATTTCTGAGATTTTCTTCCAAGGGATTTCTCCGATTGCTTTTGATTATTGGATTCATAGCTTTCATCCCTCCTATTTTCTTCCATTTCCGATTGAGACGATTTCACCAGGTTTTCTCTTCTTCTTCTTCTTTGTATTTCTCCTATTGACTTCTTCATGTAGAAGATTCAACAAAACTCTCCTGGTTTCCTTTCCAGATTTGGATGTGATCAGAACCGTTCTTCAGGTGGGGCTCACCTTAAACATGCCCTACGCCGAAAATCAAGCTGGTCCACTCATCATTTGGGCTACACGCTGGACTCGAACCCTTTTCATTCTAACCGTTAACTTTTGTCATGCACTCGTGGCCCATCTGCAAAGTGCATCGCCCTGATTTTTATCTGAGAGCATTTTCACGGCGCTCCCCACCTACTGAACAGTGAAGATCTTTCACACACATGTCCCGCATGTGAATAGGGAACGGGGATCATCCTCTAATCAGATATAGATATGTTCTTTATGGAGTGGGCCCCACAGTTTGACGTTTTGGATTGACGTATGTAGATGCTGTGTGTACAGTCGTTGGGTGCATTCCTATGGATTGCCATACTCTGCCACTGTTTCAACGTTTTATGCCATTATCTATACAGCAAAATGCACGCCTACTTGGGTGGTTAGAACCGTATGGTCGGTGGCATGCTAAGAGAGAAGAGCAATGCTTTGAATTCGACAATTGAAAGATCTTTGATTGGACGGTCTGGATTGCATCATGGAGCAGTTTTTTGGCTACAATGAAATGAACATATGCTCAAATTGAAACCTCAGAACATGTGCTTCTGGCAATTCTTAATAGTAATTTCAAATTATTTCCCTCATTTTCAATTGTATATAAAGAAATGAGGGATTTTGTTATGATTGCTAGTAGTTAAGGGCGTAACTTGGCATTTTGCATCATTACCGAGGATTTTAGAGTGTTGATTAGGTTCTCATCATTTGGTATCAGAGCCAGCAGCACGCCCAATGTTCAAGTCCTAGAAGGGGCGGCCTGTGGAAAGGGCAACCTGGTCTAGAGTGAGCCACCACAAGGTGGATAAGGCCACTTGGACATAGGCCATAGTAAGTGCTGCCATAGAGTGGGCCTACATGGACGCCGGCTGCAGAGTTTGGTAGTGTGTTACAAAACCCAAAGGTTTAAGGGCCTAGCTTAATGCGTTTCATCAGTCCTGAGGCTTTTGGTGTATTGGTTGGGACCATTAGGTTCTTAACAGATATCTTTTGGTTATTGTTGATCATTCAAAGAATCATCAACATCTAAGCCTTGTTGCGTTTAATTGGGGTTGGCTATGATCACCAAACAATATGTTACATATAAGATACAAACAAAAGTCAATGAAAAAAAAAAAAATGCAGACAAAAGTGCTCTAATTGTCAGCAATGACCAGCTTGCAGTTAAACAAAATAAATATAATTTCAAACTTTCCCTTGGGTATTTCTGTATTTCTACTGTTTGTTGAAAGAATGGTGTCGAAAGATTCTTTTGGCATCTCCCTTCTTGAAATTGTTGGATCAAATAATTTTGTTATTATTTTGGGTTGTAATAATATACTCTATTATATCTTCCAAATAATAATAATAATAATAAAATCAGATACTCTATCATTACTAGGAACATGGGCTTGTGACTGTTCATTGATCATATCTACTGTTTTGTGGGGCTGTAGTGAGGATTGTGTTGGAGGAGTTAATTGTTCTTCCTTAGGATACCAGCAAACGTGTACTTGCTTTGGTTCATTCTCATTCTGGAATTAAGTAGCGATTTTTAGAGTACAACTCACCCATGGTCCAATACCTTTTCAACTCGCCCTGACTCATCCATATCCAGGCTGTGTCATCGATTTTGGTCCCATTTCAGTTTGGTAACTCATTTTGTTGCAGACGGAATCATGGAAGCTGATACAACTCAGGCAATACCGAGTGTCAGATGATATTATTCTACATCTCATTTGAGATGACTTGTTATTGGTTGATGAACCCGGCGGCTGCTTTTCCTGTTATTAATTGAAAACTAAAATAGATCCACTTCACATTTTACTTCATATTCTTGCAGATGCAATTGCAGAAGTGTGGTTGGCTTGATGATCCTCCTCTTGTATGTGCTCATGGTGGCGATTCAAGCAAATCGGTTCCCAATACGGTATGTGTGCAACAGTTTGTGGGTTCATCTATCATTTGATCATCTTTCCAGCATTTTGTCTTTCATGATAATTGCTATTGGATCCAGTGATCGTAATAACAATTGGTGTGAGAAAAAAGAAGAAGAAGAAGAAGAAAAGAAAAGAAAAAAGAAAAAAAAAATGAAGTAGGCTAATTTTATGGAAGGCCTTTGAGGATATACATGAAAAGGGTTTGGGACTAGGCCTGTACGGAACATGTGGCATGGCCAACAATGACATTCATGATATTTGTAACTTAGTGACACAAAATGTGGAGTACAAGTTATGGACCTTTTTACTACAATATAAGACAGCCACGTTGTATGTGGAAGTACAAAAATGGCACCATACAGCTTAATTTTGCTGGAAATATTGTATGTTGGACTTTAATGTGCTAATAGAACCATGAATCTCAGGCATGGTATTCGGTAATGGTAATAGTGGCCATAACAGCTATCACTGTTACCATTACAATATAGGCCATAATGGCTGTCATGGCCCCCATAACGGCTGTTAAGGTCTTTTATATATATATATAAGAAAAAACCGAAAAAACCTATATCGGCCCGTAACGGGCTATTATTGGGCTGTTATGGGTCATTTTCCCATAATGGCTGTTATGGGCCCGTAATGCGTAACGGTTGCCACCATTACCATTAGGTAATGGCCATTACGGCACACCCCGATCTCAGGTAATGATGTTTCATTGACTAGGATTTGTATAAGCTAATTCACTTCATATCTCATTGATTGTATACCTTATTATTTGGAGTCTGGTTCTTGTAAACGCACTTGCATTGGATGGGGGCGTGGTAAATGTGATGGATTGGTGCTACTTGCATGGTGTCTAAAAATGAGCCAATAATAACTGCTTAACTACCACCTCCAAGTTTTGTTTATATAACAAAGGGGGAAGCCATGCAGAGGCTCTCTGATACAGTAGCTCCCACATTTCAATAAAACATTGTCATGCAATTTTTGATAACCTCGGTTTCACCTACGATTGAATTTGAACCAATGACTCTAAAAATGTTGCTGTTACCTTCATGTGGTGTTTAAAGTATCAAATTTAATGTTTAGATCAGGGAGTTATCATTTTAAAAAAAAAAAAAAAAAAGAAGTTTACTTCATGAAGTTTTTCTGGTAATTATTGGGTGGGACATTCTTTGAATTTAAATATGTTTATGAGTAGCTTTAGCTGGGAAAACAGCAAATCATATTGTTACATGTTGGTAGAAATAGTGTTTTCAGTTATTGCTCATCTGAATAAGGCAGAGGAGACACAATTCGCCTTTATTTATTTTTCATACAATGCTTGAGTTTCCAGCTTGTTTAGTATACTACTTTTTTTTTGAAAGATTAGGTAGAATACTCTTCTGGCAGCAATCTTCTAAAATTCTGTCTTCTATTCTCCTGCATCTATTCAGAAACATTGCTTATGCTTCCTTGGGTTACACCACACATTCCACCTCATTAATCTAGTTGTTATTTATTTATTTATCATCAGCATCATTAAAATACATTCCTAATCGCAGTTGGTGAGATAGCCATATTTCCCAGGAGATGGTGACAAGTTGAACATTCTTTCGTCAATGTTAGAAGTCACCAAACGTATTTCTGTTCAAGGCAGTTGTATCATTCACACATGAATACATTCCTAAGTCAGGGTGCATTTGGTTTACCCATGAAAACAATTTCTTGCAGGGAATTCCTTTTGGTTAAATTATTTCTGAAGGGCATATTTGAAATTGTCCCACACTGGACCCTGTATGACAGCTCTTATTCAGGGCTTGGTTCCCCACCTCACATGGCACATGTATCACAGATCCATGCCATCCATTAGGTAGTGGGCACCATGAACATGCCATATACCTATAATCAGGGTGGTGCACTCATCAAAAGAGCCGGTGCACTCATCAAAAGAGCCACACATGTACGTTGAATTTGGAAAGTTGGAGTTTTTTTTTTTTTTTTTTCCTAATCATTTTTTCTTTTTCTGATACAAGTTTGACTTGCCTCCTCAGTGGACCAATATTATTTTGGTCCATGGCGCGTTCATAGTGTCTCCTTCCTGATGATCAGACATGATCTTTGACATGTGTGCTGCTCGACAGCTGATCCAATGGTATTTTCTGACAGCTGATCTGATGATACATTTGTCAAGTGAGCCAAATATGTGCATTGAATTTGGATTGTTAGAACTTCTTTTATTTCATGCAAGTTTGACCTGCTTGATCAGCGGACCAATATTACTTTTGGTCTATGGCAATTGGCATGTTCATAATGTACCCTACTTGATGAATTGCTTGGACCTCTAACATGTGTGCACCAAATAGATGAAAGTTGGGACTTGGGAGTGTCAAAATAGCCACTGAAAGGTGCACCAAATAGATAAACAGATAACCTCTTAAATACATTTGCCAAATAGATAGACACTTACCATTGAGAGTTGAACCCCTCCTGGGGATCACTCCTCATTTAGGAAAGAATTTCTGATATGGAAATTACTTCCTAATAATTAATTATTGTCACATCCCAACCAAAATCATTTAAGCTCAAATAAGTGCTTTTGAGAATTAAAATTTCTGGAAGTGCTTATTTTAGCAATGCCAAATTGGCCTCTAAACTCAGACTTGAGAGGACAGACGTGGCAACCCTAGGCCTCAGCACGCATGACATGGTAAAGCTTCCTTGGAATGATAAGTATTAAAGATATATCATTGTACGCGATATTAGCTCAATGGAAAAGACAAAAATGTGTTTAGATGGATATAGATACACTAATGGTAGATTAGGGTAGTGCACAAATAACGACAAACTGTGAGGAAAAACAGCTGAAATTCTTCTGGAAAAGCCATATTGACATATAGTAAAAACACCAGTTTCTCCAAAATCAGATTGTCCTTGTTAGTTGTTTCATTACTAGCAAGAGTCTAACAAATGTCCCAAGATGCACAAATTCTTGGAAAAATAAAGGGACTCTGAACCTCCGTGATAACTTGCAAGCGGTTAGTGAATTATATTTTTTATTTGCTGATAGATCAGCATGAGCCCTATACGCTGAAATACATGTCCGGTTTGTGGAAATAAAAAAACCGGCTGCAATGATCTGTTTTATTAACTGAAAAAACAAAACAAAACAAAACAAAAGGAAAGGAAAGTGCCATCATGGTTATGTAGATGTGCATTCCGGCTGTAAGCAAACTATCAACTTTCCTTCTATGCCTTTCGAAAAAAAAAGAAGAAGAAAAAATCAACTTTCCTTCTATGTTTTGCAGATGGATGCATATCGTGCTGCCCTTCTTTCTCAAGTAGATTGCATTGAGGTTGATGTCTCTCGCTCTTTGGATGGAGTTCTGTTTGCTCTCCATGACAGGTATATTTCATTTTCCCCGATAATTTTTAAGTTAAACGTTTGCCTATTTTTATTTGTAACATATTTGTAATGGTAGTCCCCACATCTTTTAAAGTTGTCAACATATGCACAGTTGGAAGTCACCAATATACTTGTTTTAAAATAATGGATGCATGTACAATGCACAGATTCAATTATCCAAACGATTTGTTGACATTGCTGAACATTAGTTCATTTACCTTGTTTGTGATAGATACTGTGAAGTTCTATTTAGATGATACAGTTATTATTTGTTCGGTAATAACTTGCATCTCTCACAACCTGGATTAATTAGATGCTTTGAACTTTTCAGTTTTGAGCTTTTGAGAAAATATCTCCTTGGCTACTTATTCAAGGTATCTTTTAAAAGACCGAGGATGTTCTTCATCAGAGGCTAAAAAGTTCAATGCATCTGAAGCAAGGCATATTCCATCATGGTAACGGTGGCTGTAATGGCAACCACCATTGCCATTTACGATAGTGCCATAATGGCCTTGTGGCCCTTTTTTTTTTTGTGAAAAAATCTGTTTCTTGCCACATTATGGACCATGGCTGTTGCGGGGCCATTACGTAACGATAATGGAAATGGTGGTGACCATTACGCATTATGGGGCCTAAACGGCTGTAACAGCTATTACAGAAAAAATAGCCTGTACTGCCTTGTAACGGGACAAAACAGTTTTTTTTTTTTTTTTTGGAAAAAAAAAAGAAGGAAAAGAAAAGGAAAGAATGGCCGTAACAGCCGCTACTGCCCGTATCATAGCAGTAACGGTGGTGGCTGTTATGGCCACTGTTACCGCTATGGAATACCTTGATCTGAAAAGACCTTAAATTATTGCTGAACAGCATGGCAATATTGATCTGAAGGTAAACTTTACAGGATTCAGCATCATGGAGAAATAACTTCCAGGATTTAAACATTTAATGCAATATCAAAACATCAGTTGGGTTTAAGCAATGAACGCCCATTTGGCTGTTTAGTAACCACTAAGAATAAATTGGCATGTTTTCAAGCTTCAGCCCAACATTGAAAATCCAGGTTTGAGTTAGAAGTCGATTGGCCAAGCCAAACTTTGTCCAATTCAGTTACCAACTCAGCTGATTTCTTTGTAGATTCATTCTTCATTTTTATTATTTTTTTATTTTTAAAATATTATAGATTCATAGTTTGGACTTAGTGAATCTTGGAAAACCAAGTTGACTGAGCCAAGTTCCAAGTATATCAGAAAGTTTTGGACATTTTCTTTTTCTCTGAAGTTTTAGTGCTTTTCTGCATGGAAAATCATTCATGTACAGATACTAGAGAGCGAAAGGCATGTTTTCACCATTTTTTGGGGAAGTTTATTTTCATATCTTGTTATATAATGATATAAAAATCTGGGTATATGTCTGCTCTGGCTCCCTTTTGTCATCTTTGGAATTACTTCAAACTACTTGTAGATTTAATTCTTACATGACACAGGCAGGGATCTGCAGCGGATGTCTGGTAACTCCACTGCAAAAGTTGGGTATTTCAACATGAATGAGGTGAGAATTCACTGCCCTAGTATTAAAAAATGACCCAGTTAAATGAATGAACGAGCCTTTCATGTACTGTATTTGGCATGATATTCTGTTGAATGAGATGAAATTCCTATATTTCCTTCCCCATTTTGGGACGCATGAAATGCATTTTCATGCAATGTGATAATACAAATATGCCTTCATGTCAAGAACTACAAATACCTGTGACCATGGAAAATAACCATAATATGATTAAGATGAAAGGTTTGAAATGCTTCTTTTTTTTTTTTTTATAGCTTCAGTTGCCTGCAGAAAGAAACTAAGTATTGATTTAGGTCACCAACTCACCATCAGCATAGGTGCAGAATAATCTCTAGCTACTCTCTTCCTTTTTGTGGCGTGCACAAAAAGAGAGGGAGAGAAAGGGAGGGAAATGAAAGAGAGAGATAATTTGGAAGGAAGCAGAAATGAAATGAGTCGGATGCCTGCCTAGTTTTCTAATGAATTTTCCTTTTATGAAGATTTTATGGGAAAGATCTTGGAAACCTGTTATCTACTGTTAATTATCAAGGCACTTGTCATTGAAGCGAATGAATTTTAGTTTGTGGTTGTAGATAAAAGGACTGGATGCAGGTTTTCAGTTCCCACAAGAGTTTCACAACCAAAAAGTCCCTACTGTTGAAGATGCTTTAACGGTATTCTACACAGCTACTTCTGCTGTTTTATTTTCTTTTCCTCTCTATTTTTCTTGATAAGGGCACTATGTTAAATGATAAACTAATCCACTTGCAATTTGCAACTAGTCTATTCACTGCCATGGTGCAGTTCATTGTTTGTAACTTTGCATTTAGTTATGTTTTTATGTGTATAGAGCTTCTCCATAAATATATGACAATATTGCCAATCCACTCTCTAGTTGTAGTGCTGTTGAGGACTCGTAGCCATCCCAATTTGTAGCATAGGTGGTAGTGCTGTTGAGGACTAGTAGCCATCCCGCTTTATATATAGGTGTCCTTTATAGCTAATATACATAAAATAATTGAGCTTCTGACAAATTCTAATGGATTATTTGCAGTTAATATCAAAATCTGTTAGGCAGGTGATTCTGGATGCAAAAGTTGGACCTCCATCATATGAGAAAGGGCTAGCGGCTGATATACTTTCTGTTGTAAGAAATTCTTTGCTTATCATTAATTTGGTTTTTCACCATTCTTCTTTCTGACATACTTCAATTTTTTAGAAGATATACCGAAAGCAATGTTTAAAAACTTGGAATGGAGTTGGAACTTAGCAACTGATCTGCTTATTCAGAGTTTGACTCCATATTTTCTTAAATTGACTTAGCTGAGTTGATGAGAAATTGTTTAAAAATAGAAAATAATTAAAATAAAATAATAGTAATAATAAAAAAGAAAATGAAACAATTTGCTGGTAAAAGTATACCCGCTTGAAGTGTACAAGTCAAGATTATGATGGGTTAAATTTAGGTTTAGAGAGAACGGAGAGGATGGAAAAAGAAGGGAAAGTCCTTTTGTTTCCCTATATGTTGGGTATACTGTATACGAGGCTGAACTCTTGAGTATATAGGGATTGGCTTTCTGAAGGTTCATTTAAAATTTTCATTACAGACCCAAAATGGAAAAGGACAAAATGTGAATTTGTTTATTAGGGACTTCGTGCTCTGATCCTGGCCGGATGAATCACTGCAGTTGAGTATTGGTTTTTAAATATTTGTTTGAAGCACTGTTTAGTTGTCTGTTAGGATCTGCCAACAGACTGACAGAGTTCACATATCAAATGACTATTAATAAATTAAGGCGCCATTTGGTTTCCTCTCAAAAAATGATTTCATCTCATTTTAGTTAACAGTTATCATGTATTAGAGATTGTAGTTTATAAAATTATCAGTTATCAAGATTATTTTTAATCCTTACTAAAATCTCCAACACATAATTACTGTCAACTAAAATGAGATGGACCTAAGAAAATATTCTTACACATTTTTTCAATCTCTTTTTCCCTTCTTGTTAGACATCTTAACATTATATTTATGTATAGTCTTCAAATGCCATACATATCAAATTTGTGTTCTTAACATGAATAGTAAATGTGTAAAACCTCACTGATTGATTTGGAAATAGGGCAACCTTTCTCAGTTTTGGGTGGTTCTGATTACCAAGTCCAAATACCAGTTCTTCAAGAGTTTTAATGGAGCTTGTTGCATCATTTTTGGAAATCAAAGACTGATTTCTGAGTCAAGTTGTAGTTTATGAACATTGATGAACACATCTTTTAATAATGAAGGTATTATCTAATTTATACAGACTGAGAATTTCACTACGGGTTATGGCAGGTCGAGGAAACAAAATGTACAAATTGTCTTATATGGGCGAAAAGTGACATTTTAGGAAGGGATGTAATTAGACTCTCGCAAAATGTTACGGTAAGATTGACTTCTCTGCATTTTATCATGACCATTTTATTGAATTTTTTTTCTTGATAAATAAGAGCATTTACTAAAGTAGACCAAAAGGGAAGAGATTGCTAGATACAAAGTGTAAGTCCAGAGAAAAACTACTTTATGAGATTTCCCTCCACTTCATTAGCCTCTTATGAAAACATCTCGAAAGAAAACATATAAAACCCAGAATATCCCATATCTTGTCATTGATGCTACCTTGTCTCCAAGGACCCCAGGTCTTTCTTGTGAAGATCAAGGTGATAAACCTAGGACCATAGCACCAACTGGCACCTTGGATCCATGCCTTGGTGCTGTGCGCCCTTGGTTACTGGAAGTGGTAGCAGCAAGTTATTCCTCAAGATTTGGCAGTGGAAATGAGAGGCTTAAAATTTACTATTTTAAGACCTGAAATATCTTGAAATTGCAAGATTCCAAAGCTAGGCCTGCATGTTAATTGGTACATGCATATATCTGTAAATGTCCAGCTTGTTGCAAGGTAGGGCCTTGGGCCTTGCCTCTGGGTCTTATCAGTGGGGTGAATTCAAGAAGATTTGTGTCTGCTTTGATCACAACTAGCCACATAAAGAGAGAGGCTTGACAAATATTTATGCATTTGGCTAAGTTGGTGGGGATGCTGATCTTTTTTGCAGGTAGGATACATCGTCATGAGGGACCCTTCAACTGGTGCTAGAACTAACTTGCTGAGGATGAAACGTGCTGGGGTTGTTGGTGTCTATTACCCTTTAATTGATGAGAAACTTGTGAGAATCTCGCATGGGTACGGCCCTCATTTAGCATCAGAAAATGTCTTCATGGATGTGGTTTTGTACCAACGCACGTGCACACAAGTAATGAGCACCTACAACCAGTTAACATACAATCAAGACATCCATGCTGTGCAAAATGTCGGGTCCACGAGGCCATCAGCATGATCACCTGACATAGAAAACATGCATGTCTGCTCATCAGACAGGGCATGTACGACCATAAGGTCTGATCTAAGCCATCGGTTTTTCCACACAGGGTGGTCTGTCTAGTTAAGGGACTGGCCTGATTGGTAATCCACATGATCTTCATGGTAGGCCCACCTTCTGCATGGGTTGGATGTCCTGCATGTGGCACATTAATACATGGGACAGATTGTATGTTAACCCAACCTACAACTGTTGTAGGCGATCATTATTATACATGCATATGCATCTTGCTTACACTATTCCTTTTTAACAGGAGGGGTAAGAAAGTATATGCTTGGACTGTTGATGATGAGGATTCCATGAAGAAAATGTTGGCCGAACGTGTAGATGGCATTGTTACAAACCAACCCTCCCTTCTTCAACGCTTGATGCAAACAATCAAAACAGAATGCCTCGAGGCGGGTTTCAGTCTACCATGACAAGATATCTCTACACTTGAGTAATCCGCTGATCAATATGAAAGTTTAGGGAAGGTGGTTTTGAATATGTGGTCTCAACCATGAGGCACGGAATTGATTTCCGGCTGGTTTTATGTTGTTTTGTAGCAACTGTAGACAATTAACATTCTTCCCCAATTGGGCATGGCAATTTGCAAGGTATCGAATCTTTAGGGCAGTTGTTAATTCAGTTGACTTATTTCTCTCTTAGCTAACCTTTTTGTAATTATGCCGAGATTAGAGGAATCTTGATTGTGGAGAGTAGATGGCCCATTTTTGCGATTGAACAAAGCGATCGGATTGCAAAAACTCCCAGACCAATGGTATCTTTGCTTTATTGTCATATTTAAGTATTAGTATTTGTTGTCCTCAATATCTCTTGAATAACTGTTATAGAAACCTTCTTGTCATCTTTTGATAAGTTGTATTATAGACTAATAGGAGCCTCTTACATTTGTTAATCTGCCCTTTTCTCTCTTTGCCAAATGCGCTAATGTGTTTTAACACAGCAAATGGTGCAAGATCCTGGTTTTGTCGTACAAAAATGGTGTGAAATTATTCCTGTCATTTCTTGGAGATGTATATGAATTTTTATTACAATAGCCCATCAGCATTTGTTTGTTGGTGGTGTTTCCTCTTTGAAACTCCCAACAAATGGTATTAGAGCTGGCTGGACCTTTTTTTACAGGTTTAAGAGCTTTTCCTGACTATTAGAGTAGCAGCCGTAGAAATTTGGCAGCAGAAAGTTGGAATGCAGTTGGACATGAATTGCTCAAATACCACTCGTGGTGCATAGATGTGTAAAAATGCCTTTCATATGCAACAAAAGGTAGTGAAGAGGAAGTAAGATAAAGAGTCATCTGCATGTCTTTCAGTTAGTCTAATCAATTGATTTAAACAGTCAATTTAAATCTCACTGATCGGATGATCCTATCCATCCTTAATTTGGCCTTATTTTTTATAGCCATCCTTTTACCAAGCCATGGATGGGATGGATACAAATGCCTAACGAAAGTGATTCTTTGGAATTATAAGCAATCCATGATGGTCTCTAACAAATAGATGGATCAAATTGCTGATTGGACCTACTTGGGTAAATGATCTTGACCGCTCACATTAAGGAACATTGATCAATGGTTAATATTTGTCAGATTTGTGTGATGATTTCATGTTTACCCATGAAATATACATTGGACCTAACGAACAGTCTAGATCAATGGATTGAACAGTCCAAGTGCCGTATTGGCATGTGTGCTTGTGTGTGTGCATGGGCATGGCTCCACAACGCTTGGGTTTAGCTGGCCTTATAAGGGTCTTTGAAGCTACCAAAGTTTATCAACTTGGGGTGGGGCCCACTCGGGGCTTGGATGAACCCGACCCTGCCATAGCCATTTTGATATACCAACATGGGTGGCCCACCTGGTCAACGATCCCAATGCAACCGACAAGTTGCACCGTCGTCATTTCTCATGAATAGTGGCAAACAATCATACCTGTAATGACCGAGGCCATTTATGTCAGAGAGAGACGCCAACCCTTTTCATCAAAGAAAAGACACCACGAGAGACTCTGGTGATCCAACGGTCGGGTCCTGAGAGTTTTCCTGTCAGGTCCTGACCGTGAGGCCCACCTCAATGTATGTGTTGTATACCTGGGTCGTACATCTACTGTTGTTCCAGCTCATTTTAGGGCATGGCTGTCAGAATTAACTGATTCAAACGTCAGGTTGACCACAACACAGGAAATGGTAAGTTACTTGACCATTAAAAACTAGTTGTGGCTTACAAAAGTTTTGGATAATCTGATGTTTGTGTTTTCCCTTCACCTAGATCTGTGTGAACTAATCAGCAAGTTTGATGGCAAAAAAAATATTATCTCATATCTTAGGATTTTCAATGGTGGGCATTCAGTGATCATTGTTTCCAATAGTGTGGTCCACCTGAAATTTGGATTTGCTTCATTTTTGGGCTATGCCTTACAATGTGTTTACACCGGATCTAACATGGCTAGATTAAATGGCTACAACAAACTGACACGTAGTAGCACCACGGGGGACTATGGTGAGATTTTAACAGCGGATACAACCAGTAGAAGAAAGATTTTTAGAAGTTATATAGCCATCACCATAGAACACGCATTACCCAATTCAAAATCAGTTGTCAAACAGCCACATAACTAAATATAAAAGGCCATAATTTACGTAATGGCTTAAAATAGTGTGCAAGATTGCATGGCTAGCTGGCACTAATTCTCTTCATTACAGATGATAGTATATAGCTGACCACGCTTGCTTGATGGATGGATGGTTTCATGGAGATCACGGATAGCAATCTTGATGATAAGTGTAATTAGCCGTGTCTATTAATTAGTTAATTGATTGAATTGAAAATCAAGAGAAGAGTTTCCTAAGATTATATGCAAGCATCATTTTTCATGTCTATAACTAAAGTTAAAAGCGAAGAGCTTTATGCCCACACCAGCCTAATACAAGTCTACTCCATGCATGGTGTAACATCGTTTGTCATTTGGCCCCCTTGCTTTTTAATTTAAGTTTAGTCAAACTCTTCACAACTAGCCAGCATAATGGTGAAGAAAGCATGCACCAGTTAGATTATTTATTATTCCATTATACGTTCACAAACACATCATTAGACTAGTAAGAATATCGCTCAATTTTAAACGGAATGTTGTGGGAGTTATACCTTTACATGCTTAGCAATTCTATCGATCATCTCTCTATCAAGCCTGGTTTCTCAACCAAAGCAATGTATAGAAAAATGAACCATCAACCATCTCCTAAGCGCTTGGTTCATCAACTAAGTTTTCAAACAAATTGTCGAAGAAGATCCACCCTCATCAGCCGCCCACTACGAAGTTCTGTTGTCACCAAACGAAAAATATGTGACTACCCAGCACTTGATGACCATCTTACTAGAAAGCCTGATTTTTTATCTGATGATCATCCCTAGCTATAACCATCTCACCACAAAGCCCAATTATATCAAAATTGGCTATTAGCGTTCAAGATAAATATTAATAAAAATACATTCAACTTCTATAATGTTATACTTTCTATTTGTACTATTATCATCAAACTACAATTACCATCACTCACTAAATTTAAAGTCATTTCATCTTAAAAGAAAAAAGAGCTCATAGAAATACCAACTCCCTCCTTACTAAATCATCTAGTTTCTTATAATTAGTGACTAAATAAACGGTCCATCTCTCTATCTATTTCAACACATGAGGTTATAGTTGTTGAGTTCGATTAAAAAATATTTACTTCTAGCGTACGTAGCACAGACCACTGAATTTTTACCGAACACATTGATATGGCAAAAAAGAGATACGGCTACATGGGGTTGGACTCCACGGTCAGGACCTACGGATCTGGATCAGGTCTGACCGAACTGAACCCGTGCCCTATTAGAATACGCTAAGCGTGGGCCTATCTCTGACAGCAGCTCTGGCCCAACCACCGGCCTATCCGCGTCCTTTTTGAGAGAGAGAGAGGAGTCAGATTGGCAGTGTCGTGGCCGAATTTATTGGGCCACATGCTGCTGACCGAACGAGTTTAAAAAAACGAAATCGGATTGCGTGCTGAGTAAACTCAGTTGGGCCCACCTTGAATGTATGTGGTCTATCCACACCGTCCATCCGTTTTTTTAATCTAATTTAAGGGGTCGAGCCAAAAGTTGAAGCATATTGGATCATACCACTGGAAACAGTGTGGATAATGATTTCCACCGTTGAAACCTTTATAGGCCCCATATTGGTGTTTATTTGTCATCCAACCTGTTCATAAGATCATAAAGACATGGATGAAGGGCAAAAATAAATATAAACTAGATCCAAAACTTCTGTGGACCTCAATGAATTTTCAACGGTAGATGTTCAATTCAACTGTTTCCTGTGGTGTGGTCTATTTGAACATTGTATCTGCTTCATTTTTGGGCTCAAGCTCTAAAATTATCTGTTAAAATGGATGGACGGAGCGGATAAAATACATAAATCATGGTGGACCTTACAGAGTTTACTCAGTACGATAGTTATGCTCGGCCACGGCCCAATCAAATTCCGCCGCGTGAATCACCAGGATATCCGCGGTGACAGTGCAGCCTTCAGCAAACCAAACGGATTGCCTGCTACGCCCGACGGCAGAGTTGTAAGCTAGGTGGGCCCCACAGTGTTGTTTGTGAGAAATTCACCCCGTCCATCCGTTTTGCCACCCCCTGTTAAGACATGACACGAAAAAATGAGGTGAGGCCACACGAAATGAAGCAGTGGGGATTGAACGACCGCCGTTGAAACTTTCGTGGGGGAGTAGTTCTGTGTCAGTCTAAGATTTTTGTGTTTTCAGTTTATCACAGAGGAAATGACCTTACTAACGGTTTGGATGACTTATAAACATCAAGGTGGACCCTGGGATGGTTTCAACATTAGTCATTTCATTTCCCAGTTTTTTCGAGGGTGTGGACCACTTGAGTTTTAGATCCGCCTAATTTTTGGGCTCTTTCCCTAGCAGGATCTCGCAAAACGGATGGACGGAGTGGATTTGTAATCAATATTACTGTGGACCCCACCTAGCTTACGACCAGTGTCGCAGCAATCCGGTTCTTTCAACAAACGTATGACGTGGTGGGGTGGCGGATCTAGTGTCTGAGGCTCCCCTTGCTTTGTCCTAACTGGCGTCTCTGCATTCCCAGCCCACAACACCTCTCTCTCTCTTTATCAGCACGGATTCGTTTCTCTCCGCGTTTTCCACCGTTTAACAACTAACGTTTCGTAGAAGGGAGGGAAAAGAAAAAGAAGAAAAGGGGGAGTCCAATCTCTCTCCCTCTTCTGTTGGGTCGTTTTCCTTTCTAGCTAAAAGGTGAGAGTTATAGAAATTGCAGAAGATTGATGAGGTTGGTATTTGAATTTTCATATATTTTAGTTGGGTTTCCTTTAAATTTAGATTCCTAGGATCTTATTTCTGTGTCTTCATGAAATTACAAGATTCCGCGGTTTTTTTTTTTTTTTTTAATTTCCTTTTTAAATATTTGAAGAGGTTTTGTAATCTTTTACCTTTTTAAAACTGAATTTTCGTACTGGGTTCTGTTAAATTTTCATTGTTTGTTGATTTCTGTCTTTGCTTGAATTCTCCAGGAATTTATTACTTTGTCCTGCTACGAAGATTACTGATTTTTTATTTTTTTTTTTTTGAATTTTTAGGTTTTAATGAAATCGCGAGTTCTACTCAATTCCAAGACATTTGCAATTCTTCTTCTGATTTTTCTCTTCTTCATAGCCCTTCTAAATTTCAGGTAACTGGTTGTTTCAGAACTTTTGAGTTATTTAGGGAATTTTGATTTCTGGGAATTAATGGGAATTTCAGATTCTTTATCTCTTTTTTTTTTTTTCTTTTTTTTTCTTTTTTCAAGAGGGGTGGAATTTCTTTATATACATTTGTAGAAAATTATGGAGATTTTATGATTTCTCTCTTCTTCTTCTTTTTCTACTGAATTCTGTTCTGGTAGCCTTAAAATTCAGTTCATTTATTTATTTTGGAGAACCAACTTTCTTTTTTCAAATATATTTCCTTGGGTAGTTAGAATTTACAGTGAACTTTAAGGGATTATTTAAATTTCAGAGATCCTTGATTATTCCGACAAGTTTTTCCTTGTCTGGGTTATGATAGAATTTGCAAGATTTTCTTTCATAATTTCCTGCCAGAATTTTGTTGGGATTTCAATTTTTAAGACTTTTTCTATATTCTGATATTTATTCATTGAATTTTCTTCGTCTGTAATTTTAAAATAAGTAGATTGATATCAACGAATTGATATTGCAATTAAAAGAAATAAAAACTCATTGCTTTTTTTCTTTTTTGTTTTTGGTTTTTGGGAGTGAATTTTCTGTGTATAAAAATCAAGCTTTCTTATGAAATTTTGGCAATCCCTTTGACGGGAATTTCAGAAACTGATTTTTATTTTTTTTCGAAAGTTGCAGAAATTCGAGAGAGCTCTGTATTTTCTCTGTTTTTATTTCTCTGAAAAATATAAGAAATGTAGAAAGAAATCCAACGGTTATGAAAATTGAAACGGTATTAAGCTAATTTCCATTCTTATACTTCAACAGCGGACTCGCCATTGAAGAAAGTGGCAATTTTGTTATTCAATCCAAAATCCGGGGGTGAAAATGGAGTTAAGTGGTTAGTAGAACATGTTCTCTGTGTTTTGTTTTTTTTTTTTTTTTTTTGTTTTTTTTAATTTAAAATTTTACATAAGATTGCTAGAATACATCCCACCAATTATAACAGGAAATGTCAGTAATTTAACGGTTGGATCGGGGTTCTTTTTAACAAATCAAAACGTTTATAGATGGGCCTCACCATGACTTGTGATACCCAAAAAATCCAAGGTATTTCAACCCTTTTCACCAGTCTTCATGTTTAAGGAGAAAGACTCAAGTGATCAGATGGCTAGTATATTCCAATCTAAATATTTTATATGTTTATCCTCCATCCATCGTGAGGCCTATCATATAAACGGTTCAGATCATTGAAATATGATCTCAGATCCATTGCCTAACGTTCTGCATGTATCTAGTAACATACATCGGAGTGTATTTTAGTAATCCTCTTTTCCGGTTCTTGGTTTTCCATATAGTACACAAGTAAAAAGCACTTGCACTTGCAACAGGGCACTTCACATGGTGGGATATTAATTGACGGTCTGAAAAAATCTTTAGATTTGAATATTTTCACCATTAATATTTAATACTTTTCTTTGATTGGAGGCCACTGCTTTAATAGTTGTTTTTTGTGGGCCACTCTGAGGAGCTTTACCATCGTTGAAATTTTAATGTAAGCCTCTTTATAGACGGGGAAATTTTTTATTTTTTATTTTTATGTTTTAATTTTTAAGTTGTGACTTTTATTTAAAATGACTTTTAAGTATAAGTTAATTAAATATATTTTAAAAAAAATTATAATAAATAAAAATATTTCTTTTTTTATTTCTAAATGAAAATTTTATCTTATAAACTGTAACTCACTTACAAATAAAATAAAATTTTATGTATAGAAGGAGCGAACTAGGTGAGAGCCCCGGACTCACCCAAGACCCAAGACGGTGTGGTCCTTACTGTGGGGCCCGCCTTGATGTATGTATTCTGTATCCACACTGTACATCCGTTTTCTTAGATCATTTTAGGGGATTATTCAAAAATGAAAGCAGATCCAATTATCAGGTGGACCATATCATAGGAAACAGTGGTGATTAATCATTAATAGGCTACAAAAGTTCTGGATCAAGCTGGTATTTGGTTTTTCCTTCATCAAGGCTTCTGTGACCTTATCAATATACTGGATGGAAAATAAACACCACGGAGACACATTAAGCTGCGACCTAAGAAATTTTTAATGGTAGGGTGTTTACTCACCACTGTATCCTAGAATGTGGTCTACCTGAGATTTGGGTTTTCTTTATTTTTAGGATATTGCCCTAAAATGACCTGGAAAAACGGATGGATGGTGATGGATGGTGTAGATACAGAATACATACACTGAGGTAGGCTCCACGGTAATGGCTGGCCCCGTCTTGGGGAGTGCAGGTTCTCACCTAATCCACTTCTGCCTATAAATGAGCTGCTGGTAGTGGTCAAGTCATTTACAACTAATGTAACCTATGGGCCAAACGAGTCGTATATGATTCAGAGCATTGTCACGTGACTCTACAACCACATCTCAAGATGGTATACATCTCATGCACACGTAGGGTCGTACCCTATATACGCATAGGCACGTGTGACAATATGAAATATGTGAAATTTGGGCTTACAATTTAAATATCCTACTTGGACAGACGTACAAAACAAATGAACGGCTAGAAAAATTTTCAACGTGGTGAACCATCTAGATAACAAAATACTCTATTTTTAGATAAATAATTTTTAAAAAAAAAAAAACGAAAAGAAAAAAAGATTACCTTCTAAGATCTAACCCGGTGGAAAGCTTAGGTTTATCACGTGCGTTTTGGAATGTGTGATGTGCCGTGGATGGTGTTGTGTTTTTTAGAATAAAAATAAATTTTAAAATAAAAATTATTTTTAAAAAGTAAATAAATATATTAATTATTTAAAGCTTTTCATAAATAGTATGTATAGCCAGTCGATAAGAGAAAGGGGTTTTTGCTTATGCAACCAGGATTCAAATCTCTTCGAATACGGTCCGTGCGTGCGGCGTGGGCTGTAAGGCTGCTTGGGTACTTTATTAGGCGCACTTAGCACTTCGCATCGTCGCAAGGAGCAAAAAGAGCCTTAGTCTTTTTGACACATGGTTCAAATTTTTTGAATCATGAAATTGAACCTTGATGATTTATTATCTTTTGTGGATTAAGAGTAATTATGACATGATTGTACATGTGGCACCTATGCCATATGTCGCTCATGTGTATACAGTTTTTTCTGTTGGATAACTGCTTCTGTCTGAATGAGTATAGAAATAACTGTTATAGGACAAAAAGTCATATTCTTTCATGAAAGGCAATTATTTACTATGAATGGGTGTGAATTTTTTGAAGAGTCTTTATAACACCTCTTTAGAAGAAATTCATAATCCTTCAATTGATATAAATCCAGACGTAGAAACTCTTATCCTTAAAATTATATCATCTTCTGAGCAATTACTCTTGATCTAATTTCTTACTGAATTTTTTCTAAACGTCTTATGGCATATCAGTGTTTAAACTAGAGATCTGTTCAATACTTAAATGTGCAAATTTTCTTGTTGAAAATCGGATTGAAAGTTCATTGTATCTTGAAAATAATTTGCAGATTTCCTTCATTTGCATTTGCTGAAAATTTCAGAAAAAGAATAGTAAATCTATCTTGAGAAATTAGCTATTAAGCCAAGCTTTAAACTCGATAAATCTGATCGTTTCATTATCATTTTTTTTCTATCCTTCGTAGTGTACAAATAACCAAAACTTCCAACAGATGGCAAGATAAAAATACTTGAATATGTAGAGCTACGGATTCTTGGATATCTATAATTTTTCTTTATCTACAGAAAATAGGAGCCCACTGATCCACGGTGCAGATTGCAATCAGAAACAGATACCTAATTAGCCATGTTGCATAGCGGTCCAGCTCCTTGTTGCGGCCCTAATTATCTGAAGAATCAAGCTAACGGTTGGGGCCAATGATTTACTAACATGATTATTGACCTAATGGGCCCCACTGTGGATGAATCATTAGCCACACGTACAAAACAAATCTACAAATCGTATAAATCAACCAATGGTCCAAAATCAATTTACATGATAACACGAGTGGCCCACCTCATGGTCAGATGGTCATGATTTTTAAAAGTTCCCTTGCAATGGAAGTCCCCTCGCGAGCCTTCTTTTTTTTTAAATAAAAAATAAAAAAAATCTCGTACGGAGACACGTGAGTCCACTTGTAAAGTGGTCTCATTACTCAAGTGCATAGACAAATCATATTCATGTTTTTATGCTGAACTCATGTGCCAACATGGCACACACGTGTGAGATATCCTAACCATCTGTAAGGTGGGGCTCACGTTCAAACGCCCTTCCCAAAAATCATGCTATTCCACCCATCTAGTGCACTCTAATGCTGGTCTAATTTTTACATATATTCATTTAAAAAATAATAATAATTCGTAGATTGTTGGACAGCTGACATATCATGATGAGGTAGTTGGTTATAGAATTTCATGAGCATTTTAATCATGCGGGAGTAATAGAAAATTCCAGAAACGCTATATTGACTTTTATAAATAGCTTAGATAGTCTAAGACAATACATGAGTTTGTTTTGCCTCTTTTGCGACTTAGGATGCAGCCTGTCACAATCCAATGGGCCCACATGATGAGATGGTCCCACGATTTGAACCATCCATATTCTTGTAGTTACCATTATAAAGATATTATACTATAATCACGCTTCAAGTATGATTCTTTCCTTTGAATTTTAGAGTTGAATGTAAGCTCCATTGATTTTATTATTATTATTTTTTAAAATTGTCCTGAATTCATCCAGAGATAGTGATGGTCATGATCATCTGTTTAGCATAAGTTTCTTATAGTGACTTGTAAACATAGACGGTTCACATCGTCTTAGCATGTGGGCCCCACTGAACGGGACGCGCTCTGGATACCGAGTGGTTGACGAACACAAATGGAGTTGTGTCACAGGACTTTCGAAATTGTTGATTGTTTGGAGTTCTATCATTCATCTGGTCCCAGAATTTCAACTGAGGGATGAATAATTCAGATGGTCCCACTCTGGCAGCAGTAGGATGGTTGGGATCTGCTTTGGGGTCCATCTAACAATAAAGTCTAATCAAGCTACAAACCCAAATGGCTTCCTGGGCTTTTTTAATGGGCCCATAATGGGCTTGGGCCCAAATGACAAGTTTTTATGGGCCACTTTAGTCAAGCCCATCTCATTTGATACACTGATTTCATATATCTGATATTCGGCGTTTACTGTGCAGGCACTTTCTAGCGTCTAGAACTCACTACAGCTCTTGAAATACCATGGCTCAGTAAGTGGGGCACTAGAATTCATTCAGCCCACCAGACATCGATGGAAAAACCGGCAAGCTGGGCCCCACAGGATTCGACGTCCCTAACCACATTCGTCCAGGCAGACACAAACACCTTCCGGGAGCTTGTCCAGCGCTTAACTGGTGCGCCTGACGAGGACCGCCAGGCCCCAACAGTGTCTCCTCCAACGGATACTTCCAAAGGGAACCCACAACCGACCTCGGCCCAAAAGCCCATATGTGTCAAAAGGCCCACCTTCAAACTCCACGAGAGAAGGCAGTACTCAAGGCCGAAGTTAGAGATAATAAAACCCGGTTTCCACTTCAAACCGGGCCAACCGGTTCACTCACCCTCCAAACCCGGTTTTCAAGTAACCGAACCGGGTCTATCCCCTTCCAAACTAGTCGGCTTTCCTACGACTCCAGCGAATCAATCCCCCTCGAGTACTGGTTACATCACAAGCCCTTCAACGGATTTCTCGAACCTATCGATCCTCGATCGTGGAAAATCGGATTCTTCGGATTTGAATAGCGAGGAAGAAGAGCGGGCGATCAAAGAGAGGCGGTTTTATCTGCATCCATCACCCCGGTCTAGATTGGGAAATGCTGAACCGGAGTTACTCCCATTGTTTCCACTCACTTCTCCAAGAGCCCATGAATCTTGAAACGGTTCTCCTATTATTATTTTTTTAATAAGTTAAAATGAAGTTTTTCTTGTGAAGTTATGATTCGTTATTGATTTAAAATATGAATGGATTAGATTGGATTTTGGGGATTTTAGTGGGCCGTGGTTCGCCTAAACAATGAGGGCTCCCCTTGTTGAGTGGTCAGGATCTAGCATTCATGGGATATCGTTAGGGGTTGTAATGGGTCGGGTCGCCCTTGGTGTCTATTGGACTGACCCGCTTCTAATTCGAGTTTGGGCAGTAATTATTTGCCTGTTTAGTAGACCACGGGTCGGGTTTGATACATTTCTAGGGGTGGATGGGAAAATGACTAACAATCAGTCAATGTACATATATGGCCCACCTGATGAAAGGACCATCTTCGTTTTTGGACCGGGGCATGTCCCGAATGGTCCTACACGAATAGCCTTACAATATCTACTGTTGATGATACTGTTTTTCTCCGAAGATGATACTTTTGGTAGTTGGACGAAGAGAATGAATGAATAATACAGTGGGTTTGATCAGTGCGTGCCATGGTCAATGCTCACGAGAACTGACAGATATGGGCTGCTAGATGGACGGTCTGGATCCACCACCTCTGCTGCCCCGTGCAAGGCCTGGTCGCTTTCTTTTTATTTATTTATTTTTTTTCTTTTTAAAGGTTTTTAAGCTGGGGGCACTGTGTTGACTATCAAATTTGATAGTCCCTGCTAGCCCACCGTGTATATGCAAAACCAAGGGCCCTTGATGCCGAAGACAGTATAGGGCCCAAAAGGTTGTAATCAGGCTAGGGTAAATTGAGCATACCTTTTTCTGTGAGTAGAGTTATAACATTCTGATACCACCTAAGTATTTGGCAATGAATATGTTACATAGGGATGTATCATAAAATGGGTCTATCTCTGGATATATTGCGCTTATCTTTGCATGATCCTTGGTGAATATCTCGGAGAAAGCCCTTCCGATATACAGAGGGGATCTCTCTTCCCCACTCATGGCAGTGGTCCATATTTGGGGTCGAGGTTGATAACCAAGGCCGACCTCTTAAGTCGATAGCTGAGGCCAACCTCTAAGGTCAAGGCCCTTAGTTGAGATCGGTGATCGAGGTCGGCCCTCAAGGTGGGCATTTAGAACCATCCCCTTGGTCGAGACCGTGAGGTGTCAACTAGGTGGTTGAGGTCACTCCCATGGTTAGTATTCGGATTAGCTGCGGAGGTCGTGGTCGGCATCTGAAGTCGAGCTTTACCCGGCCCCTCGTCTGAGCTGTTTGCCTTTATTTTTCTTACTCTACTCCAATCGTTTGATCAATTCGATTTTATGCATAACATTGGCATTATGCGCTAAATAATGGACAGAATCCTAGTCATGTTCTCAACCATTGTTTACACTTGATATGGCATGCGTAAATCAAACGGTTCAAGAGACACCATGTGGCAATCATACCATATGTGGTGTATATAACTTCAAAAAGAGCAAGTAAAGACATGCACATGAGAGAATGTTAGATTCCATATAAAAAATAGTCTTTGCAAATATATATATATATATATATATATATATATATATATATATATATATATATATATATATATATATATATATATATATATAATAATAAATAATAAAAAAAATAAAAATAGTCTCATTGAAACAAGATAACTAAGACTCTTTCTCAGCATTAAATGTCGGATTTCCATCAACCGATATATCTATATAGCATTAAATGCTAGAGCTTTGCTAAAAGCAACTCCCTATTGATGCTAAAGTCAAGTGATGTAAAGACTCTAGCAACTTCCCAATGCATGAGTTCAAAGATGCAAGGATTTCGGCCAACGTATGTGAGAGTCTCTCTTATACACGTGATCGCACACTATAAGCTACATTTACGTGGGAGAATCAATGATATTTGTATAGTCGAATGTCAAAATCATTCATAGTGTTGAAGACTATGCAAGGCCACTGCCTCCCAGAAGCCTATATAAATAACACTCCACGAAAAGCTTTAAGCCGAACATCATTACAACTAAGCACAATTTTATTTTCTTATTCATGTGTTTATTTAGTTTAGCCCTATCGCTGCCCATGATATGGGCCTTTTAGTTTTTAATACTTAATTTATTTCTTTACTATTCAATCACGACATTTACTATATCACAAGGAAGATCACTTAGTTTCAAACGGAAAGCTAAGAGGCTTTCTTGGTACACGTTGGGTGATTCCATCGACCATCTTACGACGAAATCTAGTCCACCAAACGACGAACGAACAATCGATTCACGATTGTATTGTCACATGCTTGGTTCTGATTAAGACCATGAATATGTTGCCACCTTACCGACCATGTCGCCACCTTACCGACCATGTCGCCATGAAGCTTGGTTCTGATCGAGCAATAAATATATTATTGAAGATATGTCTTTCATTGGCTGTCTCGTCATAACACCCGGTTCCGATCAAGCGACGAACAAACATCCATCCCACACATTATGATCGTCTCGTTATAAAACTTAGTCTTAATCAGACAATGAACAAATTATCGTGTCACAAGCCAATTGTGAGTGTCATTATTGTAAAAATCATTAATATAAGAACATTTTCAACTTTTATTTATTTTTTTATTATTTTTACTATTAAACTATAATAGCGAATCACGCTGAATGAACAAATCCTTAAGTCCATATACACAAGTGTATTGTCACGCGGCAAAAAGAATCCATTCCAAAAGTCTAAACCATGTCTTTTCTTAAGTTATCTAAACCGAAGCATAAATATTGGTGGTTGAGAATACTTTGGATCTTTGATTCCCATTTCTAATCCTTTTACCTCAACACATAAAAACACTTGTTGTTCAGTTAAACTTTGAATAAAAAAACTCTCATACCTCATTATTTCTAGGTTATCTCTAGGTGAGGTTTCAAATGGAGACCTCATTATCCCCACTGTTTCGATGTTTTCTATGGTGTGATTTACTCGAGCTTATTTTTGGGTTGATGATCTAAAGTGAGCCGGTAATACATATGGATAGTAGGGATAAAACACATACATCATTAGGGGTGCACATGGGTCGGTTCGGTTCGGTTCTGGGGTGAAACCGGAACCGAACCGTTCCTAACGGTTTTAGAATTTTTGGAACCAAATCCAGACTGTTAGCACCCTAGAACCAAATCGGAATCGGACCGTGAAAACCGGTTCGGTTCCGGATCAGTTCCACAATTCTAGGCTTTGTAAAATCCAGCCTAAATTCAGAAGCTACACTGACTATCGACATGTGAAAAGTTCCTACCTTGTAACTACCAAATTTAGCCATAAAATAGACAAGTCTATGACGTACAGGGTCAAGTCAGCACATTCGCCAAGCAATGCCGAAAGTAGCAGATGGCTCTACAAAATTTGGCATGTTTTAAAGAATGCGCTCCATCCCAAGGGACCATGATTTGGAGGGTTTGGATTTACTTACATGGATCCAGAGTTTCAGATAGGGAGGAAAATGTATATTGTATTAAAAAGACATCCTATACAATGCTTAGGTTGAATGGTTGTTCAATACCATTTAGGTTATGAGTTAAAACAAGTGGGGGGTGCAGTTCAATGATATAAACAGATAGGATCTGCCAGCCTAGGAGACTTTTTTATCATACATGTAGGATCTGTCAATCTGGGAGACTTTTTTTGTTCAAGATCCACCCACAATGAGGTCTATCATATCAACAGATTGGATCGATGAACTATGGCCACCACTTATAAAAACTGAAAATCTAAACAATATGTATTTGGCCTGAGTATGTATGATACCTCTAATTAAAATTCGAGTCCTGAAACACCTCAGCAACAAAACCAGGAATACATTTCTTATACATGTTGATCATTAAACCTATTTTTCAAGTGAATAAATTTCACATTTTCACAGCTCCACTGCAACCACAAGTAGGTCCATCACTAAAAGTGTGCTTAAAAGTTCCTACACTCTTTACTCCCATATAGAGGCAGGGCAAATCAACTGTTCGGTTAATGGTTCAGATCAACGATTTGGTTCAACGGTTTAATTAACGGTTTGGATCGGTTCTATAAGCTCCTAAACCGAAACCGAACAGTATCCAACAGTTCTTGAATTTTTGAAACCGAAACCAAAACCAGTACAATATAGAACTGGACCAAACCGGAACGTTGAATCAGTTCCGATCCGGTTCCATAGTTCTACTGGTTCTTTGTGCACCCCTATACATCATGGCGGCCCCACATAGTCCTGGCACTACGCAGGGGTACGCTGTGCCGGGGATACCACCCAATCCGCAAGTCCGCATCCACAATACCATTCGACTGTGGGACGCGAATTTCCTGTTCCCCGGGCCACAAAAAGTTCATGTGGTCGGAAGTTCCGTGGCCTTGTAGAGGTGCCCGTGACAAATCCACTCCATTCATGAGTATCAATCACCAGAAAGTTGGGAGTCCAAAAATCAGAAGGTACCAAAACTTAGGTGGACCACACCACTCGTAGTAGCGACAACAGAAATGTTCACCGGTGAAGCTTTCTTAGAGTTGACCATGATGTTTATGTGCCATCCAAACCGTTCATAGGGTTATTACCACTCAGATAAATTGTATGCTCAGATATCTATCTTGATTCAAAACTGCTATGACCCCTTTCAATGGTGGGCTTTCATGTTGGATAAAATGTTGAATTAAATAGACTATAAAATCGAGAACCAAAAAAAGAAAATAAATTTAGAGAAAGAAAAACTTATTGAATTGAGTCGAGGCGTGACTGAGTCACTCGGCTTGAAATCAAATTTGCTCCCCTTGGACAGCGTCCCAAGTGCAACACGTTACTAGAGCAATCGACCTCCAGGATACAACGACTATGACCCGGTCCCAGCGGTGCACTCACTGTATACGGGCTCGAACCACTTGAAGTTTAATCCGAAAGTGCTGAGTTGACTCAGCAATGAACTCAGTAACAATGGTAAAATCGTATCAGAGAGAGTTTTATAAGACAGTATTTTCGTATTTTGAAACTGGAATCGGAAGTCTTTATATATACTCCGAAATGGTGCATAAGCACCCTTTACATACAGTCCTACGAGTACCCATACACACACACCCACGTGAGTACACTTACACCGCACCCGCACCCGCACCCGCGCCCAGCCCAGCTCAGCTCATCCCGTCGCGTCGCGCACTCGGCTCGGCTCGGCTCGGCGCGTGAGCGTGTGTGGTCAATGGCATAAATTAGAGCTATTGGCATAGCCTCCCACAAGACCAAATTCACATGCCCTCTGAAAGGGGCTCAAGCCCTAGGCAAAAAGCCTATCATATAAACAAAAGAATTTCTTTTGTCAAATTCGATGTGAGACAAAACCAACACCTCAAAAATACTAAAATTTAAATGTGGAGAGAAAACACCGAAATTTAAAAATTTAAAGTTTTAATATTATTTTAAAACAAATACAACATTTCAATCCGTACCATTTCGTATGGTGTAACCCACCTGAGTTTTGGATCTATCCTATTATGCTATTTAGGAACTGGACTGAGTGAATTTGTCTTCCGACCATAAGAACTTCGTGTGGCTGGGGCACGGGCAATTCCCTTCCTCGACCGTGTGGGCGGAATGGGAGGCGGATTTCCTGTGCCCCCACTGAAGCTTATGTGGGGGCCACAGAGATGCTCACGAGAAATCCAGTCCGTCCTTTAGTTTCTCAACCTAACAGTAGTGTAGGACTCAAAATAGACAGATTCAAAACTCATGTGGGCCACACAACAGGATAGCGTGGATTGGACGCCTACCATTGGAAACTATGTGGGGCCACGCAAGTTTTGAATCAGGATGATATTTGTGCCTACAGTTTATCCCTGTGTGAATAACATCACGAACGGTTTGGATAGCATACAAGGTGGGATCTAGGAAGTTTTTAACGGTTGACATTTCCATGCTCATTGTTTCGCATCGTGTGGCCCACATGAGTCTTGAATCTATCCGATTTTTGGCTTCTTGCACCATGTGAGATTGAGAAACTAATGGACGGAGTGGATTTCTCACAAGAATCTATGTGGGCCCCACATAGCTTACACCACTGGAACTTCCCGTGGCAGGGGCAAAGGAAATGGGCGTCAGGCGGACTGAGCAAGTGGGCCACGTCATTGTCGTGGATGCGGTCGCACGTGAGCTCAAGTATACATGAAGGAGACGTGTCAAGCTTCCACTGACCTGCCACGGTTTCTCTGGGGTTTGAGTTTGGGCTTTTTCTAGCTACTGAAAACAAGAATACAAGTAATGGGAGGACCGTCCGATTTGTCGTGAGAGGATGCCAGATGGGCTCTTAATCATGAGAAAGAACTTCGATACTCTAACAGAGCATGGTAGTTGATACATAGGCATCAGGAATCTGCGCAAGTGACACGCAACTAACTCACATTAAACCGTCCAGTCATGACCCCTAATTTAGATAGACGGACTTCATTTTGTTATTGACTCATCCATGGACTTTTAAATGGACGGTTACGATAAAAACAGTTTGGTCACATGCGCCTGTTGAAGGGTAACAGTGAAGTGTGAACTGACAGTGGCGTATATTAACAAGCTTTAAAAAAAATAAAAAAAGAACAACGGTAAGGACAAATATATCCCCAACTTTTGTGGCCCATTACTTGTAAATCACCACGTAAAAATTGAATCTGCATTATTTTTAGGATAGTGCCCTAAAATGATATGGAAAGAGGGATGGATAGCGTGGATATAAAATATGTGAGTCACGGTGGGTCCCATATTAAAAGGCCACACTTTCTTGGGTGAATATTGGGTCTCACCTAATCAGCTCCAATTTAAGATTAGAATTGTACACAAACCGAATCGGGCCTAGCTGAACTGGCTTATTCAGCTGACGGGGCTTGCCTTGTGTTTGGCTTGACTTACGGCTTGGTTTGGTAATCGAATTACGTCGAACTCGTGCTAGGTTTGAGCCGGCTCGCTAGGTTGGGTCACTGATATGGCTCATATTTTGGAGTTATTTATTTATTTATTTGTTTTGTGAATTTTAGTTTAGAGTTTTGGCTTATTGATGGATTTTGGGGTATTTAGAAATTTTAGGGAAGAATTTGGAGTTTTAGCTCGGGTCACTGCCACCGGGCGAGTTGGGCATGCCATGTGTGAGTCAGGATTGTTGTATTTGTTTTAAAATAATATTAAAAATTTGAATTTTCAAATTTCGGTGTTTTCCCTCCACATTTAAATTTTGGTGTTTTTGAGGTGTTGGTTTTGTCCCACATCGGATTTGACAAGAGAAATTCTCTTGTTTATATGATAGACTTTTTGCCTAGGGCTTGAGCCCCTTTCAGGGGGCATGCGAATTTGGTCTTGTGGGGGGGCTATGCCAATAGCTCTAATCTATACCATTAACCACACACGCGCGCGTGCGCGCCGAGCCGAGCCGTGCCGAGCCGAGCCGAGTCCGCGTGCGCGACGCGACGCGACGGGACGGGCTGGGCTGGGCGCGGGTGCGGGTGCGGGTGCGGTGTAAGTGTACTCGCGTGGGTGTGTGTGTGTATGGGTACTCGCAGGATTGTATGTGCGAGAGTGCACTTGCGCCTTTTCGTTTTTAAACCAGAGAGATGCTTCCCTTCCGGTTGGTCGCCCCTGTTGGGTTTAAACCCAACGGACTTAACCTTTTGTAAAGGGTGCTTATGCACCATTTCGAAGTCTATATAAAGACTTCCGATTCCAGTTTCAACATACGAAAAATTTCCTGCCTTATAAAACTCTCTCTGATACGGTTTTGTTACTGAGTTCATTGCTGAGTCAACTCAGCACTTTCGGATTAAACTGCAAGTGGTTCGAGCCCGTGTACAGTGAGTGCACCGCTGGGACCGGGTCATAGTCGTTGTATCCTGGAGGTCGATTGCTCTGGAAACCTGTTGCACTTAGGACGCTGTCCAAGGGGAGCAAATTCGATTTCAAGCCGAGTGACTCAGTCACGCCTCGACTCAATTCAATAAGTTTTTCTTTCTCTAAATTTATTTTCCTTTTTTGGTTCTCGATTTTTATAGTCTATTTAATTCAACATTTTATCCAACAATCTTGAAATCGAAATTTGTGTTGAATTACATAGATTATGGCTACAGTAACAGTAAATGCTTCTACTGAGTTAGCCAAAATCGAACCGTTCGCTGGACAATCCTTTAAACGATGGAAACAGAAATTGATGTTCGCTCTTACCACCCTGAAAGTTTCATACATTTTATCTGAATCATTTACTATATATCCAGCAAATCAAAATGAAGTAACAGATGAAAATAATTGCAAAAATTATATTCTAAACTCTTTATCCAACGAATTATATGATGTGTATGCTTCTTACGCCTCTGCTAAAGATATATGGATTGTTTTAGAAAAGAAATACATATTAGAAGATGCAGGCGCTAAGAAACATGCAATTGCTAATTTCCTTCACTATGAAATGACAGACGATAAATCTGTCACAAATCAGATTCACGACTTTCAAAGTCTAATTCACGAACTATCGACAGAAGGAATTAAGTTGGATGAGGTGTTTCTGTCAGGAGCGTTAATAGAAAAGTTACCGCCCTCCTGGAAAGAATATAAAAATAGAATGAAACATAAGAAAAACGGTGTTTCTTTGGAAACCACTATCGTACACATACGAATAGAGGAGGCCAATAGAATCAGGGACCAAAAAGAAAATAAAAATGAGATAGATTCAAAAGCGAATCTTTTGGAATCAAGTCGGACAAATAATAAGAAAAAGGGCAACTGTCATAACTGTGGCAAACCTGGACATTATGCAAATGAATGCAGGCTCAAAAAGAAGAATGCAAACAATCAATTCAAGAAAAAGGGAAACTGCTACAACTGTGGAAAGCCTGGGCATCATGTTAAAACCTGCAGGCTTAAGAAAAATAAAGATAAGCCGCAAGCTAATCTTACAGAAACAGGCAATGAGTCTGACATAGTAGTGGCTGTGGTATCAGAAGTCTTCCTTGTAAACAACTTGGAGTGGGTGCTAGATACTGGTGCAACTAGACACGTGTGCAAGGATCGTAGCATGTTTACCTCCTACCAAGTATCAGGAGATGATGAACAGGTGTTCATGGGAAATGCTAGAACGTCTCCAGTTGTAGGGAAAGGGAAAGTACTTCTGAAACTCACTTCTGGAAAGACTCTAATGTTAAATGATGTCCTCCATGTGCCTGACATTAGAAGAAACTTGGTCTCTGGTTCGCTCCTCAATAAGGCTGGTGTCAAATTAGTATTTGATTCAGATAAGCTTGTAATGACTAAAAATGGAACCTTTGTTGGTAAGGGGTACTGTAGCGATGGTTTATTCATTGTAAATGTATCCAATGATAATAAGAAAACATCTAGTTCTGTTTGTATCGTTGAACCTTTTTATCTATGGCATAATAGATTAGGTCATGTGAATGTGACATCTTTAAAGAAAATGAAAAGATTAGGTTTATTACCTAATATATCTAATGAAGAGTTTGAAAAATGTGAAACATGTGTAGAATCAAAATTTATTAGAAAACCCTTTAAACAAATAGAAAGATCATCTGTTCTATTAGAGTTGATACATAGTGATTTAGGTGATTTTAGAAATCACATGTCTAGAGGAGGAAAAAGATATTATATAACTTTTGTAGATGACTACTCTAGGTTCACTAGAGTATATCTATTAAGAAACAAAGATGAAACTTTAGATGCTTTTTCTAAATACAAAATTGAAGTTGAAAATCAATTAAATATAAAAATTAAAAGACTTAGAACAGATAGAGGAGATGAATATGAATCTTCTCAATTTATAGAATTATGTGAAAAGAATGGAATAATTCACCAAACTACAGCTCCTTATACACCAGAACAAAATGGAATAGCAGAACGTAAGAACAGAACTCTAAAAGAAATGATGAATGCCATGTTAAATAGTTCAGGCTTACCCTCAAATATGTGGAGAGAAGCAATTCTGTCTGCTTGTTATATCCTAAACAGGATTCCATCTAAATCTTCTGAACAAACACCATATGAACTTTGGAAGAATCATATTCCTAGTTATAAATATATTAAAGTGTGGGGGTGTCTTGCTAAAGTAGGATTACCTGAAACTAAGAAAAGAAAATTAGGTCCTAAAACGACCGATTGTGTATTTATAGGGTATGCACAAAACAGTGCGGCCTATAGGTTTCTAGTTTTAAAAACTAAGGATAATATTCTAGATCCTAATACAATTATAGAAGCTAGGGATGCAGAGTTCTTTGAGAACGTATTCCCTATGAAATCTAAATCTATAGGAATAGAAAAAGTTAATGAATCAGATATTGCGTCTACTAGTAAAAATGCTTACGAGAAAGTAGTAGAAGAGATACAACCAAGAAAAAGTATTCGAGTTAGAAAAGAAACTAACCTAGGAGATGATTTTTTCACATTCTTAGTAGAAGATGATCCTACAACTTATATAGAAGCTATTAACTTTCCAGATGCAACCTTTTGGAAGGAAGCAATAAATGATGAGTTAGAATCTATTATATCAAATAATACTTGGGAACTTGTAGACCTACCACCTGGTAACAAACCAATAGGCTGTAAATGGGTGTTTAGAAAGAAACTAAAACCAGATGGAACTATCGATAAGTTTAAGGCTAGGTTGGTAGCGAAAGGCTTTAAACAAAAGGAAGGAATAGATTATTTTGATACATATTCCCCTGTAACTAGGATTACAACTATTAGAGTCTTAATAGCGATAGCCTCCATATATAAACTAGTGGTACACCAGATGGATGTTAAGACTGCTTTCCTAAATGGAGACTTAGAAGAAGAAATATATATGGAGCAACCTGAGGGTTATAAGATATTAGGTAAAGAAAATAAAGTATGTAGACTAATTAAATCACTATATGGTTTAAAACAGGCTCCTAAACAATGGCATGAAAAATTTGATGGTGTTTTAAAATCAAATGGTTATCATATAAATAATGTAGATAGATGTGTATATAGTAAAATTTCTGGAAATGATTATGTTATCATATGTCTTTATGTTGATGACATGCTTATTTTTGGAACTAATATTAAATTAGTTAATGCAACTAAGAAATTCTTGTCATCTAAGTTTGACATGAAAGACTTAGGAGAGGCAAGTATAATATTGGGTATTGAAGTAACCAGGAAAAATGGTGTTATTATATTATCACAATCTCATTACATTGAGAAGATATTGAGAAAGTTTAACCATTTTGATTGTTTACCTGTCAGTACTCCTTATGATTATAGTGTGACTCTCATGAAGAATACAGAAAATAGTGTGTCTCAATTAGAATATTCCAGAATAATTGGTAGTCTCATGTATCTAACAAACTGCACTAGACCTGACATAGCTTTTGCAGTAGGAAGGCTAAGTAGATATACACATAACCCTGGAAAAGAACATTGGAATGCATTGTCTAGAATTTTGCGATACCTAAAAGGTAATATGACATATGGTTTACATTATAATGGTTATCCTACTGTATTAGAAGGATATAGTGATGCTAACTGGATCAGTGATTCAGATGAGACAAAATTCACTAGTGGATATGTCTTCACTTTGGGTGGAGGAGCAGTCTCTTGGAAGTCCACCAAGCAGACATGTATTGCTCGGTCGACTATGGAATCCGAGTTTATTGCTTTAGAAAAGGCTGGATCAGAAGCTGAATGGCTTAGAAATCTCTTAGCTGATATACCATTGTGGCCAAAGCCTGTATCGGCCGTATCTATTCATTGTGACTGTCAAGCAGCTATAGCGAAAGCAAAAAGTAAAATATATAATGGAAAAAGCAGGCATATTAGACTCAGACACAATATAGTGAAACATATGTTACGTGATGGAGTCATATCTATTGACTTTGTGAGGTCAGAAAAGAATCTAGCAGATCCTCTGACTAAAGGACTATCTAAAAAGTTAGTCAATGATACATCGAAGGGAATGGGGCTGAGCCTAATATATGAGCTGCCAGTGTCGGTAACCCAACCTATACAAGTGGAGATCCCATGAGATAGGTTCAATGGGTAAACAACAAAACACGAGGTAGACGATTGCAATGAGTTATATGAGCCCCTTCTATGGTGTACAGTGCGAGCAGCAACGCAGAAGGATGAGTTTTTAGAACTCTTAATGGATCCATAGCCATATATTTGGTGGTGTATACAGTTGCTGCATACACTTGATGGAATTCACCTATATGGGTGTGGAGGTGGAGGCCGCTTCCTATGAGAATCTAGGCGAATTCTCTAGAGCACTCATGAAATCCAGGTAATGGTGTATGGCCGAAACGCACCGAACCACAGAATCACTTGCAGAGGAAGAGTTGTGTGAGTGGCATGTACTTGCGATCTACATTAAAAGGATTCAGGTTCAAGACTATGGTGTCACCTGCTTCCTGTAGACCTGTCTTGCTTACTCTAATGTCGGTTCAAGTCTATGGTGACACCGGCACCATTGCACAACTATTTCGCTTTAATCCGAAAGCATTTTATTTTAAAACATGTGGGGATTGTTGTATTTGTTTTAAAATAATATTAAAAATTTGAATTTTCAAATTTCGGTGTTTTCCCTCCACATTTAAATTTTGGTGTTTTTGAGGTGTTGGTTTTGTCCCACATCGGATTTGACAAGAGAAATTCTCTTGTTTATATGATAGACTTTTTGCCTAGGGCTTGAGCCCCTTTCAGGGGGCATGTGAATTTGGTCCTGTGGGGGGGCTATGCCAATAGCTCTAATCTATGCCATTAACCACACACGCGCGCGTGCGCGCCGAGCCGAGCCGTGCCGAGCCGAGTCCGCGTGCGCGACGCGACGCGACGGGACGGGCTGGGCTGGGCGCGGGTGCGGGTGCGGGTGCGGTGTAAGTGTACTCGCGTGGGTGTGTGTGTGTATGGGTACTCGCAGGATTGTATGTGCGAGAGTGTACTTGCACTTGCGCCTTTTCGTTTTTAAACCAGAGAGATGCTTCCCTTCCGGTTGGTCGCCCCTGTTGGGTTTAAACCCAACGGACTTAACCTTTTGTAAAGGGTGCTTATGCACCATTTCGAAGTCTATATAAAGACTTCCGATTCCAGTTTCAACATACGAAAAATTCCCTGCCTTATAAAACTCTCTCTGATACGGTTTTGTTACTGAGTTCATTGCTGAGTCAACTCAGCACTTTCGGATTAAACTGCAAGTGGTTCGAGCCCGTGTACAGTGAGTGCACCGCTGGGACCGGGTCATAGTCGTTGTATCCTGGAGGTCGATTGCTCTGGAAACCTGTTGCACTTGGGACGCTGTCCAAGGGGAGCAAATTCGATTTCAAGCCGAGTGACTCAGTCACGCCTCGACTCAATTCAATAAGTTTTTCTTTCTCTAAATTTATTTTCCTTTTTTGGTTCTCGATTTTTATAGTCTATTTAATTCAACATTTTATCCAACAAGGATGCCATGGAAGAGAGGGAGAGAATAGTAGTAGTAGTACTAGAAAGTGCGAGAGCAATGGGAAATTGGAGTCGGGTGTGACAGGTGGGCTGGGCAGGGCAGTCGTACAACTTATCCAGTGGGGGTGTAGGTAGAGAGGAAGATGAGATTCAGACAATAAAAAAAGATAAGAGGAAGGGAAGAGACTGGGGACCTAAGTCACGCGTGCAGGGCAAAAGGGAAGGAGAGGGGTGGAGGGCCATTGCCACTCTATCAAGATGCGAGTAGGGCTGCAGACTTAGGAGTTAGGTTTATTTTTAATTTTATTTTTTAAAAATTATACTACATTTATACTCAGTTGAGTCAAATCGGGCAAACCAAGCCAAGGTTTGAGCCGAACCAAACCTCGTTGGCATACAACTTAGGCTTATCTTGAGTTGAAAATGAGTTAGGATTTCTAGTTCAACTCAAGCAGAGAGGGGTTTTCGAAGTAAATCAAGCTGCGCGTGTGGGGTGTGTAAAAAAAAAAAACCTTGCGTCGAACTGAACTAGTTAACCGAGCTAGCTTGGTTTGTGTCCAGCTCTATAATTAAGGTACACGTTTCTTGGAACGCACTCATACGTGACCTTAATCTCTTATAAGTAAGACCCACTGAGAACATGGCATGGCTCGAAATGTAAAGTGGGCCACCAGGTGGGGAGTATACTCGAGAATGTCGATAACAAGGCGTTGGTCTATTCTTGTTCTGACCGTCCTTTTGTCTTATACATGTTCGGCCTACTGAGGAGAGGATATCCCCACCCTGATATTCAAGAGGACATGTTGACAGTGGGGCCCACTTAATGAATGACCTAAAAATCTCCCACATGTTGGCACATGTGCCGAAGCCACCTTGCGCTGCCCATACGTCACGGCACTCGAGAAAACAACATTGATGGTCGTTGTTGATGCGACCGATCGAGATCAACCGCTAAAAATAGCAGCGGCTCGATGCTGCCGCGTCACTGACGACTGCATGCTCTTTCCTCGAACCTGGTCTCGCTAGCCTTTTGTGGAGGCCTGAGAAATCCGATCCATTCATCAGCTGGATCCCACCGTCAACATTTCCTGGCCAAAAATTGAGCCAGTCCACTCGTAGGGTGTCTATGATAAAAGGAACCAATGGCTAGGGCAGCGGCTCCCACCAGATGAGTGGCTCAGATCTCTGACACGTGAACCAATTAGCACGTGTGCAAATCACCCCCGGGAATATTGCTAATCCATTGAATGGGCCCCACCATGTTCAATGCGATGATTGGCTGAGATCATGCTTTCTTCATGCGGGGCACGACACCCAACATTCCTTCTGGACGAAGCCAACATGAGATGCTGCATCGTATTCATGGCCCATCAGTGTAGATGTTAGAGATGCTGGCGAGACTATGGAGATCCATACGCATGCCACATGGACACTCTACATGTGGCATACATGTTCCTTAATACAAGCTGTCCCAGCTACGGTTGCATTATGGATAGGAAATAACTGAAAAAACTACGACGAATGGATGATCGTGATTGTCCTGCTGTTGTCCATCAAATGGACTGTTATAAATTTTCAATAAACAAATATCCATCAATTATAGGGTGGATTTCCTTATCAATCCATTTTCTGGCTCCGATCCATCTATGGTCAGGTCCCTTAATTGGACGGTTTTAGATTGAGTTCCATGCATACCATTGTACTCTATTTTTGTCATTTCCTTTAGAAATTACTGAGAAACAGATGTACCTGGAATGCTACTTGAGATGCCTCGCGTCTCTAACATTAGTTGAGATATTCAAAGAAATTTCCGCGAGTATATAGTTTTTTTAATGGGTTAGTTTCTTAGTACACCCACTGTCAGTTCACCTCACTATGAGCCACTTCCATTAGGGCGTCGATGCCTTTTCTATGAGTATATAGTTGAGGATTATGAGGCATTAATGTTACATGATCAATAATCACTAGTGATTAAGTAAGACATGGTCGAGTTAGTAAAAAAGCCTCGAGTAGTTGTCGATGTAGGTTACAGGCTTAAAAGGGTGGTTTCAAAAGATCAATAATATATTATTGAAATCATTATACTAATTATCAAAATGTGAAAAATATTTAGATGATCAATTTAATATTATAAATAATAAGTTAATTTAGTATAATAAAAAATCTCTAACAAATCAAATCAAATCTATTTTTAAATTATTATTGTTTACATTTTTTTAATATAATCCTTATTTTTATTTGTCATTTATATTCTTTAGCGTAATATTTATCTTTATCAGCTAGTTACATTCTTTAATATAATCCATAATAATAATTAAAGTAGTTGTTAATTTTAATTACAATTTAAGTTTACGCTGATCCGTTGGATTTAATTTGAGTATTAAGTAAATTTTTTTATCATGAGATAAATTTTATTAAAACTTGGTGATATTTTGTTGGTCTATGACACATTTGGTTATATTGGCACGTGGGGTTATAATTGTTCGGTGAACTGTGTTACATATTCAATAATGACGTGCCGGCCATAACCAATTTTAAACTGGAGCCATAGCCGGTACCATTTTATCGGAGTAACGTGCATTCTTCGCAATGGTACACTGCGAGGGTATAAATGCTTTTGCGAGCGATACGCATGTGCACGGTCAGCATATCCGTTACGGGAGATGAATAGGTGCGGCCCGGCCCAACCCAAACAGTACTGCCCTGATCGTGGGGCCCACCTTGACGTATGTATTCTAGATCCACGCCGCCCATCGGGTTTTCAATATAAATATAGGAGAAGTTTCCACCTGTAGGACCAGTACATGGCCCACAACCTTTTGAAGCCCAATTGCTTTTTACCTCCGGAGAATAAGCCCCAGCTGTACGGCCCTATTTCTCAGGTCGAAGATGCCCCTGCTTTCCTTCCTGAGGCGGATCGCGTGGTGATCGAAGACGAGCGCTTATGCTCCTCAGACTCCGAGTTGTACGAACGGTTCGAAAGATATCAAAGTTACATGGCCCCACAGTTATGTATTTATTATATACACAACGTTCATCCATATTTCGAGATCATTTCGGAGCATTATCAAAAAAAAATAAAAAAATTCATACCCAAAGATCAACTGGACCACACCACAGCGAGCAACCGAATCGTTAAAAATTTTGTAGAGTCCACCCTGACATTTATTTTCCGTCCAATCTACAAACACCTGGATGAAGAGGAAAAATAAATTTTATAATGATCCAAAACTTCTGCAACCCCTAAAAGGGTTTCAATGGTATACATTTAATTCCCCACTGCCTTTTACAGTGTGGTCCACTTGATAGCTAGATCTATCTTATTTTTCGTCTCAAGCCTTAATATAAGCTCGCCAAATAGATGTACGGTTTGGATATAACACAGACCTTATGATGGGACTCACAGAAGAAATGAAAATTCCATTGAAAAAAAAGACCAGACTACCGCAGCGGTATCTAGCATATTTTTATTTATTTATTTATTTACATAATTATATAAATATGTATATATAAGTATAAAAAAATAAAAATTTTATCTTTTAATTCATTTTTTACCTATTTATTTAATAAGCATATCTCCTAAATTAAAATGAGTTACTTAAGTCACGTATGATTTTGGGGTGGGAGAAGATAATTTAGCCAACGAATGTTGTTACTTTCTAAGATTCCGGTCAATGGTCAAAAACCCATTTCATTCACCTCATGTTCAATTTCATTCATTTTATACACTTTATGGTTAATTCGCTTCACTTCTCAGTCAATTTCATGCATTTCACCGTCATTTTTTACGATTCTGTTTAGATTCACGGTCATTTTCATGCACTTCACGGTCAATTCCCTTCACTTCACAGTCATTTCCATGCATTTTATGGTCATTTAGCTTCACTTCATGGTCATTTTCATGCATTTTATGATCAATTCTTGTGATTCCGTTTCGATTCATTATCATTTCCATGCACTTCATGGTCAATTCCCTTCACTTCACGGTCATTTCCATGCATTTCATGGTCAATTCGCTTCACTTCAGGGTCATTTCCATGAATTTGATGGTCATTTTCGACGATTCCATTTAGATTCACGGTCATTTCCATGCACTTCATGGTAAATTCCCTTCACTTCACGGTCATTTCCACGCATTTCACGATCAATTCACTTCACTTCACGGTCATTTCCATTCATTTCACAGTCATTTTCGATGATTCTGTTTAGATTCACGGTCATTTCCACGCACTTCACAGTCAATTCCCTTCACTTCATGGTCATTTCCATGCATTTCATTTTCAATTCGCTTCACTTCACAGTCATTTCCATTCATTTCATGGTCATTTTCGGTGATTCCATTTAGATTCACGGTCATTTCCATGCACTTCACGGTCATTTCCCTTCACTTCACGATCATTTCCACGCATCTCACGGTCAATTTGCTTCACTTCACGGTCATTTCCATTCATTTCACGGTCATTTCCGACGATTCCGTTTAGATTCACGGTCATTTCCATGCACTTCATGATAAATTCCCTTCACTTCACGGTCATTTCCACCCATTTTATGGTCAATTCGTTTCGCTTCACTTCACTATCATTTCCATTCATTTCATGGTCATTTCCATGTACTTCACGGTCTTTTCCACGCATTTCACGATCAATTCGCTTCACTTTAGAGCCATTTCCATTCATTTCACTGTCATTTTCGGCGATTTCGTTTAGATTCACAGTCATTTCTATGTACTTCACAGTAAATTCCCTTCACTTCACAGTTATTTCCGCGCATTTCACGGTCAATTTGCTTCATTTCACATTAATTCCATGCATTTCATGGTCAATTCCCTTCATTTCACGGTCAATTCCATGCATTTCATGGTCAATTTAGGCGATTCCCCTTCACTTCACGGTCAATTCAATTCATTTCAAGGTCAATTCCCTTTACTTCACGATTAATTCCATGCGTTTCATGGTCAATTCCCTTCATTTCACGGTCAATTTCATGCATTTCACGGTCAATTCCGGCGATTCCCCTTCACTTCACGGTCAATTCAATTCATTTCACGGTCAATTCCCTTCACTTCACGGTCAATTCCGTCCATTTTATGGACAATTCCTTTCATTTCACGGTCAATTCCATGCATTTCATGGTCAATTCTGGCAATTCCCCTTCACTTCACGGTCAATTCAATTAACTTCACGGTCAATTCCCTTCACTTAACAGTCAATTCCGTGCATTTCATGGTCAATTACCTTCACTTCACAGTCAATTCTATGCATTTCACTCCATTCACTCCCTTACACTCAAATACAAGTCCGAACTCATCTTTGTCATCCCTATTCCCTCAAATACACGTCCGAACTCATCTCTTCCATTCCTATTTATTCTTTTCACTGATTTTCTTCATTAAATCTCCATCCTACTATCACATTACATCTTCCATGTTTCATTCTACTCAAGGCTACCTGCATTCATTTTCTGAGATGACGTGAATGCATTGATAAACATGAAATGTTGTAGGCTTTTCTCCGAAGATGTAAATGAATGGAAATGACCGTGAAGGGAAGTGAATTGACCGTGAAATGCTTGGAAATGACCGTGAAGTGAAGGGAATTGACCGTGAAGTGCATGGAAATGACCGTGAATCTAAATGGAATCACCGGAAATGACCGTGAAATGAATGGAAATGACCGTGAAGTAAAGTGAATTGACCGTGAAATGCATGAAAATGACCGTGAAGTGAAGGGAATTAACCGTGAAGTGCATGGAAATGGCCGTCAATCTAAATGGAATCGCCGGAAATGACCGTGAAATGAATGGAAATGACCGTGAAGTGAAGCAAATTGACCGTGAAATGCGTGAAAATGACCGTGAAGTGAAGGGAATTTACCGTGAAGTGCATGAAAATGACTGTGAATCTAAACGGAATTGCCAGAAATGACCATGAAATGCATGAAAATGACCCTGAAGTGAAGTGAATTGACCATGAAATGCATGGAAATGACCGTGAAGTTAAGGGAAATGACCGTAAAGTGCATGGAAATGACCGTGAATCTAAACGGAATCACCGTAATTGATCATGAAATGCATGGAAATGACTGTGAAGTGAAGCGAAATGACCGTGAAATGCATGAAAATGATTGTGAAGTGAAGGGAATTGACTGTGAAGTGCATGGAAATGACCGTAAATCTAAACGGAATCACCGGAAATGACCGTGAAATGCATGGAAATGACCGTGAGGTAAAGTGAATTGACCGTGAAATGCATGGAAATGTTCTTTCAGCATGCATTTCACGGTCATTCCGTGTTAATTCACGGTCATTTTCAAGCATTTCACGATCAATTCCCTTCACTTCACGGTCATTTCCACGCATTTCACGGTCAATTCATTCCACTTCACGGTCATTTCCATGCATTTCACGGTCATTCCTAGCCATTCCCTATTGATTCACGGTCATTTCCAAGCATTTCACGGTCAATTCCCTTCACTTCATGGTCAATTCCACGCGTTTCACGGTTAATTCGCTTCACTTCACGATCATTTTCATGCATTCACGGTCATTCCCTACGATTTTGTGTTGATTCACGGTCATTTCCATGCATTTCAGGGTCAATTCCCTTCACTTCATGGTCATTTCCACGCATTTCACAGTCAATTTGCTTCACTTCATGGTCATTTCCATGCATTTCACGGTCAATTTATTTCACTTCACTGTCATTTCCATGCATTTCACGGTCATTCCTGGTGATTCCGTGTTGATTCACAGTCATTTCCATGCATTTCACGGTCATTCCCGGCGATTCTGTGTTGTTTCACGGTCAATTCCCTTCACTTCACAGTCATTTCCATGCATTTCATGGTCAAATCGCTTCGCTTCACGGTCATTTTCATGCATTTCATGGTCATTCCCTACCATTCCGTGTTAATTCATGGTCATTTCCAAGCATTTCACAGTCAATTCCCTTCACTTCACGATCATCTTCACGCATTTCACAGTCAATTCGCTTCACTTCATAGTCATTTCCATGCATTTCATGGTCATTCCTGACGATTCCGTGTTGAATCACGGTCATTTCCATGCATTTCATGGTCAATTCCCTTCACTTCACGGCCATTTCCACGCATTTCACGGTCAATTCGCTTCACTTCATGGTTAGTTCAATGCATTTCACGGTCAATTCGCTTCATCGAAAAATTTACGTAAAATAAAGTTATCCATATAAAAAAAATCCAAGTGGATATAGGGCCCACCAAAATCATAAACATTAAGTGTGGGGCCATTCAAAATTATGTGGGGCCCACAATGGGACCCACCTAATTAAAAAAAAAAACTGGGCGGCAATACCGCACATAGGCGGCACTAACGCACAGACGTTCAGAGGTCGACGGTTTTACTGCCGGATCGGCGGTATTGCCGCCTATATTAAATTTTTTCAATGGCTACGGTTATAATCCGTAGCCATAGGGAACGCAACCTTAAGCACCTACCGATCCGCTTGAAGGAAAAGCAGGGGCATTTTTGACCTTTGACAAGTCGTCCATACAGCTGGGGATTATTCTAGGCACGTAAAAAGGGGTGGGCTTAAGCGGGTAAATGGACCATAAATGGGTCATACAGTAGTAAATTTCTTTAAATTTAGGGCCTGTTTGGTTTTCCAATTACCACGGTATTTGGAAGTAAAGAAGTAATGATTGATGTTTTACTTGTATGTCTAATGATTGCTGATATTTCGTTTGAATACAGTCACATGTTTATTTTCTACAAGCTTTTGAGTGGACTCTATACCAAATCAGCAATCTTATGTTTGGTTTATAGGAGTATTACATGCATCACACCTGCTGCAGTGTTATGGTGTCCATCACCTCATTTCTAACTTCACTACAATAGTTGTTTGATGTCGTTTGTTTCCATTGCATTGTCATACAGAAGAGTGGACTGACGGTCTCTGGTCAATCTGTTGTGGGCCCCACCTTCGGTGCATGTTCCTCGTTGTCTCAGTATATGAGTCCCACTTTCTGCACATCTTTCTAAAACGTTATGCATTAGTGCACCACACCTTTGCTCTTTGATTCATCCACGCAGTTCATCTTCAAGCCCCAGTTTCTAACAGTGTTATATGCACGTTGTTCATCTGTGGGCACAACTATTTGAAGTTGTAGTATTCACACAATTCATTTGTGGTCCCCACTTTCTATAGTTGTTTTATCCATGCCGTTCAACCGTGGGGCCCACTGGCCATAGACGTTAGGTTCCATATACCAACTGACCTTCATGATATAGGTCGTGAAGATATTTGGAAATGGTTCACAAGAATATACTGTAACAAAGCCGGTTCCACCACTATATGTGGATACCAAAAATATCACCACTGATTTAAAAATAGCATATGGGTACCTGCTTAGTCCAATATTATCTATTGGAAAAAAATAGTTAGATGGGTTGAAAAGATACACTACAATCCAAAACTACATAAACCAAAAATTCCATGTCAAATAACGATTATCAAAATACGTAACATTGTCCTACTACAACAGTAAACAGAAAGTTATCCAAAACATCCCCAATAATGTCCATACAAACATAAATACATATTACTATTTCAGCTTTAATATAAGCTAAATGACAGTAACCATTACCAAGATTTCAAATATGAATCTTAGCAGTGTCCCACATTCTCCAACATTTGTGACACATTCTCCCTGTCCGGTTGTGCCAAATTCATATGGGGCACAAGAAGTCATTGCCGAAACACCTTCTCCCTGAGTGGTTGTGCCAAATTTATATGGGGCATAGGAGGTCATTGCCAAGGTCCATCCATACGTACGACTCATGCAGATGGCACCGCGGTGCTCTCTAGGTTGTGACCTAACACTCTCATGGTCATCGATGATCTCGTCCCGTGGGACAGCTGGAAGCCCAATTTTCTCAGACCATTCAAGAAATGCCTCGACTGTGAAGGTGTATCCACGGAAACGTGCCCGTTGAAGACAACGTAAGCCTTTTTTTCCATCTGCACATTGTCAAATAATTAAACAATATCTGAGTGGAATATACCAAAAAATAGCTGAACAATTTCAAATATCATTACATGTTCAGAAATTAGAGGAAAATTGCATAAAATACTACTGTTGAAATCATTATATTATAAGGTATTGAAGTATTTCATCTCACATACCTGAACCGACCTTCAGAAGATCACTGACAAAGTCAACCAAAAATAATAACATGTGATGCAGTGTTTAATAAAAACGTGCAAACAAACTATAGTCACCAAGTTCAAAAAAGGCAAATAGTCACGAAAATATCATATAGTTGACAGGTTGTCCAACACTGCCAATCATCTAATAGCAAGCACAACCTACAGAGCCTGTTCTATATAGGCATATCCACTGTCTGTTTTAAACAAGCACATTCATCCACATATTATCACCAAAAGTTATCCAAAATAAGAAGAAGAAAAAAAATGTCCCAACAGAAAATGTCGAAAAAAACATCCATCCAAAATATCAAAGTCCATATATGTCCAACTGCGCTCAGTCGGAGGAGTGGTCCGATGCAAGCAGCATCAACACAAAGTCCAACCTCTTGTGTTCAAGGAGTGAAAGGAAAGAGGCAGACTGTTGCTCATCTTTCGATAGAATCATTGTAGCACGAAGGATCTCATGTCCTGTCAACCCTTCAATCTACTCCAAGGAGGTAGCAATCTGCGACAAGCGTACCATGTCCTTTTCTTAGTGAATGGTTATAGCTAGTGACTTCATTGCTTTGGTAACCTCACTCATTCCTCGCCCAATTACGTCACAAGGACAACTCAGTTTTGCTCTCTTCCTTGACATCAAAGTGTTGCCGGTGTTCACGGAGCTGTTTTCGTTTCCATCTGGACGTCGGTGAGCCCTGTGATTGCCGTCACAATTATGATACGACCAATGGATGTCCCCTGCATTGTCCCCTACATCGTCACTTGATAGCACGAGCGGTTCGTCATTCAAATTAATAGACGTTCTCGAAGAAATATCAGTATCCCTAAACCATTTATAAGCCATAGAATCTGGAATGTTGCCTGTACTTGAACGACGTCCACTAGCATGGTCATTCCCAAATAGGAAGGTCAAGTCGTCATACCTCCGCACCGCTTTGCCCCATACATGTTGTGCGTAAGGATGTGACTATTGACAATAAGGATGAATGTGTCAATACAATGTTACTTTTTGATATATCATATTTACTAAATATAAACAAAAACAACAACACTAAATGTATTAAAACTTGGATCGATGTCATTCCCACCCGTATGTAATCTTTCCATATGTCATCTAGAGCAGTGACTACCTTCAAGTCGTCATCTCATCCAAAACCAGAAGCACTCAAAGTCTTGCGTACTTTAAAATACAGCATGTTCAGCTTACAGAGGTGATTCCCAACATGTTTCTCCTGTAGCAATATCTCTATGGCACCCTTCACAGTATCGACAACTGTCTTGTATGTCTCCTTCTTAAACCCATTGGCACTCTTACGACCAATTGCGACAACTTCCATAAGAGTGTCAATAAGACAGTCGTCCATCTCATCAGTCCATCGCATTATACCATTAGAAGATCCATTTTCAACAATTAATTTCTGTTTAATTTTCCTCGGAGTCCTCCGTGGTGTAACACTTGGCTCATGACCAGATGGTTTCGTAGGCATAGATTGTTGGCTACTCTTATTAGGCGACATATCTTCGTCCGAATCTTCGGATATCTACATAGATTGAAATGAGCATTTTAAAATAAGCATAAAAATCCCATATTGTCATACACAATTGAATATTTTGCAACATACAAGCTCACACATTCATATTTCTAAATATTAGTTGACATGGAGTAATAAAAGGGTGTTTTGTTAAACCAACAGAGAATTGTATATTATAGACAATTGAGTGACGAAAAACGAGGACAAACATCCCTTTCTCTCTTATACAAAAAAAAAAACCAAAAAAGGAGACATTTTCATAAACTACGACGCACAGGATGACAATCATTCCACATCCTAGTAGCAATATTGTCTCGAAACTTGTTCCATTCGTCTCTCTCACGTTGTGTGGCATTTGTAATTAACAGGCCATCTTCTTAAGAACTTATCTCAACCGGAGATGGGTTTATACCATCCGCTACAGCCGTTGATGAGTCCTCATTTGCATCAATATCATCTCCCCCAAATTCTCAGATAAAGTTGTGTAAAATACGACATGCGATAACTATCTTCAGTTAGGTTAAAAGGTTATATGGTGGAGCTAACTCGAGGATTGGAAACCGAACTTTCAGTACTTCAAAAATTCGTTCTATAACATTTCGTAGTTGAGCCTGTCTGTAGTTGAATAATTCTTTCTTGTTGCAAGTGTAAGACTCGTATCTTAGACCGTACCGTTGCATAGGCTATCGCGGTCCTTTCGATCGAGTTTCGGCAACCTTCGACCCGTATCCGATATTTACGCACCATCCTAAGCCGAGTCCTGCATACCGAAGTCAGCTCGAACCAAAACCTGTACCTTAGCGACCGCACCGTCGCCGCGGTTCTAACGCCGTGACTCGCGCACTGACCCGATACTTAGGGTAGAAGATGTAGGCCCACGTTCAATTCGAAGAAAACACCATGAGTTGTGAACTTTGAGGGAATCTCAACAACATGTCCCATCAATCAAGTACATATCACACATCAAGTCAAGTACAACAACCCATACCTTTCTCTTACACAAGCAACTCAAAGTCAACTTTCACATCACTTCCATCACTCCACCCAACCACCACATCACCCATCACTTCTCTTAACCATCACATCTCTCTCTCTTTCTCAAAAATTTAAATCCCAAGCAACCCATAAGCCTCACACGTCCACAATTTTTTCAAGGAGTGAAAAAGAGAAGTGAATAGTGTGGGCCACTTTCCATCCCAAAATCTTTCATCCTAACCCTTAAATTTTCATCTCCCTCCATCAAAGTGAAGCACAAGGAGGTCGGCTTTCCAATGGACCAAGAAGATCAGACGGTGGGTGCTTCTATAGGTGTAGATTTCTTATTTTGATGATGGGCCAAGCGAGGCATACCAACCGATGGTATGGATTTCACTTTGGACCCTTGATGCGGCCGATGGCCTACTTTGATTTCAAGATCAATCCATGATGGGGCCATTCTCCATGGACCCCACCATGATATTTACTTTCTTTGCATATCATGGTCATTTGGACCGTTCATTTTGGTGGAGAAAGGATCTCCACCGTTGATTTTGATCGGTGGGCCCATATGAAATGGGACCCACTTAATGTATGTTGTAGATCATGCAAGGGAGGGCTCATAATACCGGAGTCCCTCCATCACTCGAATTTCTCTCTCTCTGTCTCTCTCTCTCACCTTTCTTTCTTTATTTTGTGGCCCACATGATGTGTATGTAGCATTTAAACCATCCATCAAGTGGACCCTATGGCCATCCAAGCCATGTGGGTCATACATTAAAGATGATGGCCAAGCACAAATATCAGATTTCTATGGGTGGACCACGTTCACATGGGGCCCACCTTAATATGAGTTATATCCAAAACCGTCCAGCGTCTGGGACGCTAGACGTCAGTGAACGGAAAACACAGATATCAGCTTGAATTCAAGCTTATTGGTTGGGCCACTTGTGTAAGCTCCACCTTGATGTATGTGCTTGATCCAAGCTGTCCATCCTTTTTCTTAAATTATTTTAAGCGTTGAGTCAAAAGATGTTGCTGATCTGATAAACAAGCGGGTCGTACCATAGGAAATAGAGGTATTGCCATTAAAAACCATTTGGATTCTTCTATTCATCAAAAATACCTCACATATTGGTCTTGTCTGGCTTGTCTGGAGCCATAGAATCTAATGGACTGGTTGGATTTTTCAGATGCGGGCCCCACATGGGAAAAATCGCAGGATTGGTGATTTCTTTTAAAAAAAAATAAGCAAAGGCAGCAACTACTGCTGCTGCTCTGACACAGACGCAGGCAGCGCCTGCGCTGCTTGGACGGGCGGACGAGCTGGGCCTCACGACCCCAGTCGTGCGCCCCACCGTGATGCGTTTCGAACATCAACCCCGTGCATTGGGTGGGCCTCCCCCTGGCCACGGGTCACCCAAAAATCAGCCGTATACGGAACTTAGGTGGGCCACACTGTCTAAAATCATGTGAAGACATGCCTGGAACATATAAAAACACTTGGTGGGGCCTATCTGAATTTTGGATGTGGCTGAAACTTGATCTAGACCCTCAGCCAGATGGGACACACATAATGGGTGGACTGGATTTGTGAACCACATCACAGTGCCCCCCCCCCCCCCGGCCCACGTAACCTTCTGAACTGGTTGGGCAAATAAACATTCCAATGGGCCCCATCTTACGGCCCCACCTTGATGCGTGTGCACGGCCCCACCGTGATGTGCGTGCACGACCCCACCATGATGTATGATTTGTATATCCACGCCGTCCATTATGGTGGGCCCAAGCCCATATGACCATATGAACAGGTTTGGATGACAAATAAATATTACAGGGGGACCAGCCCCCCTCCCTGGTCTTTGTGACCTTTCAACAGGTTGGGTGATAAATAAACATTACAGTGAGGCCCTTAGTCCATGTGACCATATCAACAGGTGGGCTGAAAAATAAACATTTTAGTGGGCCCCCTATTTTATGACCTTTTCAACAGATTGGATGTGAAAATAAACATTATGGCAGGCCTCACATGAGGCCCACTTGGATGCATATGGGCCCATGTATTTAAGCTCATCTTGACATGTATATAGGCCCAATGATGAGGCCCACTTTGGTATAAATATGGGCCCATATATGTAGGCCATCTTGATGTGTTTATAAGCCTGTTGGTGGGGCCTATCTTGATATATATAGGCCCACGCTATGAGGCCCATTTGATGTAATTGTGGCCTATTGTTGAGGCCCACTTCAATATATATGGGCCCATTTGAGAGGCCCATCTTGAGGTATTTATAGGCCCATTGTTGAGGCCCATCTTAATATATATAAGGCCCATGGGTTATGACCCATTGCAAAGTACCTAAGACCCATTGGTGAGGCTCATTGAGGTGATCCACTTGATGAATGTAAGGCCTATATGATACGGCCCAATTGATGTACTTAAGGCCCAATTGGGTGTAACTAGGTCCATTGCAATGCGTGATCCCTCCATGGCATAAAATGATGTTTATAGTAAGTAATGCCTTGAGAACAATGATGGTTAGATGCCCACATTGTCAGGATGACAACGGTTAAATGTCCGCACTGTCACTCTCCCTATGGCCCACTAATAAGCCATACTTGTAGTAAGTAGGCCGTCTAGGCCCATCTCTGTTATACACAGAGTCCATCTCGATATACATATTTAGTATAGATCCATGATTCATTATCATACGCATCATATGTATGACTGATATGAGAAGTGACTGATCATAGCATATGCCTTCGGACAAACTGTTTATGGGCTCCCTGATAGGCGGAGTTTCTCTACATGAGCGCATAGAAGACTCAGGATTATTGCATGACTGGTAGAGTGACTCATACACTTGCATTGTGTGATTGTAGTTACTGTATGCCCTAGCGACATCAGGGCAATAGTCTCCACATATACATCGTGAAGGTTGGATTGGATACCGAAAATATTTGGTTCTAGCACATGGGAGTCATAGATGTCCCTGGGTGAAGTTTTTTAAAATCGATGTTACCAGAGGATGACTCCAACGTCGAGACCGAGTGGATATATGAGCGCACGAGGGCTGAATACCAGGAAGCCGCGTCTCCCACTGTGTTGTGGTTAGTTGGAAAGGGGTGTGGCCTTACTCGCCCGAGGGTAGGGGGCAATACTAGGCTGAGTTTGATCAGCTCGTGAATGAGTCCGCTATCGACATGCCGGATAGACATTGACAAACTATTGGCCAGGTGGATAGTGAGGTTTCTTACGCTCACTTGGACTGTGCGGCTTGGAGAGCGGCAGTGCCATTTGGAGTGTACTAGATCCCGGTGATTATCCAGAATGAGAACTGTACTGATATATGATGAGGATGACATGCTTGACTTGCATTCTGCATCGCATGGTCTGGATGTGGCCGATCACATTCATATCTTGCACTGCATAGCCTTAGTACGGTTGATTGCGTTCATGTACTCATCAGCACATTACCACATTATTTTGACCTTGCATTCTGAGCACGCTCATATTGCGCACACACTTACACCGCCCTCTAAGCTTTTTATAAGCTTATGCACGATTGATGCGTGCAGGTGACGCCAGGACGCAGCCTTAGTCTCGCCACTGTTGGAGCGTGCAGCCGAGCTTCTGGAGTTTTTGTTATTATCTCTATCTTGTATTTCTCTTTCCTACGCATTGTACCTAAAGTTTTTTATCATAGTAGATTTTGTGATGGTGTTCTTATGGTTATTGTTCGTGGGTTATGCTTGTGGTTATGCTCATTACAAATCAAATCATGTTTGAAATCCTCCTTGTAGTATCCCAAGATCGAAACCTGGTATATGGGTGCCGGGAGCCGAGAATGGGGTACTATGGAGGCTATCGGCGTCGGATTCGGCGATCGAGAATTTTGTGAGCCCGGTTTCCGAGTTTGGGGCGTGACAGCAAGGCTTGTGACCAGCGTGGTATTCATTGAAGTGGTACCGTATGCCTCGGTACGGAGCCATAAATCTTAGCGAATGCGTATAACAAGCATCAACTACGTAGTACTTACCTACAATTAATTATGAGTAATTATCAATATGTAATTTAATATTCATTCATTTAAAAAATAACTTCCATTTCATAGTTAATACCCTCTGGGATTGTAAAATGATCATGTGAATGTGTTGACGCACTCTGTAACACGCATGCGTCGGAGGCCGAAACTTCTCATCCGGCTAGCACATATATGAACTTCATATCAAACATACAAGCGGCCATTACATTCTGCGAGAGAAACCCTTTTCGGTTACGAAAGGTGACACTGTCCATCGTGAGAACATAAGCGGGTACATGGGTTCCATCAATTGCACCAATACAATCCTAATTTGAAAGTGGTTTATCAGGAAAAGAAATAGTAAGAGATATAATCTTATAACAATGATATTCTTGAATAATAGTGATTAGCATGATCCATACTTGAAAATACGTCCTCCAATTGGGATTGTATGAAATCTTCGTAAGTATTTCTGCGCTGGGAAATTTTATAAACTCAGGATATAGTCCCACAATTGCGTCCAATGCTTTAGAAAAATATTGGATTATGGTTTGTCCAGATCGTATAAAGCGATGCCCAATGACACGATTTCACACATTATGTCTTACTGTATGGAGGAACACGACAAGTTGTTCCTCCATAGTTACATGTTTCCCATCCAGTAACAGATTCCTATCCCTGAGAAACGAGCATAGGTGAAAGAAAATATCTTTTTTCATTCGGAGTTATGCCAGACACTCATTATCTCCCGTTCTAATTATCTCATTAATTATCTTGCTTCTTTCGTAGCCACCAATTCTCAAAGGTATCCTAAGAAAGAGACTATTGCAAAATTCCTCAATCGGAATCACTGTAGTTTCCACTGCAACTGAAGCTGCAAAGGCAACCAGCTCCTCTTCCGTCCATCCACATCCTTCCATATTTGTTCACTCCCCAAGTGCAGGGTTGTGATGTAGTAATAACTCGGTAAGACCGAGGTCGAATCCCAAGGGACTGAAACTTGTACGTTATCTAAACCTAACCAGAACTAGAACTAGATTAAGATGAAATCTAAACTGAATGTAATTTGAGAAATAATGGTGAAATAATTATATAAACTTGAGAGAAATCAGGAGAAGGGAACTAGGGATTCAGAGGATCCACTTGTAGAGATCAGGGAGATCTTATGCCTACTTCAAGAATTATGGAATTTACTAAACTGCCGTTGATCTAGTTTTCAAAGAGATGAAAGGTATATGAATTAGAATGGAGTCCATCACCAAACCATGCCTAAGAGACTATGGCAAACAATAGAATTAAACTAATTACCAACCGATCACATGTTATGAAGGTCAGGAAGGGTACCGTCATCCGACCATGCCCAGGTGACTATGGTGAACAACAGGGCTTCCTGACGTCATAAACATAAAAGAGAAAAAGAAATATTCAAAGCATCGCAGACCCACTGTAATTTCAGTCACAACAGACCATTAAAGACTAAAAACATTCCATTAACAAAACCAATAATCAACATCGATTTAGTTCTTAAACACATAGCGCAAGCAAGGTCTCTCCCATCACGCTACAAGCTTCACCTCTTAGCCCAGCATGATGGAGCTGGACATCTTACATAAGAAAAATAAAATAAAATAAAAAGAACAATTACTCTTTACTGTCTCTCCCCTGCTTCCAACGTCCCAGCCAAGCTTCCACGGTTGCTTCCAAGCCCAGATCTCCTCTCCTCCCGGCTGACAGACGTTCCTGTTTTATATCCGTGTTAAGTGACCCGAGCTGCTGAAGTCGGTGGACTCTTACGCAACAAGGAATTTAGGAAACTCCTTTCGCAGCAAAACTGCAAATCAGCTGCGTTTGGAACAATTTTCGGGATAGCTGATTATCCCAACCTTGGATCTAGCTTCCTGACTGAGGTTATGCCTGGCTCGGGCTCCAGATGAATGGTTCGGATCACTCATCTGATCACCTTTGGTGGGCCACAACTGCCCATAAATCCCGAACTTTCCGGTCGTGCGTGATCCTATGCACGCCAGTTGCGCTGACGTGTGGAAGGGCCTGTGATTGGAGTCTGTGGAGAAATCCAATCCAACCATTGGAATTCTGCTGAAAAATCAGTTGGAATTGACGCTATCTGGCTTGAATTTGGCGTGGCCCATCGAATTTTAAACCAGCCATCCATCCTGCTCTTTGAACGGATGGATTTCTCTACTCGCCCTCTTTTGCAATTCTGCCACCTAGGCAAGGTTAACAAGCTCCCTAGAAAGCTGATGAACGGTCCGGATTGGACCATTGAGATCGGATGGTGGCCTACTAGCTTCGCCCGCAGGCTCTGCTGCGGAACAGAGCCCGCACGAACGCTCGCTGTGATGGTCAATGGGCCACACAGTGTCATTTTCAATGAAATCCTCTCCGTCCATTGGTTTCAGAATGGAAAAACATTTGGAATTGAGTGTATTTGGAGTTGATTTGGTGTGGTCCACACAATTTCCTGTACTACCGTTCATCTTGCATGCGGCTGAGATCTTCACCCATCAGCTTTGCATGGTAGAGAAAAAACGCCTAGGTGAGGTGGATGCCCCCCCTCTGTACGCAATTAACGGTCCAGATGGTCGATTTGGATGAGAGGTGGGCCCCACTGAGAGGAACCGGCGCCGGCAGCGTCGGTTTCTTTTTTTAAAAAATTTTGAATTTAAAAGGATTCCTCGATCAGCACTTGCTGACCGAGCTCTTGAAGACCGGCGCGCAGCCGGTGAACCTATACCCTGTACACGCACGTGTACATGCAGGGTCCACTGTGATGTTTGTGAGAAATCCGCTCCATTCACCTGCTTTGAAACCCCATTTTAAGGGTTGAGACCAAAATCCAGGCAAATCCATGGATCAGGTGGGCCCCGATGTACCAATTTGTGGACTGATCTGACTGTTGGGCCACTGCTGTAGGGACCTGGGAGTTGAAATTTAATGTGTACGGTTAATTTATGGTCCCCATGCCATGTATGAAGTTTGGAGTTGATCTGATGGTGGAAACCCTGTAATCTTGCGTTCTGCATGATTTTCAAGCCACTTGACTTCAGTTTTTTCGCTTTTCTTGGATCTTTGGCATGTAATTTCATCGATCTTGATCTCCTGGTGTCCGTCCCTTGCCTGTGGCGTCAACAGAGTGTTAAATTCATACTTTTAGCAACTTTTTACAGTTCATGCTTTCAACTACACCCTGTATCACAAACACGGCAAAACGGGCCATTAAACGGCATTATGTACGTAAATCCAGGTAATAAATGGGGTCTAATATGCAGTATTTGACCCTCAACACAACCCCCAACCAGCATTTTGCTAGTCCCGAGCAAAATATGCGAAAAATAAGTTGAGAATTATAGGAGAACTTTCTATGAAATCGAGTGAGATTTTGAACAAAATACGAGAAATTTAATATCCATGAATGTTAGAAATTGTTTTCTCCTGAGCTCAAGTGCACGGTAGACTTCATAATCAAGTGTAAAGCATTAATCCATCAATTAGAAAAATTTTAAACATTGAGATCCATGGATGTATAGTCTAATATCAGCTTATCATCATTAAGAGATCCAATCGTCAATTTCATGATATCATTAGTAACCAACAAGAAAATTCATGACAACCAAAACCTAATCCAAAACTTGCCTCATAGATTGACCTATTAACTTGTGATTTTTCTATTCAAAGTAATGCCAAGGAAGGGGAATCAAATCCTCACCTATAGGGAGCAAACTTATGGTGAAGATCGTACACCTGACTCTTTTTCACATATCATTCATGGGGAATTAACTCTACACCTATAGGGAGCAAACCTATGGTGAAGATTAATTATCCAACCTTTTCAATTTTTTATACCATGATGGTAAGATATTTCAGGCTGGTTCCTTTCGTGCTTAGTGATTACCACGTTAATCCTTCGATATGGAACTGAAATCTTAATGTGTAAGCAAGACGTGTCCTGAAATTATGATTCAATCAATGTTTAAAATCTCTAATCATGGATTGATACCTCGATCTTAACTGTGAAATCTAATCGATACGGAATCCAAGAGTCATAAATCCAACATTATGTATCTTGAAAATCTAAATTAGGGATATCTGTCAAAATCACTTCGAATTTGTAGGAATTTTCAGAAAAATTTAAAAATTTTTGCTCAAGATCAAGAAAATACTGATTAGGAAGCCTAATCTCCCCAACCCCCAACCTAAAATCTACATTGTCCTCAATGTAAAAGATATGGGCATGCAGTGCACATGGAACAACGAAAGTAAAGTGATGGGAAGATAGTACCTAGATAACGAATCAAGAGAGATTTTCCACGAGATCACGGCATGGAAGCTTGTCAGCATGAGAGAGAAAGCAGAACAAAAATAATGAAAATAAAATCCTACCTATACCACTTTCGCAGGTGCTCTCGATTGCATTTAGCGTATGCAACAAGCCTTTAAACCCCTAGGTTACCCCTAGCGGACGAGTTGTAGTCTCGTGAGGGTTTGCAGTAATGTCACCCACAAACATTAAACTAACTAACCTATGAAAGCGACTATCCTAAACCTATGAAAGCGATAAACCTATCTATACCTCCATCAGACTAGGAGATCAGTCCTGGTAAACAGGAACAATCAGAGGCATGGACATGTCCTCTGAATCAAATGTCTCAACAAATGGCTTTAATCGATGTCCATTTACTTTAAACTCCTTGCCATTGTCGGGATCTCTTATCTCGACGGCCCCATGAGGATAAGCAGTGACAACAATGTTAGGGCCGATCCAACGAGATCGAAGCTTACCCGGAAAGAGATGTAGATGAGAGTCATATAAGAGGACTTTCTGACCAGGCGTGAATGATTTTCGTATAATATGTTGATCATGAAACGCCTTCATCCTGTCCTTGTAAATTCTCGAGTTCTCATATGCATCGTTCCGGATTTCTTCAAGTTCATTCAACTGAAGTTTGCGTAGCGAGCCAGCGTTGTCCAGATTGAAATTCAGATTTTTTGATCGCCCAGTATGCTTTATGTTCCAATTCCACAGGCAAGTGACAGGCTTTCCCATAGACAAGTCTAAAGAGAGATGTTCCAATAGGAGTTTTGAAAGCAGTACGGTACGCCCATAAGACATCGGTCAATCGGATTGAACAGTCCTTACGATCAGGGTTAACCGTTTTCTCTAGGATATGTTTGATCTCTCTATTGGAAATCTCAGCTTGTCCACTTGTTTGTGGATGGTATGGGGTGCTCACCTTATGCGAGATACCGTATTTCTTCATTAAACTCTCGAATGGTCTATTGCAGAAGTGTGAGCCCCCGTCACTAATGATGACTCGAGGCGTTCCGAACCGCGACAGGATATTTTCTTTCAAAAATTTAATGACCGTGCGATGGTCATTTTTACGGCACGGAATTGCTTCGACCCATTTAGTGACATAGTCTACGGCGAGAAAAATATACAGATTTCCAAATGATTGGGGGAATGGTCCCATGAAATCAATGCCCCAACAATCAAATGCTTCTATAATAAGGATGGGATTCAAGGGCATCATATTTCGACGGGACAATGCTCCCAATTTCTGACAACGCTCACAAGCCTTACAAAACTCATGAGTGTCCCTGAACATAGTGGGCCAGTAGAAGCCACACTGTAAAATCTTGGCCGTGGTCTTTTTAGCAGAAAAGTGACCACCACAGGCCTGTGAGTGACAGAAGGAGATGACACTCTGATGCTCATCGTCTGGTACGCATCTCCTTAAGATTTGGTCTGGACAATATTTAAACAAATATGGATCATCCCAGAAAAAGTTATGCACCTTGGTAAAGAATTTCTTCTTATCTTGTGACGTCCAGTGTGTCGGTATGGCACCTGTAACAAGATAATTAGCAATATCAGCGAACCAAGGTGAATGGGAGACTCTAAACAGTTGTTCATCAGGGAACATGTCATTGATATGGGTTGCCTCAAGGGAATCAGAGGTATTAAGGCGAGAAAGATGATCGGCCACTACGTTCTCTACTCCCTTTTTATCTTTGATTTTCAAATCGAATTCTTGGAGTAGAAGGATCCATCGTATCAGGCGGGGCTTAGAATCATTCTTAGAAAGAAGATACTTAAGTGCCGCGTGATCTGTGTAGATGATGATCTTGGATCCGATCAGGTAGGACCTAAATTTGTCCAAGGCAAACACTACGGCCAAGAGTTCCTTTTCCGTAGTTGAGTAGTTCACTTGGGCAGGATTTAGAGTCCTACTTGCGTAGTGAATAACGTAAAGCCGCTTATCTTTTCTCTGGCCTAGAACTGCTCCAAGAGCATAATCAGAGGCGTCGCACATAAGTTCAAAAGGAAGACTCCAGTCGGGTGGCTGCATGATAGGTGCAGTGGTTAACATGCCCTTAAGCTTAGTGAAAGCTTCTTGGCACTGCTCAGTCCACTCGTATGGTGTATCCTTTTGAAGAAGAGTACATAAAGGACGAGAGAGGAGACTAAAGTCCTTTATGAATCGTCTGTAAAAGCCTGCGTGTCCTAAGAAAGATCGCACGTCTCTGATATTCTTGGGTGGAGGTAGGTTAGAGATAAGATCAATTTTTTCCTTATCTACCTCGATTCCTTTGGACGAGATGATATGCCCAAGGACAATTCCCTTTTGAACCATAAAATGACACTTCTCCCAGTTAAGTACTAAGTTTTTTTCTTCACATCTTTTCAGCACACATTTAAGACTTGCTAAGCATTCGCTGAAAGATGAACCAAAAACAGAGAAGTCGTCCATGAAGACCTCTAGATATTTCCCCACCATGTCAGAAAAGATACTCGTCATGCATCGCTGAAAGGTGACAGGGGCATTACATAACCTGAATGACATCCTTCTGTAAGCAAAGGTATCATAGGGACATGTAAATGTGGTCTTTTCCTGATCCTCAGGGGCGATTTCAATCTGATTATAACCTGAATACCCGTCAAGGAAACAATAATAGGAATGACCAGCTAGCCTTTCCAGGATTTGATCAATGAAGGGCAAAGGAAAGTGGTCTTTCCTTGTGACGGTATTCAGCTTTCTGTAGTCAATGCACATTCTCCAACCAGTAGTAACTCTGGTCGGCACGAGTTCATTATTGGCATTGGCTACGATGGTGATCCCGGACTTCTTAGGAACCACCTGAGTTGGACTCACCCATTGACTATCGGATATAGGGTAAATGATCCCCACTTCCAATAGTTTGAGAACCTCGGCCTTAACCACTTCTTTCATGTTTGGATTTAGTCTACGTTGTGATTGCCGAACAGCCTTTGCATTATCCTCAAGATATATACGGTGAGTAGAAATCGATGAGTTAATTCCCTTGAGGTCCGCTATCGTCCATCTAAGGGCTCCCTTATGCTCAATGAGAGTAGATATCAGCATACTCTCTTGTTCTTTCTCCAGGTGGGCAGAGATCACCACCGGGTATGTCTCATCTTGACCTAAATAGACATATTTTAAATCAGATAGCAAAGGTTTTAGGTCAAGCTTCGGTGGCTTGAGGTTAGACGGTAGAGGCACTACATAAGTTTGGAGTAATTCTTCAATGTGTGGCCTCCACCGGTTAACTTCAAGTACCGGTGCAGTATCAAGCATAGCACACGTCTCCCTAATTATATCATCATCAAGATCATGGGAGTGGGCCAGACACGTCTCTAGAAGATCAAAGGATAAGGTGAGAGGCGTTCTATCTTGCACAAAAGAATCAATCATGTTAACATCGTGAAAATCGTCATCTTCCTCTGAGTTGCTGCCGTTATTGAAAAAGATATTCGATTCCAATGTCAAATTTTCAAAGGACATAGTCATGACACCATTCCTGCAATTGATAATTGCATTTGAAGTAGATAGGAATGGGCGACCAAGAATGACGGGAATCTGAGTGCTCGTGTCATTGATGGGTTCAGTGTCCAAGATGATAAAATCAACAGGGTAGTAGAATCTATCCACCTGGACCAACACATCCTCGATGATCCCTCTTGGTATACGAACAGAACGATCAGCAAGTTGTAGTGTGGTTCGAGTGGGTTTTAATTCACCCAAACCTAACTGTTGGTATACCGAATAGGGAATCAGATTGACGCTCACTCCTAAGTCAAGAAGTGCGTGATCAATTCGATAGTTCCCGATTACACATGATATGGTTGGGCAACCGGGATCTTTGAATTTTTGCGGCACATCTTGTTTCAGGATGGCACTCACTTTCTCAGTCAAGGAGATCTTCTTTTGAACATTTTTTCGTCGTTTGGTAGTGCATAAATCCTTTAGAAATTTAGCATATGAAGGAATCTGTTTTACAACGTCAAGCAGAGGAATGTTGACTTTCACTTGTTTCAACACCTCTAGGATATCCTGAGAGTTAGATAGACGTTTTGGTTCAACCAACCGTTAAAAAAACGGAGCAACTAGCTTTTCTAGAGGTTCCGGTTCAAATTTTTGTGGGGCGCTACTAGATCCATCATTGTTGTCCTCTTCTGATTCTTGAGGCTTTTCGGGCCTCACCGGAAGGGTTTTATCAATAACCTTCCCACTCCTAAGAGTGGTGATGGATTTATCGTGTCCCATTTGATTTGAAGATCTGGGATCACCTGTCTCGTATTGCGGTTTCGGATTAGGGATTGGTTGTGCAGGGAGCATCCCTTTTTCCAAAGCCGTCATATGTGAATCTATTTTTTGCATAAAATCTGAAATTCCTTGCATTGGTCGAGCCAGCTCTTGTATGGAAATTTGAACCGATTCTTCTTGAGGTTTCCCCTGATTTGGATTTTGATTGAAGAAACCTTGAGGGGTAGCGGTTTGTCCGTTCCTCCAACTAAAATTCGGATGATTTTTTCAGCCAGGATTGTACGTATTAGAGGGTGGTCCATTGAAAGGTCTTTGATAGTTATTTACGGCATTAGATTGTTCATTCAATACTTCTCGAAAGGCAGGTATTGAAGGACAATTTTCAGTAGTATGAATGTTGCAATCACAGATGCCGCAAACACTTTCATTAACCTTTTCCTTCCTTCCTTCCATGGCCTCAAATTTTCTGGTGAGATTGGCCACCTTAGCGTTAAGATCATTATCCTCTTTCAGGAGATATATTCCTCCTTTTTCCCTTGAATGAGTCGGCCTAGACGTAGTGTTCGTCCTTGGGTAATAGTCCCATGATTGTGTTTTTTTAGCGAGACTATCGAGGTAATCCCATACCTCGTCGACATTTTTATTGATGAATTCTCCGTTACACATTGTCTCGACCATTTGGCGCATGGAAGATGTTAGCCCATCATAGAAAAAATTCGTAATGCGCCATATTTCAAAGCCATGTTGTGGGCATGCATTAACCAGATCCTTGAACCTTTCCCAACATTGGAAGAATGTTTTATCTTCCTTTTGGGCAAAGTTCATGATTGCTCTCCTGAGGGTAATTGTCTTATGATGTGGGAAAAATTTTCTTTATAAATTCCCTCTGCATATCATTCCATGTGCCAATGGATCTAGGACGCAGTGAATGTAACCACGTCTTGGCTTTTTCTTTCAAGGAAAATGAAAAGAGTTTCAGCCTAATAGTATCCTCAGATACATTAGGAAAGTATAAGGTGCCTATGATTTCATCGAACTCTTTCAGATGCAAGTATGGTTCTTCAGACTCAAGCCCATGGAACTTAGGAAGGAGTTGGATAACCCCTGGCTTGATGTCCATATGTCTTGTATTCTCAAGAAAAATCATACATGAGGGCGTACTCACCCCCGCCGGTTGTAAATAATCTCATAAAGTACGAGGCAGGGGTGCCTGATGCACCTCATTCTCATCATGTACTTCCTCAACCCCTGGTTGGGGTAGTGCTTGAGGTTAATTTTCAGCCATGACGTCTTCTAACTCAGGAGAATTCAAGTGGTGTCTAGTCCTGCGATGGACAGTCAACTCCTCAACTAATCCTCCTTCAGTCACGAGACGTCGAGTGTTGTCGCGTGCCCAATGGGGCATAAAACACACTCAGCCCTCAAATTCTAATTTAAACCTAAAAAAGAAAATAAAAATCTAGGAAAAGGGAGGGTTGGAGAGAAGTTACCAAATCGGAGTTCCTAAGTTAAAAACCTGCAAAACAAACCAAAATAAGTTAGTTTCTAAGAGTAGAAAGTCCTAATTAAAAGTAAACTAATTTCTAGAGAAAATAAGAAATTTCAAAGAGAGAAGAATTAGAAAGAGCTTACTAAATTAGAAGCTTCCTACAAAACAGAAAAATTGGGTTAGTTCCTAAACAAAAACTTATAGAAAAATTCTAAAACAGGAAACAGGGTTAGGATTCCTAAAAAGAATTAGAATTAGAATCTTACTAAAAAGAAGAAGTAAATCTTAATCTAAATCTAGAATAGAAAGGAAGAATTTAAGAAAAATTTTACTAATTTAGAAACTATCTTTGAAGCCTATAAAATAAGAAAGACAAGTTAATTTCTAAAAATTAAAAAAATCTAAACCTAATCTTAAACTAATCCTAAAACTAATTAATTTCAGAAAAACGTATCCGACAGTCCCTGACAACGGCGCCAAAAACTTGTTCACTCCCCAAGTGCAGGGTTGTGATGTAGTAATAACTCGGTAAGACCGAGGTCGAATCCCAAGGGACTGAAACTTGTACGTTATCTAAACCTAACCAGAACTAGAACTAGATTAAGATGAAATCTAAACTGAATGTAATTTGAGAAATAATGGTGAAATAATTATATAAACTTGAGAGAAATCAGGAGAAGGGAACTAGGGATTCAGAGGATCCACTTGTAGAGATCAGGGAGATCTTATGCCTACTTCAAGAATTATAGAATTTACTAAACTGCCGTTGATCTAGTTTTCAAAGAGATGAAAGGTATATGAATTAGAATGGATTCCATCACCAAACCATGCCCAAGAGACTATGGCAAACAACAGAATTAAACTAATTACCAACCGATCACATGTTATGAAGGTCAGGAAGGGTACCGTCATCCGACCATGCCCAGGTGACTATGGTGAACAACAGGGCTTCCTGACGTCATAAACATAAAAGAGAAAAAGAAATATTCAAAGCATCGCAGACCCACTGTAATTTCAGTCACAACAGACCATTAAAGACTAAAAACATTCCATTAACAAAACCAATAATCAACATCGATTTAGTTCTTAAACACATAGCGCAAGCAAGGTCTCTCCCATCACGCTACAAGCTTCACCTCTTAGCCCAGCATGATGGAGCTGGACATCTTACATAAGAAAAATAAAATAAAATAAAAAGAACAATTACTCTTTACTCTCTCTCCCCTGCTTCCAACGTCCCAGCCAAGCTTCCACGGTTGCTTCCAAGCCCAGATCTCCTCTCCTCCCGGCTGACAGACGTTCCTGTTTTATATCCGTGTTAAGCGACCCGAGCTGCTGAAGTCGGTGGACTCTTACGCAACAAGGAATTTAGGAAACTCCTTTCGCAGCAAAACTGCAAAATCAGCTGCGTTTGGAACAATTTTCGGGATAGCTGATTATCCCAACCTTGGATCTAGCTTCCTGACTGAGGTTATGCCTGGCTCGGGCTCCAGATGAATGGTTCGGATCACTCATCTGATCACCTTTGGTGGGCCATAACTGCCCGTAAATCCTGGACTTTCCGGTCGTGCGTGATCCTACGCACGCCAGTTGCGCTGACGTGTGGAAGGGCCTGTGATTGGAGTCTGTGGAGAAATCCAATCCAACCATTGGAATTCTGCTGAAAAATCAGTTGGAATTGACGCTATCTGGCTTGAATTTGGCGTGGCCCATCGAATTTTAAACCAGCCATCCATCCTGCTCTTTGAACGGATGGATTTCTCTACTCGCCCTCTTTTGCAATTCTGCCACCTAGGCAAGGTTAAGAAGCTCCCTAGAAAGCTGATGAACGGTCCGGATTGGACCATTGAGATCGGATGGTGGCCTACTAGCTTCGCCCGTAGGCTCTGCTGCGGAACAGAGCCCGCACGGACGCTCAATGTGATGGTCAATGGGCCACATAGTGTCGTTTTCAATGAAATCCTCTCCGTCCATTGGTTTCAGAACGGAAAAACATCTGGAATTGAGTGTATTTGGAGTTGATTTGGTGTGGTCCACACAATTTCCTGTACTACCGTTCATCTTGCATGCGGCTGAGATCTTCACCCATCAGCTTTGCATGGTAGAGAAAAAATGCCTAGGTGAGGTGGATGCCCCCCCTCTGTACGCAATTAATGGTCCAGATGGTCGATTTGGATGAGAGGTGGGCCCCACTGAGAGGAACCGGCGCCGGCAGCGTCGGTTTCTTTTTTAAAAAATTTTTGAATTTAAAAGGATTCCTCGGTCAACACTTGCTGACCGAGCTCTTGAAGACCGGCGCGCGGCCGGTGAACCTATACCCTGTACACGCACGTGTACATGCAGGGTCCACTGTGATGTTTGTGAGAAATCCGCTCCATTCACCTGCTTTGAAACCCCATTTTAAGGGTTGAGACCAAAATCCAGGCAAATCCATGGATCAGGTGGGCCCCGATGTACCAATTTGTGGACTAATCTGACTGTTGGACCACTGTTGTAGGGACCTGGGAGTTGAAATTTAATGTGTGCGGTTAATTTATGGTCCCCATGCCATGTATGAAGTTTGGAGCTGATCTGATGGTGGAAACCCTGTAATCTTGCGTTCTGCATGATTTTCAAGCCACTTGACTTCAGTTTTTTCGCTTTTCTTGGATCTTTGGCATGTAATTTCATCGATCTTGATCTCCTGGTGTCCGTCCCTTGCCTGTGGCGTCAACAGAGTGTTAAATTCATACTTTTAGCAACTTTTTGCAGTTCATGCTTTCAACTACACCCTGTATCACAAACACGGCAAAACGGGCCATTAAACGGCATTATGTACGTAAATCCAGGTAATAAATGGGGTCTAATATGCAGTATTTGACCCTCAACAATATTATTATATGCACTTGTACAACAAGCGTATAAAATTGAATCAGCATCCACTACTAGGTGTAATACTGCACCAGTTCCATTTGTAACTCTGTTTGTTCAGATATAACAATGAATTGGTATTTAAAAAACACGTCCCATAACATTCATAAAAGGACAGCATTACCTATAGAGCATTTAGTCAAAATCCCTCTCATACTAGCAGTAATGCCATCTTTTTTATAGGAACAAATTCAAATTATTAAAACAAGACAATATAGACTATGCACTGGTCATTACTGATGATACCTTCACAATATACAAACAAGAACACACTCCACAAAAAAATAAAGATTAAAATATTTTCTTTGTATTGCGACAACATCATCATGTAATATCGCACTGTCAGTTCACACTTCACTTCTAGCTTCAGCTCCCTGTTTACCAGGTAATAAGGATTCAAATTTGTGTCATTTTTTTTTCTGTTAATTGACCAAACCAGTATGTGGATGATGTTGACTGCTCTTACTGCTTCGGCTTTAACTGGTTTTACAACCTTGTCAGTTACATGACTGATTACAATCCAATGCAATCCAACTTCAGGCCCTATCCTTTGTTGGTTACAATTTAAATATTTTATGAATTTTTTAGTCTTCTGCATGATTGGGATACTCAAACCATAAATTGAAATTTACATACGAGCATTACACATGCACCATTGTAGTCATGTATACTGCTCATCTTGCAGTTACTGCATCCAAACCACTCGTACAACGGGACTGGCCAATGGTGAATCTTTTTTCTGATCATACAATTACAACAGATAAACATAAATACTTCTGAAGAAAAAATATTCTATTCATTATCTGTAAAGTAACATGCATACGATACTACAAATATGAATGAACGATGTGGATATAACATATATTGAGCAAGTAGATTTTCACATTGTTGAAAGTAGCATGAGTCTATTCAACTATCGAATTATTAAATTTTAAAGCTGTTAGAGTGCAAAAATATTGTGCTATTCTTCAAACCACTTTGGTAGAGAAAATCACCACCAACATTCTTATGACCTAATGCATGTATATAATATTGCAGGTGTAATAACATCTCAGCCCTTGTGATAATTAGATTTTCAATTCTACTGATAGAAAGCAGTTATCATAAATAAAATTAAGTTGATATAGAGGATAAACAGTCTTTAATAAACAGTAAAATCACACATATCTCAATCACGAACGTGTATTCCATGATTATTTGGAAGAGAGTCTCTGTCTATATACAATGACCAAAGAATTTTTAAAATGGAAGCTGTGAACAAAACTATCTCTATAATAACAGATCATACTACCTTTTGATAGCACCACCAAGCTTATAAGAAAAGTAGCAAAAAAATTGTATACAAGCTCCAAAATGCATGAGTCATAGACGACTGATTCTCATAAATATGTAATGAAAGACAAACTAATCAGATGAGCTGAAGATTGATAGTGTGCATGCATGCCAGTTTAGAGCTGAAGATCCTCCTAGATTGAACAGTTGAAAAGGCAAATGATTACCAAAATAGAAAAATAAAAAGTGAGATGTCCATTATATGTTTTAGAGTTTTCATTTGCTAGGCCCCACTGTATAAATGACCTGGTTAAAAAATCAAACCGATCGGATGATGTGGTTGCACATGAGTGCAATGAATGTGCATGGTTAGAATTTTTCATTACCTGCACATAAATCAATAAACTCCCAGTGAGTTATGTAGCCTGTTTTTTTTTTTTTTTTTTTTTTTTTTATTTTTTAAATTTATTTATGCCAGCTCATCAAAACAAATGAATGAACGACTGGAAATCTCTCACGTATTTTCAATATTCCATTGTATAAGAAATGACCAAACTGTTATCCAAGCGCTTGAAAAGTTTTGGGATTTCATGTCAATGGTAGAATGTTACACACCTTCAACCCCTAGATATATCTCCCAGCATCAATGTCAACCATTCACACAATATACAGATCTTTAACCTGGCTCTGCTTTGCAAGCTGAAAGTAGTGTAAAAGTTTATACGCTAACCATCAGCAAGCTTCAGTAACAACTGAAACACAGCCAGAAGGAACTGATTTTCCAATCATATATTTTTTAAATGAACTCTGTCAAACAACTGCCTTCAGGCCAACCCATATACAGCCTAACTCTTTCAATTTATCAGAATAGTTAACGCATACACGTATGCCAGCCCATCTAGAGGCCAACCCATGTGGCAATGCGGCCCAGATGTATGAGAGGTAAGCCGTTCTTCAAAACATGCCCCGCTGTTTAGATGCGTCTGCCCAAAAAGCCATTCAACCTCGATTATATAGAAGGTAAAGTGAGGATTTAAATTACTGTGAAAAAAGATAATGTAAGAAAGAAGGTAAACAGAGAGTAAACATGCAGGATATCTCAAAAATCCAACAAACAGAGGGTAACATGTTATAGAGTGGGACCCGTTCATTTTCAAATCCAAAAAAATAGTCCATGCACTGCAAAATCGGACGGGATGAAGACAATAGATCGAACCACCCCATTCTCCCACATCCACCAAATGCAGGATATCCAAACGGCCGTGAAAAGATATTTTTTTTGTAGAAACTTCTTTCCAGGGGTCCGCACTGTTATCCCATTTCATGCACATGTTGCTAAACCCTCATTTGCTGCTCCAAGCTAGCAGATTCCAACATACTCAAAGTAAACCCCTCAACAGTGATAACATAGTTGCCAGTAAATAGAAGGTTCGTCTGTAAAAACTAAAAAAGGAAAAAACCACTGGAAATCCATAGAAGATAACAACAATTAGAGCATTACCTATGTAGTCTGTTTCAGTCACCCAATGCAACCATGAAGACAGTATTTTATAGGGTTCTAGTAAGATCTAATCTTCCCAGACCGCAAACGAGAGAGAGAAGAATGGTTAGTATGGACGACGTCCAGGAAGGATCCATGCAAAGGGAACTCGGAAGGCCCCGATCCTACCTTGCATGTGGGTCGCCGTCTATCAGTTCACTCTCGCCGCGAATGGAGGGAAGGGAGACGTTCTTTGTGCGAAAATGAAATACCGAAGTGCATATGTGTGTTTTGTATTATGAACGGTTTAAATGGTATGGTGTCCCGCGGACCATCATACCTGTCGGTTGTCAGACGATTAAATTCAAGTACTTGCATTTAAGCAAGATATGACGTCTGATCTACCACCGTTTCCCACCAACCGCAACCTTCTTTAATTTCCTTTTAAATACCATTAAAAATCAAACATACGTGAAAAATTATAATTGCCCATTGCAGGCTTAATAATGTTATTTGGAAACCCTTAGAGCCTGTTTGGCCAGGCAGATCCCACAGTATTAGGAGGGATGGGTTCAGCACTATCCTGGGATAGGCATGACGAGCCAAACAGATCCGGTGATCTTGTCCTGGGATCCCATGGATCTTAAGACAATCCACTGACATCACTATCATTACCTTGAAATTGATTCTATCAGTTGGTTGGATGGATTGGAAAGTTAAATCCCGGGATATGCAGAGCGTGCCAAACAGACCGAGTGAACTTGTCCGGGGATATAAGCAATCCTATGAATCTCAAGGACAATCCACCACCATCATTGCCTTAAAATTGATCCCATCCCTCCTAATACTATGGGATCTGCCCGGCCAAACAGGCCCTAGGGCATTAGCTAATTCCAAGTGAAACGCGGCGTATGAAACAGTAGTGGTTGACTATTAATGAGCCGTGAAAGTAATCGATCAAACTGATATTTGTTTTTTTCGCTTCATCCGGATTTACGTGACCTTATCAACAAGTTGGATGTAAACTAAACATTACGAAAACATTAAGGTGGGCCCTGGGAAGTTTTTAAAGGTAGAGAATTCAATCAATACTATTTCCTATATTATGGCCCACCTAAGATTTGGATCTTCTTCATTTTTCGAATCAATGCATTAAATGGTCTGGAAAAAAGGATGGACGGTATTGATATATAATATATACATCAAGGTGGGCACCACTGTAAGGGCCGCACCGTATTAGGTTAGGCCGGGGCCGCACGTAATCCGCTCCCACACGTTACATCGGAGATAAAAGACATCGACACTGTGGAGTAATACCATCCATACAGATGCACGAACCATTTGCACACGTGGCTGATACTCGCATCAATCTAACGGTCCAAATCAATGTAGATGGGATGTACGTCCAATATCAGACTTATCGGATGATCCAACACCTGATTAATGGACATTTATTATTTAAATTTGGGCCGATGATTCCTTTTTCATCTTAACCATCCATTTATAACTACGTTTTGTCCAGTTTTGATCATTCCTTCAGCGTAATCCTCGTATCATGCCTGTACGCAATGCACATGATTTGGACGGTTTGGATCGAAGTGCCTTTGTGATATTGAAGACACTCTCGTCTTAATATTACGGAAATACCCTCGCCGCAAGCCTCTATTTCCAATCTCAACTACCTCTCCAAATGACCATAATACCCTTGCTTTGACCGACCCCTTCATATGTCACAAGGCTTCTGTGGTAGCTGTAACTTTCACTCGTAAACTTCCTTCCTTCCTTCCCAAACCAACGGAAAAAGAATCCTTATTTACAAAAATCTATTTCAACTTATTATTATTATTATTTGTTTTTTGTTTTTTTTTTTTTTAAAAGAAGATGTTGAGAATCGGATTGGTGTCATGGATCAATAGGAAGATCGTCGATCCCCTCATGCAAATACTCCGAAGGTAAATTTAAATTTCATGTTTCTTTCTGATATCCTTTTTTTTTTTCTTTTCTTTTGGAGTTTCCTAGGAGTTTCTTTAATGAAAATGCGTATTTTCTCGAAATTTTCTGCTGTTTCGTCGAAAATGGAAAATTTGGGTTTTTCCTGTTTTTGATGTTTCTGTGTTGAGATTGATTAGATCCTTTTTTGAGTGTCTGAATGTCAGGAAATTATAAGAAACTGGAATATAAGGGTTGGATCTTTTTAAAGAAGTTGGATTTTTTTTTAAAAAAAATTATTTAATCACAACCATATTGTTGGTGTTTCGATTCCACAAGTCTGACTTCTTTTATGAAATTTGAAAAGTAATTTTTATTTCATCCCGAAACTATGGTTGTGTAATTTTTGTTTTTTGTTATCATGTTTTATTGAGTGGTGTTGATTTGGTTTTGTTTTTACATTTGCTTTGGCAGGGGATTGGAACCAAAGGAGCTGGCATTTTCTGCTGCTCTTGGCATGACATTGGGTCTATTCCCAATCTGTGGTATGAAACCTCTCTGCATTTCGATTGTCTGCGTCTCTCGAACATCTGATATTCCCAGCTTTTCTTTCTCAAATGATTTTCGTCATAGATGCTGAAATTCTACTATTTGTCCAACTCCAATTAAAATGGTATCAGGATGTAGCTATACAATTATCTGTGATTCAATCTTTCTGAACTAAAGCAAATGGGATGTGAATTGAATTTTTATTTTTAATTTTTTAGCCTCTCTCCCTTTGTCTGTTAATTTGAGACAATATTTGCATTAGATGGGAATGGGATAATGTTACCATGCGAGTGTTTTCAATGCAAGCCTCTACCATGACAAGCCTCGTAAATCAGGGTGAAAGAGGAAGGTCGATGTCTGGTGGGCAGTCGATCTTGAAACTTTTGACAACCTACCATTTAAAAGCCGATCCCAGTTTTCTCCGTGTGTGTGTTTCGAGCAGCCACTTTTAAAAGCGTATCCCAATTTTCTCCATGTGGTGGTGGCAGCAGTGGTGGTGATGATGATGATTTACTACATGTGTGTGTTTCGAGTAGCCACTTCACATATACGCTTATATGTTGAAGGACTTGATACATGGGATGGCCATGTTGAACCCATATATGATGCTTTGTATGGAATATACTCCTGCTATTCTAATGAGTATCGAGGTATCATACTTATAGGATTCTGAACCTGTGCGCGCGTGTGCATGCACATGTGCATTGTGATCAGCCACTTCGAATATGTGCTGATAGGCTGATAACCTTAGGTGTCATATCTATGCTGAACCCATATATGATACTTGAAATATGCTAGCTGTATTCATGACATTCCAATCACTGTCAAGGTATCATAGGATTTGAAACTGCACATTTTTTAGAGCGTGCGAATGTGTTGTGCTTAGCCACTTCAAATATACGCTTATATGCTGTGAGACCTTGGTACGTGTCATACATACTAGCTGTAGTCACACCATTCTAATGGGTACCCAAGTATCTATTCATAGGATTTTGAACCTTGTACACATCATTGTGTAGGATCCTGTTGTTTGTGAATGTGCGAACATGCCATTGCTAATAGAGGATGCTAAAAGTTTCTGTTTTAGGTAGTCATGAAGGAGGTAGTTGAGATGTGATTATTGGAAATCCCATCCTGCCCTTCTAAGGTGATGTCTTTTTTTTTTAAAAAAAAAAAGAAAGACATCACCTTAGAAGGAGCACAACGATAGCACCCAAACGATTGGGGCCAGCACTATGAGGTTATGAGCTCTGCCCAGTGTAAAATAATAACTAAAAAAAGCCCCAAAAACACAACAGACTTTCCAACACACCCCACCAACAAAAGATAAAAGAACCCAGCTAAGAACTACCTCTGAGGTCCTCCAGCATTAAACTTCCACCAGACACACCATCTTTGGCCAGGTGGCCTGCCGCCACATTAGCCTCTCTGAGGACATGAATATATGACATCTAGTGCTCGGTTCTCAAGTCAAGAAAATCCTTCACCATGTCTGCAAGCCGTCATGGATAAAGCCCACCCGAGGCCTGTGAGATGGCGTTCTTGGAATGACCTTCAGTAAGCACAAGGTAGAGTTTCATATCAATCACCATCTTGACCATCTTTAATAAAAGCTGAAGCCTTTGGGAAATAGAGTCCTGGATCCCAATAGGGCTTAAAAAATCTGATTAGAATCTTTCTGTTGCCATCTTGCACCAAAGCCTAACACCAACTAGGCTTGGATTTCCAAGGAAACACCTATTGACATTTTCTTTAAAGAAACCAGGGAGGGGGCACTTCCAATGGGCATCAACTCCCTTATGCTTTTGACCATAGGTTAGGGCTTCAGCCCACATTTGATACAACATGTCTGATGAGCAACCCCTAAATCTCCTATATGCTGAGTCCATCCCTGCAGCAATGACTTGATATTCTTAATCACAGACTTCAAAGAAGCCATCTTTCCTCAGAATGTCCTATTATTCTGTTCAATCCATATGGATTTCATGGACCATGAACAACCATCACCCACAAGATGCTCCCAAGGGGCCCCTAGGCCTTAGCAACTCGACTGGTGACTTGGGGAACACCCAGAACATCTTAAAATTGAACAGGATACTGGACCAAACAGCTCGGGAGAATGCGCAATGTAAGGAAGATGCATTTTTTGCATGTAAGAATCTGGTTTGCTTATTGGAACATGTGGTTTTTTTTTTCCCCTTGCTTTGCAATTTTAATCATAAGCTCTCATCATACATGCTCTTTAGTCTTGTTTTAATGCTAACTTGTTGTGTTTTAGTATTAGGACTACTCATATTTTGTTTTCAGCTATTGATACAAGTTGTCTGGATTTTCAGTCTTTGATATGTTTAGTTTTCAATCATTGCACGAATGCTTAATGGATTAATTTTTTAGGAATCTTTAGTTAGAATAACCTTTTCTTTCTTTCTCAACACAAACATCTTACTTCGCTGATAGCCCTTCTTTTATAGATCAAATGGGTACTTTATTAAAAAGAAAGGAAAAAAAAAAAAAGAAGAGAAAGAAACAAAGAAATATGGGAACGAAAAGCACACAAGGAAGATAATAGAGTTTCTGGGCACCGTCAGCCCTGATAAAGATAAAGGGAGAACTTTGAGCTAAACACTAGTACGGGATTCCAAATTATTATCATTTTAAACAATTTGACTCTTGAGGTTTCAGTTTTGTCAGCCTTGGAATTGCCTTCCCAATGAGGGAGATCAAGGCAACATCAAAGTTGCATGTAGGTGATCCATCTCAAAAAACCCCATCAAACCATCTTTGAAAACAACCCATGCAGCTTGACACTTCCATAAGGTTAGGACCTCAAATTGATTGCATGACCCAATACTGTTGAACCAGCACCTCAAACCATGCACCCAATCTGGCACAACAAAGTTTCCATCTTGCCCATGGTCTCCTTACTACAAACCATCAAGTTCAAGCTTAAGATAGCCACATGGAGGTTCCAACCAACCGTCGCATGATTGGAATTGGGAGGACGAGTTCCCACATGAATAAATGCAGTCTTAGTCTGAAAGATGCTGTTTCTGTACCTGAATATTGTTTATAAAGATGACCACTGTCACCTGCCAGTATACTTCTTTTAGAAATATCAAGGAAACAGTGAGAGAATCAGTTATTTAAAAAAGCGGACCAGGCCACTGGGTTGGTTTGTGTTCGGCTGTAACTGATGTCCTTTCCGGAATCACTCAAGCCATCAGGTTCATTACTTGAATCATTGGAACTGCATTGAACAGGCAGTTGTTGGCAAGCTGCTTGATTCGATAGTATATACTGAACACGATTTGGGGTTTGCAGAAGTCACATCCTCATTGAAAAAAGGCTTACAGAATTGGAAAAATAACATGTTAGAGTGATGCGCACACAGGAGGTAGGGAGAGCAGTGTCTGAGGACCTGGGTTTTTGTTCTAACTTTGGCCCCACTAAATCACATTAGTACCAGCCCTTTCTGGTTTGACCTCCAGTGTGGTTTTCAAATCTATGGCTTCAGTTCCCTATTCATGCATTCTTTTTCAATGCACTGCTGATTTGAGCCAGTTTTATTATTAACAGGAGTCACTGTACTACTTTGTGGGGTGGCTATTGCATTGCTTGGAAACCGTTGCCATGCGCCGACTGTGATGCTTACGAACTTTGTTGCCACTCCATTTGAGCTAAGGTGAGGTTGCTCATTCCCTTGTACTCACCATTTTGTTAATTTTCCATTTTTAGTTTGTATTTTGGGCATTGATTCCCTAGTCTGCACCAATTAGTTGACACGATTATTGTGGAATCATCAAATACTTTGTTGCTCTCATTTCTACTGGAGACATACACACATAAAATAGTTGACATAGGTGATATGCAAAGGCAAAGAGGCTTTGTCCTATTTTGATGGTGGTGGGAAGGTATTAGCTTTTGTCTTTGTAAGGAGTAAGCATTTTTGTGTCAATCTATATAAAGATGATGCTGGACCATTTCATTACCAAAAGGAGCCAAAAGTGGATGCCACTACTGGCTGATCGACGATTAGGGCAAATCAAGGGTCTGATTCGACTATGGGTGAAATCCCCAATTTGTTGGCCAAAAGTTAAGAACCAATTGGATTTGCGGGGCCCACAAATACAATTGATTACCTTGTCAGGTTTATGCACAAACTGTACACACCTACTTAGGGTTTTGATACAACTGTTCAGCCCTTTAGAGATTCTTGTTTGTAGTCTCTTTGGGGTTTCATTTTCCATTTATTAGTTTCTTTCTCATTTTTGTTGCAAATTATTAAAGAGTAGTTTGAGTTTGTGTGGGTAAAAGGTGAAACATGGACCATTAGGAAATAAGTAGGAATTTACTTTTGATTGGGAACTCATGTACACAGACTATATATATAGTCATATATTTTAAGCAAAAGACAAGATGCTCAATTAATAGAAAAGACCTCTTGATTCTTGCCATTGGAATTTTTTAGTTACATCAGATGCAGGTTGGACAAGTATCAGCCAACCTGTTGGTTTTAAGTGGGCCTCTACTTTCTCGTATTGTAGTCAGATGGTATAGATGCATGGGGATCCGATGTTGCAGGAATGCCTCTAATCCATTGGGTTGTCCTTAATTGGATTTCTTAAGCTTTAAATTAGATGGTTTCAGCAGCAGCAGAATGTGGAGAGATTTCTTTTGAGTCAGTAGCATGATTTTAATTCCACATGGGTCTGACATATTGGTCTCTTTTCTAGCGTATGGTGCTTTGGTTGGGTTTAAGATGCTGCCAGTTTATGTTATATAAAAAGTGGATGATCTAGGTTAGACCCCCACAATTTATTTACTGGTGTAACTAAGGGGCTGATGTCTCATTGCGTGGTGGATATGGTTTTAAACAAAACTGAGTCAAATTGAATGAGTCGATTCAGTTTCTATGACTGACTGAAACCGAGTGAAGTCGACTTGGTGCCGCTCTGATACAAGTCATGGTCCCAAACTGGGATTTAAATTGGTGGTGGTGGATGAGTCTTTTTGGACTCATAATTACAGTTTCTGACTTTCTATATTCATGTTCATGTTCTGATTTTGTTGACTGTATTTTGCCTTTTTTCAGTCTGGTAGTCCCTTTCTTGCGGTTTGGTGAAGTCATTTCTGGTGGAGACCATTTCCCATTGACCTCCAATGCGATGAAGAAGGTGTTGACGGGCCAGGCGTCGCAAGAAGTCCTACTTAGCATCTTCCACGCTGTATGCATACTGCCTTCCCTAACTAATGCTAGATTAAGCTTTTCTCTGTCTTTATGGATTGTACTGCCTTCCTAACTACTAATGCCATTGTTCTGCCTTCCCAAACTATGAATGCCCAATTGAGCTTTCTTTTCCTTAGCAAAGTGTACGTGTGGGACCCACCTTATTGTGATCAAATCGTTCATACAGCACACTCCATGCAGATGTGGGTACCCTAAAATTGCTTCATCTGATGATCCCATCCGTCCAGTGGTGCTCCCACTAATTTGGATTATTGGCTGTAGTTATCCATTTCTGTTGGGGCAGAGATTAGGACACTGGCTGTCCTGTGATGAGGCCCACCAGATCAAAAGCTTAGGTTGTCTAAAGGTGGGACCCACCTGTACCAATGCTGGGGTGGTACTGGGGTCAAACAATCTTATTCTCTTATAATTGCCTCCTTGGCAAAATCTCATACCAATTGAACATTTGGTCTTGAAGTTGTTAGGTTGGTTCATCGCGGCTCCTTTGATTCTTGGCGTGTTTTATGTGGCCTTCCTTCCATGTTTTAAGCACCTGGTCTTGAAGTTCAGCACTCACCCATCTAGCCCAAAGAAGCCACTCCATTCCCACTCCGAAATCAAGCTCAAGGTAAGGGATGTCTAAAACATCTCCATAGATGGAAAGATGGGTCCTTTGCATTCTAACATAACAGCTGTATATATAAAAGCTTCCTTTGGAGTTGTATATATTCTCGAGCCTTGAAGCCCTAGTTATTTGAATGTCTGGGGATTATCTGTTGCTGATTTGTATTTTACTTCAAAGCTAATGTGACCCAAGGCGCACAGTATACGCAGGTTTCCAATTCTGATTAGTGGGGCCCAGGCCGTATTTCTCAAATCCCACTGTGGAAATCGCTCAGGTTGGGAGATCCTAGCCAACAAAGCTTTGGACTTCTATCAATTATATATGGACCACTGGAAATCGCTCAGGTTGGGAGATCCTAGCCAACAAAGCTTTGGACTTCTACCATTGAGGAGATTTTTTGGGCATGGTCCACCCACAGTTGGACACAACAGACCTGTGGTCTGGATTGCCAGAGCATGGGCCTCACTCATCAGATTTGAAAAAACCCATTTATACTGTGCAACCCTTTGGATAGTGTATTCTAGAATTCCTCTTATATCAATTCCACCTTCCCCTCTAGCAAGTCATTATGCAATGGCTTGTTTCGCCATCTCCTGCGTGAAAGACAATTTACAATTTTCATTGCATACCAACATGGTAATGCTTTTGTATTTATGCATGTATGTATGTAGGTGTGTTTGAATGTGCCTTTGTATATGTATGCATGCATGTAATGGCGCGCCTTTGTCTTTATATGCATGCATGCATGTTGTTGAGGTTAAAATCTGGTCGGCCCTCCCTCCACATCGTCCTCTACGTGCTGTCCCTGAAACCTGCACCAAGAAAACGGGCAAAGGTGACCCTGGCTAAGTCGAGGGACCCCCCGATGCCTAAGTCAAGAAAAGGGAATCGGGGTCTAGGTAGAGAGTACCGGAGGAAAGCTCAATATCGCGTACCTGTAGATATGACGCTGTGTGGTATTTATACTTGCCTGTGGGGCGGTCTGGTCTCGATAATCTCGGCACGATCAGGGAGATTCCCGAATCGTGGAGATACCACCCGCAATCTGTTGATCGTGTAGCGTATCTAGTGAACAGTGCATATTAGCGAGCGACGTTATCGGTCACGTTTGGTTATGGCAGTTTCCATGTTTAGCGAGTGGGATATGCGCATCTGAAGGCCTGATCGGCTCGGCTCGTCAGACCATATAGTAAAGAACATTCTTTAACTCAGACGACGTCCGACCCGACCCGTCATGCCAAATCCAATACGGTCGGCTTGAGCAGATCGTGGTTGGGGAATAATAGGTTATCCGATCGGATTGTTAAGACCCCTTCGAGTTGACCCTTACTTAAAGATGCTCGCGTGTCCTTGTTGCGATGCTGAAGTCTGGTCAGATGGGTTGCGCCTCGGGTGTCGGCTCAGACTTACAGCCGGATTAATGTTCTACCATGGGCTCGGATCTCCCCATAATAGAAGCCCCCTACTCTTCGAGTTTGCTCGCAGGCTCGGAGAGTACTTATGTAGGAAATCTCCCGCCCTTATTACAATGATGACGGGTCTCGAATTACACGCGTGCTGGTCGCCTTGGTTAACGCATGGCGACAGTTACGATTCTGAATCTCCTCCCATCCTATGGGAGGTTGCCACGCAGGCCTAAGGAGGCGTGCACATGACGGCTCCGACTGCTGGGACGTCGCTTCGCATATCAAGGTACACTACCCGATGTCAGAGCCGTACTAACGGTTCGGTACTCTTCCAATGCGGTGCGACCATGTGTGCTCGAAAATCGGCTCGTGCCGATTCAGCTGCTGCCATTAAGGCTCATCATTAATGTAGAATTCCTTCGTTGCCTATATAAGGCACTCCGAATTTTCGTTTGTCACTTTTACATTCTGAATTAGAAGAGCATAACGGAGGCGACGATTTTCGACGAGCCGATTCCGGCTGAATTCGAAGTTTCTGGTAAAAGGCGATTTTCGACAGTCACCTGGTGAGTCTTGTTGATCTTCACCCTTCTTTCTGCCATGTCTTCCAACCTCGAGATGGTTGGTGAATACGCCGATGACTCCGAGCCGGGGAGTTCTGAAAGTGGGAGTGGGGCTTCCGAAAGTCCTTTCGAGACCACTCTCCCATACCCCCTCCTCGGAGGCAAAAGACATTGGGCTCTAAAACCAAGCAGCTCAGCAAGAGGACGGCCACCCGAGCTCGCCGAGTCGAGACCACTGTCACCACCGAAATGCCTGCGAGTTTGCGCGTCGCAGAGGTAGTCTCAGGAGGCTCTGTCATGTCGGAATCCCAGATGGAGTGGATCCGTTCGGAATTTCAAATCCCTGACTCCGTTCAAATAAGGGCCCCTGGGCCTTTGGACGTAGCTGACGCTCCTACTAAGGGGGAAGTAGTCATCTTCCTTTGTGCGCTGCAGTGCGGGGTCTGGCTCCCACTATACCCCTTTATCAAGAAGGTTGTGGCTTACCTTGGATTGGTTCTCGGGCAGTTTACTCCGAATGTCTGGAGAGTGATGATTTTCGCCTTCATTATTTGGAAACAAGTTGAAAATTTAGAGCTGACCCCAGAGGAACTGCTGAGCCTGTACCTGGTCAAACATGACAGCAACGATCCGTGGTATTATTTTGCGACTCAGGGGAGCAAGGGGTCGGGATTGGTGATGCACCTGCCGTCCTTCAATAAGGACTGAAAAAATAAGTGGTTCTGGGCGGCAGGTGAATGGGAGGCACCAGCGGCTGAGCTTAGGACCTCAACGGCTCGTATTCCAACCCATTTTACGAAACCAGGTCGGACTTCATTTTACATCCGGGTTGCTGCCTTAATTTTCACTCGTTTCAGTTGAAGTAAGATTTCTTTTTTCTTTTGCAGCTTTTCCAAAGGGGTTGTCGCTCCTCGACTCAGACCAGAAAAATCGCATTGTGAAGGCCAAAGCGCAGTCGGAGACTCTTCATTCCTGGGCTAATCTGATCACCGCGGCCAACCTTCACTGGTCTAGGCTTTGCAAATCCCAGCCTTTTCCCACGTCCTTCAGTAAGCTACCCTAATCTCTTCGATGGACTCTCTTTCGGTCACTTAGTAACTGACATCGTTTTTTCTTTCGCAGGCATGGCCGAGGCGTCCGGAGCTCAAAAAAGAAAGCAGCTCCGACAGCGGCGGAGTTGCTGAAGGAAGCCCCCGAGTGAAGATCACTCGGAAGAAGCCAGTTCCCCCTCGCGTGAGGGAATCTTCCGCTGCACTGAACTCAACTGCCCCAGCTCCGAGACCAGTCGGCTTTTCCTCTGCGATGCCGACCCCGGAGCACCCTAGTACTGTCGCGGCTCCTTCGGCAGTCTTGCGCCCAGTGGTATCTCCTCCTCCAGGGCTCGTCTAAACGATCGTGGCCGACACCCCGGTCATTCCGAGCCCTGTTGCTCCTCATGCTCCTGCTGTCGTTGTTCCCCCCACCTCGGAGGCTCCTGTCGCAGTCCCCGTGCCCCCCGTCGCTATCATTTCTTCCTCCGAACGGGAAGAGGCCATTAGAATGACCGAAAATATGCTTTTCCCCCCGAGGTCAGGGGAGATGTCCGTGCCGAGGGTCAAAACTCGACCGGCAACAGGGTAGGGGCCGAGGGGGCTGTGGTCTCACCCCAGGCAGGCACGAGGGGTGAGAGGTTCGAGCCGGGCTATCATATGGCGTGCTTGGCTCCGTGGGCTGCCAAGCATGCTAAGGAGGAGGATATTTCTCGGAACCTTGACCGGTCGAAAGGAGGTTTTCTGAACGACTTCGCCTCTGTGTACTACATGGTATATCTCTGAGAGGGTTCTCCCTTTCTTTCATATCGTTATATATATGTTTTTAGGTTCTGACCTTTGTTTCCTGTTCAAGCCGTCCCGGTGTTGCTCTCGATTGGACAGAGAGTGAGGGAGCATCGGAAGAGGGAGGCAGAGTTCGAGGCTCTCCAGGCTGAGATTGCGGCCTTGAAGTCCGAGCAGATGCAGCTGCGCCAGCAGCTTTCGGGCGAGAGGGCCAGGGTGAGTCAACTGCAGGGAGTCATCATCGACCTGGAGGCTAGGGAGCTGCACCTGCAGGAGAGGGCGGATAATCTTAAGGCGAGTGGCGATGCAGCGACCGTCGAACTGACCCGCGCCAGGGCTCACGCGGATTCTTTGGCCATGGAGACTACTCAGCTAGGCGAAGCTCTGAAATGCGCTAAGGCCGAGGCGATTGAAGAGCGGATCCGAGCTATGGATTAGGCCGTGAAGGCTCAGCGGGCTAAAAATGAGGCTTCTTTGGTCGCAGCGGTTGCCACCGCGGTTGAAGATTTCAAGACCTCCAAGGAGAGGGATGACGAAGCTGCGACATTTTACAACCGCGGCTTCAATACTTGTCTCGAGGCAGTCCTAGGTTTGTACCCAGACCTCGATCTTCGCCCTCTTCTTCCTAAGGACTCCGAGGACACTCCTGCTGAAGTTGCCCGCTCGGATCAAGCCCCTAACCTCCAGGCTCCTCCTCCAGCATGAAGGCATATTTTACTTTGTATTTTTTTTTTGAAACTATCAATGTATTTTTTGCCCCTTCGTGGGGATTTAATGAAAAATATTTTTTTGATATTGTATTAACTCGTTTTGAGATGTTGTCGAGTCGACCTCTTTACGGGCATAGTCCCTTCATTGTCGTTTAGTCGGTTCTCCGAGCTCTCTCGGCCCAAGTCTTAGTTGGGTCCGATCTCTTAGGATACTCGGCTCGTCGCCTGTCTGGCGAGAATCCTTCATTCTGTCGTGTCGGGCCGAGCGCTTCAACGAAGGGTCGGGTCATTATTAGGCTTTTCCCTTGAGGGGATGCCTTGTCGATTTTTCGTAAGATTAGACTCCATTTCCTTAAAGAATTAGGCCATTTAGTTCGTGCTCGTATTGACAAGATAATCGGGCAAGCAAGAATTGAACTTTTATTCAGAGCCTTAAAGGCTAGCCGCTCGGAGGCGTACATTTTATTATGAGCCTTAAAGGCTAGTTCCTCATAAGTAGTAGATCTTCAAGTGCTCGACGTTCCAAGGATGAGGGAGATGACGGCGTTCGAAGTATTACAGGTGATACGAGCCTGGTTTGGCAAACCTGACCACACGATATGGTCATTCTCAGTTGGGTCTGAGCGCTCCTGCCCCCGTCTTAGCCGTGTTCTGGAAGACCCGTCGGAGGACTAAGTCCCCTAGGCGAAAGCGCCTGACTTTAACCTTTGAATTGTAGAAGCGCGCTACCTGCTGATGTCGAGCAGCCGTTCGGAGCTTCGAAACCTCTCTGAGTTCTTCGAGCAAATCCAGATTAGCAGCGATCTGCTCAGAGTTTTGATTTTCTTCAAAGCTTCTTACCCGCGCCGTTGGAAGTTCGATTTTCACTGGCACCACTACCTCCGAGCCATAGGACAACGAAAATGGGGTTTCTCCCGTTGAAGTCTGGGCTGTGGTCCTATAAGCCCAGAGGACGAAGGGGAGCTCCTCGGCCCAATTTCCATTTGCTTTTTCCAGCTTCGTCTTGAAATGGTGCTTGATGACCTTGTTGACCGCCTCTACCTGTCCATTCGACTGCGGGTGCCAAGGCGATGAGTAAGCGTTCACAATGTCAATCCCTCGACACATACTACGGAACTTGTCATTATCGAATTGGCGGCCGTTATCAGAAACGATGGTTCGTATGATTCCGAACTGGCAGATGATATTTTTTCACACAAAGTCGATTACTTTTTACTTAGTGATCTTCGCGACTGGCTCGGCCTCGGCCCACTTAGTGAAGTAGTCGACTACAACTATAGCGAACTTGACTTGTCCCTTCCCAGTGGGCAAGGGACCGATGATGTCAATCCTTCATTGGGCGAACAGCCACGACCCGCTCATGGGGGTCATTTCTTCTGTCGGTTGCCTCGGCACGGCAGCAAAGCGCTGACACTTGTTACACTTCCGAACAAAGTCCTTGGAATCTTTCTTAAGAATCGGCCAAAAATACCCTTGACGAAGAATCTTCATGGCCAAGGCACGACTGCCAGAATGGTTTCCACAGATTCCCTCGTGAATCTTCCGAATCACGTAGTCGGCCTCGTCCGGTCGGAGGCATCTAAGGTAAGGCTGAGAATGCCCCTTCTTGTACATCACTCCGTCTAATAGGGCGTACCGGGCCGCTCTAACCATAAGTCGTCTCGCCTCTAGTTTGTCCGAGGAGGTTTCTCCGGATGACTGATAATTGAAGATCGGGTCCATCCAACTGGGAATGGACTGGACGAGATTGACTTTCTCTGACTGGCTGATACTCGGGTGCTCAATGAACTCGATAGGAACGAAACGCGGGATCTTTCCCTCGGAAGCCGAGGTGAGTCTTGCTGAGGCATCGACCCATGAGCTCTAGGCTCTAGGGATCTGCCGGATGGTGCAACTCCAAAATCTCTGATCAATTTCCTTACTTCCTCGAGGAAGGCGATCATTCTGACTTCTTTAGTTTCGTACTCCGAAGAGATGTGGTTCACTAACAGCTGCGAGTCGCAATGGACTTACACGGTCTGAACGCCTAAGCTCGCTGCCAGCCTGAGCCCAGCTAACAACGCTTCGTACTCGGCCTTGTTATTTAAAGCTTTGAATCCGAGTCTGATTGCGTATTGGATTGTCGTTGAATCAGGTGCAACCAGGACAATACCGGCTCTTGCCCCATTAATATTGGAAGACCCATCAATATAAAGGACTCACTCCGGATCCGATGCTGCCTCTTAGTTGCTCAACGGGATAGGTGGTGTCATTTCAACTTCCTTACTGACTTGCTCCTCATCCGGAGTTGTGAACTCAGCGATAAAGTCAGTCACGGCTTGACCCTTGAGTGCCGTCCTGGGGCGGAATTGAATGTCACTCTCCGAGCTCTACGACCCACTTGGTCATCCGACCCGACACTTTGGGTCTCTGGAGGAACTGCCTCAGAGGAGAGTCTGTTAACACAACTATGGAGTGGGCTTGGAAGTATGGCCGCAATCTTCTGGTCGAGACGACGAGGCAGAGCGCCAACTTTTCCAAGGACTGGTACCTTGTTTCCGCTGACATCATGGCTTTGCTTACATAGTACACGGGGTATCGCTTGCTTCCGACCTCTCTGATCAGAACTGAACTGACAGCTGAAGCCGAGACTACGAGGTAGAGGAACAAAGGCTCCCCTTCTTAGGCTTGGACAATAGAGGCGGTGAAACCAAGTATTGTTTTAATTGCTGGAAAGCATGCTCACACTCTAGCGCCCACTCCGCCTTCTTATGGCCCTTCAGCTGCTGAAAGAAGGGAAGACACTTATCCGTAGCCCTAAATATGAAGCGTCCGAGGGCGGCAACTCTTCCCGTGAGACACTGTATCTCCTTAAGAGTCCGAGACAAGTTCATGTCAAGGAGAGCCTTGATCTTATCCGGGTTAGTCTCGATACCTCGCTGACTGACTTGAAAGTCGAGAAACTTCCTTGACTCAACCCCGAATGCACACTTAGCGGGGTTCAATTTCATCTGATATTCTCGGATGACGCTGAATGTTTCTCCGAAGTCGGCAAGGTGGTTGGAGGCTTGGGTACTTTTCACTAACATGTCGTCCACGTACACCTCTATGGTGTGCCCAATCTGGCTAGCAAACATCTGATTCACCAGTCTCTGATATGTTGCTCCAGCGTTTTTCAGGCCAAATGGCATGACCCGGTAACAGTAGAACCCTCTGTCCGTGACAAAGGTAGTCTTTTGCCTGTCTGGGGGATACATAGCGATCTGGTTGTATCCGGAATAAGCGTCTAGAAATGATAATAACTTATGTCCGGCCGTGCTGTCTACTAGTTGGTCGATCCGAGGTAACGGGAAGCTATCTTTGGGACATGCTTTATTCAGATCAGAATAGTCTACACAGACTCGCTACTTCCCATTAGATTTCCTGACGAGCACTACATTTGCTATCTAGTCAGGATAGTACACTTCCTCTATGAAACCCACATCGAGCAGGACTGAGACATTCTCGACAATGGCTTCATATCGTTTGGCATCGAACGGTCTTCTTTTTTGCTTAACTGGCCGGTGATCTGGGTCCACATTCAGCCTGTGGACCAGCACATCAAGTGAGATCCCCTGCATATCTACGTGGGACCATGCGAAGATGTCTCGGTGTTGCTTCAAGAAGGCAAATAACTCGTTCCTCCGCGCGGGATTCAGTGATGACCCGAGCTGAACAGTTTTGTTCGGGTCTGATTTATCGAGCGGTACTCTTACCAGATCTTCAACTGAGGAGCTTTCCGTCGGTCCTCGAGGATCCAAGGCGTCCATTACGAGCGTTTGTTTGGTAGCTCCTTTTCTCACAGCTATCGCATAACACTTCTGGGCCTCGCGTTGATCGCCTCAGAGATAACCAATCCTACCTTCAGCTGGAAACTTCATTATCAGATGGTAAGTTGAGACGACCGCTCTCATTGGTTTGAGGGAGGGTCGGCCCAGGATCATGTTGTGGACAGATGGAACATTGACAACTAAAAAGTCCACCAATAGTGTGACTTGATGTTGCCCTTCTCCTGCTGTTACTGGGAGGGAGATGGCTCCTTTGGAGATAACTCTCTCTCCGACAAAGCCATGCAAGGGAGTCTTCACGGGTCGAAGCCGGGACCGTGGAATTTTCATCTTTTCGAATGCTTCAGAATACATAACATCAGCTGAACTCCCGGTGTCGACCAAGATGCGGTACACTTTGTGATTTGCTATGGTCATGGTAACCATTAGCGCGTCATCGTGTGGATGTTGGATCTCGCCCGCATCATCTTCCGTAAAAGTCAGGCTGCACGGAGCGACTCGGAGTTCCTTGCTGGGATGTTCCGTCAAGTGAACGTGATGTACCGGCTTGGATCTCCGGGAATGGGCTTTTCGAGCCCTGTTTGAATCCCCTCCCTCAGCTGAACCCTTGAAGATGGTGCAAATTTCGGCGGATTCCTCTAGGGGGTTATTCGGCTGTTCTCACGGTCGTTCCTCTCTCCGAGTGGACTTCTCTCTTTTGGTGTAAGGACGTAAATGTCCCTTGCGGATGAGGAACTCAATCTCGTCTTTTATATCCACGCAGTCGTCCGTGTTGTGACCATGGTCCCGGTGGAAACGGTAAAATTTTCGCTTGTCCCAGTGCTCTAGGTCAGCCCTCATGCAGACCGGCCAATTAAGTAATCTGTCTCTTCGGATATCTAGCAGGATCTGCTCGGCGGATGTATTAAGAGGTATGGAACGGAATTTCCCTTCCGGCCTGCGGTTCGGCCGACGATCGCGAGAAGCGCGGTCATCCGTCCCTTTGCAAGTCGGTTTGGAGTCTTCGTTCCAAGGTCTCTTCCCTTTGTTCGTCGAGTCGAATACTTGTGTGCCTTTTCGAGCGTTAGTGAACTCCTTGGCGTTAGTATACTTCTGAACTTTCGCCATTAAGTTCGCTAGCGTCTTTGGCGGACTCTTTCCGATAGAGAAGGTAAATTTTCCTCCCTTCAATCCGCTCAAATGGCAGCGAGAGTCATCTTGTCATCGTCGTCCTCGACATGCAATGCTTCTTCATTAAAGCGGACGATGTAATCCTTTAACGACTCTTTCAAGGCCTGCTTGATGGTGAGCAGGTGATTGTTGGGTTTCCGACTTCTCTTACCACTTATAAATTGTGTAAGGAATAGTTGACTTAGTTCCGTAAAAGAATCCACGGAGTTGGGTTTGATCTGGCGATACCAAATCCGAGCGGACCCTGTGAGGGTGATAGAAAACTCCCTACGCATCATTGCGTCCATTGCAGTATGGATCTGCATCCACGATCGGTAGGACTACAGGTGTTCAGATGGATCCCCAGATCCTTAATACTGGATGACAGGAGGCATTCGAAACCTCTGCGGCATCACTTCAATCATGATGGCAGGGGTGAAGGGAGGCTCGGTCTCTTCCATCATCGCCTGTATCGTGGATGGAACTGTCGATTGTTATTGCTTCTTCTCCAATGTTAGAAACTTGTCCTTGAACTTCGCAAATCGTGCCTCCCATGGGTCCCTATTTTTTACAACGACTCTGGGGCATCCTCGACCTCCGGCGTTCTCCTTTCTCTCCTCCGTTCTAACTGATGACGGAAGTCCATGGGCGGCAGGGCGGATGTGGCTGAATGAATGGTTGTGGGGGTCCGAGTGGTGGTGTTCCGTGCGGATACCTCGGCTTGTACCGTAAGAGGATTCTGACTCGAATGCGGCACCCCCGAGTGTTGGGGGGCTTCAAGTCTCGCACTACTCGGTACACAATGAGTTTCCACGAACAACCCCACCGGCTCGAGAACGGGTTGTTCCTGAGCCGGGCGTAGCTCTGGCTCTCTCTACTGTTTTATTCGGTTTATCTCGTCACGCAGAGCCTGGATCTCGTTCTGCATGGCACGATACTTGCTTGACCGATTGCGTGAACGTTGGGAAGGTCTTGGTGCGGATTCGGCATGAAGCGGTGATGACGACCGAGTCTGGTCATTAGGTTACGGCTGCACCACTGCAGCTTTCTTCTTCCTCGCTATTGCTTGGGAAAATGAGAACCTGACTTCTATTTTCAAGTTCCCACAGACGGCGCCAAAAAATGTTGAGGTTAAAATCTGGTCGGCCCTCCCTCCACGTCGTCCTTTACGTGCTGTCCCTGAAACTTGCACCAAGAAAACGGGCAAATGTGACCCTGGCTAAGCCGGGGGACCCTCCGATGCCTAAGTCAGGACAAGGGAATCGGGGTCTAGGTAGAGAGTACCGCAGGAGAGCTCAATATCGCGTACCTGTAGATATGGCGCTGTGTGGTATTTATACTTGCCTGTGGGGCGGTCTGGTCTAGATAATCTCGGCACGATTAGGAGGATTCCCGGATCGTGGAGATACCACTCGCAATCTATTGATCGTGTAGCGTATCCAGCGAATAGTACGTATCAGCGAGCGACGTTATCGGCCACGTTTAGTTATGACAGTTTCCATGTTTAGCGAGTGAGATATGCGCATCTGAAGGCCTGATCGGCTCGGCTCGTCAAACCATAGTAAAGAACATTTTCTAACTCAGACGACGTCCGACCCGACCCGTCATGTCGAATCCGATGCGGCCGGCTTAAGCAGATCGTGGTTGGGGAATAACAGGTTATCCGATCGGATTGTTAAGACCCCTCCGAGTTGACCCTTACTCAAAGATGCTCGTGTGTCCTTATTGCGATGCTAAAGTCTGGTCAGATGGGTCGCGCCTCGGGTGTCGGCTCGGACTTACAGTCGAATTGATGTTCTACCATGAGCTCGGATCTCCCCATAACACATGTAATGTGTGCATTTCTGCCAATATAGCTGAGAGGGACTATTGTTGTAAGGGGTGCAAATGGGCTGGCTCAAACTTATGGGGCATTAGACCCAATCTGAGTCGAAGATCTGGACCCATGGGGCATGTCTAGGTCCAAAAGTTCAACCCGAATTACTAAACGATTCGAACCTAGAGCCTCAAAAATCAAACCAACCCACCAGCCTGGACCCAATTTTTAAATGGTCTGATTTGAGCCATACTAAAATGAACCTAACCCAGACCCAAGAAAAGTAGTTAACATAGAGGTAAGTCAACCAACTCTTTTAAAGCAGGAATGATCACATACGTTTGTTCGAGCTGTGGGGGGCCCACCACGATGTTTGAGTGTCATCCAACCAGTACATGAGACGGCATCTTTTTAAATACTTATCTAGTTTATGTAAGATAGGATAAGACCATGTACTATTGATTTAAACCTTGACACTAACAACTAGCATATCTGGAACATCTGATTGCTGCATCATATGGCCATATGGGAATGTCTGAACGGTCCTGATCGACATGTTTAAATTGGGTTATTGACTTTTTTTTATTTTGTTTTGAGCCTCTTCAGCAACAATGGTTTGGCAATACAGATTCTGGACTCTTGATCTGATGGACCCCACATTGGATGGGCTATGCTTAAAAAAATATCACGAAATCCTAATCTGTTCATCCGGTCTAGAACTGAGGTCTGAATCCAAGCGAAGGGCCTCAACCCGAGTCCAGCCACCTCTGAACTGGGTTTAAGTTGAGGCTTGAAGACCGTAGGTTGAAGCTGGGCCTGAATTTTGGGTCTTAAAATAATGGGTAGGATTTGGGCCTACTTCTCAGTAGGTTTGGCCAATCTGGGCCATTTTCTGGGCCTGGTTTGACCTGAGACCTATTTCTCAGCTCATGGACAGGGCTGGGCCTGGACTGTGGCCCACCGATGGAACTGACCGGCATCTAATGGACGGTTAGCATGAAAATATAGTTGCCTATCTACCTATGTCCAGGAATTAGTGGATGGGATTGGTCAGGCGACCTGAACTGTTTTTTTTTTTTTTTTTATCAATCTACCTATCTAATGGTATCCACACTTACAATTTCTGAATCACGTGTATGAAATTGTGTCATATGTACGTGTAGCAAAGCGAGGGCGTGTATGAATTCAATGTCATCATCTACAACATCCAATGAAACGATAAGGCTCACCTTAACCGTATAATGCTTGTGCAAGGATATAAAAAAAATCTCATCCAACAAACAATCCCTGTCATTCCCTTATTAATTTCTCTTAAAAATTGAATGTAGACCGTCTTCCATCTTTAATCCTAACCGTCCATCTTGCCTTAGGCATGCATCATCTTTTTTCCCCATTCTTTGTGGAGCCTACTCACGGTCAAAGTTGTTATTTCTTAAGACACTAGCATCATATAACGGTCCAAAAGGGATAAAAAGGAAAGAAAACCGCTCCATGATTCGTCCGTTTAAACAGTGGGCCACACATAACATCACGTAGCTAGTGTAAAATGATTTCCACTTAAACACGTAACTTGTGGCCCACCTAACGTCTGACCATCGCTTCTCCTTGGACGGTGCGGCCATCCTGATCAAAGGACACCTGAATTTTATCACAGGTAAACTTCATGATGGGGCCTACCATTTTAGTGGTACTGATGTCCTACACGAGTTGAATGTCAGGGGGAAATATGGGATGGCTTGCCCGTATCCAATCAGACTGTGGAAAATGACAACCAATGGCCTACATTCACCGCGAATATGCCCTCAATAATGACTTAAGCTGAACGGAGGACACCATCTGATGAAAGACCCGCATCCACATATGTGCCAAGTTGGCACGTGCTGTGCGCCTGTTATGGGATAACGGTACCTACCATTGAAAAATTCAGTGGATCTACCTCATTTTTGGGATCCTGACCTAAAATGATCTGTAAAAATTTATGGATAGATTGGATATATATCAGCCATTTGAATATCATGATTAACCATTTGTTTGTAACATGCATTTTATTTTATTTTAAAATAAAATATCATGATTAACCATTTGAATTTTAAGATTCATGTCGAATCTTATATGATTCCATTTGAATCTTACGCTCAAACCACAATCTCCAAAAATACTTTATGAATCTCATGTTTTTCTTTTTGGTGAATTATACGATTCATGAATCAAAAAGATTTTGGTTGTTGGTTACAAAATTGCCTAAATAATTGGTTTTTATTTTCTTTGTTCAACTACGTGGACAATTTTAACCGGCACGACAAAAATCAACTTAATCCAAAACTTGTGGCCCACAATTGTTTAATGGTTAATTACCATTGCTTCCTGTGGTGTGGTCCAACCGAGATTTAGATCTGCTATATTTTTAACAACTGCCTGTGTTGGGGGCCTTGCATAAAACCTTAGGATCTAGTCTCCCGAACAAACCAGAATTATGAGATAATAATAGTAATGAAATAAATCAAAGCAACAATCACACACCACACAAGAGATTTTTACGTGGAAAACCCTCAAAGAGGTAAAAACCACGGGACCTTATCCAGATCAACAATCCACTATGAAAGTAGAACGTTACAACCGATCACAAGCACACACCGCTTAGATCAAACCTTCTTCACTCATGCAGGAGCGGATAAACAATAAGAAAATAAAAAGAAAACTGAGAGATCTCACCGATCACGAGAACGTAAAAGCGCTGAGACGACGGCTCCCTTCCACAAGCTTCCTCTCTCTTTTTTCTTTCACTCTCTCACCATAAACCCTTTAGCAAAACCCTTACAAAGCCTTTAGGAAACCCTCTTGTATTTTTCTTATACATAGAAAAACCCTAGAAAACCTTAGGAAACTCTTTTTATAGTTTTAAGAAACTCCTTTCTGCATCCCTGTTGCGAAATGACTCAAATCCGCAATTTTTTGCAAAAACTGCGTAACCTAGGATTGGTCCTGAAAATTTCAGGACTGGTCGTAGCTGCCTACGACTGGTCGTATCTCACCTACGACTGGTTGTAGACCACCTATGATCGGTCGTAGCTCCCCCAGGACTGGTCATAGACTGCGGAGAAAATTAACAACAACTCGCTGGACTTTGAATCGTGCCAGGGCTCGAACCCACGACCAGTCGAGCACCTCCCACAACCGGTCGAAGACCACCTACGACCGGTCGAGCAGCGAGATGGAACTCTCCGAAATTTCAACCACTGCACTGTCTCTCCTCTGAACTGAGGAGAAAAAATTCCATCAAATCTCCTTCTTTCCGACTCAAGAGGAATTCACCTTCTTCAAGCCAGTCAGGTTTCTACAAATCTCAAACTTGCCCTTGAGCAAAGCCTTGGTCATCATGTTTGACCCATTATCGTCCGTGTGGACTTTCTCAAGCTGTAACGCCTTCTGTTCCAAAGTATCTCTGATCCAGTGATATCGAATCTCTATGTGCTTCAACTTGGAATGCTGACTTGGATTCTTGCTTAAGTGTATAACACTCTGACTATCGCAATAGACCACGTGCTCCTCCTGCTTCAGGCTAAGTTTCAGTAGGAATCTCTTCATCCAAAGCATCTCTTTACATGCCTCTGTGACTGCAATGTACTTGGCCTCTGTCGTCGACAATGCTACGACCCTCTGTAACTTGCTCTGCCAAGAAACTGCTCCCCCTGCAAACGTAAACATGAACCCCGATGTAGACTTCCTGGAGTCTATGTCGCCTGCCATATCTGCATCTGTGTAACCCTCTAGCACAGGTTTACAGTCACCATAGCATAGGCTCAACCTGGATGAGCCTCTTAGATACTGCGGTATCCATTTCACCGCTGCCCAATGTTTTTTGCCAGGATTGGCAAGATACCGGCTGACAACACCAACCGCATATGCTATGTCTGGACGTGTACACACCATAGCATACATCAAACTTCTACGGCTGACGAGTAGGGTATCTTCTGCATCTCTTCCACCTCTGTCTTCGTCTTGGGACACTGCCTGTCGCTCAATTTGAAGTGACCATCCAGTGAAGTACTGACCGGCTTCGCTGCATTCATATTGAACCGCTCTAAAACTTTCTCAATATACCGCTCTTGTGACAGCCAAAGCTTCCTGCTTTTCTGTCACGGGTTATCTCCATTCCTAGGATCTGTTTAGCCGGGCCCAAGTCTTTCATCGCAAAAGACTTGCCCAACTCCTGTTTCAGCCTGTCGATCTTTTTGATGTCTTTTTCCATGATGAGCATGTCATCAACATATAAGAGCAGAACTAAGAAATCACCATCTGAGAACTTGCGCGTAAACACACAGTGGTCCGACTCCGTTCTGTCATACCCATGCTGTAACATAAACGAATTCAACTTCTTGTACCATTGCCGTAGAGCTTGTTTCAACCCATACAAGCTCTTCTTCAACCTACACACCATATGTTCCTTGCCCTTCACTTCGAACCCCTCTGGTTGGTGCATGTAGATCTCTTCTTCCAGGTTACCATGAAGAAAGACAGTTTTAACGTCCAACTGCTCTATCTCCAGATCCATGCTAGCTGCCAACCCAAGCAACACCCGTATGGATGTCATCTTCACCACTGGTGAGAATATCTCCTCAAAGTCTATGCCTTTCCTCTGACCGAACCCTTTTACCACAAGTCTGGCCTTAAACCTCGTCTGTGAATTCTTCTACTCAACCTTCTTTCTGAACACCCACTTGTTGCTCAAAGCTTTCTTGCCCTTAGGCAGTTTCACCATGTCATAGGTGTGGTTCTTATGCAAGGATTTCATTTCTTCTTGCATAGCTTTCAACCACTCTTACTTATGCTTATCGGCTAGGGCCTCAGAATAATCTTCTGGCTCTCTCCCGTCAGTCAGCATAATGCACTCATGCGGTGAGTACCTCTTGGACGGCTGCCTGTCCCTAGATGACCTCCTCACCTGTGGCTCAACAGGTGGATCAAGTGGGGGCTGCTCCCCCGGTCCATCTTCTGTAGGAACCCCATCGTCCTCTACACCTCGCTGTACTCCCCCGTCATCAGGCACCACTGGAGAAATAACTAGATCCATGTCCTCTAGCTCACCTGAACTAGGCGGGTTCTTCTATGGCTTACTAATGTCTTTAATACACTGATCTTCAAAGAAAACCACATCTCTGCTCTTGATGAGCTTCTTCTCGGTCGGATCCCACAATCTGTAACCGAACTTTTCATCATCGTACCCTAGGAACACACATTGCCTGATCTTCATATCGAGCTTAGACCTCTAGTCCCTTGGTACGTGAACGGATGCCCTGCATCCAAACACCCTGAGATGACTGTACGATGGATCATGTCCAGTCCATACCTTCTCAGGTACTTCTCCATTCAATGGGGCTGATGGAGATCTGTTTATCAGATACACCGGCGTGTGCATTGCTTCTCCCCAGAACGTCTTGGCCAACTTCGCATGGGATATCATGCATCTGATTCTCTCAACAATGGTGCGATTCATTCGCTCAGCTACACCATTATGTTGGGGGGTCTTGGGAACCGTCTGTTCATGCCGTATACCCAGGGACTTACAGTACTCATGAAAGTCGCCGTTGTATTCACCACCATTATCAGTGCGGATGCACTTCAATGATCTACATGGCTCTCTCTCGACCATAGCATGAAACAACTTAAACACACCAAAGACCTCGTCCTTGGATTTCAAAGCATAAGCTCAAACCCTCCTAGATGCATCATCTATAAAAGTAACAAAATACAATGCCCCACCCAAGGTTTTTGTCCTCATAGGACCACACACATCAGAATAAACCAAATCTAATGCATGCACTTTATTAACATGAGAAGCAGTTTTAACAAATGAAACTCTATGTTGTTTCCCTGATAAACAATCAAAACAGATTTTGAGAGGTATACCTGTCACGTCTGGAAGGAGCCGCTTCCTCGCTAGTAGCTGAAGCCCATTTTCACTCATGTGGCCTAGACGCCTGTGCCATATGTCTATAGCTGAATCTTCCGCTGCGTTCAACCCACTCTTGCATACACTGACACTTGCCTTGTACAGGATGCAACACTTCTTTCCTTTAGCTGCGATCAACAAACCTTTGATGAGCTTCCAGCGCCCGCCAGCAAACTGGCTTTCATAGCCATCATCATCCAACCTTCCCGTCGACATCAAGTTGAGGCGAAGGTCTGGGATATTCCTCACATCCCTGAGAACCAATGTGCAACCCACATCGGTCTTCATACAAATATCACCGACTCTCACGATCTTTGATACGTAAGAATTGTCCATCTTCACGGTCCCATAGTCACCTGACTTGTAGATTGTGAAGAAATCCCTGCGTGGAGTCGCATGAAAAGAAGCTCCTAAGTCAATCACCCAGTCGGTGTCCTGACCAGTAGCCGTGAGACACATCATGATCTGTGGAAAGAATAATAACAACGTCGCCATATGAAGCGACCGTAGTAGAATCAGATTCATCTTCCTTCTCCTTTCCTTTTCCTTTCTTGTCGTTTTTAGCCTTACGACATTCATGCTTGTAGTGGCCCTTCTTGCCACAATTCGAGCATTCAACATCTTTTCTGTTACTCGACTTGCCTCTTGATTTATCTCGGATCTTTCCGCCCTTCCTGTTCTTTCCTCTCCCCCGTTCCTGTGTCATAAGTGCCTCTTGCTAAATAGACCCCTGAGACTTCCTCTTTGTCTCTTCATTGAAGAGACAGCTAGTAATCTGTTCCATGAATATCTTTCCGTCTGGCGCGGAGTTACTTAGAGACACCACCAATGTCTCTCAACTGTCAGGCAATGAACTAAGCAATAGTAAAGCCTGCAATTCATCATCCAGAACCATCTTCATAGAAGAGAGTTGGTTCACTATATTGTTGACCTCATTCATGTGCTCGGCCACAAAACCACCATCTTTGAACTTGAGATTCACAAGTCGCCTTATCAGAAAAATTTTATTACCGGCTGTCTTCCTCTCATACAGCCCTTGTAGTTTCAGCCATAAGCTTGCGGCTGAGGTTTCCTTAGACACATGGTGGAACACGGAGTCATCCAGCCATTGTCTAATAAACCCCACCGCCTTTCGGTCCAACTTCTTCCAATCTTCATCAGTCATATACTTGATTTTGCTGATATATCTAAAATTAGAGAATATAGATCCTTGCAATAAAGTAAGTCCTTCATCTTAGCCTTCCATATGGTCCAGTTAGAACCATTGAGGCTGATCATCCCTGATGAGCCACCTTCCATAATTCCAAACCAATCCTACCCGTTCAATGAACCTACCACTCTGATACCACTTTGTTAGGGGCCTTGCACAAAACCTTAGGATTTAGCCTTCCGAACAAACCAGAATTATAAGATAATAATAGCAATGAAATAAATCAAAACAACAATCACACACCACATGAAATTTTTACGTGAAAAACTCTCAAAGAGGTAAAAACCATGGGACCTCGTCCAGATCAACAATCCACTATGAAAGTAGAACGTTACAACCGATCACAAGCACACACCGCTCGGATCAAACCTTCTTCGCTCATGAAGGAGCGGATAAACAATAAGATAATAAAAAGAAAACTGAGAGATCTCACCAATCACGAGGACGTAAAAGCGCTGAGACGACGGCTCTCTTCCACAAGCTTCCTCTCTCTCTTTTCTCTCACTCTCTCACCCTAAACCCTTTAGCAAAACCCTTGCAAAGCCTTTAAGAAACTCTCTCGTATTTTTCTCATACATAGAAAGACCCTAGAAAACCCTAAGAACCCCTTTTTATAGTTTTAGGAAACTCCTTTCCGCATTCCTTTTACGAAAGGACTCAAATCCGTAATTTTTCACAAAAACTACGTAACCTAGGACTAGTCCTAGCCGCCTACGACTGGTCGTAGACCACCTACGCTCCCCCAGGACTGGTCGTAGACCGCGGAGAAAATTAACAACAACTTACTGGATTTTGAGTCGTACCAGGGCTCGAACCCACAACCGGTCGAGCACCTCCCACGACCGGTCGAAGACCACCTACGATCGGTCGAGCAGCAATATGAAACTCTCCGAAATTTCAACCACTGCACCGTCTCTCCTCTGAACTGAGAAGAAAAACCCCATCAGCCTGTGTGGAGCCCACCAGAGTTGCGTGCATACCACTCAACCGCAGGTGAGCCCACCGTGAAAAGCAAGATTGAATAATTATCAAGTGGGGCACATCATGGAAAACTATGGATCTCCACTAAAAAAAACCTTCAAGCCCTTATCTAATGGAAAACTATGGATCTCCACTAAAAAAAACTCTCCAAGCTCTGATCTAATGGCCCACATTTATGATTGGACCAGCCTGATTTCCTCCTAATAGATGGGTTGGATGACAGACAAAAACAAAACAGTGGGCCGCACAAGATGAGAGTGACGTAGGAATAATAAGCTTATTCTACAAGATTGAGGAGGCAACCATCCTCGTATTTCATAGTTCCAAAATGCTCGTACGAAAGTATAGAGGATAACTCCACAATCTACATATAAAACGTTTTGTGTAATAGACGGTTGTAGGCTGTCAGTTTGCCTGCGTTGCAATACTTTAGGTTGGACCCACCTTCATTAGTGCTGATGTTCTCTCAAAATAGAAGTGCTCAACAAATACCTTCGTAAGAAAGAAATAAAAAAAGAAAAAAGCAGCAGGCCGCATTTGGAGACCAGCGTACTGAAAAGAAAAGGACGATAGGGCCATCTTACATTCAAAGGAATAGAGAGCAGATAGTACATTTAATATTATAGTGTCGTGTTGAGGGTAAAAAGAAGAGGATTCCATTTCTCCGCGTCTTAGACAGAGAGTAACAGACCGGACCCAGCCCCACTAGCGTGTCACATGGAGGTCATCCGACGGCCTTGGCAGCAGCCACGTGTCACACATCCCACCTAGTCCATTTCCCACAAGCACTAGAAAAGATTCCCCAAGGCAGCCAAAAAAAAAAAAAAAAAAAGCCACAACGGCCGAAAAAGAAAACAAAAAGGGGCCACGGAAGAAAAGGTAAGTAATAGGCCCCTCTTTTTCTTCCCAAAGACAGGTCCCCATGTCACCAAAAGTGGCCCCATTCATAACAAACACGCTTTCGATCACGTCAGCTACTTCCAACCGTAATCAAAATGTGGTCCCATTCTCCGGCCAATCACCATAGACCACATCATCAGCATCAATTGCCAACAGACGCCTGATCTTCCAATCCTCCCCCACCATCATCCGCCACAGCCGACTTCCCAAGTTTGGCATCTGCCTTGACCGGCATCCTCACCTTGGGTGTTAGCCTCTTCGCTTCCTCACACGTGTAGATGTAGATCTTCCTCACCATGTTGCAGAACTCACTGGGACATCAGAGATTAGACCAGAAAAATCACTCAAATTCAGCAAAATCGACACGACCATGGCCCAAAACTCCATCACACCATTCATGGGTGGGGCATTGCACCATCTCCCACCATTTAAATACAGCCGTTGGGAGCCTGTAAACATTTCAAAAGTTGAATTTCCCAAAGTCCATTTTGAAATGCATGTTAAGATTCCTCCCTATTATGGGGTGGGGACAACTTTCAGCCCAAACAGTAAAATCCAGGCCACAATGTAACACCTATCTGGACTGCCGAAGCCCTCCCCCCATCTATGATAGCTAGATGGTGGGTGATATGCATGCACCAGCTCTCCATGAAACAATGAATGGGCACAATCTTTTCCTGTGAAAGGGTATTTGTGGAATTTGGCCCACAATTTTCCCTCGGAAAGGGTATTGTGGAATTTGGCTAAATTGGCTGCAAAATAGCAAGATTTCTAATGGCCTAACAATCTGAAGTAATTATAAGTGGAAGAGGGAAATAGATTAAGGATTTTACTGCCACGGGTCGTCGCCAACCATCATCGTGTCATCCTCATCGTCTGTGTAGACAACCTGCCATTTCTTTGCAGGCCCGCAGAGTTCACCTTCAATGCCAAACATCTCCTCCAGCTTCCTGAGCAGGTCATCATACCGGTCAAACCTTGTTAGGTCCACAGCTCTACCAACTGCCATCCCTTGCATGTGAACCTGACAAGGTGTGGAGTAACATGTCACTATCCAGAAGAAATACAAGCAACACAAGGGCATTCCTATCATTGCATTGTGAGAATTGCTAATGCCTCGTGCGATCCAAGCAGTCCAGGTGATCCCAACCCTGTGGATGCTCCTGTCAAAAAGTGAGGCAGGTCAAGCAATGAGACCAGCCTGTTAAACAATGGACGGCTAGGAGTTCGCCTTGCTCATGTAATCCATTCCTTTGTTTCTAACATTGTGGCCAAATGCTGAGATTGGTCTGAATTTTGTGTGCAGGCATCCATAGTAGGACCAACCTGATGGATGGTTTACATCTCACGCCCACGTGCCATGTCAACATATGTGGTATTGTTGATTGGCTAACTTGCATACATATGCCAGATTAGCAAGCGAAGTGAATTATATACACAGATATCAATATCATATAACACAGCTATAATTACTAGTCCACCATGTACAGTTGCATTTCACTGTCCACATGCATGAGAAATAACTACATATTTCGGACAAGCCACTATGCAATCAGCTTTTTTCGGCACCATGTCACAGTCAGACACCATGCATCCATCTCCATTTGGTGTCTGACCACACGTGTCAATGTTAAACATGGACAACAGTGTGAGTGTCCAAAGTCAATGGACTTCACCCATGTCAAGCAGATGGATAACCTTCAAGACTTTTACATGACAACAAAGATGAACTGTTACCATGTATTTTTTCAAACCTAACTTTTTACTCTAACCTAAAATTTATATATATATATTTATTTATTTTCTTTGATTAATTTATATTTAAATATACATTATACAATGTTAACATGTTTTTGGACATGTCGGATAACCAAATGTCTTGCAATTACAAAGACACAAACGTGTAACATGCTCATAAAGCTTTAGAACAAAAGAACTTGAAATACGGAATTGTTGAGTGATTACCTTGGTGCAGCTCCGTGTTTGCCTGCTTTGTGTCTCTTGAGGTGATCTTAGACAGGACTTCTCAGGCTCACTGCTGACAGCAGGAATATCAGATCGGTTGGTATTTGATGGCTGAGATTGCTGATCAGAGTCTACATCCAAAGATGGAACAAATGGATCCTCTTCAACTACACCAGGAACAGTCGCCACCATAGAGGTTTCCTCAGCATTGGAGTTACCAACCAGCTGGATCCCAAACAACCGGTAGCCATTACCAGTCTCAGGCCGCTTTTCACCAGATTCTCTGTTGGCAACTGCGGCATAAGCATCTGATGGAACTTCACTTTGGTTAGACCAATACATCTGGTGGCCAGAGATTGCAGGTGTTGCATTGGTTCCAGTGAATCCAAAAGACCCAGCTTTTGACATAAGGGAGAAGAGGGAAGTAGAATTAGGTGATGAGTAAAGCTCTCTCCCTCGTAGACCAGAATATGAAAGATTTGAGGTAGCATTATCTGGGGGTTTCCATAGGCCTAAATGGGCAAGAGAGAAGCCTTGTTATGATTGTCATCAAAATAACCATACGAGGAGGCAGGCTGAAACAGTACTCATAAGAGACAGGTATGGGAACATAATACAACACGTATCAAATGTTAGTTGTACATTTTTTAACAAGCAACAGATTAGCAGCTCCCTAATCAGATTTAAAAGAACAGGTGCATCTTCGTCATCAAAAGAAAATAACAGTCAAAATATGGTTAAGAAATTCCATACCAAATGTAGGTGGGTCCGATGGTGTTGAAGGTAAAACCAGTGGTCGTGCCCGTTTGTGCTTTGGTGCTGGTTGTGTGGTCGAAGGAGCTGCAGCTACCAGGGGCTCCAATTCCCAGGGTGAAACTCTTTCGGGACGCGGGATTGCTGAAGGTTCATCCCATTGAATCTGAGTGGAAATCAAGCATATAAGTGAATTTGAAACCCAATTGCAACACAAACTATAGTGACCTGTTCTGGTTTTGAAACTTTTGGCAAAAGGTGTTTACCTTTAAGGATCTCCATTCAGAATCTGCCCAACGAGATGATAGAGTGTCCCCAACACCAACGATAGTACCACTAAATCTGAGAAATCATTGCAAAAACGGGAGCTAAAATTGGTATGTGCTTTCTTATTTCTTGCAATATTGAAACCATAAACACAACCAATACAATATACCTCCTCTCGGGAGCCTCCTCGCCCTCAAACCTCATCTTGAACCTCATACCAACAGAGAGTTTGTGGCTCCGAGCTTCAAGATACTTGTTGACACTTACGATAAACTCAGATTGGCTTGTCCTGGATAACAGAGATTTTGTTTAGATGTCTTTCTTTTTTACTTCCAGGCCAAGTCTAAGTTGGAACATTGAATTAAACCCATGAAAGAAGGCCTGGGCCATTGCTACACTAGGCACCAAGAGAACAAATAATTTTTGGAGACTGCATTTAAGTAAATGTAATTACCAAAAAAAAAAAAAACCAGAGGGAGAGAGAACAGTGAAAAACTTCCAAACCTTGGCTTGTAGAAAACAGAAAAGAGAGTCCCAGTTGATATGGCATGAGATGCAGTGGCAAGGACCCCAAGATGCATGCTGTGACTGGATATAACAGATGATGGCATATTGCTTAGTTGCCTCATTAGCCGCCTAACCCCAACACGCAACTCTCCGTTTTCACCTCTGCCATAATTTATAATGTAATTAATAAGTCGTGCACAGCACAGAAGAAGGGAAAACCTTGATGGAATCATAAGAGCATAAGAAAGCTACTTGCCGTAGGAAGATGAACGCATCACCAGCAACCAGTCTCTTGGAGCTTACAAACACACTCCAGCCTGTTGTCAGCAGGTGCCTTCTTGGTTGTCCTGCGTTTAACATTTTAGTTCATATTTTAGCATTGAGTACTGAACAAGACAATCCATGCTTATAGGGGAGAGCAGTCTCTTCCTTACAAAGAAGAAGCATTCATCAATCAAAGTGACACACCATCTAGGATACACAACAAAAATCTCCATAGTTTTCTATTGCAAATAAGAAATTAATTAGTTCACATCCTTATGGTATTAAACTTTCTTTCTAAAAGTTCAGCAACTCAGGTGATAATGCAGTAGAAACTAGCTGATATAGCCACTACTTGTGCTATAGAGCAATGCCAAGTGTGCTCAAATACAACTTTTGGCATTCCCCTCTCGCACGCTGCAACATGGCTTGCATGTTCAAGAACCAAGCTGCTCATCAGTTGGATACCACAGGGCAAATGCCTTATGTCAACAGTGGGCCATTCTTATCTGATGGGCCCCACATCTAGAAGATAAATTGAAATTAGGAGAAAATGATCGGTAGTCCAAATTCAGTGTAGTAGACATGAAGGCCATCTGACAATCAGATCAGCCTGATTTTTAAGACATAGCATCCACCCAATGGGATCCATATGATGAGCAGTGAGAGGCTTGAAGGTGAAAAGCTTGTGCCAAAAATGGTGCATTGAACTAAGATGATATAGGGCATCGAATCCACATCGTGCAACATGCCCCAAATCCATATTGCCACCAGTGCAAGGCGCTAGGCACAATTGCCCTTGGAGGATTTGGAGTGCCTGGACATTCCAGGTGCAATTTTTTTTCATATATGATAAATAATAATTTTACAGAAAAAGGTGATGCGAAAAATAAAATCAACTTACACACTAAAAAATGTATTTATCAAATTAGCAATCAGCTAATCAATAATGAAACCAAATCCATGAAGTTCAAATTGCTTTTAAAATGCCCAAGGTGATGCCTTATCTCACCAATAGAAGAACAAAAGCATGAATAAAGAAATGAGAAAATTTTGTTGAATTTTGGGAGAAGAAAAAAGTTGTTGAAATAGGGCTTTAAAGCCTTTAGATTCTATCTGCACCCCCATTTAGGGTGAAAAAAAAAAAAGAGGCACAAGTAATGCATGCAAAAATGCCACAATCGCTGCAGTTGTATGCATGAGGTAATCACCTCGCCTAGGGTCCAGACAATGCACAACATGCCTAAAATGCCTAGGCACGCGGTTGGAACACCTTTGAAAACACTGATTGTCATATTGCCTGACTTGAGTGTATTTACATTTCTCTATAAATTGTAACATGGTCGAGGATTTCATTGTGCACTTAAGTTCTGATCCATCTTTAGATCATGGCTAGCATTTAAATAACAAGAGCTTGTGAAAGACATTCCCAATGCAAACCAATGCAAAGACAACAGCCTACCTCGAAAAATGTGACGGAAATGCCATTCAATTCCATGCAAATCTGTAGCTACCAATTCCTGCCAAGGGGGATGTTGGGACATATCCTGAACAGAGAACGTGGAAGAAATGCGAGTAAGCATAACTACAGTGCAAGTGGAATGCTTGGAAAATAAAAAGAAAACATATTTCTAGAAGCTCACCAGTTGTGGAAGGCATTCATCTGCATGCCTTCTGAGAACAGAAAATCCTCCATGGGTGCTTGTGTCAGAAGCAGTAAGGGTCTTACAAAATGAATGAACTGTGCACCGTTGAGGTTCTGGGAGTGGAGGATCTGGGCTAGTAACCTCGCCTTGCTGATCCACGATGTACGACACAAAAAAATTAAAAAATAAACACAAGATATAGGTAAGTAAAATGATGACTACAAATAATCATGACAATGGCAACATGATGGAAGACCATTCAGTCAGGTAGAACATCAACATCTAGCATACATAGAGGTAACAAAGGCTTGTGCTGCTATTAACACCTAAAGAATCATTTAACGCATAACAACTAAAGTTGCCCTCTTTAGTACCACAATGCCTGCTCTATTGTCCTTGAGAGTGGTTTTTTTATGAACATTGCATGATTTTATCAATAAACAGAGAAACAAAAGGCAAACTAATGAAGCTGAAAAAGGCCAGAAATCCTGCAGTTACCGATCAGAATTGAATGTGATTAAGGGATGATAGTGATCAGGTATTAGACCCATGTGATGGTGCAAGAACAAGACTGCAACAAAAACCAGCCCCAGATATTCTGAGAAACAACAGAACCCCTTCCCTATCTTAACTTGGTGATGCGAAGAGACACTCAGGAAATGATGAAAGTGTTTCAGTAATCACAGGACTATCTCTGTAATTTTACAAAAGCCCCTGAACCCCATTTATTCTGAAAAAGAAAATTGCCATATTTAGTCTGAAAAAAAAGAAAATTGTTGTCATTTACCATTTCATGAAAATTCAACATGTGTGACCTTCATTATTTTGCTTGCAGAGTGGAGCACCAACGTGCACACGCGCATGTGTGCATATATATATATATATATATATATATATATATATATATATATATATATATATATATATATATATATATATATAGCGGAACGCTCACCTGCAAACCGGTACGTACGAACTTTTTGAAAACCCATCATACATGATTTGGATCCAAAATCTGAACCATTCATGTGAAACAGCACCTCGTGAAACCCCCCAGGCTGAAGTTTTACTTTGATCTAAAACTTGATGGGCCATGAAAAATGAAAACAGTTTCCTCCCTTGATTTGCATTTCTCTTTGCTCTGGCCCACCAGAATTTTAGATTGGGGTGAAAATTTGTCACATGGGGTTTCATGGAATTCCGCATCACATGAACCGTTCAGATTAGACACCCATGGCACGTGTGCAAAGGTGAGCACGTGCGTAGGTTCGCAATGGAGCATGACTCTATATATATATATATATATATATATATATATATATATATATATATATATATATATATATATATACACACACACACACACACACACCACAAGCAAAGAAAAAACAATGTGAAGCCATACCAAAAGACATCTTTTTTTCTCTAAAATGAGGGCCTTTCCTGTGATATAGGTTAGAATCAATATTGCTAACAGCAGCGTCTAAAAATTACAAAATCAAGCCAAGGTAAAAGGAACTTACGTCAGTTTCAGGTAACAGAGTTATCTGTGCATAAACTTCATCCGTTTCATTTTCAGCCTACCCGTCAGAAAATGGCTAATTAGCAAACCACATATAAGGACAAAATACACCGTTGTTTCCAGTGCAATATTAGATAGTCAGATAAAAGCACAATTCTTAGGTGCAATAGAAAGCATTCGTAGAAAATTACCCGAAGCTGAACATTCACTACCCTACAGAGAATTTTCGATGGTAAATTGAATGAAGGCATCTGCTGGTCCAGCCCCTGATGAGTTGATGCCTCCAGCTACAAGACAAGAAAATCACAGAGAAATCCAGATAGTTGGTTTGTTAAATTATGTTAAGGAAATTCAATCGTCAAACTTTTACAAGTCACTTCACATATTAACCAAACTATATAAAGTGCACTTATGCAATTACAGAATCTGTGGCACAGTCTAGACAACTCAAGCCAGTGTGCAAGTGAACAGCAGCAAACTGAATGGGTAACTGCTCTAAATGAAATGATATATTTGGGGAACAAACCAGAGATACATTATGCAATGAGCACTCGTATAAGAAAATTGCATGTCCATAGAATGAGACAAACACATCATCAGAGTGGCTTCTATATATGCATATAGACTATAGATGCATTGCGCATAGAGAGAGATGAACGCATCATCATCATAGTGGCCATGTCCCTACTATTTGGGAGTAAAGTCACATGCTTGTGCCTATAAGGCTTGCTCAGTTCACATAACCCTCCCGTCTACATGTCAGCGCACATGCCAATATTGAATAGATATTCAAGGTCAGAGCCCAGGAGGTACTCTTGCCCAGGTGGTAGACTCCCAGGAGTCTCAACTCCCGGTCAACGGTTCGAGTGCCCATAGGTGGTGAAATTCCACTAGCGTGAGTGTGTGGGGTGTGTGTGTGTGTGTTAATAATAATAATAATAATAAATAATTTAAAAAAAAAAAAAAAAGGTCAGAGCAGTCCATCAGGTGGGACACTCTTTAGCAGTTTTGGACCAAAACTTAGCTGGTTGACTCATCCAATGGAACAAACTATATGAAACAATCAAGAGCTAGAAAAATATTGTTTTAGCTGTCCATTTGTTTCATAAAATGTAGCCCACCTGATGAGCAGACCCAACCCGACTGATCTTTGGGACAACATCTAGACAATATGGCCCATGGGATGGACTACTCAGATCTTGCACCTGTGTGCCATGTTGTCACATGCACTAACTCGCAAGTTGATTGGCAAGATAAATGTGCATATAAGTGCTCAGTAAGCCTCTATATCCACATATGACCATACATGGATCGCATACATAAATACAAAATGTTTACAACTTATAAACAACTAGAAATTTTAGAGTGTATCTCAGCCGAGCCAATCAATAACTCAGAAACTCAGCTGAGTAAATGGAATGATACGTAGAGAACAATAATATTTGACATAACAAGAGGCAGAATGCAAAGAGGAGGAAATGATAATACTTCTGGTACTGTAGAAGGTGAAGGCTTTGATTTCAAGGTGATTCTTTAGGCTATGATTAGTATTAAGGAGAGAAAAGGCCAATAAACAGAATAAACTGTCTCCTTTGGTGTTTTGGATGGATATGGATGACTTTCAAGTGGCTAACTAGAGCACTTCCAAAAGAATTCCTAAAATTAGTGAAGCAGCCACATCTCAACAGGAATAAATCAAACTAGATGTGCTAAGACACACACAAACCAAAAAAAAAAAAAAAAAAAAAACAAAGACCTTTAATAAAATCAGTGAAGGCTACACCACTATACATGATTATGCACCTCAGAGTTCAATCAGCATCTGAAGGCTCTGCATTGTGGCAAGCAAGCCATGGTGCCTCTCAGCCTCCATCTTTTGGCATAGAAAGAAGGGAAAAGTTATTGCATTTTGTGCAATATTAGTTCAACTTTCACATACTAACCAGGAAGTATCAACAGGCAATAGCAGATTCAGGTAAGCAAAACAGATTCCAGTTCAAATTTCCCCACAAACAAACACCACAACACTGTCAGCAAATAAAATCAATAAAAACCCATCATGGTACCTGTTCCATATGACCCTGTGGAAAGTAGTAAACCCGCTCTCCTTCACGAGGCACCGTAACCAATGGCCCCGCACAGGCATGCCATAATTCCTTATACAACACATCTCCAGCGGCCCCTACAAAGAACCACATATGACAAAGGTTCAAAATGCTGGAATGCAACGGGATAATACCATCTAGTGATGTGACACAAACAGTCGAACTAATGTTTGTACCACTGATACATATCAAAATGTGCATTAGACACATTCCTCCATAAAGAAATAATGAAATTCAATATCATACAAAGGTAAATAAAACTGGATGTTACCAAACCTTATCAGGAATATATCACAATAAATTCATACAAGTATTTGATGCATTCAAGCGATTTATTGAACCTTGCATATAACATTAACTAAAAACAGAGCGAAAAGGAAACGAACAGAAACACAGTAAAGGTCAAAAACCAGCGTGCCCTAATTCGGTAATTCCGGGTCGAGGACCATGGTCCAAAGGCAGAAACCTACTTCTTAAATATTAGTAAGAGAATTAAAAAGCCCCCTTTTCATTAAAACAGATAAGTATAAACAGAAGGAAATTATGATGCACGAGCACTAAGGCCTGTTTGTGTAGAAACAGGTATATCTCGACCAAAGGTTTCAACTAGAACTGTTCGGCTACAACCGCCCCTTTTTATAAGCAGTTTTGCCTTGGAATGGGTTGTGGTACAATCCACTGTAGGTTATCAGTACTCTGTGTAAATGTATACCGAATTACTGATGAACATGTGCAATTTGAGGAAAATACTACCAAATCGGAGTAGCATACAAAGAATTTCATAACCAAATTTCAGCAAAACCAGATTAGAAAAGATTAACATCAGTGCTATGAGGTACATATGGGGCTTCTCTCAATCCATACATGTATGGATGATACATATGCAAATGAAAGAAGGTTGGAAAAGAAAATGAGAAGAAAATCTCTTACCTGAGCCATGGCCTCCGGAGGAATGATTCGAAGCGACATGTGCCATGAAAACCCGACGACAAATCCCCCAAGAGATCGATCTATGATAGCTCTTGCATCAAAAGGAATCGGATAGAGTCGATCGATTCTCAAACACTACCCCATTCCACCGTTCACAGAGAGAGATTTCAAACACACAAAATTTTAAAAATAAAAATAAAAAAACCTATACGGATGGGATGGATGGGGATTTTCTTCAAACAGAGAAAGATCTTTTCAGCTTCACACCTACCAAAAGCAGCTTTTTAATACTCAATCAAGACCACGTAATTACTCGACAGGCATTAATACGCAGTTGCTGTAATACGCTCCGGAGAAACCCTAGAAATGCTCCTTCCTGCAGATACTATAATACGCAACCCGTGATCTGTAACGCAGGCCCCTTCTCTGAAAAAGCTTCCCGAAATAAATCCGTGTCAGTCGCTGCGTGCCTTTGAAACGGAAAAGCTGTCCGACCTTTAACGGCAGCGGCGCAAAGGAAATCCCTCCTTTAGCCAAAAATCCGGCAGAGATCTGGTGAAAAGAACCCTAGCTGTACGGACAAAGAGATGCACGATCTTTAACGATTCTCGACCTGATTAATAAATCAGCGATTCACGGGCCTGAGGGGAACCGCGATGCAAGGCCTGCTGTACGGCGTGCTAGAGGACAGAAATGAGATTGAGAGCGAGGCGATCGCTGGCCGTACGGACTCGCAGGAGGAATCTCCACCGTCCGATGCTCGATCCTAACGATATTTTCCCCAACCGATTGGCTCCGGCCTGCAAAAGAATAGATACTCGATCTTTACTGCTCGACTGGTAGGACTCGAAGAAAACCGGCAGATTTCTCCAAACCAACACGAATCCGCCTCTTCCGGCGTGGTTTTTCCTACCATAAGCCCTGAAAACCCGCCATCGCTCTCACATGCGCTTGGAGACTTGGAGACTCGAGGAAAGACCGCCAATTCGGGTTCCAGAACCGCCCAAACCCGCCACACAGCCCTAATTCCGCGACAGGGATAGAGAAGAAGCTGGCTACCGTCGATCGATGGGAACTGCTCGATCTTTAAGCGCTGTCGCTGCCATGATGCGTCTTTTTCAGCTTGCACGGAGTCCAAAGCTTTTCTTTCTTCCTCACTCGCGCGTTTTCTAGGTTTTTTATTCTGCGGTTCGAGACCGCGTAGGCGCAATGCGCATCCCCGCGGACCCTACCTCAGCCACCCGATGCGTGCCCCTCAAATTCCTACAACTCTACAAGCTTCCTCCCCCACCACGCGCAAAAAGGGCAAAAAGAATGAGAAATACTTTTATACTCTGAAAGAGTCTCGTGCCAATACGCGGGCATTAGAATCTGCATAGTGGCATACAAACCATTCCAGTTCAACTGTCAAATTTATTTTTCCAGCTTAGACATGTCATGAACGAAAATAACTGACTATCGGATTAATGGACCTCTACCGGATGGTCGAAATGAAAAATACCCGGTGTTCCTACTTCAACTTACAAGTATCTCTTATCAGAGGTTAGGATTGCTCAATGAATATGGTTATGGAAATGTAACTTAGAGAAGTGGTTTTAGACTATTTAGTCTGTTTAATTGGAGTTAATATCTTCCACGTGTACAATTTCCGAGTACCTGCGTATCAAGCCCCATGCTCCGCCAGAGTATCAAAAATTTCCTCTCGCTTCTTTATGCTCGTAAATACCTCTTATCTGCCCAGAATTCACTGAAATGACACTCCAGTCGGACCTAAAGTCTAAATGACTAATATGGCCCTGCCTGTTCATTTCTGGTAAGAAGAAACTTGGTAGTCTGGCATAGTGTAACGGCCTAATCGGGTGCGGATTAGGTGTTACCAGGGTAATAACACCCACGCCTTAGTGGGTGCTACCCTGACCGTGGGCGGGGACCATCTTGATGAATTGTTATATATCCACGCCATCCATCCGTTTTTTCAGCTCGTTTTAGTCGTAATTTCAAAAATTAAGCATATCCGAATCTCATGTGGACCACACCACTGTAAATAGTGGTGAATCACCATTAAAAGCTTTTGCGGGCCACAAAAGTTTTGGATCAAACCTATATTTGTAGCACCCTCCCATTCAGTTTTATTTTTTTGACCTTTTTAATGGGTTGGATGTTAAATAAATATTAAAGTAGGCCCTAGGAAGCTTTTAATGTTAGGCATTCAATCACCACGGTTTCCTATGGCATGGTCCACCTGAGATTTTTTTTTCTTAATTTTTAGAAAATCGTCCTAAAATGAATTTTCAAAACGAACGAACGGCTTGGATATACAAACAATCATCAAGGTGTTACCCCTCTTACACCTAATCCACTCCCGGGTAACAGGTGAAGCTCGTGAACTAAAAAGGGGCGGTTTGGGTAGATGAGTGGATGCACCGACGTCTGTGGATTCTTAACTGTTGAACCCACTGTGATGTGTGTTCCTTGCATCCACACCGTCCATCCATTTTGACTTATCATTTTAGGATATGATTTTAAAAATGAAGCAGATCAAAATATTAGATGGATCATGCCACGGGAAACACCCTGATTGAATCCCCACCATGAAAAAATTTGTGGCCAACCGCAATGCTTATTTGCAAATCCAACCAGTTGATAAGGTCTCCAGGACCTGGATGCAGATACCACACAAATATCGGAAGCGGATTGCGTCCTACCCCATCCTGTGGGGCCATGATGTAAGTGTTTTATCCACGCTGTTCATCATTTTTGTAAGATCATTTTCAGGTATGATCCTAAAAATAAAGCAAGTCTAAAGATCTAGTGGATAACATTGAAGGAAGCAGTAGTGATAATCACACCCACAGCTAAAAGCTTTCGAACGGTTACCATGATATTTTTTTTACCATCCAACGTATTTATAAGGTCATGTAGATGTAGATGAAGTGAAAACACAAATATCAGCTTGATCCAAAACTTCTTCAGCTCTCGAGAAGTTTTAACGGTGGACGTTCAATCACCACCTTGTGGTCCACTTAATCCTTGGATCTATCTAATTTTTTAGCTTATACATTAAAATTATCTTCAAAAATGATGAACAACATGGATTAAAAACTTACATCACAGTGGGCCCCACAAAACCTTGCCCAAACAAATTAACATGCGGGGCAGGATATAAGCTCGATCGAAAACTTTTCTAGCATATAAAAAATTTTTAATAGTCAATTACCATTATTTCTTGTATTATGGTCCACCTGTGGTTTGACCCTACTTCATTTTTAGGATATGGCATAAAAGGAGTTTTTAAAATCGGATGAAGGGCATATTATGGTCCACTTGTGATTTGACCTTAATTCATTTTTAATATATGGCATAAAAGGGACTTTTAAAACGGATGAAGGGCATGAATACAAGGCGCATACATCATGGTGGGGATATGTTCAAGCATCCCGCCTAGAGGCACAAACCGGCCAGCTTGAATGTTTGGCTGGCTTGTATATAAGAAGCCTGATTTGGCTAGTTCAAAGTGAAATTTGAGCCAATAACAAGCCATCATAAGTTCCTCACGCAACGAAACTAAATTTTGTAGCGCCAGCCCAGCCTAAAATTCAGTTCTGCCTGGACCCCAGCTTGAAGTTCGGTTCAACCTGGTTTAGACCGGCCATCTCAATCCACCCCATAAAATACTAGTTATAATAATTTTAAAAAATAAAAATTAAAATTAAAAAAAGCTAAACTCTCCCCGCTACACCCCATCCCAAAATTTCCCTCCCACCACACCCAATCACCAAATTTCTCTCTTCTTTCTCAGTGCACCCCGTCTCCAAATTCTCTCTCTCTTTCTCTGTTCGAAACCCCTTGCCTGACGACGTCGCCCTGATCCATTTGTCGTGTTGTTTTATAGATGACGTTCACTGTCCACCAGTCAAACTCCTATCCAGCAGCCCTTGTCCAGTCATCCCTATTCAGCAGCCCTTGTTCACCCCTGTTCAATGTAAAAAACTTCGCAGGTAACTGTGATAATTATTTTGAGGTGGCACTCTGGGGAAAATTAAACATCATGCGGCTAGGAAGATACTTTATATATATTTTTTGTATTATTTCAATCTTTTTTAATATTTTTCTATTTAAACAAAAAAAAAAAAAAGAGCCGCCGCCTGTTCAAACTCGACCCAACTGGATTTGAAATTTTTCGCTAGACTAATTCTGATTCGAACTAATTATTATTATTATTTTTTTTTTTTGTTTTTTTGGGGCAAAATCAAAGACAAGCTGCATGGGTTAGACGGAAACCCAAACCGGGGTGGCATAAAAATGAGTCAAATCAAACTAGGGCAAGCTCAACTTAGCTTGAATCGTTGCCCACCTCTAATTCCCACCAACCTGGGTGGATCAGGGAATCCACCGAAGCCGCGCCCGAACTAAAAATGCACACGTGGCATACTCTTATCTCTAATAAACCACCCAGATGGTGGGATTACGTGGCTTAGGACCGTTAATTCGGATATTAGATAATGTATAGTGGACCATCGAACAAAAATAATCAACTGTTCAAATTCAACAAAACCTATGTAGACAGCGTTCCATGATTTGGACGGTTGGATTTAAGTTGCATATGCATATCCTTTGCAAATGCAGGTGCCCGAGTATCATTCAAATAACTAACTTGCCCTCCCAGTCTGCATGGCAATGTCTGTATGGATGAAGGGTTTTTTTTTTTTTTTTTTTTTTATAACATACGCGCACACACCCCCACACACTCACGCTGGTGTAATTTCACCACCTATGGCTTCTCGAACCCTTGACCGGGAGTTGAAACTCCTGAGGGTCTACCAGGCAAGGGTAAGGACCCGTATGAAGGGAGGTTCGCTAGGCCTGTGTGCACGTGTAAAGACATCTCACCGTGCATTCGGTGGGCCCGATGGTGTTTAGATGACGAGGTCTAGAGACTAACGAGGTTGACTTGGATAAACACACGTGTGAAAACAAAGAACGGTCTTGAGAACTTGCCAATTGGCCACGTTCAGAGTACGTGTGACCCGGAACCCTGCGATTATTGGACCAGTCTGATTATCGGGCCAGATCATTTACATGGTGTGGTCCACCTGATTTGCGGCCTATGTCAGCAAACCGAGATGGTTTGGCTGCTGACTCCAACACAAGCTAGGTAGCTGAAAGCTCTGTGGGCCCCACAATTTCAACTGTAAGACTTCAATTTCCACTATTTCCTGTAATGTGGTCCACTTTTATCTTTGGATTTGCCTCATTTTTTGAGCTCACGCTGTAAAATAAACTGAAAAATGAATAAATGGCGTGGATAAAACCCATAAATCAAGATGGAGTAGCTGCCCGGCGTTGGGATCATCATCCAAACCGCATCCTGTCATCCAATGTCCCCATCCTAACCATTGCATCGCTCGCCGTTGAATTTGAAGATTAACCAATTTATTTTATACGCATCGGACGGAGAGGATGCGTCCAATAATTCTGATTTAAGCCGTCTGCAGTGGGACCAGCGATTATACGGTCTAGGTGTGCAGACGGAATGGGACCCAAACCCCAAACAAAACGCCCCGCACGTGCCAATGTAGCACATGTATCGGGATCTTCACAGGGCGGTCCCGCGGTTGGTGACATTCTGTCCATGATTCGATCCGTTGAGATAACACAAACCGTGTGAACTTTGGCACGTGTCTCATCCAGATGGTCCGAATCCAATCCTTGACTGATTTAGATCACCTTGAGCCTGTCTTGAGACGCCATTTGTAGACAGCAAAACTTCAGGTTTTCAGGACCACTTGCGCATCGGCAACACCCAAAAATATACTCCTCAAGATTTCTGGGAAGTGGGAACTCATCAAGAGGTGGGCCCCACAGTGGATGGGCGTTGCACGAAAGATAACAGCTCACACCCCTTGTAAGACTGGAATAGCCAACGGTTCACATTTCGTCCATTGCTCTTATGATTCGGATCACAGGAATGGTGCGACATTTGAAATGGTTCCCACGGTACCTGAAGTGGGACCCACCACTTGAACGTATAGCCCTCCTGTTCCTCGAGGAATTCAATTTTATCTCCGCCCGAAGAGCTCTTGGCTCATTCTCTAGCCGAATATGATCGTCCGTATGCATTCACCAGACACCGTACACGTGGCATGCATAGCTCTCAATCAAACAAGCTAAACCATAGGACCCCATCATATATCGACAATAAACCAATCATAGAACATATGATCCTAACTGTTATCTAGGTTATAATTTTTTCAATCAATATCATTTTACGTCCATGATACATCTACATGAAGGCCCACTATTCCAACCGTCTAGATTTCTCCAAAAATATCCTTTCTCTTCAGTGAAAGTATGCATGTCTAGAAATAGGAGTACTCCTCCAGAGTAGCAATGTTTTTCTCTTACCCCACATCTAAAAGCAAAGGGAAACCAAGGACTGTTTTACCTATCTGACTCCTGACCAGGAACAGAGTTATCTTCTTCTGAGCTCTGACGAACCTTATCCTGTTCACCCACATGTATTTAAATAAGTAAATAAGGACGATTTTCCTGTCTGAATAACTACAATACACTGATGCCGTTAATCATGGAAGGGACCCGTGGTGTAGTGATCACGACCGTTGATCTGATGAGTTCCACCTTGGATGGATAGTGATCTAAATGTTTCCCATATTTGAACTCCCTAACCCTTTAATCAGTGGCAAGAGAGACTTTAATAAACAACAGCTTTCCATAAAAGACCAATTACTCTGGAAATCTAACTTCTTTCGATATTGGAGAGTTTTGATATTTTGTCCATCCAAAGGTGGATCCCGTCAGATAAACGGTCTGGATCAACGAAAAACGGGCTCCATTAGTACAGTGAGGGACTATTCACGTTCCTCATAAGTTCCAACCGTCCTTTCCAATTATTAAACATTAGTGTTTCGACACGTATAGCGGTGGTCCGGTGTTGATGTTTCGCCCCCCATCGACAAATATCTGTAGCATCACACGCAATGCTACACGCGGACACGTGTGGCTACTTGGACATTTTATAAAACATCCGAGCCGTTCATCATGGGGGACAAAGCGTTTACAAGATCCAAACAGTAATCTAGCTGTTCTACTGTGAACTACATAGATCAGAGGTTTGCTGACCACACACGCATTACATTCGAACACGTGACCACCCAGTTCATGTTTAGGAAATCCGATCCGTTTATTAGGTGGGACCCATCGAATAGATAACTCAGTCCAAAAATCAGGCTGATCAACTATAATATAAGCCGCAGATGCACCGAACAGACAAAAATACTCGAGCTTTTGTCGGCCCACCTTACTTCCAAACATTCATTGCACGCCCGATCGGTGACCTGTCCGAAGTAGTTGGCGAAATGGTCTAGCATAGATGTGGGGCCCACCTGATAAACGGACGGGATGCCCTAAGTCTGTAAAACTATGTCCGCGCGTAGAGGTGCGGGAGTGGCTACTGATGAAATCAACCTTGTTGGGTCGAAACTATCAATTTTTTGGGTGGAAATGTCTTTTGAATTGAAAATTATTTCCATATATTTATATATATAAAAAAAGGCCTTCTTTCTTGCCGGGATATCACTGGCCGGCTTCTCCTGCCTGCTCCGAAGCGGACAGATAATAAAATCCCAATCGAAGATTAAAAAAAATACTTCATTGCCTACCTAACGGTTGCCGTTAGATGGTTGTCAAATAGCCGGAAATTCAGAGACGTCACTAACGGCGTCGTTAAACAAATGCCAAATGTGGATAGCAAATGGGTAAAGAGTAGGGAGCTCCAGGGTTGGCCCGGCACTACCGACAATTACTGTCAAGACCTGAGCCGAGCTCATCCCAACCTGGCATGGTCCCGCACAGCAAGCCCGAGAACCGTCCGGACCGGTTCCGCTCTGAAAATTGATAAAATCAGCTATTCTGGCTTGAATCTTTCCATCCACACGCAAAGAAATGGGGTTGGTGGATCCCTGGCTGTTACTAATATCTAAGGGCCTGTTTGGCCAGGCAGATCGGATGGGATTGGATGGTATTAGAGTGGATTGCATGGATTTCTAGGTAATGATAACTGTGTCAGTGAATTGGTGCAAGATCTATGGGATTGTTATACCCCCGAAATTGATATATCCGGTTTGTTTGGCACGCCCGGTCAATCCCGGGATTAAACCTTTCAATCCCTCAACCCAAACACGTCCCAAACAATTTTGAAAGGATCAGGGTGGATTGCAATGGATCTAAAGGTAATGATGGATCCATGGGATTGCTATATCTTAGAATCAGGATCCCATGTCTGTTTGGCATGCATGGCCAATCCCGGATCTATTATCCAATTCCTTCCAATCTCATCCAATTTGCCTGGCTAAACAGGCCCTAAGGTGTCCATCTGTTTTGATTGTTAATTTTAGTGTATGATCAAAAAAATAAACCATACCTAAATCTTAGGTGACCATATAAGGAAACATCGTTGACCTGACATCTTAAAAACATATTAGGAGCCACGAAAGTTTCGGTTAACCTAATATTTGTGGAAGTGGATTGAGTGGCGTAACGCATACCAGCTATATGGTGCTCTCGATCCTCCAGCTTTGAGTTGTACCAACAGTTAAAAGAAGATTAAAGTTACATGGCCCCACAATGATGTATTTATTATATCTACATTGTTCATCTCTTTTTTAGAATCATTTTAGAGTATTATGTGAAATACGAATCATGTCCAAAGATTAACTAGACCACACCACAAATAGCAGAGGAGATAATAATTTTCACTATTAATAATTTCATAGTGCCCACCATAGCGTTTATTTTCCATCCAATCTATCCATAAGGTCACAAAGACTTGGATGAAGAGTAAAAATAAATTTCATATTGATCCAAAACTTATGTGAACCCCAAGAAGGTTTCAATGGCAAATGCCCAGTCCCCCACTACTTTTTTCAATGTGGTCCACTTGATCATTAGATCTATCTTATTTTTAGTCTTAAGCCTTACGACGAGCTCACAAAATGGATGGATGGTTTGAATATAACATATACCTCATGATGGGACCATTGAACTTGCTTAATTCAATCCACGGTTATATAACTGATCTGTGGTACACCAGCAAATCCTCTTCTAATATTTATGTGGTCCCTACTCCCATGCCTTTTTGGCTTTATCAACAAGTTGGATGGAAAATAAACATTCCGGTAGCTCTATTGATGTTTTTAATGGTGGGTATTTAATTGCCAATGTTTCTTATGACGTGGTCCACTCAAGATTTGGATCTATTTCATTTTCTAGATAATGTACTAAAATGAGCTATCAAAATGGATAAACGACATGGATGTAAAGTTGGGCCCGACATTCAAGGATCCACCAAAGCCACATCCAAAGAAATGAACATTTAGATGGATGAAACCAACGGTCTACAATGAAGATGCCTAGGGGTTGGAATATCATACCTGTGAGATATAACACATGTACATGCGTAACCAGCTCATGACCGGCCCATGGTCTAACTTAATAAGTCCAAGCACGGTCCAAAGCTAGGTCAGCTTCGTTGGGGCCATGTGGGGCCACTTTGCCCATCTCCACCGTTAATGCCGAGTCCATTTTGCACACGTGGCAACCTAGGATCTTGCATATGTCACCATCCACTTGGGTACAAGAAAGCCCAATAATTGAATCATTCCTTGCTATTATAAATAAGCAATTGGCTGCTAATCATGCTTCATTGATTAATGATCCTAGCCTTTGATTTTTTTAAGTTATATAAAAATAAATAATTAAAAATTTTATTTTTATTATTCTATATTCATTTAGACACGTGACTAATAAGCTCATCAGCTCATAAAATATTTTCTAGATGTCCCTTACTGCATAAGGTTTCCTAACAAGGACGGTTCCCGTCATTGGATCACTTGGTATTCAGCCACTAGTGGGCCGTGACATACGTGGGACCCACCGTACGTCATGACATAGGCAAAATGAACTATATTATCTCTCCTATAATGAATTATATGGTGGGCCGCCTGCTGCATATTCCATACGAACAATCTTTTATTATAAAATATATGGCCTATATTTCAATAAGCTTGATTAGTCTTTTATTGTAGCCCCACTGTTAATGGATCATGCGTCCAAAATTACCTTGATGATATAATTTCAACCTTTTGATTTATTTATTTTTTTCCCTACAAATAAATGGTATATAAGATAAATACAACTGTGGTCTAATCAACTAAAAAATTTCAATCCATGATACCACGTCACGTAAACTAAAAAATTCGGGTAAATATAAAGTTCTAGTGAGTCATAAAAGAGTGGGAATGAGATATCCATAGGGGTGTACACCGAGTCGTACTGAGTCGAGCCAGCCTCAACTCGACTCGGCTCGGCCACTGCTGACCCCAACTTGAACTCGGCTCGGATCAGTTTAGTCAGCAGCTCAGGCCAATTCGAGCCGAGTTCAAGCCAAAATCGAGCATCTGCAGCATTTTCACAAACACATATTGTGCATTTTTAATTTCTCATTTTATGTAAAACAGCAACAGTTTTTTCAAGTATTTCATTAAACACCCTGTAGGCAAGATCAAGAAAAAACGGTATTTGTTTCGTACACATACTTTCTTTGCCACTAGCTGACACTTCGTTGAGTCATTTCATCAAACACATGGTGAGCAACATCAATATCAAAGTAACCGAGTCACTAAACTAGTTTGATTCGAGTTCGATTCGAGTTGGGGTTCAATCCAAGCCAAGTCAAGTTTGGGCAAGCTCGAACTCAATTTAAAAATTTTTCAATCTCAAAAAATCAGCTCAACTCAGCTCTAACACAGCTTCAAACCGAGCCAAATCGACTTTTTCAAGTCGAGTAGAGTCGAGCAAGCTAACTGTGCTAACTCAATTCTTGTACACCCCTAGATATCCATCATTAAAAACTTCTCTAAGCTCATTGTGGTGTTTATATAAAATCTGACTCATTCATAAGGTGGGTCCTACTAAGATGAAAAGAAAACACAAATATAAACCTAAACCAACACTAAGGTGGGCCCAAGAAGGCTTCAATGGTGGGCGACCCCAATTCTATATTACAAAGGCCTCTCTCTACATATTAGCTACCATGAGGGGTATTTCTTGCACAACAACAAGAGTGGAGATAATCAACAGTTGAAGTCATCTTAAATATCTTAGAAAAAGAAGATGGTTGTTGTGTGAAGAAAAAGCCAACCTTTGAAAGACATGAATCGCGAACTTTTGTAAAAGAAAAAGAGCCCTTCTTTAAGGAAAGAATATTTATAGGTTCCATGCAACTAAATGTCATAAGCAACCTAACTTATGAAAGCAATCTCCATAAATTGCCATTAGAGACCGTTTGGTTACTGAAAAAATTCCATTGGAATAACATTGCGAAACTACGTTCTATTTGAATAGTGGCACTAATTTCAATAAAGCCAAATATAGTTATCTTCAAAATACTAGCCATTAGTGTCGATTGGCAATATAGATACAAAATCTTAGCCCATTTTGAATAAACCATATGGATTGGTGGCCTTTTGTACACATGCATCACACGTGTGATACATGAGCCACAAGTGTAAACATGCATTAGTCAGACTACTCATCTTCAACCACCCAACACGTGCTGCATTAGACCCTCATGTGCCATACATATGCCATATGTGCCAATACCATATATAACTACATCACGTGCCACTATGTATATTTAATAGACTGACATGTGCCATCATATATCATCAAGTAATCCACTTTTGACATTTAAAATTATTTTTTACCTGGGTTTGTGTACTTACCTCAGTGGTAGACTCTAAGGAGTTTGGGTCTTGAGTTCGAGACTCATGGGTGGTGAAATCCAACTATGGCATGCATGGGTGTGCGTGTGTTAAAAAAAAAAAATAATAATTGTTATGGGAAGATCCGAGCCCACAATATAACGCCGGTCCGAGATCCAGTCTGAACCGAGGCGTGACTTGTCCGACCTGCTCTGATCATCATATGACATGACAATAATGAGGAAGTTGCGACCCGTCCGAACAGTTGAATTGGCGCGAGATGTGACTCGGGGCAGTCCTCACACTCCGATCGGATAAAGATATACTCAAGGCCGGACACATCGGATCCGACGTAACGGGTTGGGTCAGATGCCGTCTGACTTGGAGATTCATCCTTCACTCTACGGTCGGCCGAGCCGAGCCGAGCAGGTATTCAGAAGAGCACACCCCATTTGCTAAACATGTTAACTGTCATGACCAAACATGGCCGATAACTTCGCTCACAGATACGCACCACTCGCCGGATACGCTACACGATCAATAGATTGTGGACGGTATCTCCATGATCCGGGAATCCCCCTGATCGTGCCGAGATTATCGAATTCAGACCATCCCACAGGCAAGTATAAATAGCACACCACGCTATGTCTACAGGTACGCAATAGCTACCGCTCTCCCTACAACTTGCGACTTAGACCCCGATTCCCTTGTCCTGACTTAGGCATCAGAGGGTCCCCCGGCTTAGCCAAGGTCACCTTTGCCTATTTCCTTGGTGCAGGTTCCAGGGACGAAACCTTAAGGTGAAGACGACATGAGGGGAGGGTCAACCAGATTTCAACCTCAACATTTTTTGGCGCCGTCTGTGGGAAGATGAAACTAAAAGTCAGGTTCTCGTTTTCTTAAGCAATGACGAGGAAGAAGAAAGCTACAGTTGTGCAACCGAAACCGAATGAGCAGACTCGGTCATCATTACCACTGCACGCCGAGTCCGCACCAGGACCTTCCCAACATTCTCGCAATCGATCAAGCAAATATCGTGTCATGCAAAATGAGATTCAGGCCCTGCGTGACGAGATAAACAGAATGAAGCAGCAAAGGGAGCCAGAGTCGCACCCAATTCAGGAGCATCCCGTCCCTGAACCGGTGGGGTTGTTTGTGGAGACTCGATCTGTGCCGAGGAGTGAGACTTGAAGCTCCCCAGCATTCGGGGGGTGCCACGTTCGGGTCAAAATCCTCCTACAGCACTGGCTGGAGCATCGGCACGGAATGCCCCCACTAGTGCGCCCACTACCGTCCATTCAGCTACATCCACTCTGCCGCCCATGGACCTCCGTCACCATTTAGAACGGAGGAGAGTGAGAAGAACACCGGAAATCGAGGATGCCCCTGAGGTCGTCGTAGAAAATAAGGACCCATGGGAAACGCGCTTTGCGGAGCTGAAGGACCGGCTCCTGACATTGGAGAAAAAGAAGCAACAATTGACAGTTCCAGCCACGATCCAAGCGATGATGGAAGAGACCGAGCCTCCCTTCACCCCAGCCATCATGGCTGAGGTGATGCCGCAGAGGTTTCGGATGCCTCCTGTCATCTAGTATTCACGATCTGGGGACCCATCCGAACATCTGGAGTCCTACCGATTGTGGATGCAGATCCAAACTGCAACGGACGCAATGATGTGGAGGGAATTTTTTATCACCCTTACAAGGTTCGCTCGGATTTGGTATCGCCAGCTCAAACCAAACTCTGTGGGCTCTTTCGCAGAACTAAGTCGACTATTCCTTACGCAGTTTATAAGCGGTAAGAGAAGTTAAAAACTCAACACTCACCTGTTCACCATCAAGCAGGGCCGAAAGAGTCGTTAAAGGATTACATCGCCCGCTTTAATGAAAAAGCATTGCATGTCGAGGACTACGATGATAAGATGACTCTCGCTGTCATTCTGAGCGAACTGAAAGAAAGAAAGTTCACATTCTCTACTGAAAAGAATCCACCAAAGACGCTAGCGGACTTCATGGCGAAAGCCCAGAAGTATACCAACGTCAAGGAGTTCACTAACGCTCGAAAAGGCACACAGGTAATCAACTCGGCGAATAAAAAGAAGAGACCTAGGAACGAAGACTCCCAGCCGACTGGCAAGGGGGTGGACGACCGCGCTCCTCGAGATCGTCGACCGAGCCACAGGTCGGAGGAGAAGTTCCGTTCCTATACCTCTCTTAATACGTCCACCGAGTAGATTATACTGGATATCCAAGGAGACAGACTACTTAATTGACCGGTCTGCATGAGGGTTGACCCAGAGCACCGGGACAAGCGAAAATTCTGTCGTTTCCACCAGGACCATGGTCACAACACGGACGATTGCATGGACCTAAAAGAAGAGATCGAGTCCCTCATCCGTATGGGACATCTACGTCGTTACACAAAAAAAGAGAAGTCCGCTCGGAGAGAGGAACGGCCGCGAGAACAACCGAACAACCCCCCAGAGGAACCCGTCGAAATTCGTACCATCTTCGGGGGTTCAGCTAGGGGAGGGGATTCAAACAGGGCTCGAAAAGCCCATTTTTCGAGATCCGAGCCGGAACATCACGTTCACCTGGCGGAACGTCCCAGTAAGGAACTCCGAGTCGCTCCGTGTAGCCTGACTTTCACAGAAGATGATGCACGTGGGATCCAGCATCCGCACGATGACACGCTAGTGGTTACCATGACCATAGCAAATCACAAAGTGTACCATATCTTGGTCGACACCGGGAGTTCGGCTGATGTTATGTATTCTGAAGCATTCGAGAAGATGAGAATTCCACAGTCCCAGCTCCGACCCGTGAAGATTCTCTTGCACGGCTTTACCGGAGAGAGAGTCATCTCCGAAGGAGCCATCTCCTCCCAGTAACAGCAGAAGAAGGGCAACATCAAGTCACACTTTTGGTGGACTTTTTAGTTGTCAATATTCCATCTGTCCACAATGTGATCCTGGGCCGACCCTCCCTCAACGTGATGAGAGCGGTCGTCTCAATTTACCATCTGCGCTCGTCATGGACGCCTTAAATCCTCAAGGACCGACAGAAAACTCCTCAGTCAAAGATCTGGAGAAAATGCTGCTCAATGAATCAGACCCGAGCAAAACTGTTCAACTCGGGTCATCATTGAATTCCGAGCAGAAGAACTCGTTGTTGGCCTTCTCGAAGCAACATCGAGACATCTTCGCATAGTCGTACGCAGATATGTCAGGGATCTCACCTGATGTGCTGGTCCACAGTTGAACGTGAACCCAGATCATAAACCGGTTAAGCAAAAAAGAAGACCGTTCGATGTCGAACGATATGAAGCCATTGTCGAGGAAGTCTCTGTCCTACTCGATGCGGGTTTCATAGAAGAAGTATACTATCTTGACTGGATAGCAAATGTTGTGCTCGTCAGGAAGTCCAACGGGAAGTGACGGGTCTATGTAGATTACTCCGATCTGAATAAAGCGTGCCCCAAAGATAGCTTCCCACTACCTCGGATCGATCAATAGTGGATAGCACAGCCGGGCATGAACTACTCTCATTTCTAGACACTTATTTCGAGTACAATCAGATCGCTATGTATCCCCCAGACAGGTAGAAGACTACCTTTGTCACGGACAGAGGGCTCTACTGTTATCGGGTTATGTCATTTGGCCTGAAAAATGCTAGGGTAACATATCAGAGGCTGGTGAATCAAATGTTTGCTAGTCAGATCGGGTGCACCATGGAGGTGTAAGTGGACGACATGTTAATGAAAAGTACCCGAGCCTCCGACCACCTTGCCGATCTCGGAGAAACATTTAGCGTCCTCCGAGAATCTCAGATGAAACTGAATCCCGCTAAGTGTGCATTCGGAGTCGAGTCAGGGAATTTTCTTAGCTTCCAAGTCAGTCAGCGAGGGATTGAGGCCAACGCGATAACAAGCTTTGGCTCTCCTCTACTCTCTTGACCCAGGTTCCCTTGCCCTGACTTAGGCATCGGAGGGTCCCCAGCTTAGCCAGGGTCACCTTTGCCCGTTTTCTTAGTGCAGGCTTCAGGGACGATACGTGGAAGGCGACGCAGAGAGAGGGCCGACCAAATTTTGACCTCAACAATAATAATAAAATACTACAAGTGCACCACATGTGCACATGTATGGATGTGCCTAATTACAAAAGTCATGTATGGTTGTTTAGGATATTATGTTTGAAAAATGGAAATGATACAACAAAATAGTCCATCCATACAAGCCACTTCAGGCACCCTCAGCTACATAGATGTGTTCAAAAAAGTCTATATAAATATAATTTTCATGTTAACCTTTCTCTTTTTTTCTTTTCTTTTTTTTCTTTTCACACGCAAACACACTCACGCCGTAGTGGGCTTTCACCACCTATGGATACTCGAATCCTTAACCCAGTGTTGAAACTCCTGAGAGTCTATCACCCGAGCAAGAGCAAGGATCCAATGAAGAGTCTACCCTATTCTAAAACCTTTTATGCTTTTGTAGCATGCAACAATGAAGAAATTGGCAAAATTCATAAGGTTGACCTCGTTTTGCATGAATCAGTACAGAGAAAATGAATGTAACTGTCAAATTATAATGCCCTTTGGAATTTTGGTAATACATTCATCCACTTTCTACTATATGCAACCAAAAGTAAATAGGTTAGTGTAAAAAGTCACTTCCCAATCCCTATGAGGCTATTTGTATGGGACCGCCAAGTTGTCCACCGCTTGTTTAGCACACTTATGTACAGGGACCACTAAAAACAAGGACATTGTCCCAAAATGTGAAATAAAATGAGGATAGTATGCCCCACTTTAAAAAGGTGTAATAAATATGAGAAGAGCTTATTCTTTGTTTAGTGCATACAAGAACATAATATTATATGCACATGTATTATTGTACATATCCCACCTCAAACCTAAAAGCTAATCGGATTGGATCAAGGATTGGATCAAACGAAAATCAACTTAGTCAACCCTAGATAACTTAACCCAATCAACTCACCCAACCCAAACTCTAGAAACCCTAACCTAACCCTAGAAACCCAACCATACCTAAACCCTAGAACCTTAAACCTTAAAAATCAAAAATCCAGCCAACTCACCAAGTTGACTCATTGAGCTTACTCACCCAATTAACCCATCTAGTCAACCATACAGTCAACCCACCTAGTTAAATCAAAGTCCAAGACCAACTTAAGAACCAAGCCTGAAATAAAGTCCATTTAAAAATTCGAGACACTAACAATCAAACACTAAAACAAGCAGAGCCACCACTCACTTGAGGTCCCCTGCCAAAACAAGGAAGCTCATATGGCTTGGGTGGCTCCTGGCACCTGGCAGCTCTCCTACTTTGGCAAGGGCATGATACGAGTGCTCTACCTCCTTTTATAACGATCGACCATGTGCCAAATTGAATTGACTTTGGTTCCCTTTCTCCTTAGCCAAAATTACAACTTATGCCATCCAAATCAACTCTTGAGATTTTATCACGTGGCAATCTCAAATTCAAACCATCCAAACTCTTTTTCAACCCCAAACTTGACAAGAATTGTAAGAAAATCGAGTTTTGGAGCTATAAACAGTCACTCCCCTTCTCATTTCAAGCATTTGAAAACATTCACAACGTATCAGAATATCCTTACCCATTCATACGATCCTAGCCATTCTATCCCTCTACTGAGGAGAGAAAAGAGTAGTAGGAAAGAGTCGAAAACAGGTCAGCCTAGTCCAATCCAAAACCCCAACAACCTTAGCCACCTAACCGTTGATCTAATCCTTACAACACAACCGTTCATCCAACTCATCCAATTCGAGATCAACTTCATCTAACCTTACATAGGCATTATGTAAGATCCATTAATTTGTCAACCTCTCGCATATCATAACATTTCATGCATATTATAACATTTCATAAATATCATCTCCACCCAATCAACTTAACTGTTATTCCGATCAACAAGTGAGTTGTCAGGGCAGATTTATCTAACCTAAGACACTGCTTGGTAACGATGGTGCATGAACACATTCATCACACCCACTTATCATATCATTTCCATCTAGTTAGCTCAAGTATATGATCAGAAGCTTGCCAATTTCGTTAGATCATATCCATCAAAAACTTTGGTCAACTACTTATTTTGCTCAACAAGTGAGTCAGGAGAGATTTATCTAGCTCGAGACACTGCTTGGCAGCGATGGTGCATTAAACATAGCATTCTGCACACATCGCACGTACATAGCGCGCAAAAACTAAATATAATAATTCAATTAATCCTGTAGAGTAAATACCGTACATTTTTGAAATTTTAAACTATGCCGATTACTAGATTTAACCATCTGCTTCCATATTAGTGGGACCCACAATTTGGATAATCCATTCGGCTTATGTGGATAAGCTTTACAACTCTAGTGAAGTGGGCCATGTTGGGTTACAACTTTTACCATAATTATAAGCTTTTAAATGGAAAAAACAGTGTGGGTGCAAACATGAGTACGAGAAGTTGGGGTCAATTTTGTCAGAAACATGGTGTACCATGAATTAATTGAGGAGAACCCTATGCATGTTTTCCACCCGACAATACGTACATTGAGAGCTTGACTTTCATTATAAAGCTACCCATTGTGTGGGAATGACTTTATGTACAGGGGCTAAACTATTGTGTTAGTTCTGCACCATTAAAAGGTTGGCGGTGACTTGCCTTTTCATATGAGACATTAATGCACTTGTTGAAATATATATTGTTTTAGCCTGATTTTATATATATATATATATATATATATATATATATACATATGATGCTTTGTTTATTACTTAATATTATTGTGCATACTTGGAATAAATATGTTTGGGACATTTGTTGGGAGATTTCATCGGGATCTTTATATGCCTAGGGAATAAAGTAGAACGCGGTTGATATGAAATATAGTATGGGGTCATACTATACATGGTGAGATTGTTGTGCTCATGGTGAGTCTCCATCATTAGGGTTTGTTCCCACAAATGTGAAGGTGGTATGCATGTACAAATTAATTGAATCTAAAAGCCAAGCAAAACGTAACTATCTAGTATTAATTTACATTTCCCATGCATGTTAGAATTGTTCTTAGACTTGAGATGGCCTAGGATTTCTACACGAATTTAATTGATTGCATTGATTCACTAATATATGATCTTTTTATATAGATTGTGATGCGTTAGTTGGTTGAACGTGTTCTCATGAGGATTATGATTCTTAACAAAGGATCTACAACCTTTATGGGTTAGCTTTATATCAGGAATTAGAATAAGTGATCAATGGGGCCTAATAAATTAGTTTTAAAAATCATTTTTATTAAATAGATGATTTAAAATTATCATGTGCATTATTTTATAAAATCAATGATTTAAATTTAAATTTTCAATGATCAATCATATCTGTAATATATGATAGGCCTTAAGGTGGTACATAAAATGATATGTATATAATAAAATAAGACGGTGATCACACTTATGCATAAAAATGTCCAAACTTGAATGAATTTGATTTGCTTAGAGTTCTTGTATGGTTAAGCAAGTATCTTATGGGTAATGCTTGCAGTTTTAGTGACGTACAAGGAATGCTATAGAGATCTCTTTAGGCCTCCTCGTTTTTCATTTTACAATGTAAATCAACTACGGTAAATGAGTAATTATTATATTTTTTCAAAAGGGACTTTACGTTGCAATTTGGCCTTGAAAATAGTAGCAGGATGAAACTGTAATAAAATTTGTGGGGACCACTCATTTTAGGGCATGATGCAAAAACTGGGGCAGACACAAAGCTCAAGTAGACCACACCAGAATAAAAAGGGGATTGAAATGCCTATCATCAAAAGTTAAAATGAGTCTAGGGCTCACAGGGATGTGAACCATTCATCCAACCCATTCATAATGTCACACAGGCATGGATGATGGGAAAATTATCAGTTTGATCTAAAACTTCTGTGGTCCTAGAGAAGAAATGAACACTAAGCGTTCAATTCCCCTTATTTCCTGTGGTGTGGTCCACTTAAAATTTGGATTGGCCTTCTTTTTGGGCCTATGCCATAAAATTAATGGAAAAGGGATGGATGGCATAGACCAAACACATACATATCAGTGGGCCCCACAAATTTCAGTGGAAAAAGCCTCATTTTCTAGGTTGAGCACAAAAGCTCTCTGAACAAGCTTCCTGTCAACATCAATTCAGCAACAAGAGGCCGCTGAAGAAAGTAAATACAGGGCTAAATAATAATTACTTATTTACAAGTTATTTACTTTTAAAATTGAAAACCAAACAGACCCTTTATGATAGGGAAAGCATGGTGAGAAAAGCATACAAGTCTAAAAATACATGGAGCAGCCTAGGAAGCCGCACAGAATTCCATAATCCAGGAAAGCTTCCCTGATATAGAGAGTACTAACACTAAAGTAGACTTCAAGAGGAGCCAGAAAGAGCTAGCGCTAATTATTATGTTTTTGTTGTTCTCTATGAAAGATATATTTAGGCCATATTTGAACACTTTTGGTACTACCATTGGACTATACAAATTATGGGCCCATATAGGATGGAAATCAATCCTAACCATCCACATAATTTTCAACACTGTCTAGATTTCCGTACAACCATAACAAATGTACCTGCCCCTTTATTTATTTATTTTTATTTTTTATTTTTGTTTTTTTACACACGCACACACACCCCCACACACTTACGCCATAGTGGGATTTCACCACATATGGATACTTGAACCCTTGACCAGGTGTTGAAACTCCCAAGAATCTACCACTAGAGCAAGAGGAAGGATCCAATACCTGCCCCTTTATGCACGCAAGTTACTTTAGGGTGCGTTTGGTTGCACCAAATATCATGATATTTGAAATATTACAAATCATCACAATTTTGCTTCCCACATGCGTTTTGAGAAGCTAACGGAAATTAAAATTTTGAATGTGACGAGATTATCACCCATATCGAATGGGTAGCAGTTGTTTGCTACATAATCTCATTGTAGAGCAAGTGGAGAACACCAACCGGTGGTCATTGTTTATTAAATAGACAGGGCTTGGGCTAATCTCAACCAGGACTAATGAATTGATGAAATGCTTATGAGATGCTTTTTACCCCCCTTTGTTTTTGAAAATAGATATTAGCACATTAGGGAGAGATATGGGCCATTGATCGGGATGGATGGACCTGACAGGCTACATAAATTATGTGGGTCTACTCATGTGGGCAAGTGACAGTATGAAATAAATGAGCTGATTTCTATATGCAATGCACGTTTAAAAGTTCTCTGCCCCACCTTTCCTCACCTGAAGTGTGGACCATCCAGATTTTTTAGGCAGGGTGTGCTGATGTTTCAGGTCTTGGTAGCTCACTCTCTGTTTCTCACAACATTACAATTGTGGCTTCCAACCCATTACTCATTGGACCACACTCACCCGAAATCCCCATTGTATCCAATATACATGGTAATTTAGAAAAAATAAATAAATAAAATTGATCCACATTTGCAGGAAGCCATTTAAGAAACTCAGATTTCCACCTCCAAATCAACATCCAGCAGAGAGCACAGTCAAAAGGAGGCAATTATGCAATAGGACCAACAGCCCAGTGCTCTAGGCTACAAAATAAATGAATTACTGAATTCAGAAATTTGCTATTATACACCCATATGGAGAATGCTGAAGAAATGCCTGCCCTCAAGCCAGGAATTCACATAAGCTTCCCAAAAAATGAAGAAGAAGAAGAAGAAGAAGAAGAAGAAAAGTAATTAGACTATCTCAGCAGAACTGGAAACTGCATTTCTTCGGAAGAAGCCCCAAGCTTGATAAACACAAGCTAACACTGCATGCTATGCAAACCTAGCACGTTCCCATTCTCAAAAGGCAAGCTGCCACCTCAGGAGGGCGAAAGAAAAAGTAGAATACCCCCATCACTAAGAATGGGGCATTGGTCATCATGGCCCACCAATTCGGAAATCCACAGGGAATAAGTCTGGGCTGTCTCGCTGACCTTCTCTCCCACAGGATTTTAGAGGACACAATCGCCCCATGGCATGCAATGCATTTTACATAGAGAAATATGTCAGTTATGAAACAAGCACATTTCAACCAACTGAATAGTAGCATCAGACTATTTATGCCAAACTACAGTTAAAGTCGGGAGTAATCAATCAGCCATTAGAAAAGGTGCCATTTCCTCAATCAGTTTCTGTTTTTGATTTCGTATTAAAGCAGTAGAGAAAGGAGTTAGTTCAATCCGGGTGTGTTAAAGCAGAGAATCTGTGTTTTTTTTTTTTTTCCAAAAGATTTCAGTCATCAGTTGAAGAGAGAAGCAAAACCCAGATGAAGAATAACAGCAAAGAAAGAGAAAAGCAGTTATTTTCTTTTTCTTTTTGGTCTTTGTTTCTAGGCCCTGCACTTTTCAAGAATTTGTGGAACGTTCAGATGAGTGGGGGGGTGTACTTGTCCATCAGTTGGGTCAGCATAGCATCAAATTCCTTTTCCAGTTCCACTTCTTCTTCCAAATACCTCCGCTTCAGCTCCGTCTTCTTATCTTCATGCAACCGTATCAGCTTCTCTCTCTCTGCCTCAAACTCTTTAATCCCCTTTGACTGGCTATCAATGAATCGAGCAATCTCTTCAAGCCTATAAGAAATATAAAAGAAGAGAACATAGCAAATGAGCTTAAAAGACATTTGTTGAAGAAATCTCTAAATCCTTAGTTTAAAACAAAATCAAGACCTTAAAGTGTATTTTTCATTTTGAACAGGTCCAATGCATTAAAAGAAAATTCAGGAAAGAAGCTACAGCTGCAGCAAACACTCCAATGCAAATAAATTTTATGGAGGTAAAAAATATTGGGGACAATTTCTTTCCAAAATATAAGACAATTTTTACTTTTGTTATTCATGAATTTCATCCAAAATAAAGACATACAATTTTTTGTCATGGGTTTGAGTACCCATTGTGGTTTGTGTGGGTGTGAGGGTGTGCGTAAAAATTTTAAAACAAAGGTGGGCCAATGGAGCACATTGACGGCTAAATACGCCAAGCCTAGCCAGTTGTGGACCAGAGCAATCACAATGCCCAAGCATGATTACTACCATTTGGATGAGAATTTCGTGTATACAAAGATGGTGTTCGTGTGTTACAATCATTTCCATTAACAAAATGGGTAAGATGAGTGTGCAGGTTGTCTATTTATATGAAAACATTGATCAATCTCACTACCTGACTTTGTGCTCTTCTTTGCTTCCAGAATCGGTGTTAGACAGCTTGGCTCTTTCTCGATCTTCCTGGAGCAATTTCTCAAAAACTCTTTCCTTCTCTTCCAGACTTTCATGAATGACATCCATTTTCTCCTTGAAAAAGCGCTCCATGTTATCCATCTACAAAAAGAAAATCATTCCAACAGCATAAAGAGCACAAATTTCAACAACACATTCTTCAAGATCAATCAAAGGAAACATGCCCTACTTTAAGTTAAACAACAAGGATGATAAACTGGGGGCTAAATGGTACCGGTTTCGTATAGTTTCACTCTAAAAGAAAAACAAGCACAACACAAAATCAATTGAAAGAAAAACCTATTTTTCAGAATAGAATTATAGTAACCTGAGCTCCAAACAGATGCAGAAATAGTTCCAGAGGAGAGTCGCACAGACGAATGATTTTGCTTGGAAAAAAAGGGCATCGCATAAATAATTTAAAGAAAAGCTGACTTTGAGTTATAAGACTTATATTGCCCCAGATCAACAAATGGAAATAGAAGAATGCGAGATATGTATGCAGGTAAACATTTCAATAGACATCTGCCATAGCAGTAATCGGACTGCAGGCATGTTCAGAATTAGAAAAAATGAAGGGTTTATGACGCGGGGAAGGATGTGAGGTCGAGCACCGTCTTCCTCAAGAGGATAACTATTCCGAATCCACGAAACTTCTCTGAACTCCTCACAGAGACTTTTCGAATCCACGAGGAAAGAAAACAGGAAATAGAAATAAATTCTAATACATTCGAAATTGATTAATGAATCAATAAAAACAAGTTCACAACCCTTTAAATAGGGGTACCAAGCAATGGGAAAGAAATTAGAATCAAACTACAACTAAAACTCCTAGAATTCACGACTTACTATAAATAGTATACTATTTATAGACGGTCATGATGTCTACTAGTGCGCAAGGTTTTCGGCCAAAAATAGTAAGTGTCCTATTTGGCTTCACCACACCGTTCTCCTAATTTTTCTAAGCTCTTTTCATGTTGGACGCAACTCCTAAAGCCAAACGGATGAAGAGTTATAATCAAACTAAAACTTACTATTTATAGTAAAAATGAAATTAAAATAGGGAAACGACTGTCGATCTGGCGGTATTTTGCAAATCCGGCTTGGGCAACCCGGCATAGCAAGGTTGGTTGGCTAAAGTAGCTCATTCTATCCCAAAATCATATATTTTACGTCAGATAACTCATTCCGGATTATGCGATACGCCCGATTTAAGGTCCGATGGTCTGGATCACTTCCGTCGTGGACCGGACCTTTTCTGATCCATCTTGGCCATGTAACTGTCCGCAACCCGCTCTACATCAGTTTAAAAATGTGCTTTATTGCCATTTCGGACCACTTCAACTATGGACTAGCGGAAGCCCATACCCAACACCTAACACCCAAACTTTTGCACCTGAGGCCCAAGTTTATCATGGGCTTTGATATCTACGCCAACTAGAGACCCATAAATTATAAAATCAAATGGAAAGCCAAGCCCATATCAGTTACAACCATTGTTATCAAAATTGACAAAAATATAAACAAAAAATAAAAAAGTTGGGAGAATCAAATATGTATGTATATATTTTTGAAAAGTAAAGGCCATCTTTCACTGATATTTTTCAAAGTGTACACTGGAAAGCTTTTTTTTTTTTTTGGTATTGGAGAATTTATGTTTGGATTACATAGATAATCATGAATATTTTGAACTTCATGATAAATATATGTAGATTACAGCTATTTATGGGACTACATGAAGATAACTGTTTGCCAGACACAATAACAAATCGAAGTTCTAAAGACTCATTTGGCCTCACCTTTGAAACCCAAGGCAAGGCCTCGCATGGATGGACCTTAAAACAAAAAAAAAAAAAAAAAATCATGACTCTGGCCTTCTTCTTTTTTTTTTTTCCGAGTTACTGAACTGGGTTAGCGACAACTTGATTATTTTATTAATAATATAAATAGCGTACATCCAATCTGACCAGATTCTCAACTTGGCAATCACATCCTGGCCAAACTAAGGAAACCAATCTCCTGAATCGATCATAAAGTTCTTGAACATTGGTTACAACATAGTGACATAACTTAGCTTGCAGGGTTCCGATGTTACCTCTTCCTTGTTTTCTTCATGTTGGGCCTTTGATCTCTGCATCACGATCCTGTTCTCCTCATTAGCAATACGCAGCTGCTTGCTCATCACCCCCACAGTTTCTTCAAGCACTTTCTCATTCTGCTTTTGTTTGGCAACCTTGTTCTTAAGCCAAATCAGCTGCTGATTATCCTCACTCATCCGCTTCATTTGGCTCACAACCATTTCTTGGTATGACCTCATCTCAAATTTCAGCTTCGATTTGCCTTAATCAAGTAAGTTCAAAGAGTCAAAAAATAAGAGTAGATTTTGTATGAACCTATGTATTGTGGAGTAAATTCATTATGGCAATAAGTGACCATAACATTAAGGAAGACACTTTATCTCTTAAAAGATCACCATGTCAAGTAAGCTCACCCAACCCATGTCACACATGCATACCAGACATGGTAATTGGGACAAGACCAGGTCTAACCTTCGACGTTTTTTGGCTTTGTTGCATGTGCCACAAACTCATAGACAGTAGTTTAAACATGAAAAATACAAAGTAGAAGAAATTATTTTTAAAATTGCTCCCCAAAAGTTTAACTCAGCACCACTATGATATCATTTCCCTTTGTGATCATTTGCATTGCAAAATTTAAATTTAAAAAGAAAAGGAGAAAGAACACCTACACATAATGCAAGAATGCACATTAAGTCACTTTAAAGCAGTGTTGTAAATAGCTTATGATATGTAGTGTGTATCTTACACTATGTAGCGTAGCTTAGCCTTAACGCCACATAGCTCATGAAAATAGCTTATGTCGCATGTAGCCTACACTACATGATAATTTGCATACGCTACATGCTACATGCCATGTAGTCCACATTACAAGTTAATTTTCACCACAACATTAAAATCTTTTTTTTTTTTTTTTGAGAAACGGTAATATTATTTAAAAAGGCCGAAGCCGAAAAACTACAAAAGAGAAAAAGGAAAGAAAGCTATATATAAAAACCAAACAAAAGAGAACTAAGACAAGGCTAAAGGGCTAGCCACCCAATCCCAAACCAGGGCAACTGCAAGTTTGCAAACCTCCAAAATACTGCAGAATCTGTTCCTAAAAAATGTTAATTCCTTTCTGAGGAGATTGACCACATACCCATTGATGAGGACATTGGGCCGTCATATAGGGTCTACCGGAGGAGGAGGGCCCAGACAACAACCCCAACTTCGTTATGGATGAACGACAACTATATGGGCCCGACAAGCCACTTTAAAGACCCCACATGCATGGATCGTGCATCTGAAAGACCCCATACTGGGAAGATGCATGTGGGTTGCTATGATAGGAGCATTCGACTGTTGGATTGCAACCGTTGGCCTATCTGACCATCAAATCATTATCAGGGGCCATTGAACAACTGGTCCACTCATATTTTGGACCACATAGGTCACTAGTTGTAAGTATTTTTATTTTTACATTATTTTGGACATGATCAATTATTTGGATCAGGATTTGATAGTTAGATTCATCATTTTTGAGTTTACACATTTTGTTTAGTACTAGGGGCATTATTGTAGATATTGCCTTATAAATAAGAGGGGGAGAGGTCCACACCGTAGCCCATGAAATTTGAAGAAAAAAAACCAGTTCTCTCTCTTTCTTCTTGCATGAGATTTGCAGGTGAAATTCTAGACTCTCCAGGGATTGGAGACAAGGTACGAGGCCTCAATGGTGATCATCATCTATCCCTTCTTCGTTTTCTTCAAAGGTAAGTTCCTTTATTCTTCTCTTTTCATTCTCTTCCTCATCAAACCCTAGAATCCCTTTCCTTCTCCCTTTTTTTCTCCCCTTTTCTACTCTTAAATCATCCAAACATACATCCATCCAAACCTTACACCATATGTCACTTACCCATGGTTGTACACACGTGCGCATGCCCACACGCATGAGCATGCAAGGTTGTCCACGTGGCAGCCACCTCCCCTTTTCTTTTTGCTTTGTTTCTCCCATAAAGCCCTGCCTCTAATGTCTTATTTCATGCCCTTTTGAAACCCTAACCCTAGATTTCCTATTTTGAACTTCTAGCCCCAAATCGTGTTTAAACTTGAAACTAAAAATTTAGTTGAGCATTGAGACTATCATATGCTAGAACGGGATTCTCGTATCTCGTAGGGACCATTTTTTCATAGCTTTATATTGATTATGCATGATGGGATGACAATTTTGTTTAGAATGTAGCTTGTTAAACTTGAATTTTCTAATTTGTGGTAGAGTACATATTTCTTTCATACTTGATTTAACTGTATTAATCTCAAAATTGATCTCATTCATCACTTTGGCTTAGACAACCGTCATCCTGCATCACCCGCTAGCAAACATTAGTGCGAGACCTTCTTTCTTGCCCTCCATATCCCACAATCATGCCATGACATAAGCATCAAGTCAATAGATACTAACAAGACACACTGGATTCCAATCCTGTTAAGGAAAAACTCTCATATGTTCCTGGAAAAAAAAAAAGGATAGAGAATGAAGAGATGGTTAACTGATTCCTCATTTCAGGGGCATATGAGGCCCATATTTGCGAGAATCATATGCCTCTTTCACAAGTTATCCAAAGTGAGCACCCTATTTTTACCCACTAGTGAATCAATTATTTCTTTTAATGATTTGTTACATTTTTCTATTTTCAATAAAAATTAGTTAATCACTCATTTTTTTAAAAAATAGTTAATCTATTTAATGTTTTTAGTAAAATAATATAAGTAACGATATTAAATCAATTACATTCCTCTTTCTTTACCTTTATACTTAATCATTCCGCTTTCCTATCACTTCTGGTTGTTGCGTTAGGTTCCAACAAATATCATGAAATTATTAATTTTCTTTATTAATCAGTCTAATTTGGTGCAAAATATCATGAAATTGGTGCAACCAAGCCCAACCTTGATTAAAAATCTAGTAGTAGTATGTAGTTTATGCCTCACACTTCCGAGGGATGAATGCTACACTACACACTATTCGCTATTTCAAACACTTCTTTAAAGTAATAAGGAAAGTCATCGGCATTGCAACCTAGTTCTTTTAAAATAAGGAGCAGTTTCATCCTCTTAAGGAAATTGAAATAGACAGTTTTATTGGAATAGAAAATTAGGTTTAGTTGTTGATTTTGAAAAACCCAATGTTGGCTTCCAAAGCAGACCCCTAAACAATCTGTGCTAAAAAAAAAAATTTTAAAAATGTTGTGCATTTTTTGTAGATCAGTGTAGATAGTAAAAATGATATAAGATCCACAAGCCTATTCAAGCTTATCAATACAAATATTTATACTACAAAATTACATTTGTATCAGTATTTGAAAAGATTATTATTACTCTCACCATCCTCTTTTAAGTATTGTTGTTGTTAATGTCTTACAGGAAGAGGAAGACCTAAAAGGACTTGGATGAGGAGGCAGGAAGGGATATCAAGTCTTGTTCACATACCAAGGATGGTCCTTAGGAATTATTGGTGAAACAGGATTCATAAAGATAGCCCCAAATAGTTGGAACGATACTATGATAATGATAATGATGGTGATGGTGATGAAAGCATTACTCCTATGACATGGAAACCCCAAAAAGTTCCATGACGTATGCATCAATATATCTCTGTTGTACACATTCCATTTGTGTACAATGGAAGGGACCATCCATCTAGTGGTCCACCACATAAATTTGCCATGTTCAAAAGGCAATGCCAATGGACCGGTTGGTGTCCATTTAGTGGCTTATAAATGGATTCCTGGCTCAAAAATGAGCAACTAGTCAATAATTAGTCATCCTCATTATACAATCACTACAATTTCTTGGCCTACACTCCATCCATGTGGTGACCCACTGGATTAACAGTACCTATCATCATATGTGTTTAAGAAAACCATCCAATACTGAGTCCACTTGGTTTCAATGGAGGGTAAAATGAGTCACCCACCAATACACGCATATAATGGAACTAGACGGAATGGTTCCAGTCCCTGCACAAGTTGCAAACTAAAACGGAGCTTTGAGTCGTTGGTGAGAACATCAGTTCAGAGAACCTCTTTGAAGCGTGTGCAGCAATAGTATTTGTTGTTAATTATTGCTGTTACCATTCATCCCTTTAGAATTAATGACAGGTACCGCAGGTTATACTTTTGTAGCAAGCACGAGATTTCCTCATGTTGTACATAGACGAAGCTCATGAACAGGAGAAAAAGAAATATACCTTGACAATGTTGGTTGAAAATATCCATGTCTTCTTTGCGTGCCATATAACCATACAGCTGGCGCCGTCCACCCGGATAGAACAATACTGGATGATGGTCCCAAGCTTCTCTATCTGTTCCTTGCTCTATGAAATGCTTATGCAGACGTTCAGCCTCCATATAGCCCACTGCAGAAGCCTCGAACATCAGAACGCTGATCCCACGGTGACCGTGAGGGCCATAAGAGTGACGAGCCCTCACTGCATCATAAGAGCTAAAATATTCAAGAAGCTCTTGATTTCCCATGCCTAGCCACTGCAATTTGTGTCCAAACATAAAACAATGTAATACGCAACACTAAAATACAAAAGACAAAAAAAAAAAAAAATACTAGTTCTGACTATTAAAATTGTTCCCAGTCCTCAATGTTCAATTTAAAAGCATTGACAAAAACAAAAAACATAAAGGTGTTAAGGCGTTCAAGGTTCAGAATTAGTTCTGACAGCCAATCTTCGAAAACGAAGTTGGCCAAGTCAGTAAGAAATTTGCTGTTTTTTATGAAATTAAGGGTAAGGATCAGTACTCAAGGGACCGTCCAAATCGAGTCAACTATCATGCATTTTGAGCGAATCAACGATTTCCAACCCTGCTAACAACCTTACCAAAAAAAAAAAATCCAACTCAACCATATCCTACTGAATAGGGGCAACAAAAGCAAAGCACCATCATCATCATCTAAGCCTTATCCCAATTAGTTGGGGTCAGCGACATAAATCCTATTCCAACATTCCACTCTATCAAGGCCAGACCTCCAGTTAGACCATTGGTCTTCAAGGCTTTTCTTACTACCTCCATTTGTGTCCTTACAGGTCTTCCCCTTGCCCTTTTAGAGCCTTCAACTTGCACCAACTCACTCCTAACTGGCACGGTTCTCGGTCTCCGTTGCACGTGACCAAACCATCTAATTCTACTTTATCTCATCTCACTAGTTATTGGTACTACTCCTAATTTCCCTCGAGTATATTCATTTCGAATTCTATCCTTCATCGTCTTGCCACTCATCCATCTCAACATCCTCATTTCAGCAACACATCCTATGAACATGTTTTTTTCTTTAACCGCCCAACATTCTTTCCAGTAAAAGCAAAGCATATAAAGTATAAATTCTGTACACCATAGTTTAGAAAACAAACAAAGAGAAACCTTAGAGCTCCCTGTTGGCCTCACCCATAAGCTTTTTGATGGAAACTTGAAAACCTGAGTTTAGTCCTTAAACCAAGAACCAACATAGGCTTAAATCGTCAAGTTTTAGTCAAGCTTTGAGTTTTTAAAACTTGGTGAGTAAGCACATGGTTTTAAATAAGAGAGCTTGCTCAAACCATAAGCCAAAAGCTATAGTTATCAGTCTAAGCCTTATCCCAACTAATTGGGGTCAGCCACACAAATACTATTCTTCTATTCCTCTCTATCAAGTGAACAGAATATTACAGGAGGAATATATGAAAAAACAGAACAGCTATTTCTTTAGTGAACACTATAACCACATGAAATGGCATAAACGACAATTTAATAGTAGTACCGTGAAAGTACAATAGGTTGAAAATACCTTTTCATTTTCATCTTGCTCAAGTATTGTATTTCTAACAACAACCATTGGAGGCCAGACAATCTCATGGTCAGTTGCAGTCTCACGCAGACCCTTCCATTTACCAAATAACTCACCAGCCGGAATTATTGAAGTTCCCCTCCTATGCAGTTCCTCATCCAAGAGTTCAGCAAGTTCCCGATGTAGCTTCACCCTTTTGGCACCTTTTGTCTTTGCATGGGTCATAAGAGGTTGTAGACCTCTGTACCAGTCAATAGCACCGGGGCCATCATGGCATGCTGGGCAGTGCCACTGCCTTGATGGTTCATTCATCTGCTCAACAGTCAAACTGTCCAGGGCTTTGAAGAATGCCATGAACCACTTGTTCTTCTTCCGTGTCTCATGGCTCTTTTGACTCACATCAGAATCATAGTCATCACTTTCCAGATCCTCGTCACTGTCCACCACAAGTTCATCATCATCAGAAGCATCATCAGGATGCTGGCCGCCTTTGTCAGACCCAGAGTCTTCTCCTGCGGGAGATCCCTGATAAAAAAGCTTTGAACTGGCATTATTCTTGGTTCGGACATCTTCTGAAGTCTTAGACTCAGAAACATTTGAGGAACCAGTCCTGGAAGCCCATTGCCACCCATGCTGAAGAGGAGGACGTATGACAGGGGGTGGCCCCGTGTAGGCAGAGTCCCAACCCCTAGTAGATGACACAGGCTTTGCATTTACTCTGCCAGCTTGTCTCTTAGAATCAACTGTCTGTGTCTGCCAATTACTTTCAGAAGCCCATCCTGTCTGACCATTACCAGACATGGACGACTTTTGAGACATTTCTGGATGCCCCCAGGCTTTTGGGGCAGCAGTTGAGGCTCCCCTCTGTTTCACAGCACCATTCCCAGTTCGGTTCTTAGATTTCTTACCACAAACCTCCCATGCACCATCTTCTGCAGCATCTATGCTATGATGTGCCACTGCTTGAATCGGCTGATCAAGCTTGGGGCTGTTGTTGCCAAAGTCAGAGACTCCAGAGGGGGGTACTATGCCTTTTCCCTTAGGTGATGAATTAGCAGCAGCAGCTGAGGAGGCCATGCCACCAATCTTTTTCGAATTCATTGCAGTATTGTGCTAATTACCTGACCGTTTTGGATAGAGTACTCCAGTCAAAAGCTAATAAAATTAGTCCAAAACCATTTAGAGTACAGAAGAAATATTATAATAAACACATTGAAGAAACTGTGACATTAGCAAGATTCAACTGGATCCAAAGCTCCCAAGTAAACATACCATATACGCTATACACACAGTTCTGAACAAACAAAATCACACTGTCAAATAACTGACCATTCCAACCAATTTCATATGCCATAAGCATAATTTATTTCAATGATAATCCATTAGACTTGGATTAGAACTGGAAAATTTTACTAGAGATAAGCAAGTACACAAATGTCATCATGCCACCAGTTACACAAAGTAATCATTACAAAATTTATAATTACACAGAAAATATGGAATAATCATGAAATGCACCTGGAAGCCCATGCAGTACAACCTATAGAACTATTGATAATGTGCTGGATTTGGGTGCCTGAATTGCACTCTCAAAGTTGGTAAACATTAGCTTATATCACTGACACTTCTTTTTTTTCAAATAAGATTCTAGAGAGAGTCAAGATATGATAGTGTTTGAAAAATGGGCTTCAACAACCTGCCATACAATCACCTTCCACCAATGCGTGCGAGGGTGTGTGCGCCGCGGGGGGGGGGGGGACGTTAACAATGTCGCCAAACCTTTTAGACAGTGCACAAGGTGACCTATCATCAATCTAAACCATTGCTTATGAGCCATGAATTAGAATCATCAAATCAAAATGCTACTTTAGAATCATAAGAAATACAAAGAGGGATCTATTACTAGATGTTTCAAAATGATGGACCTATTTTGTTTCTTCGGTCGACCTTGACTGTCCATTTTCATGCTATTGATTGGAAGCTTAGGATTACCTAATTGGAATGTTTTTTTGCACCATAGTTGTTGTTGGATGAATGAATGAAAGGTTTGGATCAACAATAAGTTACCCAATATGCCACTTAAATGGTTTGGGACATTGCTAATATATATTTGCTAATGTCCCCTAAGCTTTTGAATGCCATGTGGGGCACCCAATCATCAATCTGGACGGTTGATTCAATACTATCATTAGGAGCAAGCCCTGGTACAAGAATCAAGTCAATCGGATGATTCCAACCTTTTGAACAGGGCCAATTTGTTAGAACCATCCGTTATTGAAGAGCCATAGATCACACAGTTAGAATCATCAAACAAAAAAGCTACTTTGGAATCATAAGCAATACAATGTGGGATCTAATAAATAGACGCTTCAAAACAATGATTGGATCTATTTTGTTTCTCTGCTCAATCTTGATTGTCCATTTTTCATTCTATTGATCAGAAGTTTAGGATCATCCGATTAGTGTGATTGTCAAACCAAGGATTGTCCCTTGTTGTGTGCAAGAGTGGACGGTTCGGATTCATGGCAAGGCATTCCATGTGTCAATTAAAAGATTTTGGGCATTGCTAACATCACTATGAAGGTAAGGATGTTAGTAGAACCCACGTGTGTGTGGTTAAAAACGAATGTAAGTGCTTGCTACAATATCAACATAAATTAGGGCAAAAACCACCAGCCACATGAGGAGCAGTCTAATTTCCGTAGATTAAGCTCCTAGAACTTGAAATTACAAACTTAACACCAAAATACTGCAAGACTATACCCATTTCACAGATGTGAGACAATTCAGTCAAATTTGAACTTACATAATGATCAGTAATGGGACTGAAGAGTAAGGAGAAACAGAACAAGAAGTGATTGTATTCTTGCGTTTTGCATTCACTAGTCCTTCGACCTTCTTTCTCCCTTTCTTCAATAAAACTTTGTTAATGATAAAAAACGGAACAAGAACAAGAACACAGATTCATAGGAACACACAAAGGCAAGACATTCCATGCCAATTAAATGGGTCGGCACAACTTAATATAGCCCAGATTTATCCAACACATTGCCTAGACACAAGACTTCACTCTCAATAGCATGCAGTTCTAAATCAAACATCAAACAATTCTATGAGAACTGATGATGAGGATTTTACAGGGCTTGACTACAAAATGAACTTCAGGCATGCATGCATATCATAACTTTTCTGCTAAAACTTGGAGACGGAAGAAAACTGACGAAGTGGGGGGGACGTTAACAATGTCGCCAAACCTTTTAGACAGCGCACAAGGTGACCTATCATCAATCTAAACCATTGCTTATGAGCCATGAATTAGAATCATCAAATCAAAATGCTACTTTAGAATCATAAGAAATACAAAGAGGGATCTATTACTAGATGTTTCAAAATGATGGACCTATTTTGTTTCTTCGGTCGACCTTGACTGTCCATTTTCATGCTATTGATTGGAAGCTTAGGATTACCTAATTGGAATGTTTTTTTGCACCATAGTTGTTGTTGGATGAATGAATGAAAGGTTTGGATCAACAATAAGTTACCCAATATGCCACTTAAACGGTTTGGGACATTGCTAATATATATTTGCTAACGTCCCCTAAGCTTTTGAATGCCATGTGGAGCACCCAATCATCAATCTGGATGGTTGATTCAATACTATAATTAGGAGCAAGCCCTGGTACAAGAATCAAGTCAATCGGATGATTCCAACCTTTTGAACAGGGCCAATTTGTTAGAACCATCTGTTATTGAAGAGCCATAGATCACACAGTTAGAATCATCAAACAAAAAAGCTACTTTGCAATCATAAGCAATACAATGTGGGATCTAATAAATAGACGCTTCAAAACAATGATTGGATCTATTTTGTTTCTCTGCTCAATCTTGATTGTCCATTTTTCATTCTATTGATCAGAAGTTTAGGATCATCCAATTAGTGTGATTGTCAAACCAAGGATTGTCCCTTGTTGTGTGCAAGAGTGGACGGTTCGGATTCATGGCAAGGCATTCCATGTGTCAATTAAAAGATTTTGGGCATTGCTAACATCACTATGAAGGTAAGGATGTTAGTAGAACCCATGTGTGTGTGGTAAAAAACGAATGTAAGTGCTTGCTACAATATCAACATAAATTAGGGCAAAAACCACCAGCCACATGAGGAGCAGTCTAATTTCCGTAGATTAAGCTCCTAGAACTTGAAATTACAAACTTAACACCAAAATACTGCAAGACTATACCCATTTCACAGATGTGAGACAATTCAGTCAAATTTGAATTTACATAATGATCAGTAATGGGACTGAAGAGTAAGGAGAAACAGAACAAGAAGTGATTGTATTCTTGCGTTCTGCATTCACTAGTCCTTCGACCTTCTTTCTCCCTTTCTTCAATAAAACTTTGTTAATGATAAAAAACAGAACAAGAACAAGAACACAGATTCATAGGAACACACAAAGGCAAGACATTCCATGCCAATTAAATGGGTCGGCACAACTTAATATAGCCCAGATTTATCCAACACATTGCCTAGACACAAGACTTCACTCTCAATAGCATGCGGTTCTAAATCAAACATCAAACAATTCTATGAGAACTGATGATGAGGGTTTTACAGGGCTTGACTACAAAATGAACTTCAGGCATGCATGCATATCATAACTTTTCTGCTAAAACTTGGAGACGGAAGAAAACTGACGAAGGGGATATAATAATTTGATTTTTCTAGAGCTCAAATGCCCATATTACTACAACAGCAACTTCACATGCAGTGGAGGTCCTTTTCCTGAAGCTATGTTTTGCAAAAAAAAAAAATAATAAATAAATCAAAAGGAGAGTAAGATAATACTCCTAGTTTGTGATTTCCACACAAAATGCAAAGGTCATTAGAACTGACATAGCAATCCTAATGCTCAGATTGAAACAACAGAAGGTTAAACTGAAAATTACTCAAAATTTGCCCGATACCAAAAATTTGACAAGGGGCCTTAACAATTGCACCTCTAACGAAAGGTTATATCAAAATGAGGAAAAACTGAGAAACACCAAAACATCAAGCAGAAGTGAATGAAAATATATTGTAAGAAACTTCGAGAGAACAATTTTGTCAAATATGGAATTTTGAACTGGATTTGAAGCCTTTAAAACATTTCAAATGACTGGATGGAATTTTATGTTTGCCAAGAATGGCTTTACTAAAAAGACAACAGCAACAGCTATGGCATTTGTGCTAGATTTGAAGCCCCCGAAACATTTCAAGCCCTAAGTAATGTGATACTACATCAGTGTCACATATTAAAATAAAGACATTATTGGGTGAAAAGTAGCTACAGAAAACAAAGTTCGAGTCCGAGAATTTGTCCTAACATTCTCACTCCTTTCAAGTTCAAAAGGTGTTATACATTGGATATAATGAACCTGAAATGAATTAATTGACCTACACTCAACCAACATCACCAAAACTCATGTAAATATAAACATATATCATGTCGTGTCTAGATAAAGGCAGGTTGAGATCTTGTGCTCATGTTCACCTCTGTTGTTCCTTGAAAATCACATTGATATTAACTAAACACATCAAAAACCATACTAGCCTTATCTTATTAGAAGTTGGACCGATCAAAATCAATAATATAAAATTGATATTCATGCCACTCCTTTTTACCTTTCAAAAAAAAAAGAAAAAAAAAAAGAAAGCAATCAGATATTTAATTAATTAAACTTTAATGGGAGACCAACCTAACCCGACATAAACCAATTGAAAGATCAACTTTCAACCTACATTAGAATACAGGTGGTAGCCATGATCCTCTTTTTGACAACTCTAAAAAACTGGCCCAGCTAAGTCAACCCAACTCGATTGGATTTCATAGAGACTTGGAAAAAAAAATACAGTAAAACTCATTTCGATCGAGACTTGGTTGACTCGATTGGACTCAGTTCAACAAAACTCGGAAAAGCCGGATGGAACTAGAGAGAACTCGCCCAAACTTGACTTGACCAGACCACAATATTTCAAGTCATTTCTATGAAAAATATTACTGAATCTCTGCTTACAAGTTGTGAGAGAGAGCAAACTTCTAATCTAAAGATTCCATCTCTTGAGAGAGCATGGCGATGCAAATGTAAGTTGTAAGGATCAGTGACAGATTATGTATGTGTGCATGTATGGATGGATGGATGCAATGCATGTATTTAAGGATTTCAAGGAAAAGCTGATGAGATTACAGAATCGATCCGAATCACGGAGCAGAGAGATTTGGGGCCTGCATGATAGAAGAGAACCTGTCAGAGAGTAACTTGAGAAATACAAAAAATATCTTAGCGCACAAAGATAAGAAAGACGAAAGAGGGCGAAAAAGACCTCGTTCAGCATACATACATGGTTACATAATACAAACACATATCACTCATCCATGCATGCATGCATGTATATACATTCATACACCACAAGAGAGAAGATTCGATTCAAGAACGCAGAATCAGAGAGAGAGAGAGAGAGAGAGGATTCGAATCAAGAACGCAGAAGCAGAGAGAGAGAGAGAGGATTCGAATCAAGAACGCATAAGCAGAGAGAAAGAGATAGGATTCGAATCAAGAGCGCAGAAGCAGAGAGAAGATTCGAATCAAGAACGCAGAAACAGAGCGAGAGAAGATTCGAATCAAGAACGCAGAAGCAGAGAAAGAGGATGTGAATCAAGAATGCAGAAGCAGAGAGAGAAAGCTTCAGATATGGACAAAATCAGAGAGAGAGAGAGTACATTCGAATCAAGAAGAGCAATAGACAAAAAAAATGAAGAAACGCAGAGCAGAGAGAGAGTGAGAGAGAGAGAGAGAGAGGGAGAAGAGTGCGTATAATAACCACAGAGAGCTAGAAAGACAACCTGCAACAGGAAACGCGTTGAATGTAAGGAAAACCACTGCCGGAAATGATGGTAACGCCGGATATTCTGTGTCGCCGGTAAGCCAACAGCATCACCTCCGCGGAAATGGCCGTCCGAAGATAGCAGCCTATAAACAAATGGTCGCCGGAAATGATGGACGAGCGCCGGGCCGAGGACGCCGGCAAATGGTTGAAATCACCGGAAAAGAAAGGTCTGCGGAGAGCGAAAACTGCAAGTAGATAAAGAAAACAGCAAGTAGATGAAATTTCGAGGTATTTATAGGCGGGTGGAAATGGAATCCCGATCCCAAAATCCATTAATAACCGAAGCAAGAAAAGGATGAAAAAAGATGACTGTGACCCGCGAAAGCACCCCAATTGCGTGAACCTCGCCCATCCCCAACTAAACACGCCTAGCCCCCTACGATTCATGATCGAAACCGTTCATCTGACTCATTAAAGCACTCTAACCTATGATCGACCCTAATTTTTTATATAATATGGATTGTTTGCCCTTTTCATTAGTTAAAGTAATATCAGGCAAATGGAAACTCACATAGGTACAGCAACTCCACGATTCACACGTGTGGCCTACATGGAGACCACCGTGGATGGATTATGGATTTTAAAAAAAAACAAAAAAACAAAAAAAAAAAGGTCACACCGATCGTGCAATCCTCTCCGTTCAGCTGTCATTGGCAGATTCAGACAAATGTAACCTTCTGGTTAGATGACCGTTATTTTCACTTTATGCACATGGCCCATCGACAACGGGGCCATCGGAGGAATGGAGTGGAACACAAAACACAAATGCACAGTGGATTCCCAGCTTCTCATATAGTATGTGGAAACGGGATACCGTAGCGTTCCGTCGTTAACGGGGAGCGGATTAAGTGCTGCCTTTCCTAACCCAAGACGGTGCGGCCCTCACTGTGGGCCTGCATTGATGTATGTATTCTACATCCATGCCGTCCATCATCTTTTTTTCCAGACCATTTTAGGGCATGAACTGAAAAATGAAGCACATCCAGGTCTATTTTGGACAACATTATAGGAAACAGGAACATCCATCGATTAATGTTTCGGTAATTTTTATTTTCCATCTAATTTATAAGGTCACAAAAATCGGAATAGAGGAAGAATTAATTTATTAAAGTAGGCCCCATATGAGCGGTAGTACAATCTTTCGGGAGCCCAATGCCGCACCTAATCGGCTCCCCCTAAAAAATAAAAATTAAAATTAAAAAAAAAATTAATAATAATAATAATATCGGCTCCCCCTTCATTGCTGCCAACAGCCAGCTTGTTTGGAAAATGAGCACCACAGGTGGGCCCACACCTAATGTTAAGTGAGGCTGTTGGTTGTCCATCGATTTCAGTACGTGTGGCCCACTCGGTGATCACTAGTGTGATTTTTTGTGTCAGGTGATCCTGGTAAAGGGGCCTATTGCTTTTGCTGCACAAGTAGGATTTTAGAAGGATTCAGTGGTCACCTTTCACCTTTATATTACTTGTGATTAGATTCTATACTTCATATTTAAAATTTGAACAGCTAGTACTTACCTAAAATACTTTTTATTTTTCTATAGGATTTAATAAAAGTTACTCAGCTATTTGAGAACAACTTCTACTTGTGCAATCCCTTTGTATAATAAAAAAAACATGCTCTTTACTCATGCAAGAATCGAATCACAGAGAAATCCTGTTTCTCACAAACCTTCCAAGGATATAACAGCTTTGTTAGTAAGGAACAATCGATCTAATGTGGACACTTCTCATGATTTAGGGTGAAACATTTCCATGCACTCTATAGTTATTCAATTGGTTATTGTCTCTACATCTCAATTAAGGTTGTACACGAACCGAGTTAGCTCGCTCAACTCGACTCAAAAAAGCTCGGTTCAAAACTTGAGCTGAATCGAGTTAATTTTTTTAGCTCTAAAAAATTTCAAACCAAGTTTGAGCTTGCCCAAGCTCAACTCGACTCAAATCGAATCCCAACTTGAATCGAATTTGGATTGAACCAGTTCGGTCACTCGGTTACTTTGATGTTGATGTTGCTGACCAAGTGTTTGATGAAACAACTCAACAAAGTGTCAGCTGGTGGTAAGAAAGGTATGTATATGAAACAAATATCATTTTTTTTCTTGATTTTCATGTTTCCTACAAGGTGTTTGATGAAATACTCATAAACAAATGTTGTTGTTTTGCATACATTAAAAAATTAAAAGTACACTCCATGTGTTTGTGAAAATGTCGCACATGTTTGATCTCGGCTCGATCCGGCCAGAGCTGCTAACCAAACCGAGCCGAGTTGGCCAATTAGGTTCGAGGACCGAGCCGAGCCGAGCCGAGTTCAAGCTGGGGTTAGCTAGTGGCTGAGCCGGGTAAAGTTGTGCCAAGCTCGACTCATGTACACCTCTAATCTCAATTCCTTCACTTTTACTCAAGAAAAAGTTAAATTTTATCTTTACTAAATAAAGGTAGTACACAACCTAAGGCTCATCCTGTAAGTAATTCCTCTTCTACATGAGTTATTAACAAAGATGCTACCATTCATATTATGCATTTACCATCTTTACTTCACTCATCCACACCCTCCACAATACTTTTATCAGTCACATTACCTACTGGCCAAGTTGCCCTGGTAACCCATGTGGGATCAACCTCCATATTGTCATCCATTTCTCTCACTCACGTCTTGTGCATTCTATCTTTTCATTCTAACCTTCTTTTTGTTAGTCAACTCGCTCATTCTCAACATCGTTCCATTACTTTTTATCCTGATTTTTATCTATTTCATAACCTAGTCTCGAAGATGACGATTGGATTTGATGATGAGCAAGGCATTGTCTATCACTTTTATCCGCATTCTTCTTCTGTTTTATTTGTTGCATGCTCATTTCCTGTTACGTAATGGCATCAATGATTGGGGCGCCCCTCATAGGTTCACCTTCATCGTTGATACACCACCATACATTCAATTACATTTTCTAGTACATTTCATTGTGATGTTTGTCTGTTAGTAAAATAATATCAGCTCTCATTTTATTCTAGTTCTATTTGTATTATTGACATATTTTAATTAATTCATTGTGATATTTAGGGACCTTATTCCGCCTCCTTTTATTATGGAGCTCATTATTTTTTTAACCACTATGAGTATTTTTTCTCATGCTACTTGGACTTATCTCATACAATTCAAATCAAACACTAAGTATTTTTTTAAGTCTTTCATTGTCATGATTAAAACTCAATTTGGAAAATAGGTCAAACAATATATTGATTGCTAATGAATTGGAATTTTTTTCAAATGATATCCACACATATTTTCAAGAAACTAGCATCATTCATGCCCACCTACCACTTGAATTATGAGGAGAATATTCTCACTGCTACTTATAAAACACATTTCCAACCTATTCTTTTTAGTGCCACTCTGTTTCAAATCTTCACCCAGAAACCCCCTCCCTACCTACACCCATCTTAGGGGGGTATTTAGCCGGGTGGATTTAATGGTATTGAATGGTATTAGGGTGGATGGGATCGTAAAATACCATCTTTTGCCTATTTGGACGACGATGAATTTCATTGAGTCAGAATCTATCGATGGATCTAAGGAGGATATGGAGGGATTGCTCTCTCTCTCTCTCTCTCTCTCTCTCTCTCTCTCTATGTGTGTGTGTGTGTGTGCGCCTTGTTAGATTCGAGGGTTTTGAATATCCTTGGCTTTTGTAACTGGATCTTGTAGATTCATGGGTTTTGCAAGTGGGTTTTCAAAATCTAGTCGAACCATTCAGAATACAGCTCGAAAGTCTAGACAATTCAAACCCAGCTGGAAGAAATGAATAGATTCTTTTGTTAAGGTCAAAATCTGAACCACCCTAACTTAATGCTGCAAACCTCCAATGTACCGTGGTCCCACACAATAGGGTAAGCAAAGGAGACCGTGGCTCAGCCGGGGGACCCTCCGATGCCTAAGTCAGGCAAGGGAATCTGGGTCTAAGTCGAATGTAGAGAGAGGGAGCGAGATATTGCATACCTATGGTAATGGGGTCCCCTGGTATTTATACTTGTGAGTTGGACGATCCATGTTCGTTAATCTCGGCATGATTCACTCAATCAATGAGATATTGTAATCGTGGAGATATTATCCGTAATCCATGGATTCGTGTAGTGTATCGTGTCTTAAGGGCTCGTATCCTTGGGAGAGATCTTTGATCACGTCCGCGTTGGGATAATTTCCAAGTTCGACACTCGGAGTAGTCACATCTGGCCTCAAACTCGGCCTCATCTAAGCTGAAGCCGAGTGTTAGTAGTTGGTGCTGGTCACATAGCCTTTACTTTGGCTCGTGGCCTCGAACTAAGATGACCTCAGCACCACACCTCGGACTAGAACGTAGATAGACCATTTTCTTAAACAATGGCTGCTCGGAGTCGGGATGGGCCGAGAGAGGACTCGGCCCTACTTCTCCTTCATACATTCCGAGGTCTCCCCAGCTCTGAGGTCCGTAGCTGGATTGACTTGTCGAGTTGGATTTTCCAACAACAAGTTTCATGATAATCAAGGCCTTATTGGTGAGTATAGCCTTTTACAATGAAACATGCTTTATACATTTCAAGAGTGCCATCCGAGTGAAACTCAAATTTACATACCCATCTACAACTGATAGGTGATTTTCTAGGAGGTAATGTTGTAAGTGTCCACATATCCTTTTCCTTAAGTGCTTTAATTTCAACAACCATTGCATCACGCCAATTAGGATCCTTCACAACATGAGAAATAACTTGTAAGTTCAATGAGAGAATAAATTTTGGCAAGAAAAACTCTATGTGATGGAGAAAAGTGACTATAGGAAAAATTGAGATAAAGGAGGACTAAACTTAATTGAAGCAAACGAGGCTTGGGCAAGAGGCACGATAATATTAGAGCACTCAGAATCTCGAAGCTAGGTAGGTGGATTTCTATGGCAATCAGAACGATGAATGGTGAAAAAAGATGAAGTGGTTGTGACATTGTCGATTTCAAAAGGGACTAGAGGCGAGGGGGTAGCAAGTAAAATGGGCTCGGTAGGTGGAGTTACAGTTTGTGGAGCAAGAAGTGAGATAACGAAAGGAGTTGAAGCGAAAAGGAGCTTGGGGGTAGGAAAAATATCCTCATAGAAAATAATATCATGGGATGTGAAGATCTCGTGCAAATTTAGATTTTTTAAAAAAACTAATATCCTTTTCTAGCAAACAAATAGCCAATGGAGATGCATTTACAAGCATGTGAATGGAATTTATAATGATGATTGGATGAGGTAGATGCGTAATAAAGGCATCCAAAAACCTTAAGGGCCCTTTTGGTCGAGCGGATTGAATGGTATTGGGGTGGATGGGATCAGATTTAAGGTAATGATGGCAACGCAGTGGATTGCTGGCAATCCCATGGCCAAAATTCATGCCTATTTGGGATGGCTGGCATATCCAAGGATGCTAAACACCTATCCCGTTTGGTTGGGCGTGGGATTGCATGCAATCCCATGGAAAATTAACCTGCCCTTTGCCAGGATAAGAACACATCTCTGCAATTAATCTTTTAAGAACTGCAACAGAAAAATCTCAAACGAGGATCGAAATTAGGAGGGTGATTCGTGGGGGCGGGATAGAACAAGAATCTTCAACGACGCAACTTCTCTTCTTCTCTACCAATCAATCCCTTCCTCACTCCGCTTTTCTCTTCCATTCCGCAAAAAATAAGTGATTTATGATTGCAATCAATTAGAAAACCTTTTCATTTTCTTACACGGGATTCTGAATTCATGCATTTCGAGATAGATCTCAAACAATTTGTAGATATTTCAAAACCCACTTGCTGAAACCTCAAATCTACATGACCCAGCTTCAAAATCGACATAAATTGAAAAACTAGGAAATTAGTTCAAAAATCAGTTCGATTTTAACTAGGAAATCAATTCAAATTTCTGATCAATTTTCTTCGAGCTTAATTTCGAACAGAGCTAGGAGATTTCAAGGACCCAATTGCAATATCTGAAAATCTTCAAAACCCAATTGCAGATTTTAACAGAGGCATCAATGGAATATGTTGTGAGGAAATCCAACTCCACAAGTCAAGCTAGCTACAGACCTCAGATCTCGGAGAGGAGACCTCAAAATGTATAAAGGAGAAGCAAGGTCGAGTCCTCTCTCGGCCCATCCCAACTCGGAGCAGCCATCATTTAAGAAAACAGTCTATCTACATTTCAGTCTGAGGCGTGGTGCCGAGGTCATCTTAGTCCGAGGCCACGAGCCGAAGCAAAGACTATGTGACCAGCCTTGACTACTAACACTTGGCCTTAGCTTAGATGAGGTCGAGGCTGAGGCTAGATGTGATTACTCCGAGTACCGGACAAGGAAAATATCCCAATGCATACGTGACTGAAGATCTTGCCCAAGGATACGCGCCCGTAAGACACGATACGCTACAGGAATCCATGGATTATAGATAATATCTCCACGATCATAATATCTTGCTGATTGAGTGAATCATGCCGAGATTAACGGACGTGAATTGTCCAACCCACAGGTATAAATACCAGGGGACCCCATTACCACAGGTACGCAATATCTCGTACCCTCTCTCTACATTTGACCCTAACCTGACTTAGTATTGGAGGGTACCCCAGCTGAGCCAAGGTCTCCTTCGCTTACCCTATTACGCAAGACCAGGGTACATTGGAGGTTTGCAACATCGAGTGGATGGTGGTTCATATTTTGACCTCAACAAAACTCATGCCCCTAACTATGAAGATGGTTACCTTTCGATGCCTCTTTGTTGTTGCCATAATTTGACATTGGCTTCTTTCCCAATTGGATGTCCACAATGCTTTCTTGCATGGTAACTTAGATAAATGGGTTTATGTCTCTTCCGCCTGATTTTTCTTGTCAGTAGGAGTCTGGTGTTTGTCGGCTTAACAAATCGCTTTACAAACTCAAATAGGCCTCCAGACAATGGTTTGCAAGGTTCTCTACAGCCTTACTTAGTGATGCTTACATTCAGTTTAAATATGACTATTCTCTCTTCATCAGGCATCATAGCAACAATTTTACTGCAGTTTTAGTCTACATTGATGATGTTAGCGTCACTGACAATGACGACGATGTCATATCTACCTTGAAAGCTTTCTTACAGAGTCACTTTCACATTAGAGATCTTGGACTGCCTAGATGTTTTTTTGGAAATTGAGATAACTCATTCTTGCTAAGGCATCTACATAAGCCAATGTCAATATACCTTTGACATCTCATCGAATGTCAGTTTACTTGGTACTCGTCATACGTAATTACGTATGGATCAAAATTCCAAACTCAATGATGAGGAAGCAGACCTCACTGATCTAACTTCATATCGTCACTTGGTTGGATGTCTTCTCTATCTCATTATTATTTAGATGGATATTGCATATGCCATCCAAATCGCCAGTCAATTCATGAACAAACCACAACATCCTCATTGGGATGCAACCCTTCACATCCTTCATTTTCTAAAAGCAACTTTTGGCCAAGGTTTACTTATGTCTTCTTTTAATTCCTTTCATTTGAAATGATATTTTGATTCTAATTAGGCCAGTGTTTCATATCACGCCTCTCTCTCGCTGACTATTACACATTCCTTGGTGACTCTCCTATCTCTTAAAAAACAAAGAAACAATCGACTCTCTTGCTCCTCAGTCAAAGTCGAATATCACTCTGTGGCCACTATCAGTTGTGAACTTACATGGATTCTTTATCTTCTTCATGACCTTCATGTTCGTAATATTCAGCTAGCCCTCCTGTTTTGTGACGATCAGGCTACTCTTCACGTTACTATCAAGCCAATATTTCATGAATGTACAAAACATATTGTACTCGGTTGCCACCTTACTTTTTAAGAGATTCAATCAGGGCTCCAACCTTCTTATGTTCCGTCTTGTTTTTAACTTGCTGATTTATTTACCAAACCTCCTAGCAAGAACTGCTTTCGCCAGCCGAGCTCCAAGTTGAACATTCTCAATGCTCATTCTCTAATAGACAAATCTTATAAGCTGAAATCTCCCATGCTCTTCCTGTCGAGAGGAATTGTATATTTATATATAGTAGTTTACAGTGTATAGTTATAATTATATAGATTACAATCTTCACATAAATGGAAGGAGAGAATGAATACAATTCGTCAGATTTGTTGGCGTAATCTTGTTGGCATCTGTTTTTGAATGAATGGAATCAAGTTTTGCTATCATCTGTTGGCGTAATCTTGCTGGCATCTGTTTTTGAATGTGTGTCCTTAATACGCCCCTGCAAGCTCATCGAGGAAGGCTGCACGTTGAGCTTGGACCGAAGATGAGAAAACCTTGGAGAGACTAATGCTTTTGTGAGGCCATCGGCTAATTGGTCCTTGCTTGATATAAAGCGAACTTTCAAAGATTTCTGTTGAACTCTTTCACGAACGAAGTGGTAGTCGATTTCCACATGTTTTGTACGGGCATGAAACACTGGATTTGCGGTGAGATAGGTCGCCCCTATTTTGTCACACCAGAGAACGGGGAGCTGGGAAAGAAAAATGCCGAGCTCACGTAGTAGAGATTGGAGCTAGATAGAATCAACCATGGCAAGAACAACTGCTCGGGGTTCAGCTTCAGTGCTTGATCGAGCCACAGTCGGTTGCTTTTTAGAGCTCCATGAGATTAAATTGTCACCAAAAAATATGCAAAAACCAGAGGTTGATTTTCGATCGTCGGGGCAGCCGGCCCAGTCGGCATCAGAATAAATTGAGAGCTGTGTAGACATGCTAGGCCGAATGAGTAATCCAAAATTAATGGAAAACTTGAGGTAACGTAGTATCCTTTTCACCGCTGTCCAATGTTCATCAATAGGTTTGTGCATAAATTGGCACACTTTATTTACGGTGAAGGAGATATCGGGCCGTGTCAAAGACAAGTACTGCAAGGCTCCAACTATGCTTCGGTAGGCAGAGGGATCAGAGTATGGAGCACCTGAAAATAGTGATAGCTTCTGGGATGAAGACATGATTGAAGAGACAGGCTTGCAATCGAGCATTTTCGTGCGACTGAGAAGATTATAAATGTATTGACTTTGAGATAAGAATAGCCCCTCTTTCATGTGGTGAGCTGCAACGCCCAAAAAGAAACTTAGAACACCCAGATCTTTGACAGCAAATTCACTGACGAGGGCGGAGATCAATTTAGATATAGCTTGCGAGGTGGAGCCAGTGATGATTATATCATCAACGTATACCCGCACAAAGAGAGTAACCGAAACTTGCTTAATTGTGAAGAGAGAAGAATCAGAGCTTGAGTTGACAAAGCCAAGTGATTGAAGGTGCTCATGCAGCCGGTGGTACCAGGCCCGTGGGGCTTGTTTCAAGCCGTAGAGTGCTTTATGCAATCAACATACATGATTAGGAAAATTGGGATGAACATATCCAAGAGGTTGATGCATATATACCTCCTCCGATGGATTCCCATGAAGAAATGCATTTTGTATGTCAATTTGATGAATTGACTAGCTTTTGGAGACTGCAATACTTAGAACAAGCCGAATGGTTGTGGGCTTGACCACTGGACTGAATGTGTCATCGAAGTCGATCCGGGCTGTTGATGGTAGCCCTTTGCAACCAGTCGTGCTTTACGGCGTTCGAGAGTACTGTCGGCATTGAGTTTGGATTTGAAAATCCACTTGGAGCCGACAATGTTCATGTTCGGTTGTGATGGCACTAGAGACCACGTGCCATTCTTCATAAGAGCTGTGAATTCCTCATCCATTGCATTGCGCCATTCATTTTATTTGTTAGCTTCTGTATAATTCATGGGGGAGTCAGGAATACCACTTGCAACCAAGAAGGACTGTGGAAGTGGGTAGCGGACTGTTCCATCGGTGAAGATCTTTGGTTTCACGATGAGGTTCTGGGATCGTGAGGTCATTTGGTGGGAACAAAGTGCCGGAGGTTCTGCAGCAGCGACAAGCTCTATGGATGGTTGGGTGGTGGACATGGTTAAGGGAAGAGCAGGGGAAGGTGGTGACGAACCAGAAACAGGGGAGTCAGTTGAAGTGGGAGACGACATGCGATTGGATGGATTGGAGTGGGACGACGTCGTTGCATTAAGATGGCAATGGGGAACATGTCGTTGGCAGAAGGAGATGATGTATGGGAGGATGAGTGGGTGTCAGTGATGTTAAGGGGAAAAGGTAGAGCAACAGATGGGATGTGTATGGGTTGATTGGGAGTGAGTTTGTGTGATGTGCTGGCAAATGGGAAGATGGTCTCATCGAATATAACATGCCGAGATATGAATATTTTGCCACTTGAAATGTCCAAGCACTTGTATCCACAATGCATATTGCTAAGACCAATGAAAACACATTGCTTTGAGCGAAAATCAAGTTTGTACTGATTGAAGGGATGAAGGTAGGGAAAGCAGGCACACCCGAAAATTTTAAGTAGGGAAAAGTCGGGGGCATGTTTATAGAGTTTTTCAAATGGTGAAATACCAAGTGAAGTTGTGGGAAGGCAATTTATGAGATACGTCGCCATTAAAAAGGCATGATCCCAATAAGCATGGGGAACACTGCCGTGAGAGAGAAGAGAGAGTCCTGTTTCAACGATGTGACGGTGTTTCCTCTCAACGGACCCATTTTGTTGTGATGTGTGCGGACAAGTTACATGATGTTAAATGCCAATTTTGTCAAAGTATTTGTGGAGGGAGCGGTATTCTCCTCCCCAATCCGTTTGTACTGCTTTTACTTTGCTTTCAAATTGGCGTTCAACTAGTTTTTGGAAGGAATGAAAAATTTGCAACACATCCAATTTGTTGGGTATGGGAAAGAGCCATGTGAATTTACTAAAATGGTCAACAAATAAGACATAATATTTATTTCCATTGGTTGACATAATAGGAGATGGACCCCATACATTAGAGAAAATTAATTCAAGAGGAGAATGGGAAATAGACTGTGAATCAGAAATGGAAGACGATGACTCTTTCCTTCTTGACAAGCGGAACACACACCCGCTGTTTTATTTGATGAGAGTGGTAGAGAGAATTTAGAGACGAGTTGTCGAACGGTTGGATAAGATGGATGGCCCATCCGACAATGCCAGACATCAAGAGGAGCGCGGTGAGAGAGGAACGATTGGTGAGATGTTGTTGGCGTAGTTGATGGTGGGAAGGAGTAGAGGCCGTCTTTAGTTTTGCCGCGCATTAGAATTCTCCCCGTGGTTCGTTCCTTCACCAAAAAGAAAGATGGGTGAAACTCAATATAAACATTATTTTCACTCCTGAATCAACTTACATATATCAAATTCTTTTTAATCTGTGGTACATGTAATAATTGAGATAAAGTGAAAGAATGAGATGGAGTTGAAATAGTAGCAGAACCAAAATTCTTTATAGGCAAACCTGCCCCATCGCTGACGTGAATTTGATCACCTCCATGGTATGGCTCCGAGTGTAAGTTGAGGTTCTTTAAATCATTTGGGAGATGATTTGTTGAGCCAGTATCAGGGTACCAGTTTGTGTCCGAAGTTGATGAGGGCGAGGTCATGTATGCTGTCATGGTTGGAGGGGCACCTTGGTACCCATGATCGAAGCGATAGTAACACTATATGGCAGTGTGACCAGTTTTGCCGCACACTTGGCAAGATGGTCTCGGGTTAGGTGGGTTACTCTGATGTGAATTTCCTCGCCCACGTCCACCACGACCTCTACTTCTGGAGTTGGGATTGTTGTATGATTGTTAAGGCTGTGATGAATGATGGTTTTGCTAGAATTTTCCACCATGATTGCGTTGATCATGTCGGGTTGCCACATTCACCGAACTTACTGTGGCGTCAAGAGCAGATTGTTGTTGCTCTAGTCGTAACTCAAAGCTGAGGAGATGGTTAAACATCTCTTCGGAAGTCATTTTGTCGACTTGAGTTGAAATGGAAGTCACAATGGCATCATATGATGTGTCGAGGCCTCCAAGAAGGTAAGCAGTGAACCCATGACTTTGTAGGGGCTGTCCAATGGCAACAAGGGTGTCGGAGTAGGATTTCATTTTCTAGAAATAGTCATAAATGGACATATTACCTTTCTTGGTGAGAGCCAAGAGTTGGCGAGTCTGAATTGCTCGAGCCGAAGAGATGGAGGAGAACATTTTCTCAAGGGAAACCCAAACTTCTCTAGAAGTTGAGAGACCTAACAGAGAGGATACCAAGGTACTGAGAACAACCTGGTCTTGATCATACCAGGAGTCGAATTTGGGGTTTGGAATTTTTGTGGGGGCAGAGGTGGTGGCGGCTGTATCAGGGTTGGGTATGGTTGGTGGGGGGCCAGATATGGTTCCATCAACATATCCAAACAGACGTTGGCCACGCAAGTAGGGGACGATTTGTGTTTTCCAAAAGAGATAGTTATCTTTGGTGAGCTTGATTGTAATCAGACTATGGATGCTTGTGGGGATAGTAGGAATGGTGGCTGAAGCCATAGAATTGAGCTTGGAAAAAAAAAAAAAAAAAAAGGACACAGGTCATGGTTTTTTGCCCTGATACCATAATAGACAAATCTTACATTCAAAACAGATGCTAGTAAGATTACGCCAACAGATGACAACAAAGCTTGATTCCATTCATTCAAAAACAGATGCCAGCAAGATTACGCCAATAGATCTGACAAATTGTATTCATTCTCTCCTTCCATTTATGTGAAGATTGTAATCTATGTAATTATAGCTATACACCGTAAACTGCTATATATAAATATACAATTCCTCTCGACAGAAAGAGCATGGGAGATTCCATCCCATAAGATTTGTCTATTATTCTCCAACTTGAGGGGAAGTATTACCTTGTAAATTTATACATACGTGTTAATTACTTATGATTAGATTCTAGACTCAATATCTAGCAATTGTAGAGTTAGGACTTTAACACAATACTCAGTATTTTGCTATAAGTGGACTTCTCTTCCATTGCAATACAAGATGGTAATTTCCCAAGGTTACACTTTATCATATCGACAATGATATGGATTCAAGATTTTATGCTTTAGGGACCATCCTAAGCAAATTTTGTTGTACAAAAGATTTGTGTATGAATATGAATTTGAAACCTTGATCGGTTCTAATGGTTCATGTTCAAATTAAAGACTCGAAGGTCAAAGTCATCAATGAAGCTTGATTAGGAGGCCATGGCTTCAATAAGGCAGCAATGAAAACATTGCTGGTTAAGATCATCTTAAATTTTCAAAGATGGCTCCTACAGCATAAATCCATAAATTGAAAGATTCATATCATTGTAAGGGCAATGTGGGGGCGAGAAGCCACCCCCGAATGTATAATGATGGTGACCCAATCCCGTTAAAACCTGCAGCATGTTAGCGGGAAAGATGACAAGGCAGCTCTGTATGTCATACATGTAAATCCATTCTCAGAAAGATTATTTGAACTACACGCAGAATAGTTGGCTGGTGAAAGACTGATGGGCCATGTTAATGGGAACAATGTAAAATTGTTCTTTGATGGTGTGGCTGATGTAGAGTGGGTCGCGTACAATTTCATGGCCAAGATGGACTAGAAAAGGCTTGATCGGAGGTGGAAGTGATCCCGACCGACAGAATTTAAAACAAGCATACCTCGCAAATCAAAATGAGATATCTGACATGCCAAATATGATTTTGGAGTAGGATGAGCTACTTTAGCCATCCAACCCCAACATATTCCATTAGAATGACAGTTGAAATTTTATTTTATTTTTGAATTTATTAGTTATAGTAAGTTTTAGTTTGATTATAACTCTTCATACGTTGGGCTTTAGGAGTTGCATCCAACATGAAAATTACTTAGAATAATTAGGAGAATAGAATGGCTGAGCCAAATAGGACACTATTTGTGGCCAAAAACCATGAGGTCTAGTGGAAATCATGATAGTTTAGTCATGATTTCTTCTAGGAGTTCTTGTTATAATATGATTTCGAAACTTCTTCCTATAATTTATGTTATTATTTGAGAGGTTGTAAGCTCATTTTTCATCACTAATTAATTTATTACGAATTTTTAAAAATTATTTTATTTTTTTATTTTCCTCACGAATTCGAGGTATCTCTATAAGGAGTCCAGAGAAGTTCTATAGATTCGGAATAGTTATCCCCTTAGGAAGACGCTGATCAACCTCAACACATCCTTCACTGCATTAATGGCCCACCTTATTTGTTCAATTACACCTGATCACCTATTTGATGAACCATACACACACACCATAGTCGCCCCACACACAATATCCCATCCCCTTTTCCTATTTTGTGGTCCATCTTAGTTTTTTATCTGTCCAATTTTTCCCTTACCTATGGCCCCTTGATAAATGTATTATATATCTGGGCTGTACATTTGTTTTTCCATCTTATTTTAGAACTTATCCCATATCTAACCTGATCCAAATCTTAGATGGACCACATCATTAAAAACAGTTGTGATTTGCCCTTAAATATTTATCATTGTTGACCAAAAAGGTTTGGGATCAAGCTAGTATTTAAAATCTTTATATTTTCCTTCTAAGTCTGTTGGACCTTATTAACAAGTTGGATGGAAAATAAATAGCACTATCAGCTAACACGTAGTTTTTAATATTGGGCATTCAATCACCCCTGTTTGCTGGTGTTGTTACCTGAGATTTCGATTTGCATCGGAAAATAAACGGACCGTCAGCCATTGGTAGTTTTTAACGGTGGGCATTCAATCACCCTGTTTCCTGTGTGTTTGACTTGAAATTTTGAATTTGCTTAATTTTTGGGACCACACCCTAACATACCTGAAAATAGGATGACTATATAATAAATTCATCATGGTGGCCCCACCATAGTGTAGATAATACCCAACCTGCTCTGTGATCAATGAGCCATGGAGTTTTCAGGCGCGGAGTGGGCACTAACCCTACCAGGACCTAGGCAACTAGCCAGAGCCGACTGTCCTGAGAGGTGTTATGTGGGGCCTACTGTCATGTGTGTTTTATCCACGCGGTTTATCCATTTTCACAAATCATTTCAGGGCATCAGCACAAAAGGGAGGCAGATTTAAGGCATGACTCGACCACACCATAGAAAGCAGTGGTGACAATGACAGCCACCATTGAAACATTCCTAATGACTCCTGTGATGTTTATTCGACATCAACATATTGATGAGGTGACAAGGGCCCTGGATGGAGCATAAATATCATCTTGATCAAAAATTTACGCAGCTCTCGGGAGGTTTTTAACCGTGCCCGTTCAATTCCCACCATTTCCTGTGTTGCAGTCACTCGAGAATGGATTGGCTACTCCCCTGCCACCATCCTCGTGGTTGGTAATAGGTGCTTGGTGGGCTCCATTATGATGTATGTGTTTCATCTATTCGGTTTATCCATTTTTACATATCATTTTAGAGCTTGATACAAAAAATGAGAGGAATATAAATCTCAAGTGGACCACATCACAAGAAAACAATAGTGATTGGATATCTGCCATTAAAATCCTCCTAAGGCCACGGTACTGTTTATTTGACATCTAATCTGTTGATTGGGTCATACATAACCAGATGAAGGTCAAAAAACAAATATCAGCTTGATCCAAAACTTTTATGGCCCCCAATTTTTTTTAAGTTGTTGACATTCATTCAACACTTTTTCGTGTAATGTGGTCCAGAGATTGGGATATAATTCATTTTTGGTCTCTTACTATTAAATGATCTAGTAAAATAGATGGACGGCATGGATGAAACATATACATCACGGTGGGGAACACATAGCACCGACCACGAGTAGCCAATCCGTTTCCCTCATTTGTGGGCTCAGGTCCTCTGCGAGAATGAATGGACGGCGTGGGTAAAAGGTGGGCACGCAGAGGTCCCGAGAAGACCGTACGCCTCTTGCAAGTCATGGGCAGTAGTGACCAAGCCACGCTCGGAATTCCGTCTGCCTATGACTGAAATGACTAAACAGCCCTTTCTTTTTAAAATTAAAATATAACATTTATTTTCTCCCGACACGAAGGTAGTATATGAGGGAAGCGGATTGGTTAGTATACCTCACACCAGCTATCATGGGCTATGTTTTATATCCAAACCGTCCATACGTATCGCGAGCTCGTGTTAGGGCTTGATACGAAAAATGAGACAGATCTAACTATCTAGTGGACAACACTACAAAAACAAGCGGGAGATGGAACGTCTACCATTTAAACCCTTTTTGCAGTCACAGAAGTTTTTGATTAATATGAAATTTTTTTTCTTATTCATTTAAGTATTTTTGACCTTATGAACAGGTTGGATGTAAAATAAACGTCACGGAGGGCCTTAAAAATTATTAACAGTGAAATTCATTATCTCCGCTGTTATTTATAACGTCGTCTAGATGATTTTTGGATATAATTTATTTTTTGTATAATGCTCTAAATTGATGTCTAAAATTAGACGAACGGTGTAGATATAATAAATACATCACTGTGGAGCTAATTTAACTTTGATCTCCTTTGAACCGTTCGTACAACTCGGAGCTCGAGGAGCGTCATGCTCGTCTTTGCACGACACGTACCTACAGCAGCTGTGAGGTACACCAGCGAATCCGCTTCCGTAATGAGGGATGGGGATTGCGTCCTCCACCGCCTGTCCGGAAATCGGCCCAGGCATGGCCTCCGTGAGGTCCACCATGATGTATGGGGCTTATCCACGCCGTTCATCTATTTTTCCGGATTTATTTAGTGGATCAGGCCAGAAATGAGGTAGATTCAATTGTCAAATCGGCCACAATCCAAGAAGCAGTGGTGACAATGATGTCCACCGTTGAAACCTTCTTAGGTCCACCGTATTGTTTATTTGCCATTTATCTGATCATAAGGTCACGTGGACTTAGATGAAGGGAAATCGCAAATTTGATTAAGAAAATTTGCAGATCTCATAAAGTTTTTTAATAATGAGCGTTCAAATCCTCACTCGGTGGTCCACTTGAGCCTTGCATCTGCCTCATTTTTAAGTTGATATCTTAAAATTCAAAATGGCTGAATGGATGGTATGTATTAAAACCGCACATCAGGGTGGGCCTAGCAGAGCAATCCGCTAGCATTGGTGATTCCAATTTCGGGACGCGACGTGGCAGGAAGTGAAGAATGCGTACGTGTCTTACATCCACGGCGTTCATCCGTTTTGAAAGGCTATATTTAGGTTATGATTCTAAAAATTCAGCACAACACAAAAGCAGTAGCGATTGAATGTCCAACGTTAAAAAAGTTTCAAGGGCCCCGGGAGTTTTGGATTGAACTGATATTTGTATTCTTACAATTATGTCTGCATGACCTAGTCAACACAACATATGGTAGATAAACATTAAAGGTGGCCCCTTTTCTTTTCTTTTTTTAATCGGCGGGCGTTCAATGAGTACTTATTCCTGTGGTGCGGCTCTAACTGATATATCTACCTCGTTTTTGTGTCCCTGTCCTGCCGAATTTAAGTCCATGCCTGATATGCAAGCGGGACATACATGGGTAAGATCAAGGCCATTAATCAAAGTGAACCTTACAGTGTTTTCTTTTTGGCTTGAAAAATGAGGACAAGTTGTCCACAAATGCAACTCATGTTTGAAAAATAATAGATGTTTCCCATGCAGTATTAGGAAGCCGATTGCGTCCTGCCCCGCATGGAAGGATTTGGTCCAATCAAGGTTTCAATGCCCCCCCTCCGTTTTTCAGATTATTCTAGTATACGAGTTTTAAAATAAAGTAGATTTAAAACTCTAAGTGGATCATAAAAGGATTGAATTCCTGCTGGTGAAAACTTCTTACGAGTCATAAGAGTTTTGGTTGATCTGAAATTTGTATTTTCAATTTATGTTCTTGCGATGAATGAACAGATTTGATGGAAAATAAACATAACGGTGGGCCATAAGAAGGTTTCAACCGTGGGAATCATTATTGTTATGGAAATCCGAGCTCACAATACAACACTGCTCCGAGCACCAATCCGAGCCGAGGCGTGATCCTTCCGACCTGTTTCAAGACGCGACCCGTCCGATCAGCCGACGAGGTTGAGGTGCGACACGGGACCATACTCCGACCAGATGACCTTCTATGCCATAACCACACTTTGCTCGGCGAAGTCAGCCCTGCCAACTATGAGGGAATTGACGGAGCCGACCAGGCGGGTCGGATCAGTTGTATATCCCATTCGCTGAGCCGAGCCGAACAGACGTTCCGAGCCGAACGACCGAACATATGCGCATATCCCATTCGCTGAACATGGAAACTGTCATAATCGAACGTGGCCGATAACTTCGCTCGCAGATACACACTATCCACCGGATACGCTACACGATCAATGGATTACGGACGGTATCTCCACGATCCGGGAATCTCCCTGATCGTGCCGAGATTATTGGATCCGGACCATTACACAGGCAAGTATAAATAGCACATCACGCCGTATCTACAGGTACGCAAGATCAAGTGCTCTCTCCTCTACTCTCGACTTAGACCCTGATTTCCTTATCCTAACTTAGGCATCGGAGGGTCCCCCGGCTTAGCCAGGGTCACCTTTGCCAGTTCTCTTGGTGCAGGACCTAAAAGACGTGGAGGGAGGGCCGACCAGATTTTTGCATCAACATTTTTTGGTGCCGTCTGTGGGAAACTGAGACTAAAAGTCAGGTTCTCATCCCCCTAAGCGATGGCGAGAAAAAGAAAGCTGTAGTTGTGGAACCAGTACCAAGCGAGTAGGCTCGGTCGTCATCAACACTTCATGCCGAGTCCGCACCAAGACCTTCTCAACGTTCGCGCAATCGGTCGAGCAAATACCGCGCTATACAGAATGAGATCCAGGCCCTACATGACGAAATAAATAGAATGAAGCAGCAGAGAGAGCCAGAGTCACGCCTGGTCCAGGACCAACCCGTTCTCGAGCCGGTGGGATTGTTCGTGGAGACTCGCTCTGCACCGAGGAGTGTGAGACCTAAAGCCACCCAGCACTCGGGGGTGCCGCGTTCGGGTCAAAATCCTCCAGCGGTGCAAGTTGAGAGATCCGCTCGTAACGACACCACCTGGGCTCCCACGACTGTCCATTCAGCCACATTTGCCCTGCCGCCCTCGGACCTCGGTCATCAGTTAGAACGGAGGAGAGAAAGGAGAACGTCGGAGGTTGAGGATGCCCCAGAAGTCATCGCAGAAAATAAGGATCCCTGGAAAGCACGCTTTGCGAAGCTGAAAAACAAGTTCCTGACATTGGAGAAAAATTACGAACAATCGACAGTTCCAGCCACGATCCAGGCGATGATGGAAGAGACCGAGCCTCCCTTCACCCCAGCCATCATGGTTGAAGTGATGTCGCAGAGGTTTCGGATGCCTCCCGTCATCCAGTATTCAGGATCTAGGGACCCCTCCGAACACTTGGAGTCCTACCGATCGTGGATGCACATCCAAACTGCAACGGACACAATGATGTGTAAGGGGTTTTCTATTACCCTCACAGGGTCTACTCGGATTTGGTATCGCCAGCTCAAACCCAACTCCGTGAACTCTTTCACAGAACTAAGTCGATTATTCCTTACGCAGTTCATCAGCGGTAGGAGAAGTCGGAAACCTAACACTCACCTGCTCACCATCAAGCAGGCCCCGAAGGAGTTGTTGAAGGATTACATCGTCCGCTTTAACGAAGAAGCATTGCATGTCCAAGATTACGATGATAAGATGACCCTCGCTACCATCCTGAGCGGACTGAAAGAAGAAAAGTTCGCCTTCTCCATTAGAAAGAATCCGCCAAAGACGCTAGCGGACTTCATGTCGAAAGCCCAGAAGTATACTAATGTCGAGGAGTTCACTAACGCTCGAAAAGGAATACAAGTCGCTGACTCGGCAAACAAAGGGAAAAAGTCAAGGAACGAAGACTCCCAGCCGAGCGGCAAAGGGACCGATGACAGTGCTTCCCGCGATCGTCGACCGAGCAGTAAGCTAAAGGAGAAATTCCGTTCTTATACTCCTCTTAACACATCTACCAAGTAAATTCTGCTAGATATCCGAGGAACAGGCTACTCAATTGGCCAGTCTACATGAGGGCTGACCCAGAGCAACGGGACAAGCAAAAATTCTACTGCTTCCACCGCGACCATGGGTATAACACGGACGACTGCGTGGACCTGAAAGACGAGATCGAGTCCCTCATCCGTAAGGGACATCTAAGTCGTTACACTAAGAAAGATAAGTCCGCTCGGAGAGAAGAGCGACCGCGAGAACAGTCGAACAACCCCTCAGAAGAACCCGTCGAAATTCGTACCATCTTCGGGGGCTCAGCCGGAGGGGGAGATTCAAATAGGGCCCGAAAAGCCCATTCCAGGAGATCTGAGCCGGAACACCATATCCACCTGGCAGAACGTCCCAACAAGGAACTCCGAGTCACCCCGTGCAGCCTGATTTTCACGGAAGATGACGCGCGCAGGATCCAGCACCCGCACGATGACGAGCTAGTGGTCGCCATGATCATAGAAAATCACAAGGTGTACTGCATCCTGGTCGACACCGGGAGTTCGGCTGATGTTATGTATTCCGAAGCATTCGAAAAGATGAGAATTCCACGGTCCCGGCTCCGACCAGTGAAGAATCCCTTGCACGACTTCGCCGAAGAAAGAGTAATCTCCGAAGGAGCCATCTCCCTCCCAGTAACAGCGGGAGAAGGGCAACATTAAGTCACACTTCTGGTGGACATTTTAGTTGTCAATGTTCCATCTGTTCATAATGTGATCCTGGGCCGACTCTTCCTCAATGCAATGAGAGCGGTCGTCTCAACTTACCACTGATGATGAAGTTCCCAGCTGAAGGTGAGATCGGTTATCTCCGAGGCGACCAACGCGAGGCTCGAAGGTGTTATGCGATAGCAGTAAAAAAATAAACCGCTAAATAAGCCCTCATTGTGGACGCGTTGGACCCCTGAGGACCGACAGAAAGCTCATCAGTCGAAGATATGAAAAAAGTCTCCCTCGATGAATCAGATCTGAGCAAAATTGTCCAGCTCGCATCATCATTGAATTCCGAGCGAAAGAACGAATTATTGGCCTTCTTGAGGCAGCACCGGGACGTCTTCGGGTGGTCACATGCAAATATGTCAGGGATCTCTCTTGAAGTGTTGGTTCATAGGTTGAATGTGGATCCAGATCATAAGCCGGTTAAGTAAAAGAGAAGGTCGTTCGACGCCGAACGATATGAAGCCATTGCCGAGGAGGTCTCTGTCCTGCTCGATGCGGGTTTCATAAAAGAAGTATATTACCCTGACTGGATAGCGAATGTTGTTCTCGTCAGAAAATCTAATGGGAAGTGGCGGATCTGTGTAGATTACTCCGACTTGAAGAAAGCGTGCCCTCAAGGGTCAAGTTGTAGTCGACTTTATCGTCGAGTTCACAACTCTGGATGAAGAGCAAGTCAGTAAGGAAGTCGAAATAATACCAGTCCCTTTGAACAACCAAGAGGCAGCATCGGACCCGGGGCGGGTCCTTTACGTTGATGGGTCTTCCAATATTAAAAGAGCAGGAGCCGAAGTTGTCCTGGTTGTACCTGATTCAACGACAATCCAATACGCAATCAGGCTCGGGTTCAAAGCTTTAAACAACGAGGCCAAGTACGAAGTGTTATTAGCAGGGCTCAGGCTGGCAGAGAGCCTAGGTGTTCAGACTCTACAAGTCCGCTGTGACTCGCAGCTGATAGTAAACCACATCTCCTCGGAGTATGAAGCTAAGGAAGTCAGAATGATCACCTACCTCGAGGAAGCAAGGAAATTGATCGAGAGATTTTGGAGTTGTACCATCCGGCAGATCCCTAGAGCCGAGAACTCATGGGCCGATACGTTAGCAAAACTCGCCTCAGCCTCCGAGGGAAAGATCCCGCGTTTCGTCTCGGTCGAGTTCGTTGAACACCCAAGTATCAGTCAGTCGAAGAAAGTCAATCCCGTTCAGTCCATTCCTAGTTGGATGGACCCGATCTTCAATTATCTTTCATCCGGCGAAACCCCCTCGAACAAGCTTGAGGCGAGACGACTTAGGGTTAGAGCGGCCCGGTACGCTATATTGAACGGAATGCTGTACAAGAAGGGGCATTCTCAGCCTTACCTTAGATGCCTCCGACCGGATGAGGCCGACTACGTGATTCGGGAGATTCAAGAGGGAATCTGCGGGAACCATTCTGACAGTCGCACCTTGGCCATGAAGATACTTCGTCAAGGGTATTTCTGGCCGACTCTTAAGCAAGACTCCAAAGATTTTATTCAGAAGTGTGACAAGTGTCAGCGTTTTGCTGCCGTGCCGAGGCAACCGGTAGAAGAAATGACCCCTATGAGTGAGTCGTGGCCGTTCGCCCAATGTCGATCCCTTGCCCACTAGGAAGGAATAAGTTAAGTTCGCTATAGTCGCCGTCGACTACTTCACTAAGTGGGCCGAGGTCTAGCCAGTTGCAAAGATCATTAAGCAAAAAGTGATCGACTTTGCCGGTTCGGAATCCCAAGAACCATCGTTTCTGATAACGGCCACCAATTCGATAATGACAAGTTCCGTAGCATGTGTCAAAGACTTAGCATTGTGAACGCTTACTCATCGCCTCGGCACCCACAGTCGAATGGACAGGTAGAGGCGGTTAACAAGATCATTAAACACCATCTCAAGACAAAGCTGAAAAAAGTAAAGGAAAATTGGGCCGAGGAGCTCCCCTTCGTCCTTTGGGCTTACAAGACCACAACCCAGACTTCGACGGGTGAAACCCCATTTTTGTTATCCTATGGCTCGGAGGCAATGGTGCTAGTAGAAATTGGACTTCCTACGGTGCGAGTTACGAGCTTCGAAGAAAATCAGAACTCCGAGCAGATCGCTGCTAATATGGATTTGCTCGAAGAACTCAGAGAGGTTTCCAAGCTCCGAAAGGCGGCTCTACACCAGCAGGTAGCGCGCTTCTACAATTCAAATGTCAAAGTCAGGCGCTTCTGACCAGGGGACTTAGTCCTCCGACGGGTCTTTCAGAACATGGCTGAGCCGGGGGCAGGAGAGCTCAGACCTAATTGGGAGGGCCCATATGGTGTGGTCAGATTTGCCAAACCAGGCTCGTATCACCTAAAAGACCTCGAAGGTCGTCATCTCCCTCACCCTTGGAACGCCGAGTACTTGAAGATCTACTACCCATGAGGAACTAGCCTTTAAGGCTCATAATAAAATGTACGCCTCCGAGCGGCTAGCCTTTAAGGCTCTTAATAAAAGATCAATTCTACTTTGGATGTATGCCCGATTATCTTACCAACAAAAGCACGAATTGAATAGCCCGATCCTTTAAGGGATCAAAGCCTAATTTAACGGAGAATCGACAAGGCATCCCCTCGAGGAAAAAAACCTAATAATAACCTGACCTTTCATCGAAGTGCTCAGCTTGACATACGAGGGAATGAAGGGTTCTCGCCAGACAGGCGACGGGCCGAATATCCTAAGGAACGGACCCAACTAAGACTTGGGCCGAGGGAGCTCGGAGAACTAACCCTAGGAACCGACTAAACGACAATGAAGGGAACACAATATCAAAGAAACGTTTTTCATTAAATCCCCACGGAGGGGCAAAAAATACATTGATAGAGATACATTGACAGTTTTTTCTTTAAAAATAAAAATGATAGAATGTCTTCATGCTGGAGGAGGAGCTTGGGCGTCGGGGGCTTGGTCCTAGCGGGCGACTTCAGCAGGGGCGTCCTCAGAGTCCTCGGGCAGAAGAGAGTCAAGTTCGAGGTCTGGGTATAAACCTAGAACAGCCTCGAGACAAGCATCGAAGCCGCGATTATAAAACGTCGCAGCTTCCGCGTCCCTCTCCTTTGAGGTCTTAAAACCTTTAACCGCGGCGACAACTGCTGCGGCCAGAGAGGCCTCATCCTTGGCTTGCTGGGCCTCCACGGCCTAATCCACGGCTTGGGTCCTTTCTTCAGCCGCTTCGGCCTTGGCACGTTTCAGGGCTTCACCGAGCCGAGTGGTCTCCGTGGCCAAAGAGTCCGCGTGAGCCCTGACGCGGGTCAGCTCAGCGGTCGCTGCATCGTCACTCGCCTTAAAATTATCCGCCTTGTCCTACAAATGCAGCTCCCTGGCTTCCAAGTCGATGACGATTCCTTGCAATCGGTTCACCCTGGCCCTCTCGCCCGAAAGCTATTAGCGCAGTTTGGTCTGGTCAGACCTCAAGGCTGCTGTTTCAGCCTGGAGAGCCTTTAAATCTGCCTCCCTCCTCCTGTGCTCCCGCACTCTCTCCCGAATCGAAAGCAGCACCGGGACGGCCTGAATAAGAAACAAAGGTAAGAATTTACAAAATATATACAACGATATGAAAGAAAGGGAGAATTCTCTCAGAAATATACCATGTAGCATACGGAGGTGAAGTCATTCAAAAAGCCACATTCTGACCGCTCAAGGTTCCAAGCGATATCCTCCTCCTTTTTGTGCTTGGAAGCCCATGGGGCCAAGCATGCCATATGATAGCCCAGCTCCAACCTCTCGCCGCTCGTGCCCGTCTTGGCCCCAGCACCTACCCTACTGCCAGCCGAGTTTTGACCCTCAGCTCGGATATCTCTCCCGACCTCGAAGGGGATAGCATATTGTCAGCCATTCTAATGGCCTCCTCCCGTTTGGAGGAAGAGGGGATAGCAATGGGGGCCTCGACGACCGTGGCAGGTACCTCCGCTGTGGGGGAAGCGGCGACAGTGGGAGCGCGCGGAGCAACGGAGCTCGGAACGACTGGGGTATCGGCTACAGTAGTTCGGACAAGCCCCGGAGGAGGAGACACCGCCAGGCGCAAGACCGTCAAAGGAGCAGCGACAGCACTGGGGCGTGCTGGGGTCGGCACTGCAGCGGAAGAGCCGACTGGTTTTGAAACTGGGGTTGCTGAGGTCGGCGCAGTAGAAGATTCCCCCACATGAGGGGGAACTGACTTCTTCCAAGTGATCTTCACTCGGGGGGCTTCTTTCAGCAACTCCGCCGCTATCAGAGCTGCTTTCCTCTTTCGAGTCCCGGATGCCTCGACCATGCTTGCGAAAGAAGATTGTGTCAGCTACTAAATAATCGAAAGAAAGTCTATCGAAGAGATCAGGGCAACTTACTGAGGGACATGGGCAAAGGCTGGGACTTGCAAAGTCCAGACCAGTGAAGATTGACCGTAGTGATCAGATCAGCCCAGGAACGAAGCGTCTCCGATCTCGCTTTGGCCTTCGCAATACGATTTTTCTAGTCTGAGTCAAGGAGCGGCAACCCCTTTTGAAAAGCTGCAAAAAGAAAAAAAAAATTTACTTCAACTGAAACAGGTGAAAACTAAAGCAATAACCTGGATGTAAAATAAAGTCCGACCTGGTTTCGTAAAATGGGTCGGAACCCGAGTCGTTGAGGTCCTAAGCTCAGTCGCTAGTGCCTCCCATTCACCTGCCGTCCAGAACCACTTATTTTTCCAGTCATTGTTGGAAGACGGCAGGTGCATTACTAATCCCAACCCCTTGCTCTCCCGAGTCACGAAATAGTACCATGGATCGTTGCTGTCATGGTTGACCATGTACAAACTCAGCAGTTCTTTTGGGGTCAGCTCGGAGTTTTCAACTTATCTTCAGATGATGTTGGCGAAAATCATAACTCTCCAGGCATTCGGAGCAAACTGCCCTGGAGCCAATCCAAGGTAGGCTGCAACCTTCCTGATGAAAGGGTGTAATGGGAGCTGAACCCCGCACTGCAGCGCGAGAAGGAAGATGACTACTTCTCCCTTGGCAGGAGCGCCAGCAACGTCCAAAGGACCGAGAGCCCTTATCTGAACGGAGTCAGGGATTTGAAACTCTGAACGAATCCACTCCATCTGATATTCTGACATGACAGAACCTTCTGGGACTACCTCTACGGTGTGCAAACTCGCGGGTATTTCGGTAGTGGTAGTGGTTTCGACTCGGCGGGCTCGGGTGGCTGTCTTCTTGCTGAGATGCTTGGTCTTAGAACCCAATATTTTTTACCTCCGAGGCGGGGGTATGGGAGAGTGGTCTCGAAAGGGCCTTTGAAAGACCCACTCCCACTTTTAGTACTCCCCGGCTCAGAGTCATCGGCATATTCGTGGACCATCTCGAGGTCGGAAGACATGGCAGAAAGAAAAGTGAAGATCAACGAGACTCACCGGGTGACTGTCGGAAATCGCCTTCTACTGAGAACTTCGAATTCGGTCGAATCGCCTCGTCGAAAATTGCTTCCTCCGGTATGCTCTTCTGATTCAGAATGCAAAGTGATGAACGAAAGCTCGGGGCGCCATATATAGGCAACGAAGGAATTCTGCATTGATGGCGAGCCTTAATGGCAGCAGCCGAATCGGCACGAGCCGATCTCCGAGCACACATGGCCGCACCGCATTGGAGGAGTACTGAACCGTTGGTACGGCTCCGACATCGGGTAGTGTACCTCGATATGCTAAGCGACGCTCCAGCAGTCGGAGCCGTCACGTACACGCCTCCTTAGGCCTGCGTGGTGACCTTCCATAGGCTGGGAGAAGATTCAGGATCGTAACTGTCGCCACGCGTTAACCAAGGTGGCCAGCACGCGTGCAAATCGAGACCCGTCATCATTGCAATGAGGGTAAAAAATTTCCTACATAAGTACTCTCCGAGCTCTCAAGCAAACTCGAAGAGTAGGGGGCTTCTGTTATGGGAAATCCGAGCTCACAATACAACACTACTCCGAGCGCCAATCCGAGCCGAGGCGTGATCCTTTCGACCTGTTTCGAGACGCGACCCGTCCTAGCAGCCGACGAGGTTGAGGTGCGACACGGGACCATACTCCGACCGGATGACCTTCTACGTCATAACCACACTTTGCTCGGTGAAGTCAGCCCTGCCAACTATGAGGGAATCAACGGAGCCGACTAGGTGGGTCGGATCGATTGTATATCCCATTCGCTGAGCCGGGCCGAACAGACGTTCCGAGCCGAACGGCCGAACATATGCGCATATCCCATTCGCTGAACATGGAAACTGCCATAATCGAACGTGGCCGATAACTTCGCTCGCAGATACGCACTATCCACCGGATATGCTACACGATCAATGGATTACGGACGATATCTCCACGATCCGGGAATCCCCCTGATCGTGCCGAGATTATCGGATCCGGACCATTCCACAGGCAAGTATACATAGCACATCACGTCGTATCTACAGGTACGCAAGATCAAGTGCTCTCTCCTCTACTCTCGACTTAGACTCTGATTCCCTTGTCCTGACTTAGGCGTGGGAGGGTCTCCCGGCTTAGCCAGGGTCACCTTTGCCAGTTCTCTTGGTGCAGGACCTAGAAGACTTAGAGGGAGGGCTGACCAGATTTTTGCATCAACAATTATCACCAGTGCTTCCCGTGGATTGGTCCACCTGAGCCTTGGACCGACTTAAAAATGAGTTCCCAACCTAAAACGATCTTTGGAAAAAAGAAAAGAATGAATGGTGTGGGTAAAATACATACACCATCTTGGGCTTCAAATAGCCTTTCCTGGACGATTTTAATCCCGGCGGGGCAGATCACAGTCCGCTTCCGCAATAATTGCTCTCATTATCGGGCCATAGCTGGCCATTTGCTTTCTACCGTCCATTTGAAAGCTACGAACCAGATATATGAGATTGTCTAACCATTTTAGTTTTTGAACAGTGGTCCATCTTCCTTATTGCGGTTCCCTGAATGGGTGATACTCTGGTGTCCATTCCTCTTTAACCTTTTCAACTATTGGGAATGACCCGGGTACCCAAGATGATGGTTTTCTCTTCGGTTTCCTAGGCCTCGATATCACGCGGATAGCGTCCTACCCCTCCGTCCGGGAAGGGCTCTGTGGGGCCCACTGTGATGTAAGTGTTTTATCCAAGCTTTTAACCGCTTTTCACATATCATTTTAAGGTATGATTCTAAAAATGAGGCAGGTACATAACTCCACTAAACCACACCAAAGGAAGCCGTAGTGATAATGACACCCACCGTTGAAACATTTCTAAAGGCTAACGTGGTGGTTTTTACCATCCAACATATCTATAAGGTCATGTAGACATGGATGAAGTGAAAACATAAATATAAGCTTGATCGGAAACTTCTCTAGCTCCCAAAAAGGTTTTAATGGTGAAAGTCTGACGCAAGGATGAACGTGATGAGGTCGATCACCGTCTTCCTCAAGGATAACTACTCTGAATCCACGGAGCTTCTCTGGACTCCTCACAGAGACTTCTCGAATCCACGAGGAAAGAAAGAAAAATAATAAAAATAAATTATAATAAAATTTGAAATTGATTAATGAATGAATAAAAATGAGTTTACATCCCTTTAAATAAGGGAACCAAGCAACAGGAAAGAAATCAGACTCAAACTACAACTAAAACTCTTAGAATCCGCGACTTACTATAAATAGTAAACTTACTATTTATAAACGGTCGTGATGTCTACTAGTGAGCAAGGTTTTCGGCCAAAAATAGTAAGTGTCCTATTTGGCTTCACCAAACTGTTCTCCTAATTATTCTAAGCACTTTTCATGTTGGACACAACTTCTAAAGCCTAACAGATGAAGAGCTATAAGCAAACTAAAACTTACTATTTATAGTAAAAATGAAATTAAAATGGGGAAACGATCGTCGATCAGGGGGTTTCTCGCAACTCCTGGCTGCGCAACCCGGCGTAGCGGGGTTGGTTGGCTAAACTAGCTCGTTCTACCCCAAAATCATATATTTTACGTCAGATAACTCATTCCAGATTACAAGATATGCCCGATCTAAGGTCCAATGGTCCGGATCACTTATGTTGTCAACTGTGCCTTTTTTGATCCATTTTGGCTATGAAATTGTCCGCGACCCGCTCTACATCAAAGTCCAATCCCCACTCTGTTGTCCACTTAAGCCTTAGACCTGCCTCATTTTTTTTTAATATCTTAAAATGGTCTAAGAAAAGCATTGAACAATGCCGATAAAATACTCACATCACGATGGGCCCCACAGAGCATTATCCGGACGGACTGGGGTAGGACACAATCTGCGTCTATCCTACCTCGCATGAACAGTAATCCGTTCGGACAGGGCTCCGTGGGGCTTAAAGTGATGTAAGTATTTTATCCACACTGTTAATCTTTTTTATTAGACCATTTTAATTTATGACCCAACTAACGAAGCAGGTCCATAGCTCCAGTGGACCACACCAAAAAAAGCTGCATTAATAATGACACCCAATGTTGAAACCTTTATGAGTGCTACTTTGATGTTTTTTTTACCATCCAACTTATTAATAAGGTAATGTAGACTTGGATGAAGTGAGAACACAAATATAAGCTTGATCTAAAACTTCTCCTGCTCCAACAACTTTTTAACGGTGGAAGTTCAATCCTAACTTTGTGGTTTACTTAAGCCTTTTACCTGCCTAATATTTTTCATTATGCCTTAAGATGATCTTAGAAAAATGACTAACGGTGTGGATAAAACACGTATATCACTGTGGACTCCACCGAGCCCTGCCCGGACAGATTAGCATCCGGGCTGGGGTAGGACGCAATCCGCGTCCGCCATTGGCAATGCGTAACACGATATTTTATGGATAAAAACCGGCTCATACGCACCATACTTGATTTTCAAGCACCTACTTCATTCCGTAAAATACGCCCATGCAAGTCAGTCAGGTGGGTTTATAAATCAAAGCAAGGAATGCGCAGGCGGTTAGCTGTCAGCATTCCAATGACCAGATTCGCAAGATAGTTTTACACCATTATATAAATGAAAGCGGATTAGGTGCGTGCCTGGCTTTGTCAAGCATGTGTGCGGCCCAATCCGTGGGTCCCACCTTAATATATGTGTAGTATATCCATGCCGTCCATACGTTTTTCGGATTATTTTAGAGCATGAGACCAAAACTAAGGCATATTAAAACCTCAGGTGGACCACACTACATGAAACAGTGTTGATTGACTGTTTAAAACTTTTTTATGACCACAGAAGTTTTGGATCAAACTGATATTTGTTTTTTTGATAAGGTTAGATGGTAAATAAACATTATGCTGAGCCTACGAAGTTTTTAATGGTAAGCGTTCATCACCACTATTCACTGTAGTGAGGTCCACCTGAAATTCGTATATGCTTCATTTTTGTGCTCGTGCTCTTAAATGACCTCTTAAAATGGATGGATGGGTGGATATACTGTAAATAAATCAAGGAGGACCCTACAGTCAGGCCCACATTGTGTTGGGGAGGCCAGGCTGTACCTAATCCGCTCCATTAAAAATAGGGTTGGCTCTTGAAATGTATCCATGGCACAAACAGCAATCTAGGTTGTCCAAGACCCTGATCTAACCAGCGATAGAAGACTCATATTTAATGGCGATTAACTAGATGGTTAGGATTGCTTGATCATTGTGCTTTTAGATACCAAAATGAGACTCACAATTTGGATGGCTTGATTGTGTTACATTAATGCCACACGTGAGGAAGCAGGCGCACACTGATTTTTCTAAAAGGAAAATTTACAAAATATTATATCATTAATGTGATATTTACTTCTTAGTACCTTTCTAAATGTACCCATATCAAAGATTGCCAATTGAAAAATCAACTCCCTCTAATTATCTGGTGAGCCAAACCGTAAAACACAAGTTTTACCATGGGTAAAAAGCAAAATACAAACGATGACCGATACGATGGGACTGATTTTTTAGTGAACAAATCATGATGATGATTTAAACCTATTGACAAATTGGATGCTGCAATCATATAAAAGGTGAAAGTATCCTTCAGATGGACCTAATTTGTAGTCCAAATTGGTTATACATGAGACCACCTCTTTTTATTAGCCAAAGTTCACGGTAGCTCGGCCTTCATTTTTTAAGGAGGCTTCTATGATATATATATGAAATCCACTCCGATCATTAGATGTGTAATATTATATTAGGCATTGGGTCAAAAAATTGGTTTAACCTATTTTTTCAAGTGGGTTACACCAAAGTAAATTGTTGGGAGAGAGAGACATCCATCCATGACTTTTATTGATTACATACACAAACTCCAACTATTTGATTTCAAATTAAAATTTAAGCAGGGGAACAAAAAAAAATACCTATATGTGATTCAGGAGCACAACACAAGACAAAATAATTTGGAGGGTAAACATTGCCCTATATACTATTTTTAATCGTGTGGTCCACTTGAATCACCGAAAAGATTGATGTTTGGACCCTAGGCCTAACTTTAAGGTGATGCACATAGTGGTCCAGAGTGGATTCCACATAAACATCATGGTGGGGCTCACCCAAATCATTGTTCTTAAAAGAATTCTCGAGCTATTTGGTTGGGAGTAAATAGAGGTAAATGAGAAAAATTGACAGTAAATAGAGATAAATGCATGAAAATGAAATGAAATGGAAATAAATGAATTCGCAAATGGAATCCTATCCACAACTATAAGAGAGGGTTTAAAAGTAAATAGAGTGAAATGTTTTTTTGAGAGTCACGACGGTAAATAAAATTGTTGTGCAAATTTCATTTGCATTTGAAGAGGACAGAAAAGGTTGGGATTGCGTAAGATAGAATCGCATTTGATCCCATGCAGGATTTTCGGTGGATTTTGAAATCCACTACACTTGTGGGCCCCACCTTAATGCATGTGTTTTATCTAAACCGTCCATCCATATATGCCATTTACACGTAACATTCTAGTTATACACATGTATAATTGGCCGACATCCGTTGTAAATTTGGTTCGTTGATTATAATTCCATGGTTCACCAAATGGAGTTTTGCTTAATTTAATAGTTTTTCGATGGCAAGAAATTTTTGCAAAACATGAGGATTGGATGACCAAAATATTACGGTATTTACAAACATGTAATCAGTGTACAACAATAGTGTTAATCCCATCTAATGCAATTCCATACCATTTAATCCCACTGGCAAAATAGACCTTAAAATCACACTAATAAAATGATCTAAACCGTCTATATGGATGGTTGTGGCTCACCCATAGCTCTTTTTTAAAAGTATATATTTCAATATGCTTATTATAATCATTTCATTAAATATCACATATGTACACTGTTTTAAGATATTAAAGTTGATTTGGAATATCATATACATTTCTGAGAATATATTGAAAAATTGTAATACATTCTTATTCCTCCCACTTACTCTCATCTAAACTAAATATTGAGATTTTAAATGCATTTCATTTATTCCTGTCCCAACACAATTGAGTAAACCATTTATTCTCACTTCATTTATCTCACGTTACATTTTCCATTTACCCATTTACAAGGTATATAAATTAATGGATACTTATTGAAAGCCTTTTAGAGAAAGGTATATTCCAAGCAGCTAATGAGGTAGTAACCTGTAAAATTCCCTTTTAAAAATGGTGCGGTCCACCATTTAAAAATAGACGCACGAACAGTCGAGATGCATGAATGCTGGGCGAGCTTCAAGTTGTTCAAGGGATTTCCTCCACCGTACATTCACGATGGCCAATGATCCAACGTTGACCACCTGTAAAAGATGAATGCTAACATTATTCTTTCAAGAATGGACCCGCTCATTAGGTGTCAGGGTCACTGCAGATCTCATGGATCTACGAGCCAACAACCAGGCAATATGATCGTCAGGTGGGCCACGTATCTTCATCGAATTTTAACCGTCCAACAAATTTTCTTAACCAGCCTTTTTATTTTTTATTTTTATTTTTTTCGGCGCAGGTTTGGTCAAGCAAATGGCCTTTTAAGATAGCAATCTACATTTGCTGAGATAACCTGCTGAGCCGCCATGATTTCACACACGTGCTTGATTGTTCCTGTGAGGCGAGAGATTTGGTGATATCAATTGTCCAACATTTGAAAGAGAGTGGATACATTGGAAACTTAAAGACCATTAGGTTGTAATTGCCCGTGTCCACCTGTTACCGGGCCCACCGGATCAATTGACGCAGGGGAGAACGTGAGGTGCAAGAAAATAGAAATGAATCCACGAAGAAAGAAAAGAAGGCGAGAAAATAAAAATAAATTATAATAAGCTTGAATTGATTAATGAATGGAAAAAAACAAGTTTATAACCCTTTAACTAGGAATATTAAGCAATGGGAAAGAAATTATAATTAAACTATAACTAAAATTCATGGAATTCATGGCTTACTATAAATAGTAAACTTATTATTTATAGACATTCGTGATGTCTATTATGGCAAAAAAAAATAAGTGTCCTATTTAGCTTTACTAATTTGCTCTTCTAATTTTTTTTAACTCTTGGTTGCTTCACCAATCTATTCTCTTAATTTTTTCTAACTCTTGGGTGCAACTCCTAAAGCACAGCGGATGAAGATTCATAATCAAACTAGAACTTATTATTTATGGTTAAATTGAAAATAGTATCTCACAAATCCGGCTTGGACAACCTGGCATAATAGGGTTGGGTGGCTAAAGTAGCTTGTTCTATCCCAAAATCATATATTTTATGTCCGTTCGTTCATTTTAGATTACGAGATACACCTGATTTAAGGTCCGACAGTTCAGATCACTTCTGTCAATCGTAGATTGAGCCTTTTCTAAACCATCTTGGCCATGTAATTACCTGCCACCCTCTCTACATCATCAATGGTCTGGATCACTGAACCATGGCCCCCATTTCAGCAGCTGTCGCATCTGCTAACATGCATCCGGACCTTAGATTCCAACTCGGGGCTTTTGCATTCTTCTCCTCTACACGGCAATTGTAACAGCATCTAAAAATGCCATCGAAATGGTACCAGTATCATGAGTCGACCTCATGGGAGCTTTCCTGTGAGGTCAACCTATGTGACCCCACTGTCGTCTCTGTGAACATTCATACTGTGCATTTGACGGGTCCACTCTACTTTATTGGATATGCCAAAAATCAGCCGTATCCGGAATTCAAGCGGTTCACACATTCTGAAACCGTACGAAGTCATGCCTAAAACATCTAAAATCACTTGTTGGGGTCCACCTGAGTTTTGGATACGGCTTAAACTTAGTGTGACCCCTCATCCAAGTGAGATACATACAATGGATTTTGCATGTCTGAACCAGATCTCAATGTGGCCCTGTAAATAATCGTGAATGTTTCAACGGTGGGCAGACACTATCAATTGTTGTCTATGGTGTGGTCCACCTAAGTCATGATGGGGTGCTAAATAGATAAAATATACTAATCTTTGGTGTGGTCCACCTAAGTCATGATGGGGTGCTAAATGGATAAAATATACTAATCTTTGCTGTGGTTTTGTGGCATACGTGCCAACATGGAACACGTGGGCTCTTCAGTATTCATCAGAGGCATTGTACAATGGTTGGGGCGAGAGTTTGTACAGAACACATCGTTTCTCAGTTCATATAAATATTATATGTAGCCCATGATTTCATGATCCAAACCGTTGATATGATGGGTCTCACATTGGATGGAGCATGCTCCTCAAGATTAGAATGGAGTATTTGAATTTTCGTGGTTGGAAATGAAAAATGGTTGTATGTTCTTTCTTTGAAGCGCAGAGATCCTGAAGGCGAGTAGGCTACACTGAGACCGTGCTTCGGGGAAAAAACAGAGAGAAAAGAAAATAAAAGCAGGCCTGCACACTCATTAGGTGGGCCACTGTCTTTGAGATAAATAAATAAAAAAGAACAAAATCCATCGGCTGACATTTTTTAATCAAGTGGACCATCCATGACGTAGGCGCACGTTATCAATTCTTAGAGATGGGTAACATTCAGTAAGTGTTATTTGACAAACAGTGCATTTTTACTCTCTAGGAGGAATTCTATGATCCTTTGTACAAGTGGGTCCCATGGCTTGGGGAATCAACATTGATATGATGGGTCCCACCTTCAATGGACTGTGCCTGAAAGGTCTCTCCGTCGGATTAGTTCCAACTCTTAACAGTTGATTTTCAGAATGGTTAAGAGTACACAGAGTTAGAGAGAATTAGAGATAGGATCTCCCATGACTCATGGGAGATGCTCGAGGCATGGTCCATCCATCCATCCATGGTGGGGCCCACTGTGGATGGACCATACGCGAATATATTCCCCAGTATGAATTAAAGCCCTGTCCTCCCTTGTTTTGGCTTATTTGGTTGGATGCTTATCTTTTTTTGTCCTTTTCCTTTTTGGGTAGTTCACCTCTAATGCACCCTTTCCTTTTACAGAAAAAGCATTGATGCTCAGTCACAGCATGATGGATGATGCGCGTGCACGTAGACGTTGATAATACAAGTAATTCAAATTAAAACGTAGATTAGCTACTGACAAGTTCAGTAGCGAGACCTGGAGATTTTTACCACTGTAAATCTCATTTTTTATCCACCGACTTTTCTAAAAGCTCATAGACTTCACTTTTTAAGATTAAATCATTATGCATGGACACGATATTTGCAATTGGAAATATTCTTGCTTTAAACACATAGCTACGGATTATAACCGCACTAAGCCGGTAGCCATAGGTGGCATAACCATTGCTTCATTCTATTAAAGGCATTAGCTCTACGGCTATGGATTATATCCGTAGCCATTTCTTTTGTAACGAACAGTTCATACAACTATGGATAATTGAGCGAGCTTAACATAAAATTGAGTGAGCTTCAAATGAAATTAAACAAGCTTAACCTGAAATTGAGCAACCTTAAAATGAAATTAAATGTGCCTAACAAGAAATTGAGTGAGCCTAATATGAAATTGAGTGAGCTTCAAATGAAATTAAGCAAGCCTAACATGAAATTGAGCAAGCTTCAAATGAAATTGAACGAGCCTAACATGAAATTGAACAAGCTTCAAATGAAATTGAACGAGCCTAACATGAAATTGAGCAAGCTTCAAATGAAATTGAGCGAGCTTCACATCAAATTCAATGAGCACTTCAGTGAAATTGACCGAACAGTTTGTGAAATTGATCGAACATTACATCAATTTATTTGTTGAAGTTCCCATTCAATTTTTATGATTTCTCTATCAATTTTATGAATTACTTGGGCAATTTCACCGATCATCCAATTTCACCGACAAGGCGACATCTCGAGTAATTTACTTGACAAGCAGGTGAAATGGACTGAGAACTATGACAAATTGGGAATCAGATTGCTCAGTATGCTCTTATCATACTAAGTAAACTGAATTGGGCCCACCTTGAATATATGTGGTCTATCCACATCGTCCATCCATGTTTCCATATAATTCAAGGGGTTTAGCCCAAAATCGTAGCATATCCAAAGATTAAGTGGATCATACCACATGAAACAATGGGGATAATCATTTCTATCGTTGAAACCTTGCTAGGCCCCACAGTGATGTTTTATTTGTCATCCATCATGTTCATAGGATGATGTAGACATGGATGAATGGAAAACACAAATACAAGCTTAATTCAAAAACTTCTATGGCTCACGATAAATTTTTTCGATTTATGGTTTAGGGTAATTTATTAAAATATGCCTGTAGTGCATGTTTTCTTCGATGGAGGCACCATTTTCATCTTGATAAACTAAAATGAAGGCAAATAAGTAACGGTTTAGTGGAAAGGTATTTTTATATGAAAAGTAGAGAATTCAGAAAATAGGTTTTAGGTAGATAGGTGTTGTAAAGAAGATAGAAGATTCTATAAAATGGATTTTGGGTAGAGGAATATTGTTGTATGAAGAGGTGAAAATAATCTAAAAAATGAGTTTTTGCAAAAGTGGAGATGAGAGAAGAATACAGAAAATAGGTTTGAAATGCAGGGGTATTTTTGTCAAGAAAAAGTCAGTGGTTTAGTCTTGGAAAGTAAGATTTGGGAGTGTTCAGAAAAGACAGTGGGTGAAATATGAGATTTACAGTTGTAAAAATATCCAAGACTTACTACTCAAGTGACATCACCAAGTTCTGTGGGACCCACCATGATGTATGTGTTGTATCCACATCGTCCATCCATTTTGAGAGATTATTTTAGGTCATGAGAAAAATAATGAGTCAGATCTAAATTTGAAGTGCACCCCACCATAGAAAAAAGTGAGGAGAGTAACGCCCACTATTGAAACCTTCCTAAGGTCCACTATGATGTTTATCGAAGATCTAACCTGTTCATAAGTTAACACAGACATGAAAGGAGGGAAAACACAAATTTCAGCTTGATCGATAACTTTTGTGGCCCTTAGAAATTTTTAATAGTGGGCATCACTCTCTCCACTCTCTCCATTATTTTTTGTGGTGGGGTCCAATCGAGCTTTGGATCCGACTCATTCTTTGGCTCATGCCCTAAAATGATCTCTCTAAATGGATGGATGGTGTGGATACAAAACATACATCATGGTTGGACCCACATAACTTGGTGATGTCACTTGAGTAGGAGTCTAGCTACTCAACATGTCATAGTTAATCCGCATCCTTCAAATTAAACAGTTTAAAGTGTTGGCTCCACACTTGCCTATATAATGAATTCATTTTATAATCTGACCATCATCTGATTTAATGTGCACGGTTCATTAGGCAGGGCCCACCTTTGATATTAGTCATCCATCACGTGGGGCCCACCATCAATGTTATTGTCCATCATATGGGGCCCATCTTCAGTATCCACTACCCATCATGTGGAGACCACCTTTGATATGAATTGTCCATTACGTGGGGCCCTTCTTGATGTAGATCATTCATCATATGGGGCCCACCGTTATTAATTGCCCATCATGTGGAGCCCACCTTTGATGTGGTGTAACGCCCTGGAAATCGGGAGTCGCGCATATGCTCAACTCCCGAGTTTTCGAGTGTCACTTATGACCGATTCCTTTATTATGCATTTAAAACCGGTTTGGCAGCGCAGCCTGGAGTTCCTGGAACATGAATACATCCACACAAGTCTACTAAAAAGGAAAGATAATGCGTAAATATATACATGTCCAAAGAATAACGGGGTCGCACATGCGGCACCCAACAAAATCATAAATCTATAATACGTCCAAAAGAATGGTGGAGTCGCGCTAGTGACACCCAACCTACAATCATAAAAGAATGGTAGGTCCCAAAAATAATAGGGCTGAGCCCCCTACTCAGCAAACCACCAACCCAGCTACTGGTCCGGCGGAGTCCCGTACATAAGCTGAAAGTAGGAGTACTCGTCCTTCTCCTCGATACTCGAGTACTAGGCTCCACGGGGTCTTCATCACCTTCAACTATAATTGGTTCTGGTTGGTGTTTTAAAACACCATCCCAGAGTGGGAGTGAGTGATCAACTCAGCGCGAACAAATAATCTTAAGTTATCACAGGCAACAATTGTAATATGATTTTAATGAAAAACGAACAATCACAAAGACCTATCAACTATCATTTAAATGCATGCATACGAGATGATATGATGCATGCCCTCGCCACAACGCTCCCTCAAGCGACTCCGTCTAACGATCACGTATGTCAACACTCCCTCATTGCGACCTCGACTTCTAAGTCACTATCCTAACTAATGTGATGCAATGCGATCGTGTTAGCCAAGTTTTTAATTAAGTTCGTTCATCTAGTCGATTTGGGAATCTGATACACCCCACTAATCATTGCCCTAAGCCGGGTGCGAGGCTAGGGCCCCCCAACGCGTGAGGCGGAGATCCCGCGGTCCGTGATCCTGTCGGGTTCCTCATCCCCGACCTCAGCACATGAGGAGTGCCAATAGAGAGGGATCGCTTGCGGTCACTACGGGGAGGCGCGGTACCCCAGCGCAGGCTGACAGCTCGAACATAGTGTCCCATTCCACCATGCCCGGCTCACGAGGCTGTGGACCAGTTGCGGTTCAGTTATCAATGGACTTCAACGGTGGCGGGGTGTCCCAGGTTACATACATAAGCGTGCAATCATGGTTAACAATCAGGGTTAGTCAAACAGTGGAATAATCCACAAGAATCGGGCGAGCGTGAGACGAATGACATCGGGCGCAAGAGACCCATGTAGTCGAACTACAGCCACCAGAACACGTCCGTCCGAATCTATAAGTTTAATCCCGAGGCGGTTCTATCAACGAAACCGCCTTCGTTCTACTCATGGTTCTGGCCAACCCAAGGGTCAATAAAGGTTTCTAGCATGCCGACTACCAATACATCACAAGTATAAGCACCTACATGTTCTCAATAATCATCAACATATCTATAGCAAGCAAAATTAAACATATTGAGATACAAATGCATGTGAGTGGGTGTTTGTGTGCATGAGTGAGGAAGTCGAATACTTCCTCCTCCTAAAGCAATCACATGTATGATAGGAAGCAACCACCTACACTATGAAACGTCGATACATGAGGAACTCAAGAAGACATAAGCATGGGATCATTTATACACTAAATCATATGGAAATCAAGAACAAATAGCATATGAGAGCCAATACACAACATTTCATAACATTTCAACAATTATACGATTCCTAGAGTTTCTCTAAGTTTCATTCTAAACAAGCATCCAATAAACAAAATCATTAATCTCATAGCAAATTGGTGCTAGGCCACCTAAGAGTATTAGTCCGCACCTATGGGGTCATTGGAGTCTCGAACCGACCTAGAAAAACTCGGATTTGGGGGCCGAACGGCCGAAATCCCTAGAGCATGCAATTGCATGTTAGAATCTTGTATAAATCCCTCCTTAGATCATGAGATTCAAGAAAAAAGAGATGGAGGATCTTACCTAGGAGACCGGCGGACGTTTCCTAGAGTTTTGATGATGGGTTTCCCTTGGAAGAGGATAGGGTGTTGATAGGGTTGATGCTCTTGGGCCCCACACGAATTTGGAGTCCACCTTGACTCTCTTCTTGCTCCTTTCATCCCTCTTACTCTTCTTAATCGTTGAAGAATGGTAAGAGCTAAGAGGAAGAGATGGGTTGTTGGAGATGAAAGTAATGAAGAAGGGGCTTTGATTGTTAGAGGATGGTGGAGTAATGAGGGAGGGTTTGTTGTAGTAAAAAGGGAAGTTATGAGGGAGAGAGAGAGATAGATTGAGAAATGGGGAGTGTATGAGATAGCTAGGGTTCTATCTCTAGGTTTGGCCTCTTTGGCCCTAAGTTTCTCAAAATCCCTAAAATAGACACCTAGGACCACTTATTGTGTTAGGGGTAGTTCTATCACCCCCCCGGCCACCAAATTTGGTGTGTGGATACCTCATGACCCAATGATGGGCCATATAAAATTTGAAAACAATCGAATGAACGGATATGGGATCTGAGTAAGCGATCCCGATCTTTAAATGGCCCTGTGGGGTCCATTCCGGTCGTTGGGGCAGTTCTGCTAGTCCCCTGGCCATGCAATTTATAGGGTAGGTGGTCCATGGTTAAATGAAGGATCATACAAATTTTGGGGTCGATCGGATATTTGGTTTGATCGTACGGGTCCGATTTGCGATCAACGGTTACCGTGCCATGATCGGGTTCCAGATTTTGTGGACGGGCGTAGGAAAATACATTAGACTTTCGCTGTAAATTTGAAAGAAATCCGACGGCTAAAAAGCTTAGAGTCTCGGTTTCATTTGCAAGTGCCAGATTCCAATTCTGGCATTGGTGGGGTGCATTTGGCAAGTGCCAGATCCCAATTCTGGGTGTCCACTGGGTCTGTAATCTACGATGAACCACAAGCCCAGTGAGATCTACAATTTTTTAAATTTTTAGATTTTTCTGACCCTCCTCAGTCGTTGGGTGGCCCACACGGGCTGTTGTTAAGTGTAAATAGGCTATCTGGCTTGGCGGCTCGTACTAGGCCCTATCATAACCTATCCGGTCTACTCTAATGAGTTAATCCTAGGTTAATTAACTTGTGGTACCCCACCACGAGTGACTTAAACAAATGGTCCTGCGACAAATCCTACGTGGACGCCCCAGGACACTGTGCTGGTTGGACGGGACATTACAAGGGTTGATTTGGTATGCTGTTAAGATCCGGGTCTCATCTGACTCGGCTTTGGTTAGATATTTAATTTAGTTATGCTTGTCTTGATTACTTAACGACGGGTCAGTTAGATTTGGGTCCTACGTGAGTAAATTATGGGGCTACACCTGATGTTCAAGCGATCAGGCAAATTCGTTGACTTCCTACGGTTGATTAATCGGACTTGTGCGGTTCTTTACTGGTACCACCCCTGTATAAACTAATATTGAGTGCTAATGGTCATTAAGTGATGTTAAGTTAATTAAATAAAAAAAATTAAGAATTTTTGAAAATTCGAAACAGTGAAAAATCCGGGATGTTACATGTGGGTTGTCCATCATGTGGACCCCACCTTCAATGTGAGTTTTCCATCATGCGGGACAACTTTATGTCACGCCCCAAACTCAGAAACCGGGCTTACAAAAATTTTCGATCGCTGAATCCGGCACCGACAGCCTCCGTAGAACCCCATTCTCGGATCCTAGCTCCCATTCGCCAGGTTCCGATCCTGGGATGCTACGAGGAGGATTTTAAACGTCAGTTTGATACGTAATAAGCATAACCAAAGGCATAACCCACAAACAACAACCAAGAACTCCATTACATTTCCACTATGATCAAAAACTTTACAAGTACAATGAGCATAAAGGAAAATACAGTGGTGTAGAACAAAAACTCCAAAACACTCCGCAACGTACTCCTGCCTCAGCGCTGCTGCGATCTAACGTCACCTGCACGCAACGGTCGTGCATAAGCTTACAGAAAGCTTAGAGGGTGGTGAAAGTGTGTGCGCAAAGTAGTAATATGAACATGCAATGTCAGAGTAAAGCGAAATATGCAGATGGATCTATAATATCATGAGCCGTACCAAGGCTTATGCGATACAAGACATGAATGGTATCGGTCATCCCAAGGCCATGCGATGTGCAATGCAGCTCAAGCATACAGATCCTCATCTATGTCCACATATCAATACAGCTCAAAATATGGAATATCACAGGGGTCTAGTACACTCTAAACCAGATTGCCGCCACATCGCGCGTAATAAGGTAAGTGGAAGAGACCTCACTATCCATCTGCCAATATTGGGCGCGACTCGTCGATAGCGGACCCATTCCTCGAGCTGATCAAACTCAGCCTAGCATTGCCCCTTACTCTCGGGCGGATAAGGCCGCACCCCCTTCTAACCGACCACGACACAGTGGAGAGCGTAACCGTTTGGTAATCGGCACTCAGCGCTCATCTACCCACTCGGTCTAGACGTTGGAGCAACCTCTTGGTACCATAAGGGTTTAGAAACTTTCACCCAAGGATATCTATAGTACCCCATGTAGAATAAGATTTTCGGTATCCAATCCTGCCAACCACGATCTGTCTGTGGAGGCTACGGCCCCGATGTCGCTAGGGTATACAAAAACCATGTCACACAAATACGAAATGCATGAATCACGCTATCCAGTTATGCAACCAATCCTGCGCATATCGTGCACTCATGTAGGGCAACACTGCCTAACCAGGAGCCCATAAACAATCTGTCCGAAGGCATATGCTATGATCAGTCAATCCTCATATCAAGCATACATATGATGCGTATGATCATGGGTCATGAAACTATACTAAACATGTAAATGAGTTATGAACCATTCTTACAATGCAGATGGGCCTGGTAATGGACCCTAAGGAGAGTCGTAATGTGGACATCCAACCAGCATGACGCTCACAATGTGGACGTCAAACCAACATTGCTTCCCAGGCATGATCTCCTTAAGCATCGCTACATAATCGGTATTGGGATTACACATTGCAATGGACCTTAGGTTTATCCCATTGGGCTTTTCATATATATATCAAATGGGGCATGTCCTATGGGCCTTTTATTCATCAGATGGCCGCATAATTGGGCCACACCAATGGGCCTTAGGTATATTGCAATGGGTCATAACCTGTGAACCTTAGATTGCATTAATTAGACCTAGTCACATGAGTCTAATATGTATCAAATGGGCACACCAATTAGGCCCCACATGTAGATCAAGTGGGCCTCAACCCATAGAACTAACATGAGTCAAATGGGCCTAAACCCCTAGGCCTTAATCAAATAAAATGAGCCTAACTCATGGGTCTCAAATAAATCCAGTGGCCCTAATCCCATGGACCCTTTTATAATCAAATGGGTTTAGTCCCATGGGCCTTACAATATATCAAATGTCCTACTTCCATAGACTTTAAAATTTCAACAAAAGGGTCCAAGTATATGGGCCTTGAAGTACATCAAATGGGCCTAGTCCCATGGACTTGCAACACATCAAATGGGCCTAAGTTCTTAGGCCTTAAATGAATCAAATGGGCCTAGCCCATAAGCATTTTATAAATCAAATGGGCCTAGCCCATGCCCTTAAATAACAAGTGAGCCTAAGCCCATAGGCTTTACGTATCAAGTGGGCCCAAATTCTTAGGCCTTAAATGGATCAAATGGGCCCAGCCCATAAGCATTTTATAAATCAAATGGCCCTAACCCATAGCCCTTTTTACAGTCCAAAGGGGCTTAACCCATAGGCCTTATGTGTTAAAGTGGATGGATGGTCCGGATGCATCACATGCATCATGGTGGGTCCCATTGTCCAGTGGACAGTGCGGATATAACACATACATCACACAGGGCCCCACCGTCCGCTGGACAGTGGAGGCCACACAACACCAGGTGGGTGCCACCGTCCGCTGGACGGTGGACTTGATTTATATAAAAAATGTGGGTCCCATGTGGGGCCCACTCTGTAATATTTATTTGCCATCCAACCCATTCAAAAGGTCACTCGGACCTAGATGAAGGGACGACATAAATTTCAGCTTGATTCAAAACTTCTGTGGGCCCCAGGAAAATTTTCAATGGCAAACACTCAATCCTACTGTTTCACGTGGTGTGGGCCACCTGAGTTTTGGATCTGTCCCATTCTTGGAGGGGGGCCCGCCACTAGGGTGGCCCACCTCATGACCAAGCTGGATGACAAATACACATTATAGGGGGGCCCACACGCAGGGCCGTGGGCCCCTACCGGACGTCCGCTGTCGCTGCACGGCTGCACGCAGCAGCGTGCAGCGCTGCACGTTGTAGGGAGGGGGGAACAACCCCCTTTGCAAAAATCTAAAAAAAATGATTTTCTGGGGTTTTTTCACGTGCGGGGCCCGTTGCACCAGGATCCGTCCCGGCCATTGCGATCAGTGCCTCGAGGCCGTCCAAATGAGTCCAGAGTTTGAATTTTTTTGATGCTTGGAAAAGAAATAAAATAAGAAAATCGAGTTTGAATGGTGAGGGCGCAATATTTGACGCTATGGCCCACCAGGTGATTGGATCAGCTCCAAACTTCTACCCACCGGCTAAAATGCCGGGTAAGAGGATGGACAGCTTGGATCGAATATACAACTCAAGGTGGGGCCTACACAAGAGGACCACCCCTCAAACTTCTCTTTTTCACCTTTTTTTTTCTTTTGTCTAGGGATGTCCAGCGTCCCAGACGCTGGACGAGGGGCTCTTTTATTATTATTATTATTATTATTTTTTAAAAGCATTGTGGTGGGCCTTTGGAAGTGGGCCACCACTGATGGATGATGGAGGTACAACATGCAAGGTGGGCCCCACTTGAAGGACCCTTGCACAAAATAAATACCTCAAGGTGAGGTCCATTCAAGTGGGCCACACAACCCCTTAGCATAAAAATGAAATAAAATAAAATAAAATAAAATACAAGAAATAAAAGAGAGAGAGGGAGAAACATGGAGAGTGGGACACGCCTTGTGATGGAGGGACCCCGACATTATGGGCCCTCCCTTGCAATGAATCATACAATAAACGGATCTCGTTGAACATGGGACCATCAAAATGTAAATCAACGGTGGAGATCCATTCCCCACCGATATGGACGGTCTAGATGACCTTTTGCAATGAAATAAACATCATGATGGGGTCCATGGAGAATGGCCCCATCATGGAACGATCATGATGATCCAAGTGGTCCATCGACCACATTTTAGGGTCCCAAGTGAGATCCACACCATTGATCGGTGGGCCTCACTTGATCCACCATAAAAATAAGAAAATCTACCCTATAGAAGCACCCACCGTCCAATCTTCTCGCTCCTAGGGGTTCCTTAGCACCTTAGCTTCAACTTCAATGGTTAAGATGAAGAATGGAGGGTTGAGATGAAAGATTTTGGGGTAGGAAGGTGGGCCATTTGGAGCTTGGGAATTTGGAGAAATTCCATACGTATGGACCCTTGTTGCTTTGGAATTTTTGAAATGAGAAAGAGAGAAAGAGAGAAAGTGATGTAAAGGGAGAGAGAGAGAGTGATGGATGGATGGGTGAGTGATGGTTGTGTAAGAAAAACTTGACTTTTGCGGCTTTTGTGTAAGAGAGGTATGGGTGGTGAAGACTTTTGTGGCTTTTTGTGTAAGAGAGGTATGGGTTTGGGAGACTTTTGTGGTTGCTTGGGAAAAGGGATGGAAGTGATGTGTACTTGACATGTGATGGATTGATGGGTGATTGATTGATGGGATTGATGTGATTGATGTGACATATCGTAGAGATTCTCTTAATTTTCACAACGCGCGGCGTTTTCTCGCACCAAACGTTGGCCCATATCTCTTGACCAGGGTATCGCCTCGGTGCGCGAGTCGCGGTATCGGAACCGCAACGACGGCGCGGTCGCTATGGTATTGGTCTCGGGTTGAGTCGACTCGGGTTGTCGGCATATGAATCAGGGTCGCGCGTCGATATCGATTAAGGGTCGAAGGTTGCCGGAATTCGACTGGTAAGACCGCGGAAGTGTACGGAAAGGTACGGACCAAGATACGGGTCTTACACTTTATGTGGGTGAGATCCAACCCATACATCAAGTGTACTATCCTATTTTTTACTATAGAAAAAAACCAGGCAGTTAAACACTCAAGTGGGTTACACTAAGGGAAACAGTTCATATGGGAAGTCCTATCATTAAAATCATATAAATTGTATGTGGGGTCCAGTGTGGTGAGTATATCCCATCCAGTGTGGGGTTCAGATGGGAAGTCCTATCATTAAAATCATGTGAATGGATTCCTAAAAAATCGGGACATTCCAAGAATCATATTGGCCACACCATGTGAATTCAGAGGTACTTGACTGAATTCTACACTATATGGCGAAAAGTTGTGGTCTCATTTGATGGATGGTGCAAATACAATGTATTTTTGTCCAGTAGGACAATTAATTGCCACAAGTCAGGCTGTTTGAGTGCCTATGCAAGACAACCTAACATGTTTTATTTTCTTGGGATGTTTGGATTGTAAGGAAAAGAAAAGAAAAGAAAATAGTTATCCAATGATAACTTTGTAAGATATTTTCAAAGCATAAATTTTCATAATTTCCATTTTGTGAGTCATATTTAAATTGTTGGGGGTCCGTCCCTCATGTGGATGTGGAACTCATATGTGTAGGCTTAAGTAATCAATTTTAGTGCCACATGTGTGTGGGGGTATTTTGGTCTTTTGATCAAGCAAGCTAGAATGAGAGATGAAAATTTTGCTAATATAGAGTTTTATCAACACAAAAAGGGGTTTTTCTTTATTGGAGAAAAAGAAGAAAAAGAGAAGAGAAATGGGATTTTTGTAGAAGAGGAAGATTAATAGCCTTTTACAATTGGAATCTTCACATCAAGTTTCGTAAGGGTTCATTCACAATACCAGTTTCTTTGATTGTCTTCTCCAAGGGCTATGTTAGGGGTTTTCTACAGTCCCTAGTTGGTGATTTTTTTTTTTTTTTTTTTAATTTTTAATTTTTTTTAATGTTGTTTATAATCTATATTTGAATGATGTAGTTTGGGTATCCAAGAGATGTCTCTTGATGATTGTAATTCTATTATTTCTATTATAGTGGATTTGTACCGGACAAGGTTCCGTGATTTTTCCTTTTATATTGGAGGGTTTTTCATTAAAAAAATTTTGGTGTATCTTTTATTCCATATGTTTGATGATTTGCTTGTTTACGTTAGAAGTGATTAACATACACTAAATATTTTATATTACTAATCCTATTAATTTGCACATAAAAGGAAAATGTGTGTGGTTTTCCAACAAGTGCTATCAGAGATATGGGTTTGGTTCTAATTATTTTGTGTATAAATCATAGAGGCAAGCACAAGTCAAATTGTTAATTTAAATGAAAACAATTTGGTGATTTAGAAAGCCAAGATGAAATATTTATTATATTGCAAGTACTTGTATGTACCCATTGAAGGTGTTAGGGCAAAATCGAAAGATATGACTGAAGATGAGTGAAAGAAACTAAATTGAAAAGTTGTTGGGTTTATTTGACAATGGTTGGATGATAGTGTCTTTTATCATGTGTCTATAAAAACTTTAGCATAATCACTTGGGAAGAAATTGGAAGGATTGTATGAGAGAAAGATCGTGGGCAACAAGGTTTTCATGATTACAAAGCTCGTGAATTTAAAGTATAAAGAAGGAAGCTCAACTGTGCAACATTTGAATGAAATTCAAAGTATTATAAAACAACTCTCTTTTATGAAGATGATGCTATATAATGAGTTGCAGGCCTTGTTATTGCTCAGTTCTTTACTTGATAATTGGAAGATACTACTGGTGTCACTTAGTAACGCCACTCTAGATGAAGTTGTTATATAAGCCAAGTAACAAGTAGTTTGTTGAATAAAGAAACAAGACAAAAATACTTGGATTCTTCTTAGTTAGTGGCACTTGTCATAGGAAAATGGAAGACAAAACAAGAAGATGAGGCAACTACACTTATTTCAGATGGAGATATTATTATCTTTTCGGACTGTGAATTGGCATATCTCAATCTCACTTGTCAAGATATAGATTGGGTCATTGACACTAGTGCTTTATATCACACTACTCCTCATAAGGACTTCTTCACATGTTACAAGTCAGGGGGACTTTGGCATTATGAGAATGGGTAATAATGTGTAACACCCCGTACTTTTCAGTACTCGGGTGTTACTCTATAACCAAACTTAGTATACATATAAGCCAAGCTTAAGTGAACAGTCACGTTTATTCTAGCCTAAATCCAATCGCTGAAAAACAATTCCATATGTTAACCCATCTCAACCGTTAATACAACCCTGATACATAGATTAAGACATCTGGCCATTTAGTCTCACATCCTACATACAATATAATAAATAAATAAATGAATAAATAAAGATAGATAAATAAGTAAATGACCATGCATAGGTAACAAGGATATGATTAAATATTTAATAATATAAAGTCATGAGATGGATAGTCCTAACTTACAGAATGGGACCCATGGCATGAATAAAAATGCATGCATGTGTGATGGAGAAACTAGTAATAATAGTAATAATAACAAAAGCAATAATAATAATAATAAATAATAATTTTATGATATAATTGAATTATAAATATTAATGTATACAAAAATTATTAGATATTTTAAGATAGTATATTATTTAACAACGTGATTTTAAATGAGATATGGTACGATTTTCAATTCATACACATGGGTAATATGATATTGTATATTAGGAATTACACATTAATAAATGTGTGATCAATAACATATATATAGTAGTATGTTAATATTAGAAATTATATTTATATATAAGTATGACATTTTAATTATTCTAGTCATAGGTAATACGCAGGGGTAACAAAATCTATATTAATAATTAATGGTGGTTGATAATAAAATTATGAAATCCTTACAAGTGGCCCCTTTAGGACCTTTTAACCATTGACTTCCGATTTCAAAATAATCTGACCGTCAGATCTTCGTAGATCATAGGATAACCCATGTACTTAGAAAGTATGGCCCACCTGAGCTTCGTACCCACCTGATCTACGATTAAAGTCTGTACTAGGGCCGTAGATTATCAAGTACATCACTATGGACCCCACACAAAGGGTGCGTGTGCACCTTAGCCAACGTGCTGGATGTGCACAGTACCAGTAGGAGCTGTCAGAGCTCCTTTGACCGATATTTTCCATAAACAGAGGGATTTCCCTCTCTCTTTTATTTGAAAACAGTGAACGGACGTACGTCCGTGAGTTTGATCCTTGGCCCACCTTGATGATTCCGTGGACTGATCTGAACCGTCCATCTGATTCAGGTAGTGTGCTCGACCAAAACCCAGCTTTCATAATAGGTTTTCACGTATGTTTGGGCACACATTTTATGGTGCAAACAGGCCCTACAAGCACCCCATTTTCCAAAAATGGAAACCGCCAGCTTGGCGATCCGCGTGAAGGAGAGATCCTCCAATCCCAGCCTTCCAGGTAAGTAAAATCTCGGCCGTTCAATTGTTAGGGCATTCTGAACGAAACCAGGGCCAGTTTCAGTCCCTACCCACCGTTTTGAGTGGCGGTTTTAACTGGACCAGATCCAGGCCCTCAAATCTCCATCCGATGGCTCTAAGGAGAGCTAGAGTTCGTAGAAGGCGTGAGGATCGTGCTACAACAAACCTCCTCCCTGTTTCTGTGGCTGAACTTGAGAAACCCATCCGAGAGCTTCTTCCTTCCAACCCATCAATGAAACTCCATTGGAGCTTCAACTTGAAGCATCCCCTAGCTTTATCTCACCAAATCAAACCATCCAATGCATTCAGATATGAGAAAAATGCCCCGCATCGAGATCTACCATTAATGGTCGGTCTTCTTCCTTGGCGAACTACTGTTCCTGTTTTGCTGCGGTCCGTGTTCTAATGTAGCTGGGGTGAAGGGAATGAAGAGGATAAGGAGGAAAGAGAAGAAAGAAACGGAAAGGAAGAAGAAGAAAGTTGAAGATAGAGAAAGAATGGAGAGAGAGAGACTGGCTGCTGTGCAGCCCGAACCGAACTAAAACGAGCTCGATCTGGTTGCAGGCCTTGCTAATTTGGGTGCTGCTGGAGTTCCAGTACACGCACACGCACAGAGAGTGAAGGAGGAGAGAAATGTAGAAGGAAAAGGAGGAGAAACGGGTAGGGAGAGAGAAGTAGAAACAAGAGAGATGTGGGGGTGGCGCCGCTGCTACTGTTGCTGCGGCCATTGCAACAGCTGAGGAGGAGCTATGTGGGCCACACCATCTCGATGGGCCTCACCACAGGCTAATGGGCCACACCTCTGCACAACGCAGGTGGGCCGCACCCCCATGTTGCTGCTGTTGGGCCATGCCAGGCAGGCAGCCTAGCCTCACTTCAACCACACAACAGCTGGGCTTGGGTCTAGTCCAGGTGTGGCTGGGCCTTCCAGCAAAAATAAAGAGAAAAAAAAAAGAAAGAAAAGAAAGGAAAAAGAAAAGAGGAAGAAAGAAGAAGAAAGTGGGAGGGAGAATCAACTCACTCGACTCGAACTGAGTCGACTCGCTGTCGAGTCAACTTATATGGGTTAGTTTTCTCTCCCAACATAAATTGGTTGATTCACTATTATTATTAGTGTTATTATAATTATTGCGGTTATCAAATATGATTAACTACTAGGATGTTAATTTGTGCTAGTACTAGTTACTATAGAATTACAACGGTTGAATGTTAGATATTAATATTTATTCCTAAATACTACCATTGATAATAATCCACACTATGTACTACCATTTTGCCCCTATTCTATGGGGATTGATAATGTTAGATATGATTAGCCATTGGAAAATCATTTGTGCTCAACCTACTTATCATAAAAAAATCTTAGTTATTACATATTAGAATTCCATTTAACTCTCTTAAACGTTAATCTCAATGATAGATCACAATATTTATTATCGTGACCAAATCCATTTTAGATAAGCATCATTATTATTATCATTATCATCATTAGAAGATATTTATCATCTTCCTTATGAGATTGGTATAATCCTTATTAATACGAATATAAGTGTAAATCCTTATTATATTATTGTTAGTAAAAGACCTTATTATATGATAGATTTATATCTATAATATTAGTCATTTAAAAGAATAATGGATAATATCGGTATATTTTGTACACCATCATTATTAATATGATGGATTGATACTCCTATCATGAATATTATTTGGCCCATGATATAATAATAATAATAATAATAATAATATAATCTAGGATTCTAATCATAGAATCTAAAGCCTATAACTAAACTCTAGGATGAAATTCTAATCCTATATTAAAACCTAAAAAGTAATCCAAACCCTAAGTCGTATAAATCTTAACCATAGACACTTGGTAGAACCTTGATCTCATGTACAACTTCATAATATATGGTAGGACTCAACTCTGAGGGTGCACGCGCTTCCTAGCGACCTTAGTTGGCATGGGCGATTCGACTAGTAAGGTGATGATTCTTCCCCTTGAGCTTTCCATCTTCTCATTAGCTTAATTTATAGTTTTTATTTAAATTTATAATTGATATTTCCCTCTTATAATCACATGTGTTAGCTGGTGAAAATTGATTTGCTATATTGCCTGCTTAATGTTCATCCTATATATTTGTTCATGCTTGTGGATTATTTGTGTATTGCTTATGGACTTTAAACTGGTACATTAGTGGAAAACCCCCACCTATATATGTACACCCATACTTGGGATGTAACTCGATTGATGGTGATTACAATGGACCCTCAATCTAGTGGTTATTGGGTGATGGTTTAGATGGATTATTGATGTGGGCCTACCATCCAGTGTTGTTGTGTCTAAATGGTTTTCAAGGATGGTCTTTTGTCACATGGTTTTGATACTCGCCATACGTGGCTTATTTTGATATTCACCCTATGTGGTATATTTGATATTCGCCCTACGTGGTTTTATTTTGATGTTTTTCCTATATGGGTCCGATGTTTTATACTGTGCAACCATGTGATGGTAAGCCCCATATACTGTAATATGATTGGCCACTAGTCGACGAGTTTCCATTAAACATCCTAAGATGGTAGTCTCATGGGCCGGGGATGGTAGTAATGGGACACTATGCCCGAGCTGTCGGCCTACGCTGGGCCATGTGCTCCCCGTAGTGACCTTTGAGCTTATCTAAATTGGCTGGTTATAAATGGACTAATAATGGGTTGACAATTCATGCATGCATAACATACTATGACGACTTGGATCACTCTGCCTTGCGATTACGCCGCGTGTTGCACTCATGACCAGCCGATCGATTTATGATGATGACTTGGATCACTCTGCCCTGCGATTACGCCGCGTGTTGCGCTTATGATTAGTCTCATCCTTGGGTGACGACCCCATTGCCTGTCTAGATGTTTTTTCCGAGGCACAACCCGTCTGGATGTTTTACCCAGGGCACAGACCGTCTGGATATTTTACCAGGGTCGATCATAGCATTCATGCATCCATGTATCTAACAAGACAGCATTTACTCTGTTTTGGTTGTATGAATGCTTTATACTATTTCTTACCTAATGCGGCGGTGTGTAATCTTGAGGGGAATTCACACTGAGTTGGCTACTCATCCATCAAATATAAAACCGTATAGGTAGTACAGGTAGTTTAAGTGATATGCATGTTCAGACTTGATGAGGAGCAGAGTACGACCACCAGGAATGCATGACTATATGCTTGGAGGAGCTGTGTGATCTTGCGACTTATATTTATATACTTTTTATTATTTCTCATGTATTAGATCATGTAATTCTTGTATTTGTTAATTTTTGAGACATTGGTTTGTATAAGTCATTATGGGCAGCTTCTTGTATATTTGAATGATAGTTGAATTTTTCTTCATGTCGATTTGTCCACACTACGCTCATTTTCTTAGTCTGATGAAAGAAAAAATGTACACTCGAATTTGACCATCCTTTAAGGTTAACACTCAAGTTTTTGAGAAACGGGTTGTGTACTCGGGTCTTGAAAAGTCGACATGTACTCGATATTCACCTTAATTTAATTTATGCAGAAAGATTAGATGATGAAGAATTTAACAATTATTTTGGTGGCGGATAATGAAAGCTTATAAAATGGTCTTTTATGATAGAAATAGGTATTGCACTTTATACAAGACTCAAGCACAACTATGTAGGGCTAAGGCGAACACAAAATAATGATTATTCTATTGATTTATGACACAAGTAGTTGGGTCACATGAGAAAAAAGGACCTATAAATCTTTCCCAAGAAGTAGCTCATTCCTGACAAAAAAGGTGTGTCTTTTAATGGTTATGTTCATTGCTAGGTTGGAAAATAACACAAAATTTTTTTTCATAAAAAAATCTTTCCCTAAAAGAAAATAAATATTTTAGAATTAGTTTATTCTGATGTTTGTAATCTTATAAAAGTGAAAATTCTAAGTGACGCTTTTTACTTTGTTACCCCCATATATGATGCGTTTAAAAATGTTTGAATATATGCCTTGAAGACTAAAGACCAAGTTGTAAATGTTTTTAAGCATTTTCATGCTATGGTGGAAAGGAAAATAAGTAAATCATTGAAGTGTATTCACACAGATAATGGTGATGAATACATTGGCCCATTTGAACGGCATTGCAAAGGCCATAGAATTCGACATGAGCAATCTACTTCCAAGACTCCACAACATAATGGGGTAACAGAAATAATGAATCACACTATTAGGGTGAGGCAATGTACACCGATGTTACTTAATTAATCTATCTCATTAGGCTCTTTGAATGGAGATGTTGCAAAAAGAAAATAGACCGAAAAAGAAGTTTTCTATGAACACCTAAATACATTTAGTTGCTAAGCATTTTTGCATGTTCCTAAATATGAGCGACACAAGCTCGATGATAAAGCAAAACAATATATCTTCTTGGGTTATATGTAGATGAAAAATTTAGCTACAGGTTATGAGATCCAATTGATAACAAGGTGATCAAAAGTAGGGGTGCAGTATTTCTTAAAGAACAAACAATTGATGACTTTAAAAAAGTTGAAAAGCCTCAACCTAGTGTTGAAGACTTTATTGATGTAAATCTAGTTCCTCCTCCCATGATGTATGATGATGGGAGGATGTGCAAGGCCAAGAAAAGATAGTTGATGATGATGTCCCTATAGGTGATGTTGAATAAGAAGAATAGGGAGAGTAATCCCCGCAAGAACCATAAGTTGAGCCAACCATCTAGGTGGTACGCACCTCATGAATATGTCATAATTACAGATGGAGGTGAATCAAAATACAATTAAAAAGCTCAAACTGATTGACATAAAGAGGAGTGGCTAAGAGCTATATACGAGGAGATTGATTCCTTACATAAGAATCATACTTATGGCATGGTAAAGCTGCCAAAGGGTAAAAAAACATTAAACAACACATGGATATTTAGATTGAAGACTCAAGAGAAGACCTTGTAAATAAGATATAAGACAATGTTGGTTATGAAATGATTTGGGCAAAAGAATGACATTATTGACTTTGATGAATTTTTGTCGCATGTTGTGAAGATATCATTCATATAAGTCATATTAGGTTTGGCTACAATCATGAACCTACAGATTGAGTAGTATATATCAAAACAATATTCCTTCATAGTGATTTAGAAGAAGATATATATATATATATATATATATATATATATATAGAGCATCCAGAAAGTTTTAAAGTTAAAGGTAATGAGCACATGATTTGTTAGTAGAAGAAGAGCCTATACAAGTTAAAACAAGGCTGAAGGCAATGGTATAAAAAGATCAATTCATTTATGGTAGATTATGGGTATAAAAGAACTACTTCAGACTATTGTGTATTTAGTAAGAGGTTTTTTGGCGTTAATTATATTATTAATTTGCTTTATGTTGATGATATGTTGATTGTTGATCAAGATATTGACAAAATTGACAAGTTAAAAAGGAGTTAAGCAAGTCCTTTGTCTTGAAAGACTTAAGACCTGCAAAATAAATTTTGGACATAAAGATCTCTCGTGATAGAAAGGTCGGCAAGCTTTGATTATCATAAGAAAGACACATTAAGAAAGTGCTTGAAAGATTCCATATGGACATGGTAAAAGCCCTTCAAGTGTGAAAGAAAAAGAAGAAACGAAGAAAGTTCCATATGTATTAGCAATAGGAAGTTTAATGTATGTCGTGGTATGTATGAAGCCCGATATCACACATACAATTAGTATTATTAAAATATTTCTTACAAATCTTGGCGGAGTGCATTGAAAAGTAGTTAAGTGGATTCTCAGATATCTCAAGGGTTTGTCTAAGGTGTGTTTAGGCTTTGGAGATGGTAATTTTGTTTTGGAAGGTTATACAGATATAGATATGGCATACGACATTAACTCCAGGAAGTTTACATCGAAGTACATGCTTACTTTTGCAGGGAAAGCAGTGTTATGGCAGTCCAAGTTGTAAAAGTGTGTGGCCTTATTTACTATAGAATCTAAGTATATTGTAGCGAGAAGCTTGTAAGGAAATGTTGTAGATTAAAAGGTTCTTTCAAGAACTTGGCTTGATGTAAGACAATTATGTTGTTTATTGTGACAGTCAAAGTGTCATCCACTTTAGTAAAAATCCAAGTCTCCATTTTAAGTTCAAGCATATAAATGTAAGGTATCATTAGATTTGAGATGCTCTTGAAAAAGAGTTACCACAATTTGATAAGATCCATCCCGATAAGAGTGACTTATATATGATGTCGACCAAGGCTTACCTAAAGAAAAACATGAGTTTTGTAGAAGCATGTCAGGTTTGGACATGGTAGAGCCCTCCTTATAAGTTGAGAGGGAGAGATTGTCAGGGGTCCCTCCTCATGTGGAAGTGGGACCCACATATGTGGGCTTAAACAATTTATTTTAGTGTCACATGTGTGAGTGTGTGGATATTTTGGTCTTTTGGCCAAATAATCTAAAACGAGAGAAACCGAGCCTTCTGCTCAGATAGAGTTTTGACAATATAAAAGTGGTTTTTATTTCTTGGAGAAAAATGCGAGAAAGAGAAGAAGAAATGGAGTTGTGTAGAAGAGGAAGATTAAAAGCCTTCTACCATTGAAATCTTTACATCTGGGTTTGTAAGGGTCCATATACAACGTCAATTTATGCAATTGTCTTCTCTAAGGGTTTGTATTAGAGATTTTCTACAATCCCTAGTTGGTGAGAAATTCTTTTCTTTTATGTTGCTTGTAATCAACCTTTTAGTGATGTAGTTTAGGTATTTAAGAGAGGTCTCTTGATGATTATACTTTCATTATTTCTATTATAATGAATTTGTGCCGGATTAGGTCTTGTGGTTTTTCTTTTCACATTAGAGGATTTTCCATGTAAAAAAATCTTGGCGTTTCTTACAACATACATGTTTGATTATTTGCTTGTTTGTATTAGAAGTGATTGTCATCTACTAAATATTTTATATTATTAATCCCATTGATATGCATATAAAAGGTAAACGTGTGTGGTTTCCTATAATATAAACAACTATATATATATATATATATATATATATATATATATATATATATATATATATATATATATATATATATATATATATATAATTCATAAAAATGCGATGGTATCTTATAAGTAAAAGTTTGACCATTATTACAATTATATTTTAAAATTCAATGTTTCCTTTATATGGTGAAGTGTCCCTACCCTTCAATGTTTCCTTTATATGGTGAAATGTCCGTACCTCTTGGATGATAATCAATTTTGCCGGGGCTCTATGAGGCCCACCTTTATGTATGGGTTTTATCCATGCCATCCATCCATTTTTTCAATCATTTTAGAGTATGAAGACAAAAATTAAGTATAATCAAAGGCACACTCTGATCCATAGCTCAAGTGGTAGAGTAAGTGAAAGATACCTGTTTTCAATACTGAGGTCTTGGTATCGATCCCTAGTGGGGGTGGCTAACATTGAAGTGTGAACTAACTATGATAACGACGGTCACGATTGAACCCACTGTGATGGTCAATTGCCATCCAACCTATTCATAAAGGCCACATGGACTTGGACAGAGGAAAACCACAAATATCAATTTAATCCAAAACTTATGTAGCTCCCAAAAAGTTCAATAGTAGGTATTTAATTCCCACTGTGTGGTCCACTTTGTCTTGGACTTGCCACAATTTTTAATTTATAGCCTAAAATAATTTGACAAAATGGATGAAGGGTGTGGATAAAACTCACACTTCACGATGGCCCCCACAAAGCCTGCCTAGACGGATTATTGTCCAAGATGGGGGTAGGACACAATCAGACGAGCGCTACAAAAGTGACATCACCAAGTTTTATATGCCCCACTACTATGTGTGTATTGTATCCACACTATTCATCCATTCGAAGAGATCATTCTAAGGCATGAGACAAAAAATGAGTTAGATCCAAAGCTCGAGTAGACCCACCATAGGAAATAGTGGGGAGAGCCGCGCACACCGTTGAAACCTTCCCAGGGGTCACTAAAGTTTTCAATCAAGTTGATATTTGTGTTTTTCCTTCTTTTATGTATGTGTTAACTTATAAACACATTGGATCTCAAATAAACATCATTAGAGATCTTATGAAGGTTTCAACTGTGGGCACCACTCTCCACACTTTTTTACGTGATGGGGTGCACTTGAGCTTTAAGTCCGCCTCATTCTTTGGCTCGTGCCCTAAAATGATCTATCCAAATGGATGGAAGGTGTGTATATAACAATACATCATGGTGGCCTATGGGGCCCACATAACTTAGTGATGTCACTTTAGTAGCGAGTCTCTCTACTTGACCTACCCATAGCTAATCCGCGTCGGATGCAATCGTAAGTGGAATGGCTGGTGTACCACACACCACCAATATTGTTGGTGTGTTGACATCACCAAGTTTTGTAAGTCCCATGAGGTGTGTGTTATATCCAAACTGTCAATCAATTTGGTGAATTAGTCATGAGATTGAGCTGAAAAATAAAACATATCTAAATATCAAGTGGACCACAGTGAAAAATGTAGTGGGGGATTGAATGTCTGCCATTGAAACCATTATGGGGTCACGAATGTTTTGAATTAATATGATATTTATTTTTCCTTATGAACCGATTGGAAGGAAAATAAAGGTTATGGTGGTTAGAGTTGTACAGAACCAAGTTAGCTTGGTTAATTCGCTCAACTCGGCTCAAAAAAGCTTAATTCAACTCGGTTTGAAATTGAGTTCAATCCAAGTCGAGCTGATTTTTGGAGCTTGAAAAAATTTTGAGCTGGGTTCAAGCTTGTCCGAGTTCGAATTGGCTTGGATCGAACAAGATTGGTGATTTAATTATTTTGATATTGATGTTGCTCACCAAGTGTTTGATGAAATGACTCAACTTAGTGTTGTTTCGGGTGCATACATTCTCCGTGTGATTGGCTGGTGGGGGAAGGTATGGATATGGAACAATTCACTACGAAAAACCATTACATTATCAAACAACCATTGTATTGATGCTGGCCTCTAAGTGTTTGATGAAATATCAGTAAACGGCTGCTGCTGTTTTACATGCTGTGAGAAATTAAAGGTATACTCCATGTGTTTGAAAAAGTGCCGCACGGTCAAACTCCTTGAATGTCCTGAGCTGTGGATCAAACCGAGCATGGCTAAGTTTAAGCTGGGTCAGCTAGCGGCCGAAGCTTTTAATGGTGAGAATCATTGTCCTGCTATTTTTGGAATCATTGTCCTGCTATTTTTGGGTCCACTTCGGATATGACTCATTTTCTGGCTCATCAGGTAAAATGATCTCGCCAAATGGTTGAACAGGGCAGATATAATAAACACATCATTGTGTGGCCATGTAACTTTTATTTCTCTTGAACCGTTCGTACAACTTAGCTCGAGGAGCGTCATCGCTCGTCTGCGCATGACACGTACCCACACCAACCATATTAGTGGTGTGTGGTACACCAGACAATCCGTTCCAACGCAATTCACTTCCTCATAAATAACAATCCAATCAGTAATTGAATGATTTGAGAAAGCATGGTAAGCCTGTGCGTTTGAAGAGGCTGTACTGAAAAGAAAATGCCTCGTGGCGTCAGGCCTTCCGTCAGCCAGCATAAGAGGGATGCAGATTGCCTTGGAAAGCCTTTTCAAGGAACTTACTAGGACCGTAAGCTAGGTGGGCCACCATGATGTTTGTGGGAAATTCAACTCTACCATCCGTTTCTAATGTCCTACGTTAAAACATTAGTGGGCCACGGTAGTTTTGGATCAGGCTAACAAATATAACGGAGGCCCTCCTAGCTTCCAGGTAGCTCCGGCCAAAGGCTTATTTCAGTAGCTACTAGACAGTGCTATGGGAGCCCCACCATGGTGTACGTATTTTATCCCCTCTATCCATCTATTTTTTCAAATCATTTTAAGGTATGAGATAAAAAAATTAAAAATTAAAAAAATTAAAAATTAAAAATAAAACAAAAAAAACGGATCAAAATCTCAAGTGAACCGTACCACAAGAAAACGACGGTGATTAAATGCTCGCCATTAAAAACTTCTTCGAGTTCCCTAATTTTTATTTTACATCCAACCTCTTGATTAGGTTACATATACCTGGATGAATCGAAAACACGAATATCAGCTTCATCCAAAACTTTCGTGGCCACTAAAAAGTTTTAAATGACGTGCATTCAATCACTTCTTGTTTTTTTCATGTGCGGTCAGTATGAGATTTTGATAGGAAGCTCGTGCGAAAGGCTTCAGCTTCAGAAGGAAATCCGCGTCCGTGCAGAAGACGCGTTCTCTCTCAGGACTGGCAAACCTGCTGCTGGCCCTCTATAAATGGATGAAAGCAATTAACGGAACACGCGAGAATAAAATAAAGGACTACGTCAATGATAATCAGGACCAACCCCGACTTCGTGGGAACTTCCTTCCTATTCATATCAACGGTCCAGATGACATTTGGTCCACCAGTCACATCTTGCGAACATAGAGATGCAAGGTCAATCGCTGCATGAAAGTTAAGGTGGTCCATTTGTCACTGCAGGATGTTTTTATCTGCAGCAACGAAACGTGGACTGCTAAAAGCATTAGGAAGCTAGGTGGGGCTCGCTGTGATGTTTGTGAGAAATTTACTTATTTAATCGGTTTTGTTAACTCTATTCAGGACATGAATTAGAAAATGACTAGGATCCAAAACTAAGTATACCACGGGGGAAGGCCAGTGGTTGAAACCTTCATGGGGTTGACCTTGATGTTTATGTCATCCAAACCATTAATAAGTTATTCCACTCGGATGAACTAAAAATGCAAAAAACAAAAAAAAAAGAAAAAAGAAGCTGAGCCTGATATAAAACTTATGTGGCTATATAAATGTTTCAATGATGGTTGTCCAATCCCAATTGTTTCATCTCATGTGACTTAGTGGAGTTTTGGATTCATCTCATTTTGGTCTCATATTTTAAATTGAGCTAGCAAAACGGATGAACTTCCCAACTCACTGCCAAATCCTTTCACGGGCAATCCACAAGTTTGTCATTGTTAATCCAGACCATTCGTCCATTGCATCATATTGTTGATTGATTATGCCCTTGAATTCTTACAAGGTTGAAAACCAATTGTCAGTCTCGACTTGGGCCAAGGGCATGAAAGTGGATTGAATCCCTAGAGTCAACATCAACTTATATGAGACTGACTCTAAGTCCTGAAACCCATGTGTCTCGGTTACATTTCAATGTTCAGGATGAAAATTCATAAAACATACTACATTCGACTAAAAAGCATAGCAAGTTGGTTGCTAGAATATTACCCATCTTCGGAGAATTTCGGTCATTCTCAATCCAAGTGAAGTCCCTAAAAAAGAAATATTTGGACTTTACAAGTGACTCTTGAAATTTCAACCATTTTTAACTTCTTAAAAATCATTAAATTTCATAATTTCATATTCCTAAGTTATTCATATCTAAATTCAATGTGTTTTGCTTATTTTACTAATAATATAAAGTAAATGTATCATCATTATGATTTTATTATTATCAAATCACATATAAAAATCATTAATCAAATACAAATTTATTCAAAAAATAAGTAAGCCGCTATGCCTTCTCAGTCCATTATTATTAAAATTTCCATTCCAAATAGCTACATAGTATATATTGGTGATTATTTGATATTAAAGTATTGTAAAAATGACATAATTATAATTTTCTCACCAACTAACTAAAATGAGAATTGGCAATTAAATGCAAAAGTTCATGTTACAGCATGTCTAGTAATTTGTAAACATTTCATATTTCTTTTAAATTACGATGGTAACTAGTGATACAAACAAGCACTTAAGACGGTAAGGCCCTTGTAATCTCTAATTAATTTTAAATAATTAAGATGATTAAGTACTTGTAATCCTTCTCGGCTGAAACCTCCAGAATAGGGTGTTATTCCTGTTTGGCGGAAATCAGACTTCCTCCAACCAAGGATCCACACCCACGGAAGAGTTTGGGCTCTTTATAGAGAGAATGCAATTTCCACCGGCCCAGGAGTCCCTTGTTCCTGTTCCTCTCGTGTTGCGGGTGGTCCACCAATCACACGATCAATCCAGATAATGCAGTGCCAAGGACCCGCATCAGCTCTCCAAGTTATAAACGAATCAACGGCTGCAATCTTTCAGCATTGGCTCATTCATGAACTAGCCAACGGGGTTCTTGTTCATTGAATGGAGATCACCTTCCATGTGGAAACGGCAGCTAAGCTGTATTGACATTAATTGGCTGCTGCAAATCAATAAATATTAGAAAGGTTAACTGATTAAGCATTGTCAGCCGTTGTGTGATTTTTGCCTCTGGGTCCCACAACTATGTACACGGACCTGACCCTGATGAATCATTTACCCTACTTAATTTGGACAAGAGCATGATGTGTTCATTTTCCCCATGGGCAGCTACCCGCCAATGCTTGGACCAGGCCCGACTCATTTGTTAGTCGGGTCTAAAACGTTGGCTAGGGTCTTATCCTTTCTACTCATATGCATCAGGGACAAGGATTGCGGACTGAGTTACTCAGTGTGCGACGGGATACTGAGTAAACTCAGTCTGGCCCACCGTGATGTATGTGTCATATCTATGCTATCTATCTATTTTAGGGCATGAACCTAAAATTGAAGCATATCCAGCGTATAAGTGGACTGCACCACAAGAAACAATTGAGAATGAACTCCTATTATTAAAAACTTATTCAGCTTATATATATATATATATATATATATATATATATATATATATATATATATATATATATATATATATATATATATATATATATATGTGTGTGTGTGTGGGAAATGGTTCTATGCGGTAGACCTCATGGGAACTTTCGATGAGGTCAAGCTATGTGGGCCCCACCGTGATGCGTGTTGAATATCTACCCTATCAGTCGGATGCACCATTCCATGGTGGGCCTTGGGCTTAAAAAAAATGATAATCCTTGACTTGTGGGGCCACACCACATACAAAAGTTGAGAGGGGTTACCCTCCCATTAAAACATTCATAATTATTTGTTGGGCCCACCAAGATGTGGTTCACAAATCTAGCCCATCCATTATCTGTGTCCCACTTGGATGAGGGGCCACACCAAGTTTCAGACACATCCAAATCTCATGTGGGCCCCACTAAGTACTTTTATATGTTGTAGGCATGTCTTCACGTGATTTTAGATGGTATGCCCTGGTTGATTTTTGGAATATCCATAATTTAAAGGGGACCCATCAAATGCACGTTATTATATTCTACACACATCATAGTAGTGCCCACACACCTCGACCTCATGAGAAGTTCTCATGAGGTCAACGGTATAGAAACATTTCCATATATATATATATATATATATATATATATATATATATATATATATATATATATATATATATGCGCCACATTACGAATAAGTTGGATGACAAATAAATATTACTGTTGGCTCTAGGAAAGTTTTTATTCCCCGTGGTGTGCTTTGGATATGTTTTAATTTTGGGCTCATGCCCTAACATGATCCGGTAAAACAGTTGGACGGCATGGATAAGACAAGTATATACATTTATCTCACTAGATGTCTCTGTTTTTTCGTGAGACTTGTGCTTTGGAGATGTGTCTCCCAACGTCCACTTCCGAGATCTGGAATGACCATGAAACGGGGCCTACCACCGTTTTCGACGGCCCAAAACAGACCAGCGGGTCACCCCACAGGCAAGACTTGTACAAAGAAATGTACGATTACAACTATTTGACTAGCAGTCCACGTTGAAGGTGCATGTATTGCCCACTTAATATTTGACATACATGCACATGCCATAACCCCAGTGGCCCACTTCTTAAACACACGACGACGCGGTTTGAGTGGTGGCCCCAAGACCACGTAGCTACGTGGTTGGGTCCTTACTCTTACTCGGGTGGTAGACTCCCAGGTGTTTCAACACCGGATCAAGGGTTCGAGTACCCACGGTGGTGAAATCCCACGGCGTGCGTGTGTGGGCTGTGTGGGCGTGCGTGTGTGGGGCATGTGGGCGTGTGTAAGCTTGTGTGTGTGTGGGGTGTGTGTGCGTATGTAAATTAAAAAAAGAAAAAAGGTTGCTACGTGGTTTCAGGACTGTGTGGCCCACGTGATGTATGTGTTTTATCCGCACCATCCATCCGTTTTTGCTATCTCATTTTAGGCATAAGCCCATAATTAAAGCATATCGAAAGCTTGGGTGGACCACACAACAGGAAACAGTGGGAAAATGGCGTCCACCGTTGAAACCTTCCTGGGTCCGCAGTGATGTTTATTTGTCGTTCAACCAGTTGTAGGCGTTCATCCCCTAAAATGAGCTGAAGAACGGATGGAGGGCGTGGAAAAAACACATATATCACGGTGGGCCCCACAATCCTGACACTATGTAGCTACGTGGTGTTGGGGTCACCTCGTAATCCGCGTCCCACACACGAACACCAACATAAACGTGTGAGGACATTTGGTTAACTGACTGCAAAAGAAGTGACCATCACTGCTTCTGTCAGTATACTATTTATGCAGCAGCCTTGCTAGCCACGCTCGCCCGAGCCGCTGCCAGCTTCCGCCAAACACACAAGACCATCCAAAGCGTTGATCTTGAAGGATTCATCATATGTGGCTCACGAAGGAAAAAGTTCTAACTGATCAAAGATACTCCCACAACTTTCGCGTGAAGTTGCGTTAGACCGTCCTTTTCCGGTCCATAGTTTCAAAGACTTTTTACTGGATGGTCTGATCTACGATTATCATAAATTTCGATATGTCCTATCTATCGTGGGACACTTTAGATGAACGGTCTGGATGATCATGTGGTGGTACGGAAACTATCAGACATGATCTTCTAGGTCCACTGCCCATTCGCAATTGCCAGCCATTGACCACAAACGTCTTTTGCCGATCCAATGGTCTAGATGAGGGTGGGCCTCCAAAAAGTTCTATGGTGTGAACCAACGTTCTACAAACATTAACCCACTTCATTACGGTTCTCTAAGTTTGGACAGTTTCATCCTCACGTATTCAATTGATGCTGTGGAACTCTTCCATGTAAGCATAATCAAGGCTTATGAAAAAAACACATCAATAGCAATGGGCACTGTCCACATCTTGCACATCCAAGAGTCCATATTTCACACGCGCACATGCATCCTCGTGTGCCCAAATTCGGTGCATGTGTGCACATCGAGAGTCACAATGCGCACACTGATATGATACCATCCAAAAGCCATGAGCAGGAATCCAATCCATAGCAGATTCTTTGAAAGGAATTCTCAAATCCAATTTTGAAATGCAATGGGATTCCAGCCATAGGTGTGCGCCTCTCGACGAACAGTATGCAGTGGTGCACGAGTAATATTTTTTATTTTATTTTATTCTATCTTATAAAACATGGATGGTCCAAATATAAAACACCATACCATCATCAAGATAATAAACATATAGATATGCAAAACCATCTCTAATTTACTCTCCTACAATATTAGCAAAAGGTATAGTCAGATGGCATGGTCTACATGGATGAAAGTAGTAAACATTAGTCCTTGTCCCAAAGTAATAAACCTACTTATTACAATCCAAACCATATATCAAAGTATCATTATCCTTAATATCAGTGCAAGAAGAAGAGGTGGAAATGGCAGTGCGTGTGGATGGATGGATGGATGGGATTGGAGGATGAAGTGAGGTGGGTTTGGGTGGAAGATGACCAACCTTGGTCCTAACCATGGTGTGATGGAGGGTTAGAAGAAGGTGAACTCAAGAGGCCAAAAACATCTCCCTAGGCTTACCTCCTTGGTTTGATTGAGAAGAAAGAAAAGAAAATATTTCCTAAGGGTGGGGTTGAACTCCAAGCCTCTGATGGAGTTTTCTTCTTTCCTAAGGTTGGAGACAGGAGGTAGAGCTAAATGCCAAAAACAAACATTAGAACACCTCTATATCTGTCTCAGTTAGGCCAAAATTCCCAAATTCTAGCCCATGATGAAATGTACAAAAGAAAATAACAAAAGAATTAGTAGGGTGGGTGGAGTGGGGTCCACCTTCCCTTTTTCCTAGGGAAAGATGAGTGGGTCACACACAAAAGGTCACAACATGAGAAAGTGTGTTAGATGAAGTTGGTTGGGGTTGTCAGAAGGCACATTGGTCACAAAGTTCATTGGTCATGTGCCACATCTAAGCTAATGTTAGAACATTGACTAGGGCATGCCCATGCCCTAGGATTTGGCCAAAAACGCCTCTAGATTTAAGAGGGTGCATGGCCAAATTGCTGGGAGAGATGGGCTTGCAAAGTGTCTTGTTTGAATTTACATATTGCAAGCCCAAAGGTTAAGTGGGGTTGGTTTGATCTTTTTTAGCCCTTCCAAGGCTAAAGTTAGAGAGGGTTGGTTAATGAAACTTCAGCTCATGTGATGGCCAAAGTTAGTGAAGGGTTGAGATGTTAGCTTTTGAAGAAACCACAAGCTTGGGTAGTGATGGTCTTAGCCCCACCATGTGGGGGGCCATCTCTAGATAAATGCATGCAAAGTACCCATTTGTGGCTAGATGCACATGTGAAATTTGGAGGGCTCTCCTCCAAATTTAGAGGTGGGGTTTTAGTCCATGTTGGGCTAAAACTGGTTGGAGGGAAGACCCCTGTGGTCTGCCCTTGGGTCTGTGTATATGGGATGGTGTGTGGGTTAGTGAGAGAACCATGGTTAGGCCGACGGTTGTTCAGGTGGTGGAATGAAGGGATTGGGAATGAGCCTGTAGTGATGATGTGGTGTTGGAGCATGAAGAGTTGGATCCGGAAGTGCCATGGTCACGCCTGTTGTAAGGTAAAAGACACTGTCAAAGATATTAGTATGACTGCTGAGAAAATATTAGCCATGTACACATTCATACATACATGAAGGCTTAATTAAAAATCATTTGGTGGGGCCATCTTATGGACGGGTTGGATGGAACTCATACATCATGATGGCCCCACACAGCTCAAACGTATGGTAGGTTGTTAAATACATGTGATCATTCCCCTTGTGTTGTTGGAAACTATCATAGATATAAGAGGGACTGTAAATGTTCAGGCCACTTGTTCCAAGCAAGTGGGACTTGCTCTTTGGGAAATCCAAACCATCCATTTTGTTAGCTTCATTGGGGTTTGGCAATGAACCAATATCTCCTCTATCCAATAATCCTGGCCATTGATCGGACTCTTCTCATTAAACATGGTTGGCAATATTCTATTTTTCATCCATCTATTTAAATGCCACAAAATGGATGGCTAAGATTGATGAGAGTGCTTTTTGAACATGACCCACCATTGCCTGATAATACATTTACAGGAAAAAGCAGGTGCACCACAGTAGCACCAATTTCCAGTTATGAGGCACGTGAACAGGCAAGTCTAAAGCATTCAAAGTGGCAGGATCCACCATGGAAAAGAATACGACACGATTATGACCACTTGATCAATGAAGAACGTTTGAATTTCAAGTCCATTCTGTAGGATGAGATGCTTTACCACCTGAACGGTTCCGATCATCCACACACGTGTCCCAATCATGAGCCAGATGCATGCACGTCAAAAAAGTTATTATTATTATCATTATATTTTAAAGGGCGACGAGAATAGAAGAGAGACAAACCTGCTTGTGGAGGGGGCGTTGGGGGTAGAGACATGGGGCCCAGATAGTGCTGTGGAAAGCTAGTGGAATTCATGGCCGAGTATTGGAAGAGATGATGGTGCGGGTATTGCATGTTATAGCCCTGCCCGTGCGGGTAAGGGGCTGCCCCACTTCCATGCCCAAACTGGAAGTATGGGTAGAAAGCAGCTGTGCCCGTTACCATTCCAGCTGCACCTCCGTACATAGGATATTGAGCTGTTGCTCCTCCACCATACGCGTTATAGTAGCTCTGCATCACACCATCTGAACATGTTACCATTTCCAACTCATACGTACAGACATGCATGCATGCGTACAACCTGACAACATATTGTGAATGGTACGCTGCATCTTGGGTCATGTTTTGGTGATCCAAACCGTCTATATGATGGGGCTTACCTTTGATGTAGGTACGGAAAAAGGAGAATATTTTTGCTGATCGTTTCATTCTTTTCCTTTGCATATGGACCATTGTTGTTTTGTGGTCCATTGATTGAAAGTCTAGGATCTCATTGTTGTGGATTTTTTAGGTAGCCACCATTATCTCTGTGGGCCATCATATATGAGCGGTATGGATTCCAACGGATATAGCTCCTACATAAAAATAAGCATACGTACGTATAAACTTCTACGGATTTTTCATATAAATACTTTTTAAGAAAATTTCTGCGTGTGCCTAGTGCGCAACGAGAGAGTATGCGCGGGAATCTAGAGAAGGCATTTCGAAAAATAGGATTTTGAAATCTCGCATTTTGTAATGCTTACAGATGCTCTCCAACAATCATTAATGGTGGGAGATAGGGTGCGTATTAGCTCTTGGTACTGACCGTGCTCATATATTCATTATTTTTTTCAAAACCCATATTTACTAATTTTTCGTAGGCCTCATACGATCTTTTTTTCTGGCATTGGGTTCTTCCAAATATGGATTATTTTTCTACCATTTCCCATCTGGAGTGAGGCCCATCAGATCAACGGTCTGGATCACCAAATGACCAGCGACAAAAATGTACCGCAGTATTCCCATTATGATGTATGGGGACCCATTGGGTCATCTCTCGAAGAATGTGGATTCAACGGCCCATTTTAAATGGAAAGAAAGAAATTGTACGAACCGTTGGATACGTGTACTCTGGGGAGTATGGTGAGTACCTGAAATTTGTAGAATAAAAAGAGAAATAAGGTACGAAAATATTGGAATACCATAATTTTGCTACACCCATACACGTGCGTGACCCTACTACACAAGCACACTTGACAGTATGGCACCATGTCTATGAGATCTGACCCTTACATCATGAGGCGGGCCACTTTAATTATATCTTCTGGGGTAATGATCAAGCCGTTTCACTCCTTAGGTTGGAAACGGTGCCTATAAGAAATGGATGGCTATAAAAATTGTTTCAGCCATGCGTTTGTTTTATACACTGTAGCTTATCTGAGGACTAAAATGTCTTTCTTTTCAGATTAGAAGATCTAAATAATGTGGCCCAGATGATAACAAGCTCGGATCTTCCACACGTGTTCTACATTAGCTTGTGTGCTTTGGGTGCATCGGCACTTGCCACACGCGTCTGGGCTCATGCAAAGCCTGCATTCTAAATATGAAAAAAAAGAAAAGAAAAAAAGGCACACACTCACAAGCATGCGTGTCTGCGAAAGGGCAACTGCATGCCATCTACGCATGCGCACTTTGTTGATCTCCTTCTTGTGCACGTGTCCGCATGCACACGTATAAAAGGGGCATTGTACATTGCTCGAACCCAGAATATCGACGGTTTGTTCGACTGGGGCTAATTGTTCGGTGATCCAAACCGTTCACATCATTGCCCCATAATAATTTATGGGACCCAGCAAATCAACCGCCTGGATCACGGAACAATGTGTCGCAGCTGTACCAGCTGAAAGCCCAAGAGTAGCACTGTTGATACTCGAGCTGGGAAGGGTGTGAGACCCATGCATGGAATGAGTGTGTGTATGTGTGTATATGAGAAATATGGCGTGTAAGATAGATATGCTCGTACCGTGCGAGTCTTCTCATATCGCATGCATGCGTGTACACAATGAATGGATGGATCCATGCATGTGCTTTGTGTGTGCGCGTGTGAGAGAGTAGGATATCGAATGCTGATGCATATGGTGGTCCTGACTCCAGAGGAGTCCATGGAAGGGGACCTTTCATGGCTACAATTACACGTCCGGAGTTTTGCTAAACCCACACGCGTGTACAAGTCAGCTAATGCACAGGCCACCACATATGTCACCATGGCACACATGTCAAATATCCAAGCCATCCATCATGTGGATCTCATCGATATTACCAAATGATAGAGGCGGTCCACTATCTAGGTATACGATGATGTTAGAAATATGCTTATGGGTTAGAAAACTTCGGCCGATTTTTAATAACCACACGTTCGTTCAGTTAATTGAGGCACACCTGACTAGTAGAACGAGCTGATTCATGGAATAGGAAATCTATAGTGTTACCCCTCTGATGGATGGCTTGGACATGTCACGTGTCTGCCACACTGGCGTATGAAGTGGCGTGTGATTAGCTGAAATTGAAACCTCTACATTTCCTGCGAAAGCCTTTCGCAGAAAGTTTCTGCGCTGGGAAATTAGGTGGGGCCCACTGTGATGTTTGAAAGAAATCCTCCCCATCCATCCGTTTTGTGAGTTCATTTTAAGGCGTGTTACCAAAAATGAACCGTATCCAAAGGTCAAGTGAGCTGAAAATGTAATAATTAAATGTCCACAGTTGAAATATTTGTGGGGCCACTGAAGTTTTGATTCACGGTCATATTTCTTTTTTCACTTCATCCCGATAGGAATAACGATATTAACGGTATGGATGACATCTAAACATCACTGTTGAACCCAGGAAGGTTTCAACGGTAGGAATTAACCTAACCATATTTTCCTTTAGTACGGCTCACTCAAGCTTTTGATATGGTTCATTTTTGACAACATGTCCTAAAATGAACTCACAAAATGGATGGACGGGGAGGATTTCTAACAAACATCACAGTGGGCCCCACCTAAGTTCTCACCGCAGGAACTTCAATCCGCGTCCCATTTCCAACCATACACGTTTACATATTACCTTCATGTGGGGTGAGATGGCACGTGTATATAACGAGAGAGAGAGATCTGCGACCATACACACCATGCATGCATACATGTGCAAAATGCATGTGTACTGAGCAATGCACGTGCAATTCCCATGCTCCTGCACGCACACACACCTATTTTTGCGTGTGGACTGACCGGCAATGCACGTGCCACATGGCATCAACAAATCATGTAAAGCTTACCCAAATACATTATAAGGAAACCCTTGCTGGATGGCATAATGAGGGAAGCTGGCAGCTGAAGGAAAAGCTGTTCCCCCTCCTGTCTGATACGAGTTCATCGCCCTAAAGTTCCTGCCTCCTCCTGATTACATTCGTTTTAAAAATAGATTAACCCACTAACCACAGCTAGATTAAGATCATAACCTCAATTAAGAAATCCATCTTTCTCATTTTCCATTAATAAAAAAACTAGACTTTTATTCTTGCATTGACAAGTCAAACTGGCAAGCTCTCATTCACATGCACCAACAATAACTATTCATAACATAGTTCTTCAATCCACTACTAAATAAATAATAAATAAATAAATAAAAGCCTAGTGATTGGACATCACTGGCCAGCCTCGTATATGATATTCTGATATTCTTCAGTTGGTAGTTGGAAATTCTTGGGAAAATGATAATTAAGCTAGTTGAGAGATTAAAGAAGCTACTCATGCATCTAATTTGGATTTTTTATTTTCTCATTTTTCTCAAGTGGGTGTTTGAAAAAAACCACTTTCAATGCCATTTTAATAAAAACAAGAAAAAATAAAAAAAAAAATAAAATCCTTTCCTGCATATTCATCCAAGATAAATTACAATCATACATGAATATAAATTCTAATATGTATGTGTAAATCATAATCACAGATGGATCATGAACAAACTACACTTCAAATCACAACAAATTACAATCACATGTATGATCCTATGTGGCCTAATAGAGTAGTCCTTTCATAGAAATGAGATTGCAATACCAAAACCCATATCCAGTAGATGGTAGACACCCAGTTCAATATGTTTTATTATATGGCTGTTTTTTTTTTCTCTGGTAAAAGAATAAAAATAAAAATCTGATTGATGAAGAAAGCTAATAAGATAAAAAGGGAACATATGAAGAAAATCAAATAATCACAAGAGAAGAGAAAATCTATTACCATGTTTTGGTGTTGAAGGTGTGGATCTTTGAACACCCAAAGAAGCGAGATTGCAGTTAGCCCTTCTTCCATCAATTACGGGTGCTGCATCAACACAAGCTTTCATGGCAGCCTCGGGTTCGCGAAAAGTGACCTACAGTGGAAAGAAAGACAAAAAGAAGAAGGAGACCATCATTTTCTCTAATCAAGCATAAAATGTTAAAAAAATAGAAAAAAATAAGTGGATCTAGATGCTTTTCTTCTCATCTTTTTTCATAATTCAGGATCCTGATTCCCTTCTAAGAAAAACCCAATTCCAGATCTTGGATATTATTCACAATATTCAGATTTTAATAACAAAGAATAGAAAAACAAGATCAGCATAATAGTATCAATACCCAAATAAATAAACCTAAGAAAGAAGAAAAAGAGAGGGGAAGAGAAGAAATAATAGATGTAAGGTGTACAGATATTTTCACCCCTCCATTATTGATATGCACACACCCTTTTCTGCTTTTTGCATTACAAGAAACACCTTTGGTAAAACCCCAATACCAAAAGTAGAAAAAATGGGTGTGTGTATAAAAAAATAGGGTTTATGTATCATATTTCCATACCCTAAGTGTACTCTCCACAATATAACAAAAAACCAAAGAAAATGAAAAAAAATAAAAATAAAAAATACTTACAAATCCATAGCCTTTGGATCTTCCAGTGTTCTTGTCTGTGATAACAACAGCCTCCAAAATCTCACCAAATTGCTCAAAGTATTTTCTCATAGTTTCCCTTTGAGTCTCCCATGCAAGACCCCCAACAAACACCTTAGTGTAAGTGGTGTCCCCAAATTGCCCTGCTAAACTAGCTGGGGTCATCTTCTCCTCTAAATCCTCTCCTCTTTTCTCTTTATGATCTCTTTCTCCTTCTCCTCTTTCCTACTTCCTCCAAAGTTAGCTGTTTCTCACAAAACTGGTATATGTAAATGTGATGAGAGAGAAAACCCACTAGATTTAGAGGATCTATTCTAAGTTTAGAGGTGATATTGGTCAGGAGAGAGAGAAGATTCAAGATCAGCCAATTAGGTTAGAGGGATTGAGGGAAGGAAGAAGGGAAGAAGAGAGAGAAAGGGAGGGAAGAAAGCAAAAGGTGGAAAGAGGAAAGCCATCGGTCCATATGGACATGTATTATATACTCCTTACTTTATTATACACCATAGTGATACTTCACTGCTATTTTTCTAGTTGCGGTGTCTCGTTCATCACACACATTCTAAATCTTAACCGTCCATCTCAAACCAATCAAGGCCGAAACAGATACTGTTCAAACGGTGCAGATCATCCAATTTGTGACCACAAAAGGACCGTGCAAATCATATATATTAACCATCAAATCAGACGGTCAATATAATTAGATCTACGTGAATTTCATGATATGCTCTCTACACGATGGGGCCCACAATTTGGATGGCTTCGATCTCCTTAAAAATATGCCATTTGTACGGTGGATGAAACATTGGAACTTTAAACATGGAGGTAAACTATCATCGTCACACTGGGACCTTTATTATTAATCGTTATTATCATCTACTTAATTAAATACCATTTTATCATTTTATTATTGTCATCGTCCGACCCTGACAGGGGAAATACGAAATTACACAAATATCCTTATCTTTTCAGAAATTTCCAAAATATCCCAAGAAATCTACCAGATAAAAAATGCTTCCAACAAGCGGCAATAACGGAGCGGCAATAATCGAAACCACCGTGTTTGCTGAACCCAGGCCAATATAACCAGCTCCAAACAACACTTCATATTTAACAATATGAAATACCAGTATAAGATCCGAGCCGTCTATTAGGCAGGCCACGATGTCTAGATGCATAAGGACCAAGAATCAGGATATTCTTCCCATCATTATATGGGACACACATGTAAGTTGAATGAGGAATATCGGTATAAGTTTTAACCTTTCTTTTTATTTTTTACATTATCCGTACGTCCAAGATTCTTAGGCGAGGAATCTACCCATGGGGTCCACTTAATGGACGATTTGATTTCTCACACGTTTTCCGTGTAGCACCTGCTGGTTGTGTTTACGGCGGCTTTGGTCTACCGCCCGTGGAATTGGCGAGGCCTTCAGTAGCCGTAGTTTTTGGACATGTCATTCCTAGTATTTTTTAGGTGCAGACTCCTATGTTAGTTTTGCACCATTTAATAAACAGTGGTGACTCATCCTCCTCTCATGCGACACTCATGGAAAGCCATCCAGAACGTCCAAATTGTATGTCCAATCTGGATGGATTGTACGTCAGAAATTATAGTGATCCAGCAATCCTGACCATCCAATCAATCGCTATCTAAGTCCTAATTACAAGGGAGAATGCAGATGGTTAGTACAAACCTCCATCTGTAAACTACCGTTTATGATACTTCCAGAGTTGGTCCAGCGAACGATCAGTCTGGATTGCGATGCAAGCATGACATGTGTATGGTGAAAAGTCACCACCATGTTTTAAACGATGTAAAACTAACACAGGAGCCTTCAGGGTTTTAAATAGCGAAAGCGCCGTGTTGAATTCAGATTCTCGAGGATTTTGGTACAGTTGCGGCAAGTGGTTGTCAGTTGACTTGTTGGCCGGACCAGGGTCCTGGACATTTTGGTAATTTTACCAGTCTGTTCGTCGTCACTTATAAGGAGGCAGAGATTCTGTGCACGTTTGGTGCACCGAAAATCGGTGCGGACGCATCAACCACCGTAACAGAACGATGGCGGGAATCCCAGCACGTTATTTCAAAAAGGATTATCGGAAAACCACTGAGGCTGGATCCTCTGTAACGTTAGCAGAATAAGCTTGCTTTGAAAAGATCGTAAATGGGACCCATTGCGTTTCATGTCTACCGTCAAACTCTTCTTGGATGGTCGCCCGACCATGAAAGTCGGACGTCCGAAAAATCGGAACAATCCAACCATCATTTGCTCCACCACGTTAATTTCAAGATTTTAGGGTGTTTTTACTGTTTCCGATGGTGTGGCCCACACCGTATTATTTTTCAGCAGTCCAACCTTCAGATTAAGTTAGCCGACAGACAACCTCTCAAAACCTCCAATTTCGTGGTGGCCCCACATGATGGTTTGATAGTAGGCGTTCTGATTTCATGGTAGGCGACTCTTTCAATGTGTTGGATGAGCGAAAGCATCACGTGGGCCCCACACGTTATTGTACTAACGTTGTGGGAGAAGAATCATCTTGGTACGCTAGTTAACACCAAGCCACTTTGATCGAATGATTGTAGCCATTAGATGGGCGGTCCACAAATGAATTGTTACAGTGGAAAGAAGGGACAATCCTCATTAGATTAAGCTAAGGCCCTCTAATCGTATGGTTAAGATCGTTCGACGGATGTTATTTTTGTGTTTTGGGGTCTACCGTTGAATGGTCCAGATCTCCACATGTGGCTGCCACGTGTGATGACACCAACGTTCTTTTATCTGGGATGAATTTGAGCCGTTAATTTGAGCCCCAGTGGTGATGGCCTCATTAATTTGTACGCTACGGGTGATTTAACTTTCAAGCAGGGACCCATATTCAAAGAGTAAAGTCCCCTAATCAGATGACCGGGATTGTCTGATCAAAGCGGCTTTCATAGGCCGTGGCTGATCCATAGAAGTGTAGACTGAGTGAAAGATACCTCGTCTCAAACGCTAAGGTTTTGGTATCGATTCCCTAATAGCTGTGGCTGATCCATAGAAGTGTAGATTGAGTGAAAGATACCTAGCTTCAAGGCTGAGGTCTTGGTATCGATTCCCTAACACGGGTGGCTAACAGAGACGTGTGAACTGACAGTGAGTGTAGTGTAATCAGCTAACAAAAAAAGTGACAGTGAGTTAGTGTAACCAGCTAACAAAAAAAGGAAGAAGCTCTGCATGATCCAATGTCCCCGTTCTTCTGGACGCGGGTTTCCTGCGAATGCCTTTTGCAGGAAGTTCCTGCGCGGGAATCTAGGTAGGGCCCACCGTATGTTTGTGAGAGATCCACCCCGTCCATCCAGTTTCTGAGCTCATTTTAGTTTATAGGACCAAAAATGATCAGGATCCAACATTCAAGTGGGCCGAAAACGTGAGGATTAAACGTCTACAGTTGAAATATTCGTGGGGCTACGTAAGTTTTGAATCAGGGAAATATTTCTGTTCTCAGTTCATCCATGTAGGAATGACGTTATGAACGGTATGTGTGGCAATTAAACATCATCGTTGATCCAGGGAGGTTTCAACGGTAGGAATTTCCTTACCCACCTTTTCCTTTTGTGCGGCCCACTTGAGTCTTGGATCTGCTCACTTTTGGTCTTAAATCCTAAATGAGTTTACAAAACGGATGGACAGAGTAGATTTCTCACAAATATTACGGTGGGCCCCACCTAAGTTTCCAGTGCAGGAAATTCATGCGGAAGGCTTTCACAAGTAATCCGCGTCCCATTCTTCCCTTTGATTAGTTTGGTGTAGCCCAACCAAGTAATGAATAAAGCTGAAACTAGCGATCTAAGCATAACATGGGCAACGCATGCAGTGTACCGATTGTATGGCAATCAGACACCACGGTAGGCCCCACACAGCATACAGCTCACAACTCAAACGTACGTACGTGATCATTTTCGCTCGAGGGATAACACAGATATCCATGCAACTAAAAAGCTCGAAGGGGTACTTTAAGAAATTCAGAGTAAATAACCTGCCGCGGTTTTGATACAACGTAGGTGAATGCACGGTTGTTAGGCCAGAGTTTATGTTTCCTTACCGCATTCATAGCTTGTAACTCAAATCTCAGTAGCCCATGTAGTGAAATTGGATTGATTGGATTTTCCTGGCCTCTTTCTATTAGTGGTGACCTTTTTGTCGAATTTGTACACTGAACCATTTATTACGTTTCCGTATATAGTAGATCCACTTACAATACTTCGTATTCCTAGTTAACTCCTTTGGAATGTATGCTCTTTTGGTTCATTGAATTATTTACTGGGTTCGGCTAAACTCCCGCAACTTTTGAATGACACGTGAGACGTGTTGAGGAACTGCGTAAACATCCAAAAAAGTGCTCTTAGTCGTACAACTAAGTTCAAACAAGAACAAATCCAATTTTACTTAAAAAAATCATTTGGAAAAATGACTACTGCACAAAGGGATGCGTTGTATACTATGAAAGCAGAAATTATAAGAGACAGTCTTATCATTTCGAACAAGCGTCATATCTACTTCACGAGCTCTGCCTATGCTCTTAAACCCTTAGGAATGATTTAGAAAGCTCTAAAATACTTTATTCTCTCCTAAACTTCGATTATATCTTGATATATATAGTGTTCCAACTGAAATAGGAAATAACTTACACACTTACACAATTCTACGCGCATCTTTGATTGAACCTTCAATGGCATCGACCACTCATTGGGGATCTGTCGATGGCATCGAACTCCTTCGATGTCATGAAGTAGCAACACTAAAATATTCTAGCAACTAATATGAAAATTTTTGAATTTTCTTAACAGAATTGGAAACTTGTCGATGGGATCGACACCTACTCAATGGCATCGAGTGGTTTATCGATGACATCGACAAACACTATTGCTGACATATTCAAGACATCAACAACAAGATATCCCATCATAAATTTAAACTATCCATTTTTTCGTACAAATAAGGACAAGCAATGGTGCAAAAGTCATGATTTGGTCTATATTATGAAAATGGATAATCAAGGTAACCAATAAACAAAATAGTTGCAATTATCATGATAGACAATCGATCTAATAGATCCCATTGTGTATTTCTTATTATTCAAAAGTTGCTCTTTAGTTCAATGATTCTAATCATGAAATCTATGACTAGTAAAAAGTGAGTAGCTGTAATAAATTAGCCTCATTTGTAGAGTTAGGTTAGTCCAATTTGCATAATTTTTGCACCATAGGTCGGTTTCAATAGTACTATTAAATGAATCATCCCTATTAAAGATTGGGTGTACATGTCATTCAAAAGGATTAGGAATGTTGTTTCATGGGATTTACAAAGTCTACATATATTTTGTTCATTGATGATTTCTTCATTGCTACTTATCATTGTATATACATTGAATGGATATGACCGGAATGATTTAGTTAAGAGATTTCATAAAGGTCTCAATGTAGATGATTGGGATGATTTATGTTGAGATTCGAGGTTTTTTGAAAAAATTAAATATTCAAAATTTTGAGATTTTGTCGCCAAAATGCTTTTTGGGAATTTCAAATCGAAAAGTGCAGTGTCAATGTGTGTTTTTGTCCCACATCAGAAATGAAAAGACGAAAATTGTGGTTTATATGAAGATGTTTGTGTAATATTCTTACTTGGAGCTTTGGAGATTGTCACACTCGAGTTGTGTGTTCTAGTGCTACGCGCGCACGATCGGGCTCGGGCTCGGGCACGGGCACGAGCGTGGGTAGTGTGGCTGTAGTGGCACTAGTTGGGACACTTTGCACTTTGCATGTGCGCGTCATGTCAAAGAAGGGTCGCTCCCAGACGACCTTACACGAGACGGTGTGAATGCAAACGTTCTGAACCATTGATGACTACTAGCAACGATCCACTCCCTAGTGCTTATATAAAATGGACTATTTTGGTCCAAATTCTATCAACTCGAACTCAAATCCCTCCCCTTCCAACAGATCCTCCGGATAGCATCTCCTTCGTAGAATATTATAAACACATCCACGGTTTGGTTTGATTCTGCTAGGAGATCTGTTGCGTTGAATTATTCCTAAGTGGACCCATCGTGATTGATGCACGCTAAATCTAGACAAGCTTGTCTTATCCCGGAATTAATTTGCCTGTAACCCATCAACAATTGATAAGGGGGCGAATGACGCTTTAATGACAACATATATTTTACGTGATTCAGCCTAGTGAAATGAAATAATTAAACCTTATTTTATTTTTTATTTTTAGGTATATCGAACACAATTTTCCAACAATTTAGTTAAGAGATTTCATTAGTCTTTGTATTCATATAGAATGGATTACGACAAATTCAGTGTAAAATACATTGTGAAGTGAAACATCTTAATCTTTCATAAACTTAAAACTCATGGTTAACGGATGAGTTAAGATAGATTAATTAGAGAGCCACTATATTTGGTATACCTGTTCTTGTTGGTAATTCAATCAAATACAAGGCCATACGTGTGATCAAGTGCATGTAATTAGATTTTGTATGCGATTATGATATGTGGACGTGCCAGAGTCTTACTTGACTCGATGTTTGATTGAATGCTAGAACCCCCACGTTGAGTTAGACTAATTTGAGACTGGACGCAGGAGCCAACTATCCTCTCAGTCACTGGTTGTGATCGGCGATCAAGTGATTTGTGAAAGGGTAGGGGTTACTCTTTCCTGATCGATTCCTTTTGCCTTACGGTTTCAGGACTTTAGTTTTACCATTAATTGTTATAAATTTTTTAAAAGATTATATATGAACAAATAAAAAAAAAGAAGGCTAAACAATGACGATTTTTATTAATAATTGAATATGTGGCTCATTACAATCGACATAATATCAAAATAACTTAAAGAAATAAACGAATGAGAAATAAATACATGATCCGCCTGTAAATATAAATGATCGAGGTGAATGGTCAGTACGATGTGACTAGAGATATGATCACCTAAGTAAGAAGTAAGTTGATAGGGATCCGGTAACTTAAGGTTATGTACATTTACTCTAATCGTATAGTACTATAGCGGGAGACGTTAGACATAGCAATCTATGGTAAGACTAGATTAGGATATGTTATGCGATGATAAAAGTAAAGATAAATGTAAAGAAGATGTATTTGTATTTGGCATGGTGCCTCGAGCTCTTCTTTGCGTGCTCCTTTTATATGTTATTGAGGTAGTAAAACCCTCATTGGGTTTCTTTGTTAATTTTGGATCATTCACGTTTACGACATGTATTTCGAATAGATTTAAAACTATTAGCTTTTCGAATTTGATTCCTTTTAGGAAACAATTATATCTATATTTGTAATTAAGCAAGGGAATCTCTACCATTGATTTTGGACCTGAAATCGATCATGATCATGCATTTTGATGACCCAATTAAACCACCTCATGCATTTATCTTGAACTCTTGCTCCCTTTTGATCGTGCCTTGGAGGGGTTGATGGACTGAATCCACCTGATCCTGACCTGTTATTGAACGGGTTGGATCAGATTCTTCATCACGCACTCCGATTTTCTTAATTATGATTATAGTACAAACTGGGACCCGATCCACTTAATGTTCATCCTCTCCTAATTTGGGTTCAAACCACAATCAGATTTGCTTGGATATCAATTTGATCTTCGGATATTCATAATTTTTGTGATCTTCGTAAACTCTCCGAACATTTTTGGAAAAATCTCCCATTTTATAAGGACTATGAGAGACAACATTACTGAGTGTATGATAACTAGATCTATGATAGAATTCTATCTCTCGGTGGGTTGACGTGTTGGGCATGCTGCCTCTTTAATTGACTCACTAATCGTGACCAAATGGTATACGTTAGTTGACACCCTTAAAGGCATGTGTAAGGGTATATGTCACTACATTAATAACGAAATATGTATTACTAAAGGAAGATTAAACGAATATATCTTCCAGTATGAGTATGATTTCTGTTAGTAGCAAACTCGTAATACCAACACATGGTTGCTTTCTATTTGTCCATATTAGGGCTTCGAAAATAGGTAAAAACAATTGTTATGCATATGGTAACTGGTAAGTCTTTACCATATGACATTGTCTCCTCACGTATAAGTGTGGATGCGAATTCGAATTAGATTTAGTTGTTTGGTGTTAGTTTACACTTTTTATTCTTATTAATCTTATCTTCATATACTTAGTAGATCAACATCACCAATCTTAGTGTAGACTCGACTGATTGTTTTGATTCACTAATATGTGAACTTTTTAAGTAGATCACGATAAATTAGGTAGACAATCACAATCTTTAAGAATAAAGATTCTCCATAGGAGATCTACATCACCTGAGGTTTACCTTTCAATTAAGAATAAAAATGATTTATTAACCTAGGTGGCCAAACTTATTTTGTATATCATTGTAATTAAATAATTGATTTTGAAATCAGTATATACATTATTTTAAAAAATTAATGGTTTAGATTTTCTTTGGAAGATCGATTATAAATATGGGACATGGTGGGCTTACGATAATAGAACTTTGGCAGTGCATAAAATAAACATCAAAGCTTAGACAAGTTTAACTATGTCAAAGTACTTGCCTGATTAGCTAAGTATATTGTAAGCTTTGTTTGTGGTCTAAAAGCCTATTTGGTATTCCAATTTCGTATGAATTAAAAATAAATGAGTCATCATTATCATTTTTAAGTGAATGTTTAAATATAAATTATACCTCATAAATTGAGAGTTAAATACACTTGCAAACTAGTATTCACTTCCCAAGTATAGGGTTGTGATATAGTAATAAACTCGGTGAGACCGAGGTCAAATCTCAAAGGACTGATACCTGTATGTTATCTGAAACTAAGTAGAAGTAGAACCAAATTGAGATGAAAACTAAATCAACTGTAAATTGAGGAATAATGATGAAATATTAATGTAAAACTTAAGAAATTCAGAGAAAATGAAACTAGGAATTAAGAGGATCCACTTGTAGAGATCGGAGAGATCTTATGCCTGCATCAAAAACTCAACTGGACTTAGAGTCCATCTTTATCCAGTTGAAGGGTGTAACCATGGAAATCAAAACCGAACCTCCTTTGATATAGTTTTCAAGAGATGAAAAGTATATGAATTAGAATGGATTTCATCACCAAACCATGCTCAGGAGACAAAGTAAACAACAGAATTAATGTAACATCCCGGATTTTTCACTGTTTCGAATTTTTAAAAATCCTTAATTTTTTTTTATATTTAATTAACTTAACATCACTTAATGAGCATTAGCACTTAATATTAGTTTATACAGGGGTGGTACCAGTAAAGAACCGCACAAGTCTGATTAATCAATCGTAGGAAGTCAACGAATCCGCCTGATTGCTTGAACATCAGGTGTAGCCCCATAATTTACTCATGTAGGACCTAAATCTAACTGACCCGTCATTAAGTAATCAAGACAAGCATAACTAAATTAAATATCTAACCAAAGCTGAGTCAGATGAGGTTCAGATCTTAACAGTAGACCAAATCAACCCTTGTAATGTCCCATCCAACCAGCACAGTGTCCTGGGGCGTCCACGTAGGATTTTTCGCAGGACCATTTGTTTAAGTCACTCGTGGTGGAGTACCACAAGTTGATTAACCTAGGATTAACTCATTAGAGTAGACCGGACAGGTCATGATAGGGTCTAGTGCGAGCCGCCAAGCTAGATGACCTATTTACACTTAACAACAGGCCGTGTGGGCCACCCAACGATTGAGGAGGGTTAGAAAATTTTAAAAATTTAAAAAATCATAGATCTCACTGGGCTTGTGGTCCATCGTAGATTACAAACCCAGTGGACACCCAGAATTGGGATCTGACACTTACCAAATGCACCTCACCAATGCTAGAATTGGAATCTGGCGCTTGCAACTGAAATCGAGACTGGGCTTTTCAGCCGTCGGATTTCTTCCAAATTTACAGCGAAGGTCTAATGTATTTTCCTACGCCCGTCCACAAACTCTGGAATCCGATCATGGCAAAGTAACCATTGATCGCAAATCAGACCCGTACGATCAAACCAAATATCCGATCGTCCCCAAATTTTGTATGGCCCTTCATTGGGCCATGGTCCACCTATCCTATAAGTTTCATGGCCAGAGGACCACCAGAACCTCTCCAATCACTGGAATAGACCCCATAGGGCCATTTAAAGATCGGAATCGTATGATCAAACCCTATATTCGTTCATCTATTTGCTCCCAAACTTTGTATGACCCTTCATCAGTCCATGGAGCACCTGTCCTATAAATTTTGTGACCAGGGACCATTAGAGCAACTCCGTTACTTTTTTAGCCTAAAATCGACGGTTTAGAGTAAGCACAACCAAATCTCCACTTTCACTAGTTATAAATAGGTCACACCATGAACATATTTAATCCAAACCCTAATCATCGCCCATGAGAAATCTCACTACCTAATTCATTCCAGAAATGCTTCAATTTTTTGAACAAGCATTAGACCTCTTATTGTTGGGCCACTAGTTTCAAAACTATAGAAGAATGTCCGTCTCTCTAGGCTCGACGTCCATCGCGGAAGTTAGACCTGGGTGCTATCTAGAACTGCTCAACTTGAAGTAAAGGACGAGTGCATGAGAAGTGCAAATACCCTAAAAGAATGAACAGAAACTTAAGTGAATTGGGTCGTCCACTCTTATGCTAAGTTGAGGATTTCGGACCGTCGGTTTGTGACCAAACTTCACACGTGGAGTAAGGATATTTCTCTACCCATATCCGTATAGGCGCGGCCCCGATCGACTATCGGTGACCATTGAACAAACTTCTCATCATATCCGTCGATCGGCGCATCCAAATGGCGGGTCGATCATATCCATACGTAGATCGCCATTAGGGCTAACTATCCTACGGTGTGCATCGACGTGTACACCCCATAGTGGGCCCTAGGGGTTAGAAAAATCCTCTCATAGGGTTAGTTTGGTAAAAATCCAACACTTGGGGCCATTGGCACCAAATTTGGCACTATATAAGGGTTCTTTTGGGCACCCCTCTTCCCATACGATTTTTGCCCTAGGGAAAGAAAGAAAGAAAGAAAAAGAGAGAGAAAGAGAGAAAGAGAGAGAGAGGAAGGAGTGAAAGAGAGAGAAGGGAGAGCTAGAAAGCAAGGAGAGAAGAAAGAGAGACGGAGAAGAAGGAAGAGAGTGAAGGTGGGCCCAAGAGAAGTCGATCCTTGCACCTTCCTCCCTCTTCCTCAAAAGATTCCACACCCACTACTGCAAGCTCGAATTCCAACCGATTGAAGAGGTAAGCACCCATTCTTTTTGTAATCTTTTGTGTCGAGATAGGATTTGTAGGAAATCCTAGTATGTAAATGCTTTGCCTTAGGAATTTCGGCCAATCGACCCCAAATCCGAGCTCTCCTAGGTCGTTTCTTAAGAACTCAACAAATCCATTGGTGCGGACTAATACTCTTAGGTAGCCTAGCACCAATTTACTATGAGATTAATGATTTTGTTTGTTGGATGCTTGTTTGGAATGAAACTTAGAGAAACCCTAGGAATCATGTAATTGTTGAAATGTTATGAAATGTTGTGTTTTGGCTCTCATATGCTATTTGTTCTTGATTTTCATATGATTTGGTGTATAAATGATCCCATGCTTATGTCTTCTTGATTTCATCATGTATCGACGTTTCATAGTGTAGGTGGTTGCTTCCTATCATGCATGTGATTGCTTCAGGAGGAGGAAGTATTCGACTTCCTCACTCATGCACACAAACACCCACTCATATGCATTTGTATCTCAATATGTTTAATTTTGCTTGTTATGGATATATGAATGATATATTGATGATTATTGAGAACATGTGGGTGCTTATACTTGTGATGTGTTGGTAGTCGGCATGCTAGAAACCTTTATTGACCCTTGGGTTGGCCAGAACCATGAGTAGAACGAAGGTGGTTTCGTTGGTAGGACCGCCTCGGGATTAAACTTATAGATCTGGGCGGACGTGTTCTGGTGGCTGTAGTTCAACTACATGGGTCTCTTGCGCCCGATGTCATTCGTCTCACACTCGCCCAGTTCTTGCGGATTAGTCCACTGTTTGACCAACCCTGATTGTTAACCATGATTGCACGCACATGTATGGAACCTGGGACACCCCGCCACCGTTGAAGTCCATTAATAACTGAACCGCAACTGGTCCACAGCCTCGTGAGCCGGGCATGGTGGAATGAGACACTATGTTCGAGCTGTCAGCCTGCGCTGGGGTACCACGCATCCCCGTAGGGACCGCGAACGATCCCTCTCTATTGGCACTCCTCATGTGCTAGAGGTCAGGGATGAGGAACACGACAGGATCACGGACTGCGGGGTCTCGGCCTCACGCGTTGGGGGGCCCTGCCCTCGCACCCGGCTTTGGGCAATGATCAATGGGGTGTATCAGATTTCCAAATCGGCTGGATGAACGGACTTAATTAAAAACTCGGCTAACACGATCGCATTGCATCACATTAGTTAGGGTGACGACTCGAAAGTCGAGGTCGCAATGAGGGAGTATTGATATACGCGATCGTTAGACGGAGTCGCTTGAGGGAGCGTTGTGGTGAGGGCATGCATCATATCATCTCGCATGCATGCATTTAAATGATAATTGATAGGTCTTTGTGATTGTTCTCTTTTCATTAAAATCATATTACAATTGTTGCCTGTGATAACTTAAGATTAATAGCACCCACTGAATTGATCACTCACTCCCACTCTGGGACGGTGTTTTAAAACACCACCTAGACTCTTCAGTAGCTGCAGGTTGTGTTGAGTTCGACGAGCCTGGTAGCGAGAGCTTGAGCGAGGAGGATGAGTTTTCCTACTTCCAGTTGATGAGCAGCTCTCCATCGACTTAGGAGACTGGATTCTAGATCGTTGAGTCGTGGGCTCAGCACATCATTCCTTTGGATATATAATTTTTTTTATTATTTTTGTTGGGCAACGCCTTGGGCGATCCCTTTATATTCTTTTGAACTTGTACATATATATATCTCTTTCACTTCAGTAGACTAGTTGTGGTTGCATTTCATGCTTTAAGTAATTTCAGGCTGCGTGTTTAAACCTGATTAATCATAAAATCATAAAATTGATGATAAGTGACACTCGAAAACTCGGGAGTCGAGCGTATGCACGATCCCCAATTTTTTGTGGCGTTACAATTAAACTAATTACCAACCAATCAACATGCTATGAAGATTAGGAAGGGCACCGTCATCCGACCATGCACAGGAGATGATGGTGAACAACAGGGCTTCCTAACGTCATACACATAAAAAGGAAAGGAACATGCTCAAAGTCATCACAGACCCATTATAATTTTAGTGACAACAGACCATTAAAAACTAAAAATATTCCCTTAATTAAACTAAAATTAATATCAATTCAGTATAAACAAAAGGCATAAGCAAAAGAATCTCCCATCATGATACAAGCTTCATCTCTTAGCCATAGCTAAAAGGTTTAGCCCAACATGATTAGGCTATCCTTAGAATTAATCATAGAAAATAATAAATAAAAACTTAAGAAAAAAATACTTTCAAACTCTCTCTCTCACACACTGACGTTCCCAGTCGAGCCAAGATTTGATCTGAATGCCCTCTCTCTCTATCTCCCTCCGTCTTTATAGCAGTAAAAGGGTCGGTCGGATAGCTTCGGTGCCCAGAGGCGGTGGGAGTTTATGCAGCAGGGGGGTCGGCGTGCGTTTCCTTTATGCATGCGTAACAGAGCTTACGCTGGTTGTTTGGTGGGGCCCATTCCTGATTTCGGTGGAAGAATCCAAGCCGTCCATTAGAATCACAAGAAAAAATCACTCAAAGATGGCTGGTTTTGGACTGCTGCTGACGTGGCCCTCTTGCCGGTACAGTTCACCATCCATCTTTCGCTTGGATGGCTGGATTGTGATCCTCATGACTTTCTGTATTTATGACACCTAGGCAAGGGTAATAAGAAGTGTGGGCTTCTGATGGACAGTCTGGATCGAACCGTTGATGCCCGATGGGGGCCCACAAGGATCGACTGCAAGCTTTATTGCGAAACAGAGTTTTTGTAACGCTCTGTGACAATCGGTGGGCCCCACCTTGATGTCTATGGAGAAATGCACCCCGTCCATTAAAATCTTGGCAAAAAACTAGTCGGGAAGGAGTATTTTTTGAGTGAAATTGGTGTGGTCCACCAACTTTTCTACTCTACCGTCCATCTTACGTTTAGCGGCTAAGATTTTACGACGGCTTGCATGGTCTCAAAAGGCCACCTTGGTGAGGTCATTACCCCCCTTTTACACATAATGGACGGTCCAGATTGAGGATTTGGATGAGGAGTGGTCCCCACTGAGAGAAATCGGCGTCGGACAGCGTTTGCATTTTTTTAACAGAAATCGTCGGTCAGCGATTGCACTAATCGACTTGCTTTATTTGGTGCACGGCCAGTGCCATGTACATGGTGTACACGCATTGGACATGTGATGTGTATCCAAAATTCGCTCCATCCATTCTTTTCTCCACAGAATTGAAGGTGTTGAGATTGAAATTAAAGCATTTTCAGATACCGGGCGGGCCCCAATTCGTTGATTTATGGGCTAATCTATCTATTGGACCACTTCCACCAGGATCCAATGGCCAAAATTTAACGTGTACGGTTACTTTATGGTCTTCAAGCCATGTACATAGTTTCAAGCCGAACGGATGGTGGAAACCCCGTGATGTTGCATTTTGGATGATTTACGGGCCACTTAAGCTTCAGTTTTCCGATTTTCTTGGATCTCTGGCGTGTAATTCCGTCGATCTTAGTCCACTGGAGTCTATTCCTTACCTTTGGTATTATCAGAGCGTTAAATCCATACTTTAAGCGCCATTTTTCAATCCATGCTCGTAAATACATTCTGCATCACAAACACGATTAAATCGGGTCATTAAATGGTATCATACTCGTTAATCCAAATAATAACTGGGGTCTAATATACAATATTTGACCCTTAACAACTAGAATTTCAATTTCTTTAGAGCCATGGTGATTAACAAGAGAAAAGAACTCAGGATTTGAAAGATTGAAACAGTGAAATAAAAAAGAGAAAACAAGTGTGGATCAATGTATATAGGTAGGCTGCATGCACCACATTAATTATCACATGATATTTTGCATGAATTCTAAAACAAAAACTGCTATAAAGATATGATGATATCTTATTCATTTTCCATGTAGCGATATATGACAAAGAATGATGTGATGAAAATGTCGTTTAAAGATAGAACATATAGAGAATGTGAGACAGTCGATCATTTATTGCTCGATGAAGTATATCACGTTTCTTGTCATTCTTCATCGAATAATAAGAAACATGAGCGGGCCGTATTTGTACCAAAATCTTGCAACACAGATATGAAATTGCGTAGATAGTCTACCGTGGCATGTGGAAGCTTGGCGGAGCTTAAAATTACGCCTAACTCTTAAAGGGGGTGAACAAGACCACTTAAAATTGTTTGTCTAATTAAAGTAATTCGACAATTAAATGAAGTAAGACATAAAGGTTCAATTCTTATATACTACAATTAATGCAACTAATTAAGAAAATAGTTTGTGTTAGAGATAATAATCTTGTGTGTACTTACAAGTTAAGTGCCTAACATGTAATCCAATCTAAGTATTCACATAATTCAACTAATTAAACACATAACGAGGAATAGAATTATAAATATTAATTATCACAAACACAAGGATGTGTAATGGTTTGGATAATTGCATACTCTACTCCCAGTGGATGCACTCTCCTTGAGTGTACCGAACTTCATTACCTTATGAGTTTTTAATATGCTCACCCCTAACCTTTACAAGCATACACTGTCGCCAGAGGCCTACCCAAGGTCTTACAAATGTACACTCCTATCGGAGGTGTACACAAGGATTTACAAATATACACTCCCATTAGAGGCTTACATAAGGACTAAACATACGTATACTCCTTTTAGAGGCATACATAAGAACTTATAAGAAACATGAGTGGGTCGTGTTTGTAAAAAAATCTTGTAACACAGATATGAAATTGCCTAGATAGTCTATCATGACACGTGAAAACTTAGTAAAGCTTAGAATTACGGCTAACTCCTAGAGGAGTGAATAAGACCACTTAAAATTCTTTGCCTAATTAAAGTAATTTAACAATTAAATGCAAGTAGGGTATAATGGTTCAATTCTCATATACTATGATTAATTCAACTAATTGACCAATTAGTCTATGTGTTAGAGACAAGGATATTGTGTGTGCTTACAAGTTAAGTACCTAACATGCAACGCAATCTAAGAATTCACATAATTTAACTAATTCAACACATAAGGAGGAATAAAATTGTAAATATTAACAATGACAAATACAATGATGTATAGTGGTTTAGATAATTACGTACTCTATTCTCGGTGGATGTATTCTCCTCAGTGTACCAAATTTCATTATCTTATGAGTTTTTAATATGCTCACCCCTAACTTTTATAAGCATACACTCCCACCAAAGGTCTACACATAGTCTTATAAATATACACTCCTGTCGGAGGCGTACACAAGGACTTACAAATATACACTCCCATCGGGAGGCTTACATAAGGATTTAGTACACGTATACTCCCTTCGGAGGCCTACACAAAAAATTACACATGTACCCACTCGTGTTAGTGTTGATACGATCTTACATAAGAACTTACGTGAGTTTAGGTCATAAACTCTATACTCAATCGTACACACGAAAGAGTATGTTGACTTTAAAATTCACAACCTTACTTGTCGGATTGAACCTCATTGGACTCTACCGTGCTTGAATCAACTTCTCATTTGCTTCATTGATCATTAACACAGTTGATTCAACTCATATGATTAATCACCTTGCATTTGATGTAACTAGAAGGTGACCAAGGCAATGAGAGTTGGGTTGAACCTCCTACAACTAATGGTTTTAATTAGTTTTTAATAGGGATTCATCTAATGGGTGTTTTAAAGAATGTTTGGATAATGATTTACTTATAGGTTTGTGTCTAATCTCTAAAATAAGAGAGAGAACATGAATACATTCATAATCGAGCTTGAAATGCTTATTAGAGTGGTTAATCACAGGGTGTCATGAGTATCTTTTGTTTGGAGTCTATGAGAAGGATATTAAGTGCATAATCGCTCTAATTGCACCAAAACCTATTATTTTGCCCAAAAACTGAATGCCCATTTTATAGAAAATAATTTTCAATGGTTGGTTAACGACTATATCGATAGGATCGAAAGGGTATTTGATTTGATCGAGTTGCCATTCAATCTCATCGAGAAAATCCAAGAATAATGATTAGTTTGGTTGCTGGACTGTTTCTTCGATCATATCAAGGGGTGTTTTTAATACTATCGATTTGCATCAAGGGGTTGTCGATAAGATCAAAATCCACTCAAAAACTATTATTTTGTGTTATGTGTTGACAACAGCTTTGCACCTATAAAGCCTATATAATTATAATCAAATTAAGATCCTAAAGATATGTGATGATCGAACAAACATTTATCTATTTGGGAATGGATCGTATAGAGGCTAATGCTATTTTGGACCTAAAGAGGTTTGTTGTTAAGGTCACCAAGGCACCTCAATTTATCTATTTCTTTACTCCTTGATGCTCAAAGTCGTCATGCACCTTTAGTCTTTAGCTTTCAAGGACTTAATTTACTTACTAACACACTGGCATACGTGATTGACAAATAAGTGCACTTATAGGATCAACGGTTTAGATCATAACACGTGGAATATCTAATATCTCTAAAGCGTGTATCAAATATTAGAGAAGCAAATACCTTCTTCAAGAAGCGTTAGCATTAATGCAATCCTCCAAATAAGGGTGAATAACCATTAAAGCCACGTCACCAACGAAGTGCATTTAACGAAGGCCTACCATGCATACCACGATTTTTTTTAAAAAGAGTGTAATTGCTCTTTCACAACTGGTTACACGTGAGGATGCCACATGAACGATCGATTATTTACTGTCTTTGCTTGAGAAGGCTATAAAAGGATGAGGCAAATGTGAAAAATAGCTCTCTCTCTCTCTCGCTCTCATAAAAAAAAATTCTAAAAATCATGCAGGGAAGTAGAATCAGTCTAATGTGATGTTATTTATCTTAGTTTATGATTAACACCTCAATTACTCATCAGCCGTGGACTGTCAAGTTAGCAATAGAATCAGTTTGTCCCTACAAGCACGCTAAACCGACTCAAAGTTGTAGCAATAGTTATAATTTTATTCCATTTGTGCTTGTGCATCAAATCCAAAGGAAGATCTTATTCTTGTAATCTGTTCACCTATGCTCGTACGCTAGGTTGGTTGTAGTTGTAACTCTTTGAATTACTATCACCTCACTCATCAGCACGCTGTTCTAAGAAGCACCTTTATGTTTTCGGTCAGGCCACTGATCCCTTTTATAGTGGTAAGTCACATGCATTTTTTCACACTCATCTGTCAATTTCTTTTCGATTCGACCCTCAATTGTTGCACCTTTCAAAAGTTCTTGATTGTCAAGGCAAGAAAAGCTCATTGGAGGAAGAGCCCTAACATCCACAAATTAAACTTAATTAATGATAGCATAATTGGCTGAATAGATGATTGATAACATAATTGGCTGAATAGATGATTGATCTGCCAGTCGATCAACCAAGTACTGCTCTATCTCTATCTCTATCTCGACACCAATGTCATCAATGACCAGGATTTGAATTGGACTCAATTGATTCTATCACATAGGCAACAAAGCTTACTTATTCAGTGTGGTTGAAAATTGCACCAATAAAATGGCTTTGTTGTTAAGTAGAATGAGAGGAGATACCTCGTTCCAGCACTTGAGGTCTTGGTATTATTCCCGGTGGGGTGGCTAACGGTGGAGTGTGTGTACTGACATGGATGTAAACTACCAAGCGGACTCAAAAAGCGAAAAAAGAAAAAAGAAAAAAGAAGAAGAGTAGGATGGAGCTTACAGCTGCCAATTAAAAGAACAATGAGACAGGAAGAGCAATCAAGGATCATTCACCAAATTTCTATAAAAAGCACTATTTTAATTTATCACGTCACTATGCTACGTAACCATTTTAAACTATGGATTCTAATTTATGCATATTATGAATAAAAAATCATGTTTATTGATCTTCTTTACGTGGGATTGGAGGACATTTGTTTGACGTTTAAAAATGAAAATATCCAAGGTTACTATATCACCAAAAAGGTATCCATGGATCAAAGGTTAGGTTTGTTCAACCAAACTGATTTTGGAACCATCACTCAGATAGAGTAGATTCCACAATTTAGTCCGTTTATTTAGAGTTAATTTACTGCACGTGTAAAATTTCTGAATGCCTGCGTATCATCCATCCTACACTATCAGAGTATCAAATTCCTCCTGATGCATGTAGTGATCTGTTTGCTTTTACAGAAGCGCAGGTAATCTGGCGGAGGGTCATGCGCATGTACTCGCCACTCACCGATCCTGACGTATCAGGTAGCACTGTACCTCTGTCTAAACCAATAGAATAGTCTGGCAGAGTATACGTATCCAAATACATGCACGAAAATTCTTTGCGTGTAAGATACACGTACTCAAATCCGAACCGTTCAAATTTTGGGACAAGTACAGTGGGTCATAATCAGAAAGTTGATTTTGAAAGGATGATTATTAATGATTAAACCGTAGACATCTAATGCGACAAATAAAATTAAAAAGGTTTATCATCTCAATTTTTTAAAAATAAAATCCATTAGTCAAAGATAAGGATCACCTAGTCAATTTCTTATTGGACTGGGCCCCATCCGGTTGTAACTCACATGATTGGACGGTCTACATTGGAAAAGATACATGCATGTGTGGAATGACAGTGCGCATGAATGTAGATAGGTGGGCACTCTGCGAACTTATCAAACAACGACTCCAATCCAAAACGTCAATCTACGGCTCAAACGTAGACTGAACATCTCATTGACTGGATAACTACAGCAGTCCGATATTGGACTATTGATCATTTTACTTTCTAGCCGTCCATTTTGTTGACCACCAATCAGATGATTAGGATTTCTCAACGTGTGTGAATTTTCAAGCAATTCCACATCTTTCATTAGGCTACGATTAGAAGGGTTGGATCGAAGATACGTGTGCAGGAGTATGCAATCATGTGATCGAGCCTGCATATGTGGTCCTCTGCCCGAGGATCATGGATCCCACATGAGCATTTTATTTGGGAAGAGTACACTTTTCATCAGATGGGCCTTGAAATGGATAAGCCATGAAAACGGTGGGCCCCACCGTGAAGATCATCTGCCACAAAATCAGGACAAAGATCAATGGACATCGGACTGTCTGACACAATACACGTGTGGCCCACGTAGTGAGCAGATCCGATTAATCTTTGAGATGGCGAGCTTCATGGTGGGGCCTACCCTTCTTCCTTGTGGAGCTGTATAACGTGAGTGACAGGTTGGCGACAAGGCAATGGGAAAGATGGTACGGTACCAGAAGTTATGGTACGGTTGACTGTAGGGACGCGGATCGGGTACTATCCTGCCCGTCCCAAGTTCGGTACATGCAGGAGTTCTGGGTGACCACGATGATGCATGATGCATGGGTTTTATCCATACCTTTTTCCATATCAATTGAGGGCATAAGACTAAAAATGAGGGAGATCCAAGGCTCAAGTAGACCACACGATGAGGATTAAACATATACCGTTGAAAAACTCTTGTGGGGCCACATAAGTTTTAGATCAAACTAATATTTTTGTTTCCACTTCATCCAGGTATACGTGACCTTATGAACAGGTTTGATGGCATCAAGGTGGGTCCTATGATGGTTTCAACGATGGACGTCATTATAACCACTGCTTCTGGTAGTGTGGTCCACTTGAGCCTTGGATCTGCCTCATTTTTGGTTTCACGTTCTAAAATGATATCAAAAAATGGATGGACGGTGTAGATAAAACCCATACATCATGATGGCCACTCAGAGCCCCTCCGGTGCATCTGCGTCCTGACAGTAGGTGATCTGTTCTCTTGACTTTGGACAGAGGATGCCAATGACGAGCCTGCTAGATGAACGGTCCCGATTCGCCTTAAGGTTTTCCACGTGTGATGGGATCGAGTCGGCTTAACCGGAAGAAAAGATGGAGACGATACGGTCGAGCCGGTAACATTACCGGAGTATGGTTTGGCCCTCTCTGCACATAACCCGTCGCCAGGAGACTTGTCAATCGGTCCTGTCAATGTAGTGGGCCCTATGATGAAAGGCGCATGTTTCAAAAATCGCACCGTTCAGACCATCCCATACAGCAATCGTCTTCACTTTCACAAAAATGAATGTGGGCCTTTAGCTGCTGCTGTTTCTATCGTTGGTTTTGCGCAACACTATTTTGATGGTTAGGATGATCAGTTCTCCACTTTCAACTGTAGAATTTCAATTCACACTGTTTTCTATGGTGAGGTCCGCTTGAGCTTTGGAAATACTTCATCTATTAGCTCTCGCCTTAAAATTATCTGTTGGAATGGATGGTCGGAGTGGATAAAATACATAAATCACGGTGACCCCACAGACTCTACTCACTGCGCAATCCGCTTCCCCCGTCTAAAATACATAAATCACGGTGACTCCCCCAGAGTTTACTCGGTGCGCACTCCGCTTCCCACGGCAAATACGTGGACAGTATGAAGCAGATAATTAAAAAGAGAACTGATCACTTACAGTACCATAACTTGTGGGGACGCGGATTGCGTCCTACCCCCGCCCGGACGTTAATCCGTCCGGGCAGGCTCTGTGGGGCCCACCGTGATGTAGGTATTTTATCCACACCCTTAATGTTTTTATATAATCATTTTAAGACATGAGCCAAAAATTGAGATAGGTTCAGGGCTTACGTGGACCACAAATTGTGGATTAAACTTTCACCATTAAAAACCTTCTGGGAAGTGGAGAAGTATCGGATCAAGATGAAATTTTTGTTTTCACTTCATCCAAGTCTGCATGACCTTATTAATAGGTTGGGTGGTAAAAAAACATCACGGTGGCCCTTAAAAATGTTTCAACGGTGGTTCTCATTATCACTACAGCTTCTTTTGATGTGGTCTATTGGATATGTTTAACTGCTTCATTTTTTGTATGATACCTTAAAATGATCATATAAAAACGATTAACGGTGCGGATAAAATAGTTACATCATGGTGGGCCCAACAGAGCCCTGCCTGAACGGATTACCATCCGAGGGTAGGATGCAGTCCACTGGTACCGTGCGATTTTTCCGGCTGCATGCCTCTTTCGTAGGAGATTAGTACCTTGAAATGACTGGGGCAACAACAAGGGAGTTTCTCGTGTAGGCAACGTAAACCACGGTAAATATCATGATCTAACGTATAATATTTATTCATTTTAACATTTTTTTTTTCAAAACTCATCCCTTGTAGAATAGCATTTGTTACGGGAGAATATGAGCAAAACCCAATAAAGGCCAACTTGTAGAAATTGATGAGCAGAGCCTCGGTATAATAGCACAACATTCGAGTTGACTATGCTTTAGAATTACGATTTCAAAATTAGAGTTTTTAGAAAAGAAGTAGAGTGGACCACACTAACATCTGGAACTCTCATCCGATGAACTACAGCCCTGAATCGTGCATTTGAGCTTTGACTCCAGCCTGAAACTTGGAAGAAACCAAAATGCGCCCAACCCGTTGACTTCGATCAGTAGCTCAGAGAATCGTGAGTAAGGCTCGGCTCCGATAGTAATATGACGCTATATCTCTGACCCATAGGCAAGAGTCGGAGATCTAATACTTGGTGCTGACATAAGTCATCCGAGATCCAACCGAGACTAACTCACTCATTGACTCAAAGGGCCATGGGCTGAGATTGACTCGGATGCACACGTGGCCGAGAATCACGCTAAGGGATGAATCCCAATGAGGCATGTTGGAGAGTTGTCCGGTGCACGATCTAAGGATAATGGCCGACATCAGTGCATGCGCAACTCCCGCTTGATGGAAGAGATCGTGCCGAGATTGACGGCCACATTCCCTTTGATCAACATGTATCAATATGAGATGAATCCAGATGAATCAATCGGAACAGGTACACAACATTTGACACTCTAAATCCCTAACTACATTACTTAGACACAGATTTCTAGCCTGACTTTGGCATCGGAGGATTCCCTACTCAAGTCAGGGTCTCTATTATCCTTCTCTTGTGCAGGCTCACAGGGCTCAGAGCTAGCCATTAGGACACGAAGCTAGCCATTGGGGCATGGTTAGAGAAAACAGATTTTTATATCAACAACATTAATTACAATAGACATTTTATACAACAAAAAATAAATCATTTATACCCCCCCCCCTTAAAAAAAAAAAGAAAAAAGAAAGGAAGGTACGAGAAAACACAAGGAAGAAGAAATGAAGAAGAAAGGAAGAAGGAAGAACTAAGCTCTCATTTGGCAAGGGCCTATGTTTTGAACCTATTTACATCTTATGTATGACTCATTGGGTTCTCGTAAAGAAAATCTAACCCGTACACATTTAAGGGATTTTAATTTTATGTCATCGTTATAAATTTTAAGGCAAAATTACTTATAAATAAATCACATAGGAAAAAATAATTTAGAATTAATATACAACGTTAATATAGTTGTGGGCTATAGAGAACTTCAAAAGAAAAATTTTAAAAACTCTCTTATAAGTTTAAGACCATCCAATTAAAATGAATGAATCAAATCAATCAAGAGAGGAGCCAAATTTTAATTTTTGGCGGGCCGACATCCTTTTGTAAAAAAATTATTTCTCCTTCCAAGACAAAACCCCACCATATGAGGAGCAATTGTCGCATATAGGTATATCCTGTCCTCTTAAAAATGAAAAAGTGATTTCAATGCTATGAAAACTTACTATTTAGACTAAAAACCCCTTCTATAAAAGTATTTTAGAATACACCGGGCTCAAATGTTAGTTAGGTAATATCAAACTGTTGGTAGGCTAAATCCATAGGCGCCTAGAGGTACGCACATCCACACGCAAGTCCAAGTACAAATATGAAATACATGTGTTAGATAGTGTGCTTTCCAACAGGTTGGTAATCATGCTCAGATGCTCTGCCTAAAAATTCATATCATTGAACTCTTTAGGTGAACCACAACACCCAAAGCCCATTGATGGTTAAAACTTTTTTCGGACATTACCGGTGGCCCACCTTAGGGGTCATTTGGCAACATAACTTAGTCGAGTGAATTCAGAACTTAAAATTATTTGGCAGTGTAAATTCATATATAAATCGAATTAAAATAATATTTGACAAAATGATTGTAATAAACTTATTGAAATATATTTTTTAATAAAAAATAATAAATTTGAGACCTTTTGGTCTGCCACAAGCGCAAGATCACCAACAAGCTACTCATTAAGATTTTTAATTGCCAACATACATGACTAGTGGTCCGGATCATTATATTGATGTGAGTTTAGTGATGCAGTCAGTAATTAAATTGTTTTGGGATATAATTATCACCATGCCGCGGTAGATTAGTAATCTACAGGCACCTTTGTTATACATAGAACTCTCCTGTACCAAAAGGCCATTTCACCTTATTACACACATGGCATTCCATAATTTTTATATTGTGTCGGACGATGATGGAAAGCTCACAATTCACTGACCTGTCACAGATCACAAAACAGCACATCTGCCCGCCTATGGACGTGTACGGCTCCCTTACGCAGGTGGAATTTACAAGCTTCGGTGGTTGATATCCTTTGCTAGCAAGGCATGCTAGATTGCATGCTGACCCGATTACCAGGGATATACTGTGGGGCCTACTGTGACGTCGATCGTTCATTTTACCTGATCATTTTATGACATGGGTCACACCCACGGAGAAATCAGAAGCGCTGAGGTGGAAGGGCACAAGTGAGGGGGTCATAGAGAATAGATCAGAATTGTAGCCCGATTAGCTGTGAGATCAATGTTCAGAAAATGGAGAGTTGGTAAGTTAAAAGTAGAGAAGGTGCATCAGCCCACATTCAACGCCCCAATATTTTACCGACCAAGGTAGATCCGATCTTTGTGACCCAAGACTTTTAGGCCACGGTCCCCCCAGATCAACGGTTATAATTGCACTAGAAGCATGCCACATGTACGTTGGTGTTGCATACCTTATCTCCGTTATGCTCTTGCAGAGCTCTCTTTTTGGGACGCGGATTCACTTATATGTCACCCTGGCTGTCTGTCTCTCTTTTCAGGTCATTTTTATTGAAGCAGATCCAACGCTTAAGTGGACCACACCACACTAACGCCTAATGTTGAAAACTTGTTAGGAGCCACAGAGGTGTTGGAATATTCATGTTTCCCATCATCCATATTTATATTTGTGTAACCTTATGAATACGTTGAATGTTAAATTAACATCATTGGGGGTCCCATAAACATTTTGCGGTGGACGCCTAAAATAACTGGGAGAAATGGATGGATGACGTGGATAAGACACATTCTAAAGTGGACCCCGCAGAGTTTACTCGGTGCGAAATTAAAATGAAAAATTGACCACTGTAAACGCCACCTTTTACCCGGCGACTTTTCAAAGTGCTCCCAAACTTTACATTCTCAAAGTAAGCCATTCTGTACGGACACACAAATTAGAAAAGGGGGGTTGGCTAAACGCATATTGCTACGTTTATAATCCGTAGCTATAGGTTGCAAGGGTATTTTCTTATATGAATAGTGTGTCCATAGAGAATAGTTTTACTATGAGAAAGTAAAATTTGAGAGCATTTTGAAAAGATGCTGGGTAAAAGGTGATGCTTACAGTGGTCAATTTCTCAATTAAATTCCCTCTTCTTGCCAGTGAAAACTAGGAAATTGGATTCCTCGGTACACTTGTATTATACTGCGTAAACTCCACTAGGTTCATCCGTTTTTCTAGTGGGAAGAAGACCACACCACAGGAAAAGTGTGAATAATGATTTTCACCGTTGAAACCTTTCTAATATTGATTTGTCATCCAACCTGTTAATGAGATCACATAGACAGGATGAAGGGAAAACACAAATATCAGCTTTGAAAAAAATCAAAAACTTATGCAGCTCCCAAGAAATTCCCAATGGCAAATGTTCAATTTACACGGTATCCTGTGGTGTGGTTTACTTGATCGTTTTTTTGCTCAAGATTTAAAATTATATGGTAAAATGAGTGGAAGGAGCGAATAAAATACATAAATTACAGTGAACCCCGCATAGTTTACTAAAGTCAGTTGGCATTTTGAGTTACTCATTACGTAAGCCGTTTCTAAAAGTTAGGCAAGGGGATAATCCACTGCGTGGGCCATTCGTTCAATCTAGGTGCTAGTACGCTGATGGAAGCTGATACGGATTGTAGCGGACACGAAGTGGGTGCTACCTACAAGAACCTAAAGATGGACGGCCCTTACATGGGTTTTATGGGGACCGCCATAATGTATGTGTTTCATCCACCCCAACCAGTCATTTTTTCAGATCATTTTAGCATGAGAGCATGGAAAAGAAATAGATTGAAATCTCAATTGGACCAAACTACACGAAGCATTTGGGATTGAAAACAAAACTTCTTGTGGACCATGGAAGTTTTGGAGCAAGCTGATATTTATATTTTCCCTTCGTCCAGGTACACGAGACCTTATTAACAGGTTGGATGGGTAGGCCCTGGGAAGGTTTTAACCATGGTCATAGTTAAGGTCAAAATCTGAACTACTCTCCACTCAATGTAGTGAACCTTCGACGAATCTTTATCCTGCACAAAAGAATTAGAAAAGGAGACCCTGACTAAGCCGATGCACCCTCCAATGCCTAAGTTAGGCTAGGGAATCTAAGTCTAAGTCGACTGTAGAGAGAGGATGCGAGATATTGCATACCTATATTAATGGGCCCCCCTGGTATTTATATCTGTGGGTTAGACGATCCACATCCGTTAATCTTGGCATGATTCACCTAATCATCGAGGTATTATGATCGTGGAGATATTATCCACAATCTTTGGATCACGGGGTGTATCGTGTCTTAATAGTGTGTATCTTTGGGCAAGATCGTCGATCACGTCCGCATCTAGGTCGATCTCCAGACTTGGCGTGCGAAGTACCATCACGGCATTCAATACGTCCATGCATGGACTTGGCCTCAGCCTTTATGTACAGTACATACATGCCCTGAATCGGCCTCGGCATACGGAATATTTGTGTTCTAACTCGGCCTCGGATCGTACAGCCATGAAGCCGAGTACTAAAAGTCGAAGTCCGTCAATAGACCACTGAGGTCGAAGTTAGCTAATCAAAGCTGAGAACGAAGATCAGAACTCGAATCAACCATTCTCCTTCTGACGAAGAAGAGAGTTCGGGTCGGCCAATCAGGATTGTAGTTCTGAGTCATGACTTAGGAGTTGGCCCCTAATGTTGTATCCTCCTTCCGAGGCCTCGCTATCTAATTCGTGTAGCTCAGGTTGACCCCGATTGTCCTTGTACAAATTTTTTCATAACAAAAGCCCCCTACTCTCTTGGTTCGAGTCTGGACTTGGAGAGTAAATACTTAGAAAAATAAAATGACGTCTCCCCTCACTTGCTCATGATGGTGATTGAGATGATCAGGGCGTAATTAATGTAATTCGTACTCCTTAGATCTCGTGTGCTATGCCACGACTGTAACCTTTCGATTTCTATCCTCTTAGCGAAGGACACGTGGCAACAGGTACGATTCACAAATGGTGGAATGAAGGAAACAATGCCACGTGTATGCGGAGGGGCGAGGAGGCGTCTGCATCATTAATGACATTAAATGCTGAAAAGACCTCGACCTCGAAGCATGAGTTCAGACGTATAGCACTCTTCCATGTGTCCCCTTGGCGTTAATGTCAAGTATCATCGGCTTCGGGAACAGTCACTTGCAATGATTGTGTCAAGCGATGAGGCGGTTATATAAACCCCTCCCATCCTCGCTCTCACACTTCTCGCGTTCTCATTTTCTCTATTCGTTCCTTCTGAATCACCTTATGCTGAAAATCGCCCTTCACCAAAAATCACTTTTTGCCGCAAAAAGCACTTTTAATGCCGGATAAAGGATTCCCGACCATCGGAGAGGGGATTTAGCCTAGCGGAAGACGTTAGGGTTAGGAAAAATATTACCGGAGGAAGTCGCCTGCACCACTATGAGTCCTCCAATACTTAACATATTTTTCCTTTATGTCAAGCAACTCTGACGAAATGGATGAGGTCCGAAGAGCTGGTTTAAAGTCCGAGCCAGAGACTACAGCCTCAATACTTGGAGAGTCTGAAGGTCCTCTCAAGGCCGTACCCCTTTACACTCCAAACTCGACCTAAGGAACCGCTAGTCAGATGGCCAACAGTCGAGGTAAGGAACCGAAGAGGGCCCTCAGAGATCTCGCAGGGCGGTCAAAGGTGGGCCTCAAGGGGGGCAGGTCGAAACCGTTAGTCCCTAGGGATCGATTCTGGTCGAGTCTAAGATGACCCAACTCTGAAAAGACTATCAGATCTCTGACTCAGTCCACATCCGAGTCCTTACCCCCAAAAACTAAGCGGGATATCTAGCAAAGGGGGAGATTACTATCTTCATCTGTGCTCTCCAATGCAGGTTCCAGTTCCCCATCCTTTCTTACACGAATAGACAGCATTGTTGAAAATAGCGCTGGGGCAGTAGGTCCGGAACTCATGGAGGATCCTTGCCTCCACTTTTATCCTCTGGCATTAGGCGGGAAACCAGAGGCTGACGCCAGATGAGTTTTTATTTTTGTACATGGTCAAATTCGATAATACGGATAAGGTTTGGTGGTATTTCTCGTCTACACCTACATGCTTCCCAGGTCTGGTAACTCAACACTCTTCTTCCAACAAGGACTGGAAGGGGAAGTTGTTCTGGGCCTCGGGAGAATGGGAAGCCCCTGCCTCCGAATTGGACATATTACGGGTCCAAGTCCCTACCAGATTTACCAATTCAGGTCAGACATTTCTTTTAGTCGTACTACATGCTCAAGTCATCGTTTCATGCTTAAACTCATTCTTCGCTTTTGTTTGTAATCCAGCTGAAAGGGTGCCCCCGACCTCTCTGTCCTCCAAAAGTGGCAAGTTGACTGAGTCCGAGTGCTTCCTGCGGACCAGCGTGCCTAGTTCAACCTCATCAGTTAGGAGAATTTGGTATCTTCTGGCTTTTGTAGAGTTCGTCCCACCCTCTTTGCTTTGGATAAGTGGGGTACGAACCTCGAGAAGTTAATTTATTGACATTTAGTTATCCATTAACTCTTTCTTTAACTAATTCCTTATTTTGAGCAGGAATAGAGATGGGCGGTTCAAAGAGGAAGAAGTCACCGCGCCCTCCGATGGATGTCGTCCTTTTTTCTGTGCCAAGGGCGAAAGTGACGCCGAAGAAGAGGAAGACTTCTGAGGCCAAGGTTTTTTCAACTGTAGTCAGGTCCTCTACCGAAGTCGTTGTTGTTGAGACCTCGTCCAAAATCGTGCCTATCACAGTCCCTCCTGAGGCTGCCCCTACCATTGCTCCGACCCCTACCCCTGAAGCACGAGCTCTCAAGGCCTCTGCCAGAGTCGAGCCTATTACGATCTCGTTGCCTTCTGCAGAGGAGTAAGCCCCCAAGACTCCGCCTTCTGCTGTTGCAGGTCCTTCTGGGGCAGGGAGAGAAGTAGTAGGGGAGACTCTTGGTACGGTTGCTCATGCACGATCTGCGGCCCCCCACGTTGCTGCCGAGGGTGAGATCTTAGTCAATCGAACCGACGCCCTTGCTCTTGTTGAGTATGCTACCAAACTTGTGGCTGCTGCCTAAGCTTCTGCTGCTAGTGGGATCAGTGGAACTTCTGAGCCTGCTCCAAAAATTCTCTCTTGGTTATCACATGGCATTGCTTAATCCATGGGCGACTAAGTACATACTAGAGGTGCAGATAGCTGACACGCTCTCCCACCACAACGTCAACTTCATGAACAATTATGCAGTTGTCTGCTACCAGTCGCTGCCGATAGTGGTGGAGGTGAAGGTGAGGTTGAATGATATAAAACGATTCAAAGCGGAGAAGGGAAAATTTATGGTTGAGAAGGCAGAACGAGAAGCAGAGCGGGCCAAGTTTATAGTAAAGAAGGTAGAGCAAGAAGCAGAGCAAGTTAAGTTTGTGGTAAAGAAGATAGATTAAGAAACAGAGCAGGTCGAGCTCGAGAAAAAGTTGGAAGCTTCAATTGTGGAACAAGAGGAGCTGAGAAAGGCCGTTGCGGAGGGTCGGGGAAGACAACTTGCACTCCAGGGCGAGGTCAACCAACTTCAAGCTTGCTTGGACGTGGCTGACCTAGAAGTCAGGCGTTTATGCCAGGCTAATGAAGACCTAGAGTTCATGGCCACAGAAGCTGAGTCGGGGCTTGAGGCGGTAAAGGAGAAGCTCGAGACGGAGCAACCAATGATTGTGGACCGGTTGGCTCAGCAACGGATTGTCCTTGAGTCCGCGACGTCTGCAGACAAGGTGTCCCTATAGGTAGAGCTCGAGGCTCGAGCAGCCTAGCAAGCTGCCGTGATTGTGGACGAATACAGGGATTCAACTGAGAGAGCCAAAGAACTGGATAAACTATATTACTTTGACTATGATACTAGCTTCGATGCTTACCTGATTGAGGTTAAAAGGCTTCATTCGACCCTCAACCTCGACGCTCTCGCAGCGGATAATGCCGAGAGTGCCAAATTGGTTACTGCAGACGAACCTGAGAATGCCCCTCCCACCGTCGAAATCGCCCCAGACGCTCAGCCTCCTAACTCGGTAGCTAGTCCCTTTACTCGGAGGGAATGAAACTTATATTATTTTTTCTTTTATTATTTTTTTACAATGTAGATGGATAATTTCTTAATGATAACTTTTTGATCAATGACGATTTCTTACGGATTGCTTATTTACATGTGTTGATTGTCGTGATAATTCTTTAAGGTTAGTATTTTAAAAACCGACCCTTTGAGGGGCCAACACCCCCCCTCAAATGGCACACTTAGTCATTTTCATAGATTTGTCGTTGCGTGATGAGCCAACCCCTTTCTCAGAGAATCAGGACATCTCCAGGATTTTCCCCCTATACGAGGGGATCACTTTGTCGATTTTCGTGGGTTTAACATTCCAACCCCTTCTTTAAGAGACCGGTTTGTCAAGTTAACCTCCGCTTTGAGAATTAAATTTTTCTATTTGTAGATTGCACAAGTAGTTGATGTAGAAAAAGAGAAATTTTTATTAGAGGCCTTAAGGGGCCAGTGGCTTCAAGCAGTACATTTATTAAGGGCCTTTAGTGGACATAAGATTTTTACGGATAGTAGATCTTCAAGTTTTCGACATTACAGGGATGAGGGAGTTGTCGTTCCTCGAGCTCTTTTAAGTGATAAGAGCCTGGCTGGGTTAATCTGACCACATGGTAGGGCCCTTCCCAGTTGGGCCCGAGCGTCCTAACCCCCGAATCTACCGTATTTTGAAAGACATGGCGAAGAATCAATTCTCCTAGCCAGAATTACCTTGTCTTAACCCTTGAGTTGTAAAATCGTGCCACTTGATGATGCCTAGCAGCAACTCGAAGTCGGGTGATATCTCTAGGTTCCTCGAGCAAGTCGAGACTCACTGCGATCTGCTTTGCGTTCTGATCTTACTGATAGTTTTGACTCGAGCCTGTAACACCCTGAAAATCGGGGGTCGTGTATAAACTCAACTCCCGAGTTCCAGACCGTCACTTATGCAACAAAAATGATTATGATTCAATGTTGTCTGTATTAAAGCATTCACATGAGTAAAAGTATACCAAAATTATAATTCATACTCCAGGTCCAGTGATAAAAGCAAGCAGAAAACTAAACAATATATATATCACTGTATGGAAAAACAAAGTGGATCTCAACTGTCACTAAAGTATGAATACATCACTGAGTCTCATATACATGTAAATGACAAAAATAAATGTTCAAAATAGTCCCACTGAAGTCCCGTCAACCCAGGTCGCCTAAGCAAAGCCATCATGATACTGCATGTACGAGAATTTGTCCTGGTCCTCGTCGAAGTCTGGCTCTGCCTCCTGGATCTCAGCATCACCTGCATCTATAACAGGGTCTGGTGGGTGTTACAAACACCATCCTATAACATGGGAATGAGTAGCTAACTCAGTGGAATAATAGAGCAAGAATTTACATGTTCTTAAATCAATCATGCGATAATAGTAAAGCAGTAAATCAGACAATTCTAATATTGTTGTTAATGCAATATGACACGACGTGATGTATGCCCTCACCGACGATCTCCCTCATATGGCACCATCTTACGACCGCGGCATGCAATCGTCCCTCAAGTGCTCCACATCTTCCAGGCACATGCAATGTTATGGTGATATGATTTTCGAGTTGTTATTAGTCCATTCAAACAGCAGGATTGAGAAACTAAGGTACTTCCCTTGTATCAATCCCAACACAGATCCTGTCTAGGGTCGTCACTCCTAGTAATCTCATACGAGGTATATTTTGTAGGTCGCTGCAAGGGCTGCCAGGGCTGTTGCTTGCACTCGTTACACCGCTCTCCCATCACCTTATCAATATAGGCCTACTGTACTCTACTGCTACTGAAGGGTCGTCGCCTCCCGTAGACTCAGAATAAGCTCGCGGTCACTACAAAGGACTCGTCGCCTGATCAGTGTAGGCCGACAGCAAGAATATAGTGTCCCATACCACCATAATCTGCTCACGAGACTAGGTGCTCACTGGTCACTACGGGGAGGTTTGTGGCCTCAGCGTAGGCCGACAGCTCGACCACGGTGTCCCATACCACCATGCCCGGCTCATGAGTCTTCGTGGATCAAGGTACCATGGTTAATAGGGTTTACAATGGTAAGTTCAGTACCCTAGGTTCAAGCAGTTATGACTTATGCAGGGTGAACATACATCGGCCAGTCGGGTTACTCGACGGGCTCGACTGGCGCGATCGCATCTCAAGTCGAACGACATGAAGTGCATAAAACACTTCCCGTGGCCTAACCACTGCCGCCAACTCCAGAACACGGCTCGCGTTCATCGACGCGTCGTTCGTGGCCAAGACCAGCCAACCATGAATTCGCTCGGTTACCGACTGCCTGGACTAAGTATACTCTCAAACACATATGAATTCACGTCAGCAATTTATGTAGGAGTATTGTAATTGAAATACAATCATGTGAGTATGTTAACACATGTTATAACATTCAACTTAAGCAAATATTCAAGCACATACATTTCATGCATAGTATGGAATCATGTACATAGTCAACATGTAGAAAATCATTTATGTCAACATATAAATTAAGAAATCCATCTCAAACTAATTCATAACATCATTTAATTCAGTACATACTAATACAAGCATTTATACAAACACATACACTACACACTTAAGTCTACATATAGTATGTCGACCCGAAGTGCGCAATTTGGCGAATCTCTTCGCCAAACTAATTATGCACGTATTCCTAACTTTCTAATGCAACAACAAACCATGTCAATCACATCAGCAAATTATGATGTAATGAGTACTTCCTACAAATGACTAAAATGCCCTAAATCTCATATTCTTCGTTGATTTACGAAACAAGAAACGGATAGCATGTTGTACATGTTAAACGGCGATGCCGTCGATAATCTACTATTAAACGTCATTGAAAGCTTTGGAAACAGTCAATCAAAGCGTCTAAAATCCGTACCTAGTCTCTTATGGATGCGTAAATTTGAATGGAGCATATAGGCTTCATCTACGGCGATAAGAGAACCTGTTTTACGAGTTACGTTAGCTAACATGCTACGAATCCTAGTAAACCTTAAATCAGCAACTTCTAGGGTTGTTTCATACCTGAAAACATGGAAGAATCACCGGCTTGGTGATCAGGAGGTGTTGCTTAGGCACTAGCAACAGGTGGCACGAAGGCTGGAAAAATCTCTTCTTCAGTCTCTCTCAAGCTCTCACCTTTTCTCCCTCCAAATCTAGGGTTTCTCTCAAATTCGGATGGGAGAGAGGAGTGAGGGTTTTAACCCCTTTTATAAGCCCAAAAATGCCAAAAATAGGCTCCGGTACAAAGTTCACTTAGTGCATAACCAAATCGGGGCCGTTTCGGTCCAAAAGATGATTTCTGGTGGTCCCCTGGTCTAATGCGATCGGACTTAAGCTCATGCGTACCAGCTCTAGCACGTATTAAGTTTTCAGTCCGGCAGGGTTCGCAGATCGCGCGTGGCGGACCAGTTTTAGTTCAGCGGTCACCGCACGTAGATCAGGGCTGAAAGTCTCATGATATGAAATAAAAATTTTTCCTGATCCGAGGGTGTAATTTGACTGAATTCTGACGGTCAGAACGCTTAATACTGACGCGTCAAGTCGTGTGCCAGATTTGAATTTCAAATTCCAAATCTGTCCCTATTCGCACTCTCTTTGGTTCGGGCTCAATGAAATAGCCTGTGATTATCGGTTTGACTTGATTTTCGAAATGATTGTCAAGTCCAGCTAGGCGGTTCTAACGGTCTAAGATAGGAGGTATCGGACTTTCGACGCGTGGTCTAGATCCAATACAAAGATTCAAAGTGGTCCAGAGAACAAACCTGCTTAGAGTTTGGTCCGAGGTTATAGAGTATTATAGAGTCGTTGGTTCTACTCGATTTGGGTCTTGTAGAACGTATTTAAAGTGATCAGGGACTATTTTCCAGCTACTCTAATGTTGCGCTAGCTAACTTACGCTTAACTTCCATAGAAATTAATCCTAAGTGGTTTCTTTGACTATGGAATGGGTTCTGAGAGATTTTCCAGATGTTTTAGTTGACCCACTGCCTAAGGACGTCAAATCCCAGATTGGCCAAAATCTGGGGTATTACAATTGGGAGGTCAATCTTTACCGAGACAATTGCCTCTAAGCCGTATGATAGCAAAAAGGGGGTCTCCCCAGTAGACGATTAGGTCGTGGTCCGAGTGGTCCGATAAGTCCATATGACAAATGGAAACTCCTCAGCCCAGTTGCCTTTTACTTTCACTAACTTTATCTTAAGGTGGTCCTTGATGACTTTGCTTACGGCTTTCACCTTCCCTTTGGACTGCGAATGTCGAGTTGAGGAATAAGCATTCGAGATACCGAGCCCCTTGCACATGCTCCGGAACTTGTCATTGTCGAATTGCTTACCATTATCAGAAATGATGGTGCGCGGGATCACGAACAGTCAAATGAAATTTTTTCAGATGAAGTTGATCACCTTCTGTTTCGTGATCTTAGCCACGGGCTCGGGCTCGGGCTCGGGCTCGGCCCATTTAGTGAAGTAATTGACCGTGATGATAGCAAACTTCAGCTGTCCCTTCCCTGTGGGTAAAGGTCAAATGATGTCGATCCCCCACTGAGCGAATGGTCACGACCCACTCATGGGGTCATTTCTTTTGGCGGTTACCTCGATATTACTGTGAACCTCTGACATTTGTCACACCTTCGGACATAATCTTCCGAGTCCTCTCAAATAGTAGGCCAAAAGTATCTCTGGCGGAGTATCTTCAATGTTAAGGCTCAGCCACCGGAGTGATTACCGCAGATGTTTTTGTGGATTTCTCATATTACATAATTTGCTTCCTTTTGTCAAAGACATCTGAAGTAGGGTTATGAATGCCCCTTCTTGTATAAGACCCCGTCCAAGAGAATATATCGGCCGGCTCTGATCTTATGGCGTCGAGCCTCCAGTCTATCCTGGGGGACCTTACCAGATACAAGGTAGTCGTAGATTGGGCCCATCCAACTTGGGGTAGTCTCGACTGAGTTAACCACCTCTCGATCTATTTGGTTGATGCTCGGGCTTTCCATGAATTCTATAGAAATTATCCGAGGAATCTTTCCTTCTGTGGTCGAGGCTAACCTTGCGAGGGCGTCGGCCCAAGAATTTTTTACCATCAGGATCTGGTTGATAGTGCAACTCCAGAACCTTTCTATCAATTTCCTAGCCTTGGACAGATAGACCACCATCCTAGTCTCCTTAGCTTCATACTCGGTGGAGATATAGTTTACCACAAGTTGGGAATCACATCGCAGTTTAAGGGATTGAACCCCCAAACTGGCCACCAGTCTGAGTCCTGCTAGCCAGGCCTCCTACTCTGCTTCGTTACTGGAGGCTCTGAAACCGAGCCTAATGACATACTGTATAGTCGTAGAATTTAGCGTAACCAGGACAATTCTTGCCCCAGTACGCTTGGCATTAGAAGACTTGTCGACATAAAGGACCCACCTCTACTATGACTTTGTATCCCTGATAGGCGAGGGAACATGCGAGGTTGCAACAACTACTCCTGCTATGGTATCTATACCGAGGATGATAAACTCGGCTATGAAATCAGCCACAGCCTGGCCTTTAATCGTAGTCCTTGGACGATATTGGATGTCGAACTCCTTGAGTTCTATCATCCATTTCGTCAACCGACCCAAGATGTCTTGCTTCTAGAGAATTTTCTTCAGAGGAGAGTTGGTTTGGATGATGATGGTATGTGTCTGGAAATACAGACGCAACCCCTATGCTGAGAAAACCAAGCTAAGTGTCAGTTTCTCCATACTTAGGTATCTGGTTTCGATGGGTACCATTGTTTTTCTTGTGTAGTAAATGGGATACTGTTTGTTTTCTATCTCCCTGATGAGTGCAAAACTGATGGTCGAGGCCGAGACCGACAGGTATAAGAGTATAGGCTCACCCTCTTCTGGTTTCGATACCAAGGGAGGTGAACCCAGGTATTGTTTCAGCTCCTGGAATGCTTACTCACATTTATAGGTCCACTCTGTTTTCTTATTACCTTTCAGTTGATGGAAAATGGGGAGACACTCGTCGGTAGCTCTGGGGATAAACCGTCCGAGCACTGCTACTCGGCCAGTCAGACATTGGATTTTCTTCATTGTTCGATGAGAGCTTATGTCGAGTAGCGCTTTTATCTTCTTGGGATTTGTATTGATACCTCTTTGGCTGACTTGAAACCTAAGGAACCTGCCCGAGCTAAATCCAAAAACACACTGGGCCGGGTTCAACTTCATGCAATACTCTACGAGGATTGAAAATGTCACTTCGAGGTCCATAAGGTGGTCAGATGCTCTAATGCTTTTAACCAGCATGTTATCGACGTAAACTTCCATTGTTTGACCGATTTGCCCGGCAAACATCTGGTTCACCAACCTTTGATATATCGCTTCATCATTCTTCAGGCCAAAAGGCATGACCCGGTAATAGTAGAGCCCTTTTGTCGGTGACAAAGGTAGTCTTCTGCCTATTTGGGGGATGCATCAGGATCTAATTGTACCCAGAATAGGCATCCAGGAAGGAGAGTCAGTCGTGACTAGCCATGCTGTCCATCAGCTGATCGATCCGAGGTAAGGAGAAACTATCCTTAGGCTAGGCTTTATTCAGGTCCGAATAGTCGACACTCCTGCCACTTTTCGATTGATTTCTTCATTAGGACCGCATTGGCGATCCAGTTTGGATAATGTATTTCTTCAATTAATCCAATGCTAAGGAGCCTGAAAACTTCATCGGTTATGGCAGTATACCTCTCGACATTGAACGCTCTTCTCTTTTTCTTCACTGATTTGTGACCCGAATCCACATTCAGTATGTGGACTAGAACATCGGAAGAGATTCCTGGCATATCCTCGTGCGACCATACGAAGATGTCCTTGTGCTTTTGTAGGAAAGCTAGCATCTGAAATCTTTGCTCGGAATTCAGTGATGTCCCGAGTTGAACAGTTTTACTCGGGTCGGCTTCCTCAAGCAGGACGGTCTCTAAGTCCTCAGGAGATCTTCCGTGGTATCAAGGACATTGATGGTGATGGCCTATTTCACTGACCCTTTTCTTACAGCTATTACATAATATCTCCGAGCTTCATGCTGGTCCCCTTGGAAGTATCTGAGCCCACCTTCGGCGAGAAACTTTATTATTAAGTGGATGTGGACACAACTGCCCTCATTGTATTAAGGGAAGGTCGGTCTAGAATAACATTATGCACTGACAGCACATTGATAACCAGAAAGTCCACTAGAAGTGTGACCTGATCCTGTCATTCTCCCGTTATTACAAGGAGGGAGATGGCTCCCTCCGAGATTACCTTATCTCCTGCAAAGCCATGTAAAGGCGTGACCTATTGATACCTATTCTCTCGAATACTTTGACGTAAATGACGTCGGCTGAGCTCCTCGTGTCAACCAGGATGCGGAAGACCTTGTGATTAACTATGGTCATAGCCACGACGAGGGCATCGTCGTTCTGATGCTAGATTCCACACGCGTCATCCTCTATGAAAGTCAAGCTACAAAGGCTGACACGGAACTCTTTCCTCAGCCTTTCAGTCAAGTGGACATAGTGCTCGGGGTCTAAACCTCGAGAGTGGACTTTGCGAGCCCTGTTCGAGTCGCCTCCACCAGATGAATCACCATTTCAGATTTTAGTGGGTTCTTCAACAGTTTTGCTCGGTCATTTTTCTTTCCAAGCCAACCTCTCCTCCTTAGTGTATCGGCGCAAATGAGCATTACGTATGAGGATCTCAATTTCATCTTTGAGATCCACGCAGTCGTGTGTTGCGGACGTGGTCACGGTAGAACCGACATACTTACACTTATCCCGGTTCTCTACGTCGGTCTTCATGAAGACAGGCTAGTTAAGGAGTCTCTAACCCCTAATATCTAATAAGATCTGCTCCGTAAAGGTGTTAAGAGGGGTGTAAGAACGGAATTTGACTTAGGGTCTCTGACTTAGCTGACGATCACGAGGGGCTCGATTGTTAGGTTTTTTATTGGATGATTGAAGTTCTTCGTTCCTTGGCCTTTTTTCTTTTAATGATGTTTTGGCTGCTTGGATGTTCCTGTGGGAGTTGTAGGATTCCTCGGCATTTGGTGTATTTCTTAACCCTGCTGATAAGCTCGGCCAAGGTAGTTGATAGATTTTTCTCAATTGAGAATGTGAACTTTCCTTCTTTGAGCCCACTAAACATGGCTGAGAGCGCCATTTGTTGTCGTATTCTTCCACTAACAACACCTCCTCATTGAAGCGGGCAATGTAATCCTTCAGTGGTTCTTTGTTCGCCTGCTTGAGGATGAATAAATGGGTAGTTAGCTTCCAACTCTTCTTACCAGAGATGAACTGGGTAAGGAATAATCTACACAGCTCTGCGAAGGAGTTGATCGATTTTGGTTTAAGTTGTCAATACCAACTCCGAGCAGACCCGGAAAGAGTTATCGAGAAGGCTCGGCACATCATGACATCTGTGGCCGACTGGATTTACATCCACAAATGATATGACTCTGCATGTTCTGAGGGGTCTTCGGATCCGGAGAATTGGATGATGGGAGGTATCATGAACCTCGACGGCATCTCTTCGTCCGTGATTTCTGAAGTGAAGGGAGGCTCGGTCTCTTCCATCATCGTTTGGATTACAGTTGGGATGGATGTAGAATGTTAGTTCTTATGAAATGCCTTAAACTGGTCTTGGAGTTTCTTAAAATTTACTTCTAAAGGATTCTTATTCTCAGCTACTGTCTCTTGAGAGGCATCCACCACCTAGGATGTTCTTCCTTGTCTACTCCTCTTCAGTTGATGGCGAAGGTCGGTGGGGGCCAGAGTCAAAGTGGTAGACACGTAAGACGGTTCGGCATCCCGAGCAGGTACTGGGATTCTGGCAGATCACTCCTGCAGCACTACGTTGTGCGTAGGGTCAGGAGCACGTGCGGACCGCAGCCTGGGAAGTGACTGACTACGGTTGTTCTTCGGGCGTTGGAGTGGCTTCCATCAGGTTTGGTAGCTGTTAATTCTACTGCACCTTCATTCGGCTGATTTCGTCCTTCAACATCTGGACTTTGTTTTGCAATACCTTCTATTTCCTTCCTCAGCTCCGAGTCCGTTGGGATGGCCCTATCGGAGCTGACTCGGTGTGTAGCAGTGAAGAAGATTGGTGTTACCCGCTAGGTTTAGCTCCAGCGCTATCGCATTTTTCTTTCCTCGTGCTATTTTTAGTAAAACCTTCTAGCTTTTCGTTTGCGTTTCCCACAGACGGTGCCAAAAAATATTAATATTAAAATCTGAACTACCCTTCACTCAATGCAGTGAACCTTCGTCTAACCTTGGTCCTGCACAAAAGAGTGAACAAAGGAGACCTTGGCTAAGCCGGGGGACCCTCCGATGCCTAAGTTAGGCTAGGGAATCTGGGTCTAAGTCGAGTGTAGAGAGAGGGTACGAGATATTGCGTACCTATAGCAATGGGGCCCCCTGGTATTTATACCTGTAGGTTAGACAATTTACATCCGTTAATCTCGGCATGATTCATAAAATCATCGAGATATTATGATTGATTGTGGAGATATTATCCACAATCTTTGAATCGCGCGGAGTATCGTGTATTAATGGTGCGTATCTTTGGGTGAGATCGTCGATCATGTCCACATCTAGGTCGATCTCTAGACTCGGAGTGCGAAGTACCATCATAGGCTTGTCCTCAGCCTCAGCACGCTATATGTCCATGCTTGGACTCGGCATCGGCCTTTGTGCATAGTACATACATGCCCTGACTCAGCATCGACCTCGACATACGGAATATTTGTATTTTGACTCGGCCTCGGATCGTACAGTTGCGAAGCCGTGTACTAATATTTGAAGTCCGTCGATAGACCAATGAGGTCGGAGTTCGTTGATCAAAGCTAAGAACAAACATTAGGACTCGACTCAACCATTCTCCTTCGGACGAGGATGAGGGTTCGGGTCAACCAATCATGATTGTAGTTCCAAGTCATGACTTACGAGTTGGCCCCTAACATTGTATCCTCCTTCCGAGGCCTCGTTATCTGATTTGTGAAGCTTAAGCTGACCCCAATTGTCCTTGTACAGATTTTTCCATAATAGTCATCATCCTCGCATTTTGTGACGTGGTCCACTTAAGCATTTAATCTGCTTCCGTTTTTGGCACATGCCCTAAGATCATCTTTAAAAATGGATGGACAGTGTCGATATATAATATACATCACTATGGGCTCCACATAACCCTTGACCCTTGCCAGGTCCATCATATTATAGGTGTCATATCCACCCTGTTTATATGTTTTACCAACTCATTTTAGGATATGAGCCAAAAATTTAAGTACATCTAAGGCTTGCAGTGGAACACATAATAGGAAACATTGTGAATTCAATGCATTCATTCAAAACTTCTTCAGTACTACAAAAGTTCTGGATCAATCTTATACTTGTTTGTGTTTTCCCTTCATCAATTACCTTTCGGGGTAGTGCAACTCATATGGTTATAGCGAATTGAGTAAACTTTGTGGGGGCTCACCATGATGTATGTGTAATATCCGGGCTGCTTATGTGTTTTACTAACTCATTCCAGGTTAGGCACAAATTTAAGCACAACCAGGCTCAAGTGGACCACATCTTAGGAAAGTGTGGATTGAATGCTTACAATTGAAAACTTTTTAGGTGCTGCAGAAGTTTTTGGACCAAGTTGATATTTTTGTTTTCCCATCATCAATGTCTGTGTTACCTCATAAATAGGTTGGATGACAAATCAACATTACTTCGGACCCTACGAAGGTTTTAACAATGAGCATCATTATCCTCACTGTTTCCCATGATGTGGTACACCTGAGCTTTATTTTATGCTTCGATTTTGGGCTAATGCCCCAAAATAAGCCGGTAAAATGGATGGGTGGTATGGATAAGACACATGCTTCACAGTGGGCTCCACAGAGTTTACTCAATACACTGCAGTGCTGAGTTAATCATACGCAATCCGCTTCTTAAGCTGTGTTGTAAAAGCGTGTATTCAATCCAGCTAGATGGTGTCAAAGCTCTGTGCGCCTCACTGTGATGTATGTGTTTTATCCCATCCGTCCATTTACTGTTCCAGATCATTTTAGGGCATGAACCCAAAAATGAGGTAGATCTAAATCTCAAGTGAACGACAAAAGTTTTAGATCAAGTTGATATTTGGGTCTTGCATTCATCTAAGCCTGATATCTGTGTCTTGCATTCAGCTAAGCATCTATGACCTTATGAACAGGTTAAATAATAAAAAAACATTACCGTAAGTCCTATAAAGTTTCAATGTTAGACATCATTCTCTCCACTGTTTCATATGGTACGGTCCACCCGATATTTAAATCTGCCTCATTTTAGAATCATGCCCTGAAATAAGTTGAAAAAATAGACTTATGATATGGATAAAGCACATACATCACGGTGGATGGTGGGTCCAACAAAGATTCGTCACCTGCTGCCTGGTCGTTGTTGGGTTCACCTGCCCGAAATCGGATTGCCTACTCTGTATACTTTATAGTGTACTGAGTATGCTTTGTTAGGCCCATCATAATGTATGTATTTTATCATTGTTACCCAACCCTTTTTCCAGGTTGAGCTAAAATTTAAAGTATGTCTATAGTTCAAGTGGATCACAATGCACGATTTTAACCGTTAAAATCTTCCTAGGCTTACAGTGATGTTTATTTGTCATCCGACCTGTTCAAAAGATCACACGGAGATGGATGAAAGGAAAACACAAATATAAGCTTGATCCAAAACTTCCATGGCTTCAAAGAAATTTTCAACAGTAGACATTTAATTCGCACTGTTTCCTATGACGTGGTCCACTTAAATTTTAGATATACTTCATTTTTGGGCTCAAGCCATAAAATTATATGATAAAATGGATGAACAGAGTAGATGAAATAAACATATCACGATGGGCCCTACATAGTTTACCCAGTAAGCTCAGCTTATTGAGTTATCAAGTACGCAATCTGCTTCCCACGAGCCAAACTGCGTCCTAGTTTGCCATGAGGACCTACAACCGTAATTCCCGCAACTTCCGGGGTCACTTGCCGTCCTAACCTCTCTCCATACGTAGACCCATTTTGTAGACGTGATAGTACAACTTTGTACTATCATATGGCCAAATAGAAGAGAAGTGTGGTTAACAAAAAGTTGGAAAATGCCAGGAACTTATTTCATGCTCGGGCTTCAGATGCCAAGGCACTTAGAAATGGTATACTTAGAAAGGACTAAATTCTAAAAATTAAATTAGTTGGGTTTACGTAACGCTTTGGATTCTAGAAATAGAGAAACTTAACCAACACCTTTTGCTATACGGAAGTGTATTGTATTTCATCTGTGTGGATTATTGAGTTATTGTAAACATGTGTATGCAGTAAACTAAACATTGTATGTTACGGTGATCATAAGTGCATATAAATGAAAATCTCAATAAGTACATCCATTCAATCAACAGGTCATAAAGTACACCCATATGGGAATTCAGTATATAAGTTCAAAAGAATTAGTTTCAATGCATCCCTGTTTAAAAATGACGAGCAAAATCCACTGACGCTTTGAGGACATCAAATTACAACTGATCACTCGTATATTGGAAATATGAAAACTCATTGATGGGGTTCACATACTCTTCGACAAGTGCACTCTTCTCTAGGACACTTGTATAAACAAAAATCACCTGTTTAATGTTTTAAAACATTGTCCCAGGTGAAAATGCGTGAACAACTCATTTCTACCATTACCCAAAGTTTCACATATTATCAAACAAATATAGGCATAGGCGATCATAGCATTATAAAATAAATGATCTTTATCACTAGTTTCTTCAAATGCATGAATGACATGAAATGCGTATGGATAGTAGGTGTTATGCTTTGGGCACCTCAGCTCGGACTTCAAGTCCGGTTAACGTTTCGCTACGAGCTCGAATCTCTCCATAACAATAGGTTTCAACAATAACAAGAACGAATCCCATCAACGCTACTATTAGTAAAGACGTGAACATATACATAATGGTTGGCCCTTAGCACAACCCAACAATGTTATGACATGCATGATTAGCTGTGTATTTATTAATTTTAAATCAAACAGCTGATTGATGAAGCTAGGATACTACCGTCAAATCGTGGGTCTCTATCCAGATCATATGGATTGTTGCAATACTAGGCAGCTCCTCGCCAATATCCCTCAATCCATTTAAGGGTTCATCACTCAATAGTCCCTACAACTCAGTTGGATTCATAGTAGGGGCAGTTGCCTAGGAATAGTCACAACTAGGGTAAAGGTTGTCACTCGACCCAAGTGTGGAGAAGGCATGCCACCCAAGCCGTCAATAACATGATAGGGTTACAACATTCATCGATGTCTGATGGTCATTATAAGGAGGCTCATCACCCAATGTTTTTCCAACATGGTAGGTTGGACGCCCAATGTTAGTCCGATGTGGCCGGCATATTACCTCAACGTAAGCCGACAGCTTAGACACGGTATCCTATACCATCGTATCCGGCCTTTGAGTCTTTTCAGATCGTATCACGCGTAATATTATGAGTGAACCTCATTAGCCAATAACATTGTATCCCAGATTTCGTGTTGTATCATGTAATCACTAAATATAAAGGTAATCCAGCCATGCCTTTAACTAATCTGATTATTCAAGGAGAACCCTAGACAAATCAACATCTAGTGCAAGCATCCTATGCAATTCCGACTATTGTTGGTTGCCCAAGTTCCGTCGTGGTTAGCCATACAAGTTGGAGATGGCCAATTCCGATGGATACCTGTGGGCACTTATGTGCTCCAAGCACTTAGCCTATGGGTTTAAGTTGAGCCACTATAGGTGGAATCCCGACTTACTGCCTATGATATACATCTGGGCCAGCGAGACAATCATTTTCCTATAGTTTCAAGTTTAATGGGCCACGTACGAGTGGCCTAAAGGTGTATGGGATTTTTCTTTTACATGTACTTTTAATATAAGTGGTTATACTTACCTTGAAAATTAAAGAGATTTGCATGGTTGACCCACAAATATCTCTTCAAATTTATATAAACACAATGCTATCTATCTTAGTAGTTAGTTCATCTACTTATATCCATACTTGAAAAATCACAAAGGTCACATCCTGCTGGATATGCACTTCGATTATTTGTTCACATGGACAGTTGTACGTAATTTATATTTTGTTTTCTTTGCTTAGTTTTATTTTATTCATTGATGGTACTGATCTCACTTCCAAATAAATAAAATTCACGATCACCTTTTATTTATTAATCTCATTTAACCATTATTCATTAATGACAAACCTGAAAATCATAATTACCATTGAAAGAAAAGTCATTGGATCATAGAAAAAAGTTAAAATCGAAGGACTAACATCCCCTTTGAAATCACCTAGTCAGTGCAACATTAGTAGCTAGACAATCAGCTAAACCTCCTCCGAGCAAAAAAAAAAAAAAAAAGACTTCGAGCGAGAGTACAACTCTAACATGTTTGGTACTATACTTATAGTGCGTGTTTAACCGAATTCGCATGCATCATTACACACGTGTGATTATGTATATTGTTGATGCCAAAATTCGGTCGGCCCTCCCTCCACGTCGACCACCACGTATAATCCCTGGAACCTGCACCAGAAAAGTAGGCAAAGGTGACCCTGGCTAAGCCGGGGGACCCTCCAATGCCTAAGTCAGGACAAGGGAATCAAGGTCTGAGTAGAGAGTAGAGGAGAGCTCGATTTTACGTACCTGTAGATATGGCGATGCGTACTATTTATACCTGCCTATGAGGCGGTCTGAGTCCGATAATCTCGGCACGATCAGAGGGATTCTAGGATCATGGAGATATTGCCCGCAATCTACTGATCGCGCAACGTATCTAGTGGATCGTGCGCTCCTGCGAGCGAAGTTACCGGCCACGTCTCGATATGGCAGTTTTCATATTGAACGAGTGGGATATGCACGTCGGAGAGTCTGCTCGGCTCGGCTTATCTAAGGATACCACCAGTCCAATCGGCCTGGTCGGCTCAGTTGGTTCCACCATGGCTGGCAGGGCTGACTTCAATAAGCGGTGTGGTTAAGGCGTCAGAGGTCATCCGATCGGAGTATGATTACGAGTCGCGCATCAACCGTGTGGTCTGCTCGGATGGATCACGTCCCGAAGCAGGTCAGATGGATCATGCCTCAGCTCTGACGGGCGCTTGGGGCAGTGTTGTACCGTGAGCTCGAATTTTCCATAACAGAAGCCCCTTACTCTTCGAGCTTGCTCGCGGGCTCGGAGAATACTTAGGCAGGAAATCTCACGCCCTCATCGTAATGATGGCAGATATTGAATCACGCGTGTGCTCATCGCTTTGGTTAACGTGTGGCGATGGTTACAATCCCGCATCCCTTCTCAGCCTTTGAGAAGCCGCCACGTAGACATGAGAAGGCGTGCCCATAATGCTCTGACTGCTGTGGCGCTGCTTCGCGTATCAAGGCGCACTGCCCGATGTCAGGTGTCGTACAGATGGTTCGGTACGCGTCCAATGCGGTGTTTCCATGTGTGCTCGGAGATAGGCTCGTGCTAATTCTGCTGCTGCCATTAAGGTTTGCCATCAATGTGAAAATTGTTCGCAGCCTATATAAGGGTGCCTCAGACCTTCGCATAGCTTTTTACATTCCATTTCATAAGAGCATACCGGAGAGACGATTTTCGACTACCACTACATCCCTTCATATGGTGCGGGGTCCTACTACCACTACATCCCTTCATCCGGAAGGTAGCGACCTACCTCGTGTTGGCCCTGGACAGTTCGCTCCGAATGCATGGAGGATGATGATCTCAGCCTACATAATTTAGAAGCAAGTTATGAACCCCGATCTGACCCCAGAAGAGCTTCTGAGCCTGTACATGGTCAAGCATGATAGTAACGACCCATGGTACTATTTCGTGACTCGGGGGAGCAAAGGGTCGGAGTTAGTAATGCACATACCGTCTTCTAACAAAGACTGGAAGAACAGGTGGTTCTAGGCGGCGGGTGATTAGGAGGCGTCTGTGGTTGAGTTCAGGATCCCGACTGCCCGGGTTCTGACCCATTTTACCAAGCCAGGTCGGACTTCTTTTTGCATCTGAGTTGTTGCTTTGATTTTTACTTCAGTCAAAGTAACATTTTCTCCTTTTGTAGTTTTCCAAAAGTGGCTGTCGCTCCTTGACTCGGACCAGAAAAATCAGGTTGCAAAGGACAGGGCACGGTCGGAGTCGCTTCACTCCTGGGCCGATTTGATCACTGCAGCCAACCTCCACTGGTCCAGACTCTACAAATCCCAGCCTCTGCTTTCATCCCTTAGTAAGTTGCCTTGATCTTTTCGATGAGTTTTCTTTCGGTTATTTAGTAGTTGACATGAAATATTTTTTTTACAGGTATGGCCGAGGCGTACGGGGCTCGGAAGAGGAAAGCAGCTCCGACGGAGGCAGAGTTGCTTAAAGAAACCCCCCAAGTGAAGATCACTTGGAAGAAGTCGGCCCTCCCCCACGTGAGGGAATCTTCTGCTGCACCAACTCCTTCAACCCCAACCGTTGAAAAATCTTCTACTGCACCAACTCCATCAGCCCCAACACTAAGGCCAGTTGGCTCGTCCTCCGTACCACCGACTCCGTCGCGCCCCGGCACCGTCGCGGTTCCCCCGATAGTCTCGCGCTCGTTGGTATGCCTTCTGCCCGGGATCGTCCAGACGACTTTGGTCCGCACTCCTGTCATGCCGAGCACCGTTGCTCCTTAATCTCCCACCGCCGCCGTTTTCCCCATAATGGAGGTGCCTGTCGTTGTCCCTGAGGCCCCTATCGCTGTGCATTCCTCATCCGAATGGGAGAAGGCCAATAAAATAGCTGATAATGTGCTTCCCCCCCCCCCCCCCCCCCCCCGAGGTCGGTGGGGAAGTAAACGCCGAGGGTCAAAACTCGGTCGGTAGTAGGGTAGGGGCCGAGGGGGCTGAGGCTTCAGCCCAGGCGGGCACAAGCGACGCAAGGTTTGAGCCCGGTTATCATATGGCTTACTTGGCTCCGTAGGCTGCCAAGCATGCTAAGGAGGAGGATATCGCTCAGACTCTTGAATGGTCGGACTTCGCCTCCATATGCTACATGGTATGTCTCTGAGAAGATCCTCTTTTTTTTTCTTTTGTTATTATGTACTTTAGATTCTGATCTTTATTTTCTGTTCAGGCCGTCCCGACGCTGCTCTCCATTCGTCAGAGAGTACGAGAGCGCAAGGAGACGAAGGCAGAGTTGGAAGCCCTATAGGCCGAGGCAGCGGCCATGAAGGCTGAGCAGACCAGCCTGCGCCAACAGCTCGCAGGCGAGAGGTCTAAGGTTAGCGTCTGCAAAGTGTTATCATTGGCTTGGAGGGCAGGGAACTGCAGCTGCAGGACAAGGCAGATGACTTCAAGAAGACTGGCGATGAGGCGACTGCTGAGATAACCCGTGTCAGGGCCCATGCGGACTCCTTGGCCATGGAGACCGCTCGGCTCGGAGAAGCTCTAAACTGCACCAAGGCCAAGGCGACTGAAGAACGAACACGAGCAGTGAATCAGGCCGTGGAAGCCCAGCGAGCGAAGGATAAGGCTTTTTTGGCCACAGCGGTTGCTGGTGCTGTCGAAAGCTTCATGACTTCCAAGGAGAGGGATGCTGAAGCTGCAACGTTGTACAATAGCGGCTTCGACGCTTGCCTCGAGGCAGTCTTGCGTTTATACCCATACATTGACCTTGATTCCCTACTGCCTGACAACTCTGAAGATGCCCCGGTCGAAGTCGTCCGTTCGGATCCAGCTCATGACGCAAAGGCTCCTGATGCCCAAGCTCCTCCTCCAGCCTGAAGACTATCATTTTGCTTCTTTTTTTTAAAAAACTATCAATGTACTTTCAAACATGTACTTTTATCCCTCCGAGGGGATTCAATCAAAAATATTCTTTTTACATTGTCTATTTGTATGTCGAGCTGGTTTCTTTATAGGTTTAGTCAGCTGCCGTTTAATTGTTTTTTAGGGTCGGTTGTCCGAGCCTTCTCGGCCAAAGTTTTAGTTGGGTTCGATCTCTTTGGATGCCCGGCTCATCGCCTTTGTTTTGTTGTATGCCGAGCCAAATACTTAACCAGAGGGTCAAGTTATTATTAGGCTTTTTCCCTTGGAGGGGTGCCTTGTCGATCTTTCGTTAGGTTGAGTTCCGATTCCTTAAGGGATCGGACCATTTATTAGGATTTTTTCCCTTAGAGGGATGCCTTGTCATCTTTCGTTAGGTTGGGTTCCGATTCCTTAAGGGATCGGACCATTTATTAGGCTTTTCTCCCTTGGAGGAATGCCTTGTCGATCTCTCGCAAGGTTGGGTTCCAATTCCTTAAAGGATCAGACCATTTAACTCGTGCTTGTACGGATAGGGCAATCGGACAAGCATTTAAAGGTATAATCGATCTTTTATTAAGAGCCTTAAAGGCCAGTCGCTCGGAAGCATACATTTTATTATGAGCCTTAAAGGCTATTTCTTGATGGGTAGTATATCTTCAAGTGCTCGACGTTCAAAGGATGAGGAAGAAGACGGCCTTCGAGGTCTCCCAGGTGGTACGAGCCCGGTTTCGCAGATCTGAACACATGATATAAACCTTCCCAATTGGGTCTGAACGCTCCTGCCCCTAGCTCGGCCGTGTTCTGGAAAATTCGCCGGAGGATTAAGTCCCTTGGTCAGAAGCGCCTAACTATGACTTTAGAATTGTAAAAGCGAGCAACTTATTGGTGCCGAGCCGTTGTTCGGAGCTTGAAAATTTCTCTGATTTCTTTGAGCAAATCCAGATTAGTCACCATCTGCTCGGAGTTCTGACTTTCTTCGAAACCCCTAACCCGCGCCGTAGGGAGTTCGATTTCCACCGGCACCATTGCCTCCGAGCCGTAGGATAACAAAAATGGGGTTTCGCCCGTTGAAGTCTGGGCTGTAGTCCTGTAGGCCCAGAGGACGAAGGGAAGCTCTTCGGCCCAATTTTCTTTTGCTTTTTCTAACCTCGTCTTGAGATGGTGTTTGATCATCTTGTTGACCGCCTCTACCTGTCCGTTCGACTGTGGGTGCTGAGGTGATGAGTAGGCGTTCACAATTCCAAACCCACGACAGGTGGTGGGGACCCACTATTTCAAACGAATGGATGGTTGGGATGGAAGGTGGGTCCTATGTGGGGCCCACCACAATGCTTATTTGAAATCCAACTCGTTCATAAGGTCACTCAGACCTGGATGAAGTGAGAACACAAATTTCAGATTGATCAGAAATTTCAGTGGGCCCAAAAATGGGTTTCAATGGTAGAGGTTCAATCCCACTGTATCCTGTAGTGTGGGCCACTCGAGTCTTGGATCGAGTTGGAACTTGGAGGGGGCCCACCTGAGGAGGGGGCCCACATCATGAACGGCTTAGATGGCATATAAAATCAAGGTGGGGCCCACATCATGAACGGCTTAGATGGCATATAAAATCAAGGTGGGGCCCACGGCTAGAGGCCGTGGGTCCCTAACGTCCGCCCGCCCCAGATGTTGGACGCTGGGGCGTCCTCTCTCTCTGACAGCAGCAGCAACAACCATGCTGTTGTTTATTTTTTTTTTTAAACCAAGATTTTTTCATGGTTTTTCAGATGTAGGGCCAACATCAACTGAATCCAGCTCGCCCATCACGTTCTGTGGCTCAAAACGAGCCCAATGAGTCCAAGGTTGGACATTTTTCAGCGTGTAGAACAATTATGGGGAACTTTAGATGGTGGAGGTCACTATTTACTGATTTATGGCCCACCAGATGCTCCGTTCAATCCCATTTTCTGGCTCAACGTCTAAAATGAGTTTGTAAATGAAATGGATGGCTCGGATTGAGAACATACATCAAGGTGAGGCCTACACAAACCGCCCACTCCAAAGCTTGGTAAACCAAGCTAATATTTGTGTTTTCTTTCCACGTCCAGCGTCCCTGGACGCTGGACGGTCTTGGCATACACATGCATAAGAGGGGCCTTGCTCCGGTGGGCCACCAAATGGGTGAATGGTATGAATAAATCATACATTAAGGTGGGGTCCATCCAAGTGGGCCACACATCACACAAAAAAAAGGAGAAGGAGAGGGAGAGAAGCACCCACCGTTGATCTTCTCCTCCTTCCGCCAAAGCATCCTAGAGCTCCAAAGTACGGACTTCAACGGTTGAGATGGGTCATGGAGGGTGGAGATGAGAGATAGAAAGGTAGCCACACTAGCTCCTCTCATGAAGCCATGGACGTTGGATGTTGTTTGAAAATGGAGAGAGAAAATGAGAGAGAGAGAGAGACATGATGGGAGAGAGGGAGGAGTGGTGTGACATAAGAGGTAAGGTAATTGTTGACTTTTGGGAGTACTTTTGTACTTGGGAATGGGGAGAGTAATGGGTTGAGTGATGGGTGTACTTTTGACAAGTGAGGTGATTGATGTGATGAATTTTTCTCGAGATTTGCAACACGAGGCATTTTTCTCGAACTGAACGTGGGCCCACATCTCCTGGCCAGGGTACCTCATCGGCGTGCAAGACGCGGCATCGAAACCGCGATGACGGTGCGGTCGCACTGGTACAAGTCTCGGGTCGAGCTAACTCTGATATACGGGATACATCTCAGGATCACGTGCAAATATCGAAAATAGATTGCATGTCGCCGAAATTCGACCGGTAGGACCACAGAGGCGTATGAAACGGTACGGCTAGGATGCGGGTCTTACAACTCTTCCCTCCAAATAAAAATTTCGTCCTCGAAATTTACAGAACAAATAAGGTAAGGGAAACATCGTCAAGTATATATGACAAGGCACAGTTAATCTATAAAAGGATGAAGGTAGCGCTCTCTAATCTCAACTTTGTCCTCCTATGACACGTCATCAACAATACGATGATCTAACTGAACCTCGAATTCTGGATCAGAAACGATCGAAACTGAAATACTATGCAACCACACACTATTAACGGTAGGGAGCTATGTTAGAAAATCTTTAAGTTATTCAAACTCGGGGACCTAATCATTCTAAGTTCTCAACAATCATAGAGTGTAGGGCAGCTATCTGTAGATATGTTATGTTATCCTCAGGTATTCCCAAGTTATGCTCTGATGCCAACTTCTGTCATGCCCCAAACCTAGAAATCGGATTCATAGGAATCCCAATAGCCGAATCCGGTACCGACAGCCTCCGTAGTACCCCATTCTCGGCTCTTAACATGCATATGCCAGATTTCGATCCTGAGATCCTACAAGGAGGATTTTATATATATATATATATATATATATATATATTATTTTATTTTTAAATGTACATTTAACTAGTAATAAGTATAACCACAAGATTACCCAATTCATAACGGCAACATCATCATCACATATCCACTAATATAATCATTTGAACATAATATTGAATGGAAAATACATAAATAGAAATTCAAGCTCCAGAAGACCACCGCACGCTCCAAGCTCAACACTGCTGCAGCCTAACATCACCTGCACGCATCTATCGTGTATAAGCTTATATAAAGCTTAGAGGGTGGTGTAAGTGTGTGCACAAGATAAGTGTCAAGTATTCAATACAATACCCTAATCATACAATACCGAAAAACTGATAATCCACAAACCATACAATGTCTGAATAAGCAGAAACACTGACAAGAGTAAGAATTATTAGAATAAGCAGAAATACTGACAAGATATAAATCATACGATAATAGAGTAAGCGGAAATATAAACAAATCTATAAGTCAATCAATATCAGAATACGCAATATAAAACAGCTATGCAATAAGGAGCCGTAAAGAGCCAAATATCAGATGTCGAGAATGCAATGCAATATACAAATCCTGCTAAATCTGTCTAGGCCATATAAGTAAAGAAATAGTAACCCAAGATGCCATATGCCTGCGGATGTAATGCAATATGCGATGCGAATGAAATAACCATTCTGGAGTGTGAAGTCAGGATGATAGTACGTAGTATCGCAGGCTATGGGGTCCACCACAAGTGACTTCTATCCAAACCAGTCCCATACCTAAATTTGGATAGTTAGACTCATCATGGTAAACTCCTGATCTCAGGTTAGTCGCGCGCCCAACCGAAATCCTTGCCATAAGAAGGTACACAACAATTAGTTGTGCACCACTAGCCCGAGTGGATAGTGAATGAATAAATGAATGAATAAGCATGTAACTCCTACTCAATAGGTCCACATATCAATACAGCTCCTCTCTAGGAAATCACCGGGGTCTATTACACTCTAAACGAGATCGCCGCCACATCGCGCGCAATAAGGTAAATGAAAGAGACCTCACTATCCGTCTGCCAATATCGGGCTCGACTCGTCGATAGCGGAGCCATTCCTCGAGCTGGTCAGACTTAGCCTAGCATTGCCCCCTACTCTCGGGCGGGTAATGCCGCACCCCCTTCCAACCGACCACGATACAGTGAAGAGCGTAACCATCTGGTAATCGGCACTCAACGCTCATCTACCCACTCGGTCTAAACGTTGGAGCAACCTATGAAACCAAGAGAGTTTAGGAACTTTCACCCAGGGATATCTATAGCACCCCATATAGAACAGATTTTCGGTGTCCCATCTGGCCATCCACGATATGCCTTTGGAGGCTACGACCCTGATGTCGCTAGGGCATATAATAATCACAGCACACAATGAAAGATGCATGAGTCATACAATCCAGTCATGCATCAATCCTGCATATATCGTGCGTCATGTGAGACATTCTCCGCCTATCAGGGAGTCTCATAACAATCGGCACTATGATATATGCAATGGTCAGTCATATCTCATAACAGACATGCAAATGATGCATATGGGCATATATCATGATGATATGCAATCACATACTCATAATTGGTATCAATAACAAGCATTGAAAATCGACATCGACGACATGGACATTTAACCAACATTGTCCCCCAAGGAACGGCCTACATAAAGCCTAACATATAATGGACTTATGGCCTCACATAAGGGCCAAATATACAACACCATGGGCCTCACTCAAGAGTTTAATATACATTACGATAGGCCTTTCACATGGGCCTAACATACATTATAATGAGTTCTCTCGCCTAGCCCTCAAATGCATCACAGTGGGCCTCGTCACATAAGCCCCATATACACCACCTTGGGCCTTAAACACGGGCTGGATACACATCACAATGGGCCTCAAATACGGGCCGCATATACATCACATTGGGCCTCGACAATCAGCCACGATGTTTGGCCTAGATCGATAATCGGTCACGATAATCGGCCTCAATCGGTAATCGGTCAATCGGCCACGACAAGCAGAGTCGACAATCGGCCACGTCAATCGAAAATCGGCCACGATCGGTAATCGGTCACGATAATCGGCCTTGATCGGTAATCGGTCAATCGGCCATGTCAATCGACAATCGGCCACGATCGGTAATTGGTCACGATAATAAACACCGATAATTGGCACCGACGAGCAATATCGATAATCGACACCAACAACCAGTATATATATAAATGAGGCGAGGTCCATAGCTGGACAGCCAAACAATCATAATATAAAGATCGGCCCTTGACCGTGGTTAAAAAAAATTCGATATCACGGAGTCATCCTTCTATGGTGAATGGGGCCCATGAATTAGGGTTAACCCACGAGAGGATGATGAGAATGGGACTATCAAGGCCTAAGGGAAGATCATAATGAGGACATCTAACCGTCATTGTCCAACAACATCTAACCAACATTGCTCCTAAGGAATGACACACATAAGGGTTCATACACTACGTAGCGGCCACACATACATCACATTGGGCTTCATACAAGGGCCTCAAGTATAACACAATGGCCACGCCCTTTGGCCTTAAATACATCACAATGGGCCATGTCATATGGGCCTTTTATTCATCAAATGGGCCACATAAATGGACCACACCAATAGCCTTATGTGCATTGCAGTGGATCATAATCCGTGGGCCTTAGATTGCATCAAATGGGCCTAATCTTATGGGTTTTATATGTAACAAATGGGCCACACCAATTGGGCCCCACATGTACATCAAATGGGCCTCAACCCATAGGCCCTAGTACATCTCAATGGGCCCTAACCCATGGGCCCCTAAATCATCAAATGGGCCTGATCCCATGGGCCTTAAAATACGTTAAATGGTCTGATTCCATGGGCCTTAGAATACATTTTATTGGGCCTCTCCCATGGAACTCAAATTCAAGCAGGTGGGACCTATCACACGGGCCTCAAATACAATGTAGGTGGGCCCTAGAACATGGGCCTAACATTCATCACTATGGGCCTCATTACATGAGCCGCATATACATCACGATGGGCCTCCTCACATGGGCTAAATATATATCATAGTAGGCCTCTCATACATTAAATGGGCTGCACTAATGGGCCTCAAACACATCAAGTGGGCTGCATGACATGGACAGCCCGGATTAAGCACGTACATCATGAAGGGGCCACATGAATGGATGATGTGGATATATAACACATATATTACGGTGGGTCCAACATCCTGATGGATGGGGTAAGCTTGGATTACATCAAAAATCATTTCAATAGTGCCAGGTGCAAGATACGTATCACCGTATACTATCATAGGAGTATATGGCTCACTAATGTGAACAACACTGCCCACACATTGACCATGTACATCAGCACTGTCCAAACCTCATCCAGCACCGTCCAACACAATCTGGACGGTGTGAATGGAACAAATACATCACTGTGAGGCATCCACTGTCCAGACAATGGACGGTGTGGAATATCACATAAATCATGGTGGTCTATACCGTCCATATGAGGACGGTGTGGATATTAAAATACATACATCACAGGTGGGTACCCACCAGAGATTTGAATCTTCCTCAATTCAGGTGAGGTGAGTCCCACGTGGGACCCACATAATATAATATTATATTATATAATAATATATAATATACATATATATATATTATAAAACCGGGAGGGGTGGTACGTCTAGCGTCTGATGAGTCCCACTGTCCCTAGCAATGGACGGTGGGAATGTGTCACACACATCACAGTGGTCCACGTCCTGGTGATGAACGGACCGGATAAAATACATACAACATGATGGGGTCCACGCAGTGGACGGAGTAGATAAAACCCATGCAGCATAGTGGGCTTCCACATGCTGGACAGTCCGCATGTACAACACATACATCTAAGGAGGGCCGCACAGATAGGCGGTGTGGATCAAACCCACACGCTGCACACAACAGCAGGGACCCATCGTCTAAATGGACGGTGGGGATATGCAACAAATACATCAAGGTGGCCCTGCACGCTGCAGGCGGGCCACGCACCTCCCAAACTGTTCCAGCACTGTCCAGACTATCTGGACGGTGTGGATGAAGCATATACATCTTGTGGACCCGCGGGACTTACTGACATCGGTCAGCAGATGGGCCCCACCAAATGAGAGGCGTAGACAGCCCCACCCATCCACTGACGTCAGCAGCTACTGCTGCTGCAGTGGCAAGGAACGCACGACAGGTGGTGGGGACCCACCGTTTCAAACGAATGGATGGTTGGGATGGAAGGTGGGTCCCATGTGGGGCCCACCACAATGCTTATTTGAAATCCAACCCGTTCATAAGGTCACTCAGACCTGGATGAAGTGAGAACACAAATTTCAGATTGATCTGAAATTTCAGTGGGCCCAAAAATGGGTTTCAATGGTAGAGGTTCAATCCCACTGTATCCTGTAGTGTGGGCCACTCGAGTCTTGGATCGAGTTGGAACTTGGAGGGGGCCCACCTGAGGAGGGGGCCCACCTCATGAACGGCTTAGATGGCATATAAAATCAAGGTGGAGCCCACGGCTGGAGGCCATGGGTCCGTGACGTCCGCCCGCCCCAGACGCTGGACGCTGGGGCGTCCTCTCTCTCTGACAGCAGCAGCAGCAACCATGCTGCTGTTTATTTTTTTTTTAAAAACAAAGATTTTTTCATGGTTTTTCAGATGTAGGGCCAACATCAACTGAATCCAGCCCACCCATCACGTTCTGTGGCTCAAAACGAGCCCAATGAGTCCAAGGTTGGACATTTTTCAGCGTGTAGAACAATTATGGGGAACTTTAGATGGTGGAGGTCACTATTTACTGATTTATGGCCCACCAGATGCTCCGTTCAATCCCATTTTCTGGCTCAACGTCTAAAATGAGTTTGAAAATGAAATGGATGGCTCGGATTGAGAACATACGTCAAGGTGAGGCCTACACAAACCGCCCACTCCAAAGCTTGGTAAACCAAGCTAATATTTGTGTTTTCTTTCCACGTCCAGCGTCCCTGGACGCTGGACGGTCTTGGCATACACATGCATAAGGTGGGCCTTGCTCCGGTGGGCCACTAAATGGGTGAATGGTATGGATAAATCATACATTCAGGTGGGATCCATCCAAGTGGGCCACACATCACACAAAAAAAAAGGAGAAGGAGAGGGAGAGAAGCACCCACCGTTGATCTTCTCCTCCTCCTTCTGCCAAAGCATCCTAGAGCTCCAAAGGACGGACTTCAACGGTTGAGATGGGTCATGGAGGGTGGAGATGAGAGATAGAAAGGTAGCCACACTAGCTCCTCTCATGGAGCCATGGACGTTGGATGTTGTTTGAAAATGGAGAGAGAAAATGAGAGAGAGAGAGATGATGGGAGAGAGGGAGGAGTGGTGTGACATAAGAGGTAAGGTAATTGTTGACTTTTGGGAGTACTTTTGTACTTGGGAATGGGGAGAGTAATGGGTTGAGTGATGGGTGTACTTTTGACAAGTGAGGTGATTGATGTGATGGATTTTTCTCGAGATTTGCAACACACGGCGTTTTCCTCAAACTGAACGTGGGCCCACATCTCCTGGCTAGGGTACCTCATCGGCGTGCAAGACGCGGCATCGAAACCGCGATGACGGTGCGATCGCACTGGTACAAGTCTCAGGTCGAGCCAACTCTGATATACGGGATACATCTCAGGATCACACGCAAATATCGAAAACAGATCGCATGTCGCCAGAATTTGACCGGTAGGACCACAAAGGCCTATGAAACGGTACGGCTAGGATGCGGGTCTTACAGATACTCTTCACCAGCATGTCGTCCACATACATCTCCATGGTGTGTCAGATCTGTTTGGCGAACATCTGATTCACCAGTCTCTGATACGTTGCCCCAGCATTTTTCAGGCCAAATGGCATGACCCGGTAAAAGTAGAGTCCTCTGTCCGTGACAAAGGTGGTCTTCTGCCTATCTGGGGGATGCATGGCGATATGGTTGTACCCGGAGTAAGCGTTCAAAAACGAGAGTAACTCGTGTCCGGCTGTGCTGTCCACCAGTTGGTCGATCCGAGGTAACGGGAAGCTGTCTTTGGGACACGCCTTATTCAGATCGGAGTAGTCTACGCAGACCCGCCACTTCCCTTTTGACTTCCTAACGAGCACAACATTTACTATCCAGTCAGGGTAGTATACTTCTTCTACGAATCCCGCATCGAGCAGGATGGAGACCTCCTCGGCAATGGCTTCATATCGTTCGGCATCGAACGGCCTTATTTTTTGCTTAACCGGCCGGTAGTCTGGGTCCACATTCAGCGTGTGGACTTGCACATCGGGTGAGATCCCCGGCATAACTGCATGTGACCACGCGAAGACGTCTCGATGTTGTTTCAAGAAGGCCAATAACTCGTTCCTCCCCTCGGGATTCAGTGATGATCCGAGTTGAATAGTTTTGCTCGGATCTGATTCATCGAGCGACACTTTTATCAGATCTTGGATTGAGGAACTTTCTTCTATCGATCCCCGAGGGTCCAAGGCATCCATTACGAGCGTTTGTTTGACAGCCCCTTTCCTTACGGCCATCGCATAACACCTCCGGGCCTCGCGTTGGTCGCCTCGGAGATGACCAATCCCACCTTCGGCTGGGAACTTCATCATCAAATGGTAAGTTGAGATGACCGCCCTCATCGCATTGAGGGAGGGTCGGCCCAGAATCACGTTGTGGACAGATGGAACATTGACAACTAAAAAGTCAACCAAAAGCGTGACTTGATGTTGCCCTTCTCCCGCTGTTACTGGGAGGGAGATAGCTACTTCGGAGATGACTCTCTCTCTGGCAAATCCGTGCAAGAGAGTCTTCACAGGTCGGAGCTTGGACCGTGAAATTTTCATCTTCTCAAATGCCTCGAAATACATGACGTCAGCCGAACTCTTGGTGTCGACAAGATGCGGTACACTTTGTGATTGGCTATGGTCATAGTGACCACTAACGCGTCATCGTACGGATGCTGGATCCCGCGTGCATCATCTTCTGTGAAGATAAGGCTGCACGTAGCGACACGGAGTTCCTTACTGGGACGTTCCGTCAGATGAATGTGGTGTTCCGACTCGAAGCTCCGGGAATGGGCTTTCCGTGCCCTGTTCGAATCTCCTCCCCCAGCTGAGCCCCCGAAGATGGTGCGAATTTCGACGGGCTCCTCTGGGGGGTTGTTTGACTGCTCTTACGGCCGTTCTTCTCTCCGAGCGAATTTCTCCTTTTTGGCATAACGACGTAAATGTCCTTTGTGGATGAGGGACTCAATCTCGTCCTTCAGATCCACACAGTCGTCCGTATTATGACCATGGTCACGGTGGAAGCGGTAGAATTTCTGCTTGTCCCTGTGTTCTGGATCAGCCCTCATGTAAACCGGCCAATTGAGTAGCCTTTCTCCTCGGATGTCTAGTACGATCTGCTCGAAGTGTAGGAATGAAATTTTTCTTCCGGCCTACGGCTCGGACAACGATCATGAGAAGCGCTGTCATCCGTCCCTTTGCTAACCGGCTGGGAGTCTTCGTTCCGGGGTCTCTTCCCCTTGTTCGTCGAGTCAGACACCTGTGTGCCCTTACGGGCTTTGGTGAACTCCTCTGTGTTAGTGTACTTCTAAGCTTTCGCCATGAAGTCCGCTAGTGTCTTCGGTGGATTCTTTCCAATGGAGAAGGTAAACTTTCCTTCTTTCAGTCCGCTCAGAATGGCGGCGAGGGCCATCTTATCATCGTAGTCCTTGACATGCAATGCTTCTTCGTTGAAGCGGGCGATGTAATCCTTCAACGAATCCTTTGGGGTCTGCTTAATAGTGAGCAGGTGGGTGTTGGGCTTCCGACTTTTCTTACCGCTTATGAATTGCGTGAGGAATAGTCGACTCAGTTCCGCGAATGAGCTTACGGAATTTAGTTTCAGCTGGCGATACCAAATCCGAGCGGATCCGGTGATAGTGATAGAGAACCCTCTACACATCATCGCATCCGTTGCAGTCTAGATCTGCATCCATGATCTGTAGGACTCCAAGTGTTCGGATGGGTCCCCAGATCCTGAATACTGGATGACGGGAGGCATCCGAAACCTCTGCGACATCACTTCAGCCATGATGGCCGAGGTGAAGGGAGGCTCGGTCTCTTCCATCATCGCCTGGATCGTGGTTGGAACTGTCGATTGTTTTTGCTTTTTCTCCAATATCATGAACTTATCCTTCAGTTCCGCAAAACGTGCTTCATAGGGATCTTTATCTTCAGCGACGACCTCTGGCGCATGTTCGACCTCTGGCGTTCCTCTCTCTCTCCTTCGGAGATCCGAGGGCGGTAGGACAAATGTTGCTGAATGAACGGTCGTCGGAGCCCGAGTAGTGGAGTTCGGCACGGATACCTCTGCACGTGCCGTAGGAAGATTTTGAACCGAATACGGTACCCCCGAGCGTTGGGGGGCTTCGGGCCTCACACTCCTCGGTACGGAGTGAGTTTTCACGAATAGCCCTACCAGTTCGAGGACGGGTTGTTCTTGAGCAGGGCGCTGCTCTTGATCTCTCTGTTTCATTCGATTTATCTCGTCGCGCAGGGCCTGAATTTCGTTCTGCATGGTGCGATATTTGCTCGACCGATTACGCGAACGCTGGGAATGCCCTTGTGCGAACTCGGCATGAAGCGATGTTGAATGATCGAGTCTGCTCATTGGGTTGCGGCTGCACTGCTGCAGCTTTCTTCTTCTTCTCCATTGATTGGAAAAATGAGAGCCTGACTTCTAGTTTCAGATTCCCACAAACGGCGCCAAAAAATGTTGAAGCCAAAATCCGGTCGGCCCTCCCTCCACGTCGACCACCACGTATAATCCCTGGAACCTGCATCAGGAAAGTAGGCAAAGGTGACCCTGGCTAAGCCGGTGGACCTTCCGATGCCTAAGTCAGGACAAAGGAATCAGAGTTTGAGTAGAGAGTAGAGGAGAGCTCGATTTTACATACCTGTAGATATGGCGATGCGTACTATTTATACCTGGCTATGAGGCGGTCTGAGTCCGATAATCTCGGCACGATCAGAGGGATTCTAGGATCATAGAGATATTGCCCACAATCTACTGATCGGGCAGCGTATCTGGTGGATCGTGCGCTCCTACGAGCGAAGTTACCGGTCACGTCTCGATATGACAGTTTCCATATTGAACGAGTGAGATATGCACGTCGGAGAGTCTGCTCGGCTCGGTTTATCTAAGGATACCACCAGTCCGATCCGCCTGGTCAAATCAGTTGGTTCCACCATGGTTAGCAGGGCTGACTTCAATAAGCGGTGTGGTTAAGGCGTCGGAGGTCATCCGATCGGAGTATAATTTTGAGTCGCTCTCCAACAGTGTCGTCTGCTCGGATGGATCACGTCCCGAAGCAGGTCAGATGGATCATGCCTCGGCTCGGACGGGTGCTTGGGACAGTGTTGTACCGTGAAATCGGATTTTCCATAACATATATGATTGAACCACAAAAGGTTGAACAATCACATCTGTTGATTCATTGACACTTGCATAATAAGACCTTGGATATCTTTTCTTATAATTGTCCAATAAATATGTAAAAATTTAATTTTTAAAAAGCCGAAATTAGCGGTTTTTTTTTTTTTTTTTTTTTGGTTCTTCATGTACCTAGAACGATAAGCATAGACGGTTTACTTTGAAATAACTGTATACTTCCTGTGCAATTTCTCAGGAATCTCTAACTGCCTGTGTATCATAACGTCGCACACTACAAGAGTAACGAATTATTTCCCAAAAATGTCACTGCTCTGTTGTCAGGTCTGTCTGCATCAAGATGAAGGTCATATATATCATTCCCTTGGTACGAAGTACTTACAGATAAATTAAGGGTCATGATTCAACGAGGGTCTCTCATTTGACGGGGCAGAATACGTGTCAGAGATCCCAGACAAGGTAACTGTTAACGTGCCAAGGACCAAAAATATTATCGGTCCCATGATCAGGAATGTCAATCTTGTATCGAAAAAATGAACAATTAAAAAAATCCCAAGTGTCCAAATTCAGCGTACATGTGTTGCTTACTTGACGTTTTAACGGATTTTGGCACGTTGCAGTGTGCCTTACCCGATGAATGGCTGGGATCTCTGACACGTGTTCGACCCCCTCACACGAGGGGCCGTATCGGAGTTACGACTCTGGTAGTATTTTTTTTTTTTTTTTGTGGTTCGTTAGCATGTCGGTATACTCATTGTCAGTTCACACTTCACTGTTAGCCGCACACACCAGGACCTCGGCGTTGCGTTGAAACGAGGTGTGTCAGCCTACCACTTGACTCCGGTAGTATGAAAAGTGAAAGAGAGAAACAGAGGGTGGGTGGGTGGGTGGGGCCCACCGTTATGTTTGTCAGGAATCCACCCCGTCCATCCGTTTTTTAGGTTATTTTAGGAGATTAAACCAAAGTTAGCACGATCAAAGACTCAAGTGTGCCGTATTAAAGGAAAAGGTAGTTAGGGAAATATATACTGTTGAAAGCTCTTCAATTCGACAGTAATGATCACATGCCATCCATAGTGTTAATAACATCACTCTTACATGGATGAACTGAAACCACAAATATTCGCGTGACTCAAAATTTCCGTGGCCCCACGAATATTTCAACTGTGAACGTTCGATTATTATCATTTCAGCTCACTTGAGCGTTGGATACATTTTATGTTTAGCCTCATGTCCAAAAATGAACTGACAAAACGGATGAACGGGGAGAATTTCCCACAAACAACACAGTGGAGCCCACCTGCGAACACAGAGCAGGAACTTCCTGCGGAGCCTTTCGCAGGAAATCCGCGTCGTGGGTGGCTAACGTTATAATGACTTTCGGTATTCCGGTGTACTACACACCACCTACCTGGGGTGGTGTGGGTACGTGTCGTGCGAAGACTAGCGCTATTGCTCCTCGAGCTCTGTACAAACGGTTCGAACGAGATTAAGGTTACAGGGCCCCACAATAATGTATTTATTACATCCACACTGTTCATCCACTTGGAGAGATTATTTTAGAAAACGAACCCAAAATTAAGTCATATAAAAATTTCAAATGGACCACCCCAAAAATCGCAGTGGGACGATAATTATAAACTTAAAAAATTCGCAGGGCACACCTTAACGTTTATTTTTCATCAAATCTGTTCATAATGTCACACAGACATGGATGAAGAGGTAAAAAAATTATTATATTGGTCCAAAACTTCCGTGACCCAGAAAGGGTTTCAACGGTAGAGGTACAATTTGCCACTGCTTTTTTGCAGTGTGGTCCATTTGATCTTTTGATCTATCTTATTTTTTGGATCAATACTCACTAAGAGCTCGATAAATGGACAGACGGTTTGGATATGATACATACCTTATGATGGGACCCACAGAACTTGGTGACGTCAACACACCAGCCGGGTCGGTGATGTGTGGTACACAAGCCAATCCGCTTCCGTCTGCAGTATTTTTAATACAAAGCAGCGTCCATACCATACCCCAAATGGCAAAAACCGACACGTGGAACGTGGCAGACAAATGCAAGATCCCTGCCGTTGGTCACACAAGCACTACTGTGAATGTCCTCTGCAAGAAACCCATAATAGTCCAGATGTCAGGTGGGGCACCGTGGAGAAATAGAAGCGGCCAACGACCAACGGTCCAGATTCATTGTAGACTGTGGCTACATTAATAAAAAGATTCGATGGTGAACGGCCTGGATCTTACACAAGTGCGCCATCTGACACGCCTGAGGTGATTGTGTTTGATCACTTGCCTCAAATGATCTAAGTAGGTGCTGACGTGATGGACCCTGTCTTGGATGGACCGTGCCCCAAAAATGTCATCCAGTCCTTTAACCTTATATTCCGATAAATGTCTGCCATATTGTAATGTCTCCACTCTCCACTGTCTATTTTCAGGCCACCAATAAAAGGGTTGTGATTGTCCCGCCAATGCCACTTCAAGAAAATCGATACTCATTTCGGCGCAGATCATCAGATCAACGGTCTGGATCAGACTATTAGCCCCCTTTGTGGATACAGAGCGATAGAGAACGGATGCGAGTTGCGTGTTACACCTGTTACACGGAACCCAAAGCCTGTGGGGCCCGCCACGATGTCAATGTAACATCCACTCCGTCGATGAATACGGCACCTCATCCAAAACGTATTGAATCATATTTGTACGGCACCACGGACTCGGATTTTGAAGTGCCCCTCTATGCCGGGCTGGGTAATGGAAAGGGTCGCGGATTGCGTCCTACCCCCGCCCGGACAGTAATCCGTCCGGGCAGTGCTCTGTGGGGCCCACCGTGATTTAAGTGATTTATCCAGGACGTTCATCGCTTAAGTGGACCACAAAGTAGGATTGAACGTTCACCATTAAAAACTTCTTGGGAGCTGGAGAACTTTCGGATCAAGCATATTTGTGTTTTCACTTCATCCAAGTATACACGACCTTATGAATAGGCTGTATGGTAAAAAAAACATATAAGGGCCCTAAGAAAGGTTTCAACGGTGGTTGTAACTATCAATGTAGCTACCTTTGGTGTGGTCCAATGACGCTGTGGACCTGCTTCATTTTTAAGGCAATACCTTAAAATGATATCAGAAAAGCGATGAACGTCAATAAAACACTTACGTCACGGGGACCCCAAAGAGGACTGCCTGGACGGATTAGGGTAGGACGCAATCCGCGTTCCTGGAAAAGCCCATTCAATTTTCAATCTCATTTCGTGACATTATTCCAATAATGACGCAGATCCAAATCTAAACTGCACCAGACCACATGAACCAATGGGATGATTAAGCCACTGCTGAAACCTTCCTAGGGCCGACTGGCTTAAACCTTCCTAGGGCCCACTTCCATGTTTATTTACCATCCAACCAGGTCATGAAGTTATATAAAGCTGGATGAAGGAAAAACAGGAGGAAAAAAAAAAAAAAAAACATGATCCAAAACTTCTGTGGACCACAATAAATTTTCAACGGTAGGCCTTCAATCCCCAACGTTTCCTATGATGTGATCGACTTGAGTTTTGTTTCTGCCTATTTTCTGGATCATACTTTAAAATGAGCTGACAAAATGGATGGACGGAAGGGATAAAACACGTACACCGTAGTGGGCCCCACAGAGCTTTGACCAGTACCGAGCTGGGCAGGGGAGGGGCCGCTAGGGAATCCGAGTCCAGCATCCACGATGCCTGAGTTCCCATTTCCTGGCCCTACCATCAGTGATGGTACAGTTAGCCTCAGAGTCCCAATTTGCTCCGCACCGAGAGAATCACAGCCATTCGATTCATGGCCTGAAAATAGAACTTCAAGAAAATATCTAACAAGCACTGTTCTAGGGAGAGAGGTCCAATGACTAATTACTAGATGGTTAGAATCTTATGATCTCATAGTGGGGCACTTTCTTCATGGGAACTATTAGTTCAACGGTCTCGATCACACAGATGTGAGCCCCACATTAGAAACTCGGGCCCGATGAAACAACACATGTCCTCGGACGGAGGATCATATAGCGACTCTTTGAAGAGTCGAGTTAGCTGATCCATGGCTTTCCAATGCACTCGAATTTTTTGTTCTGATAAGTTGCGCCCTTTGTTCAGTAATCCAGGCCACTGATCTGTTGCGTGAAACTATGAATGGACTGTGTGTAAAAACTCTCCTAGATTGAAATATCCTTGTCATCAATCTTAGAAAAAAAAAAAAATTTATGTTGAATGTGAGAGTTGTCGTATCACAGTTTCATCCGTCTATGTATATAGCAGAAATTAAAATGTTAGGCTTATATCACATTTTTCTAGTCAAATACCACCGACCAACGGTCTAGATCACTGAACCACGTGCCCCACTAGTCAAATTTAAAACCGGAGTATAGCGTGCAAGGTCTCGGATCGAGGATCATATAATTTCTCCTTTAAGTAAAGCGATTTATTGCTAGGATGACTACTCGCAAGAGTGTAAATTCGAATAATGCTCTTCCTACAGTTCCCAACCTAGAAACTTTCTTCAAGATCGGATCCTTCCAATTCTGGGCCCACTCTCCAATTACACATAAAGTCTAATTATTTTCTCACCATACCCTTTTAGTGGTTGTAATTATAATGGACGGTAAAATAAGATTTACTACCTATCGGAAAATAGATGAACAATCGGCAAAGTTTCTAAAATGAAAAACCAAAAAGATTCTAGGACCTACACGATGAGCGGTTCGATCTATCCCAAACATACAATGTTAGCACGAGTGGATAATAAGACATGTATGGCTACGCTCGCGAGTATTATCATCACAATCTATTTTCTTGCCTGCTGGCAGCTGTCTCCAACTTCTCCTTTGACTGGAAAGCGACAGCAGGACGGCAAACTTCTGCAGGGACTAACATGGAGTTCTGGGCTACTGTCCATGTGGCCCCAAACCACAACTGGCATATCGTAACGGTGTCGTGACAAAGGTAAACGCGCGACTTATATTGACTAGAGGCATCGCAGACCATTCATTAGGAAGTGTGCATGGTAGGCGTGCTGTCGATCAAAACAGAGCGTAGCCATCCAAATTTTAGGCTGAATGCCAACATTTAATATTGATCATTGGTTAAATTCACCTGACCGCGCATTTTTCTCAATAAATTTCAGTTCCCATATTGAAAATACGAAAACCTGTTTTGTGTATATGGTGTAGACTACTAGATGAATGGACTGGATTTAAACGTTCTGTCCCTATTGGCACATATCCAAAGACCCCCATGTACTTCTCACGCTAGCGAGTACGCGGCAGTTCTTTATCGTAACGGACCATGGAGGCAGCCGTGGCGGGAATCTTTAGCCGGAGAACGACCGAGGGTCCCGGATACGGTGCATCTCGAGTCACGGCATTTTCGTGTATCCGTGTCATGTATGCATATCTGACGACATCGAAACCGTTCATTTGGTATTTCCTATTAGTATGTTGGAAATGACCAGAAATTTCAGCGTTTTGACCATCCCAGCCTATTAAGCGGCGATAAAAATGTACACACTAAAAGACTTAAATATCAACAGATAAAATTTTGTAAGAACATTTTCATTCATTAGACTCATGGGATATTCAGATCAAATTATTTTTTGACACATTAAAATAGGGATTCAACAGGATGAATGTTTCGGATCACCATTGATATATTCCATGTGTTCAGTACACAAGAAGAGAGCACGATAATGCCGTACCTCTATAGGTAGTGGATCCACGCCCAAGAAGGGCAGAATGGGAATGAAGACCCGGTGCACTCGCTGGTGTGAGTTGGGAGTAGAGCTTTTGAGGAATACGTGTCGACGTGGCACTGGTATGAAAGATATGTCATGTAGATCACGTGGGTCCTACCGATCAGTTTGGGCACCTGCGTACATTTATTGTGGACTGTTAATCGTTTCTGCCGTCAAATTTTCTTGCAGGATGTGGGCCACACGACGAGTGAACTAGTCTGATTTATCGTCCAGAGAGCTTCGACAACGGGGACAACTGATGAATGATCCAGATCCCGGACACGTGTCACATGTTCGTACGTGTACCGTGGGTACCGCTCCTGTAGGGTAGAAACTTAAGAAAGCTTGTGGCCAAATGATGCTTCGTAGCACTTGTTAATTGGGCAACGTGTGAAGGATCCGGGCCACTCATCAGGTTGATCGAGCATTTGTGGTTGAATAGTCTCACTGGTCCACTTATCAGGCAGTTAGATTCGTATGAGATAATGAACGGTCAGATTCTTATGAGAAAGTGATTAAGTAGAAAAATGACCTATTCTCCATGTTATAGTATAACTTTGGTCTACTTGATGTGGACGGTCCTATTTTTGAGCCATATCATGGTCATCAAACTGTGATGACTGATGAATGGTATAGATCTCACACAAGTGTGAAGTGTCCCCCATTGGCTATAACTTGGCATCACGCACGGAAGCTCCACTATCACACACATCACAACTTTATAAGCTGATCTGGGCCATTGTTCTGACGTGCCACGACGTCTACGGACTACGGACGGAAAGAATAGTTAATTCTGATTATCCTGCCATCTAATGGATGCATTTTGCCCGATCCGTGTACCTCTTGATAAGTGCTCTACCGTAACTCGTGTGCGTTTGAGGATAGGGGTTGATAAGCACGGACGCATACACTTGCTAGCTGGTAATAAATAGGAGGACACCATGATGTATGAGTTTTATCCGCACCGTCCATCCATTTTCACATATCATTTTATGGTATCTTACCAAAATATAGGCAGTTCCAATAATCAAATGGACCACACATTGGGGATTAAATACTTACCGTTGAAAACTTTTTAAGGATCACAAAAGTTTTGGATCTAGCTGATATTTGTGTTTTCCCTCCATCCAGGTCTATGTGACCTTATGAACGGTAGACCGTGGAAAGGTTTCAAGGGTGAGTGTCATTATCACCGCTGCTTCCTGTAGTCGGGTCTACTTGAGGGTCGGATCTGCCTCAGTTTTGATCTTTTACCCTAAAATGATATGGAAAAATTGATGGACGGTATGGACAGAACACATACATCACGGTGAATCATCAGAACCCTTTTCCGTTTCTAGCTAGAGACTGGCCAGGTGTACGCGATCCGTATACGAGTATCACAGTTACAAATCTCGTTCTCGCGATTTCTCGTCCACGAAAATTTCAAATTTTGAAGCTTTTATATAACATTACGGAAATATCTCGTCGAAAATAAAATTATTAAAAATATTTATTATAAATTATAAATGTATTTGAAACTTAAATATATATTTATATAACGATTTCTTTATTGCTTAGAGTATTTCATATTCTCGCGATCTCACGTGAGACTTTTAAAATATCAACAATATTTTCACGATATTTTCAAAATGTTGAGGATATTTAACGAGTTCTGCGCCAAATTCATATGTAAGTTTTGCACCGTTGAAAAATGGTGGCCCTCATCGCATATGTTACTAAGGAGCAGCTATCCGGACCATCTAAATTGTTAGTCCCGTTATGATTGAGCATGTATCTAAAATCTCGCTGATTAATGAATCCTAACGCAACAATTAATTGCTAACAAATAGATGGTTGAAAGTAAAATAATGAGCGGTCCAAATTTAAATGAAAAAATAAAAATCAAACGGTTCATATCATGTTCTCAGAAAATTGTCAGATTTTTCTGAATTTACAGTTGGATCAGCAATATGGATTGTCTGGATTGAAGGACAGCAATACAATTTCCAAAAGTGGTTACAAGAACAACATTGGAGTATTGCACGAGTAACCCGCACATGGAGATCCTTTTACCGACAGTCACCCCAAGTAGGTACGTTAGCACGATTGAGTTTTCCTTTTCATAGCCGACCAGCGGTCTACCTTTAAGCATGAGATCCACGCCGTTCAGCAGGTGGGCTGCTTCATTTTTACTCTAACCCCAAAAATAAGAAAATCCAAGATTGTGGATGGCCCAACTATAGGAAGGATTGGGATTTGAATGCCCAACATTAGTTTTGTGTGGGTTGGGGAGCTATGGTCGTTTTTTATATTACATCCAATCCGTTGATATGACATGGATCTCTAGAATTAAGTGAATCCCAAGAAATCAGGCTATTTTAAATTCAGTGGACTACTGATCGAGAATTTAGATGTTTGAGGCATGGTTCTACACTGATATCAACGGTGTGGCTCACCTGAGTTTTTGATCGGCTATAATTTTTGGATCCATGCCAAACAAGAAGTGGCACACCGGATGGAAGGTGTTGATTTCACAACACAGACTCTATAAGTCCATGTTAGCTAGTCGTAAACAGGCCCCCGTACATTCACGAGTTATGGTTTTTTTTTTTTTTCTAAGGCTTATGTCATGTACCCTTATCCCAGCTAACGGTACCCATTGGGTCCTGTGGAGTTCTTAATTTCCGGACTTGGATCCTATAAGGTTTAGTTCCAACTGGGCCTTTGGAAGTAGGTTTCGCTCGACGAAGATAAGAAGATTTTTATGGTTGGGACCACCAGATGGATGGTGGATGGATTAGATAGTACACAGGTACTACCTTAACATGTATATGGTGTGTAAAGGGGCTCTTCTGCTTATACACTTTTTAGGAAATGTCAATTTATAACTGAAATTATCAATATACATTGAACATATGAAAGAGTGCTACTAAAACTATGTAGCTGTATTCGAGCTGGACTTGACAAGACCCTCCCCAGCAGACTTAAGTCGTACCATTCATGGACCCAGCTCGAACTTGATGAGACCTATCGTTAGCTGGGTCCAAAAGGTGAGATACAGACCTTACCTGATTTCTTGACGGTTCACTGGATGGGACCCGGACACATCAAAGTTGGGTTGGGTCCTTGGGGTACCTGCGGGTCCGGTGCCATTGACAGCCCTATTTTAGGGAAAGTGATTGCCTACTGAGTAACTTAGTAGGCTAAGCATACTGAGCAAACTTTGTAGGGCCCACCATGATTTATGTCTTGTATTCATGTCTATCCATTTTAGCATATAGTTTCATGGTGTGTGCCTAAAATTAAAGCATTTCAAAAGCTCAAGTGGACCATACCATAGGAAAATAGTATGCATTGAATGACTGAAGTTGAAAACTTCTTTTGGGCTATAGAAGTTTTGAATCAAGCTTTTATTTGTGTTTTTCTTTTGTTCATATCTATACGAGCTTAGGAAAAAGTTAGATGACAAATAAACATCATGCTAGCTTTGGAAGGTTTTAACTATGGGCATCATTATTTCCTTTATTTCCTTAGTGTGGTTCACCGGACTTTGGATATATTTTAATTTCAGGCTCATGCCTTAAAATGATATGTAAAAATGGATGGACAATGTCAATAAGACACATACATTCATGGTGAGCTCCATAGAGTTTACGTAATATGCAATCCACTTCAATATTTGAAAAGAACTTCAATAATTTTGTTGTTGTTCAATTATGATATGTGGTTGCAGTAACATATTCAAATTCAATTAAATGTGTGTGTTTAAAAATAGTGTCAGACATACAATAATTATACTTGACTCAAATTAATTAAACACTTATGACTCCAAATGTCAACTAGCTGGACTATAAAGACTTGTTCACCTATCAATTGTTACAATCATGAGATTTAAAAATGAGAGAGTTATTTAGAATGTGATTTTTTTAAAACAAACTCTCAAGTTAAAGATTTTTTTTTCTTTTAATGGTGATAGTGTATTGGGTTTCTTAGTGAATTATTAATGAATGGGTAAGATTAAAAACAAAGTCAATTATCGATTTTATTTATTTGCATGTACGAATAATATAATTATAGAAAAAGAAAATAAATTAAGTAGAGAAAAATAAATAAATACCTTTTACTGTTGGCAATATAGCTATAGAAAAGTACTATATCATCGTGGGAAAATCATGGTGTGAGGTCAGCTAAATGTGACTATTGATTTGCCAAATAAGGACTCAATAATCGAAATCTAACGACTATAGTCGTCGATATTTAACATACTTCTAAGGTGTACTGCGATAGTAACGAATCTAAACTAAGAATTTCAGACTTCCAACAGCATGGTTAGACAAAAGTGCAATATTTAAGATAAGAAGTTAAACAAGAGATAAATAATATTGCGTTGTAGAGAAATTGATTATTTATGGCGAGGGCCCAAAACTCTTCTTCAACTACCGCTTTTATAGCCTTCCAAGAAGCATGATCATGCTATAATTTCTTAGTGAATTTTTATTGCGTATCAGCTATGTATGAGAAAGATTTATACTATATATTTTAGAATGCCATTATGATTCAATTTGCTTCTAATTTTGAATAGAGTTTCTGTTAATTTCTCCAATCTTTATATGCCTCTACAAAAATATCAATCATCTTGAGAAAATTTTTCTTTTTATAGATTCATTTTTTTAAAGGATGGTCGTGCCTTATTTGAACTGCATTGCGAGGAATTCTCTATAGGCAAGTAGAGGTGTACACGAGTCGAACTAAGTCAAGCTTAGAGCAACTCAACTCGACTTGGCCACTAGCTGACTCCAACTTGAACTTAGCTCGGCTCGGTCCTCGATCCTGAGTAACCAGCTCGGGTCAATTCAATTAGCAGCTCGGGCCAGTTTAAGCTCAGTTCGAGCCAAGATCGAGCCTCTGCAGCATTCTCTCAAACACACGTAGTGCACCTTCGATTTCTCACAAAATATAAAACAATAGCATCAGTTTACAGGTATTTCATCAAACACTCAGTCGACAACGTAAAAATCAAGATACAGGTGTATTTGTTTCATATCTATACCTTCCTCGCACCTACTGACACTTCATTGAGTCATTTTATCAAATACTTACTAAGTAACATCAATAGCAAAATAACTGAGTCACCAAACTGGTTTGATTCGAGTTAGGGTTCGATTCGAGTTGAGTCAAGCTCGGGCAGGCTTGAACTCGGCTCAGAATTTTTTGAGCTCAAAAAATCAGCTCAACGCGACTCAAAGTCAGTTTCGAACCGATTCGAATCAAGCTTTTTTTAGTCGAGTTAAGTGAGCTAATCGAGCTAACTCGATTCGTGTACAACTCTATAGGAAAGTCTTTCAAAGCATCTCACGCACACTACAAGGTTGCATGTGTTGTACGTGTGTCGGGCTTTCGAATAATATATTCATTTTCAATCACAAAAGTATGTATGGTTCCGAGCAGCTTACTTTTGATAGGCTATATATTGCTAATAACTAAGCACTTGTGGCTCTTTTATAACGCGAGTATGATTTCCTCTCGTTGTTAGTACACGAGTGCCATCACAGCTTCTCATTAGGCATTGTAAAATATGACAATGTAAACCACTTTGACTTGCAAATGTATACAATGGTGTGCCTATTGCTTGCCGAGTACCATAGGGAGGGGACTACATGAAATCCACCTAGTGCATTAGGTGCATTGCCTCATTTTCATGCATGGAACCAAAATCAATCTATATGATGCTCAAGCTAGCCACATTGTAGGGAATTGATACGGTGGTCCGATTATTAGAACCATCCATGTCCTCCACTCTATGCTAAGAAATCAAAACCAATATGTTGTTACCAATTCATTTAAATTAGACCACACGTGTAAGCGAGGGCCTGGATTGATTATTCGTGTGAGAGTAAGATGCACGAGTATGCCAAAGTTTACTCAATTCAGATCTTTTGATTGAATTGATAGTGTCTTCCGCATTAAGATGGAAAAATTGGAGACTAGACTCAGATCCAATCATCCTCTTAACCACTGGTTTGCGTTCCGTTTAGGCAATTTGTGAAAGGGTAGAGTTAGCCTTTCTGAATAAGTTGTTTTTGCCTTGTGATTGATTTTAAGGACTTTTTCTTTCACCAGTCTTTAGGTTTGTATGTCTGTTAAATGAATAAAAATGTACAAATAAACATAATAAGGCTAAATAAATATCAACTTTATTGATATTGAAATGTGTAATCCATTATAATCGACAAAATAATAATCAACTAAATAAATAAACGAAAACAAACACTAAACTACGATAAATACCCAATTCGTCTATCAGAATAGACAATCATTGCGGGTGGTTAACAAGTTATGACTAAAATATTAAAACTCAATTGAACATGATCCTACAACTTCAGGTTGAGAATATTTACTCCTACCCCAAAGGTACTGTAACAAGAGCCACTATGCAATAGCTACTTATGTTAAACTAAAATATAGAAAGATAAATGAAAGGTAAATAAATGTGTTTGCCATGGGGCCTCGAGTTGTTCTTCGTGTGCTCTTTTTATGGCTTGTCGAGGTGGTGAAACTCCTTTTCCGAGCTTCCTTGTTGCTTCTACATCCTTTATGCTAAAGTCGTAATTTTGGATATATGAATCTCTTTGATTGCTTTAGAACTGACAACTTAGATTAGAAAAAAGGATTACAATCGGATTCAGATTCACTGGCTTATCGAATCTTCTTCTCGTAGTTGATTTGTCGCGCAAGTGTTTGTGGCCCATTAAAGATTGGGTATGAAACTACCAAAGTTTCTTTAATGAAGACAAATAAACCAAGATCTACGAACCTCAAGGGTTAGACCTGGACCGACCATGGCCAATCAACATCTTTGTCGATTACTTACCTTTGTTGACTTTGAGATATTGGACGATCGATATCAAACTACCATTTGCATTTAACATATGTAAGGTGATGACCTGAAGTGAGATGAGGTTTGACATATGGTGCCGATCTATTATCTAACCAAGTTGGATATAGTTTCCCCATTCTCTTAATTCTAATTAATGCAAGGAATGGTGAACCTTACCCAATCAATGCCTCTGTCTCTCCCAACATAAGATTGAACTAGTTAGATTAGCTTAGACATAGGTTTGATCTCATGTTTTTCAGAACTTTCTCAAGCGTTGTTGTTTCTCTTAATGTTTCTTAGAAAATCTTTCATTTTTAAAAGACTAAAAGAGATAGCTTTTTCAAAAATATTATTAATATATTTGTTATTAGATTCGTTCTCTTGGCAGGTCTTTCATAGATATGCTTGGTACGTTACCTCATTAATGGTACATTGATCGCGGCCACGTGGCATGCGGTGATTTATTCCCTTAAAGGTATACATGAGGGTATATGCTATTGTATTAATAATAAAATACGTAATGTCGAAGGTAAATCTACCGAAGAGTCTTCAGTGTGAGTGCATCTTGCATGTGCGCCAGACACATAAGGGCCATATGGATGCCACCAAATAAATTACTTTTCCTACTTACAATAATAAATGACTTATTTCAAATAAATAAGTTTGGTTTATGATTAGTTATAAGTGAATTTTTTACTTAAAAAGTACTTGATCATTTTAGTTATTTTTTTTAAAAAAAATTCTACTTTTCATAAGTGGTTGAATAAAAGCACCAAGAGAGATGAAAGAGGAGAGAAGCCTTGTTTGTCAAACATACTTATCTTCTTAATAAGTAAAAACTAAGATAAGCTACCTGTAAAATAAAATAAGTAGCTTATCTTAAGCAACTTACAATTCAAACGGCCCACAGCGTCACCCCGTGACATTTTTATATTGTGCCATGTTAAGGTGCCGAAGATGGAATAAACACGTTAATCAAATTTTAGGGAAGATTGAATCATCCATCCAGCCTGTATCCAGTATTCAAAGTATATGCAACGTGGACGATTAAGATAATCTGTCCCTCTCAGCATGTGGGTCCCATTAGAGCGATTCTAAAGCAATCTGACGGGTAAAATAATCCGCCTGCTGTGATTTGAAATAATAATAATAATAATAATTGTAAAGAGCTTTCATGTGGTGGCCCACCCGGTTGACTGTGTGGTCCTGGTACGTGATGGTAGAGCTGCAGAGATTCGGGAACCTTCCATCTCCTACCTCTTCTAGTGATGATCCCCTCGTGAACCGCCCACTGGACAGTGGTGAGAATGTATGTCGCGAGTGCGAGGCCAGCCGTCCGGACGGCGGACGCAGATTTGCCTTAGTCGGTGCTCCGTGATCCCCACCATGATGTTTTTGTTTTATCCACGCCGTCCGTCTTTCCTAATAATTTTAGGGCATGAGTCTAAAAATGAGACAGATGAAGATCCCCAGCACACCGCAGGAAAACAGCGGCGATTAAATGCCCAGTATTAAAAACTTTCTAAGAGCCACTGTAATTTTTATTTAGTTCACTTGAGATTTGGATTTACCTGATTTTTGGGCTCATTTGGAAGGGTAGTGAACGGCGTGGATAAAACACGTACATGATAATAGAGAGCACCAACAAGTAGTGAGCGTCAGCAGGCAATCCCGTGCCAAAAAGTTTTCAACAGTAGGCATTTAATCCCTAGTGTTTTACGTGGTGTGGTCCACTTAAAACTTTAATCTACCTAATTTCTAGGCTCATGTCCCACATTAATATTTTAAAATGGACAGACAGAGCCGATAAAATAAACAAGTCACGGTGGGCCCCAAAGAGCCCTGTCAGGACCCTCGATCTCTAGGTAGGCCCTGGTGGGCAGCACCCAATCCGAGTCCGTGGGCCACACAGAATCGTACACTCGATGTGTGAAATCCTTGTTGTCATTACGGGGGGGACCTTCGCGTGCCTGACATGACCTGCAAGACAAGTCAGTCCGGTCATCGAGTCGATCGCACGTGTTTGTCAGTGATACGTATCAATTTTCTCATCCGTCTCTTTCTTTTTTTTTCTTTCTCTGCTTAAGTTTAACTACGCATGGACATACCGTGGCGATCCAACCGCTTATGTTGGGTGAAGACTTCATCTGAATGGGATCCACACCGTCCATCAGGTTAGCTACATAATGCTTGCCCTAAAGCCCGAACATTACACCGATCCAATAGCCAAATGGGCCTCACGTTAGGAAATCGTAAAATCTTGCCTAAAACTAGTGGGCCCACCTAAATTTCTGAACAGCTTTATTTTTGGAACGTCGACTAGTGCTGTTTATCCGTCTCAGATGAACGAATTGGACGGCATATGTAAACCATGGTGGCCCCACACTCAACTAATGTTGGGCGTACCATCCAACTCTTTCTCAAGGTGTGGCCCAGATGAGTAGACCTGCCTGATTTTTGGATTAGAGGATGAACATGTGGCAAAACACCCGATGGATGGAGCAGATCTTATGCACGTTGTGCCGTAGGTGCCGGTTAGTTGGTAGTTGGCACGGCCCTTATGCCTACGTGTAATCACGCGCGCTACCCTGTTTTTTTTTTTTTTTTTTTCCGTACTTACGAGGCCCATATAGCCTGTTATTGTTATTATTATTATTATTATTACTTTCTCTGGACCCATGTAGCCCATCTGATGATCGAAACGGCCTGTTTTTCTAAGCCATAACAGATAGACATGGGATCACCTGACAAAGGCCCAGTCCTGCATACACGTGCCACATTAGCACGTATCAAGTATCATAATTAGTCCTGCCATTTCTTCCATCATAGAAAATGATGTATTATTATAGAGCCATTGTCAATTTGTACAAGTGGGGTTCAAGCTTCAATGATCTAAAACATTGACATGGTGGGACCCACCTTGGATGTCTCATTTATTAGATTAAGATGAGTTTTAAGAATGATTTTAAAATTAAAAGAAAATAAATAAATTTTGTCTTTGTTAATCAACTTTCTTTAATTATATTTAGTTTTGTTTCATATTGAGAAGTTGTTAATTAAGATAACAGAGACTTTTAATTAAAAAGAGCAACCTTGTGTGGTTGTGGCCGTGGCGTGGCATGGTGCAGCATGGTGTGCCGGTAATCGCTAAATTTATTATGCTACTTGTATGCATATCAAGTTTCAATAGTTACCTACATTTCTTTTATAAAAATATCAGTTCAAGTATTTTTGAGTTTGTGTGCCTTTGACCTAGAGTGCACCGGATATAAGACATTTATAGGGGCCAAACTTGTTGGGACCTAATGCATTAAGCTTGTATGCACCGTATCAAGTTTCAATGGTTACCTATATTAACCGTCTTTCCATGGGGATGAATTTGTCTTTAAAATAATGACAGTAAACTACACCACCCTCAAAATTCTTCCTTTATTATTCTGATTTATTAATTTTTAGATTTTCTATTATATAGATACTGAAACCCTCAACTAGGTGTTAAAACTCCTAAAAGTAGACCAGAGCAAGAGTAAGGATCCACCCACATTTGTCTTTAAAAGAATGACATAAACTACACCACCCTCAAATTTCTTCCAATATAATTCTGATTTATTAATTTTTGGATTTTCTATTATATATCAATATTTTCCTAGTAGAATTTCACCACCTATGGATACTGGAACCCTCAATTAGGTGTTGAAACTCCTGAAGGAAGACCAGAGCAAGAGTAAGGATCCATCCACATTTGTCTTTAAAATAATGACGGTAAGCTACACCACCCTCAAAATTCTTCCATTATTATTCTGATTTATTAATTTTTGAATTTTCTATTATATATTTATATTTTCTTAGTGGAATTTCACCACCTATGGATACTGGAACCCTCAACCAGGTGTTGAAACTCCTGAAAATAGACCAGAGCAAGAGTAAGGATCCATACACCAAGGCCTCTTGTTCCGAATGATTCTACCAATACAATAATTTGATTTTTATTATTTCACTGCAAATCATTGGCCGGTATGGGATGTTTTTAGGATTATTGGATGTGTGAGGCTTTTGGAGAATAGATTCTTCCTTGGCACATACATCAACGGTTGGGATCATTGAACAACGAACTATATATCTTGTATATATAAGAAGCTTATTATATATAAGAAACTAAGCCACACAAACATGCCCTACTTGAGCTCCCGGACACCGCGAGTCATTCAAGCGTATGTAAATCGATACCATGCCCACATGAGAGGGAGGAAGCAGATTGTGTGGTGTACCACACAACACCCGTGGTGTGTTGACCTCACCACGCTTTGTAAGCTTCCTTATAACTTATGTGTTATATCCAAACAATCTATCCATTTGGCAAGCTTATTTTAGGCTCGAGCCAAAAAATGATACATATCCAAGATCAAGGGGACAACATCACGTAAAGCAATAGTGGCAATGATTCTAACCATTGAAACCTTCCTAGGGCCCACCGTAATACTTAGTTATCCAACCTGTTCATATGCTCACACAGGCATGGATGAAGGAAAAAAAAAAATAACAGATTGATCCCAAACTTCTCTAACCCCGGAGAAGTTTTCAATGGTACATATTCAATCTGCTTTCTGTGGTACATATTCAATACTTAGTCTATGCAAATTTGAATCTTTTTCATTTTTGGGTTCAAGACACGCAACGATTTCGCCAAATAAACGGACAGTTTGGATATAACACATGCATTATATTTGGCCCACAAAACTTAATGACTTGTATGGCACACTACGCAGTCCGCTTCCTACGTTTGAAACCGTGACGTGATTGCCCACCGAAGGTGCTGCTAGGCAAGTGGCTAGTGGACAGTTCTGTGTGGACCCCACCATGAGATGTTTGTTTTATTCAATCTATCCATTTATTTTTAAATATTATTTTGGGGCATCAGACAAAAAATAAAACAGATCAAAATCTCAATTGAACGACATTACAAGAAAATTATGATGATTGAATGCCGACCATTAAAAACTTCATAAGCCCACGGTAATGTTTATTTGCCATCCTACTTATTGATCAGGTCATACAGACCGAAATGAAGTTAAAATACAAATATCAGCTTCATCCAAAAGTACTTTCGTGGCCCAAGAAGATTTTAATGGTTAGTATTCAATCAATATTTATTATTTCCTGTGGTGTGATATACACGCGAGACTTGAATCTGACTCATTTTTTGTATTCATGCCATTAGACGATCTGAACAAAATGGATAAAACATATACTCATGGTGGGCCCAAAGAGCACCATCCTGTAGCGCATCTTGTAGACAAATTTTTTTAACTGTTCGACCCATGTATGGCCCACGAACCTTTTTTAAGCCCATTTTTACCTTTCAAGAAAAAGCCCCGGATGTACGGATAACTTTTCTCATGTGGAAAAGAGTAATTTCCATCTGTACAATCCATATATGGCCATCAACCTTTTGAAGCCCACTTGCTTTATACCTCCCAAGAATAAAACGTACCTGTACGGCCCCATTTCTCAGGTCGTAAATGCCCCTGCCTTCTATACGGAAGCAGATCGCCTGGTTCTCGAAGACGAGCGCTGACGCTCCTCCAGCTACGAGTTGTACGAACGGTTCAAAAGATACCAAAGTAACACGCCCCACAGTTATATATTTATTAAATCCACCGCGTTCTTCCATATTTCAAGATCATTTTGGGAGCATTATCAAAAAAGAAAACATATCCAAAGATCAACTGGACTACACCACAAAGAGCAGCGGAAAAATTGATTTTCACCCTTAAAAATTTTGTAGGGTCTACGGTAACATTTATTTTCCATCTAATCTATTCATAAGGTCACAAAGATATGGATGAAACAAATTTCATAATGATCCAAAACGTCAATGACTTCTAAAAGGGTTTCAATGGTGGACGTTCAATCCTCCACTGACTTTTACAGTGTGGTCCACTTGATAGCTAGATTTATCTTATTTTTCGTCACAAGCCTTAACACAAGTTTACAAAATAGATAGATGGTTTGGATATAACACATACCTCATAATAGGACCCACAAAAAGTGCTGGAGATTACAACGAAAAAAAAAAGCCTGCAAGTTGGGTTGATCGAATTGGACCCAATCACTACGGATTATAACTATTATAACTGTAGCTAACTCTAGTGCCACTTTTTTTTTCTTTTATATGGAGAGCTTTATTATAACTACATTTTTATCTAATATATATTTATATAAATATGTATATGCTTAAAAAATATTTGCTCTCTCTTTTTTTTTTTTTTTTCATTTCTTTCTTTATTCATGTAACAAGAATATCTTCTACACCAAAATTAGTTACTTTACGTACCATATATGATTTTGGAGTAGGAGAAACTACTTTAGCCAACTAACTTGATTATTTTCCAGGATTCAATCAGGTCGATGGTCGAAAATCAATTTCATTCACTGCGTGGTCAATTTTAATCAATTCGTGGTCAATTTCATTTAGTTTGCAGTCAATTTCATTCACTTCGAGGTCAATTTCAATCACTTCATGGTCAATTTTCTTCATTTCACAGTCAATTCCATGTATTTCACGGTCAATTCCAGCGATTCCCCTTCACTTCACGGTCAATTCAATTCATTTCACGGTCAATTCCCTTCACTTCACGGTCAATTTAATTCATTTCTTGGTCAATTCCCTTCACTTCGCGGTCAATTCCATGCATTTCATGATCAATTCCGGCGATTCTCCTTCACTTCACGGTCAATTCCCTTTACTTTACGGTCAATTCCATGCATTTCACGGTCAATTTCAGCGATTTCACTTTAATTCATGGTCAATTCAATTCATTTCACGATCAATTTTCTCACTTCGCGGCTAATTCGATTCATTTCACGGTCAATTCCAACAATTTCACTTTACTTCACAGTCAATTCAATTAATTTCACGGTCAATTTCCTTCCCTTCATGGTCAATTTCATGCATTACGGTCAATTTCATACATTTCACGGTCAATTTCCTTCACTTCACGGTCATTTTTATTCATTTCACGGCCAATTCCGACGATCCCCTTTCATTTCACGGTCAATTACATATATTTCACGGTAAATCCCGGCGATTCCCCTTCACTTAATAGTCATTTCCATGCATTTCACGGTCAATCCCCTTCACTTCACGGTCAATTCCATGCATTTCACAGTCAATTCCAATGATTGTGACGAATATGTTCCTAGGTGACTTCTTTCACAAAATTACAGATAAATTTTGAAGACATTGATGCTATCATAGGATAAAAAACTTGCTAGGAAGAAATATGATGATGGAACAATGTTTAACTTCTGTTGTATCCCAATTGTATAATTCTTGCAATTTCACCTGCCAATCAAGATCTTGCTACCTCTGATGCAATTAAGATCTCTTGAGAAGTAGATCTTAAAGGTATGTGTTCATGGCTGTCAAATGCAAAAAAGATTCTTTCCTTATGACTGTGTAGTTGTTATAGTCAGGGTGTTTACTTTTCAACATGTGCAAAAAGATTGAATTTAACTTAATGTAGTTTCATTGATGTTACTAATCATATGTTGAAAGTCGTTCAATTCATATACTTTATTCAATATACTATTACTTGTAGGAAGGTCAGATGTATACATCATGGCTTCTGTGATTGCCTAAATGACGTAGCATCAGTTTGGAAGTTGACCGGTGTGAACCTCTTGTATCCTTCTGAGCAAGCCTGTTTTTCTTTTGCTTGGTGCATGTGCTGATCTATGAAAAGTACGCTCTGCATGTTTCTTTTCACATACAACTTTGTTCCCGCACTAGTTAAAAATCAATGTATGAATAAAAAACTAAAGAAGTGTGTATGTTCTCCGCACTAGATCTCTAGCTTTATACTGCTGGGGCATCATTGATCACTCTCCAAGCACAGGGTTGTGATGTAGTAATAAACTCAGTGAGACCGAAGTCAAATCCCAAGGGACTGATACCTATATGTTATCTGAAACTAAGCAGACCTAAAACTAGAATAAGATAAAATCTAAATTAAATATAGTTGAGGAATAATGGTGAAATAATAATCTAAAGTTTAAAGAATTCAAAGGTAGAAAACTAGGAATTCAGAGGATCCACTTGTATAGATCAGGGAGATCTTATGCCTGCATCAAGAACTTAACTGGACTTAGAGTCTCATCTTCATCCAGTTGAAGAGTGTAACCATGTAAATAAAACTGAAATTACTTTGATCTAGTTTTCAAGAGATGAAAGGTATATGAATTAGAATGGATTCCATCACCAAACCATGCCCAAGATACAAAGTAAACAACAAAATTAAACTAATTACCAACCAATCAACAATGCATGAAGATTAGGAAGGGTACCGTCATCCGACCATGCCCAGGAAACGATGGTGAACAACAGGACTTCCTGACGTCATAAACATAAAAGGAATAGGAATATGCTCAAAGCTATTGTAGATCATTATAATTTCAGTCACAAAAGACCATTAAAAAACTAAAAACATTCCCTTAATTAACTAAAATCAATACCAGTTCAATCTAAACAAAACACAAGCAAAGAACTCTCCCATAATGCTACAAGCTTCACCTCTTAGCCCTAGCTAAGAGGTTCAGCCCAACATGAATGGGAAGGATCCCTTAAACAAATAAAAAAGAAAAAAAAAGAAAAAAAAAAAAAAACACACTCTACTCTCTCCCGTGTACGTTCCAACCGAGCCAAGCCCCCTCTCCCTCTCTCTTCTCTTTCTCTTATAGGCAGAGAGGTTGGTGGAGAGCTGTCGGTGGAGAACCGACTCTCTTTACGCAGTCCAGCAATCCAGTTGCAGCGGAACCTGAAATCCTTACGCACCCCCTGTTTACGCAGCAAAAATGCAAACGACCTGCGCTTGGATGAATTTTGGGATAGTTGGACGTCCTTATCATCTGTTTGGCCTTCATGGATGGGGATGGTCCCGCCTTTCGGAGCTTATGATCAGCTCAGATCGCCGGTTCGATCACAGCCATGATCGCACAACGACCATGAAATCGGACTTGCGTTGCGTAATGAGTTACGCAATGGCTACGCTGACCACTGTGGGGCCCACTTATGCTGCTCTTTCTGGAGATCAGATTCGTTCCTATGATTAGCGAGGTCGAGTTAGGCCATGAGCCAAAATCTGAATTTAATCTGATTCTTGGGTGGGCCACACCATTAACTGATGTAGCGATGGTGATGTGTCGCTGTGAGCTTGATCTTATGCATGGATGCTTGGTAATAATGAGGTTTTTTTTGAAATTCTCTCTTGAGTACATTGAACAGTTCAAATCATCCAAACAAGTGAGGAGGGTGGCCCAGTCCAGGCCCAGCGGACGGACAGCGTTCAGTCTACGCAAATTGCTTGCGCTGGTTCTTGGTGGGGTCCACTTCGTTTGTTATTTACAAAATCCATGCTGTCCACCGGATTCTTCTTGAAAAACCGTTCAAGAAGGGACAGTTTCGGTTTGATTTCGGTGTGGCCCACAAGCCGGTTCAGTCCACCGTCTATCTTCCGTTTGGACGGCTGGATTGTGACCCTCACTATCTTCTGTATTTATGCCACCTAGACAAGGGTAATACCCCCTCCCTGGACACCTTGAACGGTCTAGATTCATGATATGGATGATGGGTGGGGCCCACAAGCAAAACCGACGGACGATGTGGATGATGTTGTTGCGTCTTTGGATGATGTTAGGATTCGTCGGTCAGCGCAACGCTGACCGACTTAGATTCTTGTGGTGCTCGTCAAGTGCATGTATGTTGTGCACATGCACCATGCAGAGTGGGTCATATGAGACATGCTCTTCGTCCATCCGTTTTGTCAACTCATTTAAACGGTTGAGACCAAAACTCAAGCATATCCAAATATCAGGTGGGCCCCACTTAAGGATTTAAGGGGTTGATCTATTCGTTGGGCCACTTTCACAATGATCCAATGGATGATTTTTTACGTGTACGGTTAATTTATGGTCCTCAGGCCATATATAGAGTCTCGAGCTGAATGGTTGGTGAGAACCCTAAGATCTTGCATTCAGGACACTTTTCAAGCCACTTAAGCTTCAGTTTCTCAGTTTTCTCGAATCACAGGCATGTAAATTCGTCAATCTTGGTCTCCTAGGGTCCATCTCCTGCCTTGGTGTCTTCAGAGCATTAAATCTATGTTTTTAGCACCCTTTTGCAGTCCAAGCTCGTAAATTCACCTTGCAACACAAACACGATTAAAATAGTCCGTTAACAGTATCATGTCTGTAAATTCAGGTAATAACTGGGGTTTAATGTGCAATATTTGACCCTCAACACAACCCCCAACTAGCATTTTGCTAGTCCCGAGCAAAGTATGCGAAAAATAAGTTGAGAATTATATGACAATTTGTATGAACTCGAGGGATTTTTAAAAAATAATCCAGATCCTAGAATTCTATGATTCATGAATGTTGGGCATTACTATCTCCTAGACTCGAGCGCACGGTAAACTGCATAGTTAAGTTCAAAGTATTTAATCCATCAATCAGAAAAATTCCAAACATTGAGTTATATGGGTGTAAAGTGTAATATCGACTTATCAACATTAAGATTCAATTCGTTATTTCATGATATCATTGGTACCCAACAAGAACATTCAGGACACCCTAAACCTGACTAAAACGTGCCTCATAGATCATCTTTTCAATCCTTCAGTTTTTTTTTCATTATAAGTAACGCCAAGAAGGAGAATCAAATCCTCACCTAGAGGGAGCAAACCTATGGTGAAGACCATACACCTAAACCTTTTCACATATCATCCATGGAAAATTAAATCTACACCTATAAGGAGCAAACCTATGATGAAGATTATTCGCCCAACCCTTTCCAAAGGGATCTATTTTTTATTTTTTTTTAGCTAGGCATTTTCTTTTTCTTTAATTGATCATGACGGCCAAATTTTTCTGGCTGGTTCCTTACATGCTTAGTGATTACCAAGTTAACCCTTCAATATCAAACTAAAACTTTAATGTGAAAGCGAGATGTAACATATGAAATCATGACTCAATCAATGTTTATAACTTCTAATTATGGATTAACAATTCAAACTTAACTATGAAATATAATATGATAGATAACTGAATCCAAGAGTCATAAATCCAACATTACGTATCTTATAATTCTGAAGCCATCAAAATCACATCGAATTTACAAGAAATTCTAGAAAAATTTAAAAATTTTCACAATTTTTGCTGAAGACCAAGAAAACACTAATTAGGTTACCTAATCTCCCACCCCTAACCTAAAATCTATATTGTCCTCAATGTAAAGGATATAAACATGTAATGCACATGGGACAACGAAGGTAAAAGAAAAGTGATGGGAAGATAGTACCTGGATAACGAATCGGGAGAGAGATTCCAAGAGATCATAGCATAAAAATCGGTCAGCATGAGAGTAAAAACACGAAAGTAAACTATCCTAAAATAATGTAGGAAGCAAACTAACCTAATGGCATAAAACCATCTAATCCTAAAACAGCATAAAGCAAACTACCCTAATCCTATGAAAGCAGGGAAAAACTACTTGATCATTTCGCAAGGCTCCTCTTCCGGCCAATATCTTAATAAGTTTCTCAGTAAGTTCCTCAATAAGATTATCCAAAGGTCCTTTTTACAATAGGCTTGGGCTTCCTGAAGCTTGACTTTCCAAAGAGACTTATGTACCTCATTAATAATTTACCGTTGATTCGCCTAAGATATCCAAAGTATATATGATTCACCTGTGTCAGAAAAAGTTTCAAAGTTAGTATTCAATAGTGAATCAGAGACTACAAGTAGATCAAATTGAGAAAAATTTTCAGGAAGTGGTGTAGTCTCAACACATTCCGAAGTAGCAGACTTCGGTTCAATTTTCAGCTCATCTTCCCCTAATGGTAAACATTTAGGATCTGTGGAAGAAGGGGCTTCAGAGTAAGGGTTCTCTCGGTCAGTGATGACTACCAAAATATTTTCTTGCAAGGCATTCACTATGTCTCTTATCATAAGATCATTTGAATCTATAAAGTGTGTCAAACAATCATCCAAAGAGTTGGAAAATTCAATTGAGAGTGACTTGTGTTCCACATTAGAGCTCATTATGATCTGCCGAAGGAATCCATCATCTTTAAAGGTAAACGGAGGTGTGCTCTCTTACTCTAACCCTGCACAGACAGATTGAGGGTCAGTATACGAAACATTGATGTGCGGACTCTGTTCATTAATACTACTCAGAAGAGGCATTAAATCGTCAATATTCAACAGTTCAGATGGTGGCCTCAACTTGGTGGTTTCAAAATCCAGAGTCATATCGAGTAACTCGTCCATCTTTCGAATCATATTATCATTCAATTCAGGGGAGTGGTCCAAACATATCTCACAAGAGATAGAAGGGTCGGTTGTAAGGAGCTCATTCACTTTTAGATCAGACATGTCAGGTGAGTGGAGTAGCTCATTATGACCGTTCTCTTTGTGTACTCTTTAATCATTAACCTGGACCAAACTTGTGATTAATTTCAGGGGAACTGTGGGGATCACTTTCCTCACATTCTACACCTAGAATGGGTTGAGGTTCGCATAAACTAACCTCTTTTTCATCATTGGAATCTAGTGTGTCCTGTGAATGAAGTATGTCATCATCATTATATTTGAAAGACACCCATGTCTCTTCCCCATTCTTTGAATAATCATCGAGATTAACTTTTTGAGAAATTAAACCACATACTCGTTAACATAATTCAACTCTTCATTCCAAATTTTAGAGTTTTTCAAAAGAAAGTGAGGATCACTTTCCTCGCATTTTATTTTTAGATTTGGTTATGGCTGAGACGAATTAGCCTCCATTAGCTTATCAAGGCGTGATTCAAGTGCTTCTAATAATTTCTTCATGCCAGTAACATAGTCTGTGAGATAACTCCTCTTGGATCGTTTCTGGTGGATATTCAAAAGTGGCTGATCCACAAGGGTTCTTACCATGATGTTTTATTGACTCAACTTCGAAATATTTCTGTTTCCACTGATCATAATCATACGAGTCATATGTCGAGAATTGATACGCGTCACCATTCCAACAATCACGTACTATTTTCTTAACTTGTGAAACGTAATTATTCTCCCGTAAATAAACTTCTTAATCGATGGAGCATCGTATTCCGATTGGTTCTCAAAGATATTTTCAGAAAAATTTTGAGGCATAAGTTATTTTCCATAAGCTATCTCAACATACGGACGTGCCCACTCATTCATATACATGGTGAAACCTTAACTCTGAATATAATCCTAGAGAAAATAAAAGAAAAATTCTACAGTAGTATGAAAAGTAAGAGGGCAAGAAGTTAGAAAGAAGTTACCAGACTTGGAGTGCTATGTTAAGGTCCAAATTAGAAATTTATGTCAGGATCCTACAAAATAGGAAAACATGCTAGTTCTAAAAATCAAATAGAAAGAAAAATCTAGAGTAAGTTAGTAAATCCTAATCTTAATCTAATTCTAAAACTAATTAATTTCAGAAAATAGTAGTTGTCACTCCCTGACAACGGCGTTAAAAACTTGTTCACTCCCCAAGTGAAGGGTTGTAATGTAGTAATAAACTCGATGAGACCGAGATCGAATCCCAAGGGACTGATATCTGTACATTATCTGAAACTAAGCAGACCTAAAACTAGAATAAGATAAAATCTAAATTGAATATAGTTGAGGAATAATGGTGAAATAATAATCTAAAGTTTAAAGAATTTAGAGGTAGAAAACTAGGAATTCAGAGGATGCACTTGCAGAGATCAAGGAGATCTTATGCCTGCATCAAGAACTCAACTAGACTTAGAGTCTTATCTTCATCCAATTGAAGAGTATAACCATGAAAATCAAACTGAACTTACTTTGATATAGTTTTCAAGAGATGAAAGGTATATGAATTAGAATGCATTCCATCACCAAACCATGCCAAGGAGACAAAGTAAACAATAAAATTAAACTAATTACCAACCAATCAACAATGTATGAAGGTTAGGAAGGGTACCGTCATCCGACCATGCCCAGGAGACGACGATAAACAACAGAGCTTCTCGACGTCATAAACATAAAAGGAATAGGAACATGCTCAAAGCTATCGCAGACCCATTATAATTTCAGTCACAACAGACCATTAAAAAACTAAAAACATTCCCTTAATTAACTAAAATCAATATCAGTTCAGTCTAAACAAAACACAAGCAAATGACTCTCCCATCACGCTACAAGCTTCACCTCTTAGCCCTAGCTAAGAGGTTTAGCCCAACATGAATGGGCCAGATCCCTTAAACAAATAAAATAAAATAAAAGGAAAAAAAAAAAAAAAAAACACTCTCTACTCTCTCCCCTGCACGTTCCAACAGAGCCAAGGCCCCTCTCCCTCTCTCTTCTCTTTCTCTTATAGGCAGAGACGTTGGTGGAGAGCTATTGGCGGAAAACAGACTCTCTTTACACAGTCCAGCAGTCCAGTCACAGAGAAACTGAAAATCCTTACGCACCCCCTGTTTACGCAACAAAAACGCAAACAACCTCCATTTGGATGAATTTTGGGACAGCTGGCCGTCCTTATCGTCTGTTTAGCCTTCATGGATGGGGACAGTCTCGCCTTTTGGAGCTTATGGTTGGCTCAGATCGCCGGTCCGACCACAGCCATGATCGCACAACGACCATGAAATCGGACGGTGGTCGAACATGCGTTACGCAATGAGTTACGCAATGTTTGCGCTGACCTCTGTGGGGCCCACTTATGCTGCTCTTTCTGGAGATCAGATTCATTCCTATGATTAACAAGGTCGAGTTAGGCCATGAGCCAAAATCTGAATTTAATCTGATTCTTGGGTGGGCCACACCATCAATTGACGTAGCTATGGTGACGAGTCGCAGTGAGCTTGATTTTATGCATGGATGCTTGGTAATAATGAGGTTTTGTCTGAAATTCTCTCCTGAGTACATTGGACGGTTCAGATCATCCAAAAAGTGAGGAGGGTGGCCCAGTCCAGGCCCAGTGGCCGGACAACGGTCAGTCTACGCAAATTGCTTACACTGGTTCTTGGTGGGGTCCACTTCATTTGTTATTTACAAAATCCATGCTGTCCACCAGATTCTTCTCAAAAAACCATTCAGGAAGGGACAGTTTCGGTTTGATTTCGGTGTGGCCCACAAGCCGGTTCAGTCCACCATCCATCTTCCGTTTGGATAGCTGGATTGCGACCCTCACTATCTTCTGTATTTATGCCACCTAGACAAGGGTAATATCCCCTCCCTAGACACCTTGAACGGTCCAGATTCATGATATGGATGATGGGTGAGGCCCACAAGCAAAATCGACGGATGACATGGATGATGTTGTTGTGTCTTTGGATGATTTTAAGATTCGTCGATCAGCGCAACGCTGACTGACTTAGATTCTTGTGGTGCTCGTCCAGTGCATGTATGTTGTGCACATGCACCATGTAGAGTGGGTCTCACTTTGATGTATATCAGACATCCTCTCCGTCCATCCATTTTTTCAACTCATTTAAACAGTTGAGACTAAAACTAGAGCATATCCAGATATCAAGTGGGCCCCACTTAAGGATTTAAGGGGTTGATCTATTCGTTGGGCCACTTTCACAATGATCCAATGGATGATTTTTTACGTGTACGGTTAATTTATGGTCCTCAGGCCATATATAGAGTCTCGAGCTGAATGGTTGGTGAGAACCCTGAGATCTTGCATTCAGGACACTTTTCAAGCCACTTAAGCTTCAGTTTTTCAGTTTTCTCGAATCTCAGGCGTGTAAATTCGTCGATCTTGGTCTCCTGGGGTCCATCCTCTGCCTTGGTGTCTTCAGAGCGTTAAATCTATGCTTTTAGGACCCTTTTGCAGTCCAAGCTCGTAAATTCACCTTACAACACAAACACGATTAAAATAGTCCATTAACAATATCATGTCCGTAAATTCAGGTAATAAACGGAGTTTAATATGCAATATTTGACCCTCAACAGTCATGTTCGAAAGCACTAGGTGTCCCAAAGTGTTTATGTTCTTTGCACTAGTCAGGGAATTTACCATGAAGTGAGGGGGAATCGCATGGAATTGACCGTGAAATGCATGGAATTGACCGTGAAATGAATGTCTTATTAGAAATTTGAATCGTAGTGGTAAGAAATTCACAATTTCAAAGAAAGCAACAAATGTATTCAATATATAATATTTACAGTCGTATTGTAAGATATGTTCCTCACCCAAACTTTTTACTGTTGGGGCATCATATTCGAAACCACTGTAAGCCACCGGGTCTTCAATTATTGCCTCATTAATGCGTTGTATTGTCTCGATGAATAAAGGGATGTAATGATCTAGATGCTTCAATTGTACTGCCAAGAATATTCTCACATCTTCGTCATCTTCAATTACAATTGGACGGACTGATTCGTTTGTACAAGGATACAATGCTTTCAACTTAATATCATAATCCTCAGGTCTACTCTTAGCAATCCTATATATTTTCGATAGAAGCTCATCATATGTAGTGTCAACGCCCATAACAGTAGGTAGCCTTGAGTAGAATGGAACATTGAGATGTAATGTGATATTAGGATGGAGATTCTATGGAGATTTAATGAAGAAAATGAAAATGAGTGAAAAGAAGGAATAGAGATGGTAAAGATGAGTTCGGACGTGTATTTGAGTGTAAGGGAGTAAATGGAGTGAAATTGATAAACTATGGGCATTTTCGACATATGAAAAATTGCCCATGTAGCCGGGGCTTATTCTTCGGAGCTAAAAAGAAGTGGGCTTAAAAAGGTTCATGGGCCATAAATAAGTCATACATTAGGAAATTTCTTCATCCTGTATCCATGAAACTCTACCTCATGGTATTACAATCATGTGTATTGACATCACCAAGTTATGTGAGCCTCACTGTGATGCATGTATTATATACATGTTGTCCATTCATTTTACCGAATCATTTCAGAATATATGCCCAAAAATGAGGTAGATCCAAAGTTCAAGTGGACCACACCACAAAAGACAATGTGAATTAAATGTCTACCGTAATTTTTAAAAAAACACTTCCCGAGGACCATAGAAATTTTAGATCAATCTAATTATTATTTTTGACCTTCATGCATGTCTGTATGACCTCGTGAACATGTTGGATGTCAAATAAATATAATAGTAGATCCTAAGAAGGCTTCAATGGTGGGAATTATTGTCCCCCAATTGATTTCTTTCTCATTTTTTTAGCTCACACTATAACAAATTAGACTTTTTGCAATAATTTTTTTTAGCGACGAGTCGAATTTCATTGGAAAATGCAATTTTTTACAACGACATTTCAAGTCGTTGCAAAATATAGACTATTTGCGATGACATTTTAAATCGTCGCTAATAGTTAACTTTTTTTACGACGAGCATCAATTATCGTCGCAAAACTTGTCGCAAAAAGTTTTTGTATGAATTTTTTACAACGATGTTAACCGGTCGTTGCTAATAGTCACTTTTTGTGACAAATTAAGTGTCGTAAAAAAAATATTTTTTACGACGACACAAAAGTTGTCGCAAATAGCAGCTTTTGCAACGACTAGTTCAACTCATTGCAAACCATACTGAATTATACTTATGGCGACAAATGTAGTTTCATTGCGAAATGTTAGAGTATCTGCAACAACATTTTAAATCATCGCAAATAGTCAACGTTTTTACAACGAATTATAATTATCGTCGCTAAAACGTTTTTCACCAATTTCTTATGGAAAAATTACATGGCGGGAAAGACGTTTCGCCACGCGTTTCTATGGTCATCGCTAATGTCTACTTTATGAGACGAATTGAGTGTCGTGGCAAAATATTATTTTTTACAACGACACGAAAGTCGCTACAAATAGTCTGTTTTAGCGACGACTAGGTTAACTCGTTGCGATAAATACCAACTGAAACTCTTTGCGACAAATGTAGTTTCATGGCGAAATGTTAGAGCATGTGCAACAACATTATAAATCATTACAAATAGTCAACGTTTTTACGATGAGCTATAATTATCGTCGTTAAAACGTTTCTCATCAATTTCTCAAAAAAATTACATGGCGGGAAAGACATTTCGCCACACGTTTCTATGGTCATCGCTAATGTCCACTTTATGCGACGAATTGAGTGTCGTGGTAAAATATTATTTTTTACAACGACATGAAAGTTACTACAAATAGTCTATTTTAACGATGACCAGGTTAACTCGTTGCGACAATACCAACTAAAACATTTTGCGACGAATGTAGTTTTATAGCGAAATGTTAGAATATTTGTAACAACATTGTAAATCATAGCAAATAGTCAACATTTTTGTGACGAGCTATAATTATCGTCGCTAAAACATTTTCCACCAATTTCTCCTGAAAAAATTACATGGCGGGAAAGACGTTTCATCTCGTGTTTATATGGTCATCGCTAATGTCCACTCTATGCGACGAATTGAGTGTCGTGGCAAAATATTATTTTTTACAACGACATGAAATTTGCTATAAATAGTCTGTTTTAGCGACGACTAGGTTAACTCATTGCGACAAATACCAACTGAAACATTTTACGATGAATGTAGTTTCATGGCGAAATGTTAGAGTATTTGTAACTACATTGTAAATCATAGCAAATAGTCAACTTTTTGCGACGAGCTATAATTATCGTCGCTAAAACTCTTCCCACCAATTTCTTTCGAAAAAATTACATGGCAGGAAAGACGTTTTGCCATGCATTTCTATGGTCATCGCTAATTTTCACTTTATGCGATGAATTGAGTATAGTGGTAAAATATTATTTTTTACAACGACACGAAAGTCACTACAAATAGTCTGTTTTAGCGATGACTAGGTTAACTCGTTGCTATAAATACCAACTAAAACTCTTTGTGACGAATGTAGTTTCATGACGAAATGTTAGAGTATTTGCAATAACATTGTAAATCATAGCAAATAAGCAATATTTTTGCGACGATCTATAATTATCGTCACTAAAACATTTCCCACCAATTTCTCCTGAAAAAATTACATGGCAGGAAAGACGTTTCGCCACGCGTTTCTATGGTCATCGCTAATGTCCACTTTATGCAACGAATTAAGTGTAGTGGCAAAGTATTATTTTTTACAACGACACGAAAGTCGCTACAAATAGTCTATTTTAGTGACGACTAGGTTAACTCATTGCGACAAATACCAACTGAAACTTTTTGCGTCGAATGTATTTTCATGGCGAAATGTTAGAGTATTTGCAACAACGTTGTAAATCATCACAAATAATCAACGTTTTTGCGACGAGCTATAATTATCGTTCCTAAAATATTTCCATAAATTTCTCCCATAAAAATTACATGGTGGGAAAGACGTTTCGCCACGCGTTTACGACAAATACAAACTGAAACTTTTTGCGATGAACGTAATTTCATTACAAATTGTTATAGTATTTGCAACAACATTGTAAATCATCGTAAATAGTCTACGTTTTTTAGATGAGCTGTAATTGTCGTCGCTAAAAATGTTTCCCACCAATTTCTCCCAAGAAAATTACATAGCGAAAAAGACCTTCTTCCACGCGTTTCCATGGTTATCGCTAATGTCCACTTTATGCGACGAATTGAGTGTAGTGGCAAAATATTATTTGTTGCCACGACACGAAAGTCGCTGCAACTAGGTTGTTTTAGCGACGACCAGGTTAACTCGTTGCGACAAATACAAACTGAAACTTTATGCGACGAACGTAGTTTCATTGCAAAATGTTAGAGTATTTACAACAATATTGTAAATCATTGCAAATAGTCGACGTTTTTGCGACGCGCTATAGTTATCGTCGCTAAAATATTTTCCACCAATTCAAAATTTTAATTTTGACACAAATTGTTTTTGAACATGTGATAAACCTCCAATTAATAATTGAACGGTGCAAACTAACATAAATCTTGTTAGCAATTTCCTTATTGACGATAGAATGATACACATCGACAATCGCTTGATCGACATCCAATCAATAATCGAACGATATATAGAAAGTGTTGTTGACCATCCGATCAACCTTCAATCATTTATTGATCGGATGGTGGAAATCATCGTGCATCACTTCATTAAGTCTCCAATCAACAATCGAATATTGCACATCACTGAAAATCACAAGGTCAACCATGTTTGATGGATAGATGGAATGGATGGATGGATGTTTTGATGATTGATGGGATGATCAACCATGTTTGATGAACAAGATGGTTGGATGTTAATGGATGGATAGTATGGTTGGATGGATGGATGTATGGATGGAAGTTTGGATGAATGGATATATAGATGGATTGATGGATGTTTGGATATGATTGTATGAGATGAATAGATGGTTTGATGGGGGATGCAATGGTTGGATGGGGGATGAGATGAATGAGGATCTGATGGGCCACTAAGTGGCCAAAAAGATGTATGAATTCTATCCACACCGCCCGTCTTTGCACGACATGTATCTATACACCAGCTGCAGGATACAACTTACAGCTCGTGAGCTGTTGCAAATCGAATTGTGTACTGAGTTACTCAGTAGTCAGTACGCTCTCATCATACTAAGTAAACTCAGTTGGACCCACCTTGAATGTATGTAGTCTATCCACGGCGTCCATCTGTTTTTCCATCTAATTTAAGAGGTTGAGTCCGGATCCTCTAACTCAATCCGAACCGTTGTATTGTTGGCCTGACTCAAACCGAGTCTGACTCGGTCTGGAAAATCGAGTTGGATCGGGTTATATACGGTTCGGATCGAATATTCTTGACACTAAAAGAGTTTCAATGGTAGAGGAAAGTGGTCATTAAATCTACACTGTGTCCTCTCGTAAGGGCCACTTGAGTCTTGTATATAATACATTTTTGGCAGCATGTACTAAAATGAGCTTCTAAAATGGATGGATGGTGTGGATTTATCACAAACATCACGGTGGGACCCACTTAACATTCCAAGTAAGAAAGGTGAAAGACTTGCTTTTCGTCAAGAGCTCTAATCGAGGAACGTCGATACGTGTGAGAAGAAAGATTGGGTACTCCCATCCCACTAGTCAAAGGATGGTAAGTCAGTGCTCTATGGGCCCCACCATGTTGTATTTACTTCATCCATGCCGTCCATCTATTTTTCTAGATCATTTTATGGTGTGTGTGTGTGTGTGTGTGTGTGTGTGTATAAAGAGATATATCCCAATCTCAAGTGGACAACATTACAGGAAACAATGGTGAATAAATATTGTGCGGATCGAATCGAATCGAATCGGATCGGATCCATTCGGATCGGATTCCGGATCGAGTCGGTCCAGGTTGACCATTGATCCGAAATCGATACGATTAACGGTCGGATCTTGGTGGTCCAGCTCGATCTTACCCAATCGTGGCCTTCGGTTCGAATCTATTCGAGTCGGATCGGGGCAGATCGGGTCAGATCCGCCGGATCGGTCCCTTTCTACCTAGCTCTAGATACAACACATGCATCGTGGTGGGGTTCACAGAGCTTGGTGACATCACTTTTGGCTACTAACATCCAATCCGCGCCCATATACACAATATAGAGAGGAAACGGATTGGTTACTCCCCCTGCCACCGACCAAAGGCTGGTGGTCGGTGTTTTGTGGGCCCCATTATGATGTACTTGTTTCATCCATGCCGTCCATCTATTTTTCCAGATAATTATACTATCAGAGCAAAAATGAGGTATATCTCAATCTCAACTATTTTTCCATATAATTATACTATCAGACCAAAAATGAGGTATATCCCAATCTCAACTAGACCACATTACAGGAAAGTTAAATGAGCGTGGACCATTAAAAATCTTTTGGGGCCATAAAAGTTTTGGATCAAAACTCAGTTGGGCCCACATCGAATGCATGTGGTTTATCCATGCCGTCCATTCGTTTTTCCAGATCATTTTATGGGTTCAACCCAAAATTGATGCATATACAAAGCTAAAGTGGGCCATACACTGGAAAAAGTGGAACTATTGATTTCAATCGTTGAAAATTTTCTAAGGCCCCGATAGACAAGCCGATCTTTGGTTTTTCCCCTCATATGGTCCTCTATGACCTAATCAACAGATTGGATGTCAAATAAACAGTATAGCGGGCCTTAGGAGGATTTTAATGGTAGATATCCAATCACCATTGTTTTCCTATGGTGTGGTCCACCTGAGATTTATATCCCTCTAATTTTTGGTATAAAATTCTAAAATAATCTATAAAAATGGATGAACGGAATGGATGAAACACATACATCATAGTGGGCCCACGGAGCACCCACCACGATTTCCGTATATATGGTAGGGAGTAGCCAATCCGTTTCACGTATATATGGGTGGATTCCAGCCAAAGCCTATGGCAGGGAGTAGCCAATCCGTTTCACGTATATATGGGCAGATTTTCAAGCCAAAGCCTTTTAAAGTAATATTAAACTTTGTTGGGCCCACCGTGAATACATGTGGTTTATCCATGCCGTTCATTCATTTTTTCAGATAATTTAAGGGGTTCAACCCAAAATTGATGCATGTACAATGATCAAGTGGACCATACCACAGGAAAAAGTGGAATTATTGATTTCCACTATTGAAAACTTTCTAAGGCCCTGGTGATGTTTATTTGTCATCAAACCTATTCATAAGATCATAAACACATGGATGAAAGGAAAACACAAATATCAGCTTGATCTAAAACTTCAGTTGGCCCCAAGAATTTTTCAACGGTAAATGTTCAATTCACTCTGTTTCTGACGGTGTGGTCCACTAAAGGTTTGGTTATGCTCCATTTTTTAGATAAGTCTCTAAAATCACGTGGTAAAAGAGATGAACGGGATGGATTTCTCATAAACATCGCAGTGGGCCCCACCTGGGTTCCCAGTGCCGGAACTTCATGCGAAACGCTTTCAGCGTCCCCTGGTATGGTGGACGCGGATTGCGTCCTACCACGGCCTAGACGGGGTAGGACTCTCTGGGGCCCACAGTGATGTAAGTGTTTTATCCATGCCATTAATCGCATTTCTCAGATCATTTTAATGTATTAGCCCAAAAATGAGACAGCTCTATATCTTAAGTGGACCACAACGTGAAGATTGAACGTATACCATTAAAAATTTCTTGGGAGCCGGAGAAGTTCCGGATCAAGCTGATATTTGTGTTTTCACCTCATCCACGTCTACATAGCCTTATGAATAGGTTGAATGGTAAAAAACATCACGATTGCCCTTAGACAGGCTTCAACAGTGGGTGTCATTAACACACCAGCTTCATCTGGTGTGGTCCATTGGAGCTGTGTCCCTACCTCATTTTTTGGTTTTTATCTTAAAATGATTTGATAAAATCATTTAAGAGCGTGGATAAAACACTTAGATCATGGTGAGCCCCACAGATCCCTGACACATGTGCACTGCCAAAGAGAGAAGCTCTAATAGAAAGAGCATCTATGGTAAGACAAGAGACTCTTCCGATTGTCAAGTTTGAGTAGACATTATTCCTTATACTCCCTAAAATTAAAAATATTTATCAACTCTCCATCCTCCCTAAAATGAAAAATATTCATCCAACTCTCCATCCTCCTGAAAGAAGATAAGAAGCTTTAAACAGTAGAGTGCAAAGAGAAGGCAACATCAAAGCGGTGGTCAGGTTCAATCGGTGATCTCTGTAGGTGTTTTTGTTCTGAATTATATCTATATTTTGAGGCAGGTATGTTCGCAATGGACCCCACTATATGAATGATTTTCCTTCTTTTTTCTTTTTTTTTCTAAGAGATACTAGTTTCATTGAAATGTGTTGTAGACTGAAGGAACAATTAATATCAATCCATTGAAATGTCCATTATTTTTTCACATGTTTTGGGTAGGTGGATGGTTAAAATAATAGTCGTTAGAACACCTTCAATGGTGGGTGTCATTATCCCACTGTTTACTATGGTGTGGTACACTTGAGCTTTGGATTTGCTTCATTTTTTAATTCATGCGCTAAAATGAGTTAGAAAACCAGATGCACAGCGTGGATATTAAACACATATATCATGATTGGCCCCACAGCACATCAACGTTTGGGTGCACCACCTAGTCTGTGTCCATTTTGAGGCCCAGCTAGCCCCCCACCTAGGATCTTTTGCTTGTACTTTGGATGGTGGCAGAGGAGTACTCGGATTGCTTCCCCAAGAGTTTTCTTCAATTCAGACCGTCCATCTTGTGGACCACCCTACCATCAGCAATTGACAAAATAGCATTCTTTCCAGTAATCTAGCATTTTGCTGAGGGGTACTACCCCACTAGGACCTAGCTAGAGAAGGACGGTCCTGTCAGGGCCCCCGTGGAGCCCACCGTGATGTTTATGGTTTATCCACGTTGTATGATGGATCATTTTAGGGCATGAGCCCAAAAGCCTGCTACAAGTGGGTAACTACCGCTAACTGAGGGCCAAGTGGAACTTTCATGAGATCCATCCTGTCCATCAGGTATGGTTGTTCATGTTCACCTGGGAACCCAAAAATCATGATGATCCAAAACTCAGGTGGGCCACATAAGAGAAACAATCGGGATGAGATGTCCATCATTAGTTTTGGATAAGGCCCATCGTTGTGTTTGTAAGAAATCAAATCCATCAGATAAAAGGACTACCTAAAAGTCTCAGTATTTGAAAACTCAAGTGGGCCATACCATGAGAATTTAGAGGTTTTTGTGTAATTTTATACCAGTCGAGTGTTGAATCAACTTGATTTATGAGATCCAGAGGCCCAAAAGGGGTGGCCCACTTCATGGAAAGGGTGGATTTCATGCATGTTAAATCGTTTCATGACGTTTAAGGACTTCATTCTGCTGGAATTGGATTCCACAATTTTTCAAGAGCACTTGTGATAAGAGAACTTTTGATATTTTATGAATGTCAGTGGGCATTTTAATGGATATTTTTCTGTTGGGTTTGGACTATAGACTATATTTCATTTTAACTGTCACCTTTGCTTCATGGCCCATCTAAAGTGGAGGCCATGATTTGGGCGGTTTAGTTTGAGTTACTTGTATGCCACGTGTACAAATTTCTAGCGCATGCATGTCAACCATCAAACTCTGCCAGAGTATCAAAGTATTGCCTCAGTTAGAATTACTGATGACTGCTTGCACGAACACAATTAGACCATCAAGTGCACATCAAACTCTAGCGCATGCATGTCGACCATCAAATTCCACTAGTTGTTGAAAATCATTTTCTAACTGCTGGAAATTGACCCTCATTTGATGAAAATTGTGAATAGTTGAATGTTTAGTTTAAACACTGATTTCATTAGATGTTTTACAAATACTTCAAAGTTTGTGTTGGACATCAAAGTGGGCCCTTCCCTAGATCATTGGAATTAAGTGACAATCATTGGGCCTCTTAAACCTATATCAATCCCACATCAACCAATGGCATCCAATCTGTAATTTTGACACGTCCTTGGTTGAGTATAGTTTTCAATGCAATTTTAAAAGAATCTTTCATGAAAATCCATCATAAAACTCAAAATCAAGCCATAGACAAAAGGAAACATAGCCTTAAATTTCAGATTCCTACCATGTTATTAAAAAAACATAAGACTGTATTTATCTCCAGCCATTAAAAAAAATGATTTTTGAAATTTGTACTATTAGTACAATTCTGCAATTCAATCTGTCCAGATCTGACTCCTTTTGGAGGCTGTTTTTATAATCCACTGACAACACCATCGTTACCTAGAAATCCATGCCATCCACCCTAATACCATTCACACCCTTCCAATCCACCCGGCCAAACAGGCCCTTAGTGATTTGGCTCAAGTTCTAGTCTCAAGTTATGTCACTGAGTTTAAAAACTATGATATGAAATGAGAAAGTCCGCCCGTTTAGGTCATTGGTCTTGTTCTTCATCCAATATGCTTTCAAGCCTAAGGAATCACTCTGTGTTTCTTCAATAGAAATACTAATACTTCCGATGTATGTTGCCAAACATGAAGAGTTTATCTGACTAATTGCCTTTAAAACCATATTGTAAAAACATGAAAACTCGAAAATTCTTATGATTTTTTATGTTATATTTAATATTTAAAAAAGCCCAAAGAAAATATAAAAAATGTCGAGTTTTGCCTAGTCAAGTTAAATATGGAGTTATGCTGATTTATTTATTTATTTTTGACGAGTTTTGGCTGATCGAGTCTTGACCAAAACAAGTTTTTCATAAAATAATCGACTCGGGCTATTCGAATATAGAATTTTCCTTAGTCTTTGAACTATTTTTAAAACAATGAACAGGATTGAAACTTTTAGATTTAGTATTAGTGGAAAAACAACACAAATGTTTCTAAAAGAAACACATCTCTAATAAACTTAACAATGAACAGCTAGCTAAAAATATTTCCATGGCTAGATTCCCATGTTACTTTTTCATCATTTAAAACGCGGCACCTATGTACATCTACTTAGACCATCCAAATAGTGGGCCCCATTGTAGATGTAGTATATCTCTGAAATCACACTGATCAAGCAATTGTAACCATCAAGTTATGGTTGAAAGGGAATCAGACGGTTAAAAAATTTATCTTCTCAGTGCAACTTTCTAGTTATGCTCCTTTCACAGTTCAGTCAGTTATTTGGACGGTCTGGATTGCCTTACAACTATATCATGTGCAGGTTTGAAGAGTCACTGCCATTTTTTAAATGGTGCAAAATTAGCATAGGGTTACAAGTACAACCTTATTACCATATAATCAACACAGTGCAAAATAAGATAGAGGTTTGTGTAGAATTCCATTTGCTAATTAGATTGGAAAGACTTTGTTCTCATTCACATTTGGTTAAACATGTGTAGAATTCCACATATGTAAGGACTAATGTATTTATTCAACTTGTGATAGGAAGACAAGCATGGATAAGAGTTGGATACAAATTAGAAATAGGGCTTCAAAAGAGTATATAGAAGGAATCGAGGAGTTCATGAAGGTGGCAAGACGTTATATAGGCGGACTTAATAGCACCCGATGTCCGTGTCGCAAGTGCAGCAATTTGTACTACAAAGCTATAAATGAAGTGCATGTGCATTTATATGATAATGGGATGGATAAGACGTATACCCGGTGGTATCATCATGGTGAAACTGAAGAAGCCATAATGATTGAGGATGATAATGATGGTATAGCGGGAGATAAAAATACGTGTTCTAATGCTATGCAGGACGTCATAGAAGACTTTCACACAGGAATATTTATGGATACTGTAGATGCGACAATAGGGAAAAGGGAAAGAAATAAATTTACATACTTATTGAGAGATGCTGAGTGTGAACTGTATCCAGGTTGCCAGAAGTATACAAAATTATCATGCTTGATAAAGTTGCTACATATGAAGATAATAAATGGTTGGAGCAACAAATCATTCAACATGATGCTTGAGTTCATTAAGGATATACTTCCTGAAGGGAAAACATTACTAAAGTCCCATTATGAAGCTAAGAAGGTTTTGCGGGACCTAAGACTCGAATATGAGTCCATACATGCTTGTAAGAATGACTGTATACTTTTCTGGAAGGAGCATGAGAAGGATGATACGTGTCCAAAATGCAAAGAGTCCAGATACAAACGAGTAAATGTTAGGGGTAAGAAAATTCCGTACAAGGTCCTATATTACTTTCCATTAAAACCAAGGCTGCAGAGATTGTTTATAAACAGGAAGACAACTTCTGAGATGAGGTGGCATAAAGAGAAGCGCACCATGGACCCAGAGGAGAAGGTATTAAGGCATCCAGCAGATTCTGAAGCCTGGCAAGAATTTGACAAGAAGCACGGTTGGTTTGCCGACGAACCTCGAAATGTACGGCTTGGACTGGCCAGTGATGGTTTCAACCCATTCGGAAACATGAGTACCACTTATAGCATGTGGCCAATTATACTTATTCCGTACAATCTACCGCCTTGAAAATGTATGAAAGAGCCATTCTTTATGATGTCCTTGCTTATTCTTGGCCCAAAGTCTCTTGGAAATGACATTGACGTGTATTTGCGCCCGTTGATAGATGAGTTAAAAGATTTATGGGAAGATGACGTAGAGACATATGATGCGTCAAAGAAAGAAAATTTTTAATTGCATGCAACATTGTTATGGACCATTAATGACTTTCCTGCCTATGGAAACTTGTCTGGGTGGAGTACAAAAGGTAAGATGGCATGTCCGACATGTAACAAGGAAACGACTTCTTATTCATTAAAGAATGGGAGAAAGATATGTTATATGGGCCATCGTCGCTTCCTCCCTCCGCAGCATAGTTGGTGAAAAAGATGTAAAGGTTTTGATGGTAAGCGGGAAATGCGGTTGGAACCTAAGCATCTATCCAGGGACGATATATTAAATCAAATGGAGGCAATTAAAGATGTAGAATTTGAAAAGAGATCGAATACTAAGAAAAGAAAGATTACTGTAAATGAGTTGAATTGGAGGAAGAAAAGTATTTTCTTTGAGTTGTCATATTGGCGAACACTGAAACTGAGGCACAATCTAGATGTGATGCACATCGAAAAGAATATTTGTGAAAACTTCATAGGAACAATAATGAATATTGAAGGAAAAATAAAGGACACTCCGGAGGCTCGCATGGACTTGCAGAATATGGGAATCAGGAATGAATTGTGGCTAGTTCTAAATGGTGATAAATATATGATACCACCAGCTTGCTACACATTGTCTATGGATGAGAAAAAGAGTTTATATCAATGGTTGAAGGATGTAAAGTTTTCATATGGTTTTACATCAAACATCGCGCAGTGTGTAAACGTCAATGATTGTAAGGTATCGGGCATGAAAAGCCATGATTGTCATATTCTTCTTCAACAATTACTGCCAGTGGCAATTCGTGAGTTCAAGCATAAAGATGTCTCCAATGCATTAATTGAGATGAGATTTTTTTTCAAGGAGTTGTGTTCCAAGACGATGAATTTGAGAAGATTAGAGCAATTGCAACAGGACATCCTAATAATACTATGCAAGCTCAAAACGATATTTTCGCCTGCATTCTTTGATGTCATGGTACATTTAACTGTGCATCTTCTTCGTGAAGCGATCATTGCCGGACCTGTGTCATTTCGATGGATGTATCCCATCGAACGGTAATATATAAATTTAAATTTAATCGTCAATCAATTGTTATATTAATAATGCTTATATATTAATTATGTTTATGAGTCTAATGATGTATGTCAACAGATTCTTATACACTTTGAAGAAGTATGTGAGAAATAGAGCAAGGCCAGAAGGTTTCATAGCAGAAACCTATATAGATAATGAGTGTATGAATTTTTGCTCGATGTATTTTGAAGATGTTGAGACAAGATTCAACCGACAAGAACGAAATTATGATATTGTTCAAGAAAAATAGCATGGGGGATTGTACGTCTTTACACAAAATGTACGCCCTTTAGGAGCTGCAACACATGATGAGATGGATGTAACTGAGCTCGCAAAAGCACGAATGTACGTGCTGAATAATTATCCCGATATCAATAACTATCTAATGTAAGTGAGCTATTTTGAATTTTACTCATATTTCATATGTTTTGCATTCAATTTATAGCAGTTGTCCACTTTATATGTAGGGAATACAAGCAATATATTGAGAGACAATGCACTACCAATGCGCAACAGAGGCACGAACAACAATTTTCAAAATGGTTTGAGAAACGTGTAAGCGATTAACATAGTGTTTACTTGAATATTCTTGTAAATATTTATAATTTTTTATTATAATTTATTAATCTCTTTTACACTTATTTTTAATAGATGAAACGATTACACGAAGATAAATCGCTTGAAGCGACGGATGAACTGTATTCATTAGCATGCAATCCTGATTCACGAGTTATTCGGTATAGTGGTTGCATTGTCAAGGGCATTAGGTTTTATACCAACGAGAGCGATGAAAATCGTAAAACTCAAAATAGTGGCGTGGTTGTGAATGGAGATCATGAAGAAAACTTACATTTTGACTTCTTTGGTATATTAACGGACATTATTGTTTTAAACTACTGTGGAGGAAATCAGGTCTTCCTTTTCAAATGCGACTGGTGGGATGTTAGTAATAACAAAACGGGAATACAAAGAGATAATCATTTTACAAGTATAAATTTCTCTCGTAAATGGTATAAGGATGACCCGTTTATACTGGCTATTCAGGCTGAGCAAGTTTTTTATCTCAAGGACACTAAATTGAAAGGCAATTGGCATGCCGTTCCGAGGGCACCTCATAGAAATTGGTATGATATTCCAAATTTGGAGGAAGATGTACAAGTTGAGGAGGAAAATGAAGATCCACTAACGTCATATAAGGTTGATGGTATTATCCAAGATGACGATCATAATGTCGACATGTTGCTTAGGGATGACATGGGCCCAGAGTATGTTGATGCCAATTTAATAAATGTTGAAGTAGATAAAAATTTTATCAATGATAATGAAAATGATAGTGAAGATGACTGTGATGACGATGTACAACTTCTATATAGTGATCATGATACATGAAATGGTCATGTAAGTTTTAGCTTATATAATATTTTAAAATTATAAATAAAAGTTATTGTCTTCATGTTCAATCTTTTCTTCGTATGGTGTCATTTTTTTATTTACGTACTTTGAATTATATTATTTGTAATTTGAACCTCCAACTCTAGCAGCCATGGCACCCGGCGATGGTATTAAGAAACGTAGACTATTCTCCTCCCAGTCTTCCCCTAGTGAGCCTTCCACTGCTGGACATTCCTTACCCCAGTTACGCTTGAACGAGACTCCCACTGCCCAAACTCTCTCCTCCCAGGCTTCTGTCCGTCTTTCCTCTGCCCAACAATCACCATCAACTGTTGTAGGTAAGATTCACATATATTTAATTCCTATATTTATATAAAGACAATGTTGTACATATGCTTAAGTTTTCGTTGATTTTAAAAAAAATACACTTTTAAAAGTAGATTTTTTCTATAGTTCAGCGAAAACTTACGCGTATATAAGGCATTGTCTCTTAAATTTAATTAATGTTCGATTCGTATATATTAAATTGTATTATTTTTATTTTGCAGATGAAACTTTCACCACATCTAGAAAAGGACGTGGCCGGTTAAGGGGACTTGCTCTCGCTAAACATTTGCTGATTACAGGCGAGCGACCCTCTATTACTTTCCCACCAGGGAAGTATAAACCGATGGGGCCATGGGCAGCCATTTTCACAACCGAGGTGGGGGTGATATGTCGACAGTGGGCGCCCCCTTACTTGTGAGTCTTGGCAGTCTGTACCTGATAATTACAAGGCAGTTATACGCAGTCAAATATTGGTAAATGAATATTAAGTTTCATTTTATTTTATTTTATTTTTAAATAATTATGTCATTAAATTTATTTATAATTTATTGATTCATGTAATATATTATTTATCAGGATAAATTTAACATTGACATGGAACTTAGTCATGTTAAAAAAGGAGTCGACATGTATTTGGGCAACCGATTCAGGCAATATAAGAGTCGGTGTCATTCCTACTATAAAAAAAATGGGAGTCGTGAGGGGACACGACAACACCCTTACGATGGCATCTCCCTCGAAGATTGGGATAAAATTTTTAGTATTTTCGAGTCTGATGCATTCTTGGTGAAATCTAAATTTCATTCCTATTTATTTTTTAATAACTTTGTTATAAGTATTGTAATAACTTGTTTGTACTTTTAATGCAGAAAAGGAGTAAAACAAACACAGAGAATCGCTCCAAGCTTATGGTGAATCACACGGCTGGTTCGAAGCCGTTTGTCAGACTTCGTAATGAGATGGTATAATTTACTTTTTTTTATCTTTCACGTATTAATTTAATTTATTTATCACATTACTTATTAACATTGAAAATATGATATTTCTTGTTTAAATGGAATAGTGTGACTAAGAGACCCAGCAAGAGCTTGATCTCATTACTTTTTATAAGAACACACACATTAGGAAGATGACAGGAACTTGGTTGACTCCGCGTTGTTGGGAGCTATATGTGAGAATCATTTAAACTTATTTTAAAATTATTTTATTACTTTCATTTCGTACTAATAATATTTTATTAAAATTACAGAACGAAATGCTACAAATCCATACTAAATCTCAGTCGGAGGACACTACACCATTGACAGCAGATGAAGCATGTTTTAGGGCCCTTGGCTCTAGATCTGGCTACGTCCGTGGTCTTGGGCATGGGGAGGTGCTTGCATCGACCCATCGTATCCATGTTGATTTGGATAAGGCTACGAGGAGGGCCGAGCAGGCAGAGGCAATGTCGGCTGAGCTGCGAGAAATGATAAATGATATGAAGACACGACAGACTCAATTGAAAAAAATGTTACATACCCTCATGTCACAGCAACCCCAATCACATCCTCAATGGTAAGTTGAATGCCATATTTAAATTATGCAAGTAGTATAAAATAGTTACTAATAATATTTTATTTTAATAATTTTATAGATTTTTCTGCAGATTGGTGTTATCTTCCTAAGCCGCACCATATTATCGATAACGCACATTTTTTTATTTATTTATTCATTTTTATTGGATAATTTGGACATGTGTACTTTTTTATGTTCTGGATACTTATAAATTTAATTATTTTATTTGATCTCATTACTTTTTATATTTCAATGGATGATGATGAATATTAATTAATATAGGTTATTTTCTTTGATTAAGTTGGTTCAAACAAAAAAAAATGATGTCATTTTGTGATATGTAATAGTGATGTGTTAGCTCATCGCTAATATTTTATGAAAAGTTGTTAGTTCCTTACAAATAATTAAATCATTAGCAACGACTTGTTATTTTTGTCACTAAATATAATTTATGACATCGTATTTGTGATATAATTGATGACGATCAACAATCGTCACCACAAAGGCTTTTGCGACGACTTTATGATTTCTATAGTAATAAGTGGTCTCGTCGCAATACTTCTTTATTCGCGACGAGTTTTATATTTAGCGACATTTTACGATATGCAATGGCGACGTGTAAACTCGTCGCAAATAAGCTTTATTTAGTGACAATGTATTTAGTCATTGTAAATAATTATTATTTGTAACAACATCGGCGATAAGTAACACTCCCCGTAAAAAAAAATTTGTGACAAATTTGAGTTTGTTAACGATGACGAGGACTCGTCGCAACGCGCCTTTATTCGCGACGAGTCTTATATTTAGCGACGTTTTATGATATGCAATGGCAACGTGTCAACTCGTCGCTAATTAATTATATTTTGTAATAAGTTATTAGGTCGTCACAAACAATTGAGTTATTGGCGACGAGTGTCGTTTCTGTCGCTAAATAGAATTAGTGACATCGTATCTGCATCAAACGTGGCGACGAGCAACACTCGTCGCAAAAAACTTTTTGTGACAAATTTGAGTTTATTAGCGACGATGAGGACTCGTCGCAACACGTCTTTATTCGTGACGAATCTCATATTTAGCAACATTTTACGATATGCAATGGCGACGTGTCAACTCGTCGCTAATTAACTATATTTTACAACAAGTTATTAGGTCGTCACAAATAGTTGAGTTAATTGGCGACGAGTGTCATTTCCCTCGCTAAATAGAATTAGTGACATTGTATCTGTATCAAAAGTGACGACGAGCAATACTCGTCGTAAAAAAAATTTCGTGATAAACTTGAGTTTATTAACGACGACGAGGACTCGTCGCAACATGTCTTTATTCGCAACGAGTCTCATATTTAGCGACGTTTTATGATATGCAATGGCGACGTGTTAACTCGTCGCTACTTAACTATATTTTGCAACAAGTTATTAGGTCGTCGCAAATAGTTGAGTTATTGGTGACGAGTTGCTGTTTCCGTCCTGAAATAGAATTAATGACGCCGTATCTGCATCAAACGTGGTGACGAGCTCACTCGTCGCTAAAAGTTTTTAACGACGAGTTTGGAGGTTTTAACGACGAGTTGACTTGTCGCGAAAAGACTGAATTGTTGTAGTGTCATCACCTAAGGTAATCTACCCAAATGGATGAAAAGTGTGATATAACACATGCCTAATGGTAGGCCTAATGGCCTATAGAACCTATAGTACTTGGTGATGTCAACACACTACCGAGATGGGTGGCGTGTGGCACGCCATGCCCAACTCCCCGTTGTGTCGATGCACAGGCAATTTGCTCACCCGACATGAAGTTCTTGGAAGTGGCCTCTCTATGTGACGTACACACAGTCCATCAGTTTTGCTAGCTAATGTCCTGGCCTAAGAGTGAGGCATATGAGCCACGCGACCATAAACAGTGAAAGTGAAATTGAAAATGACATCCAAACTATTTACAAAGGTTATTTCCACCTACATCAACTTAAAAAGCTATGTTTGATAATAACAATAATAATTGTGGCTTAGGACGGTTTCAGTGGTGTCATTTTCATCCTTACTTTTCTATGATCACGTGCCCCACTTTGAGTAATGGATCTGTCTAATTTTTCCAGCGTGAGATGGATAAACTGATGGAATTGTGTCGGATGTCGCCTGAACATGCATCAACGTGGCTCCACATGACTTATGTTTACTGGAACTTCCTATTAGCATGGAACATAGGCAATTTACATCCCTAAACGGTGGAAGAGGTGACTTTTCAGCTGGGAATGGAATTTGTACGTGTGGTTTATTGTTGGTTGACCAAATCAACCAAATCCATTGATTTGGTGAATGCGCCAACATATTCTTATGAAAGCAAAAGAGAAATATACTTGCTGTAACAAAAGATTGCAATTACTTATCTATTGAGAACGAGTATCTTGCTAAAAGATCAAGCGTTCAGAGACATGTGCATGACCAAAACTCAAAAGATGGTCATCTCTCACATGACGCCTGATCAACAATAGTAAAGCATCAACAAACCACTTTTGATTTACGCAATTACACATGCCATCAATAGATTGATTGGTAGTTCCCAATAATGTCCAATAACAAGCTTTTAAATTTTTGAATTTCTATTAATCGATTGCCCCAAGATGACCAAAGAGCGTCCCACTGAATTTGAATTTCTATTAATCACTTGAGCGGATTGCTCGAGACAGCTCGATACATGTTTAATTGATTGAACCTTGAGTTTGATCAATCAAAATTTTGTTGGTTTCTTCTAATTGAATACATATGATCTTCAATCACTTTCTTCATCTTGGTACTTGATTTCCTGGGGTTTTTAGGTCTTGATATTTTCAATTTCATCCTCAAGCTCTTCGATTCTTCACAATGATTTCTTTGAGTTTTAAATAATTTCCTTAAGCATATAATTAACCTATACTCTCCAATCTTCATGTTAATAAAAAGCTTACTTAATTATGAATTTGCATGAAAAATTAATGTAATATAGATGATAAATATATAATATTTGAACATTATCATGGCCCACATTGGACTAGCCAATCAAAACTGGTCACATCATTTCACCACCAAGGGAAGTAGTGTGGGTTATGACTACGATGTGTGGGCCCACCATAATGTATGTATTTTTATCCATTCTTCGTTCATTCATTTTGTCAAATTATTTTAAGGCACAAGCCTTGGAGTGCTTATAAGCACCATAAATTTGGAGGGATTTCAAATACCACATCTATTCAGCAGCATAAACTAATAGGGGATTTTAAATCCATAGATTTTCAAATTCCCTTGAAGAGAGGGTTGGTAAAAGCTAGGATTTCATATAAAATCCTCCCATGCGTCACATGTACATATAACATGAGTGCCACTAAACTACTAATTTATTGGGCACGTGGTGCACCAATGATATCCTAAAATAATTAGATTATCAACTACATCACTATAAATACTTTAATAGGATGATCTGTGCAGTCCAAACATTGTCCATGTAAATCAACAATTAAAAATCATTGATTAATCACTCAGATGTGATTCAAGTATATATTTCGATATGCTTATTACAATAGTTGTATCAAACATTATATATGTATGCTAATTAGGGATATTAAAGTTGATTTAATAATTAAATTCAAACCCTTATAATTATACTATGCATATCTCATTTTTGGATCACAGGAGATTTTGAATCCCGGTTGCCTCATACAATCAAAAGATTTCAAATTCAAGAGGCATTAAAGGAGGTGGATCATTATCTCTTATATACTGCCATGCCATTAGAAACAGCCGAGATTGAATGCAACAGGTAAAAACTTCTTGAAGCCACAAAGTTTTTAACGTAATCAACAGGTTTGATGGTAAATAAATATTAAAGTGGCCTGAGGAAGCTTTGAATGGTGGACATTCAATCACTCCTCTCTTCTAGTGATGTGGTCCACCCGAGATTTGGATCTTTCTCATTTTGGCCTCATGCCCTAAAATAATGATCCAAAATGGGTGGACATCATGGTTAAAACACATACATCATTGTGGGGTCCACGGACCTCCGTCCACTAGGAATGTCGCTACTGGCAGCGTCCGTACGCAATCTGCCTCCTCACTACCCAATCCGCCTACCATTATCATCTTCCGACGTCCGTACGCTGCGTACATATTCCGTGTACATACATTGTTTTCTCTGTTATCAGTTTTTCCTCGCCCAGTTCGATGTTCAAATATCCAAAACGTTGATATTATGGTTCTTGTTATGGGGAGATCCGAGCCCATATGAGGTACAACGACAAAAGGCCAGTCTGAACCGACCCATTACCACGACGTCCGAGGCAAGGTCCACCCGACCTGTTACGAGCATCCCATAAAGAGTGTCACGGGAAGATCCGAGCACTTGTAAAGTCCGAGGCGAGGAGAGTCTTGGAGAATAGAGTCTCTCGCTTCGGTTCGGACTTGCAAGATCGGCTCAGATCGGGGAACTGCCCTTGTTCAATCGAATAATCGCAGAGGTAGGCGACGGTTGAATGAGCCAAGCTGAGCAGATACTTGGAGGCGTATATTCTATCTACCGAACATGGAAACTGTTATAACCAAATGAGGCTGATAACTTCGCTCGCAGATACGCAATACACTCCTGATAGGCTGCGTGATCAGCAGATTGCGGGCAGTATCTTCATGATCCAAGAATTCCCTTGATCATGCCGAGATGTTGGATCCAGGCCATTCTATAGGCAAGTATAAATGGAACACAACACCACATCTACAGGTACGTAAGCGCAAATACTCTCTCCTCTACTCTCTACTTAGACCTGGATTCCCTTAGCCTAACTTAGGCATCGGAGGGTCCTCCAGCTTAGCAAGGGTTACCTTTGTCAGTTCTCTTGGTGCAGGTTCCAGAGGTGATACGTTAACGTGAAGAAGACGTGGAGGGAGGGCTGACCAGATTTGCACATCAACATTTTTTGGCGCCGTCTGTGGGAAACTGAGACTAAAAGTCAGGTTCTTTTTTTCCTTCTAAGCAATAACGAGGAAAAAGAAGGCTGCGGTTGTGGAACCGGAACCAAATGAACGAACTCGGTCATCATCACCAGTTCACGCCGAATCTACACCAGGGCCTTCTCAACGTTCTCACAATCGGTCGAATAAATATCACGCTATGTAGAACGAAGTCCAGACCCTGCGCGATGAGATAAATAGAATGAAACAATGAAGGGATCCACAGCTACGCCCGATTCAGGAAAATCCCATTCACAAGCTGGTTGGTCTATTTTTAGAGACTCACTCTGTGTCGAGGAGCGTGAGATCTGAGACTCCCCAGCATTCGAGGGTGCCGCATTCGGGTCAAAACCCTCCTATGGCGCATACCGAAGGCTCTGCACAGAATGCCAACACTCGAGCCCCCGAACCTACCATCCATTCAGTCACATCTGCTTTGACACCCACGGATCTTTGCCATCAATTAGAACGGAGGAAGGAAAGAAGAACTCCAGAGATCGAAGACATCCCAGAGGTCATCGCTGAGAATAAAGATCCTTGAGAGACACGATTTTGCAGAACTAAACGATAAATTCTTGATATTGGAAAAGAAGCAACAATTGTCAACAGTTCCTGCTACGATCCAAGTAATGATGGAAGAGACCGAGCCTCCCTTCACCTCCGCCATCATAGCTGAGGTGATGCCGCAGAGGTTTCGGATGCCTACTATCATCCAGTACTCGGGATCTGGAGACCCATTTGAGCATCCGGAAGCCTACCGATCGTGGATGCAAATTCAGACCACAACGGACACGATAATGAAAGGGCCTGACCCGTAAAGAGGTTAGCTCAACAATATCTCAGAATAAATCAACGTGACGACAAATTAGCTTAGTTGGACCACCATTATCAAAAGTGTTTCATATTCATTCATCCTCCTTAGAAGGGCAAGAGATACATCAACCATTTAAAAAACATATATATAATAAATTAAATCTTCACGCGGATGGAGGCGCTTGGGAGTCGGGGGCTTGATCTGAGCGGACGACTTCAGCAGGGGCATCTTCAGGATCTTCAGGTAGAAGAGGATCAAGATCGAGGTCTGGGTATAAACTCAGGACTGCTTCGATACAAGTATCGAAACCGCGATTGTAAAATTTCACAACTTCGACGTCCCTCTCTTTGGAGGCCTTGAAATCTTCAATCACGGCGGTGACTGCCGCTGCCAGAGAGACCTCATCCTTGGCCCCCTGAGCCTCCACAGCCTGAGCGATGGTTTGAGTCCGCTCTTCAACCACCTCAACTTTAGTGCGTTTTAAGGCCTCACCTAGCCGAGTGGTCTCCTCAGTCAATGAATCCACGTGAGCTCTGGCACGGGTCAGCTCGGCGGTTGTTGCATCACTACGAGCTTTGAAGTTGTCCGTTCTCTCCTCCAGCAGTAGCTCTCTAGCCTCTAAGTCGACCACAACCCCCTGCAGCTGACTCGCTCTGGCTCTCTTTTCCGAAAGCTATCGGCGCAGCTCACTCTGCTCGGACCTCAAGAGGGCGGATTCATCTCGTAAGGCCGTCATTTCAGCCTTGAGGGCCTCAAGTTCGATCTCCCTCCTCTCATGCTCTCGTGCTCTCTCCCGAGCCATAAGCAATTTCGGGACAAACTGAACAGAAAATGAGAATCAGTACCTAAGAAAATATATACAATAACAATGCGAGGGGAGGGTCCTCTCGGAGACGTACCGTGTAACACACGGAAGCCATATCGTTCAAAAAGGAGCTGTCTGACCTGTCAAGGGTTCGAGCCATATCCTCCTCGGGGGCATGCTTAGTGGCCCACGAAGCTAAACAGGCCATATGGTAGCCCATCTCGAAACTCCCGCCGCTCATCCTCACCTAAGGTGAGACCACAGCCTCCTCCGCCCCTACCTTACTACCGGCCGAGTTTTGACCCTCGGCACGGAGACCTTCCCCAACCTCGCAGGGGAAAGCATATTGTCGGCCATTCTAATGGTCTCCTCCCGCTCAGAAGAAGAAGGGATAGTAATGGGGGGCTTGGGGGCTGAGATAGGAGCCTCTGCAGTGGGGGGAATGGCTGTGGAAGGAACAGAGCTCATGACTGCTGGGGCACCGGCCATGGTCGTATAGACAAGCACCGGGGGGGAGCTGCTGCCGGGACCATGGTCGGATCGAAAAGCACCAGGAAAGGTGTCTCCACAGGGGGCATGGTCGTATTGAAAAACACCGGAAGTGGAGCTACGAGAGGAGCCATAACCGCGCTAGGAAGCACCGGAGTCGGCGTTGCACCTGACGTCTGTGGGTGAGCAAGCACCGGAAGTGTCGAATCGACGAGCCTCGGAGCGAGGGCTGCAGTGACGGGTGTGACAGCAGATTCCCCTCGAGGGGGAACCTGCTTATTCCGAGTAATCTTCAACAGGGGGGCATCCCTCAACAACTCCGCCGCTGTCGGAGCTGCCTTCCTCATCCGAGAGCCAGAAGCCTTGACCATACCTGCGAGAGAAATGACAATGTCAGCAACTGAGTAGGCGAAACTGGGCTCATCAGAAAGATTAGGATAACTTACTGAAAGATGTAGGCGAGGGCTATGACTTGCTGTCACGCCCCAAATTTGAAAATCGGATTCACATGAATCCCGATTGCCGAATCCGGTGCCGACAGCCTCCGTAGTGCCCCATTCTCGGCCCCTGACAATCAAATGCCAGATTCCGATCCTGGGATTCTGCTAGGAGGATTTTCAGAATGAAATTTTTTTTTGTAATGGAGCATAACCACAAGCATAACCAGGTCACAAAACGACATCACTACATATCCACTATAACAAAATTTCAAGTACAAAGCAGAAAGGGAAATACAAAGTGATCAAAAAGCTCCAAAAGGTCCTGATGTGCACTCCTGTCTCAGCGCTGCTGTCGTCCAACGCTACCTGCACGCAACTATCGTGCATAAGCTTACAAAAGCTTAGAGGGTGGTGTAAGTGTGTGCATAAGGCAAACGCCAAGTGTACAGTATCAGAACAAAGCGAAAGTATGTGGTAAGTCCATAGAATCAACCATGCCAAAGCTATGCGATGAGATATGAATGTCATCAGCCACACCGATACAATGCAAGGACTATATAGCCGAATGTCATATGCGAAATGCAATCCAAGCAAGTCGGTACTCCTCAAGTACGTATATCAGTACAGTTTCTCTCTGGATATCACCGGGGTCTAATACACTTCGCAGAGACTGTCACCTCCCTAGCTGCACAGTCAAGCAAGCGGATAAGACCTCACTACCCGCCTGACCAGTAGTATGCCAATACCTACCCGGCTCGTCGATAGCGGACTCATTTGCGAGCTAGTCAAACTCAGCCTAGCTTATATCCCCCTCGCTCAGGCGGATAAGGCCACACCCCCTTCCAACCGACCACGACACAGTGGGAGACGCAGCCTACTGGTATTCGGCACTCGGGCGCTCATGTATCCACTCGGTCTAGACGTTGGAGCATCTCCTGGTACCAAAAAGGTTCTGGGACTTTCACCCAAGGACATCCTAAGTGCCCACGGTGCTAGAATAAGTATTTCCGGTATCCAATACGGCCATCCACGATGTACCTGTGGAGCCACGGCCCTGATGTCGCTAGGGCGTGCAATGATCAAGTCACACGTATGCGAGATGCATGAATCACATGTCAAATCATGCAGAAGTCCAGCGCGTATTGCGCGATCATGTAGGGCACTCAGTCACATAACGAGTCCCGTAAATGGTCTGCCCAATGGCGTATGTTATGATCAGTCATTACTCATATCAAGCATACATATGATGCGCATGGGCATGAGTCATGAGATTATTCTAAACATGTTATTAGGCAATGAATAGTAACAGGTATGGACCTATCAATGGGCCCTAAAGAGAGTTACAATGCGGACATTTAACCAACATCGTACATACAATGTGGACGTCAAACCAACATTGTTTCCCAGGCACGGCCTGCCATAAATATCCTTTCACGAACCGTGAGAAATGTACATTGCAATGAACCCTAAGGACATTCGTTAGGCCTCGATCCCTGGGCCTTAGGTATATCAAATGGGTCGTATTACATAGGCCCCACATTCACCAAATGGTTTGCATTAATGGGCCTCACCAATGAGCCTTATGTACATTGCAATGGTCCATGATCCATGGGCCTTGAAATACATTAAAGTGGTCTCACAACTTGGGCCTTGAATATGCTAGATGGGCCCATGCACATAAATATATCAACTAGGCTACTCCCTTTGTGCCCCATGCACATCAAATGGGCTTGTTCCCATGGGCTTTATATAGAGTAGGTGGGCCGGATCCCATGGGTATTGCATATGTCAAATGGGCCCAAACCCATGGGCATTATAATGCCAGATGAGCTTAATCCCATAGCCTTATATGCATCAAATGGGCCTGACCATTTAGTCCTCAGATATATACCAAGGTAGGCCTCAATGAATGGCCAAAGTTAAATCAGTAAAGGGCCCTATGCACATGCCATGGTGGCCCATTTGTACCATAGATCTGGCTCATTTTGGCTCAAGCCATAAAACAATTAAATGAACAGTTTAGGTGCAACACATGCATCATGGCGGGGGTCACAAGAAGGCCCACCAAAATTTTAATATTCTATATAATATATATACAGTATATATACATAGGTATGTAGATATATAAATATATATATACATAATATTATAGGAAATATATATAATATTGTATATACATGTATATATACACACACATACCTACATGCACACGCACATGTGCACTCACACATGCATACACACACATGCACCCACACACGCGCGTACACACCCACGCACATGCAATACAGTGGGCTCCACCGTCCGTGCAGACGGTGGAAAACAGCCACATACATCACTGTGGGTCCCATGTGGGGCCCACCAAAATGTTTATAATCCATCCAAGACGTTGGTAAGGTCATGCAGACCTGAATGAATAGGAAAAACAAATTTCAGCTTAATCCAAAACTTGTGTGGACCCCCAAAAGGATTTCAATGGTAAGGTTCAATTCTCACTGTTTCATCTCACGTGGGCCACCTACACCTTGGATGGGCCTGGTTTTTGGACGGTGGCCCATTGCACTGAGGGTCCACCGTTTGGACGGATTGGATGACACATAAACACCAAGGTGGGGCCCACGGCAGGGGCCGTGGGTCTGCTTCTCCCGCCCGCCCGCTGACGACGCAGGACGCCTGGCGTCCTGCACGGCAGAGACAGCAGCGCCTATATATATATATGTATATATATATATATATGTATATATATATATATATATATATATGTATATATATATATATATATATATATTGAAATCCACATTTCCTGAGGATTTTCAGGTGTGCGGGCCACTCCAAGTAAATCCACTCCGTCCATCGCATTCCCAAGGCCCAAATAGACCTAACGAGACCAATAATGGACATCTTCCAGTGCGTAGCAAAAATCTAAATAGATGGCAACGGTACTGATATTGTTTTCAACACTATGGTCCGCTAGATACCCCGATCAACCTCATTTTTCGGCTCAACGCCTAAAATGGGATGGGGAAAAAGATAGACGGCTTGGATTGAATACATACCTCAAGGTGGGGCCTATATGGATGGTCTTCCCCAAAGGCTTAGTAATAAGCCTTTATTATATTTTCATCCAGGGATGTCCAGACGTCACTGGACTCCTCTTGACTAAATGCAAATTTTTAAGTGGGCCTTACCTGGGTGGGCCACCACATACTAGATGGTGAGGGTACAAGGCATATAAGGTGGGCCCACTCATGGATGACTTGGATAAAATACTTACTCCAAGGTGGGGTCCATCCAAGTGGGCCATACGGCCATTTCATCGCATACAAGTAAGTAAATGGAAAGAGAGGGAGAGAGAAATAGAGTGAGACACGCGTGATGGAGGGACCCCGGCACTATGGGCCCTCCGTTTCAATCATCCAATCATACATCAAAGGTCCTCTTGCATATGGACCATCAATAAAAGATCAATGGTGGAGATCCCACTTCACTAGAAATGGACGGTCTAGATGACCTCCTCAGTACAAGGAAAGTAAACACATGATGGGGTCCATGGAGAATGGCCCCATCATGGAATGATCTTGATGATCAAGATGAGCCATTGGCCACATCTTAGGGTCCCAATTGAGATCCAAGCCATTGATCGGTTGGCCTCACTTGACCCACCTTAAAAACATGAAAACTACTCCATCAAAGCACCCACCTCTTGATCTTCTTGGTCCGTTGGATAGCCGGTCTCCTAAAGCTTCACTTTGATGGTGGAGATGGGAAATAGATGGCTAGGATGATGGGATTTGGAGATGGGAAGTGGGCCTCACATATGCACTTCTCTCCATGGGAAGGCTTGGACGTTGGATGCTCTCCCTTGCTTGGGTTTGGAGTGTTGAGAAATGAGAGAGAGAGAGAGGGGTGATTAATGAGAGATGGAGTGATGTGAAGGGGTGATGGTTGATGGATGTGAGTGATGGGTGAGGTGATGTGTTAATTGACTTGGGTGGTTGCTTGACTTGTGGAGAAAGGAAGTATGGGTGCTTGTACTTGACATGAGAGGTGATTGATGGGATTGATTGATGTGATTGATGGGACACTTTGTAGAGATTCCTTGGGATTTGCAACGCGCGGTGTTTTTACTCGAACTGAACGTGGGTCCGTATCTCATCGTCTGGGTATCGGATCGGTGCGTGAGTTGCGGCGTTGGAACCGCGGAGACGGTGCGGTCGCAATGATACAAGTCTCGGATTAAGCCGCCTCAAATGAATAGGATACGACTTACGGTCGTGCGCAACGTCAACCATAAGTCGCGGATTGCCGGAATTTGACGAGAAGGGTCGTGGGAATCAACGGAACAGTGCGAATTAGGATACGGGTCTTACACTTGCAAAGCCCGGACCAATGAAGATTGACTGTTGTGATCAGGTCTATCCAGGAGCGAAGCCCCTCCGATCGTGCCCTAGCCTTCGCGATACGGTTCTTCTAAGCCGGGTCGAGGAGTGACAGTCCCTTCTGAAAACCTACAAAAGAAAACGGAGAGCTTTACTTCGATTGAAATAAATGAAAACAAGGGCAGTGGTACAAATACTGGTTAAAGTTTGACCTGGTTTTGTGAAGTGGGTCGGAACCCGTGTTGTTAAGGTTTCGAGCTCCACTGTTGGCGCCTCCCACTCGCCTGTCGCTCAGAACCATTTATTTTTTCAATCCTTATTGGAGGACGGTAGGTTCATCACCAACCCCGACCCCTTGCTGCCTCGGGTCGCGAAGTAGTACCATGGTTCATTGTTATCGTGCTTGACCAGGTACAAACTCATTAGCTCTTCCGGGGTCAGCTCAGGGTTCCCGACTTATTGCCAAATGATGAATGCGGAGATCGGCACCCTTCAGGGATTAGGAGTGAATTATTTCGGATCCAGCCCGAGGTAGGCCGCAACCTTCCGAACGAAGGGGTGAAGTAGGAGTTGAAGCCCACACTGCAATGCGCAGAGAAAGATTGTGACTTCCCCCTCAGCAGGAGAACCAGCCGTGTCCATGGGCCCAGGGGCCCTTATCTGAACGGAGTTTGAAATTTAAAAATCCGAACAAATCCAATCCATTTAAGATTCCGACAAAACAGAACCTCCCGGGACTATCTCCAAGGCGCGCCCACTCGCAGGCATTTCAGTGGCCTCAGTTATGTTAGCTTGGCGGGCTCGGGTGGCCTTCTTTTTGTTGGGTCGATTGGTCTGAGCACCCGTCCCCTTTTGTCTTCGAGGCGGGGGGTATAATGGTACGGCTTCGAAGGAGCTGTCGGAAGCCCCACTTCCGTCTTCAGAACTCCCCAGCTCAGAGTCCTCGGCGTACTCACGCACCGTTTCAAGGTCGGAGGACATTATGAAAAAAAGGATGAAGATCAACGAAAGGGACTCACTGAACGACTGCCGGAAATCGCCTTTTCCCGAAAAGGTCTGATCGATCGGAATCGCCCACCGAAAAATTCAAGTTGATCGGAATCGCCTTCACCGGAAATCGCCTTCTTCGGTATCAACTCAAATTCATAGTACACGTAGCGAGAAAGACTCCGAAGGCGGTTTATATAAGCTACGAAAGATCTCCGCATTAATGGCTAGCCATAATGGCCGCAGCCGAATCGGCGCGAGCCGATCCCCAAGCACATGTGGCTACACCTCATTGGGGGAGTTCTCAACCAACAGTACGACTCTGACATCGAGCAGCGTGCTTCGATATGCGAAACGATGCCTAAGCAGAGGGAGCCGTCATGTACAAGTCCCCTCAGCCCTGCGTGGCGATCCCTCATAGGCTGAAAGGATATCCGGAATCGTAACTGTCGTCACGTGTCCACCAAAGCAACTCGCATACGCATAATCTCAAGATGTGACGCTTCGAATTCGAAAACCATCATTAATGCAGTATAGGCGGGAGATCTCCTGCATGAGTACTCTTCGAGTCCGCAAGCGGGCTCAAAGAGCAGGGGGCTTCTGTTATGGGGAGATCCGAACCCATATGAGGTTCGACGACAAAATGCCAATCCGAGCTGACCCATTGCCACGGCGTCCGAGGCAAGGTCCGCCCAACCTGATACGAGCATCTCATGAAGAGTGTCACGGGAAGATCCGAGCACATGTAAAGTCCGAGGCGAGGAAAGTCTTGGAGAATAGAGTCTCCCACTTCGGTTCGGACCTGCAAGATCGGCTCGGATCGGAGAACCACCCTTGTTCAATCGAATAATCGCAGAGGTAGACAATGGTTGGACGAGCCGAGCTGAGCAGATACTTGAAGGCGTATATTCTATCTGCTAAACATAGAAACTGCCATAACCAAACGAAGCCGATAACTTCACTCACAGATATGCACTACATGTCTGATACGCTACGTGATCAGCAGATTGCGGGTAGTATCTCCATAATCCGAGAATCTCCTTGATCATGCAGAGATTGTCGGATCCAAGCCATTTTACAGGCAAGTATAAATATAACATGACACCACATCTGCAGGTACGCAAGCGCAAATACTCTCTCCTCTACTCTCTACTTAGACCCGGATTCCCTTAGCCTGACTTAGATATCGAATGGTCCCCAGACTTAGCCAGGGTTATCTTTGCAAGTGTAACGCCCGTGAAAAATCCGTACTTGGGTTCGAGTACCGATTCGACCCGAAATCGCGTAGAAATAATTTCCGTGGAAATTAAGCGTAAGTTAGCTAGCGCAACGCTAGAGTAGCTGGGAAATAGTCCCTGATCACTTTAAATACGTTCTGCAAGACCCAAATCTAGTAGAACAAACAACTCTACAATACTCTATAACCTCGGATCAAACTCTAAGCAGGTTTGTTCTCTGGACCATATTGAAATTTTGTATTGGATTTAGACCTCGCGTCGAAGGTCCGATACCTCCTATCTTAGACCGTTAGAACCGCCCAGCTGGACTTGACAATCATCTCGAAAATCAAGTCAAACCGATAATCACAGACTATTTCGTTGAACCCGGACTGAAGCGACCGCGAATAGGGACGGATTTGGAATTTCAAATTCAAATCTGGCACACGACTTGACGCGTTAGTATTGAGTGTTCTGACCGTCAGAATTCATCCAGATTACACCCTCGGATCAGGAAAAATTTCTATTTATTATCATGAGACTTTCAGCCCTGATCTACGTGCGGTGACCGCTGAACTGAAACTGGTCCGCCACGTGCGATCTGCGAACCCTGCCAGACTGAAAACTTAATACGAGGTACATCTGGTACCCATGAGCTTAAGTCTGATCGCAATCGACCAGGGGACCACCAGAAAGCAGTTTTTGGACCGAAACAGCCCCGAAATGGATAGGCACCAAGTAAACTTCGTCCCGGAGCCTATTTTCGGCGATTTCAAGCTTATAAAAGGGGTTGAAACCCTCATTTCTCTTTCCCATCCGAAAATCACAAACCCTAGGAGGAAAAGAGAGAGTTTGAGAGAAAGAGAAGAAGAGAATTTCCCCGCTTCCGAGCCCCTGACAGTTGCTGCTTCAGCACTTCTTTCCAATCACCTGGCTGGTGATTTCTCCATTTTTCAGGTATAAAATAACCCCAAAAACTTGTTGATTTAGGGTTTGCTTAGATGCTTAACATGTTAGCTAACGTATTCCATAAATCAGGCTTTCCTACCGCCGTAAACGAAGCGTACACGCTCCGTTCAAAATCCTGCAACCGTAAGAGACTAGGTGAGGATTTTAGACGCTTTGATTGACGGTTTACAACGCTTTCAATGTCGTTTAATAGTAGATTATCGACGGCATCGCCGTTTGACATGTACAACATGCTCTCCGTTTCCTGTTTCGTAAATTAACGAAGAATATGAGATTTAGGGCATTTTAGTCATTTGTAGGAAGTACGGTCTACATGCATATTTTGCTGACGTGATTGACATGGTTTGTCGCCGCATTAGGGAGTTAGGAATGCTTGCATAATCAGTCTGAAGAAGAGATTCGCCAAGTTGCGCGCTTTGGGTCGACATACTATATGTGGACTTAAGTGTGTAGTGTATGTATTTGTATAAATGCTTGTATTAGTATGTATTGAATTGAATGATGTTATGTAGTAGTTTGAGATTGATTTCATGATTAATATGCTGACCTAAATGATTTCCTACATGTTTACCTTATGCATGATTGCACTACATGCATAGAAAGTATGCCTTGAAGATTTGCTGAAGTTGAATGTTATAACATGTGTTAACATGCTCACATGATGTATTTCGATTCCAATACTTTAACATATAATGCTAATATGATTCCATAGATGAGTGGGACTTGACCTAGTCCAGGCAGTCGGTAACCGAGCGAATTCGTGGCTGACTGGTCATAGCCACGAACGACGCGTCGATGAACGTGATTCGTGTTGAGAGTTGGCGGCAGTGGTTAGGCCACGCGAAGTGTTTTACGCACTTCATGTCGTTCAACTTGAGATGCGATCGCGCTAGTCGAGCCCGTCAAGTAACCCGACTGGCCGATGTATGTTCACCTTGTATGTATCATAACTGCTTGAACCTAGGGTACTGAACTTACCATTGTAAACCCTATTAACCGTGGTACCTTGATCCACGAAGACTCATGAGCCGGGCATGGTGGTATGGGACACCGTGGTCGAGCTGTCGGCCTACGCTGGGGCCACAAACCTCCCCGTAGTGACCAGTGAGCACCTTGACTCGTGAGCAGATTATGGTGGTATGGGACACTATATTCTAGCTGTCGGCCTACACTGATCAGGCGACGAGCCCTTTGTAGTGACCGCGAGCGTATTCTGAGTCCACGGGAGGCGACGACCCTTCCGTTGCAGTAGAGTACGGTAGGCCTGTATTGATAAGGTGATGGGGGAGCGGTGCAACGAGTGCGAGCAACAGCCCTGGCAGCCCTTGCAGTGACCTATGAAATATACATCGTATGAGATTTCTAGGAGTGACGACCCTAGATAGGATCTGTGCTGGGATTGATACAAGGGAAGTACCTTAGTTTCTCAATCCTGCTGTTTGAATGGACTAATAACAACTTGGAAAGCATATCACCATAGCATTGCATGTGCCTGGAAGATGTGGAGCACTCTAGGGAGTGTGGCATGCCGCGGTCGTAAGATGTTGCCGCATGAGGGTGATCGTCGGTGAGGGCATACATCACGTCATATCATCTTGCATTAACAACAGTATTAGGATTGTCTGATTTACTGCTTTACTATTATCGCGTGATTGAATTGTGAACATGCTAATCTTTGCTCTATGATTCCATTGAGTTGATCACTCATTCCCACGTTACGGGATGGTGTTTGCAACACCCACCAGACCCTGTTGTAGCTGCAGGTGAGGACGAGATCCAGGAGGTGGAGCCAGAGATCGACGAGGACCAGGATGAGTTCTCGTATATGCAGTATCATGACGGCTTCCCGTAGGCGACCTGGATCGAGGGGACATCAGTGGGACTTTCCTTTTTGAACATTATTCTTTTGTTATGAATATGTATATGAAACTCAGAGATGTAGTCATACTTTGGAGACAGATGAGATTACTTTATTTTTCCATACAGTGATATATATATTGTTTAGTCTTCCGCTTGCTTTTATCACTGGATCTGAAGTATGAATTGCAGTTTTGGTATACTTTTACTCATGTGAATGCTTTAAATCAGACAACATTGAATCATAACCATTTTTGTTGCATAAGTGACGGTCTGGAACTCGGGAGTTGAGTTTATACACGACCCCCGATTTTCAGGGTGTTACAGCAAGTTCTCTTGGTGCAGGTTCCAGAGGTGATACGTTAAGGTGAAGAAGATGTGGAGGGCGGGCCGACCAGATTTGGATATCAACAGTTTTGATAATAGAAACATTCCATCCTTTTAATAGGCGGAATGGATTGTCAAAAATTAAAACACAGCAATGGCCCACATTCATACCTCCGAAAAGACCAAATATCAATAGCATAGATTTTTCAATTAGGGGATCTCCTTATCCATGAGCCGCTAACTGGAAGACTCTTTTTATCAACGGCGTGGATCATTGAACCACCACGGAGGCATGGACCCCACTTGTACAACCCTCGAACCATGGGCACCATATGATCTTTTTACCGGAGCATTGTATGACGAGTAATTTTTTTACTATCGACTGCCATCGACTTTTTTTACTCTATCCGAGCAAAAACTACATTACAGACTCCTATACGAATCAATTTTAAAAAAAAATTCTTACTTCTTTCAACTACTTTTATCCTAAAAGTAGTATTTTTATACAAACTCTTTTTCTATACCCTAAAAATCTACTTTAATCATGTAAGTTTTTTGCCATCCATGAAAAAAAAAAGAAAAAAAAAAGATCGAAGCATACTCTGGTAGAGTGCGATGCTCTTGAAGCATGATGGAAATCACACACGTGTCACACTTGCTTCGTGTGGGCCACGCAAGATGGGCCACTGCCTCGAAATCAGATCGATTGAAGGATACTGACTTTTTGATTAATGGACACTTGTTTTTTGGCAATTCGAATGGCTTTTTCGTTTTTAACCGTCCACTATATATGTAATAATCGGCAAATTAATGGGACCCACACTATCAAGTCTCAACTGATGCATCCATCAGACGGGAGTAATACCTTTAGGGCCTGTTTGGATTCGCGTATAGTATTGTATTGTATTGTATTTGGGTATTATTCATGTATGCACTAGACGGTTTTAAGAATATATCCAAATCATTCAAATACCAATCAATTTTTGGATAGGAGGTATTATTTGGCATAATATACAATACGTTATACATATCAATGTTTGGATATGACATATTATATTTGCGTATTGTACAATCTTAATTGGGTCGAGTGGTCTGTTTGATGTATGAAACTTTTTGATTTCTAGCCTAGATGATTTTCATGTTGAAATGTACCAAATGAACAGTCCCAATCTTACACTGTACAGGTACCAGATATCTTGTAATCATACAAATTTCAAACTTTCATCTACTGCCGAATACAACGGAATGAATATGAAGTATTGATAGCAACAGAACCCACTGACAATACTTTACCGTTGGTTCAAAAATTTGGCTGGAGTTTGTATTTGCACACATGGGATTCAACTCCTATTCACTCCAATCCAAACACGGTAACGTCAAATCATATCTTTTAATACGATACAATATATCCCAAAATGCGTATCCAAACAAGCCCTTGCGAACCTCAACCCAGGGATATGCACGGTATCCCTGAGCCTCCGATTCGAATCTGTTAAAAACATGGCAAAATGATCCAGACCATTGATTTGATGCACCCTTCCATGGATGGCGATGTCCTCTAAAATCTACTTGGTTGAGTAATCATCACCCTTCTAATCTCTTCCAGAGAATTAACGGCTAAGATGAGAGCGGAACAATAGTTCGAAATCAACTTAAGAAAATCAGAGAATAGTTGTCTAGGAGCTTCAAATATCTGGAAAATTCTAGGGGCCTGGTCTATTGACTTTGGTATAAATCAGATCATGGATATGTGGGGCCCACTTTCCCAAAGCCCATGCCGAGAATAATTGGAGCGGATTAGCTGAGACCCCTGACTGTGGGGCCCACTGTGATGCACGTGACTACATCCACGCCATTCATCTGTGTTGAAAGCTCATACATGATCCAAAAAATGAAACAGTTCCATATCCCAGATGGACCATAGCATATGAAACGGTGGCGATTGGCCATTAAAAACACCGGTGGATGACAAAAGCTTTGAATCAACGTGATGTGTTTGTGGTCTCCTCATCTAAGTGTTTTTGTTAATCTTATTAACAGGTTAGATGGCAAATAAACATTCTGGTGAAATTCATCTAGTTTTTAATAATGGGGATTTAATCTCGACTGTTTCGCTTAATGTGGTCCAACTAAGATTTTAGGAATATACATTAGTGTGAGCCTCATATTCAGGAGTCCCGCTCTCCTCGGTGGATCGGGTTCTACTTAATCCGCTCTTGAGAATAAGAAAAAATTAGCATTGTAGATGAGCCCATGCAATGCGTTTTTTTTTATATAATTAATGACTGTATATTTATTTAATCAAAAATAATTTTTAAGTTACGAATATTAATCTTTTAATAAAAATTTTCTTACCTATTAAGATAAAGTAGCTAAAAAAAATAAAATATTTTTATCTTTTTAGAATTTTTATACAATTATAGTCCTACTTTAGCGCTTAAAACTTTATTCGGGTTCAATAAAAAAAGTGAGTAGTACGTTGGGCGAGTGGGACGAACCGTGGCCTGCTGACGCGTGTCCTGCTGTAGCCAGTGAGCTAATGTGAACTTACATATTAGGTACTTCGCCGATGGGGAGATGATACGGTAGAGCCATCTCTCCATGGTATACGTGGCATCGAGACGTATCGATCTTGGTCGTCCATATGGTGGACCTTATCATGGATGGTTCATATTTTGAAAATCACAGCAATTAGACAATCATGTCCATCACTTTTCTTCAATCTTCCTTGAGAAATGTTTGGCCTTCAACTACTTTCATCTCACACCGTATATTTGAAGGCATCCTTTCAGATGAATAGGTATTTAGTAATTTTTTATTTGGAAAATATATTCATCTGATCGGGGGAAACTAGATGGACGGATCCGATCAATTAATTACAGTTCCAATTATATGGTGGAGAGTTGGACCGACCATATTCCAGTGCTACCAGCTCCATCGTATCATCTCCTTGCCGGAGGAATCATACGAATATGATCCTGAAAAGGACGGAAACGGATTTGGAAGCGGATTGGCTGATGTACGGTTTACCGCACTCCAGCTATATAGCTGATGTGGGTGCGTGTCGTGCGAAGACGAGCGCTGACGCTCCTCTACGAGTTGTACGAAGGGTTCAAAGATCAAAGTTGCATGGCCCCAAAATGAAGTATTTATCATATCACATGGTTCATCCATTTTTCAAAATCAAAAAATAAATCATATCCAAAGTTTAAATGGACCACACCACAAGCAACTTTGGGATAATAATTTTCATGGTTAAAATATTTATATGGCCGCCGTAATGTTTATTTTCCATTCACTATTCCCGTAAGGTCGCAAAGATCGGGATGAAGATCATAAAAAATATCATATTGATCCAAAACTTATGTGGTCTCCATAAGAGTTTCAATGATAGACGTTCAATCCTCCACTTCTTTTTGCAGTGTGGTTCACTTGATCTTTATATATGTATTATTTTTCGGCTCAAGCCTAATGACAAGCTTGAAAATGGATGGACAGTTTGGATATAACACATATCTCATGATAGGACCCACAAAACTTGGTGACGTCAACAGATAACTAGTCGCTGGTGTATGGTACGCCAGCCAATCCGCTTCCGCCGGGTCTAGGTATTTCCGAAATAGGATTGCGCACTGAGTTACTCAGAACTCTCTTACCGTAGTGAGTAAACTCTGTTGGCCCACTGTGAATTCATGTGGTTTAACCACGCCATCCATCCATTTTTTAAGATCATCTTAAGGGTTGAATCCAAAGTCGAAATATATCCAATTCTCAATTAGACCATACCAAAGGAAATAGGGGAAGTATTGATTTCCACCGTTGAAACCTTTCTAAGGCCCCCAGTGATATTTATTTGTCATCCAAACTTTTCATAAGATCACGCAGACATGGATGAAAGGGAAAAAAACAAATATCATCTTAATCTAAAACTTTTGTGGCCCCCAATAACTTTTCAACGGTATACTTCAAAGCAGGCAGTTTCAAGTTGTGTGGTCCATTTGAGCTTTGGATATGATTAATTTTTTATTTATAGCCTAAAATTATATGATAAAATGAATGAACGGATTTGATACAACGCATGAATGACAGTGGACTCCACAGATTTTACTCAGTACGCTAAGCGTTATGAGTAACTCAGTACGCAATCCGCTTCCGGTCTTCCCTGGGCCTGACTGCTTACTAAACGAGCCAAGAAAACTCACAATCCATGAACCCAAGCCCAATCCTGACCGTCGTATCGAACGAGCCTGGTAGCTGAGTCCATGGAGCAACTTATAAAAGGCCACGATCCTTTCTGGACCGTTTACCTAGTGGGCCTCAGTATTTATTTTCAGGCCCATTAGTACTTTTTAAGCCATTCTATGATTAAAGCCTTCTATAATTCTATTAGAATGTTGATCTTTGTAAGCTTCTTGGGTTGGGTGCAGCACTAAAGCGTAATGGTCGGGGCTAAGCCATTGGATCTTTCAGCCTTGCCCAACACAATTTGGTCCGGCCCATCAACGGTCGGGTTTGGTCTGAGACTCTGAGGCCCGACGTGGTGGATCCCACGGATCATGGATCATGGAATGTGGAGGCCACTCGTTTGAAATTTTGGACGTGGACCACGTGGGACCCACCGGTGGATAGTGGACCCACTTCAGATATTCTGGAACACCCTTTGAGGTGAGATGGGAGCCATTTGTAAAACTAAAAAATAAAGAGCATTGGAACCTGAAGAGTCTGGTGGAAGAATGTCTTGGTCATTTATTCCTGCTTGGGGAAAGTACTGCCTTTGATGATATTGATTGTTGAATCTATTCAGCCGCTCTATGTTGCCAATATGGGTGTGGAAAAATCCTCTAGCCATTTCCTCTTGCGTGCAAAGTTCATCTCTACCGTCTATTGATGTCCCAGCTGGAGAATCATGTTCGTCCACTAATAAGGTGGGCCATATAGTTTGCAAAAGAAATGCACGACTTCGAAAATTAAGCTGAAGCTTTCTGGCCCATCCACCTGTTTCTTGGACCGGATTTATTTTTGGGAAAATATGTGTGGGACCAACTAGATGGATGGGTTGGATCTCACACCTATATGCCATGCTGGCGCATGTGTGGCCCCGTCATTGGCATAGCGAAACTCTGATAAAGGTTCCTTAATTGTAAAAGCCAGCTAGATTTGTCCTGATCATTGATTATCATTTATCAACCCTTATTGAATTGAGAAAACTACCATCTTTTTTCATATTTACATGCTGATGTGTTTGCTAAACTCACCAGCATGACCTGGTATTGAAACTCTTGCAAGTTTACCACTGAGCCATATGCAAAAGATGCCAATTATTTGATTGGAGGTTCCCAATAGGGGTGACAATGATTCAGGTAGGGCTCGGCCGGGTTTGGCCATTGATTGGCCTTAGTCTCCTTATGCTTGGCCTCAAATGAGCCCTGATTAGGTTGAAAAGACCTCGCCCTTGCCATGATCGAGAGAGGGATGGATTTATGAGGAAAAGATTTAAATGATCAAAGGTTTCAAAGAGTCAGATTGACTCTCGGAAGGACTGTGAACTATCTGAAAGAAAGCAACCTATAAAAATTTATGATAAGGCCCACTGTATAACCAGTCTAGATCATTTAAATATTGACTAGATCTAGCAAATGTTTTTAAATTACATATACATGGAAAATGGAAACTAGTCTGGGTATCTCTATACTATCCATTCTTTTTGTATGACTATGGCTTGAACTGGCCAGGTTAGGCCATTCATCATTAGCTTGGGCATAAACAACAGGACTACATTTTAAGCCCAGGCGGAGCCCCAAAGCCAAGTTTAAAAGCCCTAGCCCTAGCTCTATAGGCCTAAGTTAAGCCGTCTATTGCCACCAGTAATTTTTGCGTGAGATGCTAATCATTTCTGACGGTTGATTGTATTCTAGCTGTCTTGCATAGGCTGTTCACATGTGCATACAAAAAGTGTTTATATGTTGTGCTAGAGATATGGGTGCTATTCACGTGAGCAGAACAAATGCTCCTTGGGCTCATCTCATAATGTAAGATGATTCAAATATAAGATTATTTCAAACTATGATGGTATGGATGGATAATGCATTATTTCACACAAGGTCTATTGGATTTTTTACTTTTTTTTAAAAAAAAAAAAAAAAAAACCTCATAGGACAGGTCATACAAACAAATAATGAAACCTCCTAAGGAAAGGCTAAATTAGGACAGAGCCATCCAATCAATCTTCACAGCTTTTACTTATCCTTAAGTCTAAAGGTTGATCATCTTTTATGTACCATCAAGTTCATGATTTCATGAGTATCATTTGAGGCTAATAGGCTTCTAAACTATTGACTTAACTTTAGAGTGTGTATGATTTTTGGAATTCTATTATAATTGGATGCGATAAAATGAGCATGTTTGATTTGTAGTAAATGTAGGTTTTTAGTGTAAATAAGTAATATATATTTACTCTACCTTTTCCTAACGTATGATGTTGATAGGTATGGTGGCCCCTATAGTAAATGTAGGGTTTTAGTGGCCAAGGCCCTATGTACATAGCAAAAATGTGTGGGCTCATCATAATATGTATTTTATTCACAGTCCATTTGACTTATCAAATCATTTTAAGCCATGAACCTAAAAATGGAGCAGATCCAAAGCTCAAGTGGACCACACTATAAGAAGCACTAGGATAGTGATAGCCACCATTGAATCCAATGTTTTCTAGTAGTCCACTTAAGCTTTGAATCTGCGGTTATGCTCTAAAATAATTTGAAAAAAATTGATGAATAGACTATGCATATATAACACAAATTATGATGGGGCCCACAAATTTGGCTTGAAAATTAATTGAGAAATTTATACTTTTGGAGATGAAATTTCAATTGGCTTTCTTGTTCATCGTATTTAGCAGCAACCAAACCGGTCCTTATATATCTTGTACAAGCATCTAAAAGTCCAAAGATATAATTTTATATGCATGGCATATAACTTTCAGCTCTTGATGGCTTCTGACGATGTGAGCTTTTATATTAACTCAGGTTAGTCTTCTCTTATAAAATTTACCATGATTATAAATTTACGTATGATATATACAAATCTATCTTATAATTATTTGCATAGATAGTGTTCTAGTCATTTCACTACCCAAAGCGGGTGATTATAGATTTTGGGATCTCGCTTCGACAACAAGAATTAGAGGTGTACATGAGTCGAGTTGAGCCGAGGTTTGCTCAGCTCATGCTCGACTTGGACAGCTTGAGTCTTAGCTCATGCTTGGCTCGGCTCAGCCTTCGAGCCTTGAACAACAACTCGTGCTCGGCTCAGCCAACAGCTTGGTCCAATTCGAGCCGAGTTTTTGAGTTGAGTACAACTGTACCAGAGCCACTTGCCCTGTGGTCGCTAGTCGGACGGATGTTACTCATCAGAAAAAATGAAGAGAGGGGAGGAGAGGACTCACTTTTAGATGCCGCTCGTCTAGACGGACGCTAGAAGGAGAGTATTCGCGGGGCGATTTGAGTGAACGGACAGATGATGCTATTTGGCTGAACGGACAACTGAGAGGCAATAAAGGGGTTAGGGATTAAGGGTTGCTGGCCAATTTGAAAGAAATGGAGAGATGACTGATGACCGATGGGCGATTTGGAAGCTGGTTGAGATGTTGGGTTACGGTTGTGCAAACTAACGGGTTAGGGTTAGGGTTAGGGTTATGGTTAGGGTCTGAGTTGTCGGGGACTCGGGCGAACTGAAATGAAGTAAGTAAAGGGAATGTTTTTTTATTTTATTTTATTTTATTTTTTAAAAACTTGTATATATTAGGAAAACTCGAGCCGAGTCGAGTTCGAGCCGAGTCTAGTCGGGTTAAGCTCAATATTGAGTCGAGCCGAGTTGAGCTAGGTCTAGCTCAAACTCGACTGGAACTATTCTGAGCTCATAAAAAATGGCTCGACTTGGTTCAAACACCATTTCAATCCGAGTCCAGTCGAGCTTTTCCGAGTCAATCGCAGCGAGCTAACGAGCTAACTCGAGTCGTGTACAGCTGTAGCAAGTATGCATTTCGTGTGGCACGTGAGTACGAAAGGCGCAACTTACACGGGCCAGGGCACAGGAGCGCGCGGAACCATTAGGCCGAGGCTCGAGCGAAGCTTGGTGCCGTTTAAAAACGCACGCCGCTCACTTTGGCTTCCGAAAGAGAATAAAAATGGCGCACCCCTTTTAAATCCTCTCGAATTAAGCTCGAGAGAGGGAGCAGAGGAGACGAGAAAAACCTAGAAATCTTGAAGAAGATGATTCTGAGAACTCCTCCTCCACGGAAACGGAAAACGGAAACGGGGGACGCCGTTTTCGCTCCCGAAGACCCCATTTCCGATCGCCGTCTCGTAGTTTACGAAGATCCGCTGCCCGTAGCCTCTCACGACCCGACCTCCTCTTCGGATCACATGCTCTGCACTTACCAATGCCGTCAGATGGTAAATTCCTCTATATATTCCGTTGATTTGGTCTAATTCATTTTTCTGTATTTGAACCTGCTGAAGATGGATTTTGATTTCCTTGTATTTAATTCATCGAGCTATGCATTGAATTTCTGTATACGTTGAGGTAGGAATTGTTTTTCTTCTTTTCTACCCTTACTAGGGTTTCCATTGGAATTGGTTGGATATCTATCGAGAAATAGTTTTTTTTTTTTTTTTTTTTATAGCTCATTTACGATGCACCATAGGATTGTGCAAGTATCCCATCTCTTTGATTTAGCACTTAGCAGTGTTTGGCGATGCATAAGATTCCATTAAAAAATATAGTATTTGGTATTCATGTTCCTCAATTAGAACTTTGCAAACCAAAATATCAGAATGAATGTATGACTCCAACTGTCTAATTGGTCATCACCGAATGGACAGTAAAATGAAAAGTAGTCAGCCGCACAATACAACAAACTAAGTCCTTACAGGAATGCTGGTAGAGTATCAGCCAAGCTGCTGGTCTTATAGGAACACAGAATTATCTGTAACCCTGTGACCCGATGAAAAATTGCCACGTGTGTGCACCAGATGTGAGGTCCACATTAAAAAAGGAAAAATCGTTGTTTCACACAGGGGAGTCTTTGCTTTTCAATGTGGGCCCGAGATCCAACAGGTGCACCTGGTGGTTTATTTCATTGGGCCACAGCAGGAGTTACAGGGGATTCTAGTAACCCCTGTTCACAGGCAATTTAAGCTCATCTTACAGTATGCTGACAACTTGGTTGATGCTTAGTCTTTGTGATTTAGGTTCCTATTACAGTACCAATGGATCTTAATATGTGTGATTTTGGTTCCCTTTCTCTGTTTTGGGATGTGTCATCTCATGGCCATTTCAGTAGAAGAGAAAGATAATTTATGATTTTGCAATTTCTACTCTTCATAGAATATCCAAAAGTCAAAATTGCTAATTATTTTTCATGTGGCTTGAGCCAAATGCAGCCTAATGCTGCGTAGCATCACAAATTTATAACTGGAGGTTTTGGGCCCATATATGAACATGGAGATGGTTTAATCATGCAAGAACTATAATTCGGAAATTTCCCAAAATGTGTATGTCATCAACAAGGATTGGCTGTCTTGACATATCAAAACAAACCATGAGGCCACTGTCGGAATAACAGGCTCTTAGCTATAATGCAATATAAAATCAAATCACATATGACTATGTTGATACTCACCTGTACCCAATATTGGTGTCCTCAGCATATTGTAGGTAGCTGCTGGCTAAGGCATGTATGCGGATCTCAAAGCCACCCACTGTCCTCAAAGTGTCCTGTTGAATTTCTTTAGGCATTTGATTCCTAAATTGTTTTCTTCTTTGGGTGTTCAAGATTTTCATTGCATGCAAGAAGATGGATATGCATATTCTCAAAACCATGTCAAAAGAAAAACTTTTGAATAATTTCCAGCATACCAGCCATTAAAGGCTGAGATATGGAAGATGGACAATGTGAGCTGGCAAAGTTTGGGTCCTATAGTATACTAATTATCTATTCAGCATAATTGTAACCTTGTGCATGATGCAGGTGTGTATATATATATATATATATATATATATATATATATATATATATATATATATATATATATATATATATATATATATTGTTAGTCTAAATTTCAACAACGAATGGTTACACATGTTGATTCTTCTTTAGTAGACATTTTTCTTGAGCCATTTTTTTGTTGCTTATCTATCATTTTGTTACTATTAGAACTCTTAAATGTTTAAACTTAAGCAAGTTGTGTTAATTTTCATTGTTTCTTCTGAGAAGTGAGGGGCTTTTCTTGTGAAATTCTTAGGTGAAATCAGAGTTTTTGGATGCGTTTGACAGTGCGGAGAAGAAGGTACGTGATTACCAATCAAGATTGGAGGCATTGAATGACAACCTATGCAAAGCTGGTGAGGCCTCCAGAAATCAGTTTAGCTCCAGCTTTCTATCTAGAATCTGTGCTTCACATTAGTTGCAGCCCCTTCAATGTTATGGTCATTAAATAAATAACAAATTGCTGATGGGTTTAACTCATACTATCGATTTCTCCAACATGCATATAAATCAGCCCATGAAGTCATGCAGTTAATGCAGTTTCTTTCGTTAGCCAATTCGAGTGAAGGGATTGCTAGTGCCTTGCATCATTTTTGTGCATTGGGTTGCATATATTTCACATTTAGCTACTGCTGAATGTATATATGAGTCGGTCTCTTGCATCCTTGCTTGAGTATTAATAAAGGCGTTCCAAAACGGTAACGGTGGCCGTAACGGCCAACGGCCACCACTGTTACCGTTATGATATGGGCCGTAACAGGTGTTATGGTCCTTGTTTTATTTTTTGAAAAAACTGTTACAGGCCATTACGGCATGTTTTTATTTTTTATTTTTATTTTTTCTGTAACAGCCATTATGGCCGTTTCGACCCCGTAACGCGTAACGGTTATGACTGTTACCGTTACGTAACGGCCGTTACATAACTGATTTTGAATACCTTGGTATTAATACTATGATACATTATGACCGATATATAGCTTGGGCATGGACCCATGTGCTGGTTTGGAATTTGGTACTTTAGAAAATCTGAAAACACTGGCATGTCCATATGGTTGTTTTGTAAAATAATAGCAACACTATTATACAATATAAATTAATTCTTGAAATTATATAATATATAAAAATTTATCTAGATAAGTATGAGTACATAATACATATAAGTATGATTACATAATACAGACAAATTGTAATAGATTAAGGTTTTTCTTAATAGCCATGTCAATGTGTGCTGCCACACCGACACGCGTTTGGCAAGAGAATTTTTTAGAGTCATCTAATAATCTGGTGGCAAATGCTTCATGAAGAAGTGTTTGAACAGTGTTATTTCTTCTGGTGATTGCAGAGATGTCTGTGCAAATGCTGTTTCTTTGTCTTTTCCATTGTTTAATGTCAATGGAATATGCATTTATTATGATTCTACATTTACTTAGTTCTATTTGTTGTTACAGAAACAGAGAGAAGGAAATACAAAGATCAGTTCCACTTTGTAGAACAAGAACTTGCTGCTGCCAAAGGGCGTGAGCAGGCTTTGCAAGAGCAGTTACTGAAGGAGGTCAGTGATTCTCAGGAGCGCCATGAGAAACTGTTAAAACGTTGCAGCGAGTTTGAGGTATATGGTGCTGATTACAATCTGAAAACCCTTATTGCTTAGACCTTTCAATCCTCTTAGCTGCTCTTCATTTTGCACTGCCATGCTGGAGAAGATGGTTTTGGACTTCGGAACCAAAAATGACAAAATAGATTAAGGTTCTTTTCCTACAGTGCTTATCAATACAACAATACTGGCCAATGGCTCTATGCAAGATTATTATTATTATTGTTGTTGTCGTTGTGGTGGTGGTTGTTGTTGTAGTTGTTTGGTTATGGGATATGGGTCCACTTTTTCTTTGGAGTGCCATTGTAGCAGCTTTCTAAGTTAAGAATCTTGCTTCTCCTACAACAGAGGTGACTTGAAAGCACGAAGCCTTATTTCAACGGGAAGAAATCGGGAAAGCTGTTTATGAGCTCCTTAGATGGCTTCCTGGTCCTTGAGTTCTGGTATATTTGCATTCATGATTTCATGATCGTTGGCGAAGACTACTTTGCCTTTGATAGATCAGCTGCAAACTCTGTGGAATATGTGGAATTTTGTGATTCACAAGGTTCTGGTTCTTCCTGGTTCCAATCTTGGGTGGGAGGGAGGGAGATTCCCCAAGTATTTTTCCTATCAGGTGGAATAAGGCTTAGATGATGATGATGATGATGATATAGGGCTCATCATTGGGTGGGCCAATCTTGTCCCTCAAAAAGTCTGCAGAAGAAAGTATTCTGTTTGGATGCTGCTATTTTTATTTTTTATTATTCTTTTTGTTAATGTTGGAGGCTAGCCTTTCAAAAAAAGAAAAAAGAAAAAGAAAAAAAAAATCAGTCTACCATATTCTTGTTTCTTAGGTGCTCATTGTTTGTTTGGTTGGGTCCCAGTGGGTGATTGGTTAATAATTACATTCCTTGAGCTTTGCATATTTACAACTGTGAACTGCTTTACCAGTCTCCATCTATTCGTGGATTCCCTTGTTTAATCTCATTCTCTTCTTTGATTGTTTTTTCTTTTGAAAGATTATCCTCTTCTTTGATCAAGTGTCTGTTTATTCATTATCTTGTTGGGAAGGCTATTGTTTGTGGCGTGGCTACTATAAAAACTTGTCTGTGTTCCTTAGGAAAATAAGAAAAAGAAAAAATCTATGTTTTGACTAGTATAGCATGCTTTTATCTTCTTCATGCCCTCAATTTGATACAGGACATCCTCATGGACATTTTAATTTACTTGATACTGTTTTGAGGTGCTGGTTATTGTTCATGATAAAATTGAAAACTGCACAGAACCTTATGGTGGAGTCTAGCTTAGTTTGCATGCAAGAAAGATGCTGGTTGGGTTTTGCCCATTGGTGATCTAAATGATGCTGTTCGTAAGTGATGTATAGACAAAAGAATAATTGAGGGCTTTGATGAGTTAAGATTTCTTGTTGCTCTACCCAAGAACTTAAGAAAGGGTAAATAATTTAGAATTTGAAGCAGTGTACTAGCAGGATGGCTTTGTGGAGAGTGTGGAGATTCACCTTGGTGTCTTAGCATCCATTAGATTTATCCAAATGATGCATCTTGTCATATTTTTTATTATTATTGCAAAAACAAAAGATTAGTACCCGATTTGACCTTGATAATTGAATAAAAATTGTCCATTTAGAACACCCATTTACTTTAAAATGCCAGAAATTGCCACACTTCAAGAGTTCATGATTTTGAATTTCCTAACGTATGTCAGTGAAAGCTGTTGTTCCTCTGAAAACTGCAACCTGCATCATAGTAAACATTTTTTCTTGTAATTTGTACCATATTGATGCCAGCTTAGAGAACTGTCATGTCGACTAATCTATCATGCTGCTATGCATGCCCATATCCATTTCTTTATGTTCTGTTGTATGATTTTGTTTGTAGTTCTGGCTTGGATCCTTGATTGAAGGACTTTTTTGTTACATTTCAATTCATGCTTAATATCATGGCAAACCTATGAAATATTGTATTATGGTTATGAAAATCCAGGTACAGCTCAAAAAAGAAATGGACCTTCGTAGGAATGCTGAGTCTTTGGCAGCTGCAGCTAAAGAGAATGTGACACTGCTCGAGGAGAAACTTCGCCGTGTTTCTGAAAGCATGGAAAGAGAGAAAAATAGTTTTCATAATGAGCTCGTACATGTGCAAAATGAGTCGAAGCTTTCTGTTTCTAGAATGAATGCAAATGTGAGTTATGTGAAACTATTGCACTGAACATATTTTGACTAAATCTATTTATTGCTATCAAGTATCAACTTCATAGCTTTTCGTCGTTTTAGCTTGAACGAATGGGATGCAGAGCGAACAATGCAGAGAAAGAGTCTGAGTTACTGAAGACGCAGCTAGAGGAACTCAGAAAACAACTAAATGAGGTTGTTGAAATTTTTGAAGTTATTTTTTGTGCCCATACAGCTTCCTAAATATGGTTCACTGCTACTATAGAATTCAGAAAAACATTGACTATCTTTTGTTCTTTATTGATTGTTTATCTGTCCCATGAAAAGTATGAACTTCAATTTACAATTAAGTCATGCTTACTTTACCAGTGTCTTTATCAAAAGACGGAAGTAGAGCGGAAGCTTTCGAGGTTTACTGTTTCATCTGAAGAAGCTAGTCCAACAAAGAACCATATCTTGGTGAAGCATCTGCAAGAAGAACTTAGAAACTATGTAAGTTGGTTAGAGATTTTTTTTTTTCCCTTCTTCTATTGGTACATCATGCACTTTGAATTTTGTTCTGTCGCATTATGATATATATCTTTTATGATATTTGAGCTATATGATTGTTAATGTTCTGGGCCTTTCTGCTTGGATCTGGTTGCATTTATCGATTCAAACTTGTTTTGTTTGTCTCTTAGCATCACCACCTGACTTTCTTGAAAGTTCTTTCTCTCTGTTAAGATCTTAGCAACTATTTCTTTTTCATCATTCTTACTTTTCTATGTTATCTTATCAAAAGCAATGTGTCATGGCTTTCATGTAGTCATACTACTAGTCGCGTATAGCCTAAATTTAAAATTACCCGAGCATTATATTGTAAACTAAAAAATGCCCTTGGTACTGAACACTCCAATACAAAAGTTCAAAGCTATCTGATCATAAAAGAAGTCATTTTCCCCAATATGGAACTGTTTAAATATGACTACTACACATTTTCAGTATATTCTTTAAAGTAAAAATAACTTCTTAACTCTCGTAGTACAAGGGATGGAGAGAAATTTGGAAAATCACTCTTGCCTCTTATGAACATGATATGGTCAGTCCATACAAAAATGCTGCCTAGATTGCTATCAGCTGAAACTTTGACAACTTCATAATTTATTGTTATAATTCTCATTAAGCTTGCTTTTTTCTTAAATTACTGATGAGCTCATTTTAAAAACTTTTACTCTTTAGTGGAGGGGTGTAGCTTCCCATATGTTGATTCCTTTCATGCATGCCTTATTTGAGAACGAAAGTGTCAATCCAATTTTTACCAAGTGTCTGGCTGATTTTCTTTTGCTCATTGCTAGGAGGCGGAAGTTCGAGAGGCAAGAAAGTTGAAATCATCTCATGTAAATAGTGAATTACTGAAAGAGAAATTGTTGGAAGAACAGAGCCGCAGAGAGAGGGCAGAAAAGGAGTTACTTGAACTACAAGTGGTCCAGCTGAATGTAAAGAAGTTGGAGGATGAACTGATGTCTTGGAAATCAATGCTGAAAGAGATCCCTGATGTTTCATGTTCTGATGATATACCCAGAAAATTTGCCAGTTTGCAGAAGTATGTCCTTTCCCTTGTTACAATATTGTCAAACACATATCTTGCCATGTTCGGGTTAGCTTTAAAATGGATAAGAGTGCTGCCAGTTGCTGGCTGATGCAGTTGTGATCATGGTATATATACTTTAATGACTTTGCACCATATGTTTGAATGAATTGGGTCTGGGGTCCATAAAAAAACTTAATTTAGGTTGAAGGAGCAAAATTTGCTTTTAAATAACATTTCATACAAATAATTAGCTTGCTTGGTGGTGTCTGATCTTGTGAGGTTTTTAGATTTTGCTTGAACTTTGGGTATGCACCTGCTTTTAGACTTTCTCATGTATCATTGGATTCTTTTGTATGTGATGCAGAGAGCTAATTGATAGCATGATGAAGTTAGGTGAGATCAGTGCCCATCTGAAGCAGTTGGAGGTCGCCCTGGAATCTGCAGACCTTGCTAAGCAACATGCTGAAATGGAGGCTGCACTGGCCAAAGAGAAAGCTGAAGAATCATTGTTAGTGGTTAAACGGCTTGAGTTAATGGTGAGGATCAGGTCGAGCGACTCTTGGTGACGTTGCTTTTCCCTTGCCATTTTGTATGCTTGTATTTCATTTATTCTAGTAGTTCTCAGTTATTCTCTTATTCTTTGTGCGAACTGTTGTTTGTTGGCAATGGTTTCTAAAGTTGCTATCTTCCCAGAGTTTGATTTTGTTTTTCATTGGAAGTATTAGTGTTTTTGAGAAAGTTCTGCACTTTTAGAGTTTCAGGAAGTGTTCATATGATGTCGCTGACTCTTGTTCTCTACAGTATCTTTTCTAATTTATCTATGCTATCAGCGAGGATTTCTTCGGTGTTTTATTACTTTAAGATGATGGTCTGTTAGGTGTTTAGATGCATGATACCCCTATGTCCAGTAAGGATTCCATGTTGCCATTCCTTTTTGTAGAAAAAAGTCTATAATTATAGGATTATGTTCTATGTTATGAGTAAATGTTTCTTTCTTTTTTTCTTTTTTTTTTTGTGTCCTTTAAATTACAGAGCACCTTCTTTCTCTGTCGTCTCTGCTCATTTGTTTTTTAAGTTTTCCTTGTGGAATCACAACTTTCTTTTTCTTTTTATTTTTTCTCTGTGGAACCACAGCTTTCTTCGGCCATTGAAGAAAAAGAGAGACTAAGAAAGGATGCTATTGCATGGAAGAAGCAGAAGAGTGGGGAAGCAGAGGGTGGAAAGGCACATGATTCCCTTGTCAAGGTACACAACTCTCCTTGGCATTTATTTGTCCATTATGCAGTCTATATTGATAGCATGTGGTTTTCTTGCTTTCGACAACACAGGAGCTAGAGTCATCCCTTTCTGAAAGGCAATGCACTGTAAGAGAACTGGAGCGTAATTTACATGAACAAAGGCAAGTCATTACTGGCCAACATGATGAACTAAAGTTGCTTAATGAAAAGCTGAATAATGAAGCGAGGAGAATTAAGTCTTTGGAACGGGAGGGTGACCGACTTCGTTCTGAGATTTCTTTACTGGAGTCCAAGGTGTGGTTTACAAAGCTCAATTTTATCCACATCTCAACAGTAGCTTGTTGGTCATGCTGAAATGTAAAAGGAAAGAAAAAAAAAAACCCTGCAATGTTGCTTTATTGCTGTTTTGTTGCCTTTGGACAGAATGATCAGCACAAATATTGCTTGTGCCATGGATAGTTAACCTTTGATTTATAGCATGGATGGCTGCTGGTGGCAGTATGTTGTATGCTGTGAAATGGTTGAAATATTAACTTCTTTCTCAATTAAGCAATGTCTGCCTGTTAGAATTGTTGAAGTACTCAATTTTTTTAGACGATTTCGTTAAAGAAAAAGAACACTGGGAAAGCGAAGAAAGACTGCTCCATCTCATGTAAGATCGTTGTATATTTCATTTGATCCCTTAATGCATAAGACAAGTTTTTCTTTGACAACAAGCCCAAAGTTCAGTGATAATAAATGGAGTCTCCATGGGCCCAGTTCTACAAACAACTCCCACTTAATTTCATTACAAGAACGACCTTTGTCAATCACCTCCTCTTTATTTGTCCTCCCATTTGTGCAGATACCAGCTGATGTAGATTGTATGGAGATGTTTGTTACCATTTGCTCTCTTCACAACTCATATGTTCAATATGTGTTCTAGTATTGCAAGCACACAACCAGTAAATATTTACATATGTTTGTACTACTGAGGCTGTCTTATCTCTGGAGTTATTCTTATAATATTTTAAAATGATATAATAAAACAAATTGAGACTTTCATTTCTCCTGCATTGTTCTTTGCAGGCTGATTTCAAAAGAAAAGAATATTCAGTTCTAGGATAGGTAGATCCATATACCTAGTTTTCTATCCAACTAATACACACCAATTTGCTTCCAATGAAGTACAGGGGAGGTACATTTGTCCTAGGTTGGCCATTTAAGTAATCCTTACTATGAGAGTTGTCATGAATCAGGGGACCTAGGTCCTAAATACTTGTATGCCCTATAAGGATATGAATTTGTGACACTCAAGTAATGAATGCCTGCATCACATAGTGTAAAAGGTACAATTTCTTGGTATGACTGCCTGGGACATCAATCTTAAAAGTTTATCTACAGTTGTATTTCTTATTGGAGATGTGCGATATTATGTTAAATGGAGCACTGCAAAGAATATGATGCCTTATCGGGTTCATTTTTTCAAAGGATTCCGTTGTCAATAATTAAAAAAAATAAAAAACCAATCAAAACAAAAGGATGACAAGACACCATCCAAATACAAGAGTAAAGACAACCGGGTCCATTCTATGACAATATGCTTAGCTATAAGGAAGACTGCCTTAGGGTTGCATATTTTGTCTTGAAATACTCAATTGTTGCTTTGTTGGGTTTTTTTTTTTTTTTTTTGAAAAGTCACATATTATATTAGCAAAGGAAAGAAATTACAAAACAGCAAGGCTGCACCGCCGAGGGAGCTACACAGCCTAATACGAAGCTAGGAACAACAAATTACAACCCTTTAATTTGTCTACGTTAACAACCCACTCAGCTACTAACAATCTAGCTCTAACAGCCCACTCAACCCTTTAATATGTCTTGAAATACTCAATTGTTGCCTTGCTGGGTTAGTGAATCATGACCAGAAACAAAGCGCGTTTCTTATTATCTGATAGTGCTATCCAATGCAGGCAATTTATATGCCATAATCACTATAATAGATAGACCAAAATGAAATACTAGTGAAACATAGATGATATCAGTAACAGTAATTTGTCAATTTATATTTCCTTTAAATTATTATGGCGGAAATGCTTGGTTGATTGGTATGTCATAAGAGAATAATGGCTATCTAATTACTCAATGCTGAATCTTTGATTTTCTTGTTCAAACTATTCAACATTGAAGTTATGGTTATCACCCTTGCATATCAATGTAGTTCTGAATATGTTTGGTTATCACAGTTGTATATCAATGTACTTTTGACTATGAGCACTCGCACTGGTTTATACCTGTCAACACTCGACATCTTTTAACATGTTTTGCTTTCTGCAGCTGGGGCATGGTGACTATTCGGCTGCAAATACAAAGGTTTTGCGAATGGTGAATACATTGGCTGTTGATAATGAGGCAAAACATACTATAGAGGCATTACAAGCTGAACTACAGAAAACAAAGGCCAAGCTACAAGCTGTTGAAGACTTGAAAGGACAATCAGGTACTTTATACGTTCTTGTTGCATTTTGGGGAATGGAGCTTCTGTGCTATAGTTACTTGAGCAGTTTTTCCTTGTAATGAATGACATATATGACAGTCTCTTCTTCAAATAGAGAATGTGGATTATGTGTTTTGGGTATCTTGATGTAACATTTCATTTGGTATTTAGGTCTCTGCAACTTCCTTGCATTGTTAGGTTTCTTCGTGCGTGTGCGTGTGCGTGTGCGTATGAGTGCGCGTGCGAGTGAGCGAGCGAGCGAGCTACTCAATTTCCAATATTCCCTTTTCAATTATCATTATTTTGCCACTGAATGTATCCTTAACTATTACGTTTTTAATTTTTAATTTATTTTTTAAAATTACCTCAGCATGCCCATAATTGCTGTATGATTTTAGCAAGGCTTTAGAATGTTGCTGCCCCAGGAATCCAATGTGGTATGATTTCCCCAATGTGAAAGGCATCTCAATTCTCATCCATGACTCAAGTTTTGCCCAAGACAAGCATTGGTTGTGAAAGGGTCCTGGGAAATTGTTTTTCATGATTGGTTGAAAGTTCAATTGACATCTCATCCCATTTTTCTTTCTTTGAAAACATGCATAGTTAAGGTGGTTAAGTGTCTGTTTACTTGTTACCAAACATAATTGATGTAGCGCAATTGAAGATTTAACTTGGAATTGAATAGGTTGAGTGCGTATCCCTTGTAGATGATCCAGTCCTCCAGTTGTTCCCACAAATTGGTCTCTCTTCTTGCAACAAAAAGCAAAATAAAAGGATAAATATGTGAAATCACTCTAGAAATAAAAACCTAAGGAGTCACACTTGAGGATCTAGAGGCATAACACCTCTAGATTCTAGAAGCATCACTCTCTGAGACTATAATCCGATGAAAAAAAGATCCATTCAATCAATATTCTAGCATTCTTGTTGTCTGTTAAAGTGTTAGTATGTATGGATCTTATGCCTTTCTATAGGTTACATGTCCCATTAGGGATAATCAAGAAGAAATCTCTAGAGTATTCTCTACTTTGCATGGGTCCTTCATAATTGCTTAATCCTACTCAAACTTGGAATAGATAGAATACTTGAATAAGTAAACTGAAATGAAGAGTTCAGGTCTAATTAGGATGATCATATAAAGATTCAAAACTTGCTAAAGCTCCACATTCATGAACCGCTTGGACTGTATGGTTTGTACAAACCCATCAAAGTTGCTCTACGTTTATTTATGGGACTTTTAGAAATAAAAACCTTTGCCAGTTAATACCTTGGCCAGCAGTCACAGGCAGTAGGATACTTCCTTTAGAGGTCACTTTCTCCCCCGCGAAGCCGAGCAAGGGAGTTTGGAGAGGTCGTAATCTAGATCTCCCGACCCCCATTTTATCGAATGCGACAACGAATAGAATGTCAGCCAAGCTGCTGGTGTCGACCAATATCTAGTGTACCTTATGGTTGGCCATGGTCATGGTGACCACTAGGGCGTTGTCATGCGGGTGGTGGAGCCTTCGGGCATCGTTTTTTTGTGAAGGTCAGGCTACACGAGCTCAACCTTTGTTCCTTCATAGTCTTGCAGGTAAGGTAGACGTGATGTTCCTTCTCGTTGTTATTCATGCTATGAGCATGTGCCCGGCATGCCTGGTTTGAATCTCCACCACCGGCTAGTCCTTTGAATATGGCGCGTATCTTACCTATCGCTTAATTATTATTCTGGTCCTCGTGTCGCTCTATCTGCCTGGTTGGTCAGTTATCGCTTTCTTTGTCGACGAACTCTCGTAGATGCCCCTTCCGGATGAGAGACTCGATCTCTTCTTTCATGTCAAAACATTCCATCGTATTATGACTGTGGTCTTGATGGAAATGATAATATTTCCTCGGCTCTTTTCTTGGCATCGACATTCATCTTACTTGGCCATTTTAGATTCTTTTATCTCGTACTTCCACGAGCACCTGTTCTAGCGTAGTGTTCAAAGGAGTGTAAGAGCGAAAGCAGCTTTTCGGTCAATGGCTGGTATGTTGGCCTCTATATTAGTCATCCTCCTCCTTTCTTTTGGTGTTAGCGGCGGAAGGCACCCCCTCTTTCTTTCGCTTTGTCCTTAGCCGAGCCGTTTTCACCTTGAGTAGCCCTCCACGAACTGAAGAGCTCCTCTACATTTGAATATTTTTGGGCTTGGTTAATTAGGTTGGCAAGAGTAATCGGGGGTTCTTACCGATTGAGAAGAGGTACTTCCCCTATTTAAGGCCAGCTATCATGGTGGCAAGAGTTATCTGGTCGGAGTAACCGTTGACAAGGACTGCTTTGGCACTGAAGAGGATGATGTAATATCTTATCAGCGCATCCTCCCTTTGAGCGATCGTGAAAAAGTGAGTTGCCGACCTTCTCCTATCTTTCCTGCCGAAGAAATGAGTGATGAAGGCCTTGCTTAACTAAGTGAATGAGCTAATGGACTTCGGCTTGAGGTGTCTGTACCATTCCCGCGCAGCTCCTGATAAGGTCAGGGAGAACACCCTCCACATCACGGGTCTATAAGCACTGTAAGTTCCATCTAGGCTCTGAAGGACTCTAGGTGCATGGTTGGATCTCCCAATCCTGTGTAGGGGGTTATCCAGGGCATTCGGAACCTAGATGTTAGCTGGGATCTCATAATGTTGTTTGTGAACGGGGGCTCAACTTCCTCAAGTGGAGCGTTGACGGAGGCCGAGGCTTTCGCCCAGCACGCCTATTGGATTTCTCCGAGCTGATCTTGGATTTCCTTCATCTCTGCCTCCCACTGAACTTCGCTGTCCGTTGTGACCTTAGGAAATTTCCCACGCCTTCTTTTTTCCAGATTGTGATATAGGTTAGACTCAGTGAACTCGGTCATTCCCATAGTCTATGTAGGGACACACGCACACCTGCTTCATGCTTGGTGATCATTTTCCATATATGAGTCGTGAGGTGCTTACGGAGGTCGTGATTACTCGATTGTTGCCCCCAATTTCATGTCGGATCCCATTTGATTAGTCTAAAGTGTGGCTAGAGTTTTTATGACTTTGGCCGCTCGGCAATGCATGGTTTAGGTAAACGGGCCGGATCTATGGGACTTTTAGAGGGGCTGATTGTTGCCCACAATTTCACGTCGGATCCCATTTGATTAGTCTAAAGTGTGGCCAGAATTTTTACGAATTTGGCCACTCGGCAATGCGTGGTTTAGGTAAACGAGCCGGATCTGTGGGACTTTTAGAGGGGCTGATTGGACTAGTGGGCCCACAGTCCAGCAGTCATTAATCAGGGCCATCTGACTGCATATCTGGACACACATTCCTATCAGGCCTCTGGGTTAATCCACATGTCATCTGGGGCCTTGATTTGATCATATCATCAATCTCCCCAATCTGGTCCCTTGATGTGGGCCGGATCTTCAATTTGGATGGTTGGACGGCCCATATCTACATTATGTAGGGTATGGTAAGCCTGGTACTCAATCTCAACGGTTGGAAGGGCCTGCTTAAATCTGAACCCTTAGATGTCCAAACTATTCGGTCACCATGACTAGGGACCAATATGGGTCTCAATTAAATTTTCAGATGGCATTGATGCATCATGACATAATTGGTAATAATGGAGTAGCTTGCATTTTTCTGTGATTTCTTGACCTGAGTAAGTTCAAGACTTTTGTAATGAACTATTCTGCACAATGAATTAACCTGCTCATAAATTATAATACACCTGATGGATGGCTAGTGCACTACTGTGCATTATGACAAAGCTAATAAATGGTGACCATATTGCATGAGTGATGATTCCTTAATTTAGGAATCCAGCTGTTTATAGTTCGTGCAATTTTCTGTTTGTGACTATACATTCATAATGAAACCAATATTAATCTTTTAGCGTCAGTTTTGATGTGCAAGTGAACTGGAAGGCAACAATCTAGTTCAATATGGAAGAAATAACCAAAGTGGGGGTGGCTCCATTCTAATTCATAATGATGATTAGACTCTTAATTACAATTCCATGCATTTGAAGTTGGACATCGAATGGGCATAGTTTCAATTTTGGGCTGGTCTCTTATTATGTTGGCATGGGGTTGGCCCCACTTTGTTCATCTCCACCTTATTTAATTGATTATTTGCAATTCAGCTCAATTTAGCGTCCAAAAGACTGTCTGAATCTTGAGCTCTATTTTGGATACGATGGAGATATATCTTTGTTCCCATATCGTTACCCTACTTTTACAGGTTCATTAATTATGAATTTACGAACTTCAAACTGTTTAAGCTCTTTTCCTCACCTATTGTTTTGTGACTATCGAGCTGTGAATACTTTATGTTAGCTCTTCGTGGTCTGATGAGCTCGATTGTAGTTTTTCACCAGAAGCTGGAACTATAGTAGATTCTCATATACCTGAAAAACTTGCACAGCTTAAAGCACAAATTGCAACACTGGAGAAACGTGAAGAAAGGTGATTGATAGTTTGTCTTCGGAACTTTAGTTGTTTTATGTTACTATTAGTTCTTTAATCTTCTGCTTGTATGCATGGAACAGATACAAGACAGTTTTTGCCGAGAAAATCTCAGTTTTTAGAAGGGCTTGTTGCTCGCTTTTTGGTTATAAGGTACTATTCATATTGGTCTTTCCGTTAGTCAAGACAGAATTGCAAAGAGTGAAGGGGATTGAGTATCCTATGTGCAGCACATGAGTGTGGATTGCATGTTTTAGATCAAGGCAGATTATCAGCCTAATGATGTTATTTATGCGTACTTTCTAATGCCTATGTGCCTCTTTTGTCAGATTGTCATGGATGATCAGCAGCGGCCTAATGGGATCCCAGTCACACGATTTACTCTCCAATCTATTTATGCTCAAACTGACGATGAGAAGCTTGAATTTGAATATGAATCAGGGAACACAAATATTTTGGTAAGACCACTTTCTCACTTGCATTACCCTGACTGCATTAAACAAGGTTTTTCTGTAAGTGATTTAACTAGATTGAAAACCTAATGTTGTGATTTTTACCCAACAGGCAAATGAATACACTTCTCAGTCTGAGATATCCCATCAGGTCTCTGCAGGCATTTCCTTCTCTTTCTTTTTTGCTAGTTCACTTCTTGTCATAACATGTACGTGCATGCATTTAGTTCTTTGCTTATTTTCTACAACAAAGGCTGTCACTCCATGCTTGAACATACATGTATAATTTAATATTTAGACAATGCATGCACACACACTCAGGGATCGGTACGTATTTAAGATAACCGATGTCTCATGCAGGTTGAGATATTCATACGGAAGATGAACTCAATTCCTGCATTTACTGCAAACTTAACAGTTGAGTCCTTCAACAGGAGGACCTTAAGTTGAATTCCAAGCATAATCTTCATCTTGGGAGGTCATAAAATCCTGATTGTATGTAACAATTCCCCTTTAATTTATTTCCTGTGCTCTGCGTGGGCTCCATCCATGATGTGTATATGTAATCCAAACCATGAATTGATTGATCCTCTTCACTGTCGCTGTACATCCAATGAAAAATCCTGATCCAAAATTCAGGTGGGGCAGACCACAGGGAGCAATGTACAACTATGCCTCATCGTCATCATCATCATGTAAGCCTTATCCTGATTCCCAATTAATTGGGTTCTGCTACATGAATCCTGTTCCTCCATTCCACTATATCAAGGGCCAAACAGTCCTGAGGTTTGGCCTACCTGTGTTTTCTAATGGCTTTTGTTTTGGTCTGTCCCTTCATCCAGGTGGGGCTTTCCCGATGAATGTGTTGGATGGCATGTACAAACCATGGTGGACTCCACATTTCACCTGAAAGTTTCTATGGTGGGAGTCATCCTCCCCAATGTTCCCCATTGTTCCCTTTGGTGGGCCCCACCTACTTACGGATCAATCTGGGTTTTGGGAGACATGCCTAAGATGGGGAGTTGCATCTGATGGACAGGTTGGATGGCACTCACACATCACACATGGCCCCACAGCTACCATACGTTCGAACATATAAGATCATTCCCCCTTCTAGCATTTGACTTTCTCTCTTTGTGTGCATTGTGTGTGCCACATCTACTAGCAGCAGCAGCAACAGCAACAGCAACAACAATGACAAGAAATACTATTCTTACTATATGTGTGGATGGACCAATGATTTCAGGCTCTGCAGAGTGTTAACCTGTGTGCTACGATATCCAGGTACGGCATGGATATAGCACATTAATGCCATGGCTGTGGTTTCTTCACTCAAAATTTGAGGTGTAGATCGATGACATTGCCCGTTTACTGTTTGGATATCAGAGCTGGTGAGTTTCTTCTCCTTCTCCTTCTCCTTGTTTTGGTTACGAGTTTTCCAGATGGAAAGATGGGATTGGACCCATGTGCTCAATGTTGCTGTACTTGCCTCTTCAAGTGTTTTTTTTTTTTTTTTTTAACGGCCAGGGCACAACAAATGGTTTCTCCTGCAGTCTGTCTACAAACTGAAAAAGCCTCTCTCAAGGCTTCTATTGTTAAGGTTTTCTCATATCTTGGGCCGATGTCTTTCTCTGTCTGCCCATGTTGATAACCTCATCGAATTTGGGATCTTTCAGTGGTCAGATATTCTAGATTTTATATCATTAGAAAGAAAGAAAAATCTAGATTTAAAATGTGTATGATATCCTGCATTGATATTTACACAAGCACTGAAGTTTTGGTATGTGAGCTTATTTATTTATTTATTATTTGCAAGTGATACACTTGAAGCATCTTCAGTGATGTTAACATATAAACAATCCTCTGAATCTACTGGAGTTCCAATTCAAAATTTACATATGGAAAAGGGCTTAAGGGATGCTTCTTGGTAGACGTGAAATGATGAGGGACCAGTATGCTTTCTACCTCACATGTAGTTTCTGCTTTCTATTTGAAGCAATGCCATTCACGGTTTGAACTGAAATGCCCTATTTTGGTTTTAAATTAAAAAATCCTGCATCGCCCAAGTGGCCATTGCATCAAATTCCTATTGAAGAAATGAAAGTCATGGGGTCCTGCTCGGATTGGGTTCTGGAGTATCCAAACATGGCCATAAACTTTGTTACCTTTGGCTTTGGTTATCTATGGTTTTCATTTCTAGGCCATCGTGGTAGAGAAATGCTATCTCCTTAGGTTGTTGCACGTTGGCAAGATAAAGAGCTTAATGGAGATCATGCATGCATGCTTTATCTACTGGTGGCATGGGATGCACCCTTCCCGAAGGGTTTGGGTAAAATACCTTTGCAGACCTTGTACCTTCATTTGTGCGTTTGCACATCCACCTACAAGCACATAAACATTCAGGCATGAGGCATCAACCAGGGCAGGGTTTTTATTTTTATTTTTTAAATTCTGTTTTGGGTGTGTGCCCATGCCCACTTGGCGGTATTTCTCAACGGAATATGAAGTGTTTCAATTTCCCTTGGGGGCAGTTTGGATCGGAGTAAATGGAGGTAAATGGGAGGAATTGAGCGTAAATGGAGGTAAATGACCTCTTCTGAGGTGTGTTTGGATGGGAGTGAATTCATGGAAATGGAATGAATTAGGAATAAATAGGCCTGTAAATGAAATCCTCTCCTAAAGGAGAGATTTGGAAGTAAATGTGGTGAATTGCCTTTTTGGCACCCGTAGAGAGTCACACAAGTAAATGAAGGTGTCACTATACACGTCTGTTGTACATGTGACGCATTAATGATATTCCGAAACAATTCAATTATTGGTCACATTACTAAAATTACACTACTAGAATGATTCAAATTGTCTAAAGGTTGGTTATCTAAATTGATGGTTAAAAAATGTTTGCGAGTTGCTTGTTTGTGATTCATATGTTTGTGGCCCACTTGAGGCTTGAAATTTCCTCATTTTTGGCTGAAGTATGTATTTCAATGGGCTTATTACAATCATTCTCTTAATTTTCATATATTTACACTAATTTCAAATATTAAAGTTTATTTAAGATATCACATATGTTCTTGGGAGTATACTGAAAAATTCAAATGCATTCTAATTCCTTTCATTTATTCACAGAATATTTATATTTCACATGCATTTTATTTACTAAATTTAAGCACAAGTCACTTACTCCCAATTCATTTGCCTCCATTTACAAGCTCTCAAATCAGCCCTTATTTGAGATGATGCCGTGTATTTGTATCGACTTATACTGGTGCACGTGTATACCCGGGACCCCTTTGGAAAATGGTGCAGGCGAACCGTACTCTTAATCTGAAAATGATGCTTCCTTTTGAAAGATTGGAGACCCCATTGCACCTTGTGCGGAATGGAGAACATCAATACTGGCGTTGCCTAGCAACTTAGCTCGTTTTGTTGAATAACAAAATAGAAAATTTTTGATACCCTGGCAGAGTGATGAAAGATAAGCTGGCGCTCAGAAATTATACCCTGTACACTGGGTATGTATTTGATTCAAATTAAATTGTCTGGAGATATCAGGCCCTGCTTTTGATGGTTATGAAGCAGCAAGTATAATGAATTGCTGCCTGAGATGTGACTGGAGTATATCTAGTGGACGGTCACGATTTAAGATTATCAACAGTTTGAATTCAACGAACAGGTTTCCATGAATAGAGATTGGATGATCCAAATTAATGTTATTTAGGTTTGTGAAAAGTTGACTGGGATGCCTGAAAAGTGAGCCTGTTGTGGTCTCATTTGTCTAACATTGAGAGTCCATGGGCTCGGTTCTTAGTGTTGTGTCCTGCAAAGTCAATGTGTTGATTTTAATTCATGATTTTAATGTTCTTGACTGTGGAACATGACAACCATAGGTCTTGTATGGATATTTCATTAATACTATAATTTAATATATAGGTATATCTTGGATTGTATGCATATATGGGTTGAGGGATTCCCTAGTTTTCATTAAAACTTGAGTTTGGATGATGATTATTGGACAAGGGAGAGTTGTGTTTCACGGGTTCTAGTATCTCATTGTTCTAGGACTATGAAGCAAGTTGTAGGACAAACCTATGCTTGCTCTCGCTCTTATGTAGTTACCTTGTGCAAAGGAATCAATGATGAATTGGAATAGGCCTCCACCATTGGAATTAACGAGGGGTTGGTATGCGTATGCCTTATCTTGTATAGGAGTAAGTATGCCATGGGAGTAGTATTTGACCTATTGCACACTTGCATTTTAAGTTTGAGTTGGGATCCTCTGTTATCAGGTCAACAGAGAATTCCTGTAACCCTAATGGTTTGGCGTCCAAAGCTGTTTTTTATTATTTTTATTTTTTTAGTGAGTGGTGACGTGGACCAATGAGGATTAGTAATTCTCTGTTAACCTGATAACAGAGGATCCGGACTCTTTTAAGTTTTTAGATTGGGAACCCATCATGCTTGGACCATGGTTACCTAGTCTATGTACTAGCTTTACTTAATTCTTAGGCCCGAGGATGTATGGAGAGTTTTAAGTTTCTAACTTAAATGTGCTTCGGGTTACCTCACGAATCCAATTGCAGTGGCTTACATGTGGGTTTTGTTGGATTTATGCATTGGAATACACTGAGGATATGGTAGATTGGGCCATCCATCAAATAGTATTTCCTTGGTACTGGCATTTAAAAGGTTTCAAATGGTTTTACTCGTGTTTTCAATCGTCATTATTTTGTTTTAACCACTAAACAATGTTTTCATCAGTCTATGTATACAATTTGTATTAAAGATGGATAACCATGTTTAGTGTAGGGATAAAATAAATTTGGATAATGATTAGGTAGGACTGTAGACTTTACATGTAGCTGGGTATACCAAAATTTTTTAGGTAATAGAGTACTATACTGATATCTTTTTACGAAAACTCTATAAATAAAATTCTATCCCAGCAGGAGGGCGTGCAAGTGTGTATATATATATATATATATATATATATATATATATATAGCGGAACGCTCACCTGCGAACCAGTTTGCGCGGACTACAAACCAACTTTTTTGAGAACTTCTCATATCTGATGAGTCTTGAAAATTTGAATAGTCCACGTGAAGTAGAACCTCTTGAAACCCTTTTGTACCAATTTTTATTTTAAACGAAAACTTCGATTGGCCATGAAAAATGTAAACAATTTCTTTCCTTGATTTCAATTTTTCTTTTTTATGGTCCACCAGAATCTTATATCAGGATGAAAATTCATCCCCTAATATTTCATGGGATTTCACATCTTATGAACCGTTCGGATTCGACACCCATGACACGTGTGAAAAGGTGCACACGTGCATAGGTGAGCATGCCTCACTCTCTATAGGGAAAAGGTTCTACGCGGTCGAGCTCATAGAAACTTCTCATGAGGTTGAGCTGTGTGGCCCCACTGTGAGGTGTGGTCGAACATCAACACCGTGCATTTGATGGGTTCCCTTTAAATTATGGGATACCCAAAAAATCAGCTGTATATGGTGGGTCCACACAGCTTGACCTCATGGAAAGTTCCCATGAGCTTGACGGCATAGAACCTTTTCTAGAGAGAGAGAGAGAGAGAGATTCTCTCCTCTTACATCTGCATGTTTGTGGCCCACTCTGCATCTTTCTATGTGTGGCCGTAGCCCTGCTTTAGTTTTTACATGTAGGCTTTTCTTCTCTCTTCATCTAGAATAGATTTGGGATGGAATCATTTACTTTGAAGGGACGACATCAACAATAGAATGATGTTCAACAGTGGCTATCAAAAGGTTAGATTTCTGATTTTAGTTTATTGTAGAAACTTGTTAATATCTAAATGGTGATTTAGAGAGTTCTAATCAATTAATCTAAACTTTTTAAAATATTTTATTTCTTTTGAGTGTTTACAAAGACTCACATCAGCTGGATCCCGATTTGGGCTTGGACTGGACCTGCACAACAGTTTCTTTCCCCATCGGGAGTACCGTGTCCTGTTCTACATCTCACATACAAACAAGGGCTATGAGTTATTCAATCAATGGCCTTGTGTCTACAGATGCATCCACATCCGTCGTGTAGGAAGAGGAAAAGGAGAGGAAGAATGGGTTATAGCAGCGCCATCTGTTGCAGATTGATAGGATAGCAATCGGAAGGGGGTCCAGAAAATGCCCTTTGAGCAAGGATTCTGTTTGCAGCTTGGGTTGGATGAAAGGCATCCCAGAAGATGTAGCGGTTCCTGTCTCCACATGGGACTTCCAGGGGAAGGCATGTGATTTGTCCTTGGTTTCTCCCTATGCCACAACATCCATGGTCCCACACGCTAAAACCTGCATTCTCATAGCCATTTCTTTTATTAACATCAGCCCAACCATCTCAGCCGTTCATCTTTATCATGTGCATGCAAACCATGTACATGTTAAGATGAGCAGCTAAGACAACCTACGCCCCTCGAACACCTCAATCTGAATAAAATGTTAATGTGTTTTGTGTGCTAGTTTGTAACTCACCGTACGCAGAAGGGTTGTTGAGCATATCTGCAAAGGTTCCGTAGGTGTTACCATAGGCGAAAATCGCACCAGGGTGGTTTTGATTCAACTGCTGTACCAGTGATCTAAGCCCAGCGTTGTACGGTCCAACGATCTGATTAACATAGTCGACACACCGACCGGGAGCATGGACGCCTGTCGCTAATTGGTTGGGGATGCAACCAAGTGGACCCACCCCTGCTAGCATGAACTTCCTTAATCCTAGGCTGTAGAGTGCCTGCAAGAAGGGTTTATGGGTTGGAACTCTGTCATCAAAACATAAACAGATAAAACCCTGGTTTCTCTAACGTTGGTGCATTTTAGGTGTTGTTGCTACATGCATATGTGTGTATGTATGTATATCTGTAGGCATTAGTACCACTAACTGGCGGGCGTAGTGGTTGAGGAGATGGTCAGCGTATTGCTGAGGGGTGTATGTGTAGCTAGAAGAGTACATAGATGGCAAAAGATAGTTGTTGATGTAGTCATTGCTGCCATGCACCATGAACACTATGGACTTGGCTAGGTATGTGCCCAAGGTCCTACTGTCCATCTGATTTCTCAAGTCATTCAATGTGTTTTCGAAATTTAGCACCTGCTGGTTGAGGCTGAATCGCTCTCCCTGTCATAACAAATGCAAATCCAATGGTTAAAAATATTTTCTATTTGATTCTGGTCCCACCCATCTTCTTATATTCAATTTTAATCGTTCGCATATGGGGCCCATCGACCAGTAATCTGAATCATTGTTATGTTTGGGCTTTGTAGCCCTGGGCCTTTAAATGTATGGTTGAAAAGTGTAATGCCCAATAAAGCCCAGATTCTGTGTGAAAGTCTGCTGATCAAATGGCATGGCCCATCAAAAGGTATCAGTTGAACATTTCAGACCAGTGGATTGTGAGCCCCTCTCTCTCAATCTTGAAATTAATAACTATTAAAACATTCTAAAAGTATAATAATTAAGATGTAATTATGGAGTAAGCACAAAGTAGGAGCCGGTCTCATCGAGGATGCCACCAGCTGCTGAAGCATAATTAACTCCGCTAAGTATTCTTCTTCCAAACGTGTTAGGGTCTGCGTAGGCTGGAACACTCGGTACACCCAATAGATCACCTGATCATTCAAATGATAATGAAATTAGATCTTTCTTTCATTAACTTAAAAAGTAATAATTGAAAAATTGTCATTTTCCTAATTAATAAACAAAGAAATTCACAAGCAAATTCTGGGCCTTTGATGGGCTTGGCTGGCTCATTGAGCACTTGGGCCATGCACTCTTGGGCTGGGCTTGTCTTTCATTTTAGGGCAACTAGAATAGATGTGCTTTTCTAAGCCCCCCAAAAAAGACCTGTCTCATAATTAAATTTACACCATTTTCTATAGACCTGTCCCTTAAATGATCTGGACCATCCATTTATAGGCAATTGATCATATGGTTAATTTTCATGTGGTAGTACATGTTTTATAATACGTACATAGTGGTTAGTCTGGACCGTCCAAGTGCCCCAATGAAGGAAAAGAAAGAAAAGAAAAAAGAACATACCCAAAAAATCTACTATAGTTCTTCCATTACAGAATCTTCCAGTGGCCCCCTGATAGTAGTCAATCCCATAAGGAAAGTAATTAGCTTTGGCTAATGAATTCAGGAAGTTATTGTTTCCGACATCGACCACCGAGTCTCCGAACACGAACATGGCCGGGACCTGATTCGAACCATGTGCTCCAACTGAGCAGTGCATGAAAATGAAAATGGCTGCAAACCAATGAAATCGAGCAATGGCGGACACAAGCCTAGAGCTTGGTTTTTCCATGTTTCTCTTAATCTTTAAAGACATTGGAGTGATCAAACTCAAGATGTAGGTGATGTTGGTGTAGTGAATATAAAGGTGGTGGAGTGAGAAGGATATGGTTCCTTTTGAAACTGCTACCTTGTAAGCAGTCCCATGAAATATTGCTTTTTAACTGCCTTTTTGCTTTTGCAGGTTTTTAGTGGTTTTGTTGTAAGCGGATTGCGTCCTGCCCTTTCCTTGACGGAATCGGTCCATGTACGGGCTCTGTGGGGCCACCTTGATGTATTGGTTTTATCCATGTCGCTCATTCATTTTTTCCATATCATTTAAGGCTATTAGTACAAAAATGAGATACATCCATGGCTCAAGTGGACCACACAGTGGGGATTGAACGCTTACAGTTGAAAAATTACTGGGGGCCACAGAAAATTTAGATTAAGATGAAATTTTTGTTTCACTTCATCCAAGTTTGTGTGACCTTATGAACAGGTTGGATGGGAAATAAACATCACGGTGGGATATGAAGATTTCAACGGTGGGCATCATATCTCCCCTGCTTCCTGTGGTGTGGTCTACTTGAGCATCGGATCCACCTCATTTTAGTCTTATTCCATAAAAAATTATCTGTAAAAATGGATGAACGGTGTGGATCAAATTCATACATCATGGTGAGCCCCACAGAGCCCCTGCTTGGACCAATTCCGTCCTGGCGGGGCAGGACGCAATCTGCTCCCGGTTTTGTTACACCATTTTCTTTTCTTCATTTTCTATTATGATTTTTTTCTTTTGTTTTTTTTGTTTATTTTTATTTTTATGTTTATTTTTATTATTTTTTATTTATTTTTGGGGTCATGGAATGCTCGCATGGTATTTGCTATATTGTGAAAGATGACAAACAGACTACTGAGCTTGCTTGTAGCTTTGTATCCCTTATAAAACATTGGGCTGAATTTTAGTTGAGCTTGCTAGGCCCTCCAACCACCTCCATGATGGATCATACATGCCACGTTAATCCAGCTAAAGTAGCTTCTTGTTATTTTTATTTTTAGTTAGCTTGTTAGTACACCTACTGTCAGATCACACTTCACAGTTAGCCACCCCCATTAGGGAATCGATGCCAAGACCTCAGGGCTGAAACGAGGTATCTTTCACTCAGTCTACCACTTGAGCTATGGATCTGGGTGTCCAACTAAAGTAGCTACACTGAATAAAGTAAGGGGTTCTCACTTTCAAATTTTGTTCTAAAAAGACTATTCATAGATGGAACTTCACCAGCAGCTAGATTTAGAGGGAAGTTGTGAGTATGATGTTCATACTACCTGACATTTCTTTTATGAATCTTATTTTATTTGACCTCAAATGACCTGGCTCAATGGGGAAATCCTAATTTGTCGCAAACTGGGCTGGGCTGGGCATATCTTAGCTGCGCCTGTTGTTCTTAAACCTGAGTTGGGTCACGACGGGTTGGGCCTAATTGGTTGAGCCTAACTTTATTACAATTAGATGGGTGAGGCTGGGTCGGGCTTGGGTTTTATGAATTTTAATGGGTCAGGTCCAACCACTGGGTAATAGTTTCAGGGTTGGGTTTGGACTAGAATTCTTGGTCCATTTATCAATGGGGTTAGGCTTGGGCCGATCCCAACCCGTGTTGGGTCCTAGCTCCTTTATTTAATTTTCTCTCTTAAAAAAGTATCAAGTTAAGGTGTCCACAACATGCCTTTGGAAATATTTCCCTCCCTTTTCCATGTCATGTATGATGGATGATTGGCTTTTAGTCATTCTCATCGTATTTTTATTGGATAATGACATGGTCCTTGTCACGGGCATGATTCATGCAATTTTTTTTTTTTTTTTTTTTAAAGAAAATGGTGTGGCCAAGCGAGGGGCCCTCCAACTTCGTATATGGAGAAAAAAGATTACAGCCTATGGTATTTCAGGCAAAGCAGCCACACCTCAGCTACCAGCCTATCATATCCTATAGAAGAGAAGATTAATTTTGCTTTCTAATAGAGCCAAGGCCAGCTTTGTCTAAAAGGAAACTTGATCAGCCGGGGGAGGAGGGGTCGTTCCGAAAACACTTGATAGATTGGGACGAGCTCCCCACTTTAGCCAGACCATCCGCTGGACCGTTGGCTTCTCTAGGGATAAGGGAGATGCAGAAGATTCCCCTACCACATGGCCTTCTGATTCTAGCCACCCAATAGTTCCACTTCCAAGAGACCTTGGATGTTCTAGTTAAACACTCCACAACCCACTTGGAATCAGACTCGATAATCACTCTATCAATCCCGGACGAAATACACAGCTTTAGCCCGTCATATACTGCTCGAAGCTCGGCCATGTTGTCAGTTGCTAGTAACATGCCTTTTTAGTCATTCTCATCGTATTTTTATTGGATAATGACATGGTCCTTGTCACGGGCATGATTCAGCCATTGATAATGCTTGATGAGGTGGGCCTGCCATCCCATACTAGATGATTGAATTTGACCATGTAATTTGTATTCAAGCCCATAGAGAAGGTATTAATTGTATATTTTGCAATGCTCAGGCTATCAGTTTGTACAAGTGGAGCCCATTGTTCCACTGTTGAAATAATGGGCCTTGCTGTGAATGGTCCACTCACTGAAATCTCCTAGATGAAAAAAAATCCAAAGGGTTTCAATAGGTGGCCAACAAAGAAACAGTTAAGAAGGAAAAGAAAAAATACATTTCCCTCTCGACTGATAGAAGTTCAAATATTCTATAGCTGATACCTTCAAATTTGAACATCCACTGTGAGGGCAATCGAACCAACGGTTTGGATTCACTTGTACAAACTTAATGCTCAAAAGAAGCTCTAGGAACGAGACGAAATCATAGGTAGATTTCTTTACACAGGATGAGAAATAAGGATTCATCAATATAACACCGGTGGCATGTGTCCACCTTTCTCTTAAAAAAAAGAAGAAGAGAGAAATAAGGATTCATCCCTTCTCAGTGTGGCTCTTGTCAAAGAGCCCACAAGGACATCACAAATTTCGCCCCGCTAGTTATTTGATACGCTGCCAGAGTATGATGATCCTTATACATTCACTTATCCATTGTTAGCTGCATACATGCATTTGGATTTAAACCATCCAAAACATGTGGTCCATTTTGGATAAATGGATGAAAACAAGACTATGGCTGAACAAGGTGTCAATGGCTGAGGATGAAAGGCATATGTAGAGGACACCACTTTCCTTGAATGAAGATGCTTCCTGATCCACGTGGCACATTGTAAGTGGCTGATTCAAGATGTGGGTCTCACATGAATTGCCAATATTTTGGCATGCACGCTGGCTAAAACATCACACTTGTAAGGACCTTTGGTGGAATTCACTCTTAACATGATTTGGCCTCAAAATCTAGTCTAGTCATTAGATGATCACTCATGCTGCTAGGGATGCTCGTATAATTAGAATGCCACTGCCCAGCAGTTAACTAGGCCATTAGAAATATTTAATGCATCCCAAGTAGCTAGTAACATGCCTTTTATTGAAATTTAAAAAAAAAAAGGAAAACAAAAAAGAAAAGAAAAACATAAATGAGAAGTCTGCCACCAACATCCATAGGTAGATTTCTGTGAATGGTCCACTCACTGAAATCTCCTAGATGAAAAAAAATCCAAAGGGTTTCAATAGGTGGCCAACAAAGAAACAGTTAAGAAGGAAAAGAAAAAATACATTTCCCTCTCGACCGATAGAAGTTCAAATATTCTATAGCTGATACCTTCAAATTTGAACATCCACTGTGAGGCCCATCGAACCAACGGTTTGGATTCACTTGTACAAACTTAATGCTCGAAAGAAGCTCTAGGAACAAGACGAAATCATAGGTAGATTTCTTTACACAGGATGAGAAATAAGGATTCATCAATATAACACCGGTGGCATGTGTCCACCTTTCTCTTACAAAAAAGAAGAAGAGAGAAATAAGGATTCATCCCTTCTCAGTGTGGCTCTTGTCAAAGAGCCCACAAGGACATCACAAATTTCGCCCCGCTAGTTATTTGATATGCTGCCAGAGTATGATGATCCTTATACATTCACTTACCCATTGTTAGCTGCATACATGCATTTGGATTTAAACCATCCAAAACATGTGGTCCATTTTGGATAAATGGATGAAAACAAGACTATGGCTGAACAAGGTGTCAATGGCTGAGGATGAAAGGCATATGTAGAGGACACCACTTTCCTTGAATGAAGATGCTTCCTGATCCACGTGGCACACTGTAAGTGGCTGATTCAAGATGTGGGTCTCACATGAATTGCTAATATTTTGGCATGCACGCTGGCTAAAACATCACACTTGTAAGGACCTTTGGTGGAATTCACTCTTAACATGATTTGGCCTCAAAATCAAGTCTAGTCATTAGATGGTCACTCATGCTGCTAGGGATGCTCGTATAATTAGAATGCCATTGCCCAGCAGTTAACTAGGCCATTAGAAATATTTAATGCATCCCAAGTAGCTAGTAACATGCCTTTTATTGAAATTTAAAAAAAAAAAGGAAAACAAAAAAGAAAAGAAAAACATAAATGAGAAGTCTGCCACCAACATCCATAGGTAGATTTCTGTGAATGGTCTACTCACTGAAATCTCCTAGATCAAAAAAAATCCAAAGGGTTTCAATAGGTGGCCAACAAAGAAACAGTTAAGAAGGAAAAGAAAAAATACATTTCCCTCTCGACTGATAGAAGTTCAAATATTCTATAGCTGATACTTTCAAATTTGAACATCCACTGTGAGGCCCATCGAACCAACGGTTTGGATTCACTTGTACAAACTTAATGCTCAAAAGAAGCTCTAGGAACGAGACGAAATCATAGGTAGATTTCTTTACATAGGATGAGAAATAAGGATTCATCAATATAACACCGGTGGCATGTGTCCACCTTTCTCTTAAAGAAAAGAAGAAGAGAGAAATAAGGATTCATCCCTTCTTAGTGTGGCTCTTGTCAAAGAGCCCACAAGGACATCACAAATTTCGCCCCGCTAGTTATTTGATACGCTGCCAGAGTATGATGATCCTTATACATTCACTTACCCATTGTTAGCTGCATACATGCATTTGGATTTAAACCATCCAAAACATGTGGTCCATTTTGGATAAATGGATGAAAACAAGACTATGGCTGAACAAGGTGTCAATGGCTGAGGATGAAAGGCATATGTAGAGGACACCACTTTCCTTGAATGAAGATGCTTCCTGATCCACGTGGCACACTGTAAGTGGCTGATTTAAGATGTGGGTCTCACATGAATTGCCAATATTTTGGCATGCACGCTGGCTAAAACATCACACTTGTAAGGACCTTTGGTGGAATTCACTCTTAACATGATTTGGCCTCAAAATCAAGTCTAGTCATTAGATGGTCACTCATGCTGCTAGGGATGCTCGTATAATTAGAATGCCATTGCCCAGCAGTTAACTAGGCCATTAGAAATATTTAATGCATCCCAAGTAGCTAGTAACATGCCTTTTATTGAAATTTAAAAAAAAAAAGGAAAACGAAAAAGAAAAGAAAAACATAAATGAGAAGTCTCCCACCAACATCCATAGGTAGATTTCTGTGAATGGTCCACTCACTGAAATCTCCTAGATGAAAAAAAATCCAAAGGGTTTCAATAGGTGGCCAACAAAGAAACAGTTAAGAAGGAAAAGAAAAAATACATTTCCCTCTCGACTGATAGAACTTCAAATATTCTATAGCTGATACCTTCAAATTTGAACATCCACTGTGAGGCCCATCGAACCAACGGTTTGGATTCACTTGTACAAACTTAATGCTCAAAAGAAGCTCTATGAACGAGATGAAATCATAGGTAGATTTCTTTACACAGGATGAGAAATAAGGATTCATCAATATAACACCGGTGGCATGTGTCCACCTTTCTCTTAAAAAAAAGAAGAAGAGAGAAATAAGGATTCATCCCTTCTCAGTGTGGCTCTTGTCAAAGAGCCCACAAGGACATCACAAATTTCGCCCCGCTAGTTATTTGATACGCTGCCAGAGTATGATGATCCTTATACATTCACTTACCCATTGTTAGCTGCATACATGCATTTGGATTTAAACCATCCAAAACATGTGGTCCATTTTGGATAAATGGATGAAAACAAGACTATGGCTGAACATGGTGTCAATGGCTGAGGATGAAAGGCATATGTAGAGGACACCACTTTCCTTGAATGAAGATGCTTCCTGATCCACGTGGCACACTGTAAGTGGCTGATTCAAGATGTGGGTCTCACATGAATTGCCAATATTTTGGCATGCACGCTGGCTAAAACATCACACTTGTAAGGACCTTTGGTGGAATTCACTCTTAACATGATTTGGCCTCAAAATCAAGTCTAGTCATTAGATGGTCACTCATGCTGCTAGGGATGCTCGTATAATTAGAATGCCACTGCCCAGCAGTTAACTAGGCCATTAGAAATATTTAATGCATCCCAAGCAGCTAGTAACATGCCTTTTATTGAAATTTAAAAAAAAAAAGGAAAACAAAAAAGAAAAGAAAAACATAAGCGAGAAATCTGCCACCAACATCCATAGCTCTTTTTATTTTTTTTGGGGGGGGGGGGGGGCGAGGGTATTTTATGTTAGCCTTTTAGTAGAAGTTGAAAGGATGTAAAGAGCCCTTCTTTCCTTAACCTTGTGTCTGTTTAAATGTCCTATGATTATAAATTACTAGTCTCTTGATAATAGTTGCATTTGACTGTTGATTCTGAGATAAAATTATAAAAGTGTAATGATAATATTTTTATATTACTTTTATATCAAATCATCATTAAAATAAACTTATATTATTATTGGATTGAAAATTTTTATGCTAATATTAAGAAAAAGTACAATGATTATAAATTTTTAATCCAATCTCCTAAATGCGCATCTTCATTTGACCCACAATTGCAAAGTGCTTGGTTTAATAATAATAAAATTGTAATGATATCACATTTCCTTTACATATTGAAATAATTGGTGTAACAAACACCCTAAATATAGTTATTATTCTCTAGTTGCATGAGTGCATCAACCATAGCATGAGTAAAGTCAGTGGTGAAATCAATTAATATGGCAATGATTGCACATGCACATCAAACATTGCGTGCATGGACGGTGAAAAGTCATGGTGCATTCCCTCGTAGAATGGTTACTGATACAAGACAATATTCAATGCACTTGTAGCAAGAAAAGTCCTACAAATAGCTGTGCAAGCACGCATATGTGATTAGTCATCTTGCTAGAAATTAACTTAAGCCACTTGCTGATGAGGTAGATAACTATCACATGTCATATGATTGAAGTTCATGGTCACTGAGAAAGAAATCGTACCAAAAGTCCATTCCCACGACATTGGATGAATAAGGTAGAGATGGGGAGTTCTAAAGGGATGAGAAATGGGGGTGTTTTGCCAAACAAGCACAGAAGAGGAGAAAAGATGGAAACCTATTTGTACGAGGTTAGAGATTCCTCATCTTACTGTGGCTTCTGTTAAGGACCCCATTGCAAATAGGAAATCAAGATCTCCACCCAAATCTTATATATAGGAAAGAAAAGTCTCCAGATGATTGAATGGCCCCATCTCTTTCCTAAATGCAGTAATATCATCTTTCAGTCATCTCACAAAAGGCGAAAATGACTTAGTGGACCATCCAACCCAAAGCTTGTCAAGGTGTGAATGGCTGTGACACTCTTTAGAACATGCATCAATAGACACACCCACCCGAACAAAAATACAAAAGGAATCATGGCATGTTGCACATTAAGCTTAATGTACAAAGCTTTGTATTGGATCCGGTCTCTTTCAAAATAAGTGCAAATTAGGGCACTATTTTTTGCAAGTGGCGGCATGCCTTTATTGGGTCTTCATGATGAAGATATTCAATGCACACTTGCTTAGGTGGCACCTAGGATCAAGGGATTGCCATATGGAGGTATGGATTGATGGCATTAGTGTGATGCCTTTATTTCAGCTAGGATTACCTAAGTGGGGTCTAATAACTACTAGAAAGGAGGGTTAACTTATTTAAGATCTGGGCCAATTCATAGATGTAACCCACTCTTAAGATCCACAGGCCTAAAAATTAAGTAAGCTCACTCACCGAGTAGTCAGTAATCTCACGTGTACCATATTTATACGTGTGCCCATCTAGTTGAAGTACCTTTACATGAGTAGTTCACTAATGCATCTCCCAAGCAATTACTACTATATATCTTGAGAGAGAGAGAGAGAGAGAGAGAGAGAGAGCAATGCAGAAATTTGCTTCTCAACAAACTGTCCTAAAATGACTTCATCTTTCTTTTATCGTAGACCAACATCATAGTAGAATTTGAATAGATTAATGGTTCCCTTTCCCTTGAATACCAGTACTATTTTATAGTTGGACGTGGGTGCAAGTCCTAGCCATTGGGTGGTGAAACAAGTTAATTGATCCATGTCATGTGCATCTTGCATTCACTCAAGCAAATGTGTGCATGGGTTGTAAAAAGATCATTGTTTGTGTTGGGTTTTGAGAGAGAGAGAGAGAGAGAGAGAGAGAGAGAGGAAAAAGCTCAAAAAATGTTGTAATTTTCAAGCATAAAAACTGGAAAAAATTAAAAGACATAGCTTTTGGTGATCCTTTTGGGACTTTTTATTATTATCGTGAATCATGGTGACTCTTAGTAATGATTTGATTTTTGAATTTAAAATTTTAGTGGAGAGTTGCCATTGATGAAGAGATATTATGAAAAAATACTACCATAAAGAAGCCATGAAAAGACATGAAAGAAGATCTTGTTCATTGTTAGTCTATAAAAATCATATTTTTGTCATTCCAAAAAATAACTATCTCTAGTAATATCTTCTTTCCATATCCAAAACTCTTGTTTTAAGTAGTTTTGAAAAGTTGAAGAAATTTCAAGAGTAAAGTACAAATAAAAAAGAAATTGGGGGTAAATTACAAAAATAAAGAAGTTTGGTGTACGCTACAAAAGTGTGTTCAGGGTGTAAATTTCAAATTTCTAAGTTAAATTGACATTTCTCCAGTTTAATAGATGAGGCTTAATGTATTCTGAAGGTGAATTTGCTGTAACCCTATTTCAAAATGGTTTAACCAACAATAGGGTGTGAAAATCGCCTTAAAGATAGCGATGCTATAACGCGTCTTAAGCTTATCTTTAGATATGTTTTTTTTTCCCCTGCTTTTGTACACTTATTATATTTAAGGCGATCTCTATGGCCTCTTCTATGGGCTATCCTGACTTCATTCGAATAACATTGTTCGATGGCACAAATTTTCTTTGATGGTTTATTGGGGATATATTTATTCCTTACATCGCTGAAGGTTGAACCATGTGCTTACTGAAGATCTTCCTACACTGAATTCCAACAATGATACGATAGAACAAGTTCAAAAACGATAAGACTATGAATGTAATAACCACCTATGCAAGGCCTGAGTCTTCATTGTACTAATTTCCAACTCATCATTTACCATCTACCACTAAAAGAAGATTGTTAAAGAATTGTGGTAGACACTACTAGCTAAGTATATATCAAAGGATGGAGGCAATAAAAAATTCCTTATAAGTCAGGTTCTTAGAATTCAGATATTGGATAAAAAAAACCTATTCTCCATTAACTTCATAAGTTATATATCATCATCCAACAAATCATGACCAATGACACAAATCTTAACGAATCCTTTCAAGTATCCACTATTATAGTCAAACTACCTTATAGATGGAATGATAATAGAAAATCTCTAAAATAAAAAAGGAAAAAATGTATATTTTTTAAAATCTCTTAATGTTTCTTTGAAGAGGGATTTATAATTCATGATAAAAAGGAAAAATAACAGGAGATTCTAGCTAAGACTAAATAAAAAATTGCGTGAATCGAAAATCATATAAGTTACCTCTCAAAAAGGATGATTGGTTCAAATTCAATAATAAAGAGTTTAAAAATAATACTTCCAAGAAGAGTCCATGCTTCTTTTGTAGATCGTGGGACACTTTAAGAAAGACTATAAAAAATATGAAAAGAAAATGTAAGTTAATATAACATAAGACATTAATATGACAATGATTATCTATGAGGTGATATGGTGAAAGAGGATGTTGATTGATGGGTAAATCCTGACCCTACTAAGGATGCTTATAGAAATCACAACATGTTTAGTTTTTACGAGTTAGTGGGGATGATCATAAATTATATATAAAAAATGTTTCTACAACTAAAGTTATACGTAAAAGAAAGGTATTGATAATTAACTTTTAGAAAAGTCCTTACTAAAAAAATATATGTAGCATATTTAGATATCAGAAGAAAATTTATATCTACTACCATATTGATTTTTATTTTTATTTGGTTAGCTTGTTAGTACACACCACAGTGTTAGTATACATTAGCCACCTACTAGGGAATCGATACCACGACCTTAGTGTTGAAACGGGGCATCTTCACTCAGTCTACCACTTGGGCTATGGATCAGGGTGTACTACTCTACTGATTAAGTTTGACTTCAAACACTCCTTTAAATTTGATAATTTAATTCTGTCTAAAAATGAGGTATGCGTGGAGAAGGGTTATATATCCAATGAAATCTTCAAGCTAAACATAATTAATTTTTTTCCTATTTATATCTTGATTCATGTGGTGTTTGGCATGTTAGACTGACACATTAGTTATGGCGGTATGTATTACATATCTAATTTTAATCTAATTCCTAAGTGCACAAAACCTAATATTAATTAGTGTAATATATATGTACAATCTAAATAACCAAAAAAATCTTTTCTTATGGTGGAATGAGAATAAATGGTATAATAACAAGATGAGGAGATTAGATTGTAACCCTTCATCCGTTAGGCTTTAGGAGTTGTGTCCAACATGAAAAGTGTTTAGAAAAATTAGGAGAATATAACGTGGTTAAGCCACATAGTATACTTACTATAAATAGAAAATTTACTATTTATGGTAAGTTATGAATTTTGGAGAGTTTTAGTTATAGTTTAATTCTGAAACTTCTTCCAAGGCTTAGTATCCCTATTTAAAGGGTTGTAAACTCATTTATTTCAATCTATCAATTAATTTACAAATTTTCGTGAATATTATTTATATTTTCTTTCTTTTTCCTCATGGATTCGAGAAGTCCTGTGAGGAGTCCAGATAAGCTTCATGGATTCGAAGTAGTTATCCTTGAGGAAGACGATGATCGACCTCATCACGTTCATCCCTGCGTCACTTAGTCAGAATTATTAATCTTAAAAGACCCAAAATATGATTAAGATATCTTTAGTGCATTTAGAATATGCATGAAACAATAAGGTTTATAGATTTCTACTTACATAATCTAAAACTGTTATCTCGATAAATATAATAATAGAATCAAGGGATTCGAGTTTTGTGAGAATTCAATTTTTTCTATAACTAGAAATGAGTTAAGACCTCAAAATTCTAATACCAGTAATAGTGTTTAAATTATTTAAATAAAGTGGACATAAAATTTAAAACAACTAACGAAATCATGACATGCACATCCTCAGGATCCAACTTCTATATTCTAACTAATAAAATGAGAAAGAAAAAATATCAGGAAAAAACATGTTAGTATGTTATATAAAGAATGACTTTCTAACTTTAGATGATGTTTTTAGATTTCAATGTGTTTTTTTTTTTTAAATTATTTAAAAGAAAAAAATTGTTAGTGATTAGATGGATTCTATAATGCCAAATGAGACATTAAAAGTAGTGGATTTATCTCCTAAAATAAAAATTAATAAGCTGTTAATAGATAATGATCCTTTAACTTTATACGATGTTCTTAGAACTCAGGATGCTTTATTTTGTAAAGAAGCTGTAAACAATGAGGTGCATTCTATAATTGTCACGCCTTAAACTCGAAAATCGGATTCACATGAATCCCGATTGCCAAATCCGGTGCTGACAGCCTCCGTAGTGCCCCATTCTCGGTTCCTGATAATCAAATGCCAGATTCCGATCCTGGGATCCTATAAGGAGAATTTTTAGAATGATTTTTTTTTTGTAATGGAGCATAACCACAAGCATAACCAAGTCACAAAACAACATCACCACATATCCACTATATTAAAAACTTTAAGTATAATGCGGAAAAGGAAATACAAGGTGATCAAAAAGCTCCAAAATGGTTTGATACGCGCTCCTGCCTTAGTGCTGCTGCTGTCCAACGCTATCTGCACGCAACTGTAGTGCATAAGCTTACAAAAGCTTAGAGGATGGTATAAGTGTGTGCGCAAGGCAAACGCCGAGTGTACAGTATCAGGTAATGTGGAAGTATGCGGTAAGTACATGAACACAATCAACCATACCGAGGCTATTTAATGCAAGACATGAATGCTATCGGCCATACCAAGGCCATACAATGCGAGATATGAGTGTCAACGGCCACACCGATGCAATGCAAGACATACATAGTTGAATGTCATATGCGAAATACAATCCAAGCAAGTCGGTACTCATCATGTACACATATCAGTATAGTTCCTCTCTGGATATCACCGGGGTCTAATATACTTCGCAGAGACTGCCACCTCCCTAGCTGCACAGTCAAGCAAGTGGAATAGACCTCACTATCCGTCTGACCAATAGTCTGCCAATACCTACCCGGCTCATCGATAGTGGACTCATTTGCGAGCTGATCAAACTCAGCCTAGCTTATAGCCTCCTCACTCAGGCAGATAAGGCCACACCCCCTTCCAACCGACCACGATATAGTGGGAGATGCGACTTACTGGTATTCGGCACTCGGACGCTCGTGTATCCACTCGGTCTAGACGTTGGAGCATCTTCTGGTACCAAAAATGTTTTGAAACTTTCACCCAAGGACATCCTAAGTGCCTACAGTACTAGAATAAGTATTTTCTGTATCCAATACGGCCATCCACGATGTATCTGTGGAGCCACGACCTCGATATCGCTAGGGCGTGCAGTGATCAAGTCACACATATGCGAGATGCATGAATCATGCCGTCAAATCATGTAGAAATTCAGCGCGTATTGTGCGATCATGTGGGGCACTCCGTCTCATAACGGGTCTCATGAGAGGTCTGCCCAATGGCATATGCTATGATCAGTCACTACTCAAATCAAGCATACATATGATGCGTATGGGCATGAGTCATGGGATTATACTAAGCATATTATAAAGCGATGAATAGTAACGAGTATGGCCCTATCAATGGGCCTTAAGGAGAGTTATAATGTAGACATTTAACCAACATTGTACATACAATGTGGACGTCAAACCAACATTGTTCCCTATGCACGGCCCGCCATATATATCATTACATGAACCATGGGAAATCACACATTGCAATGGACCCTAAGGACATCCCGTTGGGCCTCGACCCATGGGCCTTAGATACATCAAATGGGTCATATCACATAGGCCTTATATTCATCAAATGGGTTGCATTAATGGGCCTCACCAATGAGCCTTATGTACATTGCAATGGTCCATGACCCATGGGCCTTGAAATACATCAAAGTGGACCTCACAACTTGGGTCGTATATGTATCAAATGGGCTTAATCTTATGGCCTTATTAAATGTGCCTAATTTTCATAGGCCTTGTATATATTAAATGGGCCGGATCCCATGGGCATTATATATGTCAAATGGGCCTAAACCCATGAGCCTTACATATGCCAAATGGGCTTAATCCCATGGGCATTACATGTGCCAAATGGGCTTAATCCCATGGCCTTAGATGTGCACCAAGGTGGGCCTTAATGAATGGCCACAATTAAGTCAATATGGGCCCATACACACACCAAGGTGGGCCCTACTTGCACCATAGATCTGACTCATTTTTAACTCAGGCCATAATATGAGTTTATAAAATGAATGGATAGTTTGGATGCAACATATGCATCATGGTGGGGTCCACATATACGGCCACCAATTGAATGGACGGTTTGGATATAATACAAACATCAAGGGTGAGGGTCCACTGACCGTCCAACAGTCAAGAAATGGCTGGACGGTATGGAAAAACACATGCATCGCTGTGGATGGTGGTAATAAACCACTTATATCATTGTGGGCCCCACGTGGGACCCATCATAATGTTTATAAGCCATCCAACCCATTGATAAGGTCACAAAGACCTGGATGAACAGGGAAAACAAATATCAGGTTGATTCAAAACTTCCGTGGGCCTTAGAAGGGGTTACAAGGGTAGAGTTCAATTCACACTGTTTCCTCTCACATGGGCCACCTGAGCATTGGATGGGCCTGATTTTTGGAGGGTGGCCCACTGTGCTGAGGGCCCAACATATGAATGGATTGGATGACAAATAAAGATCAAGGTGGGGCCCACGGCTGGGGCCGTGGGCTGCTGCCCGTTCGCCCGTCAGCGCCGCTGGAGCGGCCTGCTGCGCCTGACAACAGCAGCAGCATGCTGCTGTTGGTTTTAATTTTTTAAATTTTTTTAAAAATAATTTTTCTACGATTTTTCAAGCGTGGGGTCCGCATTTGATGCATCCACTCTAGCCATTGGATTGCATGGCTCAATACAAACTAAACGAGTCTAATATACGGTATTTTTTTTGACTCAAGGTGGGCCCTAGTCAATTTTTAACGGTAAAGATGATGTTTGCTATGCCATGGCCCCCCTGAATATTAGATTGACACCATTTTTCGGCTCAACGCCTAAAATGAGTCGGGAAAGAGGATGGACGACATAGATTAGAAACATACATCAAGGTGGGGCCTATGTGAATGGCCCTTCACAAATACTTGGAAAGGCCAAGCTCCTTTTGCATTTTAAGCCCAGCAACGTCCAGACACTGGACGTTTTTGCGCCTGTCAATATATTCAAGGTGGGCCCCATTTAGGTGGGCCACCACATGATGGATGGTGTGAGTTCAATACTTATAAGATGGGCCCCCACTTCTAAATGGCTTGGGTCGATATATACTTAATGGGGAGTCCATCCAACTGGGCCACACGTCCATTACGTCATACACACAAAAAAAAAAAATAAAAATAAATGAAAAGAGAGAGAAAGAGATAGAGTGGGACACGCGTGATGGAGGGCTCCGCCACTATGAGCCTTCCCTTGTATTCAATCGTACATCGAGTGGGCCCTAATACAAGTGGGTCCACTAATTCAAAGATCAACGGTGGAGATCTTTCTCCACTAAAAATGGACGGTCTAGATGACCTCTTTAATGCAAGGAAAGTAAACATCATGATGGGGTCCATGGAGAATGGCCCCATCATGGAATGATTTTGATGATCAAGATGGGCCATTGGCCACATCTTAGGGTCCCAAGTGAGATCTAAACCATTGATCATTTGGCCTCACTTGGCTCATCTTAAAAATATGAAAAAGTAGTCTATGGAAGCACCCACCACTTGATCTTCTTGTCCGTTGGAAAGCTACTTTACTAGAGTTTCACTTTGATGGTGGAGATGGGAAATGGATGGCTAGGATGATAGATTTTGGAGTGGAAAGTGGTGTAAGACCCGTATCATAATCCGTACTGTTCCGTCGCTTCCCGCGATCCTTCTCGTCAAATTTCGATAATCCGCGACCTGTAGTTAATGTTGCGCACGACCGTAAGTCGTATTCTATTCATTTGAGCCGGCTTAATCCGAGACTTGTATCATTACGACCGTACCGTCGCCGCAGTTCCAACGCCGCAACTCACGCACTGATCCGATACCCAGACGATGAGATATGGACCCACGTTCAGTTCGAGCAAAAACACAGCGCGTTGTAAATCTCAAGGAATTTCTACAATATGTCCCATCAATCCCATCAATCAATCCCATCAATCACCTCTCATGTCAAGTACACCCACCCATGCTTCCTTTCTCCACAAGTCAAGCAACCACCTAAGTCAACTAACCTCTCACTTCACCCATCACTCACTTCACCCATCACTCACCTCACCCATCACTCACTTCACATCACTCCATCTCTCTACATCTCATCTCTCTCCCTCTCTCTCTTTTCTCACACCAAACCCAAGCAACCAAGAGAGCCTCCCACGTCCAAGGCTCCCCATGAGAGAGGTGTGATTTTGGTAGCCCACTTTCCACTCCCAAATCTCTCATCCTAGCCATCTATTGCCCATCTCCACCATCAAAGTGAAGCTTTAGGAGACCGGCATCTCAACGGACCAAGAAGATCAAGTGGTGGGTGTTTCTTTAGACTATTTTTTTTATATCTTTAAGATGGGCCAAGTGAGGCCAACCGATCAATGGTTTGGATCTCACTTGGGACCCTAAGATGTGGCCAATGACTCATCTTGATCATCAAGATCATTCCATGATGGGGCCATTCTCCATGGACCCCATCATGATGTTTACTTTTCTTGTATTGAGGAGGTCATCTAGACCGTCCATTTCTAGTGGAGAGGGATCTCCACCGTCGATCTTTTGTTTGAATGACCCGTTAATGTATGATTGGATGATTGAAACGGAGGGCCCATAGTGCCGGGGTCCCTCCATCACGCGTGTCTCACTCTATTTCTCTCTCCCTCTCTTCTTTATTTATTTTTCTTATATGTTAATGTAGCTATGTGGCCCACTTGAATTAGCCCCAAAATGAAATATGTATTTTATCCAAACCGTCCATGGGTGGGGCCCATTTTAAATGTACATCCATTTGGGGTGGCCCACCTAATCAGGGCTCACCTTGAATGTATTTCATACAACCCAAAACAAAAAAAAAAAAAAAAAAGGAAAGACGTCCAGGCGCTGGACGTCACTGGAGAAAGCAAAAAAAATAAAATAAAATGAAGGACAATGGGGTGGGCCACTTGTACGGGACCCACCTAGATGTATGTTTCTAATCCATGCCGTCCACCTTCCTTTCCGACCCATTTTAGGCGTTGAGCCGAAAAATGGTGTCGATCCAATATTCAGGCGGGCCATAGCATAGCAAGCATCGTCTTCACCGTTAAAAATTGGCTAGGGCCCACCTTGAGTCAAAAAAATACCGTTTATTAGACTTGTTTGAATTGTATTGAGCCATGGAATCCAATGGCTGGACTGGATTTATCAGCTGCGGGCCCCACACGATAAAAAACCTAGGAAAATAGGTTTTAATTATTTTTTTAAAATAATCACACAGCAGCAACAGCTGCTGTGTCAGATGCTGGCAGCGCCAGCGACGCTGGCGGGCGAGCCAACGAGCAGGGACCCACGGTCCAAGCTGTGGGCCCCACCATGATGTAGGTTGTATATCCACTCCGTCCATTCTGTGGGCCACATAGAGTTGTGAGCCATAAAAAAAAATGGCCTGATCTAAAATTCAGATGGCCCAGATCAAAGGAAACAGTGGTGACTCAAAACCTACCATTAAAAACCATTTTTGGGGCCCACAAAAGTTTTGAATCAAGCTGACATTCATATTTTTCCCTTTTCAGGTCCTATGACCTTATCAACCGTTGGATGACAAATAAATATAATGGTGGGCCCCACGTGAGACCCACCTTTACCGTTTAAGCAGCTGACGCTGCATCGTACAGCAGCTCCATAGCTGCTGTACTCACGTCAGCAGGGGCAGTGGGAACGGGTTGGCTGGCCCCACAATGATGTATATGTTTAATATATGCTGTCCATCATTTGGATGGTGGGGCCGCCATGATGCATGTGTGGCATCCAAGCCGTTCAACCATTTTGGAAGTTCGTCTTTAAGGCTTGAGACAAAAAAAAAATAAGTGAGATCCATGGTTCAAAGCGGACCCCCACCATGATGCATGTGTTGCATCTAAACCATTCATTTATTTTGTAAATTTATTTTTATGGCTTGAGCTAGAAATGAGCCAGGTCTATGGTTCAAATGGCCCCACCATGGCCTGTGTATAGGGCCCTTTATTGATTTAACTTTGGCCATTCATTGAGGCCTACCTTGATATATATCTGAGGCCCAAATGATCAGGCCCATTTGATACATATAAGGGCTATGGGATTAAGCTCATCTGGCATGTATAATGCCCATGGGTTTTGGCCCATTTGACATATGCAATGCCCATGGGATCCGGCCCACTTATTCTATATAAGGCCCACGAGATTCAAGCCCATGTAATACATATTAAAGCCCATGGGAACAAGCTCATTTGATGTGCATGGGGCACAAATGGAGTGGCCTAGTTGATATATTTATGTGTATGGGCCCATCTAACATATTTAAGGCCCAAGTTGAGAGGCCACTTTGATGTATTTCAAGGCTCATGGATCATGGACCATTGCAATGTACATAAGGCTCATTGGTGAGGCCCATTAATGCAAACCATTTGGTGAATGTGAGGCCTATGTAATACGACCCATTTGATATATCTAAGGCCCAGGGATCGAGGCCTAACGGATGTCCTTAGGGTCCATTGCAATGTACGTTTCTCGTGGTTCGTGAAATGATAATTATGGCAGGTCGTGGCTAGGGAACAATGTTGGTTTGACGTCCACATTGTATGTACAACGTTGGTTAAATGTCCGCATTGTAACTCCCCTTAGGGCCCATTGATAGGCCCATACTCGTTGCTATCCATCGCCTTATAACATGCTTAGCATAATCTCATGATTCATGCCCATACGCATCATCTGTATGCTTGATATGAGTATTGACTGATCATAGCATACGCCATTGGGCAGACCATTTACGGGACTCGTTTTGAGATAGAGTGCTCCACATGATCGCGCAGTACGCGCTGGATTTTTGCATGATTTGACAGCGTGATTCATGCATGTCGCATACGTATGACTTGATCACTGCACGCCCTAGCGACATCAGGGCCATGGCTTCACAGGTACATCGTGGATGGCCGTATTGGATACCGAAAATACTTATTCTAGCACTGTGGGTACTTAGGATGTCCTTGGGTGAAAGTCCCAGAACCTTTTTGGTACCAGGAGATGCTCCAGCGTCTAGACCGAGTGGATACATGAGCGCCCGAGTGCCGAATACCAGTAGGCCACGTCTCCCACTGTGTCGTGGTCGGTTGGAAGGGGGTGTGGCCTTATCCGCCTGAGTGAGAGGGCTATAAGCTAGGCTAAGTTTGACTAGCTCGCAAATGAGTTTGCTGTCGACAAGCCGGGTAGGTATTGGCAGACTACTGGCCAGGCAGATAGTGAGGTCTATTCCGCTTGCTTGACTGTGCAGCTAGGGAGGTGGCAGTCACTGCGAGGTGTATTAGACCCCGGTGATATCCAGAGAGAAACTGTACTGATATATGTACTTGATGAGTACCGACTTGCTTGGATTGCATTTCGCATATGACATTCGGCTATGTAGGCCTTGCATTGCATCGGTGTGCCGATGGCATTCATATCTCGCATCATGCCTTGCATTACATAGCCTTGGTATATTCATGAACTTACCGCATACTTCCGCATTACCTGATCTTGTACACTCGGCGTTTGCCCTCCGCACACACTTACACCACCCTCTAAGCTTTTGTAAGCTTATGCACGATAGTTGCGTGCAGGTAGCGTTGGACGGCAGCAGCGCTGAGACAGGAGTGCATATCAGGACCTTTTGGAGCTTTTGATCACCTTGTATTTTCCTTTCCGCATTGTACTTAAAGTTTTTGATATAGTGGATATGTGGTGATGTTGTTTTGTGACTTGGTTATGCTTGTGGTTATGCTCCATTATAAAAAAAAATTTCATTATGAAAATTCTCCTTTCAGGTTCCCAGGATCGGAATCTGGCATTTGATTGTTAAGAGCCGAGAATGGGGCACTACAGAGGCTGTCAGCACCGAATTCGGCAATCGGGATTCATGTGAATCAAATTTTCGGATTTGGGGTGTGACAAGTGGGCCACCAAAATCACTCTCTCACATGGAAGAGAGCTTGGATGTGAGATGCTCTTGCTTGGCTTGGAAGATGTTGAGAAATGAGAGAAATGGGATAGTTGAAAGAGAGGTGATGGATGGGTGTGATAGGTGAAAGGGTGAGTGATAGGTGAGGTGAGAGCTTGGTTGACTTTTGGGGTTGCTTAACTTGTGGAGAAAGAAAGCATGGGTGTGTGTACTTGACATGAGAGGTGATTGATGGGATTGATTTGACATGTTGTAAAGATTCTCTTAAAATTTACAATGCGCGGTGTTTTTTTCGAACTGAACGTCAGCTCACATCTCTTAGTCAGGGTATCGGATCGGTACATGAGTCGCGGCGTTGGAACCGCGGCGATGGTGCGGTCACAATGATACAAGTCTTGAATTAAGCCGACTCAAATGTATAGGATATGACTTATGGTCGTGCGTAACGTCGACTACAGGTCGCGGATTGCCAAAATTTGACGAGAAGGATCGCGGGAAGCAACGAAACAGTACGGATTAGGATACGGGTCTTGCAGCTCTCCCCACCTAATAAAAATTTCATCCTCAAAATTTACACTACCATCGCAAATAACCATAACTCAAAAAGAAAAATAGGAAACATAACATCATATATAATCAAGCACAATACACCATACAATCAATCATCAAAAAGATGAGGATAACACTCTCGAATCTCCGCATCGTGCTCCCAAGATGCCTCATCCACAGTATGATGGCTCCACTGCACCTTCACTAAGGGAATGACCTTGGTTCTGAGGACCTGCTCCTTCCTATCGAGGATACGAACTGGCTGCTCAATATAAGTAGCGTCCTCACGAACCTCCAACGGCTACCAATCAATAACAGGCACGTTGTCTGACCCACACTTCCTCAACATAGAGACATGGAAGACGTTGTGGACACCAGACAACTGCGATGGCAAGGCAATCCGATAGGCCACGGCGCCAATGCGCCCAGTGATCTCGAAAGGTCCAATGAATCTCGGGGCAAGCTTACCCTTCGTCCCAAAACAAACCACACCTTACATGGCTGAGACCTTGAGATACACATAATCCCCAACTGCAAACTCAAAGGGACGACGCCGACGATCAGCAAAACTCTTCTGCCGGCTCTAAGATGTGTGCATCCTCTGCCTGATGATGTCGATAGCCTCTGAAGTCTGCAGCACAAGCTCGGGACCTAGGAAACGTCGCTCTCCAACCTCGGTCCAACAACTCGGAGATCTGCACGGTCTGTCATATAATGCCTCAAAAGAAGCCATGCCAATGGTCGCCTGATAGCTGTTGTTGTACGTGAACTCAACCAATCGCAGGTGCTCGTCCCAACTACCCGAGATATCAATCGCGCAGGCTCGAAGCATATCCTTAAGGATCTGGTTGACCCTTTTGGTCTGCCCATCAGTCTGCGGATGATACGCGGTACTGAGCTGCAAATCAGTGCCCATCGCTCTCTGGAAGCTCCTCCAAAACTGAGATGTGAACCTCGGATCTCGGTCTGAAACAATCGAGACGGGAACACCGTGCAATTTCACGATCTCATCAATAAACATCTTGGAGAGCCGATCTGTATGTCAAGTCTCACGAATCGTAAGAAAATATGCAGACTTCGTCAGACGGTCTACAACAATCCAGATGACGTTATGACCGCGCTGAGTCCTTGGCAAACCCATGACAAAATCGGTAGATATATGCTCCCACTTCCATATCGGGACGCTCAGCGGCTGTAATAGACCAGGGGGTCTCTGATGATCGGTCTTGACACGCTGGCAGGTGTCACACTCGGCTATAAAACTGGCTATCTGGCGGTTCATCCCTGAGCAAAAATACTGGCATCTCATATCGCGATAAATCTTCGTCGAGCCAGAGTGGATAGAGAAACGTGATCGATGTGCCTCGGTCATAAGATCTCGGCGTAACTCAGGAATATCTGGGATACATAATCGACTTCTAAAGCGAAGTCCACCATCAGAACCAATCTGCCAATCTATCTAACTCTCAGATGCTGCCTCTTCTTGGTAATCCTGTAACGACTCGTCTGTCTGCTGAGCCTCGATCACCTTTGCGATAAGAGAGGGTTGAATCGACAAGCTCGATAGCTGAACAATAGATGACTGCAGCCCAAACTAAAAGTCGTACTCTGCTATATCCTCGAGCATCCTCCACTCTTGAATCATCATATGCGCCACTAGGCCTCGTGGCTGACGGCTGAAGGCATCCGCCACTATGTTCACCTTGCCCGAGTGGTACTGAAGATCAAAATCGTAGTTCTTCAGGAGTTCCATCCAACACCTCTGTCTCATATTCAGCTCGGACTGAGAGAACAAATACTTCAAGCTCTTGTGGTCGGAGAAGAGCTCGAATCTCACCCCATAAAGATAGTGTCTCCACACTTTCAGTGCAAAGACAACCGCTACCAGCTCCAGATCATGCGTAGGGTAGTTCAACTCATGGACCTTGAGCTGATGGGACGCATAAGCCACCGGCTTCTCGTGCTGCATCAGGACAACACCTAAGCCAACTCGTGAGGCATCAGTAAATACAACAAATCCATCACTCCCAGAGGGAAGAGTGAGGACAGGAGCGGAAGTGAGGCGGTCCTTCAACTCTATAAACGCCTGCTCACAAGCGTCGCTCCAAATGAACTTGGCACCCTTCCGGGTCAACCTGGTCAACGGGGTTGCAATGCGAGAGAATCCCTCAATAAAACATCGGTAGTTACCCGTCAAACCAAGGAAACTGCGGATCTAAGATGGGTTCGTGGGCTGGTCCCATATGCGTTCGTGCGCTGGTCCCACAAACGCACGACATCAATCTTCGAGGGGTCTACAGCGACACCCTGCCTCGTCACTACATGGCAGAGGAACTTTACCTCCTCCTGCCAGAACTCGCACTTCTTTAGCTTCACGTAAAGTTGGTGTGCACGGAGGGTTTGCAATATAATCTCAAGATGCCGCTCATGCTCCTCACGAGTCCTCGAGTATATCAGAATGTCGTCAATAAACACCACGACAAACTAATCAAGATACGGACGGAAGACCTCGTTCATCAACTGCATGAATATTGCAGGCGCATTGGTCAGTCTGAAGGACATGACCTGGAACTCAAAATGACCGTAGCGCGTCCTGAAGGCTGTCTTCGAGATATCCTCATCTCGAACCCGAACCTGATGATAACCGGACCGCAAGTCTATCTTCGAAAAGAACTACGCCTCCTGCAGTTGATCAAACAAGTCATCGACCCCCGAAAGCGGGTACTTGTCCTTGATCGTGACCTTGTTGAGCTCGCGGTAATCTACGTAAAGCCTCAACGAGCCATCCTTTTTCTTCACGAAGAGTACCGGCGCTCCCCACGACGAACTGCTCGGACGAATAAAGCCTAGCTCGCGCAACTCGTCCAAATGATTCTACAGTTCCCGTAACTCCAATGGTGCCATATGATACGGGGCCTTCGAAATAGGCGAGGTAATAGACACAAGATCAATCTAAAACTCAGTATGCCGATGAGGTGGTAATTCCGGAATCTCCTGGAACACATCAGGAAAACCACAAACAACAGGCAGCTGGTCGATACTCAAAGCAGCTGACTCCTCAACGGAACACGATAACAGGCAAGAAAGCTGCCCTCCTCTGGGCTCGGCAACAAACTGAAACTCTGACACGCCGGGTATGCAGAACGTGACTGTCCTCGCAGAGCAGTCTAATATGACGTAATACTCGGCGAGCCAATCTATGCCCAGGATAACATCGAAATCGGACATCGGTAATACAAATAGGTTGGCAGGCAAGAATATATCCCCAATCAAAACTAGGTAAGATGCCTAAAATCGGCCCAACATTGCGGTCTTCTCCAAGGGCGTCGATACTACCAAATCCTCACAGGCAGACTCCAACGGCAAACTGGTCGATCGGCAGAAATCATCGGTGACAAATGAATGCGATGCACCAGAGTCAAATAATACACGTGCATTGCATGCAGAAATAGGAAGAGTACCCTCGACTACCCCCCTGATGACTGAGGGTCCTGCTGAACGACGTAAAATCTGCCCTGAGCTTGCTGGGGAGGTGTAGGTCCCCTCTGAGGTCTCTACTGCTGCTGTGGTCGCTGTGGGTGTATAACCTGCTGTCTCTGCTTGTGCGGAGGAGGTACAGGAGGCTGGTGCTGCGGTCGCTGCTGCTGTGGTGGCTGTCGCGGAGGTGGATGTGGTGCCCTCGGCTACTGCTGCTGCTGTGGATGGGGACACTCGTGCCTATGATGCCCTGTACGACCTCACCCAAAGTAAGTACCTGTAAACGATCCCGAAGATGGTGCTGGGGGTACTTCTGGTGCTCGGAATGCTGGGCGGGTCGTGCGCCGTTTGTTGAGGGTCAAATAGTGCATATTAGACCCCAAATATTGTCCGGATTTACGAGCATAATAGTGTTTAACGGTTGACTTAATCGTTTGGATGTTGCAGGTTGATTTTACAAGCTTGGATCGAAATAGGATACTAAATGCATGGATTTAACGCTCCAAATTCACCAAAGCATGAGACACACTCCAGGGGACCAAGATTGACAGATATACCCGGTAAGAAATCCGAGAAAACCAAGAAACTGAAGCTCAAGTGGCTTGAAATGCATCAAGAACGCAAGATCACGGGGTTTCCAATATCGGTTCGGCTCAAAACTTTATACATGAGATGAGGGCCATAAATTAACCGTACACGTCAAAAATCATCCATTGGATTACCCTAGAAGTTTCTCAACGGATAGATCAGCCCATAAAATCTCAAATTGGGGCCCACCTGAGTTATGGATATGCTTCAAAAGTGTTCTGGACGGTTAAAATGAGATTTTGAAGAGGATGGACGGAATGGATTTCACATAAACATCACAGTGGACCCCATGTGCCACGTGCGTGTACACAGCACGTCCGCACGCGAGCCGCACCGGACCAACCAACGGGTCAGCGCAAGCGCTGACCCGTCTCTCTCTCCCTCTCTGCGTAAGGAGCCAGCGGACGGACGCTGGCTCCCGTTTTTTATGTAGTGGGACCCACACATCAATTTTTCAGATGATCTGAACCGTCTATACTCTCGATAGGGGAGAAAAATCCTCACCTAGCTGTCCTTTTGATCCCATGCATAGGTACGGACGTAGATGGATGGAAAACGCAGGATGGACGGCCGGGTTACAGATTTTGTGGGTCACATTGAAATCAAACTGGACTTTGCCTTCCTGGACGATTTTTCATCCTGAAGCCAATGGATGGTGTGGATTTTTAAAAAGAAAGCTAAGTGGACCCCACCGATCATCACAGCGGAAGAAGATTCCGCTCTCGCACCGGGTAATGCACGGCCGCTGGCCATTTTTGTGATCGACTATGGGCCCCACACGTGCCCCATAAGCTCAATCCAAACCGTCCACCGTGTAGACAGCCGCGAGCATTACAAAACCATGTTGTCACTTTTCACCCATGCATGCACACGTGTGAGATACAGAGGCCACAAAAGGGCTGCCCTGCAACGTTCAAAACTGATTCTTCTGTGATTTCTTCTCTGGGCCACGTCAATGGACGTTTAAAACCACTCATTCTTGACTGAAATTTCGTCTAATGGATGGGGTGGATTTTCCAGAAAATGCTTCTGTGGGGCCCACCGATCACAACAGTGAAATTGTGCGAAAGGTTCCGCACATCCGTGAAAACTGACTTTTTCAGGCAGTTTTGGCCCACCATCTTTGATCATATGGCAGATCTGAACCGTCTATCATGTAGAGAACCCAAGAAAGTACTAAGGGACGGTGTTTCTTTAGAATTTGAGCGAGGAAAGTGGCGTGTTTCGAGGCACCGAACTTGGCTGCCAAAATTGTACTCCATGTCCTGCTACAACTCTGTCACTGACTCCAGCCTTCCAGCAGCTATAAAAGGAGGTTTTAGACGTGGGGAGCATTCATTCAGGTCTGGGGAGGAAGATTAGAGCTTGGAGGCTGAGGCGTGGAGCACAGAGGCAAGAGAGAGAATAGAGAGAATTTTATTTTCTTTTTATTTTTATTTTTACTTTGTTTATTTTGTTTAAGGGATCTAGTCCATCCATGTTGGGCTAAACCTCTTAGCTAGGGCTAAGAGGTGAAGCTTGTAGTGAGATGGGAGATTTTATTTTATTTTAATTTTAATTCATGAATCGACGTTGATTTTAGTTGATTATTATGAGAATATTTTTAGTTCTTAATGGTCTGTTGTGACTGAAATTATAATGGATCTGCGATGCTTTGAATATTTCTATTTCCTTTTCATGTTTATGATGTCAGGACGTCCTGTTGTTCACCATAGTCTCCTGGGCATGGTTGGATGACGGTACCCTTCCTAACTTTCATACATGCGATTGGGTGGTAATTAGTTTGATTCTGTTGTTTGCCATAGTCTTTGGGCATGGTTTGGTGATGGAATCCATTCTAATTCATACACCTTTCATCTCTTTGAAAACTAGATCAACGGCAGTTCAGTAAATTTCATAATTTTTAATGCAAGCATAAGTTCTCCCTGATCTCTACAAGTGGATCCTCTGAATCCCTAGTTTCCTATCTCTGATTTGTTTCCTAAGTTTTAGATTAATTATTCTACAAGTATTCCACCATTGCTAATTGATTTAGAATTCATCTTAGCCTAGTTCTAGTTCTAGTAAGTTTTAGATAACGTACAAGTTTCAGTCCCTTGGGATTCGACCTCGGTCTTACCGAGTTATTACTACATCACAACCCTACACTTGGGGAGTGAACACTATTGCTGTGAACGATGCTACTAATGGGAACTACTAGAGGGTGCCTTCCTCTTCTAATCTCCTCTCTGATCGCAGGCTCTCTGCACATCGGCCCAATCTGTTTCATATATCAAGGCCCTCTCTACTATCTGCTCAAATGTCGGAAGCATGTGTCCGATCACACGACTCCGGAGGGCAGGACGTAAGCCGTTCTCAAAACGGTGGGCCTTCCGCCCCTCATTATCAACAAGATATGTCACAAATCTGGATAGTGCGACGAAACGTGCCTCATACTGGGACACAGACATGTCCCCCTGGACCAATGTCTCAAACTCCAATGCGTGTTGCTGTTGCACATGCTCGGGAAAGAACTTCCGGTCAAACCGGTCTATAAAGTCCTCCCAGGTCCACTCAAAATCAACCACTACTGATCAGGCCACAGATGCCCACCAATACTGAGCCTCACCCTGCAGAAGGAATACAGCTAATGGAACTCGTTGCTGGGTCGTATATCTCATGGTGTCAAATATCTTCTCCACCTCGGAGCACCATATCTCTTCAGCAGTAGGGTCTGGCTCACCTCGAAAATGCGGAGGATCGTGCTGTCAAAAATCCTTGAGAAGAGCGCTCGCACGCTCCTGTTCAGCCTCAGCTGGTGTAACAGTGGGATGCCTGCTCTGCCCCTGAAGAATGACGGTCATCGCCTGCAACATCTGCTGCAGCTAAGTAGCACTCACAGGTACGATCGGATCCACACCGGTCTTAGGTAAATGAGTGGCATCCTCAGGCTCAAAGGCAGAAATATCTGGTGGTGGAGCAGGAGTAGCAGGTGGTAAAGCAGAAGCTGCGGGTGGTGGTGCGGGAGTCGCATGCGGTGGAGCGGGATTCGCTCGGGTCGTTCTTCTAGCCATAACGTCTTTTACAGGAAGGAACAATGACCTATTAGCCTTGAGAATTCTCGAAGGCATAAACATTAAGGGTCTATATCGGAAAATCGCTAAATCATTCAGACTCAGAACCTATTTATAGTAGATATGTGATATGATCCTCAAGTATTCCCAAGTTATGCTCTGATACCAACTTCTGTCATGCCCCAAACATGAAAATCGAATTCATATGAATCCGATTGCCGAATCCGGTGCCGACAGCCTCCGTAGTGCCCCATTCTTGGCTCCTGATAATCAAATGCCAGATTTCGATCCTGGGATCCTACAAGGAGGATTTTCAGAATGATTTTTTTTATAGTGGAGTATAACCACAAGCATAACCAAGTCACAAAACAACATCACCACATATCCACTATATCAAAAATTTTAAGTATAATGTGGAAAGGGGAATACAAGGTGATCAAAAAGCTCCAAAATGGTCTGATACGTGCTCCTGCCTCAGCGCTGCTGCTGTCCAACGCTACCTGCACGCAACTGTCATGCATAAGCTTACAAAAGCTTAGAGGGTGGTGTAAGTGTGTGCGCAAGGCAAACGCTGAGTGTACAGTATCAGGTAATGCGGAAGTATGTGGTAAGTCCATGAACACAATCAACCATACCGAGGCTATGTAATTGTAACGCTTGTGAAAAATCCGTACTTGGGCTCGAGTACCAACTCGACCCGAAATCGCGTAGAAATAAATTCCATGGAAATTAAGCGTAAGTTAGCTAGCGCAACGCTAGAGTAGCTGGGAAATAGTCCCTGATCACTTTAAATACATTCTGCAAGACCCAAACCGAGTAGAACAAACAACTCTACAATACTCTATAACCTCGGATCAAACTCTAAGCGGGTTTATCCTCTGGACCACGTTGAACTTTTGTATTGGATTTAGACCACGCGTCGAAGGTCCGATACCTCCTATCTTAGACCGTTAGAACCGCCCAGCTGGACTTGACAATCATCTCAAAAATCAAGTCAAACCGATAATCACAGACTATTTCGTTGAACCCGGACTGAAGCGACCGCGAATAGGGACGGATTTGGAATTTCAAATTCAAATCTGGCACACGACTTGACGCGTCAGTATTAAGCGTTCTGACCTTCAGAATTTATCCAGATTACACCCTCGGATCAGGAAAAATTTCTATTTATTATCATGAGACTTTCAGCCCTGATCTACGTGCGGTGACCGCTGAACTGAAACTGGTCCGCCACGTGCGATCTGCGAACCCTGCCAGACTGAAAACTTAATACGTGCTACATCTGGTACGCATGAGCTTAAGTCTGATCGCAATCGACCAGGGGACCACCAGAAAGTAGTTTTTGGACCGAAACAGCCCCGAAATGGATAGGCACTAAGTAAACTTCGTTCCGGAGCCTATTTCCGGCGTTTTTAAGCTTATAAAAGGGGTTGAAACCCTCATTTCCCTCTCCCATCCGAAAATAGAAAACCCTAGGAGAAAAGGAGAGAGAGTTTGAGAGAGAGATTGGAAGGGAATTTTCCCGCTTCCGAGCCGCCGACTGCTAGTGCTTAAGCACTTCTTTCCAATCACCTGACTGGTGATTTCTCCCCTTTTTCAGGTATAAAATAACCCCAAAACTTGCTGATTTAGGGTTTACCTAGATTCATAGCATGTTAGCTAACGTGCTTCATAAATCAGGTCTTCCTACCGCCGTAGACGAAGCGTACACGCTCCGTTCAAAATCTCGCAACCGTAAGAGACTAGGTGAGGATTTTAGACGCTTTGATTGACGGTTTACAACGCTTTCAATGTCGTTTAATAGTAGATTATCGACGGCATTGCCGTTTGACATGTACAACATGCTCTCCGTTTCCTGTTTCGTAAATTAACGAAGAATATGAGATTTAGGGCATTTTAGTCATTTGTAGGAAGTACGGTCTACATGCATATTTTGCTGACGTGATTGACATGGTTTGTTGCCGCATTAGGGAATTAGGAATGCTTGCATAATCAGTTTGGCGAAGAGATTCGCCTAGTTGCGCACTTTGGGTCGACATACTATATGTAGACTTAAGTGTGTAGTGTATGTGTTTGTATAAATGCTTGTATTAGTACGTATTGAATTAAATGATGTTATGTAGTAGTTTGAGATTGATTTCTTGATTAATATGCTGACCTAAATGATTTCCTACAAGTTGACCTTATGCATGATTGCGCTAGCTAACTTACGCAAAAGCGATTCTAGCTGATGAGCAGATGCGCATACGGCGCTTTTTGGAGGGCTTGCGACTGGATATTCGGTCGAAGATGTGTTGTGTTAGTTTTTCCTCCTATGCGGAGTTGGTTCACATGTCCATGCGGGCAGAGCAGGACGTGGATCGACTTGCGCGATCTCGAGGCCCGGCTGCTTCTAGGCCACGACCGGATTTGCCAGACAGGCCCTTCGCGGGCAAGAGGCCTCGCATTGATCCTCCTACTAGGACCACGGCGCCAGTACCACCGTTTCGGCGCCCTGATTTGACATGTACATACTGTGGGAGGACGGGCCACTTGGCGCAGAGCTGCTTTTCGAGGATGCGGGACAGTGGGTTCTCGCCGCCGCAGAAGATTGACCGTGTACGTCCGCAGGCGATATCAGCACCGCCTATACGGTCAGCTCCTGCGCATCCTTCTTTCAGACCTACGGTATCGCAGATTCGACAGCCTTCACGGCCCTTGACACAGCGGCCGAACCGGCCACAGCAGGCTCGAGTTCATGCATTGACAGCTGAGGCAGCTGCGACGCCGACTTTCCAGCATTCAGCCTTCGAGGTTACGGCCCATATCGGAGGTATTCCCGTTCTTGTCATGGTGGACACTGGTTCCATGATTTCTTTGATATCGCGTGCCGTAGTCAGACGTCTTGGGTTACAGACTATCACTATGGATAGCGTGCGAGTCTTTGCAGCTCATGGAGATTATTCGGATGTCACCCAGATGTGTGAGGGTTGTTTGGTTGATCTGAGAGGCAGGACGATGACTCTTGATCTGGTCGTCGATCCCTCGCTCGTTTATCTCGACGTCATTCTTGGCATGGATTGGTTGATTGCAGCGAGAGCCGAGATTGACTGCGAGACTCGTATAGTCACAGCGTACGAGCCTGAGGGTGCATCCTTCACATTTCCAGTGCGGGTAAATCTTCCTTTCCGCATTCTTAGCTACGCCACTCTATTGCACGACGCTGGTGCCCAGGTACTTGAGCAGACGCCAGTTGTTTCTGAGTTTGGGGATCTGTTCAGGAAGATCCCTGGTTTGCCGCCCCGACGTGAGATCGATTTCACTATCGATCTGGTTCCTGGTTCTACACCCGTCTCACTGCCGACGTATCGCATGGCACCATGTGAGATGGAGGAGTTGAGGACGCAGATTGATGGTCTGCTAGAGCTTGGCTTTATACGGCCTAGCGTGTCACCTTGGGGAACACCGGTCTTGTTCGTGAAGAAGAAGGATGGTTCGATGCGATTGTGTATTGATTATCGCAGGCTGAACCAGCTCACGGTGAAGAACAAGTACCCTTTGCCCAGGATCGATGACTTGTTTGATCAGTTGAGAGGAGCGCAGTACTTCTCGAAGATTGATCTTCAGTCAGGATATCATCAGCTGCGCGTCAGGGATGAGGACGTGCAGAAGACAGCATTCAGGACCAGTTTTGGCCACTACGAGTTCCTCGTGATGTCGTTCGGTCTCACGAACGCACCGGCCGTGTTCATGGATCTGATGAACCGAGTATTTCGGCCTTTCCTCTATCGATTCGTCGTTGTCTTCATTGACGACATTTTGGTGTACTCTAGGAGTCGAGAGGAGCATGAGGAGCACTTGCGTTTGGTCCTTGATACGCTCAGACGACATCAGTTGTTCACACAGTATAAGAAGTGCGACTTCTGGAAGCAGGAGGTGAAGTTTCTGGGACACGCGGTGTCCAAGGATGGCATGGCAGTTGACCTGTCTAAGGTAGCTGCGGTGCAGGACTGGGAGTAGCTTCGTTCTGTCACTGAGGTGAGGAGTTTCTTGGGTCTCGCTAGTTACTATCGGCGCTTCATTCAGGACTTCTCGAAGATCGCGAGACCCTTATCTCAGTTGACACGGAAGGACGTGAAGTTCGCCTGGAATGATAAGGCGGAGTCAGCTTTTCAGGAGCTGAAGGACAGACTTACGTCCGCCCCTGTGCTAGTATTGCCAGAGCAAGGGGTTAGATACACTATATACACTGACGCGTCTAGCGTTGGTTTGGGTTGTGTCCTTATGCAGAGGGACAGGGTAATTTCATATGCCTCGAGACAATTAAGGAAGCACGAGGAGAATTACCCTACACACGACCTGGAGTTGGCAGCCATTATATTCGCACTGAGACTCTGGAGACATTACCTCTACGGAGAGGAGTTCGAGCTCTTTTGCGACCACAAGAGCCTCAAATACATATTCACGCAGCGAGACTTGAATATGAGGCAGCGGCGATGGATGGAGACGCTGAAGGACTTCAAGTTTGAAGTCTCTTACCATCCTGGGAAGGCGAACCTTGTGGCTGATGCGTTGAGCCGCAAGAAGGCGATAGAGTTTGCGGCTCCGCTGATGGTTGCCGAGTGGGATATGGTTGAGTTTTTGCGAGACTTTGAGCAGAAACTCACCGTAGAGGAGCCGTTTGAGTTCATCGCACATGTACAGGTGCGATCTCAGATCGATGACCGAGTCATCGAGGCGCAGAGGGACGACGCGCATCTTACTGAGCTTCGAGAGCAAGCCAGTGATGATACTGACGCCGACTGGCGAGTTGGTATGGATGAGGGCTTACGTTACCGTGGCCGCCTATGCGTCCCAAATGTCCCTGACTTGAGACGAAAGATTCTCGAGGCTGCGCATTCTACTAGACTCGCGATGCATCCAGGCAGCACGAAGATGTATCGTGACGTGAAGAGGACGTATTGGTGGGAAGGTATGAAGACCCATATAGCTGAGTTCGTGTCCCGTTGTCTCACTTGTCAGCAAGTGAAGGCAGAGCATCGCCGACCACCTGGACTTTTGCAGCCTATGCCGATTGCAGAGTGGAAGTGGGATTTCATTTCCATGGACTTCATTTCTGGGTTGCCGAAGACGAGGAAGGGACATGATTCCATTTGGGTGATCGTCGACCGATTGACGAAGTCGGCGCACTTCCTACCGATCAGAGTTACGAACTCTGCAGACGAGCTGGCTAGATTGTACATTAGAGAGATCGTACGTCTGCATGGAGTTCCGTTAGAGATCGTGTCGGACAGAGACACGCGGTTCACTTCTATTTTCTGGACTCGCATTCAGGAGGCTATGGGTGTGAAGTTGAAGTTCAGTACTGCCTTCCACCCACAGACGGACGGACAGGCGGAGCGAGTGAACCAGATCCTGGAGGACATGTTGCGAGCTTGCGCATTGGACTTCAAGGACAGTTGGGATGACTGTCTTGCATATGCGGAGTTTGCGTACAATAATAGCTTCCAGGCGAGTATCGGCATGGCACCTTATGAGGCGCTGTATGGGCGACCTTGTCGCGCACCGCATTGCTGGTTAGAGGTCGGTGAGCGTAGCTTGATTGGCCCAGAGTTGGTACAGGCGACGTCAGAGAAGATTGATATTATTCGACGTCGGCTTCTTACAGCGCAGAGCAGACAGAAGAGCTACGCCGATACGAGACGGAGGCCACTAGAGTTCACAGTCGGGGATCACGTGTTTTTGCGAGTTTCCCCTATGAAGGGAGTCCTTCGGTTCGGGAAGAAGGGGAAGCTGGCACCGCGATTCATTGGTCCATTCCAGATCCTCGATCATGTGGGAGCAGGGCTTACCGATTGGCTTTACCCACGCCCCTCGCGAGCGTCCACAACGTATTTCATGTTTCTATGCTGAAGAAGTACGTTGTTGATCCTTCCCATATCATCAGATGGGAGCAGGTGCAGTTAAGAGAGGATGTTACTTATATCCTGCGACCGATACGCATCTTAGACAGGAAGGAGCAGGTACTGCGTAGCAAGGTAATTCCCCTTGTGAAGGTACTATGGACGCATCACTCTGAGGAGGAGGCTACTTGGGAGACAGAAGCCGAGATTAGAAAGAACTACCCACAGCTTCTCGAGGAGTACGAAAAGGTATAAATTTCGAGGACGAAATTATTTGTTAAGGGGGGTAGATTGTAACGCCCGTGAAAAATTCGTACTTGGGCTCGAGTACCAACTCGACCCGAAATCGCGTAGAAATAAATTCCATGAAAATTAAGCGTAAGTTAGCTAGCGCAACGCTAGAGTAGCTGGGAAATAGTCCCTGATCACTTTAAATACGTTCTGCAAGACCCAAACCGAGTAGAACAAACAACTCTACAATACTCTATAACCTCGGATCAAACTCTAAGCGGGTTTGTCCTCTGGACCACATTGAACTTTTGTATTGGATTTAGACCGCCCGTCGAAGGTCCGATACCTCCTATCTTAGACCGTTAGAACCGCCCAGCTGGACTTGACAATCATCTCGAAAATCAAGTCAAACCGATAATCACAGACTATTTCGTTGAACCCGGACTGAAGCGACCGCGAATAGGGACGGATTTGGAATTTCAAATTCAAATCTGGCACACGACTTGACGCGTCAGTATTAAGCGTTCTGACCGTCAGAATTCATCCAGATTACACCCTCGGATCAGGAAAAATTTCTATTTATTATCATGAGACTTTCAGCCCTGATCTACGTGCGGTGACCGCTGAACTGAAACTGGTCCGCCACGTGCGATCTGCGAACCCTGCCAGACTGAAAACTTAATACGTGCTACATCTGGTACGCATGAGCTTAAGTCTGATCGCAATCGATCAGGGGACCACCAGAAAGCAGTTTTTGGACCGAAACAGCTCCGAAATGGATAGGCACTAAGTAAACTTCGTTCCGGAGCCTATTTTCGACGTTTTTAAGCTTATAAAAGGGGTTGAAACCCTCATTTCCCTCTCCCATCCGAAAATAGTAAACCCTAGGAGAAAAGGAGAGAGAGTTTAAGAGAGAGATTGGAAGGGAATTTTTCCGCTTCCGAGCCGCCGACTGCTAGTGCTTAAGCACTTCTTTCCAATCACCTGACTGGTGATTTCTCCCCTTTTTCAGGTATAAAATAACCTCAAAACTTGCTGATTTAGGGTTTACCTAGATTCATAGCATGTTAGCTAACGTGCTTCATAAATCAGGTCTTCCTACCGCCGTAGACGAAGCGTACACGCTCCGTTCAAAATCCCGCAACCGTAAGAGACTAGGTGAGGATTTTAGACGCTTTGATTGACGGTTTACAACGCTTTCAATGTCGTTTAATAGTAGATTATCGACGGCATCGCCGTTTGACATGTACAACATGCTCTCCGTTTCCTGTTTCGTAAATTAACGAAGAATATGAGATTTAGGGCATTTTAGTCATTTGTAGGAAGTACGGTCTACATGCATATTTTGCTGACGCGATTGACATGGTTTGTTGCCGCATTAGGGAGTTAGGAATGCTTGCATAATTAGTTTGGCGAAGAGATTCGCCTAGTTGCGCACTTTGGGTCGACATACTATATGTAGACTTAAGTGTGTAGTGTATGTGTTTGTATAAATGCTTGTATTAGTACGTATTGAATTAAATGATGTTATGTAGTAGTTTGAGATTGATTTCTTGATTAATATGCTGACCTAAATGATTTCCTACAAGTTGACCTTATGCATGATTGCATTACATGCATAGAAAGTATGCCTTGAAGAATTGCTTAAGTTGAATGTTATAACATGTGTTAACATGCTCACATGATGTATTTCAATTCCAATACCTTTGCATATAAGTGCTAATGTGATTTCATAGGTGTGTGGGACTAGAATTAGTCCAGGCAGTCGGTAACCGAGCGAATTCGTGGCTGACTGGTCATAGCCACGAATGACGCGTCGATGAACGTGATTCGCGTTTAGAGTTGGCGGCAGTGGTTAGGCCACGCGAAGTGTTTTACGCACTTCATGTCGTTCGACTTGAGATGCGATCGTGCTAGTCGAGCCCGTCAAGTAACCCGACTGATCGATGTATGTTCACCTTGTATGTGTCATAACTGCTTGAACCTAGGGTACTGAACTTACCATTGTAAACCCTGTTAACCATGGTACCTTGATCCACGAAGACTCATGAGCCGGGCATGGTGGTATGGGACACCGTGGTCGAGCTGTCGGCCTACGCTGGGGCCACAAATCTCCCCGTAGTGACCAGTGAGCACCTAAACTCGTGAGCAGATTATGGTGGTATGGGACACTATATTCTAGCTGTCGGCCTACACTGATCAGGCGACGAGCCCTTTGTAGTGACCGCGAGTGTATTCTGAGTCCACGGGAGGCGACGACCCTTCCGTTGCAGTAGAGTACGGTAGGCCTGTATTGATAAGGTGATGGGGGAGCGGTGCAACGAGTGCCAGCAACAGCCCTGACAGCCCTTGCAGTGACCTACGAAATATACATCGTATGAGATTACTAGGAGTGACGACCCTAGACAGGATCTGTGTTGGGATTGATACGAGGGAAGTACCTTAGTTTCCCAATCCTGCTGTTTGAATGGACTGATAACAACTTGGAAATCATATCACCATAGCATTGCATGTGCCTGGAAGATGTGGAGCACTCTAGGGAGTGTGGTATGCCGCGGCCGTAAGATGTTGCCGCATGAGGGTGATCGTCGGTGAGGGCATACATCACGTCATATCATCTTGCATTAACAATAGTATTAGGATTGTCTGATTTATTGCTTTACTATTATCGCGTGATTGAATTGTGAACATGCTAATCTTTGCTCTATGATTCACTGAGTTGATCACTCATTCCCACGTTACGGGATGGTGTTTGCAACACCCACCAGACCCTGTTGTAGATGCAGGTGAGGATGAGATCCAGGAGGTGGAGCCAGAGATTGACGAGGACCAGGACGAGTTCTCGTATATGCAGTATCACGACGGCTTCCCGTAGGCGACCTGGATCGAGGGGACATCAGTGGGACTTTCTTTTTTGAACATTATTCTTTTGTTATGTATATGTATATGAGACTCAGAGATGTAGTCATACTTTGGAGACAGATGAGATTACTTTGTTTTTCCATACAGTGATATATACATTGTTTAGTCTTCCGCTTGCTTTTATCACTGGATCTGAAGTATGAATTGCAGTTTTGGTATACTTTTACTCATGTGAATGCTTTAAATCAGACAACATTGAATCATAACCATTTTTGTTGCATAAGTGACGGTCTGGAACTCGGGAGTTGAATTTATACACGACCCCCGATTTTCAGGGTGTTACAGTAATGCAAGGCATGAATCCTATTGGCCATACCAAGGCCATGCAATGCGAGATATGAGTGTCAACGGCCACATCGATGCAATGCGAGGCCTATATAGCCGAATGTCATATGCGAAATGCAATCCAAGAAAGTCGGTACTCATTATGTACACATATCAGTACAGTTGCTCTCTAGATATCACTGGGGTTTAATACACTTCGCAGATACTGCCACCTCCCTAGCTGCACAGTCAAGCAAGCGGAATACACCTCACTATCCGCCTGACCAGTAGTCTGTCAATACCTACCTGGCTCGTCGATAGCGGACTCATTTGCGAGCTGGTCAAACTCACCCTAGCTTATAGCCCCCTCACTCAGGCGGATAAGGCCACACCCCCTTCCAACCGACCACGACATAGTGGGAGACGCGGCTTACTGGTATTCGGCACTCGGGCGCTCAGTATCCACTCGGTTTAGACGTTGGAGCATCTCCTGGTACTTAAAAGGTTTTGGGACTTTCACCCAAGGACATCCTAAGTGTCCACAGTACTAGAATAAGTATTTTCGGTATCCAATATGGCCATCCACGATGTACCTGTGGAGCCACGGCCCTGATATTGCTAGGGCGTGCAGTGATCAAGTCACACATATGCGAGATGCATGAATCACGTCGTCAAATCATGCAGAAATCCAGCGCGTACTGTGCGATCATGTAGGGCACTCCGTCTCATAACGGGTCTAATAAGAGGTCTGCCCAATGGCATATGCTATGATTAGTCACTACTCAAATCAAGCATACATATGATGCGTATGGGCATGAGTCATGGGATTATACTAAGCATATTATAAAGCAATGAATAGTAACGAGTATGGGTCTATTAATGGGCCTTAAGGAGAGTTACAATACGGACATTTAACAAACATTGTACATACAATGTGGACGTCAAACCAACATTGTTCCCTATGCACGGCCCGCCATATATATCATTACATGAACCATGGGAAATCATACATTGCAATGGACCCTAAGGACATCCCGTTGGGCCTCGACCCATGGGCCTTAGATACATCAAATGGGTCGTATCACATGGGCCTTACATTCATCAAATGGGTTGCATTAATGGGCCTCACCAATGAGCCTTATGTACATTGCAATGGTCCATGACCCATGGGCCTTGAAATACATCAAAGTGGACCTCACAACTTGGGCCGTATATGTATCAAATGGGCTTAATCTTATGGCCTTATCAAATGGGCCTAATTCCCATAGGCCTTATATATATTAAATGGGCCGGATTCCATGAACATTATATATGTCAAATGGGCCTAAACCCATGGGCCTTACATATGCCAAATGGGCTTAATCCCATGGGAATTACATGTGCCAAATGGGCTTAATCCCATGGCCATAGATGTGCACCAAGGTGGGCCTTAATGAATGGCCACAATTAAGTCAATATGGGCCCATACACATACCAAGGTGGGCCCTACTTGCACCATAGATCTGACTCATTTTTAACTTAGGCCATAATATGAGTTTATAAAATGAATGAATGGTTTGGATGCAACATATGCATCATGGTGGGGTCCACATATACGGCCACCAATTGAATGGACGGTTTGGATATAATACAAACATCAAGGGTGAGGGTCCACTGACCGTCCAACAGTCAAGAAATGGCTGGACGGTATGGGAAAACACATGCATCGCTGTGGACGGTGGTAATAAACCACTTATATCATTGTGGGCCCCACGTGGGACCCATCATAATGTTTATAAGCCATCCAACCCGTTGATAAGGTCACAAAGACCTGGATGAACAGGGAAAATAAATATCAGGTTGATTCAAAACTTCCATGGACCTTAGAAGGGGTTTCAATGGTAGAGTTCAATTCACATTGTTTCCTCTCACGTGGGCCACCTGAGCATTGGATGGGCCTGATTTTTGGAGGGTGGCCCACTGTGCTGAGGGCCCAGCATATGAATGGATTGGATGACAAATAAAGATCAAGGTGGGGCCCACAGCTGGGGTCGTGGGCTGCTGCCCGTCCGCCCGCTAGCGCCGCTGGCGCGGCCTGCTGCGCTTGACAACAGCAGCAGCATGCTGCTGTTGGTTTTAATTTTTAATTTTTTTAAAATGATATTTTTACGATTTTTCAAGCGTGGGGTCCGCATCTGATGTATCCACTCCAGCCATTGGATTGCATGGCTCAATACAAATCAAACGAGTCTAATATACGGTATTTTTTTTGACTCAAGGTGGGCCCTAGTCAATTTTTAACGGTAAAGACGATGTTTGCTATGATATGGCCCGCCTGAATATCGGATCAACACCATTTTTCGGCTCAACGCCTAAAATGAGTAGGGAAAGAGGATGGACGGCATGGATTAGAAACATACATCAAGGTGGGGCCTATGTGAATGGCCCTTCACAAATACTTGGAAAGGCCAAGCTCCTTTTGCATTTTAAGCCCAACAACGTCCAGACGCTGGACGTTTTTGCGCCTGTCAATATATTCAAGGTGGGCCCCATTTAGGTGGGCCACCACATGATGGATAGTGTGAGTTCAATACTTATAAGATGGGCCCCCACTTTTAAATGGCTTGGGTCGATACATACCTAATGGTGGGGTCCATCCAACTGGGCCACACGTCCATTACGTCACACACACACAAAACAAAAATAAATAAATAAATGAAAAGAGAGAGAGAGAGAGTGGGACATGCGTGATGGAGGGCTCCGCCACTATGAGCCTTCCCTTGTATTCAATCGTACATCGAGTGGGCCCTAATACAAGTGGGTCCACTAATTCAAAGATCAACGGTGGAGATCTTTCTCCACTAAAAATGGACGGTCTAGATGACCTCTTTAATGCAAGGAAAGTAAACATCATGATGGGGTCTATGGAGAATGGCCCCATCATGGAATGATTTTGATGATCAAGATGGGCCATTGGCAACATCTTAGGGTCCCAAGTGAGATCCAAACCATTGATCGTTTGGCCTCACTTGGCCCATCTTAAAAACATAAAAAAGTAGTCTATGGAAGCACCCACCACTTAATCTTCTTATCCATTCGAAAGCTACTCTCCTAGAGCTTCACTTTGATGGAGGAGATGGGAAATGGATGGCTAGGATGATGGATTTTAGAGTGGGAAGTGGGCCACCAAAATCACTCTCTCACATGGAAGAGAGCTTGGACGTGGGATGCTCTTGCTTGGCTTGGAAGATGTTGAGAAATGAGAGAAATGGGATGGTTGAAAGAGAGGTGATGGATGGGTGTGATGGGTGAAAGGGTGAGTGATGTGTGATGTGAGTGATGGGTGAGGTGAGAGCTTGGTTGACTTTTGAGTTTTCTTAACTTGTGGAGAAAGAAAGCATGGGTGTGTGTACTTGACATGAGAGGTGATTGATTGATGGGATTGATTTGACATATTGTAAAGATTCTTTTGAAATTCACAACGTGTGGTGTTTTTCCTCGAACTGAACGTCAGCTCACATCTCTTAGTCAGGGTATTGGATCGGTACATGAGTCGCGGCTTTGGAACCGCGGCGACGGTGCGGTCGCAATGATACAAGTCTTTGATTAAGCCGACTCAAATGTATAGGATACGACTTATGGTCATACGCAACGTCGACTACAGGTCGCGGATTGCCGAAATTTGACGAAAAGGATCGCGGGAAGCAACGGAACAGTACGGATTAGGATACGGGTCTTACAATAATGTAAAAAATGAATATGAAAACTATTGAATTTATCCCTAAAATAAAAACGAATATGTTGTCAATAGATATTTAAAAGAAAATTAAGGTTAGATGTGACCATAAAGTGTCCACGACAAGACTAATAACTAAATGATTTATACAAAGAAAAAGTGTTGACTTTTTTGATACCTATACTCTAGTAGGCAAGACATCAACTATTCAAGCTTTAGCTACTTTAGCATCCATATATACATTAGAAATCTATAAGATGGATGTAAATATAACTTTTTTAAATAGTAACCTCAATGAAGAGGCATATATGGAGTAACTAAAAAGTTTTATAATTCTAAAATAAGAAAATAAAGTATTTAAATTGATTAAGTTACTGTATAGATTTAATAGGCACCTAAACAATTGTATGAAGAATTCCAAAAAGTGATTACCTTCATGACTTTAAAATCAATGAATATGATAAATATGTGTATTCAAAATTTTTTAAAAATCAATGAGCAATTATATGTTTATCTGGAGATGATATGTTGATCTTCAGCACATGTTTACAGGTAATAAATGATATTAAAAAATTCTTATTATTTAGTATTAACATGAATGATAAAAGTTAATGCGATTACAAGTATCGAACTAATGAGAAACAAGAATTGTATAATTTTGTCCTAGTCACATTTTATATTAAAAAGTTAATCAGAAAGTTTACTCGTTATGATAAAATTCTTGTTTATATTCCATTTGATTCTAACATCAAGTTAGTTAAAAATGAAAACTATAGTGGATCTTAGAATATTTTAATGTGATTGTTAGTCTTATATATTCTGTAATATTTATTCAATTTGATATTGCTTTTACACTAGGTAAATTGAATGAGTTTACAAATAATATAAGTTTAGAACATTGGAATGCTATTTTTAAATACTTAGTTGAAGAAAATAATTGATCATGGCTTACACTTTTCTAATTACCTAGTATGCTTGAAGGGTATAGTGATGCAATTTCGATCACAAACTGATGGATTTAAGTATACCAGTGCATAAATTTTTACACTTGGAAGAGCCATTGTTTCTTGGAGATCAAGAAACGGACTTGTATAAATATTTCATTTTAGCATGAAACTTGAATTTTTAAAGAGACAGAATAGTCGTAAAACCTATTATTAGAAATATCATTATTAAGAATGTCTTTGTCACATGTCTTTAATTTCTATGATATCAAAACAGCATATAATAAGACTTATAATGAAAAATTCAGATACAACAGTCTAAGGCACAATTTTATACGTCTACTATTTGGTGATGTCATTATAACAATTTAATATATACAATCTATCCAGAATTTAGGAGACCCATTCACTAAGGGACTGGAAAAGAATGTTATTAGTAGAACATCAAGAGAAATGAGACTTGAGACAATTTTACAAACACCAGGTGAAGAAAATTCAACCCAAGCTAATAAGTTTACTAGTCAAAGTATTTATACGAAGTGACTGAAGAAACATTGTATATTTTCTTATTTATTCTATTCTTAGATGTATGGATAAGCTGAATGCATGTAATGATTAAAAAGAGGATTAACATTTGCTCTTAATAATCATTTCAAGGGTGCTATTATTATAGAGATATTAATAAGGACTCACATATGCCTGTAAATGGAAGCTTGCCCTTCTAACCACATTTTGGTCAATTTAGTTGAAAAAAAATGGTTAGGTATTTTGGAATTAGAGCAACTCTTTGAATGGAGTGTTCAATCAAGTTTCCTATTTGTTTTCTGAGTGGGTACCTTAGTTTTATTTTTGAGAGGTAACTTGAGTTGTTTTTTGAATGGAGTGTTCAATCAAGTTTTTTGAGAGGTAACTTGAGTTGTTTTTTGAATGGACTGGAAAAGAATGTTATTAAAAATGGTTATTTGAGTGTTGTATTTTTTATTTTTATTTTTTATTTTTTAACTTTTTGCCTTGTTTATATATTTTTTCTTTTTCTTTAGCCTTTATCCGCAATAAAATACATCATCCTTATTTTATTTTTTAAAATGCATCATCCTTAAAAAAAAAAAAAAAGACTCACATATACAAGAAGTGGAAGTAGATTCGTTTCTGAACATTTGAGAGTTTTGACTACTCTCATGAACTCATGAATGTATGATTGAGTATAAGGCCATTAATGTGCTACCAAATTTAGAACATAGTATTATAAAATATGTGTGTGATATATCTTATTATGTCATATAAAATATTTAGTTCAACACTACAATCATTAAGAATTTTGATGAAACTTTGATGTATCTACACTAAGTGAAGGTTCGAATTTAGAAGACATCGTCTCTTATGCACATATTTTTCTTATAAACCCTGATCTCTTTATTTTTTTTTTTAAAATAATGACATATTGTTGAATTCTTTCAAATAAAAGAATTAAAAAATTGATAGATTTTTTAAATATAAAAATTAAAAAAAATAATAAATGATGTGGTTTTTGATGATTCTTGATAACATTTTTGTCGAGGACAAAATCTGGATCACCTTTCACTCAATGCAGCGAATCTTTGACGAACCTTGGTCCTGTACAAAGGGTGAGCAAAGGAGACCCTGGCTAAGCCGAGGGACCCTCCGATGCCTAAGTCAAGTCAAGAGAATCTGAGTTTAAGTTAAACGTAAAGAAAGGGTGTGAGATGTTGCGTACCTATATCAACGGAGTCCCCTCGTATTTATATCTACGTATTGAATGATCTGCGTCCAATAATTTCGGCACGATTCACTCAATCAATGAGATACTGTGATTGTGGAGATTTCATCCGTAATCCGGGAATTGTATAGCGTATCGTGCCTTAGAGGAGCATATCTGCATGCGAGATATTCGGTCATGTCCACATAAGACAGTTTCTTAATTCGGCGTCCGGAATGTACACGTATAGCCTCGGCCTTAAATCTGGGCCTGGAACTAAGATACTCCTGAAAGCCTCGGACCTTGACTAGTGTGTAGATATGACTCTTTCATCGAGTTATTAAACAAGACGGCTAGCCCCACTTGTTTGCCAGCCATACATCTCCAAGGTCTCTTCTCCGAGCTTCGAGGTAGGTAGCGGACTTAATTTGTTGGGTTGGATTTCCCCATAACAATTTTAATTGTAAATCATGTGACTCTAGATGAATTAATCAATTTTTGTATTCAAAATCTTGGTGGAGAATTGCTATTGATGAAGAGATATCATAAAAAGACATCCCTATGAAGAAGTCATGAAAATGAATATTATAAAAGGGACTCTTAAGTGTTCATTATTGGTCTTTAAAAACCCCTCTTTGGATCATTTCAGAAAACAACCATATCTAGTAATCTCTTCTTCTCCATCACCCTTGTTTTGGGTAGTTTTGAACAGTTACAAAAAATTTAGTAGATAAATTGTAAATAGAAAAAAAGTCAGATGTGTACATTGCAAAAGTGTTTTCAGAGTGTGATTTTTTAATTTTACAGGCTGAGGCCCACATTTTTTCAATTTAAGAGAGGAGGCTTATCATATTTTGAAGACGGATTTACTATAACATTCTTTAAAACTGGTTTAATCACCGTGAATATCACTTTAAAGATAGCAATACTAAAACCTACGTTATGGCTATTTTTAGTGTCTTTTTCTGTACTTCCTCTTCTTCCGCAGACCTCTTAAATTTTAGTTTATTATTACGTGCCCCAGATTGGTCAACATTCTACTTTTCCCATTGCCAATAACTACCATCAACTACTGGCTAATGAGGTAGGCAACTATCACATCATATGATGGAACTTCCTACCAGTGACAAAGAAATGCACACAAAAATCATCCACACACTCAAAATTGGATAAATGAGGAAAGGATGGGTGTGCCAAAGGAATAGGGTAACAGGGCCGTTTCTTAACAACAAAACAAGAGGATCTAAAAGGGGTAACCTATTTCCTATTTGTACCATGTTTGACATTCCCATCTTTTGTCAAGGACCCTATTGCGCAAATGCAAGGCGTGATAATCTCCAGCCAATCCATATATAGATAGTTTCCAGATAATTGTATGGCCCTATCTCTTTCCTAAATGTAGCAATGCCATCTTTCGTCATCTCACCAAACCCAAAAATGGTTTAGTGGACCATCCAACCCAAAATCTGGTGTGTGAGTGGTTATGGATGAAGCTAAGGTGGTGAATGTCACTCTCTTAAGATTCTTAAGATTCTGCATCAATAGATAACCCAAACAAACACCACACAAAAGGAATGATCACTTGCAAACAGTTGTAGGTTTATTTCCAGCCCATTTTGACCTTGAAAATGCATTGAGGTGAAAATGGGTTGTAGGTACCTTTCAAAAAGAGGTGTTGTAGGTGAAGACATGCAATGCCACTTGTGGTGCAAGTTGCATTTTGCTGTTGAAGCATTGCACGTTGCTAAGTGAGAATGACTATATCTAGTGACATGCACAACTAGAGCTTGTGTGTTTGCTTTTCTGTTAAAACAATCTAGGTTTGTTGATCTAAGATCTTTTAGCCGCTACGACAGTAGTCACGAATCTCGCGTGGTCCCACTGTCACAGCACATAGCACTTGAATCACAACATGGCATCATGCATGTTCCGTGGTGCGTGAAGACTTCATTTCAACTTGGTCGGAAGGAGACGAGTCAGGACTCAGAGACCAGCATCACTTCTGATATCTGGGTGAGTTGCACTCTGAAATCGGGTTTTTGAAACCATTTGGCACTATAAGTTGCCATGTAGGGCTGAGTCGGGCAGGTTCAACCCGACCGCCCGTGACCGATCCAACATCGGGTTGGGCTTGGGTAGGATGTGTTGGGTTTGGTCTTGAGCTTGTGCTATATAAACACCAACCCGATAAAACTTGGGTCGAGCTCGGGTTGCCTGACCCAACCCGAACCCAATTGATATATAAGTTACTTGTAAATTATAATTGAGTGCGGATTATCTGTGTTGAAGGCATAGGAAATTCCAGTGCCGTTGAGTCTCATTGATTCACACCATTTCAAATGACTTAAGCTAACAAGATATGCTAGATTTCTCTCTCAAAAAGATTGCATGCTACACAACACGACTTTTAAAGGAGTAGTTGTCTAATATTTTAGCTTGTTTGTTTAAAAAAAAAATAAAGTATATATAATCAATAGTACATATATAATTAATAAAATAATCGATATAAAAAATAAGACATATATTGAAATATAATAGACTAATGTAATAATGAAAATATTAGCATGTATCCACGAACCAACTCGCTTAAGTGGACAATTCCTAACTCCGGGTTGGGTTGAGTTTTAGGAACCTTGGGTTGGGCGAGGCTTGAGCACCAACCCGGCCCAACCCGCCTGACTTTCAGCCCTATTGTCCTGTGGCTCTTGAGTCATAACATGCCATGTGCTATGGTCACATCATACATGATGCGCATGATCTCTAAATCGCATCATGGCGACATGGTGCATGCATGGTACTCCATGAAATGTCTTAAATTAATCAAGATTCAAGCAAGAAATGCTATTTGCAGTCGCCTCATGTCAACATGTAACATTGGCTTGGCTCATCAGAAGACACTCACTTTGTAGATTCCACACGTATACATTGAATTTGAGCTATTGATCTATTTATCTTAATAGTTCATTTATTCTATACAGGTGTGGCCCATGTGACGATCATATAGGCCTCGATTTTTAAATGTGTGATGAGCAGGCTCTGAGCTCTCAGATGTGTGCCTCGTTCCACGTGTGAGGTGAATCCTACGTAGGATGGCAACTGGCTGAGCTGGACCCATGATATAAGAATCTGAGTCCTTGATGGAATTCACCAGCTGAATACTAAGCCCGCAAATCTTGAATGAGGTGGGATGGACCAAGTTGTTGGCCCTTAGATGAAAACCAGATCCAACCGAACACTAGTTATAAGGTGTAAAATGCAAGAGTTGGGCTCGATCCATGGGCCTCAATGTTCAGCCCAAACATGGACTCAATGGGTTGGACTGGGCCGGGCCCAGATCAACTATATCTGTGGTTCCGCACCAATGCTCTAATCCTCTTTCATGAATATTGGACAAGTAAATGGAGGTACTTTCTCCTCCCGTACAACTACCTGCATTTGAGCATTTCGACATGTGAACAACTAAATCATCGATCTGGACCGTCCATTCAGTTCAGAGCACCCCTAAGAAGCCGGCATCAAGAAATCACACCAAGTGGATGATCATAACAATCTGAATATTTGATGCTTTTAATTTTTAATTTTTTTCATATCCACTAGCGATTCTTGAAAACCACACGAAATACAAGATAAAGTCCACAAAGCTGCTAGTCTATCGAATCTCTTACCAGTTACCGTCCGTGACATGCCGACTGGGAATGGCCCTCCACAACCACAAGCATGATCAAAAGACTCGGCGACTCAGCCCGACTGGTTCATCCCTGAGTCGAGTCGCGACTCACCCAAGCTGGGAGTGACTCGTTGTATCGAACCAGATCAAGTCCCATTGAGTTGGATTCGACTCGCACGAGTCACATCAGATTCATCCTCTTTTTTCAACCACATAAAAAAAAAAAAAAACGAATAAAAGAGAGATGGTTGATGCCTGTCCTCAAAAGGTCCCCATGCATCTGAACATGAACAGTGTCCTGATGTGATAGTTTGTACATGCGATGTACATGGCAATTTGGGTGATCCTAGATCAAGCGATTCTAAGCATTGGATCAATTTCTTAAGAATAAATGCTTACGAAAAAAAATACAGTAATGGCCCAAAACAACATTCATTTATGAGATGGATATGACAATCTAAACTGAAAAACTTTCTGGGCATGCTCCATCCATGGCGAGTCCTGTCGTATCAACGGTCTAGATCACTGAAAAATTGTCCCCAATTCCAGAGAAATTTAAAATAGATGCATCAATAACTGTTCAAGTTCTGAGGCAACATGAAAATATGGAGAGAAGGATGCAAAAGTGGTTACGAAGGCCTTCGCCTTCCCTCCTTTTGCTATAAAAAGATAGATACCAAGGTCTCTGATTTCCCACGCTAACCTTTGCTGAGAAACTATTCCTACTTTTTGTATACAAACGCAAGCATGTTACATACAAGCTTCCACATGTGCCAGGGCAACTACAAGTTGCGGCCCACCTAATGGACGGCTTGGATCTTTCACACTTACGTCTCTTGGCATATGTGAAGGCGTGTATGGCTGCTGGCAATACACAGGCATTTGTACATCCAAGGGAAATCATATGATGGGAACAGTATTAACTGGGAAAGTATATCATTTGGATAATCCTAGCTGTCCACTAGCTTAAAAAAAAGAAAAAAAGTAAAGAAAATGAGATGGTTAACGGTGGAGATTCAGCGAGAAGAAGAGTAGAAAAGTGACAGCCAGGATTCTCCAATAGGTGCGCTTTTTTAAAAATGGCCCACCCACAATAGGGCCTTCTAGAGGCATGGCCCCCGTTGGCCGTTGATATGGTCCCTTGCTATGTCTACAATAGAGAGAAGGATCTGCTAGGTTGTGTAAGTGGAGAAATATATTCGGTATTTGACTACATATGGTCCGGTTGCAGTTCCGGAATGTAGGAGAGCATAAGTTGAGGGTGACACTTGCAAATGTATACATATAGAACGCTTACGGAGCTTGAAGAGTAACTGTGGCACCTGCAGGGCATTTGAACATGGATAGGAATACATATGACATAGTTACACAAAATATTATATTTAACGTGCATCAAATTAGAGATAAGCTTTCCTCGTATGTATTCAATACTTTTCAAGAGACTTGTCATCTTCTATATATATATATATATATATATATATATATATATATATATATATATATATATATATATATATATATATATACACTTTCATATTTGATGATAGACACATGCATGTACGCATAACATTGCATTTAGTGTGTATCAAATTAGGAATAAGTTTTCCTTACATTTAGGGCCTATTTAGATCCCCATAAGTTACTTTTTAACTTAAATTTTATTAATTTACTTTTTTTTCACTTATGTTATTTTGGTAAGTATTATTGTAAAAGTAACCTATGTGCTAAAAGCTACTTAATTCAATGAGTTTGTTTTTTTTTTTTTTTGTTTTTTTGGTTTAAAGCTTTTAATTTATTATTTTTCTACTTTTCTCCGTATCTCTCCTAATCCATGTCAAAGGAGGCTTTCACTCACCATCTATGTCAAAGGAGGCCCCACATGCTGGACCATCCACATTGAAGATGGAGCTCATACAATGGACTATCCAACATAAAGATGGGCCCCAAATGATGGATGACTCCATATTAATGTGGGCCCACATCAAAGGTTGACTCATAATAATAAATAGCTTACATCCAAAGCTAGTACTATGGATGACCTATTTCAAAGGTGGGGCCTACATGATGGATTGATCCACATCAAAAGGGGGCTCCACATATGGGGAAGTTGGGCCCCGTGTAATGAATGGCCTATATTGAGGTAGCCCCATATAATAGACGGTCCACATCAAATATTGGCCCCTGATGACGAATGACCCACATCTAAGGTGAGCCCTGCATGATGGGCAGCCCAGATGACGGATAATCCATATCAAAGGTGGGCTGTACATGATGGGCAATTGATAATAGTGGGCCCCACATGATGATGTCCCACATCAAATTGGTCAGCCCTAATGATGAGTGGCCATATCCAAGGCAGGCCCCACATGATGGACGGTTGTCCAAGGTGGGCCCCAATAATATGTGGCTTGAATTGTCATTTGGACCATATTTTAGAATAAAAAATCGTGACTGTACATTTATAAGGTGCTAATTGGTTGGTTAGAATCGTTGTCTGGCCAGTCTGATACTTGCATGGTAGCCAGTGAAATATTTGCCACCCTAACGGACGGTTCAGACCAATCAATTGATCAGGCAATAAATTGCTAAAATTACAGCTACGAGTTCTATTTCTCGAATCTTCCGAGCCAAAGAAATAATTTATCATGTTTAAAATGTTATTTAAATATATGCAATCGAACCTCTTTTGAGTCGACCCGACCGGACATGGCTTTGAGTTCGGATCTTGGAATCATGGACGTACCTTTCTTAGTAGAGGTTTGATCTAGTACATACCAATGTATTATAATACTTTGCATCGGGACTTTAGATGTTGAATTTAGATTCTTTTCATTGATCCGAATTGTTTATGTGATAGGGCACAAGGGACAGAAAATACTCTGAATATTATAATCTTTGTGATTATGATAGCTGTCATCTTAATTCAAACATAAAAGCCAAATGATCAGAGGGTTGAAATGATCCAACTCAAAAGCTTTTATTTATTGGCGTCCACCAAACAAAGTGGGACCCATCAAATAACCTTGGTGTCCACCAAACAAAATGAGGACCATCAAATAAACGGTTTAGATATCATTGGAAAATAAAGCGTATTCAACAGCTAAAATCTCGATGCATAATCCTATTGTAATACGTTGGGATGCATCCGAGCAAACCTCTACCTGGAAACTACTCCTGGAAACACGAGGCCGGATTCACTACAAAGCTTGCAAAGTTAAGCTTATTCTATGACGTAATGTGTGTGATTCACGTTGATGGACGCATGATATCCAATCCGTCCATCATGATGGCCCTTTCATTTTCTCCTTTTTTCCTAGAAATCATGCAGATCAAAAAGTCAGGTGGGCCACACCATAGGTAACAGCTGGGAATCTTGGGATGGGGATGTCCACTATTGAAAAAACCTTCCAGATCGTGAGTCCCGATGTGTTTTGTGTTGAAGAGAAGCCTTCAATCTTTAAGTTTTTATGTTGCTTGACCGGTTATGGGGGAGCCACGACTGGTCGTGGGAGGCGCTCGACCGGTCGTAGGTTCGAGCCCTGTCACGACTCGAAGTTCAGCGAGTTGTGCTATTTTTTTTTTTTAGTCTAAGATCAGTCCTTAAATTTCCATAACCAGTCTTAGGGGTCTACGACCAGTCGTAGGAGAGCTACGACCAGTCGTAGGAGAACTACGACCGGTCGTAGGGGTCTACAGCCAGTCGTAGGAGGGCTATGACTAGTCGTAGGTTACGCAGTTTGTTCCACGATTTTACGCGAAACTGCGGATTTGAGTCCTTTCGCAACTGGGATGCGGAAGGGAAGTTGCATAAACTATAAATAGGTGTTCCTATGACTTTTTTTAGTGTATGAGAAAGTTTTCTAAAGGGATTCCAGGGAAATTAAAGGGTGTAGCAAGGGTGAGATTCGAGGTTGTTCGAATCGGGTAAGTCCTTTTTCTTTGTAATTTCTGTTTTCATAGTGGAGATCTGTCGTTTTGTGCCGTGGTTTTTTCCCGAAAGGGTTATCCATGTTAAATCTGGGTGTTCTCTGTGTTCTCTTGTGTGCTTGGTGCCATTAGATTGCTATCCTAGATCTAGATCTGTGTGATTTCGCAGGTCAAAATCCTCAACAAGTGGTATCAGAGCTATCGTTGGGGCACATATCTGAATCTGAAGGATTAGTAATAATAGCGAGCACTAAGTATGAGATTCAGAAGTACTCAGAAAAAAATAAATTTGAGTTATGGAAGGTTAAGATGATTATCTTATTAACCAAGCAAGGCGAGGATGGTGCTCTTGAGGAGCTAAAGTCTACTATGAATGATGCTGATTGGAATACTCTTGATAGAAAACTTTTTCATCGATCTGTTTATGTCTCACGGATGGGAAGCACTTCAAAAGGTGGAGCTACAGTGGATGTAGCGGATTTCACCTCTGCACGTGTATGGCATGTTGGGCATGGCTACATGAGCGGGGAAGGTAGGAAGGCTGAACCGTGCGGATAGGGATACAGAGCAGGTGGAGCAGCCACCTGTGAGAAGAAACACATGGCATGATAGCGGGATATCGACGAGGTACATGGACGACTCCAATATCGAAGGAGTATTCATCTTCTATTTAGATGGCTCTAGGTGAGCCTGGTGCTGAGAAGTGAAAGGTGACTATGGGTGATGTGATGGATTCGTTGTACCAGACCAACATATGGGAGCGGGTGGAGCTTCCAGTGGGCCGGAAAGCGGTTGGATGCAGGTGGATCTTCAGAAGGTTACAACTTAGATACAGGGCGAGGTTGGTGGCGATGAGTTATGCTTAGAGAGAAGGGATCGACTTCTCAGAGATATTCGCGCCGACGGTATAGCAGGTGTCTATTAGATCGGTAATTGACGCTGGTTGGTCAATGTGATCTTGAGCTGAAAGGAAGGATGTGGAGTCTGCACTTCTGCAAGGGAAAGTGAAGAGCAGATCTACATGAAGGAACCAGAGCGGTTCGAAGTGAAAGGGGCTAAGAAAAGACTTTGCAGGAGGTCGTTGTTCGGCCTGTCGATTAGGCAGTGGTTTGATTCTTTCATGATGGGTCAGGTATTGTGTGTTGATGACATGTGGATCGCCAATTATGACATGTTTGAAATCAATGTACTGAAGACTCGGGACATCCAGGATGAAGGATCGGGGGGTCTGCAAAGATGGTTTTTGGCGTTGAGACTGAAGGAGGAGTAGGCTTTGATAATCACAGGAGGAATACCTTGTGTGTAGGTATTGATCCAGGATATGATGGGCTAGGTAAAGCTGGAGATCGTTCCCTACGTTTCTCACCTCAAGTTTTCCTCAGAATTTGTCCCAAAACAGATGAGGAAAAGCAGAATATCTCATGAGCCTTATTCGAATGCGCTGGGCATTGTATGCCATGGTCTGGTTTAGACGGATTATTTCACAGGCTATCAGTATTGTGAGCAAGTACCTCGGCAAGCAATATTGGGTAGCGGTGAGATGGTAAGAAGACTACGTCTTTTCTTTTGAGAAGACAAGAACAAGGATGGTTGGGCACGTGGATTCTGATCTGACGGACATGCTCTCCTAGATCATTCCTGTAGAGAAGTTCAAGTTCTGTGTAACTTCTCTGGGCTTGGCGATGACGTAAAAGAAGGACGGAGTGTGCACAAGGAGCTATGATGAGATGCAGAAATAAGAGAAGAGGTCACGTAGCTACACAGTTGAAGAATGAAAACTTGGTGGAGATTGTTGATGAGAAGCCTTCAATCTTTAAGTTTTCATGTTGCTCCACTGGTCGTGGGGGAGCCACGACTGGTCGTAGGAGGCGCTCGACCGGTCGTAGGTTCGAGTCATAACACGACTCGAAGTTCAGCGAGTTGTGCTGTTTTTTTTTCCAGTCTAGGACCAGTCCTAGAATTTTCAGGACCAGTCTTAAGGGTTTACGACCAGTCGTAAGAGAGTTACCACCGGTTGTAGGGGTTTACGACCAGTAGTAGGAGGGCTACGACCAGTCGTACGTTACGCAGTTTGTTCCGCGATTTTGTGCGAAACTGCGGATTTGAGTCCTTTCGCAACTGGGATGTAGAAGGAAAGTTGTATAAACTATAAATAGGTGTTCCTAGGGCTTTTTTAGTGTATGGGAAATTTTTCTAAAGGGGTTTCAGAAAAATTAAAGGGTGTAGCAAGGGTGAGATTCGAGGTTGTTCGAATCGGGTAAGTCCTTTCTCTTTGTAATTTCTGTTTTCATGGTGGAGATCTGTCGCTTTGTGCCATGATTTTTTCTCGAAAGAGTTTTCCACGTTAAATCTGGGTGTTCTCTGTGTTCTCTTATGTGCTTGGTGCCAATGAATTGCTATCTTAGATCTAGATCTGTGTGATTCCGCAGGTCAAAATTTTCAACATTTTTTATATGCTGTCCAGTCTATTTACAAGATGAAATCTATCCAGTTGAATGAGCAAACCAAAAAATAGGCCATTCTAAACCTCAACTGGGCCACACCATGCGATTTTAGTGGTTTTAGGAATGATTTGGCTGGTATGGCCTGCCTGACTTTTAGACCGGACTGATTTCTGCATGATAATAAGAACACTGGGGGCTGAACATGATAGACGGATTGGATGTCACTAAAACATTATGATGGTCCCCACGCATTGCAATGTAGGATTATCTTTAATCTACAAAAACTTTGAAGTAGATCCGGCCTCAATGAATACATGTTCCAACATCCACGTCACGCTTATGGACAGTGAGAATAGTAAGCTTTGGCGGACGCTAGGATTGCTACGTGGACTGCACTGGTGATGTGTGGTCCCAGATTATGATGCGTGGACAAAGCTGCGTGGAGCCACGCTTGGTGTCGGCAGATCATACACAAGGGAATAATGCCCAAACAAGAAGTCAAAACCTAACAAAAATCTTCGTTGGAGAGCATAAAATGGAATGCCATGGGAGAGATGGAGAGTAATATAATAATATAGAAAGCAATGTAAACTTGTGTGTGCAAACGACCAACTAATCTTAGTCTGAGTCGCTTTTCATGAACCCAAAAAGGGGTTCGGAAAGTGATTGTCAGTTGGATTGTTTTATTTTATAAGGTTTGCTTTTCAATGTGGGTTGTGTTTGGTAGGCTTTCAAAACCCAAAGTGGTCGCCCAAATTCAAATTACATTTGAATTTGGATTAAGAGAGCAATCATGATTACTTTGATGGCACGCTATAAGATACAAGAACAGAAATAGATATTTCTACAAGGGTGTATGACATCCGTGCCGAGTATCAGATGGACCCACCTTGTAGATCACTTTGGCTAGGAATTCAGGTTGTTTCGACCATCAGGTCAGCCTTTTGGTGCCTGTGTGGCTTACTTGATAGTTTATCACCCTCAGGTTTTGGCTAAGTGGTACGGTTTGGGTAGCGACCTCAAACCAGCCAGCTAGCTAGTGTCAAAGCTTTATGGGCGCCACCATGATGTATGAGTTTTTTTGATGCTGTCTATTCATTTTTGACAGCTTGTTTAATGACATGAGCTAAAAAATGAGGCAGATCCAAACCTTAGGTGGACCACACCATTGTAAAGCTGAAAACTTCTTAAAGGCCAATGAAGATTTGAATCAAGTTGTTATTTATGTTTTTTCTTTTTATCTAAGTCCGTGTGACCTTATCAATAGGTTAGATGTAAAATAAACATTACAATGGACCCTAGAAAGTCTTTAGTGGTGGATGTTCAATCAACATTATTTTCTTGTGGTATATATGGTCCACCTGAGATTCAGATCTGTATTATTTTTGGGCTCATGCCCTAAAATGTATTGGAAAAATGGATAATAGGCGTGAATAAAACACTTATCCATATACATCATTGTGGGGCCCACAAAGCTTTGACACCAACTAACTGGATGGAGTGCTGGCCGGGGTCACTAGCAAAATCCTAAGTGATCTTATCTAGTGCGCCAGCTTGATATGCCGTTTGGATGTGTGTGGTTGAAGTTGAAGACTTTAAAAGAGTAATGGCTGGGAAGGCTCAAACAAAATAGCACAGGTAATAGATAAACATTAGACAACTTATGATTTAATCAGGATATGATCTTTGATAGAGTGGAATGGTGGAATAGCAATAAAGATTGGATAATAATGACAACGATCTTATTTTGTGGACTAGGCCTAAGATTCAATGTATATATGTTGATTGATCTATGTCCTATACCAACCACCTTCAGAATATTTCCTTTTATGACACCCGTGGTAGGCTATTCCAAATTACAAAAATATAAACGGTCCTCAAAATCATCATGTCATTTGCAAAATGATAAAGCTGGTTTTGGATGTTTCTTGAAGAATATTAGGGGCCTAAGTACCTTTGATTAATTCACCGGTTTCTAATTCAAGCACATAGTGTGCATCTGTTGCGAATTTAACAAAACTTATTAGTTTAAAAAGACATTTAAGATCAATATATAAAAGAATTATATAATAGGAAAACACATGTGCATGCAGCTGCTCATTCACATGCAAGCGCATGTATTGTACAACTCGTGTGTGAGATCCGGGCTTTCCATCAGGTGGGGACATGCTTATTTTATATTCTGCTTTAACAATCGGACCGTTTCATTCCCCTGATGGGACACATTGTACAAATATCAACGGGCTGTTAAAACAATTGTTTTAGCCGTTGGTTTGTGGAGCACACCTGAATAATTAAACGGCCTGATTTGTATAAGAGAAGATCTAATCATTGTGGTTCGCTTTATTGAAAACTCGGACCTTACACATGTGACATATTGGCAAGTGTGTTGTAAGTGGACTGGCAAGGTCTACACGTGAACCGACATCCCACCCACTACATTAAATTTCTGGAAATGGATTGCTGTGCCCGAGGCATAGAAAGCTTCTATTGTTGGAAGCTGTGTGGGTTTCATAGAGATGACCATGCCAAATCCACTCCATCCATTAGTTTGCAAGACTGTACTAAGAAAAGAATCTAAAAATCTGGCAGATCAAAAACTCTTATAGACTACATGACACAAAATTAGGGCTGTCAACAGGCTTGGCTTGTGCCTACCAAAATTTAAAAATTGAATAGCAAATAGCCCTAGCTAGAAACAGTTCAAAATCTAGGCCAAGGCCAACCTTAGGACCAGCCCATTGATAGCTGCCCACCATTAGATATTTTGTGGATGTCATAAAAGTTTTATATCATGATAATATCAGAACTTTGCCGTGATATCATGAAAGATTGCACTGAGTAATGTTTGAAAAGAGTTTCTCAACTACACTTTTATTTATGTTGTATTATAAATATTTATAAATTCTTACGATAGAGTTTTACATAATAGAGTTGGGTGTAGGGGAGGGTGGAAGTGGTGGATTGGAGCTATAGATCCACTCTTGAGTAATCCTATCCCACCAGCCATGACATCACTATGATGCTATTAATAGTCAGGTAAGCACTTTGAACTCTTTTCCTGTTTTCTTCCCTTTTTAGTTTTTAGTATTTTTTTTATTTGTTTTTTTCAAGATTTTAAAATTGCACGTTAAGTTGTTTATCAAAAACGAGGAAAAAAAATATATTTCATAACGATAGATAATAACTTATATCACAGCTTAATTTCAAACCTAGACTCATTCCAACAATTAAGAAGTAACCAATGAAATATCTAAATCTTCTTAAACTGAGGCCACATTAATTTGAACAACGATTAAGCTTTAAAGTTATTCCACTTAGAATTTATTATACAAGTGTTAAATGGTACACACCCATAATCATTATTCGAAGTATTTATGCTATTATTGAAATATCCCGATACTAGACAATGCCGATAACTTTGGTAGTATAAAAAATTCCATGTATTGACAATATATCACTGCGTATCACCCATATATCAGTATCCCCAATGTATTGCCAATTTTTTTACCATGTAAATTCTTGGTGTCTCTTGTATAACCAATATATCGATATCACTAATATGTAACCAATATTTTTTATTATGAAAAATCCAAGAGCCGCTAACATCCCCAGTGCAATAGCAATATTTTGATACTATCACCAATGTATTGATATCACCAAAAATCATGGATGGATGGATGTGTATGTGGGTATGTGTGTGTGTATGTGCGCGTGCACACGTAGTTGTATGGATAGATGCATGGATCATGCATGTGTGTGCTTGCATGGATAGATAGATGAATCTACCATTTTCTCCATGTTTTCATAATGATTTTATGTGCCAATAACAGTATCCCACCCACCATTATATCAGTATGATGCTACCAATTGTCAGGTAAGGACTTTTTGAACTTCTTCCTTTCATGTTTTCTTATCTTTTTAATTTTTAGTATTTTTCGAGATTTTAAAAACTGCACTTTAAGAAAAAGAGAAAAAAGTTGTTTTTTTGAAGAACTAGATCCTAACTTATATCATAGCTTAATTTCAAACCTAGACTCATTACAACAATTAAAAAGTAACCAATGAACTATCTAAACTGTCTGAGGCCCCCATTTGAACTACAAGTAGGTTTTGAAGTTATTCCACTTAGAATCTATTATACAAATGTTAATTAAATGGTACACACCCACAATTAATTTAATTCTCAATTAATTATTGGGCCATAAGATTTGAAAAGCAATGTCTATTTTTTATTTTTCATTTGTTTAGCTATTAGGGGTCATTTGGTTGATATATAGTAAATGGTTGTAATAGGTGGTAAATGAATGCACATGGGTAAAAAAATGTCATTTGGTTGATGGTAAATAGTGGTATTTGGAATCAATGTGAACTGAAATGTAGCAAAATCATGTAGATTGAAATCCTTTTAAAAGGCTAAGAATCAGGATGCAAATGCTAGAAACTATCGGATTTTCAAAACTGGGCCCACTTTTATGGCTCATCTAAGGCTCATGAATTATTTTTTTTTTCTAAAGTATATATTTAAATGGACTTATCACAATTAGTATATCAAATGTCACATATACAAATTGAGATATTAAAACTGATTTACTTAATACATTCCAATAACAGGCATCTCAAGATAGTTTTTGGATTCCCAATGGATTCTAATTACAGGCATCCAAATACAATTGTGGATTCCTATTTGCATTTATTCTATAATTTGGATTCCAGTGTATTCCAAGTACAAGCATCCAAATGAGCCCTTAGTTTAACACTACTTGAACTATTTTGATCACGTGGCACATGATAACTAGGTCTGTCCAATAGATCATCCATTTGGATTGTAACACATCTAGGAAATGTTTGATCATACTGGAAATGTTTAATCATGTTTGGAGTTGGGTTTGGGCGTATTAAATTACTGAAACACGTGGGTTTGTGTCTTTTGATAATAAGCTTGTTAGGTGATACAGAGGTACTGAACCGTGCGCTAGTAAAAAGGTTAGCTGGAAGCTTTGTGATGAATATAGCTTTGGTTTCTTTGATTTTAAAATTCCTCTTGTTATCTAGTCTTCATTGCTGCACCTTTTCTGCAAGACATAAAGCATGGGATCTGTAGACCCTTGACTTGGTGCGCACGCGCGTACTGTTTGGTTGCCTGTTTCCTGCAGCACCTGTTATGGGGAGTTTCCTGTAACATAAAATCTTGTGGAGCCCACCATGATGTCCGTGTGAAATCCACTCCGTCCAGAATTTTGACCAACTCAAGCTACAATTAGAGCCTAAAATGAACCATAACCAAGACCCAAGATGGCTCACACCACGAGAAGCTGTGGAGACTGAACACCGAGAAGTTTTGGATCAGGTTATAGGAATCACAAAACTGGTGGATAGAGTGGATTTCACATGTACGTTGAGGTGGCCCACATGGCTTCATGTTGCAGGAACTACTTATGAATGGTGTTGCAGGAAATTCACGACCGATGTTGGACATAAAATAACAAGATGATTGGTTAACCTTTTTCAATCATCCATTCATTTCTCTTTGCCGTGAATTTCCTAGAACTTGAGTTGTCCAAGCTTGGTGGAGCCCACCATTGTTTCGGTGTTATATCCACTTCATCCATCCGTTGCATCAGGTCATCTTAGGACACAGGGTCCAAAAATCAAGCAGATTCAACACACAACTGAGCCACAACATAAGAAACAGTGAAAGTTGAACTCCCGTTGTTGAAACCAGCTCTTTAAGCTCATAGATGATTTGTATCAGACTGATATTTGTGTTTGATCTTCATCTTGATGGAACCACATATAAACATTATAGTGGGCCCCAAGAAGATCTCAACGGTGGATGTTTCCATCTCCACTGTTTCCTATGGTGCATCCCACTGTAGATTTTGAGATCTTCCTCGTGTTTTCGCTATGCCCTGCTCATGTCATAACATTTTTTATTTTTATTTTTAATTTTTAAGACTCATGTCATAACATGAGCTGACTAAACTGATGGAAGAAGTGGGTATCACACCAACATGGATGACACAGGGATGAACTTGACGAGGTCCATCACCACCTTCCTCAAGGAGTACTACTCCTGGACTCTTCACAAAGACTTCTTGAATCTACGAGAAAAGGAATTGATGAATTAAATACGTTCACAACCCTTTAAATATGGGAAAAAAATCAAAAGCAAATTATAACTAGAACTCCTTAAAATTGGTACCTATTATACTTTTATAGTAAGTGTCTTATTAGGCTTAACTGCACTATTCTCGTAATTATTGTAAGCACTTTTCATGTTGGACACAATTCATAAAGCCTAACCAATGAAGAGTTATAATCAAACTAAAAATTACTATTTATAATAAAAACCGATCTAAACATAGAATTCGGTCGTTGATATGATGGAATCTCACAAATTTGGCATGGGCAACCCGGCTATGCCAGGTTGGTTGGCTAAAGTAGCTCGTCTTACCCCGGGTGGTAGGCTCCTCGGAGTTTCAACACCGGGTCAAGGGTTCGAGTACCCATGGTGGTGAAATCCCACGGTGTGTGTGCGTGTGGCGTGAGTGCGTGGGGGTGTGTGTGTGTGCGTGTTAAAAAAAAAAAAAAAAAAAAAGAAGCTCATCTTACCCCAAAATCATATAGTGCGTCGAGTAATTCATTCCGATTTGTGAGATATGTCTGTTTTAAAGTTTTGATTGTGTTGATGACTTCTACCTCTCATCGAGCTTTCTCTTATCCATCTTGGACATGAAAGTATCCGCGACCCGCTCTGGTGGGCCCCACATAGCTTACGGTTACAGGGGATCCGGTAAAAATTCGCATCACTTCTTTTGCATGTGTGGCCCACTGATGTAGGCACTAGCTTCCTTTACCGCACATGTAATGCTTACCTAACGAACGGTTTGGATCTTGAATCTCGAGGTCTTGGTGCAGGCGGTAGGCAAATACACGCACGAGCTGGCTTACCAACTCTAGTGTGTTGCGAGCAGCGGCCTAAACCGTCCATCCGATGGGCCACTGTGCAAATGGACGTATGATACTAACGATTAACGATGCTGGGCACCTGTTACGCTCATGGGCACTGCATGGTCTAAAAGACCGTCGGCAGATATGGAATGTCAGTGCATGAAAGGGACTGGCGCCTTTTTCACCGATGCTCTTCTTCGAATCTGCGGGTGCCGAATCAAATGCCGATTTTTTCGGCTTGGCAATGACTTCTTCCCTGCCACCGATTTCTCGTGTCGGCCACTATCTGTAATTTCTGATAAATCTCAAATTTACAAAGGAATTACCTCCCACCGATAAAAAAAACACTCGGGCAGTGATTTTTGGTATTAAAAGTTACTATTATTTTCCTTTAAAATGTTATAATTTTATTCTCTCGAATATTATTTTCCTTTAAAAAGTAATAATTTTAAAAAAATTTCAAATTTAGGGTTGTCTACGGGCACAGGATATACCTGTGCCCACGGCTGTGGGTCCACAGCGATGTCCGTGACAAATCTACTCCGTCTACACCAACGAAACAGCGGGAACAAAAACATCCACCGTTGAAACCTGCCTAGAGCTAACGATGATGTTTATATGCCATCCAAACTGTTCATAGGGTTAATATTACTTTTTTGAAACTATAGAAACAAATATCATCTTGATATAAAACTTCTGTCACCCATGTCGTTCAATCTCCACTGTTTCACTTGGTGTGTCCTGCTTGAGTTTTGGATCTCTTTGATTTTTAAAATCCTCCCCTATTGTGGTCTTTCAAAACAGATGGACGTATTGGATTTGTCATCAACATCTCTTTGGGCCCCACACAACACCAGGCACACGAATATATGTGCCCATGGTCACAAGCAACCTGCTTGCGTGTGTAACATCCCACCTTTCAAGCATGTGCACCCAACTATGATAATCACACTAACCAAAAACCTTCATGGTATGGGCTGCATGTGCATTTGATATTTTTAAATGGTGTATATTATTTTTTTATGGTGTGGGTAACCTTATGTTTTTATCTATCATTTTTTTTTTTCTAAACATTATAGTAGATTACATCTACTGGACCTATTGAATTTCATATAAATATAATGTTGGTTCCGATATTCTCTACTTTATCGCTTATCTAAGAGCCTGTTTGTTTCGCCAATTAACCGGTGATGTAAAGAAAATATGTCATTATTATGATTTTATCTCTATCAAATCAAACATGAGAATCGTCATTCTAATACATATATATTTAAGAGACACGTAAAAGTATTTGTAATTATTGTACTTTTCTTATCATATTAGTATGAAAATCTTGAATCTAAATAATAACATCAGTGTATTTTAATGATGTTTTGACATTATAAGTAATGTAAAAATGTCATCATTATAATTTTATCGTTGATAAACTAAACCTGTGAAATCGACGATCAATTATAATAGATGTTTCAAGAGACAGATAAAGTAATTTGTAATCATCGTACACTTTATTTACATTACTATGGTAATTTTCGAAACAAATAGGCCTTAAATGAAATTTACCATAGTAATTTGTAATCATCATATACTTTCTTTACATTGCATGATGTTTATTACGAAGATTCTTAAAAAGTTGCTTTGCCAAGATCTTGAAGATTTGATGAGGCCTGGGCCAGGACCTTGGATTGTATGTGGTGACTTCAATGTAGTCTCTAGCTCCTCGGAGAGGCTTGGCTCCAAGCCCCCCGATCCAGGTAGTTCTTTGGAACTTTTCAAAACTATTAATAAAGTTCAACTGATTGATACAGGTTTCATGAGCAATAGGTTTACTCGGAGTAACAATCGATCTAAGCTATCTTGCACGTGGGCAAGGTTAGACTGCGCTCTGGGGAACAGAGTGGTACATCCTTTTCATATTTCCAAGTTAAGCATTTACCCCATATGTGTTCAGACCATGCCCCTTTGCTTCTTTCTTGTTGGTATGTTGCAACGACCGGCCCCAAGCCTTTCAGATTCCAGCGCCTGTAACTATTGCATGACTCTTTTCAATAGGTGGTGAAGGAGGCGTGGTGTTTAGATTTGGTGGCCAGCCATTAGTTATGCTTCAGAGGAAAATGAAGAGCATGAAGTTGGCGTTAAAGACCTAGAATAGGGAGGTGTTTGAAAGTATTTCTATTAAGATCAAGGAAGCATAAGAGGATATAGCTCGACCTAAAGAAACTACCCAAGTCTACCCTATCTTGCCAAATTAGGAGAGGCCGAAGGCTACTACTTCACGTCTCACAAACCTGGAGATCATGGGAGGAGGCTTTCTGGAAGCAAAAATCCAGTAATAGATGGCTTGAAGAAAGAGACCGTGATACACAAATCCTCTACAGTTTGGCAAATGAGAGAGTTAGGAAATCTATGATATTAGATGTAAAGTTGGAGTCAAGGTTAAAGACTTTAAATCAGCCCACAATCAAAGTACGGGTGTATTCTTTTTTTAAGCTCTTGCAGGCTGAATCAACTGAATCGATTGGGGACTTTCTGGATGTGATTCTGAGATTAATCTTTGCTAAAGAAAATGAGGCGTTGTTAGTTGTACCTTCTCTTAAGGAAGTGCATAATGCAATTGTTACGCTGCATAAAGATGGTGCCGGGTCCATATGGATTCTCAGGGGTGTTGTTTATGGTTCAGGGGTGTTGTTTATGGCTTGTTGGGATATAGTGTGTCCAGATATTTTGAGGGCAGTTCAAGACTTGTTCCAAGGTAGAGTAAACCCTTGAGCGTTCACAATTTCACTGATTTGTCTCATTCCAAAATCTGCGAGCTTAGCTAAGTTCTCAGACTTCTGACTAATAAGTTTGTATAACTGTATGATTTAGAACGGGCCATAGACACTTTCATGGCAAAGATTGACCAAAGAAGGCCTGATCAGAGACGGAAATGATTGGAATAGTCAAAACTTCATAACAGTCATATTTCGCAAACTAGATAAATTTTTCGACATATTATATATGATTTTGGGGTAGGAGAACCTACTTAAGCCAACCAAACCCACTATACCAGGTTTCCCACACCATTTTTGTGAGATTCCATTATCAATGATCAAAAGTCTCATTTAATTTAGTTTTTACGATAAATAGTAAGTTTTAATTTGAGTATAAATTTTGATCCTTTGAGTTGTAAAAGTTGTGCCTAAAATGAAAAGGGCTTAGAAAATTAGGAGAATAACATGGTTGGGCAAAATTGGACACTTACCATTTTTAGCTATAAACCATGAAGTCTAGTAGGAATAAAGGTCATCTATAAATAGTAAGTTTACTATTTATAGTAAGTCACATTTTTTAGAGTGTTTGAGTTGGAGTCTAAGTCTAATTTCGATCTTGGCTTGAGTTCCTCATTTAGAAAGTTGTAATTTCATTTTTATGATCAATCAAGTTATTTCAAATTTATTAGAACTTATTTATATTTTTATCCCTCATGGATTCGAGGAATCTTTATGAGGAGTCCAGAGAGCTCCGTGTATCTAGGATAGATATCCCTTAAGGAAGATGGTGATTGACATCATCATGTCCCTCCTTACGTCATTACATTTATACTTTTAAAAAAAATAAAATAAATTCTAAAGTAATTGTAGTAAGGCTAAATGAAATTCTTCTTGGGATTATTTCAAATGAGCAGGGTGCTTTTGTCCAAGGGAGTGTCATTGCCAAATGCATCACTTTAGCCCAGGAAATTTTCAGAGATATCGAAAGTAGAGCGCGAGGAGACAATGTTGTGTTAAAGTCGATTTGGAGAAGGCACACAGCATGGTTGATTGGAATTTTCTGAATGCAGTTCTAAGGAATTTTAGCTTCTGTGAGCAATGTTTTTCTCTAGTTCAGAAGTATTAGTTGGTTCTCGATTTTGGTAAATGGGGAAGCGTGTGGTTTCTTCAAGTCTACTCATGGCCTTCGTCAATGGGACCTGTTATCCCCTAGCTGTTTATCTTGGTGGCAGAGGCTTTCAATAGGGATTTAAGTAGAATTGTGGAGAGAGGTTTCTGTCATCCATTCAGTCCACGTCACAACTGTCAGCTAGTTACGCACATGCTATATGCCGATGACATGATGATCTTCACAAATGGGTCCTACAGTTTGTTGAAAGTTGTCGTGGGTTTCTTGAGTAGGTATGAGAAAATCCCAAGGATGGGGATAAATAAGTAGAAAAGTAGCTTTATTGCATCCTCTTACTAGGGTTGTACACGAGTCAAGCTAGCTTGAAAAGATCGCTCGACTCGGCTTGAATCAGCTTGGATTGACTCGGCTTGAAAGGCCGACTCGGGGCGAATCAAGCTTGTTTTCTAAAGCTCGAGTTGAGTTGAAGCCGAGTTGGACCATAGTGGATTTCAACTCGACTCGACTCGAACTCGACTCAACTCGAAGCTCGAGCTCAACTCGGCTCGAGTAATATATTTTAATATTATATGTTATATATATAATATATTTAACTTAAAAAAAAAGTTAAAACATATAATATGTTTAACTAAAAAAAAAGTGAAAACTTAAAAGTTTTTACTAAAAAACTCTACCCGACCGCGCTGGATTGAGTCGGGTTGGGGTTTGGGTCGGGATGGGGGCTGGGTTAGGTCAGGTTGGCACCGGGTTGAGTTGGGTGTGGGTTTGGGTCGGGCTGGGCGCTAGATTGGCATATGAACAAACTCGACTTGACTCGAAATAAGCTCGACTTGACTCGAACCACTAGCTCGACTCGAGATTGACTCGAAAGCTTTGGCAAATAAGCCAAGCTTCAATGTTGAGCTCGAGCTTGAACTCGAGTATAGCACAGACGAGTCAAGCTGAGCTTGGCCCAGCTCGACTCGACTCGACTCGATGTATAGCCCTACCTCTAACTAATCTGTTGGTAGATTTTAGTCTATGGAAAGGGCGTTGGGAATAGCCCACCCGATGGCTAACCTTCAATATCTAGGAGTTCCCATCTTCAAGGGAAGAGCTAGGAGCATTTTCTGCCTCCCATTGGTGTAGAAGGTTCAGAATAGAGGGCGAGTTGGAAGGGAAGATTGCTTGCCCAAGTAGGCAAATTAGTGTTGATTAATCATGTTTTGAATAGTATCCTGGTACATACATTGGCAGTTGCAAATTAATGTCTCATCGAGTACACTGCAATTGATGGAGAAGGTGCTCACAAACTTTTTCTAGGGCTAGAAAGATGGGAAGAAGTGTCATTGGACATGATAGAATTGGGTCTTAATGCCGAAGGCTGAACGGGGTTTGGGAGTCAGATCACTCAAATGTATTATGAAGTGTTTAAGTCTCAAGTTAGCATGGGCAATTAGGTGTGGATCTTGTAGCAATGTCTGGGTCTCTTACATGCCCCATAAATACAGTAGGGAATTATCCTCAGCTATCAGCGAGTAACCAAAATCTTTCTTCTCTCCCTTCTGGAAGGGGATAAGAAAGCTTTTCCCTTTGATCGATGCCAACTCGCTCTGGCTTATAGGGGATAGGCTGTGTGACTTCTAGGAAAGTGACCGGATAGGTCTGGGACCTTTGTCTTCTTGGAGGATCAAAAACTCGCTCATATTCAGGTGAAAGATGTGCTTGGACTGAATGGAGTTTTGTAAGATGCTCATCTTGAGATAGTTCTACCACAAGTCGGTTTAGATCATATCAATGAGTGCACTTTGGTTGGAGATGACAAGTGAGCATGGATTGGCTCCCCTAATGGAGAATTCATAGTTAACTCAACGTGGAGACAAAGTAGGGTTGAAGAAGAGCATAAAGCGTGGGAAAAATAGGTTTGGCATGCCAAGTTGCCACCGAAAATTGCATTATTTAGTTGAAAAGTGTTGTAGAGGGCTATCCTTGTTGATGAGGGGGTGAAAGCTAGAGGCATTCAGATGGCCTCAAAGTGCTATTGTTGCAGGTAGGATCTTGATTCATCTCCTCAAGAAGAAACTTTGTATCATCTCTTCTCAACGGGAGCTCTAGCATCCTAGGTATGGAATCATTTTAGTGGCTTGTTTAATATCCATGTTGGGGTAGGTCAAGGTGTAGGGCTAACAATTGGTGGTTAGAAGATGCTGCCTCTTATTGTTTCTCTATTCTTTGAGGCTTGACCCCTTACTTGGATGTAGAGTGAATAGTGGACACTTTCATGGCCAATACGGACTAGAGAAGGCCCGATTGGAGGCAGAAGTGATCAGAACCATCAAAACCCTAAAGCAGGCGTATCGCACAAACTAGAATGAGTTATTCAACATACAATATATGATTTTGGGGTAGGAGAAGCTACTTTAGCCAACCTATGTTGGGTTGCCCATGCCGAATTTGTGAGATTCCATTAGATCAACAGTCAAAAGTCCATTTTAATTTTGTTTTTACTATTTATAGTAAGTTTTAGTTCGATCATAACTCTTGATCCTTTGAGCTTTATCAATCGTGCCCAACATGGAAAAATTAGGAGAATAATGTGGTTAGGCCAAATTAGACACATACTATTTTTGGCCAAAAACCATAAAGTCTAGTAGAAATCATGATCGTCTATAAATAGTAAGTTTACTATTTATAGTAAGTTAGTAAGTCATGTTTTTAGGGAGTTTGAGTTGGAGTTTGAATATGAAACTTCTTCCTAGGTTAGATATCACTATTTAAAGGATTCTAAATTCATTTTTATCATCAATCAGTTTTTTTTTCTTTTTTTCCTCATGGATTCAAGGAATCTCTATGAGGATTCTGGAGATGCTCCATGGATTCGGAGTAGTTATCCCTGAGGAAGACGGTGATCGAACTCATCATGTTTATCCCTGCATCAATTACCTAGGAGGTGTAGGCTAAAATAAATGAAAACTATTTTGAGGGGAAGACTATAAATGTGGATAACATTATTGTTCGAGTTCAAAAGTATATGAAGTTGATTGGAAAATACTATTGCGCAACACGCCAACAACGCAGTGGGCCGAGATCCAATCTCAGGCCTTACCCACAAACGATAAACAGAAAGGAATATAAACTAGAAACAGATCAAAGCAATCCAAACAAATCACAAGACAAGATATACGTGAAAAAATCTCAAACTAGGGTAAAAAACTACGGATGCAAACTTCTACTATGAAGAAACAAAGATTACAAGGCAAAATACTAACCTCTCCCTTGGAAGAATATAAAAAACCCTTAGCCCACACCTTTAGAAATATTTTTTAATATTCCTTATATCCTAGAAAAGCCCTAGGAACCCCTATTTATAGTTTAGGTAACTTTCCTTCCGCACCCTTGCGAAAGGCGACACCAAAATTCACAGTCTGTATCAGATTCGAAAATGAATCTGCGCAACCTTCGACTGGTCCTAGCTCCCCTACTACTGGTCCTAGACCCCTACGACCGGTCCTAGCCCTCTTACGACCGGTCCTAGGCTCCGAAAAAAAACAACACAACTCGCTAGACGTTGAGTCGAACCGATCCACAACCAGTCGAACAGGTCCCTACGACCGGTCGAAGACGTTCTACGACCGGTAGAAGGCCGCCCAATGTGGCTCCACATTCTCAACAATCTTTCACTTGGAGACACATTACCATAAACCTTCGTCTTCTTCATCCGAAGTGCACCACCTCCCCGTCTTTAAGTTTGAAGACCAATCAAAGCTGAACAGAGCTTCAGCTTCTCCCTTGTGACCGCCTTGGTCAATATATCTGTAGGATTCTCACTTGTATGAATCTTCTCCAGATCAATCGATCCATCTTCCAGTAATGAACGTATGAAGTGATATCTTATGGTAATATGCTTGGTCCTTGAATGAAAGGTTGAATTCTTAGCCAAGTGTATTGCACTCTGACTGTCACTGTACAGCTTGCAATCTATTTGCTTCTTACTCAACTCTTCTATAAAACTTTGCATCCATACCATCTCCTTGCATGCTTCTGTAGCCATAACATATTCTGCTTCTGTTGTACTGATACATACTATCTTTTGTAACTGAGAGACCCAACTGACTGCAGCACTGTCCAGAGTAAAGACATAACCTGTAGTGCTTCTTCTGCTGTCGATATCTCCTGCCAAATCTGAATCCACGTAGCCTTGCAGCTTGATTTCTGATCTACCATAACACAGCCCTACATCCTTAGTACCCACCAGGTATCTGAGAATCCACTTCACAGCTTCCCAATGTTCCTTTCCGGGGTTGTTCATGAACCTGCTAACAACTCTCACTGCTTGAGCAATGTCTGGCCTCATGCTCACCATAGCATACATGAGACTCCCAATAGCTGACGCGTATGGGACTTTAGCCATGTAGTCTCATTCCTCCTGCAACTTTACACCTTGCTCCTTAGATGGTAGGCTAATGGAGTGCTAACCGGCTTAGCACCTCCCATATTGAATCGATTAAGTACCTTGGCTATGTACTCTTCCTGTGACAAAACCAGTTTCTTGTTTTTCCTGTCACGCTTTATCCTCATGCCTATGATTTATTTTGCAGCTCCTAAATTCTTCATGACAAATTTTCTAGACAATTATTTTTTGAGATCTGAGATGTCCTTCATGCTTGAACCGGCCACAAGCATATCATTAACATACAGAAGAAGAATGATGTATGACGTATCAAACTTCTTCAAATAACAACAGTGGTCTGCATGACATCTCTTAAAACCGTTCCCCGACATAAAACTATCGAACTTCTTGTACCACTACCTTGGGGCCTACTTCAGGCCATATAGACTTTTCTTCAGTCTGCACACCTTGTTCTCATTACCTGGTGCCATGTATCCTGTCAGCTGATGCATATATATTTTTTCTTCAAGATCCCCATGAAGAAAGACTATCTTAATATCTAGCTGATCTAGATGTAAGTTCTCTGTAGCCACTATACTTAAGACCATGCGAATCGTAGACATTTTTACTACCGGTGAAAATATTTCAGTGAAATCGATACTTACCTTCTGTTGAAACCCTTTTATCAGTCTCATCTTGTACCGTTTCGAACCATCATGCTCCTCCTTCAGTTTGTAAACCCACTTGTTATGAAGAGCTTTCTTACCCTTGGATAGAGTGACTAGCTCCCATATACGATTAGACTCAAGAGAGTCCATCTCCTCATCCATGGCTTACTCCCATTTAACCCGTGTATCTGATTGTAATGCCTCTTCAAAACACTTTGGCTCACCATTATCTGTCAGCAGTAGATAATGTAAGGAGGGTGAGTATCGGACCGTGGGTCTCCTCTCCCGAGTAAACCTCCTCACAACCGGTGTCTGTGGCTCTGCCTCATAATACTCCTGTGCATGATCATCCTGTGGCGCTTAACACCCATGTCCGGTAACTCTTCCAACTCTACGAATTTCTTTTTCTTGACCTTATTTTCTTGCACACTGTCCTTATGCATTACTTTTTCGTTGAAGACTACGTCCTTGCTTCTGATGATTTTTTTATTTTCTACATCCCAAAACCTGTAGCCAAAATCATCCTGCTCGTAGCCTATAAACGTGCACCTCCTGGACTTCGTATCCATCTTGTTTCTGTGCTCTACATCAATGTGAACATATGAAGTGCAACCGAACACTCTGAGATGTGTAAGGTTCACTTCTTTCCCAGTCCACATTTCTTCTGGTAGCCCACCATCCAATGGTGCTGAGGGACTTCTATTGATAAGATATATGACAGTATTTATTGCATCTGCCCAAAAGGTCTTGGGCAACCCTGCATGTAACCTCATGCTCCTGGCGCGCTCAAGGATGGTCCTGTTAATGCGCTCAGCCACACCATTCTGTTGTGGTGTCCCTGGAATCATTTTCTGATGTTTGATTCCACTTGCTGCATAATACTCCTCAAACCTCTTATCACAATATTCTCCCTCATTATCAGATCTGAGACACTTTACTATTTTACATGTCTCGTTTTCTACCATAACTTTTCATTTCTTAAACGCATCAAATACATCAGATTTATGCTTTAAGAAATAAATCCACAGTTTTCTACTAGTATCATCGATAAAGGAAACAAAATAACGTGAGCCACCAAGAGATGATACCTGTGCCGGTCCCCACACGTCAGTGTGTACAAACTTCAATAGATGCGTCTTTGGAGTGCGTCCTGTCTTCTTGAAGCTTACCCTCTTCTGCTTGCCATATACGCAGTCCTCGCAGAATTTCAAGTCAAGAGACTTCAGCCCTGGTAGCTTCCCTTTTGACAACAGAACTTTTATCCCTTTCTCACTCATATGTCCCAACCTCTGATGCCATAACTGCCCATTCACTCTAGTTGATGCGACTGAGAGTGAACCATACGATCCTAAAGTCACGTACAAAGTACTTTCCTTTTTGCCTCGAAATATCACTAAGGCACCTTTTGTGATCTTCGAGGAATCACTAGTGAATGTCGTCACATAACCGGTATCAACCAACTGCCCTACTGAGATCAGATTCCTTCTCAAACTCGGTATATGTCTGACATCCTTCAGTTTCAAAACCGTTCCGTCTTTCTGATTGACCTGAACGTCCCCCTTTCTAACAATACTGCACGGCTCATCATCACCCAGGTAGACTCTCCCAAAGTCACCTGACACATAATCACGCAGAACTTCCTTACATGAAGTTGCATGAAATATAAGCACCCGAGTCTATAACCCATGACTCATTCCTTGCATCAGGAGACAAGATCAACGCCTCTGTGTCACTCTCCTCAGACAGATTCACTGAATCCTTCCCGCCTTGAAAGCTTCCTTCTTATTTCTTGAACGCCCTGCAATCACGTTTCATGTGTCCCTTCTTGCCACAATGCTAACACTCGTCTTTGTCTTTCGGTCCCTTGGACTTCTTCCTCGACTTAGAACGCCCGTGTTTATTGCCTCCTCTATTCTGCGATCTTCTTCTTCCTTCAACGTTTAGAGCATTCCCTGAATCCCTTGAAACTCCTGATGCCTTTCTTCTAGATTCTTCGCTGAGAATTAGACTGGCCACATCATCAAATTTCAGCTTTGTCGACCCTGAAGAATTGCTCACAGCAATCACCAAACCATCCCAACTGTCTGGCAGACTGGATAAGATCAATAGTGCGCTGACCTCATTCTCAAAAATGATGCCAACTGATTCCAACTGGCTCGTGACTGTATTGAACTCGTTTAGATGTTCAGCCACGCTCCCACCATCTGACATCTTTATGTTGAATAGCTGTTTCATAAGATGAACCTTATTGGATGCTGTGGGCTTTTCATACATGGTGGCTAGGGCTTCCATTAATTCTTTTATCGTTTTCATCTTGGATATATTAAAGGCGATGCTCTTAGACAAAGAGAGTCGAATCGTTCCTAAAGCCTTCCTATCCAGTAAAAATCATTCATCATCTGTCATCTTTTCTGATTTCTTCTCTTTTCCTTCTAGAGGAATGTAGAGGTCCTTCTGATACAGATAATCCTCCATCTGCATCTTCCAGAAGGTAAAGTTTGAACCATCAAACTTCTTAATTCTAGTTTTTTCATCTTCCGCCATCGCTCTCAATAGAACTAAACCAACCTGGCTCTGATACCAGCTGTTGCGCAGCATGCCAACAACGCAGTGGGCCGAGATCCAATCTCAGGCCTCACCCATAAATGATAAACAAAAAGGAATATAAACTAGAAACAGATTAAAGAAATCCAAACAAACCACGAGACAAGATATACGTAAAAAAACTCCAAACTAGGATAAAAAATCACGAATGCAAACTTCCACTATGAAGAAACAAAGATTACAAGGCAAAATACTAACCTCTCCCTTGGAAGAATATAGAAAACTCTTAGCCCACACCTTTAGAAATATTTTCCAATATTCCTCATACCCTAGAAAAGCCCTAGAAACCCCTATTTATAGTTTAGGTAACTTTCCTTCCGCACCCTTGCGAAAGGCGACACCAAAATCCGCAGTCCGCATCAGATTCGGAAACGAATTTGTGCAACCTTCGACCGATCCTAGTTCCCCTACGATCGGTCCTAGACCCCTACGACCGGTCCTAGCCCTCCTACGACCGGTCCTAGGCCCCGAAAAAAAATAGCACAACTCGCTGGACTTTGAGTTGAATCGATCCATGACCGGTCGAATAGGCCCCTACGACCGGTCGAAGACGTTCTGCGACCGGTCGAAGGCAGCCCAATGTGGCTCCACATTCTCAACAAATACCTTCCTGCTCTGAAAGCCACCGAGGTCTCGCGAAAGATGGCTCTCCATATTTTAGGCATTGGCAAGTTCCACCAAGTTTTCATATGCTTGTTGTTGGTCAAGTGGAGAAGGCCCAATGAGCGTTGGGTAAATAATGCAAGGGCATTTTCACACCGGGCTTGAGTGGGGTTTGCTGTGGGATGTGGGATGCAAGGGCACACTTAGGGTGGGCGGCTCATGTGAGGCAGGTGGCTCGTGTGAGACAGGCCACACCCATGTGAAGCGGGTGGTTCATGTGAGGCATGCCCCACCCATGTGAAACGGGTGACTCGTGTGAAGTGAAACCCATGTGAAGTGGGGCCCATGAGGGGGTTCGGCCGACGTCCTAACCCATGCGATGTGAGGCTTAGGCTATGAGATAAAGGGATTGATTCGCTATACTCTATTAGTTTGAGTTTTTAGAGTAAGTGGTTAATTGTCTTGCATCAAGTGGTATTAGAACGGGAAGTCTCATGTTGGAGACTTCTCATTGGGGAATTAGTGCAAGGGCATTTTTACACTGGACTCGTGTGGGGTTGCTTATTTTTGCCTGCTTTTACCATATGATAGAGCTCCAAGATGGTTGTGTTCTCTCGTCTTCTTCCTTCTTTGCCACGGTCCATTTGTTCAAGTTCCTTTTTTTTTTTTGGTTTATAGGATAGGTGGGCCTCTTCCTTTTTGTAGGGCCCACCTGAATTGTTATATATAATTTTTTGCATCAACAAAGTTATAGGTTGTGGGATCCCATTTTTTATTTTTTACTTTAAAAAATGGACTTTATAGGGTACATTCCAAATAATGGCCTGCATAAGATATTTTTTGGCGTGGTTGAATAAAGAATAAACTTGTCTACAACATTTTTATTGGAACCAGCCTCATGATTTGGATAGAGAAAATAAGAACATAGATTTTTGTATTTCTTGTAAGTATTGACTCCGGAAAAGCTTGAGATTAATGAGTTTTTTTACTAAAATACATAAAACAAAATATTTTAGGTGCTTTTTCACTTTGACAAATGCTCCGCATTAAGTGCCCTTTATAAGTGAATTGGTGTGCAAGATCAGAGCCGCTCATCAGGCAATCCCAATCATGTAGATACCTCACCTTAAAAAAAAAAAATGATATATGATTATCAGGTGGGCCACTAAGTGTGAAATAAAAAATTAAACAAATTGATCAAAATCTGGATCCATTAGAAATTGGGAGGTAAAGAAATTTCCCATTCAATTACATACCTACTCAAAAGAGTTCAAAATTTTATTTTTATTTTTTTAAAAAAACCTAGACATTCGCCAAGCAAGCAGCTTTGAGTACTCACCCCCGCGCATGGCCTTGGTCCTTAGTAACGTCGTTGTTTGCTGCTTAAAACCGTCCTTGAATCCCAACACGAATCAGTTCTGAGTAGGGATTCAGCCTAAGGCTAGTCCGAAGTCCAAAGATCCTGTACATGCGTAGCCACCTGATGATCAAGATTTGCTGACTTTCGACACAACCGCTTATGAGCAGATTTGATCTTGCACGCATGTGCCTCATTTCCCATTGAGAGTGCACTGAGCCAATTCACTCATGGGTCACAAGGGAAGAGCTTAATGTTCATAAAAGACCTATTTTACCCTTTTAATTTGGCTTCTTATTTCACTAAAGCACCTGGGAGCAAAATGCCAAACAACCATTTTATGGACAGAGTCCACCATCAGTTCTTAAGTGGGATATAATGATGAGCTTTTGCCTCTTTGGACTTTTCTGGAAAATTCATGCGATACTCGATTTTTAAAAAAATGATCTACAGCAAAATTCCACTAGATTTCTGAATTTACCAAACAATACCTTGATTAATTGAAATTTCCATAATTTGCATTTGAGAGGATGGAAATGACAAAGATATCCTCATATTATTATTATTATTATTATTATTATTATTATTATTATTATCATATTTATTAGCCGCTTTAAAAGTCGCAGTTGAACACTATGTGTATGATGTTGAACCCATACAACATAGTTCTCCCCACCATGATACCATCTGATGTGTTGGTTCTCTACCCTCATCAATGGGGAATTCTTCGTTTTCTTTCAGTCTTCTAGGGGTCTTCGTCAAGGAGACCTTCTATATCCAACCATTTTCATTATTACGGATGAAGTCCTTTCTCTTGGCCTCAGGAACTCTTCCTCGTCAGGAGATGCCCTCCATTCAGCCTCCCCAGAGGCTGCACCATTATATCCCTTATATCCCATTTGCTTTTTGTTGACAATACCATTATCTTTCTGGATGACATGGTGTCCTTGATTTGTTCCCTTCTCACTTTCATTCATTCCTATGAGCAGACTTTTGGTCAGAAAGTCAATTCGACTAAGAGTTAAGTCATCCTGGCCAAGAAAGCAACCCCCTCCATAACCAGGCAAGTCGCCTGCATATCAGGCTTCTAACCAGGCTCTCTCCCTTTCACGTACCTGGGTGTTCCTCTCCACAGAGGCAGGATTTGGTACCTCCATATTCTCCCCATCCTTTGGAAGATTGAGCTTAGGATCGATGGCTAGAAAGTCAAACTCTTCATTCAGGTAGCCAAGCTGGTCCTCATTAAGAATGTTCTTGCCAGCATCCCCATGCACATCTTATCCGCCATCAACATCCCTAAGAAGGCCTGTAACCATATAGAAAAAATCTTAATGTCATTCTTCTGGGGTTCAGCTGATGGCACCAAGAAACGACACTAGGTCAGCTGGACCGATATTTTCTTCCCTTTAACTGAGGGTGGTCTCAGAATCCGTCGGATCATTGACACCATGAAGGCCTTTAGATGCAAGATGGCATGGAGGCTCCTCCGGTCGGGTGACTTTGGGCCAGATTCTTCTCAGCGAGATACCTGCAGAAATCTCATATATGTCAGCCCGTCAATGAACATTAGATCTAGCCTTTAAAAGGACATCAGGTGTATTCTGCAATTTTCCATTCTAAACTCCAATTGGCAGATCGACAAAGGGGATGTTTCCTTTTGGCTTCATAATTGGATAGGCAATGGCCTCCTCATTGGAGTAGCTTCATCTATTCCTCAACCCCAAGTCAGACAAGCTTTACTCTCTAACTTTTGGGACTGAGCAAGCGCCTAGAACCTCGAGCAAGATCTTCTCCCCACTCAAGCAATTCATCCTATTCTCGACAATGGTGTCTTCATTTCTGATAGAAGAGACAAGTTAACATGGACAGTCTCTTCTAACGGCAGATTCTCTATTAAATCTGCTTGGAATTCTCTGAGATCGATATCCCAGGCCTAAGTAACAATGGATGAGATGGGCCTAGAACAGAGTCATCCTGCCCAAGATTGTTGTCTTAGTAGGGAAGATAATGCACCACACCATACCGGTGGATGCTGCCATCCAACATATAGGTATTAGTTTAGCTTCGATGTGCATCTGTTGTGGGTCTGCAACCAATCATCTCTCTGCCCCTCCCGTTGATCTCTCTCGCGCCCAGTCTCAATCAGCTTGGCCCTTGCACCCCAGCTTTGATCCCCAAACCACTCCTACTTCCTCTCTGGTGGGTTGCAAATGTTTCATGGGTTGCATCATGTGAGCCATGGGATGCTTGATTTTACTAGGGCTAGGGCCTGTTTGAGTAGGGTGACATCTGAATGTAAATATGGTAGACTTACCTAAAAATTTGTCAACGTGAAAAATCATGGAAATATCGAAAAGCCAATAGTTAATATATATTATATGTGTTTGAATTGATTTCCATAAATCATTAAAAGATTAATGTCCAATAGTAAAATGTGTCTTATGAAAATGTTGATGGATTAGCTTTATGAGAGGAAATAGAAAGAAAAACTATTCATATTAGTCAATTTCTAACATTACATACTTTTTACAAAACAACCAGCAAAAATCTCTGTACCCACGGAGTGAATTGATTTTCCTGAGATAGTGTAGTTCCCGAATAGCCCATAAGAGAAAAGGAGAGCATTTCTGTCATTCCTCGGAAAATTACTTATTGGGGCTTTTGATATTCAAGAAATTGCTTTGTAAAATCTGATTTTTTAAGAAATTTTGCAATAAAAATCTCATTAAAAAGAAAAATTACTTATTGGGGGACTGTTGATATTCAAGACACTGCATTGTAAAATCTGAATTTTTTAGAAATTTTGCAATAAAAATCTCATTAAAAAGCAAAATTACTTATTGGGGCTTTTGATCTTCAAGACATTGCTTTGTAAAATCTGATTTATTTTTTTTTGGAAAATTTGCAATAAAAATCTCATTAAAAAGCAACTAAAATTTTATATAATCACTTGGCCATGATTTACCATTGAAGACCAGTAAAACGTATATATAAACAAGGATTAAGCGAATTATATACGGGAAATTATATAAATCTCTCTCTCTCTCTCTCTCTCTCTCTCTCTCTCTCTCTCTCTCTCTCGATCTCTCTCTCTCTCTCTCTCAAATACTAACAAAATTGTAACCAAACCTTATATTTATGCTTTTGTAAGCCTAAACTGACCTTGTATGTATTATAAGATTTTTTAGACCACATCATCATGGCCTTGGACTTTTAGTAATGTAGTAGAAAATTGGAGACACACAACATACAATCAATAAAATCACCCATAAAATCAAACCATTAGAAGGGCAAAGTGATCATCATCATCATCATCATAGCCTTGTCGTGTCTATTTGAGATGGCTTACTCCCATGATTGCTTAACAGAAGTACATTATCCAATGGCAGAATGGTCACTATGGCCTCATATGCCAAATAAAACTCCTTTTTTTTAATCTTTTAAAAAGAATACTAACGATTAATAAGAGAAGGGCAAAATGATCATTTCCACATGGGGAGATGATGGAGATTTTTTGCATGGATTTGAGCTTTGACTTTGACCAAAGAAATGTTGGAGGTTGCTGTGGCCCGTCTTCCTCCCACTCATGATGTAGCCGGTGCAGGGACTTGTGGGGCCCACACATTTGTGATTCTCAGTGCGGTTCTTTTTGCTGGTGGGATGGGATTTCACTTGCAACTTGGGATTAAAAAAGAAATTAAAAAAAAGAAAAAAAAAAAAGAAAGGGAAATTGGAACTTTCTTAATGCAGTTTCTGTTCCGTAAGCTGGTTCAAATATATAGTAGATCCATTCTGCCTAAAACCTATAGCCAATCTGGATTCATGGGGACGTTCAAATGAACTCTTAGATGTACTAGTAGAAAACGTAGTGCGGCCCACTTAACAGGCTGAATTGTTGGGGATTTTGGCCTGTGGAATCACACAGATCTAAATCTAGGATAGCAATTCAATGGCACCAAGCACACAAGAGAACACAGAGAACACCCAAATCGGCTGTGGGCTCACCGATATCCCACGATCATGTCGTGTGTTTCTTCTCACAGGTGGCTGCTTCACCTGCTCTGTATCCCTTTCCGCGCGTCTCAGCCTTCCTACCCTGCCCGCTCATGTAGCCATGTCTAACATGCCACACACGTGCAGAGGTGGAATCCGCTACATCCACTGTAGCTCCACCTTTTAAAGTGCTTTCGATCAACTTGTACAAGTTACCGAGTCGTTGCGCTTTCATGATTACCCGTGCCCTCTTGGATACTTTAAGAGCATCATCAATACCTGTGTATTTGCATCCTTTTGCCTCAAACACACCAAGAGAAATAAGATTTCGCTTCAAATCAGGAACATGCCTCACATCTGTCAAGGTATGCTCCACCCCATCAAACATCCTAATGCGCACAGAACCAACAGCCACAACATTACAGGCAATATCATTGTCCATAAATACATGTCCACCATCGCACTTCCTGTAGCTGGTGAACCAACTCCGATGAGGAGTCATGTGAAAAGATGCCCATGTGTCTAACATTCACTCATCCTTACGATCATCGTATGACCGTCTAAGTGAAAACACAGATAAAACATCACCATCACATTCACTCGATCCATCTGACGTGGCAACATTGGCCTCTCTGCATGAAGCCTCAGAATCTTTCCTCTTCGATTTAGGATTTTCACAATCCCTCTTCACATGTCCTTCTTTCCCACGATTCTAGCACTTTACCTTTCCTTTGCTCTTGCCCCTGGATTTGAATCTAAAACCAGAAGAACCTATACCTTGTCGAGAATTCCTACCCACTGTAAACAGTGCATTAGAAGACGTCCTCATGTCACTGTTTAGTTATCTCATAGCTTTCCCTTGAAGGGCTGAGATAACTGTGTCGACACTCAGGATTTTATTCATGCTGCACATAGTATCGTTGAATGCCTCATAAGACGTCGGGAGAGAATTGAGCAACATACATGCTTGTTCTTCATCTTTCATTACTTCCTCCATGTTCAGTAATTTGTAAACTAATTTATTAAAGTTGTTGATGTGAGTCTCCAGATCTCTATCCTCTGTCATCTTGAAGTTATACCACTGTCGCTTCAAGTGTAGGCAATTTTCTAAGGATTTTTTCGCATAGACATCCTCTAACTTCGCCCATAACTTAGTCCCGATTTTCTCCCTCATGACATTGTAGAGAACCTCATCCGTAAGACATAAACGGATCAATGATAAAGCTTTCTTATCAAGAGTATTCTAATCAGCATCAGTCATAGTAGACTTCCGCTCCTCAAGAGCACCATCTTCGCCTTGCTTGGTTAACAGGCTAATCATCTTAACCTTCTATAACTCAAAATTATTTTTTTCTGAGTACTTCTCAATCTCATACTTAGCACTCACCATTATTACTAATCTCTCAGATTCAGATGTGTGCCCCAACGATCACTCTAATACCACTTGTTGGGGATTTTGGCCTGCAGAATCACACAGATCTAGATCTAGGATAGCAATTCAATGGCACCAAGCACACAAGAGAATACAGAGAACACCCAAATTTAACATGGAAAACCCTTGCGGGAAAAAATCACGTCACAAAGCGACAAATATCCACTATGAAAACAGAAATTACAAAGAGAGAGGAATTACCCAATTCGAACAACCTCGAATCTCACCCTTTCTACACCCTTTAATTTTCCTGAAACCCCTTTAGAAAGCTTTCTCACCCTAAAAAAGCCTTAGGAACACTTATTTATATTTTAGGTAACTTTCCTTCCGCATCCCGATTGCGAAAGGACTCAAATCCGCAGTTTCGTGCAAAATCGTGGAACAACTGCATAACCTACGACTAGTCCTGAAAATTTCAGGACTGGTCCTAGCCTCCTTCGACTAGTCGAAGCCCACCTATGACTGGTCGAATACTGTCGAGAAAAATAGCAAAAAACTCGCTGGACTTTGAGTCGTGCCAGAGCTCAAACCTTCGACCAGTCGAGCGCCTCCTATGACCAGTCATGGCTATCCCACGACCAGTCGATCGACCCAAAAATTCAGATTTAAGACTTTTTCCTAACGGAATTATCAATTGGGTCTATCCATATGGCCCTAACAAGGATTTTTTTTTATGTTTCAAAAACCAAATGTATCATACAATCCCATTCATCGACTTTCATTATGGCATTAACTATTATCATATTCTACCGTTGTTCTAATTGTTTGGCTCAAATTTGGTTGTATGCGTTATGTGTTTGTGCCGGGCATGCTAGAGTCGAACGCAGCTCAAATCGAACCTAACTCATTGTGAACCTAGGTACTGAAATAGACCAATTAAGACCAGATCGGTAAAGCTTGGCCATTTATATAGGCACCGCTTACAAAGAATCAAGTGATTTGCAGAGGAGATGGTTCACCTATTTAATAAGTTCTTTTTGCCTTTCGGGTGAAAAGACTTTCAATTGAACGTGTGATAGCTTACAGCGTTCAACAATTTGGTAATATGGATAGAAGAGACAATGATGCTGAAGCCATTAATATTAATATTTGTATGCATAATTATAATTGATTGAAAGATTTTTTTTTATAAAAAGGATGACTAATGATAATCCATTTATTGTATGATAAAATATAAGATTTCGTAGCAAAAAGGTTATTAGGCATGAAAGTTTGATTTCCTGCTTAGCTGCTTTGTGGCAAGACGGTTGTTGGGAACAACAGTCCATTCATAGCATGGCTAGGCTTCATTATACAAGACAATTGTGGTTCGTCAAAAGGGGTAGATGTCTATTCGTCACATGGTTGGCTTCATGGTTGGCAGTTATTGTGGAGACTGCATGTTCGTCGCACATGATTAAGTTTTGTAGCGAGGTGTTGAGGGTCAAATATTGTATATCAGACCCTATTTATTTCCTGAATTTACGAGCATGATACTGTTTAATGGCCCGTTTTATCGTGTTTATGTTGCAAGGTGGATTTACGAGCATAGACTGAAAAAGGGTGCTTAAAGCATGAATTTAATACTCTGATGGCACCAAAGGCAAGGAACGAACGCCAAGAGACCAAGATCGATGAAATTACATGCCAAAGATCTGAGAAAAGAGAAAAATTGAAGTCAAGTGGCTTAAAAATCATGCAAAACGCAAGATTGCAGAGTTCCCACCATCTGATCAACTCTGAATTTCATACATCGCTGAGGACCACAAATGAGCCGTACACGTCGAATTTCAGCCCCTAGATCCCTACAGAAGTGGGCCAATAGAAAAATCAGCCTGAAACCATAGATTCTGGGCCCACCTGGTATTTGGATATACACAAACTTTGGTCTCAACGGTTCACGTGAGATGAAAAAGTGGATGGACGGCTTGGATATTTCATATACATCAAGGTGAGGCCACTTTACGAAAGAGTAGTGCATGGGAGCCGTGCACTCGTAGTGCACTGAACGGGCAAAGTCGGTTAGCAGCACTGACCCGACATTCGTTTCCAAAAAGGAAACAGCGGCCTTACGCCCGGCCGTCGGTTGATCATTGTGGGCCCCACTCATCATCCGTTTCGTCGATCTAAACCGTTCATTGGTCTCATGAGGTGGGCATTACTCTCACCTAGGTGACCGTTTGTCCCCATGCAAGCATTTGTGTGTTTTCATCCGTTAAACACAGGTTGAACGGTGGTGTAGACAATTCAGTGGGCCACGTTAGAAGCTCTCCCGCAACCGACCATCATGAACGGCTTTTCGAGATGCAACGAATAGATGGAGTGGATTTTTGGAACATCACCGATCATGGGCCCATTGATTTCCGCAGAACACGACTGCGTAAGCTCTGTTTCGCAAACAGAGTTGCGGTCGATCCAGGCGGGCCACTCTCTCTGACCATTTCAAAGATCCAGACCGTTCATCTTGTAGTCCGTTCAAAAATGCCCCAAGGGACGTTGTCATCTTGGAAAGAAAGCAAGGAAGAATAAGGTTTTTTTTCATTACCATCTTGGCTGCGTAAAAACCTTACGCAGGGGAAGCTTCACCGACACCTTCTATGCACATTAGCTCTTTTCTCCAGATTAGTCGGTTCTCCAAATAGACTCTCCAGTCGACCTTCCTTGTCTATATAAAGAGAGAGAGAGCAGAAAAATTCATTAAAAATTCATCTTTGGTTGGACATGGAGTATAGAGGCAGCCGGCTGGGGAGTGTTTATTGATTTTATTTTTCTATTTTTTTAATTAATTTCTGAGATTAGCCTAATCATGCCAAAGTCAGGCTAAACCTCTTAGCTAGGGCTAAGAGGTGAAGCTTGTAGTGAGATGGGAGATTCTAAGCTTTTAATTTAATTTTAATGTATGAATTGACGTTGATTTTAGTTTGATTAGTATAGAAATATTTTTAGTCTTTAATGGTCTTTTGTGACTGAAATTACAGTGGGTCTGCGATGGCTTTGAATATTTTCTATTTCTTTTTATGTTTATGACGTCAGGAAGCCCTCTTGTTCACCATCGTCTCCTGAGCATGGTCGGATGACGGTACCCTTCCTAACTTTCATAGCATGTTGATTGGTTGGTAATTAGTTTAATTCTGTTGTTTTCCATAGTCTCCTGGGCATGGTTTGGTGATGGAATCCATTCTAATTCATATACCTTTCATCTCTTGAAAACTAGAGCAATGACAGTTCAGTTAATTTTCATGTTTATTGAAGTAGGCATAAGATATCCCTGATCTCTACAAGTGGATCCTCTGAATCCCTAGTGTCCTTTCCTCTGTATTTTCTTAAATTTTAGATTAATTGTTCCACCATTATTCCACAATTGCTATTTGGTTTAGATTTCATCTTAGCCTAGTTCTAGTTCTACTTAATTTCAGAATACGTACAAGTTTCAGTCCCTTGGGATTCGACCTCGGTCTTACCGAGTTATTACTACATCACAACCTTGCACTTGGGGAGTGAACACAAGGCAATGTGCACAGTTGAAAAAAAAATGGGTAAAACATCCAAAGGAGCGAGAGGCTTCTTAGTCTTTGTCGGGAACCTCACCTTTGACACGAGCAGTGAAAATTTGTACAGGATTTGCAGCAAATACGAAAGGATCGTCGATGTCTTCATACCCAGAGTCAAAAATCTCGTTCGGCATAAAGGGTTTGTGTTTATCAAGTTCATGTATGCCGTTGATGCTTACGCCGTGATCGGGGTCTTAAACGGAAGGTTAGTTGATGACAGAAGGATAACGGTGGAGATGGTTAAGGCTCGAAAGCCCCTCAGCGCTAACCTAAGTCCTTCCCAGCCAGAGGGATCAGACTCCTTTACGAACCCTAACCCCATGTCATCCCAGTAAATCGTAACCCTAACCTGGCCTTGAACCCTCCCTCAAATCCCTTCACCTCCAAATCTCCCTCCTGCCTGGATTAATCAGCAGGTTGTTCCCCAAAATCCTCCAAAACCGAGAAGACCTCCAAAACCTCTTAAACCCCCAAATCATTCTAATACTTTAGAACCCCCTTCCCAGCCACCCCCACCTTGTCGACCTAGTCTGCTCTGGATATGGCTGTCATTTCGTTCGAGTGAACCAGGATGATATTCAAGACAGGAAGAAACAGCTGTCATTGTCTCTCATAGCCATGGTGACCAGCCACGACGTCCAACTCAACCACATTTCCCAATCCATAGTTGCATCCAGATTTGCGGCCTCTGCAATAGAGATTGCCTGGACTGTGAAGGGTAACTTCCTCTTCTCCTTCCATTCGGAGTCGGACCTAGCCATATTCTCTTCTGATTCAACGCTGCATCGTCAAATGAAGCTAGCTTCCGTAGAGAGTTGGAACTCTAGCCCTCCGTCCAAGCAGGAAGGTACTTGGCTAACCCTTTATGGTATCTCGATCTATGCTTGGTGTGATGTTGTATTTGTTGGATTAAGTAATACATTTCGTCGGGTGGTTGAGGTAGACAGGTGCACATCTCTCAGCTTGGTCCTGATTGGCACTCAGATTAAAATCCAGCTCCAACCAGGGATTAATTTTCAACTGGTTAGGAAATTGATTGTTTTAGGGTGGGAGTACCCGATCTGGGCGGCCCTAGATATCCCCTGCTTAGGCGTTGTCGGGGATCTTGGTGTGCGGCAATCGATGAGGAGATGGGTCGAGACAACCTTCCATCACCCTACAAACCCCCAAAGGCCCCCTGATGTCTTCTCGCCTACGCTGGAGGGCATCACGTCTTCCATCCCCATCCCCATTCCGTCCATGAATGCAGTCCCTGCAGCTGCTCCCTCCACCTTCTCTCAGGCCCAGGAGCTGGACAATTTTCCGGTTTCACTCCCTGCCATGCCCCTTTTCGCTGTTTGTCCAAATGTCACAATCACCCAGGCCCCCACCCCTCTCCCTATCTAGTTTCCAGCCTCAAGCCTAGGCCCTCTCCCCATCCATAATCCCCCCCCCCCCCCCCCCCCCCCCCCCTGAGTGTCCCATAACAGCTCCCCCTCCTGTGGAAACTTTACCTGGCCCTCCCAACCCTTTCCTCGCTAAGAATTGGCTACCTGTCTCTCATAGCCCCTCAGATTGTCTTTTAGTGGCCTACCCCACCCCTCCCTCCCCTGTTGGTTTGGCCTCCTTGACTCCTTTTTTGACCCTGAGTTAGGTGTCACTTCCTCCGCTCGGGGACCTGGTGTAGGGATCCAAGCTAATCCGAGCATCCTAGAGAACTAATCACAGGTTCCGTGCTCTCTCCAGCCTCTCTAGGGCAGATCACCTAATCCTCTCCCAAGCCCTGCTCCTAAAATCTGCTTTTCCCTAAGCCTCTCCATGGTTCTTAACCAGCCCCACCAAAGCAGCCCCCAATCCCATCGGCCCAGAGATAACCCAAGTGACTCCTTTTGCCCCCGAGCAGGTTCACTGAGGGCCCCTCGCTTTGTTCTGCTACTGGGTAACCGCAATGCCCTATTGGATGGGGATAGTCCCTTGAATTCTACCTGTCCTCCTCAAGGCCGAGATGGCAAGGGTGTCGCTACAGACTGAGATCTAGTGAGACCCATTGGGGGTGGAGAACAGGAATGTTCACCTGGTTGTCAATCCGTCTCCATTCTTCATTAGGATCTCCCACCACTCCTCTTCTTCGCAACCCTTAATGTCGAGCCCAAGCCTTATTCAGCCCATGTTGCCCTGCTCCCCAAACCCTTCCCTACCATATTCAATCCAACCATTTGGCCAAGGTCCTCCCCAAGAGAACCACCCTGCCCATGCTCCCGTTATGAGCAAGGTGCCTATTTCGCCTATAGCCTACTATAGGAGATCATGTAGACTCTCTGCCAAGATGAGTCGATCAATTCTCTCCAACCCTTCTGCAGCACCTTCAGCATTAAAAGGAAGACTGATCGAGCTCAAGAGTCGAGGTCCCTTGTCCAAAAAAAAATATCCATGGATAGCATGCTCATTTAGAATGTCCAGGGTGTGGGAAACAAGCCCACCTTCACCTCCCTGAAGCAATTAATAAACAAATTCAAACTTGCGTTGTTGGCCATTTTAGAGCCCATGCTCAATGACTCCAAGAGAACCTGGGTTGGGCTGAAGTTAGGTTTTCATTCCTCTGCTTCTAATGCCAATGAGGGAGGTAAGGTAGGGCTCTTCTACCACTCATCGCACTCGCTGGATACTATTGTAGCTTCCTCCCAGATGCTCTCATGCTTGATTTCTTTACACGGTTCTCCCACCAGACATCTGTTATCCTGGATTTATTCCAAGTGCTCCAGGGGGCAACGCTCCCTCCTCTGCGACCAGCTCTCAGCGCTAGCTACTACTTTCCCTTTGCAGTGGCTAGTTGCTCGCGACTTCAATGCTATCTTGAAATCTTCAGAGCGTAAAGGGTCTGGTCCTTTTGATTCCAGAAGTGCGGTTGATTTTAGGGAGGGGCTGGATAAGGTAGGACTGGCGAATATGAGTTTTGCAGGCAACAAATTTATGTGGTGCAATAACGAGAAAGGTAGGGCTAGAAGTTGGGCCAGGTTGGACAGGGTGTGATGCAATGTGGCTTAGGTGGGCCCGTTTCCTACCTTATAGGTCAAGCACTAAGGCTTAACTCCGACCACGCTCTGTTGCTCGTCTCCGTTCCGATGATGAATTGTGTGTTCCCAAAGCCCTTCAGATTCCAGCGAATGTGGCTGGGCCATGACTCGTTCAAGGGGTTGATTCAGGCTGCCTGGAAGACTGATTTGGTGCGTGACCCCCTCTTCACTTTGCAAAGAAAGATGAAAAGCATGAAGAATGTGCTTAAAGCCTGGAACAAAGATGTTTTTGAAAATATCTTCTAGAACATAAACTTACTGAAATGGAGATGGCTTAAGGAGAGGAGGCCACTATTTTTTCTGCTTCCCAGGATAACATTTGGGCCCTTGAGGCTGCCAAGGTAAAGCTATTAGGGCTGGAGCTGAGCGAGGAAATTTATTGGAAGTAAAAGTCGAGATGCAACTGGTTGAAGAAGGGAGACCGCAACACGAGTTTCTTCCATAACATGGCTTCGGACAGGGCCAGGCGAGCTACCATCCATGTTATTGAGTTGTCCAATGGCCAAGTAGCCACGGACAAGACCTCCATTAAGCAAGCGGCTGTTCAGTTCTTCTCTGACCTGCTGTCGGCTGAGTAGGTGATTTCAGATGACGGTCTCCTTGTGCCCATCCCCAAGGTGGTTCTGACAGAGGAAAACAGAGACCTGATGCAGCCCTTAACCTTTGAGGAGGTCTATGGAGCAGTCAGAGCCCTCCCTCTTGACGGGGACCCTGGTCCAGATGGGTTTACTGAAGCCTTTTTTCAAGGTTGCTGGGATATAATTGGCCCAACATCGTTCAAGCGGCAATTGCCTTCTTCTGTGGAGGGCATCTTCCAAGGGCGTTCATGGCCACTCTCATCTATCTCATTACCGAATCGCCCAATCCTAAGAAATTTTCTGAGTTCAAGACAATGAGCTTGTGCAATTGCATGTATAAAAAATTTTCAAAACTACTCGCTGATAGACTTACCAGATTTCTGCCCAGGATCATTTCCTCAAAGTAAGGAGCTTTTGTTCGTGGCAGGGCCATCGTGGAAAATTGTGCTCTTACGCAAGAGCTCTTCAGAGACATTGATAAAAAAAAGTCAGAGGGGGTAACATCCTCATGAAGCTGGATATGGAGAAGGCGTATGATCATCTGGATTGGGGGTTCCTAACCGTAGTCATTCGAAAGTTTGGCTTTAACCCGAGATGGATCTCTCTGGTGGAGAAGTGCTGGAAGAACTCCTATTTCTCTATCCTCATCAATGGGGAGCTCTGCGGCTTCTTCAGATCTATAAGAGGCTTGTGGTAAGGGGGACCCAATTTCTCCAAGCCTCTTCATTCTTGCTTCAGAAGTTCTTAGCAAAGGCCTCAACCATTTGTTTACCCGTGGGAGTTGTCATCCTTATAGCACTCGTAGGGCCTGCCTACCCATCTCCCACCAGTTATTCGCCGATGACACCCTTTTATTTGCGAACGGGGGGTCCTCTACCCTCAAGAAAATTGCCAAGTTTGTGAGGAAGTATTAAGCTGTGTCTAGGAAGAAAAACAACTACAACAAGAGTTTCTTTGTCACTTTGAATTCCCAATCCCAGGCTAGAACCAGTATCATTTACAGCAACTTGGGCTACAGCCGAGGAATGGCCCTTTTTACTTATCTGGGCATGCTAATTTTCAAGGGGAGACTGCTCAAAACCTACTTCCACCTGCTCCTGGAGAAATTTCAGATGAGGATTCAAGGATGGAAGTCAAAGTTGTTATCTCAAGCGGCCCAGGCTACTCTTATTAATCATGTGCTGAACAATATTCCAACGCACGTTTTGGTCGCTTTAGACATCCCGATAACTGTGCTTCAGGACCTTGATAAAGCTTGCGCCAATTTTTTCTGGGAATGGGATGGTACCTGTCGCCACTACCATTGGCTCAAATGGGATTGCATTTCTCGCCCTAAGGAGAAGGGGGGCTAGGGATAAAAAATTTGTAAGGGGTGCTGCAGCGTTCAGGTTGAAGTTGGCCTGGAACGTCATCCAGGGGGAACAGGCCAGCTGTTGGGTTACCTTTGTTAAGGCCAAATATGCAGCAGATGTGGCCAGCATGGATGGTTCGTATGTGATCAGTTAGGCCTCTCCAATTTGAAAGCGTATTGGCTCGCTGCTCCCACTCGCCTTCACCAAGTCAAGATGGATTGTAAGCAGAGGCGATCTGGATTTTTGGATGGACTCTTGGTCGGATCTCGGTCCTCTCGACCCCTTTCGTTTGCTTCCTCCCACCCCTATGATGTAGAAAGTCTTAGATCTTCTTGGGCCCTAGGGGTGGGTTGATCAAACACATATCCAGGCCCTCCTCCCAGCAGGTAGCGTTGAGCACATCAGCCATGTGGGGGTATGCATGTCCTCTATGGACGATAGGAGGATCTAGTCCCTCTCGTCGTCAAGGGACTTCAAGCTCAGTTTCGCTTGGGAGATGCTCAGATCAGTTGGTGCTACACTTCCCTAGACCAAATGGATTTGGCATCCCCAAATCCCGCTTAAGATCTCTCTATTTTCTTGGAGGCTCATCCATAGAGCAGTCCTTGTGGAGTCCAGGATTCAAGCAAAAGGGGTGCGATTGCTCCCAAATGTGTCTGCTGATCTTCACCTCATAGACCCTGCATTGAATCAATTAATCCCCTCTTCTCCAATGACGCTACGGCGGGTCGTGCTTCAGTGTGGTGGGCTCTCCGCTCTTCTGCCGTGTCAGATCGTCTCTCCTGCCTGCTTGTCCTTTTGCCTTACTTCATATTCTGGAAAATCTGGCTAGAAAGAAACAAGGTTAGGTTCGATGGCGCAGTTTTACTGTGCTAATCCACCGTTGGATCGTTTTAATCGCGCCGTCTCTTCCTATCCCGAGTCTTTCTAGTAGGTCAGTCAGTGCTCTGCTTGCTCAGCTGCGCATCTCGGCGCCGTCCCCCAGCCATCATCTCTCTCTAACCGTGAAGTGGTGTAGGCCCAAGAAGGGCTGGATAAAGCTCAACATGGACGATTCGACGTTAGGGAACCGGGGCCATTAGGTGGGGGTGGTCTGAGTAAGGACTTTGAGGGAAATTTTCTTTTTGTCTTCTCCTTGAGCTATGGCTCAGGTTCTAACACGTGGGCTAAGTTGCACGCTGTAAGACCCGTATCCTAATCCGTACTGTTCCGTTGCTTCCTGCGATCCTTCTCGTCAAATTTCGACGACCTGCGACCTGTAATCGACTTTGCGCACGACCGTAAGTCGTATCCTATACATTTGAGCTGACTTAATCCGAGACTTGTATCATTGCGACCGCACCGTCGCCGCGGTTCCAACGCCGTAACTCACGCACCGATCCGATACCTAAACGATGAGATGCAGACCCGCGTTCAGTTCGAGAAAAAACACCGCGCGTTGTAAATCTCAAGAGAATCTCTACGAAGTGTCAAATCAATCACATCAATCAATCCCATCAATCACCTCTCATGTCAAGTACAAGCACTCATGCTTCCTTTCTCCACAAGTCAAGCAACCACCAAAGTCAACTAACCTCTCACTTCACCCATCACTCACCTCACCCATCACTCACTTCACATCACTCCATCTCTCATTACATCACACCTCTCTCTCACTTCTCATCATAATTCCAAGCAAGCAAGAGCCTCCCACGTCCAAGACTTCCCATGAGAGAAATGTGTATTTTGGTGGCCCACTTCCCATCTCCAAATCCCATCATCCTAGCCATCCATTTCCCATCTCCACCATCAAAGTGAAGCTCTAGGAGACCGGCATCCCGACGGACCAAGAAGATCAAGTGGTGGGTGCTTTGATAGAGTAGTTTACTTATTTTTACGATGGGCTAAGTGAGGCCCACCGATCAATGGTGTGGATCTCACTTAGGACCCTAAGATGTGGCCAATGGCTCATCTTGATCATCAAGATCATTCCATGATGGGGCCATTCTCTATGGACCCCATCATGATGTTTACTTTCCTTGTATTAAAGAGGTCATCTAGACCGTCCATTTCTAGTGGGGTGGGATCTCCACCGTTGATCTTTTATTTGATGGTCCATATGCAATGGGCCCTTTGATGTATGATTGGATGATTGAAACGGAGGGCCCATAGTGCCGGGGTCCCTCCATCACGCGTGTCTCACTCTATCTCTCTCTCCCTCTCTTTCCATTTATTTTTTTTTATTTCCTTGTGTGTGATGAAATGGCCATATGGCCCACTTGGATGGACCCCACCTTGAAGTAAGTATTTTATCCAAGTCATCCATGAGTGGGCCCACCTTATATGCATTGTACCCACACCACCTATTATGTAGTGGCCCACCTAGGCAAGGCCCACTTAAAATATTTTTTTAGCCCAAAAGAGTCCAGTGACGTCTGGACGTCACTGGAATGAAAACACAAATATTGGCTTGTTCAAAGCCTTTGGAAGGGACCACTGGTATAGGCCCCACCTAGATGTATGTTTCTAATCCATGTCATCCATCCTCTTTCCCAACCCATTTTAGGCGTTGAGCCGAAAAATGGTGTCGATCCGATATTTAGGCGGGCCATAGCATAGCAAACATCGTCTTTACCGTTAAAAATTGGCTAGGGCCCACCTTGAGTCAAAAAAAATACCGTTTATTGGACTTGTTTGAATTGTATTGGGCCATAGAATTCAATGGACGGAGTGGATCCATCATATGCGGGCCCCACTCCTGAAAAACCACAAAAAAATGATTTTTTTTTTTAAAAAAAACATCACAGCAGCATTGCTGCTGCTGTGTCAGGAGAGAGGACGCCCAGGCGCCCTGCGCCATGGGCGGACGGACGGACGGACGCCAGGGGCCCACGGCTCCTCGTGTGGGCCCCACTTTGATGTTTATGTTCCATCAAATCCGTTCATTAGGTGGGTCACCCCCTGAGGTGGGCCCCATAAAAATATCAGGTTGATCTTAGCCTCAGGTGGCCCACACCAGCTGAAATAGTGTGAATTGAATTCTACCATTGAAACCCTTTTGGGGTCCACACAAGTTTTGGATCAAGCTGAAATTTAGTTTTCCTATTCATTCAGGTCTGAGTGACCTTATCAATGTGTTGGATCGAAAATAAATGTTATGGTGGGCCCCACATGGGACCCACAATGATATGTGTGTTTTATATACACCATCCAGGGGACGGTGGGAGCCCAGCATGGTGTATGTGTTTAACCACACCATCCACTGTTGTGGACGGTGGAACCCCCCCCCCCCCCCCCCCCCCCCCCCCTTAATTTATGTGTTTTACCACACTGTCTATTGTTTAGACAATGAGACCCACCATGATGCATGTGTTACATCCAAACCATCTATTTAGTTTGTGAATTCATGTTTGAGCTATTAAATGAGTCAGATCTATGATTCAAGTAGGGTCCACCTTGGCATGTGTATAGGGCCCATATTGATTTAACGGTGGCCATTTATTGAGGCCTATCTTGGTATACATCTAAGGCCTATGGGACTAAGCCCATTTGACATATATAAGGCCTATGGGATTAGGCCCATTTGATAAGCCATTAGATTAAGCCCATTTGGCATATGTAATGCCCTTGGGTTTGGGCCCATTTGACGTATGCAATGCCCATGGGATCCAGCCTATTTATTCTATATAGGGCCCACGGGATTCAAGCCCATTTGATGTGCATGGGGCGCAAATGGAGTGGCCCATTTGATATATTTAAAGCTCATGTGTGTAGGCTCATCTGATATATTTAAGGCCCAAGTTGTGAGGCCCACTTTGATGTATTCCAAGGCCCATGGATCATGGACCATTGCAATGTACATAAGGCTCATTGGTGAGGCCCATTAACGCAGCCCATTTGATGTATCTAAGGCCCATGGGTCGAGGCCCAACGGAAAGTACTTAGGGTCCATTGCAATGTGTGACTTCCCATTTTCTTGTAATGATATATATGGCGGGCCGTACCTAGGGAACAATGTTGGTTTGACGTCCATATTGTATGTACAATGTTGGTTAAATGTCCACATTGTAACTCCCCTTAGGGCCCATTGATAGGCCTATGCTCGTTATACATCACCTTATAACATGCTTAGTATAATCTCATAACTCATGCTCATACGCATCATATGTATGCTTGGTTTGAGTAGCGACTGATCATAGCATATGCCATTTGGTAGACCATTTATGGGACCCGTTATGAGACGAAGTGCTCCACATGATCGCGCAGTACGCGCTAGATTTCTGCATGATTTGATGGCATGATTCATGCATCTCGCATATGTGTGATTTGATCACTACACGCCCTAGCGACATCAGGGCCGTGGCTCCACAGGTACATCATGGATAGCCGTATTGGATACCGAAAATACTTATTCTAGCACTGTGGGCACTTAGGATGTCCTTGGGTGAAAGTCTCAGAACCTTTTTGGTACCAGGAGATGCTCCAACGTCTAGACCGAGTGGATACACGAGCGCCTGAGTGCAGAATACTAGTAGGCCGCGTCTCCCACTGTGTCGTGATCGGTTGGAAGGGGGTGTGACCTTATCCGCCTGAGAGAGGGGGCTATAAGTTAGGCTGAGTTTGACCAGCTCGCAAATGAGTCCGCTATCGACGAGCCGGGTAGGTATCGGCAGACTACTGGTCAGGCGGGTAGTGAGGTTTATTCCGCTTTTTTTGACTGTGCAGCTAGGGAGGTGGCAGTCACTGTGAAGTGTATTAGACCCCGGTGATATCCAGAGAGGAATTGTACTGATATATGTACTTGATGAGTACCGACTTGCTTGAATTGTATTTCACATATGACATTCGGCTATGTAGGCCTTGCATTGCATCGGTGTGGCCGATGGTATTCATATCTCGCATCATGCCTTGCATTGCATAGTCTTGGTATGGTTGATTGTATTCATGGACTTACCGCATACTTTTGCACTACTCTAATATTGTACACTTGGCGTTTGCCTTGCGCACACACTTACACCACCCTCTAAGCTTTTGTAAGCTTATGCACGACCGTTGCGTGCAGGTAGCGTTGGACAGCAGCAGCGCTGAGGCAGGAGCGCATATCAGACCATTTTGGAGCTTTCGATCATCTTGTATTTTTCTTTCCGCATTGTACTTAAAAGATTTTGATATAGTGGATATGTGGTGATGTTGTTTTGTGACTTAGTTATGCTTGTGGTTATGCTCCATTACAAAAAAAAAATTCATTCTGAAAATCCTCCTTGTAGGATCCCAGGATCGAAATCTGGCATTTGATTATCAGAAGTCGAGAATGGGGCACTATGGAGGCTGTCGGCACCGGATTCGGCAATCGGGATTCATGTGAATCCGATTTTCCGGTTTAGGGCCTGACACGCGCCATCTGGGAGGGCCTCACTATTTTTTCCAAATTAGGATTTGGGAGGTTGAGGTGGCCAGTGACTCCAAAGCTTGTGTTGAGATCCTCTCCAAAGATTCCTCGACAGCCTAGTCCCTGCACTACTGGTGTGCGAGGATCAAATCCCTCAGGGACTCCTTGCGATTTTCCATGAGTCACACGCCTAGGGAGGTGAACACGGTCGCTGATAGCCTTGCCAGGAGAGGCAGTGCCTCCCAAGGGAGCCGTTTCTTTAGCTCCCAATCTGATCTTCCCCATATTACCAAAGGCCTGGTCCTCTTGGATAAGGTGGGTTTAGGCTACTTGAGGGAGACTTAGCTCCTTCTCTCTACACGATAGGTGAGGCATCTTCTATTTTGTGATGCCCGCCCAAAAGTTCTGTAAATCCCCTACCTTTATGCACATATTTATAGACCGCTTGTTTCATATATATATATATATATATATATGTGTGTGTGTGTGTGTGTGTGTGTGTGTGTGTGTGTGTGTGTGTGATCTTAGGTGGGTAGTGAAAAAGCACCATATGAAATGACAATATTATCATTTTCAAAAAAAAAAAAAAAAAAAGTTCTATAGCGAGACGGCCAATGATAAGTATATCTTTGACAATCCATTTGTCACATGGCTGAGCTTTGTAAGCGAGATGGTCATTGAGGATGGCAATTCGTTTGTTATCGAATCACATACTTCATAGGCGAGAAGGTTGGTGGGGTGACAGTCTATTCATCGCTTTGAACCTATGTAGGTGAGACTATCATAATTTGATTAACTGTTCATTTTTTGGTTAGGCTATATGTTTGTTGCTTAGAACCTTTGTAGGTGAGACTATCATAATTCGATTAATTGTTCATTGTTTGGTTAGGCTTCTTAGGCTAGGCGGCCGCGAATAACAACAATCTATTTGTCGTGGAATCAAACTTCATAAGCGAGGCGGTATCTTTAAGCACGCAAGCGAGAAAGCTTCGTTAGTCATCTATTTGAAACTTAATATTCTTCCTAGCAATCCAACAATGTGTTAATGGGCATAGGGTGGAATAATCTAATTGTTCCATGCTTTCTTCATCATTATGTTATCTAGTAGTAGAGGAGTTAGATGGAAGCTAATTAAAGTAAGATAGTCGCCCATGAGATGTGAAGGATGTGTACTATTTTTCTATATAAGAGAGTTGTGTTGGATTTATATAAGGCTATGAGCTCTATGTTTTCTACTTTATTTACAGGGATTCTAAGGTAGTTATTGGAGAGTTGTATTCAAAATCAGTTTCTACTTTCCTCTCTCAGTTAATTGGCTAATTAGCAAACATGGCCGATTATGTTTCCTTCTTCAAAAGAGCTTTTCATGATATTTGCTTGATTGATTGGTCACCTAGCAGATGTGCCACATTATGTTTTTAATCTTTAGAAGGGGTTTCCATGATCTTCATGAACTAGCCAGTGAGTAGCTAAGTGTAGCCAATCATGTCAGCCATATGTCCTAAAGCATATCACCGCAAAATATTTGATTTAACACAATCTCTCAGCCTTTTATGTAAACCTTTCCTATCTGACCACGTGTTCTAGCCATCTGATCTAACAATGTCCAATGAGGTGTAAATACTAATGGCTACGATTGAAGGGCTGAAGGACAAGAACGTCTAATATTGGTGTAATTTTTATACATTTTTCATCCGTGTCAGGGCTCCATATATGAATTAAATCCCATTGATACATTAACATGGCAAGTTCAGGGAGAAGCACCCTTTAACTGATATTAATTACTATTTCTTTGCCACATGGTTTACCTTCTAAGCACATTTTCATGATAACTATCCAAGGTCCTAACCAGCATGTCTTGTTTGATTGTCTATGTCAACCATAAATATCTTATAAATGGATAATTATAATTTTCTTATATAATTGCGGTATCATTGCCAACAACCACTTACTTTTTTAGCACTAAAACCAAGGATGTTGCGAAATAAATGTAGGGCCCACTGTAATCTATATGGCCTATCCATACCGTCCATCTGTTATGCTGGCTTAATTTAAGGCATGAGCCTAAAAATGAGGCATATCCAAAGCTCAAATGTACCACATCACATGAAAAAATGGGAATCTAATGCCTATCGTTGAAAACTTCCTGGAGCTCAGAAGTTTTGGATCAAGTTGATCTTTGTGTTTTCACCTTATCTATTTCTGTGTGACTGCATGAACAGGTTATATGACAAATAAACATCAATGTGAGCCAAATAAAAGAAATAACTTTCAATGGTGGACCTCTTGAGGTGTAGGCCACTTAAGCAATAGATCCACCTCATTTTTTAGCCCGTGCCTTAAAATATTCTGATAAAAAGGATAGACGGCATGGATATGTCATATACATTACAGTAGGGCTCATAAATTTAAGTTAGTACTTTTGAAGTGATTTTCAAAGCAGAAATACTCTTTCTTTTGAAGATATGGAAAATCAAACGGCCCTAAGAGATTTGGTAGAATACATCTCATTCTAAGTGATTCAAATTATCTATATAATTGACCTCACCAAAGGTAAGAGTAAAAATTAAAAATTAAAAACCCAAATTACCACAATCGGTTGGTCATTTTTCAGAGTTTTAATTTTTCAGCTACTCCCATCAAAGGTGATCAGGCCGATAATGCAAGTGGTTTGGATCATTGAAAGATGGTCTGGATCTCCGTTTCTAATCCCAAGGCATGGTATGTCAATATATGGGGATTTATATCATAGCAAATTTTATCGAAATCTAAAGATTTGAAAATAATCAAAATTTACGAGAGCAAAGGAATGAGGAGCCGAGGAGGCGGTCCTCTCCAAAAATTACTTTTTAAGGCTTAGGGCTTAGCTTCTAGGTTTAGGGTTTAGGCAGTCCTGACCTAGAATAACTTTTTTTTTTATCCAATTGCATGGCTTATAGTTGCATACATGTGGAGCCTAGTTTGATCATCTATAAGTCTGATATTTGACCCTATTTTCAAATAAATAAATAAATAAACCTAAAAGTCTGAGACGATGGACCTATGGTGAACCGGACAAGCCCCTAAAAATTACCTAGATTAGAATACCCTAGCCCTTCCATCTTAGTACTTGCTATTGAGCGTCGACATCATGTTCTTTCTATCTGTAACCCACCGGATCAACGGTGAGGATCACCGGACCATGGACCCATGTACTGAAATAGGAGCTCACCAAACCTTACGCAACATTTGGTGGGGCTCTGGAATATTGTACAGTACACATGGGTATTCATTTTGACAAGCTGAGACCGTGGTCCAGTAATCCAGACCATTGGAATGTTGATCCTTACCGTAGATAGACGGTTCTCAGATAATCTCCCCATAGCGAGAAAATCTACATCAACATTCAGAACCTTTTCAGTTGAGCTATTCTTAGCCGTCCATTTATGTGATAAAATCGAGACTTTACTATTGTCCTTGCAGATAGATTTTTGAAGGGGTAGGCAAGAAAAGTTGTGACACAATAGACGAGTGGACTGGGATACCAAACCGTGGGCCACACCTTGTCCTAAATGAAAACACGTGTCCACGGTTGAAGGAAGGGCCACGTATCATATAATTCGTTCTCTGGTAATTCAGATTCTTGTCTGGACCGTGTCTCTCGTAGCACAGACAAGAGCTTGACCTATTCCCCTATATTCTCGACTGCAGTTTCCCAAGTGAGGGGAAAGAGAGAGAGTATCATGGGTAGCTTTGCATGGCACAACAGGTGAAAAGCTTTTCGTGGCGGCTTCTTTCTAAAACTCAGTGACTCGAGTCGAAACTCGTCCGGGTTAACTAGACGAAATTTCAAGCCTAGTTATAAGTCACTAGGAAACTTGGCAGCAAGCATGGCTTGACCACGACTCGGCCTGACTTGTTAAGTTAACTCGATAGCGAGTCAGCCGTTTCTAGAACTTCAACTAAAGAGTGCAACGTCTCTAACCCACAAGCCAATTGGTGCATGTTTCATTCTTCTATTATTTTTTTTTATATTTTATTCAAATTCCACTATTTAAATATTTATAGATATTATTAATTTAATTATTACATGCTGAGTTTGTGAGGTAAAGAGTAATGGATCGTCTGAATCTTCTAGTCACGTAAAGTCGAGGCAATCGATCTAGATTTTGAGCTATGCATCGTTGAGCAGCTAAAATTGCAGACTCGGAAATCTGTTCATGCTGACTCGGTGATCACCGAGTAACCCAGTCAAGCTACATTGAACATGGTTTTGAAATGGATCGACGCATCTGCTCAGGGTGTCAATGGGTCGGGCTCAGGCCAGGTCGGGGTTACCTCTTTACCAAGCAGATGAATCCACGACCCTTTATGGTATGGCCGGACCTGTTTAATTGTACTTGGGTCCTGTTCGACCGACCCAACCTAACCCCACGCGACCCAACTGAGGCTAAAGAATTACATTATTTGAGGATAAAGGAGTGGATATTCCGGTCAAATCAACAGATTTTTTATTTATTTTGTCAAATCAACAGATCGATACATACGCATATAGACAGATCATCTGTACTTCTCTCGTACGCACTTACATCGTCTCATACGCATATAGATCGGTCATCTGTACTTCTCTCGTACGCACTTACATCGTCTCTCTCTCTCTCTAGATCATCTGTACTTTTCTCATACGCACTTACATCGTCTCTCTCTCTGCTGGCTTTTGTGCTAGGTTGGGTTACGTCCTACACCCCCCCTCCCCCCATATCTCTCTCTCTCTCTCTCTCTCTCTCTGTGTGTGTGTGTGCTGGCTTTTGAGCTGGGTTGGGGTTAGGTCCTCCTCTCTCTCTCTCTCTCTCCGCTGGCTTTTGAGCTGGGTTGGGTTAGGTAATCAGACCTAACCAATTGATAACATATATAAGCATAAACAGGTCCGGTTCAATCTAAGCCCCAAAAAAAGACAAAACAAAGAACAAAACAAAACAAAACAGAAAAAAGAGTTATAAAATCTGATATAGTTCAAATCTGGTCTATCTTATCTTACCTCCAATGAGTTGTTGGGTACCTGCACTTTAATAGAGAATAAGAATACATTGGAGGTGCTAGTTGTGGCCAGGGACACTCCTATGCCTAAGTGTATGAATTCAAAGTAGGCGTGGAAGAATTAGAATAATTGTGTGTACCTTTTCTTTGAAGAGGACAATGTATTTATAGGTGTCTTTAGGCAATTTTCATATCCAAGTAGATTTATAAGATACACTGGATGGGCCCGTATTGGAATCGAAATTTGTTCTCGAGTGTTTCTCCAATTATGCATCGATTGGCATGACGTTCGGCTGAGATATCGTTGGGCAGTCCCACCCATATACGGTGTGGAATTCTCTCTGAATGTTTTCGATTCCGAGCTTGAGGTCGAGATTGGTATCTTGAGGTCAGCAGTCAAGGTCGAGATTTTCATCTAAAGTCGAGGTCGTCGTCCGAAGTCAAGGTCAAGGTTATAGGGATTGTAGTTGACATTGAGGTTGGTCGATGAGTCTTGCTTCCAATCTTTTTCTTCGAAAGGTGGAACGATGCCACCATCTTGCTGCCAAACTAATTTAACTGTTTCAACTCAGTCATTGAGTCTTCTTACTCAACTCATCTTCTCTAGCCTCTTGGTATAGTTCAGAGAGTCTAATCTGATTGTCATTTTGCCACGTATCTCATACATCATGTAGCTCAATTTTACCCATAGAAATATCCTGAACCAAGGCCTTTCATAATGGAAAGCGAATTGTGTACTTAGTAACTCAACACAGTACTATAGCCTACTAAGTAAACTCTATGGGGCCCACTGTGATGTATTTCTTATCCACGATGTCCATCCAAAATTGATGCATATCCAAATCTCAAGTAACCACCAACATAGGAAATAGTGGAGATAATGACATCCACTATTGAAACCTTCTCAGGGCCCACAACCATGTTTATTTGTCATCTAAACTGAGTCTAGGGTTGCTAGTTGCATTAGGAGGAGGATTTGAAGATTTAAGCCTTCCACCTCATCGAGCGTTGCTGCTGAATCTAGACAATTTGATCAGGTGTAGCGACTCAGTGAACCACTCAGTTTTGGGTAGTTGGTTCGATCTGGGTGCTACTGAGTTGACTCAGCAAACCTTTGTGTTTTGCAGAGTCTAGCCATTTATGGAGTTAATTCTCTGGTCCAATAGTCAGGTCCAGATCGTGGTTGGTCTAAGGTGTCGTGTTGTGTGAAGTTGAGTCAACTCAATTGCCTTCCTCGAGTTCAGGACTGAGTTGGGACCCTCTCGAGCTTCCTTCTTTCACTAAGATTTGGCCTAGTAAGTTGCATCCGACCTAGTTTTCCTTTGTGGTCTTGCATATTTCCAAAAATAGCATTGTAAAACCAAGATATTCAAGTCTTATTTTAAGTTGGGTCAAGTCAAGTGGATATGTATGACTCACTAACTCGTTGAGTTGTGGGTTTCAACATCCTAGTTGGACATATTTGAAAGAGGAAAAGAAAGAAGAGTTGTTACTGAGTCGACTCGGTTAAATTGGGTCACTGACTCAACTCATCCTCCCAAGTTTAGTCGAGTTCAACCTATTTTGACTCGGTTCAACTGAGTTCAGTTGAGTTCAGCCGAGTCGAGATCGAAGTCTTGGGTTAGATTATTGATTGAGGTATATTACTTTATTTGGGACTGTCACTTTTATTGATTATTAGTGTGTGAGTTATTATAATGGGAAAGATTGACAATTCTTAACCCTCAGGTATAGATTCACCAAACTTGGACCTCGGGTCGAGTCGGGAGCTAAGTCAACTTGAGGTCAACTATCTCTATGCCCTCTTATATGAGAATCTAGATTTGATTGTTGAATTAAATGTATAACTATGAAACTTGTATTTTTCAAAACCCTAACCTTAGGATAGATTGTAGGTCAAAGTTAACTAGATTATATAATTAAGACTCTAATGTTGATCCTAACCATAGATAGTTTGTAGAACTTTTATCTAACCATACAATTTCATAATTCTTGGTAGAATTCAACTTTAAGGGTGCACGCATTCCCTAGCAATATTAGTAGGCGATTCGACTCATAAGTTAATGACTTTTTTCCATTGGGATTTCCTCTTTCATGTAAGTTTAAATGATAGTTTTATTTTAATTTTTTACTTATAAATTGATATTCTTATTTCATGATTACTTGTGTTGTTATTGGAATAGATTTTCAAATTGTATACCCAACATTTATATTGCATAAACCCTGCATGTTTCACTTGAATATTTTCATTTACTTGTGGATTGTTTGTGGAACTTGAATTACTACATCTATTAGTGAAAAACTTCACTTATATATGTATATCCAGACGTGGGATGTAACTTGATTGATTGTGATTATAATGGACCCTCAACCTAGTGATTATTTTTACCTAATGGATTAAATTGGGTTTTTTTGTGGACTTACCATCTTATAGATCATTGTGCCTATGTGGCTTTTAGGGATAATGTCACGCCCCAAACCCAGAAATCGGATTCACAGGAATCCCGATGTCGAATCTGGTGCCGACAGCCTCCGTAGTACCCCATTCTCGGCTCCCAGCGCACATATGTCAAGTTCCGATCCTAGGATCCTACAATGAGAATTTTTCAATGTACATTTATCTCGTAAGAAGCATAACCATAAGTTTACCCAGATCACAAAGGCAATATCATCATCACATATCCACTAATATAAACATTTGAATACAATGCTAAAAGAAAATACATATGTCAAAATCAAAGCTCTAGAAGTTAGCTACATGCTCCAAGCTCCACGCTATTGCAACCTAACATCACCTACATGCATCTATCGTCCATAAGCTTATAGAAAGCTTAGAGGGTGATGTAAGTGTGTGCACAAAGTAAGTGTTAAGTATTCAATATAATATTATAATTATACAATATCAGAAATACTAATAAGATCATGAATCATACGATATCAGAGTAAGTAGAAATACTGACAAGTCCTGTAAAAATGTCATCAACCTAATCCAGCATATGCGATGAAAAGACACAACAAGTCAATGTCATATGCTGAGAAAATAATGTAGGTCAGTATGCAATGCGGAGACATAATGAGTCAAATATCAGATACCATATGCAATTCTGAAGATCTACGAATATCATCAACCTTATCTAAGTCATATGAATGCAGAAGCATAGAAAACCAAAATGTTATATACCGATGATGTAATGCAATATGCAATATGTGGTGCGAATGAAATAACCAAGATGCGGTGTGAATTCGGGATGATAGTACGTGATATCGCAGGATATGGGGCGTATCACAAAGGACTTCTATCCAAATCAGTCTCATACCTAAATTTGGATAGATAGACTCATTGTGGTAAGTTCCTGATCTTAGGTTAGTCGTGCACCCTGTTACTCCCCAAGCGCAGGGTTGTGATGTAGTAATAAACTCGGTAAGACCGAGGTCGAATCCCAAGGGACTAATACATGTACATAATCTGAAACTAAGTAGAACTAGAACTAGACTAAGATGAAATCTAAATCGAATATAAATTGATGATTAATGGTGAGAGATTAATCTAAAACTTAAGAGAAATCAGAGATAGAAAACTAGAGATTCGGAGGATCCACTTGTAGAGATCAGGGAGATCTTATGTCTGTATCAGAAACTCAACTGGACTTAGAGTCCATCTTCATCTAGTTGAAGGTGAAACCATAGAAATTAAACTGAACTTCCTTTGATATAGTTTTAAAGAGATGAAAGGTATATGAATTAGAATGGATTTCATCACCAAACCATAAAAAGGACTACTCAAAGCTATCACAGACCCATTGTAATTTTAGTCACAACAGACTATTAAAAACTAAAAATAATTCCTTAATTAAACTAAAATCATCATCAGTTTAGTCTAAACAAAAGGCATAAGCTGAAAGTCCTCCCATCACACTACAAGCATCACATCTTAACCCTAGCTAAGAGATTTAGCCCAACATGAATGGGCTAGATCCCTTAAACAAAATAATTTAAAAAAAAAAAAGGAAAAAAACAAATCTACTATCTATCTGTCTCCCTACTCCACGTTCCCGACATATCTCCCCTGTCTCCAACTCTCTCTCTCTCTTATATAGAAACTAGAAGGCCGCGGCTAGAAAGGTGAAGTCGGCGTGGGCGTGTTACATGCGTAGTAGAACTTACGCTAGACATTGGTGAACCCCACTTCTTAATGTCAAGTGAAGGATCCACGCTATCCATTGAAATCTCCTTGATAAACCGTTTGGGCAGGGACGGTTTTGGATTCAAAACGTGGTAGCCCATGAGATCTTTCTTCCACCGTCTATCTTGCGTTCAACGGTTAGGATCTTCTGATAGCTTGCATAGGGTCAAACTGATACCTAGGCGAGGATCAAGCCCCCTCTATGGTTCCATTAGATGATTTGGATCATGAATACGACGACGATCAAGGTCATACAGTGAGCCACGAAAGTCCGGATGTGCGAACACGCGTCGCTGCTTAAACAGGGATGCTGTGATGATCGGTGGGCCCCACGGCTTCATTTTCGATGAAATCCACCACGTCCTTTGAATTATACTCGAAAAACTAGTAGGAAATGACTGGTTTCTAATTGTATTTGGTGTGGCCCATGTGATTGATCATACGACCGTCCGACCTCCGTTTGGATGGTTAAGATCTGATCCTCGCTATCTTTCGCAATTTCACCACCTAGGCATGGATTTTTGCCTCCCCACAGGGGCGAATGAATGGTCCAGATCGTTGATACGGATGATGGGTGGGGCCCACTAGCCAAAAATGGACGGACACGTCTGTTATCCCTGCGCAAGAAGAAGATGGGTCAACCCGTCTTTGACCGGGCTGACCGTCCGATGCATGGCCGATGCGTGTACACTATGTACATGCACTATATATGTAGGGTCCACTATGATGCTTGTGAGAAATCCGTACCGTCCATCCATTTTATTGCCTCATTTAAACCATCGAGACCAATTTTGAAGCATTTTCAGATACCAAATGGGCCCCACTTAAGGATTTAAGGGGTTGATCTGTCCATTGGGCCACTTCTAAAGGGATCCACTAACTGAAATTCAAAGTGTACGGTCAATTTAGAGTCCCCAGGCTCTGTATAAAGTTTTGAGCTGATCAGATGGTGGGAACCCCGTGATCTTACATTCTGGACATCTTTTAGGCCTTTTTAATGTGAATGGCTTGACTTTCTCGGATCCCTGGCGTGTAAAATCTTCAATCTCAGTCCCCTATAGTCCCGTCCATTGCCTCAGTGATTCCTGAGCATTAAATCCATGTTTTTAGCACCCTTTTGTAGTCCAAGCTCTTAAATATACCTTGCATCAAAAACACGATTAAAGCAGGGCATTAAACAGTACCATATTCATAAATCTAAGTAATAACTGGGGTTTAATATGTAATATTTAATCCTCAACATGCCCCAACCGGAATCCTGGCCATTGTGAAGGCACACGTAACAAATAGTTGCGCACCACCAGCCCGAGTGAATAGTGAATGAATGAATGAATGAGTATGCAACTTCTGCCCAATAAGTCTACATATTAGTATTATTCATCTCTGGGATCATCACCAGGGTCCAGTACACTCTAAATTAACTAGGTACCACCCTACAGGCCACGCAGCTCAGCGAGTGAAAAAGACCTCACTACCCACCTGCCAGTAGTATACCAATGTCTACCTAGTTCGTCGATAGCAGACCCATTTAGGAGCTGGTCAGATTCATCCTAGCTATACCTACTCTCTCAGGCGGGTAAGGCTACAACCCCCTCTCAACCGATCATGACACGGTGGAGACGCGACCTCCTAGTATTCAGCACTCGGGCGCTCATATATCCACTCAGTCTTAACGTTGAGGCATCCTCTGGTACCAAGAGGGTTTAGGAATTTTCACCTAGGGCCATCTATGGCAGCCCGATGCTCGAACCAAACATTTTTGGTATCCCATCTGGCCATCCACGACATACCTGTGGAGGCTACAGCCCTGATATCGCTAAAGCATATAATAATCACAACACATAGTGCAAGATGCATGAGTCATACAATCCAGTCATACATCAATCTTATGCATACCGTGAGCTCATATGAGATAACCTCTGTCTATCAAGGAGTCTTATAATAACCTGCCCAATGACATATGTAATGGTCAACCACATCTCATAACAAACATGCAAATGATGTGTATGGGCATGTATCATGATTTTATGCTGTCACATAGTTATAATCGGTATAAATAATCAACATCGACAATCGGCCTCGACAATGTGGACATTTAACTAACATTGCCCTAAAGGAATGACCCACATAGAGCTTAACATATAGTAGACTCATGGCCTCACACAAGGGCCTAATATATAACACCATGGGCCTCACTCAAGGGCTTAATACACATCACGATAGGCCTTTCATATGGGACTAATATAATCACAACGGGCTCCATCACCTGGCCCTTAAATGCACCACAATGAGCCTCATCACATAGGCTTCATATACATCACTTTGGGTCATAAACATGGGTTGAATACACATCACAATGGACCTCAAATACGGGCTGCATATACTGACATTAGGCCTTGACAATCGACCTCGATATTCAACCTTGATATTCAGCCTCGATAATTGGAATCATCCTCAACAATCGGAATCGACTTCGATATTTAGCCTCGACAAATCAGAATCGACAATCGAAATCGGCTTATATAATCGGCCTCAACAATCAGAATTGGCCTATATAATCGACCTCGACAATTGAAAATGGCTTCAATAATTAGAATCGGCCTTAACAACTAGCCTCGACAATCAGAATCGGCCTCGTCAATTGGACTCGGCCTCGACAATTGGAATTAGCCTCGATAATCGAAATCGCCCTCGTCAATTAGAATGGCCTCGACAATCGGAATTGACCTCGACAAATCAGAATCGAAATTGTCAATCAGACTTGGCCTCGACAATCAGAATCGATAATCAAAATCAGCCTCGATAATCGGAATTAGCCTCAATGATCAGAATCAACTTTGACAATTGGAATTGGCCTCGATAATCAGAGTCGACCTCAGCAATCAAAATCGGCCTCATCAATAGGACTCGACCTTGACAATTGAAATCGGCCCCGGCAATCGAAATTAGCCTTGTCAATCGGACTCAGCCTCAACAATTGGAATCAAAATTAGTGAGAATGGACCTAAAAAGGCCTAAGGAAAGGTCACAATGTGGACATCTAACCATCATTGCCCAACAATGTGGACATTTAACCAACATTACTCCCAAAGAGTGGCCCGCATAATCATCATTACATACATCATGAAGTAATCGCACATCACAATGGACCTCATATACATCACATTCGGCCCCATACGAAGGCCCCACATGCATCTCATTGGGCCTCACTCGTGGCCCTTGTGTACATCTCATTGGGTCTCAATCCATGGGTCATCAAATACATCAAGTGGATCACATCCACGAGCTACACCAATGGGCCTCATATATATCGAGTCGGCCATATCACATGGGCCACACCAGTGGGCCTCATATACATCAAGTGGAAGGTGTCCACAGGCCACACCAATGGGCTTTATATACATTAATTGGGTTGCATCAATGGGCTGCACTAATGGGCCTAATACATATCACAATGGGCCTTACCCATAGGTCACGAATACATCACAATGGGCCTTGCCCATTGGCCTCAGATTCAAGCAGGTGGGCCCCACAGATGGGAGCTTGGATTACATCTAAAATCATTTTAATAGTTGCAGGTGCAACATGTGTATCACTATACACTTCATTCCATGAGGCACATGGCCCACTAATGATGATCAGCACTAACCAAACATTACCCATGTAAATCAACACCATCCAAACCTTTGACAGCACCGTCCAAACATTGTCCAGTACCATCCAGCACCATCGGGTGGTATGGATAGAATAAATACATCATGGTGGTCCCATGCTCACAAAACAGAAGGACAACTTGGATGATCAAATGAACGACGTGGAGAATACATATATCACGGCTAGCCCCTCCATCCTTCCACTGGAAGGTATGGACAAAACATCAGGGTGGGCCCCACGTCCACGTGTGGACAGTGTGGGTGGAGCACATACATCACGTGTGGGGCTCTACAGATGGATGGCATACATTAACACACATCATGGTGTGATTCCCATTACACCATCCAGACATCTCTAAACAGTGGGAATATAAAATACATGCATCTAGGTGGGTCCCACAAGCATGGCCCAACAGAGATTTGAATCCACTTCAACCTTAGGTGGTGTGGATGCACCACACGTGTGGCCCACCAGTCCATCAAGATGGATGAATGGAGTGGATTTATCAATCAAGCAAGCAGCATTTGCCGTAAGGGCCCACCGTCCTAGCTTTCTACAGACGGTGTGGATCAGTACCTCATCAAGGTGGGTCCCACATGGGGCCCACCATAATACAATATAATAATATATATTATAAATATATGTATCATTAAAGGCTCCAACGTCCAACTCCTACAACAGATGGACAGCCTGGATGTACCCCTCACCAGGTGTGGGGTCCACGGTCATGTCCAGACATCTGGACGGCTTGGGTAAAGCAGATGGATGGTGGAGATCAAGGTGGGGCCAACATGAGTGGGCCACCTCACTCAAAATCCATCAATGGGATTTCTACCTCAACCATCCAGCCATGCCTGCTGCTGGACGGCCTGGATGGTGCCCCACTGTTGGGCTTGTCCAGACAGTGGGCCCAGTCCCAAATGATCTCTCCAAGGGTGGACGGTGTGGATACACCACACACACACACACACACACACACACACACATATATCAAAGTGGGATCCACGAGAGTGTGGCCCACCAGCGATAAATCACACTGATATTTGTGTTTGCCTTTCATCCAGATGGCCAGTAGCAAAGTGAGTCGCTACTGCAGGTTAGTGGTCATCCCACTACTGGACAGTGTGTGTGCCATTGAATGGACAACGAGGATCGAGTACACATTACAGTGGGGTCCACACCGATGGCTATAAAGATGGGAATCTAGCCGATGTTTGGGTTTTTCCCACATCAAATCCCGAGATCGCTGGACGGTATGGATGGCTCACTTACACCAAAGTGGGCTCCACCGTGATGGATGGCATGGATATACCACACGCATCAGGTGGGCCACATGGCATCAAAAAGAAGAGAGAGAGAGGGAGATAGAGAAAGTGAGAGAGAGATCGGAATAGTGGACGGACCCCGCTACTATGGGCCCCTCTTTGATACAAGTCGTACATTAGGATGGGTCCCACCACAAGTGGGCCCTCAAATCATCAAATCCAAGAAAAAATTATAAATCTAATCCTAGAACACCCACCTTTGATCTTCTCGGATCCTCCTCCCACCAATGTGATCTAGAGCTCCAAAGGGACAATTTCAACGGTTGAGATGGGCTTAGGATGGTATGATCGGGTGGTATAAAGGTGGGATATACTAGCTCTCTGCCATGGAGCTTGGACGTGGGTTGCTCTCATGGAGCTTAGGAGGAAATGGGTAGAAAATGAGAGAGAGAAGATGTAAGGAGAGAGGGATGGGAGGAATGGGTTTTTGTAAGGAATGGTTGACTTTGGGGATGGGAGAGAGAGGGGTGTCATGCTTTATTGGTAGGAAAGTGATGGACTAGGTACTTCCTTGCACTTTGATTGATTGATGTGAGGGGTTATAGAGATTCCCTTAAAATTCGTAACGTGCGGCATTTTTCTCAAACTGAACGCGGGCCACATCTCCTGGCCTGGGTATTAGATTAGTGAGCGAGTCGCAGCATTGGAACCGCAGCGACGGCGCGGTCGCTAGGGTACAAGTTTCCTGTCGAACCAACTCTAGAATGTGGGATACAACTCGGGATTGCGTGCAATTACTGTCTACGCGTTGCGGGTCACCGGAATTCGATCGGGAGGACCGCGGAAGCCTATAAAACAGTACATGATACGGTACGGGTCTTACAGATAATCCATTTTTATCGCATTTCTTAATGGGCTATTTGCCCTTTTATGGCTTTGATTTAATATTTGTCTTATGTGGCTTTGATTTAATATTTATCCCATGTGACTTTGATTGCATATTTTCCCTAAGTGACTTGATAGATTATTTTTATATAATCATGCGATGGTTAGTCCCACTTGTTAAACTATGATTGGTCACTAGTTGAAGAGGTTACCATTAAACATCTTAATGTTGGAGTCTCATTAGTCGGAAATGGTGGTATGGGACACTTTGCCGTAGTTATCTGTTTACCGCCCCAAGTATAGGGTCACGATGTAGTAATAATCTTGGTAAGTCTGAGGTCGAATCCACAGGGACTGAACCTTGTACGTAATCTAAAAGTAAATAGAACTTGAACTAGAAGAAAATGTAATCTAAATTAGAAAATTTTAAAGGAATAATGATAAAATTTTAAACTAAAACTTATAAAATTTAAAGGTGAGAAACTAGGGTGTCAAGGATTCACTTGTAGAGATCAGGGAGATCTATGCTTGATTCAAGAACACAACTGGAATTAGAGTCCTATCTTCATCCAGATGGAAGATAATTCATTAAAAACAATTAGGAACGTCCTTTGATCTAGTTATCAATAGATATAATGTATGAAAATTAAACTTGATTCCATCACAAAATCATGCCCATAAGACAAAGAAAATAATAGAATCTAATCAATCCACATCCATTCTGATAGAGTTATGAACGTTAAGAAGGATTCCATCATCCAACTATAATCATGATTAAGCTATGAATTCTTAAAAACATTAAGGAAGAAATCTAAATAAGAAAAAGAAGAAAAACTATTTGAAGATCGCCGCCTCCATGCTATCTCTCTCCCTCTCCTCTTCTCTTCACGTCCATCCTTGCCTCCACGGTTGCGTGCATATCCAAAGCTCTCTCTCTTCTCTCCTTTTATAAGCAGCAAGGGGCGGTGGAGTGCTAGAGAACTTTTGTAGTAATGTGCGCAGGAAACAGGAGCAGCGCATTTGGAGTGGTTTTTTGGGACGGTTGTTGTCCAAATTGATGATTTGGCTTCATGGCTAAGGTCATAGCCCCCTTTTGAAGATTTTAAATGGTCCAGATTGGCCATCTGATCGTTCCCTTGATCACAGAACGGCCCACTGTGTCTGGTTTTCATGAACACAGGGCCTACAAAAACAGAGGCTGCTGACATGTTCGGTGGGGCCCACAGTGATTTTTTTGAAAGAATTCACCCCATCGATTGGATTCCTAGTGAAAAACCAATCGAGTAGGGATATTTGTGCTCAAGTTTGAAGTGGCCCATTCTATCAAATCACACCACGGTTCATCCTGTATTTGACGACGATCTACGTGTGTACACGTGCATGGGACAAAGAAGATGCCATGGGTACACGGTCGTGGCCACCCCCTGAGTTGAATGGATGGCCCCAATCATCCATCGGGACCATGATAGTGGCCCACTACCGATCACAGCGTCCATTTTTCACAGACATTGTGCGTAAATTCACAACAGGTCGGATCAAAGTCGGTTTGACCCAACTTTGCATCCAGTACATGTGTGTTGTGCACACGCACACCATGTAAAGTGGGTCCCACATTGATGTTTCGAGAAATCAACTCCATCTAATTTAAGGGGTTAAGACCAAAATTGAAGCATATCCAGATATCAGGTGGGGCCCAAATCGATGATTTATGATCTGATCTATCCATTGGACTACTTCCACAGGGATACAAGAGCTACATTTCAATGTGTACGGTTAGTTTAGGGTCCTCAGGCCATATATAAAGTTTTGAGTCAAACGGATGGTAGAAACCCTGTGATCTTGCATTCAGGATGACTTTCAGGCCTCTTTATTGTTGATCACTTAATTTTTTATGATCTTTAGCATGTAATTTCTTCGATCCCAATCTTCTAGGATCCATCTATTGCCTTGGTGATTTTTTAGCGTTAAATCCATACTTTTAGTACCCTTTTTCAATCCAGGTACATAAATTCACCTTGCAATACAAACACGATTAAAATACAACATTAAACAATATCATGTTCATAAAATTAGGTAATAACTGGGGTCTAATATGTAATATTTGACCCTTAATATTGTCGGCCTATGCTGATTGACAAGTTCCCCATAGTGACCTTTGAGTTTTCTTAAATTGGTTATTTACAATTGGAATAATAACAGTTGACTAATCATGCATTCATAGCATATGGGTGATGATGAGTGGCTAATTCTGGATACTTTATCATGTGTCCTTTGTCGTGGTATTATTTTTCTAGCTTCCAAACCACCGACAATTGACCCAATTTTGGTGAGCTAGTCACTATGCGCGTACTTGATGTATTTTCGCTGGTAGTTGGCTACATACATGGTTTTTTTCAAGAGTCAACTGGATGAGCATCTCTAATTGATGTGCATTCACGCATCCATCCATTTAAATAAGATTGCATCGTGGATTATTTTATAAGTTTTCTTATTTAAAATATGCTTAACTAATGCGGTGATATGTAATCTTGAGGGAAATTCACACTGAGCTGGTCACTCATTCTTTGAATATATAATCGTACATGTAGTGCAGGTGGTTTAAATGATACTCATGTTTAGACTGATGTGGAACATGGTACAAATATTAAGGATACATGGCTACATTTGCTCGGGAGAAGCTGTATGATCTTGTAGCTCAAGCTTGATTTTATTATATTTCATGTGTTAAATTATTTATTTTATGTATTCCTTAGCATTGAAACATTGGTTTGTATAATCCCTATGGGCAACCACTCGAATATTCTAAATGTATGTGCAAATTTTCTTTATGTTTAATTTATTTCTCTTTTGTTAAACTGCTTATTATGAAAAGAAATATATGTTAAGTCAAGCTATATTTAAAGGTTAACACTCGAGTTTTTGAAAAACGAGTAGTATACTCGGGTTTCGAGAACCGAGTCATTAAAGTGGGAGACCATTATTTACAAGAATGTTAAAAAGTACAATACAAAAAGTAAACAAGATTAGTATTCACCGCAATGCAAGAAAGTAATTGTGTCAAATTTATAAAATCCTCAAAAATTGAAAAATCTCATCTTTAAGTCAAGCCTAGTCTAGTGACTAGCACTTCCAGTGGAGTCGTCATTCCGTGAATGCCTCCCTCTTAAGCGTGCACGGAAGTACCCTCACTTCTGTGGCTTTCGTATTGATTTGTTAGTTAGCTAAAGTATGTTATTGACTCGTGTGTAAAAACGCATTTGATTCGGAGTTACCACTAACCAAATGAAACTCAAAATTTACAGATGACTAGAAACTGTAAAATTGCTTAAGGGTCGGGGAATCTCATAATTCTCTAGCTTAAGTGATTCCCACAGTTAGTCTGTCACTGTAGATTTTGAGTAAGGGCCTCGGTGATAAAAAAGGAAAGGATTAAGCGTCATTTTCCACCCGCACAATGTGCGGTCTTTACTTCATAAGATTTTGTAATTTTTGGGGATCTAATAGAATTTATGCATTTTTATATTTGGTCATGCTTCACATAAGTTACAAGGGTCGGGCAGACGAAAATAAGAAAAACTATCTAACCTTACATCGTAAAGCCAAGTGATTCTGAGTAGGCAAATAAAGTAAAAATGCGGTGAGTAAAATAAAACACAAACTAGCATTACTTCGTGGAGCTACATAGCACCATGTAGGCAAATAAAAATAAAACTGCAGTAAATAAAATGAAGTACCAACTAACATTACTTCACAGGATTTAAGATCTTAGGTAGACAAATAAAGTAAGAGAAATGAAAACGGGAGAATAATGTAAAATGAGATAAAAGAAAATGTGAATATAGTTGATGCACTTAGAATGTGTGGAGTAGAATGTGAAGAGGTAGACAAATTCTTAGCTTCAGTGACTTCTTTAATGACCTTTTTTGTCTCCTATATTAGGCAGTACATCGGCATGTTGAAAATCTTTAAGGTACCTTAGGTAGTACCTCCGGATGTACTCCAACTCTCAGACCCTCTTTTTATTTTCTTATCTCTTTGTATTATATGTTTTTTCCTCTCTCTCTTTATTTCTTTCTCTTTTGCTTTCTTCCTCTATCTCACTTTCATTATGTCCCTCTTTGTCTCCCTTTTCTTCCTCCCTCATTCGGCAACGGGTTCGTTATATAGCGTTGGCAACGCAATCCACTACCAACAGCCGCAACTCGTTAGGCTACATTGTAGGCGCACATCATTTAAATCGTAAAATTATATACACACACACACACACACACACACACACACACACACACACACGTAATGATTAGTTTTTTTCTATAAATTTTTTAAATGTTTGTGTCTTATTTGTTATCCGTCCATTTTTTGTGATCTTAGTCTTGTTAGAAAGACAATCAAATAAGCTTCTTAATAAGATTAGAATCACTTTGATCAGACCTCGTTTAGCCTGTCGAAAATAAAACCGTTCAGTATATGAAATCAGTCATCTGCAATTTGATCGATTGTTTATTTTCGATGATCTTAGGCTCATTGAAAATGTCACATGATAAGCTTTTCAATGGAACTGAAATTCTCTCAATTATATCCCGATTAATTAGTTTAAAGTGTGGATAGAGTTTTTATAATTTTGGTCGCTCGACAATGAGTAGTTTTGGTAAATAGGCTAGATCTTCCTCATTATAACCCAGATTAGAGGAAACTTAAGTTCGTTAAGGAAATCATTTAGCCACATTTTTAATGAATCATAAATCATCTTGATAAATTAAAATTTGCTCTCAATAATATTATGGTCACTTTATATACAAGGACAATTGTATTTTCCTCAATCTTAAATATATGACATCTCGTGCCTCAATACAACATTATTCGAGAAGACTAAGTATTACAGAGAGCAATCCTTGGGTAGAGAGAGTTCTTTTATCCTTTTTTGCACAGCAGTTGCTATGTACAGAGAGATTCTAGAGTTTTGGAGTTTGGATGCATGGCTATGACTAAATTATTACTGAATTTGGCGTTACCCGATCGGATCTATTGGTTATCTCCGGGACGTGTCGAGTGTGCTCTCAGTTTGATCTGTTTGGATTTTCAATGATTTATAAGTTAGTTGAAAATAATTTATTGAAATCAAGCTGAAACTCAAATAGTGGCTTATCCTCATTTTAGGTGGGGTATATATAGGTTTGGATCATTTTATTAGTGTGATTTTAGTAATGCAGTCAGTATTTGAATGTTTTGTTTATCGCGCGACTCTTTAAGAGAACTCAAAAATGCATTTCACCATATGTACTTCTTAATCCTCTTTGGCAGGAGGATATCATTTACTGTAACACCCCGAATTTTTGTCTACCTGGAATTAGACGTCCTTAGGCAATGGGTCAACCATAGCACCTTGGTAGCTTCTCAAAATTCGATTCCAAAGCCAAAGAAATCATTTAGAACCAATTCTTTAGAATTTAACGTGAATTAACTAGCACTACACTAGATTTTCTGTAAAATTAGCACCAATAACTTTAAATACGATCTGTAAAACTCAAAACCTCTAGAATTATTATCGCTACATTACCCTAAAATCTAGGATCCAACTCTAAGCCCAGTTGCTCTCGAGAATGCTTTGTATCTTTGTATTGGATCTAGACCGCACGTTGAAAGTCCGATATCCATGATCTTAGACCATTATGACTGCCTAGTTGGACTTGACAATCATTTCAAAAATCAAGTTCAGGTGATGTCCCACGATGATTTTCTTGAGTCCGGAGTGAAGAGTGTGAGAAATGTTAGAAATTAAATAAAATTTATGAAATCTGGCACGTGTCGCTTGCATGACATTTTTAAGCGCTCTGGCCGTTGAAATTCGACCAAATTTCACCCTCGGATCAGGACAGGTGGCCCTTACATGTCATAACACTTGTGGCCCTGATCGAGTTTCAGTGACCGCTGAACTGAAACTGGTCCGCCACGGTCGATTTGGAAACTCGACCGGACTGAAAACTTAGCTTGACCTAGATTCAATATTAGAGAGCTTAAGTCCGACCACATTTAGTAACAGGACCTTCAGAAGTGCCCCGTTGGATCGGAACAGACCCGATTTGGTTATAACATAAGTATACCTTGGTCTTAAGTCTATATAGGTGAGTTTTTAGCCTATATAAGGAGCTTAAACCCTCTCCCATTCAACCCATACGAATTTGAGAGAAACCCTAGGAGAGAGAAGAGAGAAAAGAGAGAGAATGTGTGAGAGAAGTGGGAGAACCTTCCTTCTATTCTTTCCTGCCGATTTACGTGCTTACCCATCGCTTTACAATCGCTATCCCGGTGATTCTGGCGTCATTCTTAGATAAAAAAAAGCCTAGCCCTAACTTGTTTTAGGGTTTTCATTGATGCTAGTAGCTAGATAGCTAACCTAGCTTGTATTACAGGCTAATATTCCACGTATACGAAGACTTAGAGATTTTATCGACTTCTTTACGCTTCTACGGCGTAAGGTGCGGATTTTAGACGCTTAGATTACCATTTTTCAAAGCTTTTAATGTCGTTTAATGGTAGATTGTTGACAAGAATGTTGTTTGACATGTAAAATATGTTGTCTGTTTTTCAATTCGAATACGTACGAAGAATATGAGATTTAGGATATTTTGGATATTTATAGAAAATACTGTATATGTACGTATTTTGCTAATATGATTGCCATGAGTATTTACCATGTACCTATACTAGTTATGCGTGTATGATCTGTTTGGCGAAAAGATTCGTCCTAATGCACATTTTGGCTGACATGCTATGTAGACTAATGTGTGTAGACTAAGTGTTTGTTGAAATGCCTAAATCAATATGATTTATGCCTGTCATATGTATTGAGTGTAAGAACATGATTGTTGTGTATTAGACATCTCCTTGATGTAAGGATTTGTCATATTATATGTTGAAATCAACATACGTCAAGTACGTTGGAGTTGTGTAGTCTAAGTATTTGTATAAATGTATGTATTAGTAAGTATTGAGTAAATGGAGTTGTAGATTAGCGTTGAGATTGGATTCTCAACTAATTTGATGATGTACATGAATTCCTCCATGCTTGTTGTATTGAATTGATTACCTTATGTTTGAAATACTCGTGTATGGTTAACTGCTTATGATGTATGTTATAACATGTTGATAACATACTGGAATGTCTTGTATTTCAATTCTGTCTATCTCATATGATTATTGATTTAGATTACAAGTGTTTGGGGCTATACTCTAGTCTAGGCAGTCGATAACAGATTAGAATTCGTGGTTGGATTATATTCGCCACGAAGGATGTTGTATGACGAACCCGAGTCGTATTAGAGTTGTCGACAGTGGTTAGGCCACACGAAGTGCTTGTGCACTTCATGTCGGTCGATTCAATGTGTGCTCATGCTAGTCGGACTCATCAAGTAACCCGACTAAACATTGTATGTTCACCTTGTATTGGTCATAACTGCTTAAACCTAGGTTACTGAACTTACCAGTGATAACCCAGATAACCGTGGTACCTTGATCCACTAAGACTCATGAGCCGGGCATGGTGGTATGGGACACCGTGGTCGAGCTGTCGGCCTACGCTGGGGCCACAAACCTCCCTGTAGTGACCAGTGAGCAACCCAGACTCGTGAGCAGATTATGGTGGTATGGGACACTATATTCTTACTGTCGGCATACACTGATAAGGTGATGGGGGAGCGGTGCAACGAGTACGAGCAATAGCCCTGGCAGCCCTTTATAGTGACCTCGAGCGTACTCTGAGTCTACGTGAGGTGACAACCCTTCCGTAGCAATAAGAGTACAACTAGGCATGTATTGATGTAACATCCCGAAAATCGGGGGTCGAGTAAAAACTCCACTCCCGAGTTCCAGAACATCACTTATGCAACATAAATGTGTATGATTGAATGTTGTTTGTGTTAATGTATTAAACATAAGTGGGATTAAGCCAAAACAGCATATCATACTCCAGAGATAGTTAAATTAACAAGCGAAATACTGTGAAACATACATATAACATATAATTGATTGTAAGTCTCCAGAGTGTGAACATGTTACCAGGTTAAACATATACATGTATACCTCAAAAGTAAACAAAAAGAATATAAATGAGTGCTCTAAAAATATAAAATGACAAGTGTCAAGGCATCTAATCAACCTCCCTGTAATCCCGTCAATCAGAACACGCATAAAGGAGGGATCCTCCTCATCATCATCAAGTCCGGCTCCACCTCCCAGGCCGCGCCATCATCTGTAATCACAATAGGGACTAGTGGGTGTCCGAAAACACCGTCCCGTAACGTGGGAGTGAGTGATCAACTCAGTGGGATAAGAGAGCAAAGATTAGCATGTTCTCAAATCAATCATGCGATAATAGTAAAGCAATAACTCAAACATTTCTAAATATTGTTGTTAATGCAATATGACGTGACATGATGGATGCCCTCACCGACGATCTCCCTCATACGGCACCATCTTATGCCCGCGGCATGCTTTCTTCCCATAGTGCTCTACATCTTCCAGGCATATGCAATGTGATGGTGATATGATTACCGAGTTATTATTAGTCCTTTTCATACAGCAGGATTGGGAAACTAAGGTAGGTATATCAATCCCAACACAGATCCTGTCTAGGGTCGTCACTCCTAGTAATCTCATACGATGTTATATTTATAGGTCGTTGCAAGGGCTGTCAGGGCTGTTGCACGCACTCGTTGATCCTCTCCCCCATCACCTTATCAATACAGGCCTATTATATCCTTAAGACTACATCAGGACTCGTCGCCCCCATGCGGTGTTAGGATAAACTCAAGGTCACTACAAAGGGCTCGTCACCTGATCAGTGTAGGCCGACAGCAAGAATATAGTGTCCCATACCACCATAATCTGCTCAGAGTAGGGTGCTCACTGATCACTACGGGGAGATTTGTGGCCCCAGCGTAGGCCGACAGCTCGACCACGGTGTCCCATACCACCATGCCCGGCTCATGAGTCTTTGTGGATCAAGGTACCATGGTTGACAGGGTTTTTAATGGTAAGTTCAGTATCCTAAGTTGAAGCAGTTATGACTCATACATGGTGAACATACAATGGCCAGTCAGGTTACTTGACGGGCTTGACTAGCACGAGCGCATCTCAATCTGAACGACATGAAGTGCATGAAACACTTCATGTGGCCTAACCACTGCCGCCAACTCAAAACACGACTCGCGTTCATCGACGCGTCCTTCGTGGCAGATACAAGCCAGCCACGAATTTTCTCTATTACCGACTGCCTGGACTAAGCATAGTCCCAAACATTTATAAATCAGTATCAATAATCATGTGAGAGTAATTGAAATGCAATACAACAATACAAGCATGTTATCATATGTTATAACATACAACTTAAGCAATTCATTCAACACATGCATTTTATACATACAATGTAATCCTTACATATTGCCAACATGATGGAAATCATTTACATCAGCATATTACTTGAGAATTCAATCTCAAAACTATTTCATAACACCATATACTCAATACATACTAATACAAACATTCATACAAATACTTAGTCTACACACTTAAGTCTACATAGTGTATGTCGACTCAAAGTGCGCTTTTGGGCGAACCTCTTCGCCAAACGAATTATACACGCATTCCTAATATCCTAATGCGACAAAAAGCCATGTCAACCATTTCAGCAAAATATGGATGTATACAGTATTTCCTACAAATGACTAAAATGCCCTAAATCTCATATTTTTCCTACGTTTACGAAACAGGAAACAGACAGCATGTTGTATATGTCAAACGGCGTTGTCGTCGATAATCTACTATTAAACGACATCGAAAGCGTTGAAAATAGTCAATCAAAGCGTCTAAAATCTGCACCTTTTTCCCTAGATGTGTATTGCTTCGAACGGAGCGTATATGCTTCGTATACGGCGAACAGGCGACCTAATACACAAGCTACATAAGCTACATCGCTAATGGAATTGACGGAATGCTAAATCAGCAAATGGTTAGGGTTTTTCTCACCTAGAAATGCGGCAGAATCACCGAAAAAGCGATTGGGATATGTTGCTTAAGCACGTGTAGCAGCTGGTGCAGGTGGCAGGAAGATCCCTCCCACACTCTCTCACAATCTCTCACTTTTTCTCTCACTCTGCTAGGGTTTCTAGCAAATTCGGATGGATGAGAGAAGTGAGGGTTTAAACCCCTTTTATAACCTAATTTCTTTCCAAATTAGGCTTGGGAACAATATTTACTTGAGGTATAACCAAATCGGGGCTGTTTCGATCCAAAAGAGCATTTCTGAAGGTCCCCTGGATGAACGCGGTCGGACTTAAGCTCATGCATACTGGATCTAGCACACACCAAGTTTTCAGACCGAAAGAGTTCGCAGATCGCACGTGGCGGTCCAATTTCAGTTCAGCGGTCACCGCACCTAGATCAGGTCTACAAGTCTCATGATATGAAAGAGAAATTTTTCCTGATCTGAGGGTGTAATTTGGCTGAATTCTGACGGTCAGAACGCTTAATAATAACGCGTCAAGTCACGTGCCAGATTTGAATTAAAATTTTCAAATCTAACCCTTTTCTCACTCTCTTCACTCCAGGCTCAATGAAATAGCCTCTGAACGTCGGTTGGGCTTGATTTTCAACACGATTGTCAAGTCCAGCCAAGCAGTCATAACGGTCTAAGATGGTAGATATCGGACTTTCGATGCGCGGTCTAGATCCAATATAAAGTTTCAAAGAGTTCCTGAGAGCAAACGGGTTTAGAGTTTGATCATAGGTTTCAGAGTATTATATCACCATTGATTCTACAAGTTTTGGGTCTTGTAGAACGTATTTAAAGCGATCAGGGACAATTTCACAGCTACTCCAGCGTAGCGCTAGTTAACTTACGCTTAATTTCTAAAGGAATTAATCCTAAGTGATTTCTTTGGCTATGGAATTGGGTTCTGAGCGGTTACCAAGGTGTTTTGGTTGACCCATTGCCTAAGGATGTCTAATCCCAGGTTGGCAAAAATCTGGGGTGTTATAATTGATAAGGTGATGGGGGAGTAGAGCAACGAGTGCGTGCAACAACCCTGGCAGCCCTTGCAGCGACCTATAAATATATCATTGTATGAGACTACTAGGAGTGACAACCCTAGACAAGATCCTTGTTGGGAATGATATAAGGGAAGTACCCTAGTTTCTCAATCCTGCTGTATGAAAAGGACTAATAACAACTCGGTAATCATATTCATATCGCACTGCATGTGCCTGGAAGATGTGGAGCACTGAGGGAAGAAAGCATGCCGCGGACGTAAGATGGTGTCGCATGAGGGAGTATTTCGGTGAGGGCATCCATCATGTCATCTCATCCTTGCATTAATCACAGTGTTTAGGAATGTTTGATTGCTTGCTTTACCATTATCGCGTGATTGATTTGATAACATGCTAACCTTTGCTCTATGATTCCACTGAGTTAGCTAATCACTCCCACGTGACGGGACGGTGTTACGCACACCAACCAGTCCCTAATTTAGTTTCAGATGGTGGCGATGCTTGCGAAGCAGAGTCGGACTTGATGATGATGAGGAGGATCCCTCCTATATGCAGGTTCTGATTGTCGGGGTTACAAGGTTACCGATTAGATGCCAATACACTTGGTATTTTACCTTTTATTTAAACACCCATGTATATATATATATATATATATATATATATATATATATATATATATATATATATATTTTAGAGTATACATGTATATAGTTAACCTGGTAACATGTTCACACTCTGGAGACTTACAATCAATTATATATTTTATGTATTTATCACAGTCTTTCACTTACGAAATTTAACTGTCTCTGGAGTATGATATGCTGTTTTGGCTTAGTCTCAATCTTGCTTAATGCCATTCTATAGACAACATGCATCCATCATTATCTATGTTGCATAAGTGACATTTTGAAACTCGGGAGTTGGGTTTCTACCCGACCCCCGATTTTCGGGGCGTTACATTAACAAACTCATTTACTTCTATTTCATTTTATTTTCATACATTTACTTCTATCTAAACACACTTAAAATATTATTTACCTTCATTTACTCTTAATTCCCTCAATTTACCTCTATTTACGATCGATTTAAACAACTCCAAATATTTTAAAAGCATGCGTGTGTTTACTCAGAAATAGACTAAAAGGTAGGTAGTTATATGGTAAAGTCTTAAAACATTATTTGGTTGCTCAAAATATGACAATGATTAATCGGTCTAACTTACTGCAAGATATCATGAAATTGCATTTGGCCCACCCATAAAATCCTACATGTTGTTTGCGGGGCACACTGACTCGAAAGTTAGACCATTCAAAAATCAGGTGGCTACACCACATGAATATACAAGTTTTAGACTTAATTTACACTGTTCCTACTTGAGATATGTAGATTTTTTGAAGCAGATTGTATATTGTGCTATGGTGTATTGTACAGAGTAAACTCTATGAAGCCCATTGTAATGTATGTGTCTAATCGACATCATCTATCCATTTTTACCAGCTAATGTTTTAATTTAAACCAATTTGATTTAAATAATTTTAACTCGCAAGTATACGAATCAGATGTAAATATGGTACGTATTACGAGATCATTCCCACGAGGACTGGTTGTCACAATTTGAATGTTACAACTCTTCTTAACTAATCCAACGAATATTTTAACAAACTAATAAGTAAACTAGCACACATCTATAGAAAATAACTACAAGCAATAATGAAAAAGATTCAATCGAGGAGAAGACTAGGACTTTCGAATCCACCTCTAATTATCATAACCCTTATTTTACCTGTTGATTCATCCTAATTTAGATTGATATAAATTTAATAAACAAAGCACATCATATATCCTTGGTCGGGCACACAGAATGCATAATCCTTTAAAGCATATGGATCACATCTTTCCATCCATAGTCAGGCATGGAGAGATATAAATCTTGTTTCTTCCTCTATAGAAAACCTGTTCATGGTCAGACACAAACACCTATAGTAATATTCCAAACAACATCCATATCTAGACTTTGGTCGAGCTCATAGAATGGAAAAGTACAGAAATCTCAGGAAAGCGCACTAGAAAAAGAAACAAATCAATTAAATTAAATTAAATTCAACAGTAAACAAGAATTATTCAAATTGGGAGCTTCATCTCAGCCCTAGCTAAAAGTTTAGCAATCCATAAAATTAATTAGAATGAAGGAAAAATAATATTTAAACAATGAAAGCATCCTTCCCTTCTTTCTTCCTCTCTCTCTGGCTCTGGCTCTGGCTCTCCTCAAGCTATGAATCTTCCTCCTAAGGTCTGAATGAATGCTCCTCACGTCCAAAACCTCCTTATATAGCTGCTGGAGTGGTGAAAATTGGATTTGAATCGGATTTGGAAAGCTATGCATGCCCAGTGAAAGCTTTTTTCGCAGTCAAGTTCGGTGCCTCGAAACACGCCACTTTCCTTGCTCAAATTCCAAAGAAACACCGTCCCTTAGGACTTTCTTGGGTCCTCTACATGATAGACGGTTCAGATCTGCCATATGATCAAAGATGGTGGGCTAAAACTGCCTGAAAAAGTCAGTTTTCGTGGATGTGCGAAACCTTTCACACCATTTCACTATTGTGATCGGTGGGCCCCACAAAAGCATTTTTTGAAAAATCCACTCCATCCATTGCATTCAGAACGAAATTTCAGTTAAGAATGGGTGGTTTTGAACGTCCATTGACGTGGCCCAGAGAAGAAATCACAAAAGGATCAGTTTTGAACGTTGCAGGGCAACCCTTTTGTGGCCCCTATATCTCACACGTGTGTACGTATGGGTAAAAAGTGACAACATAGTTTTGAAGTATTCGCAGCCCTCTATAAGATGGATAGTACGGATTAGCCGTACGGGGCATGTGTGGGGCCCACAGTCGACCGCAAAATGGCCAGCGGCCGTGCATTACGCAGTCGAAAACGGAAGCTTCCCTTTTCTTTTTCTTTTTTGGTTAGAGACGGTCAACCGTCTCTGCCGTTTGTCATGCACGTGTAGTGCACTTGTGCACTATGCACACTCTATTCATGTGGGGTCCACTGATGATTTTCAGAAATCTTCACCGTCCATATTATTTCTCATCTCATTTAAACCGTTAATAATAATTTTGAGGCAGTTCCAGATATCAGGTGGGCCCAGAATCAATGGTTTATGGGCTGATCTGTCAGTTGGGGCACTTCCATAGTGATCCAATAGATGAAATTTTACGTGTACGGTTAATTTATGGCCCTCATCCCATGTATAAATTTTTAGGTCAATCGGATGGTGGGAACCCTGTGATCTTGCATTTTGGATCAGTTTCGGGCCTTTTTAACGGTGAACGGCTTTATTTTCTTGGATCCATGGCATGTAAATCCGTTGATCTTGGTCCTATGGAGTGTATCCCTTGCTCTGGTGACTTTGTAACGTCAAATCCACGCTGTTAATATCACTTTTTAATCTACGCTCTTGATTTCCTCCTACAATCAAAATATAATTAAAATATAGCATTAAACATTATCTTGTAAGTAAAATTCGGCAATAATCAGTGTCTGATGCAATATTTGACCCTCATCACCAGCTAATTTTAAGTCACGAGATCAAAATTGAACCATATCCAAAGCTTAAGTGGACCACGTTGTTGAGGATTTTGACTTGCGGAATCACACAGATCTAGATCTAGGATAACAATTCAATGGCACCAAGCACACACAAGAGAACTCAGATTTAACGTGAAAAACCCTTGCGGAAAAAAACCACGGCACAAAGTGACAAATCTCCACTATGAAAACAGAAATTACAAAGAGAGAGGACTTATCCGATTCGAACAACCTCGAATCTCACCCTTGCTACACCCTTTAAATTCCCTAGAACCCTCTTAGAAAGCTTTTTCGTACTCTAGAAAAATCCTAGAAACACCTATTTATAGTTTAGGCAACTTCCATTCCGCATCCCGGTTGCGAAAGGACACAAATTTCCACAATCCACAACATCGCGGAACGAATCTGTGTAACCTACGACTGGTCGAAGGAAGCTACGACTGGTCGAACAACCCCTACGACTAGTCGAAGGACCCCTTCAACCGGTCGTGCAGTCCCTACGACCGGTCGAAGATGGTGAAGACTTTTTTATCAACAATCTCCACAAAATCTTCACCCTTCAACCGTGTAGCATCTTGACCTCTTCTCTTATTTCTGTATCACATCATAGATTCTCTTGCACACTCCGTCTTCCTTATATACCATCACCAAGCCCAGAGAAATTATACAGAACTTGAACTTCTCTGCAAGAATGATCTAGGAGAGTATGTCAGTCGGATCAGAATCCACGTGCTCAACCATCTTTGCTCCTGTTTCTCATAAAGAAAGATGTAGTCTTCTTACCATCTCACCCCTACCCAATATTGCTTGTCGGGGTACTTGCTCACAACACTGATAGCCTGTGAAATAACCGGTCTAATCAAGACCCTGGCATACACTACCAACCGCATTCGAATAAGGCTCATAAGATATCCTGCTTTTCCTCATATATTTTTGGGACAAATCCTAAGGAAAACTTAAGAAGAGATACGTAGGGAACGCTCTTCGGCTTTACCTGGCCCATCATATCCTTGATCAATACCTATACACAAGGTATTCCTCCTGCAATTACCAAAGCCTACTCCTCCTTCAGTCTCAATGCCGAGAACCATCTTTGCAGCCCCCAATCTTTCATCCTGAATGTCCAACTTAATCAAATCTTCAGTTATTGATTTCAAACATGTCATAATTGGTGATCTACATGTCATCAATTTCTGACTCACCATGAAGGAATCAAATCACTGCCTAGGCAACAGGTCGAACCACGACATTCTGCAAAGTCTTTTCTCAGTCCCTTTAACTTCGAACTGCTCTGGTTGCTTCATGTAGATCTGTTTTTCACTTTCCCTTACAGAAGTACAGACTCTACATCCATCTTTTCAGCTCAAGATCACATTGGCCAACCAGTGCCAATCATGGATTTAATAGACACCTGTTATACCGTCGACTTGAATATCTCTGAGAAGTCGATCCTTTCTCTTTGAGTATAACCCTTCACTACCAACTTCGCCCTGTATCTATGTTGTATCCTTCTGAAGATCCAACTGCATCCAACTACTTTCCAGTCCACTGGAAGCTCCACCCGCTCCCATATGTCGGTCCGGTACAACGAATCCATCACATCGTCCATAGTCACCTTTCACTTCTTAGCACCAGACTCACTTAGAGACATCTGAATAAAAGATGAATCCTCCTGCGATATTGGAGTCATCCATGTAACTCACCGATATCCTACGATCATGCTGTATGATTCTTCTCACAGGTGGCTGCTCCACTTACTCTGTATCCCTGTCCGCACGTCTTAGCCTTCCTGCCCTGCTCGCTCATGTGGCCATGACCAACATGTCATACACGTGCAGAGGTGGAATCCACTACATCTACTGCAGCTCCACCTTTTAAAGTTCTCCTAATCAACCTGTACAAGTTACCAAGTCGTCTCGCTTTCATGATTACCCGTGCCCCCTTAGATACTTTAAGAGCATCATCAATACCTGTGTACTTGCATCCTTTTACCTCAAGCAACTAAGAGAAATTAGATTTTGCTTTAAATCAGGAACATGCCTCACATCTGTCAAGGTACACTCCACCCCATCAAACATCCTGATGCGCATAGAACCAACAGCCACAACATTACAGGCAATGTCATTGCCCATAAATACCTGTCCACCATCGCACTCCCTATAGTTAGTGAACCAATTCCGATGAGGAGTCATATGAAAAGATGCCTCAGTGTCTAGCATTCACTCGTCCTTATGATCATTATATGACCGTCTGAGTGAAGACACAGATAAAACATCACCATCACATTCATCTGACGTGGAAACGTTAGCCTCCCTGCATGAAGTCTCAGAATCTTTCCTCTTCGATTTAGGATTTTCACAATCCTTCTTCACATGTCCTTCCTTCTCACTATTCCAGCACTTTATCTTTCCTTTGCCCTTGCCCTTAGATTTGGATCTAGAACCTGAAGAACCTATACCTTGTCCAGAATTCCTACCCACTGTAAACAGTGCATCAGAAGATGTCCCCATGTCGCTGTTCAGTTGTCTCATAACCTTCCCTTAAAGGACTGAGATAACGATGTCGACACTCAGGATTTTATTCAAACTGCACATAGTGTCCTTGAATGACTCATAAGACGCCGGGAGAGAATTCAGTAACATACATGCTTGTTCTTCATCTTTCATTACTTCCTCCATATCGAACAATTTGCAAACTAATTTGTTAAAGTTGTTGATGTGAGACTCCAGACTCCACCCTCTGCCATCTTGAAGTTGTACCACTGCTGCTTTAAGTGCAAACGATTTTCAGAGAATTTTTTACATAAACATCCTATAACTTCGCCCATAACTTAGCCGCAGTTTTCTCCCTCATGACATTGTAGAGAACCTCATCCGTGAGACATAAACGAATCGATGATAAAGCCTTCTTATCAAGAGTATTCTAATCAACATCAGTCATATTAGACTTCCGCTCCTCAAGAGCACCATCTTCACCTTGCTTGATTAAGGAACTCATCATCTTGATTTTTCATAACTCAAAATTATTTTTTTCTGAGTACTTCTCAATCTCATACTTAGCGCTCACCATTATTACTAATCCCTCAGATTCAAATCTGTGCCCCAACGATATCTCTGATACCAGTTGTTGGGGATTTTAACCTATGGAATTACACAGATCTAGATCTAGGATAGCAATTCATTGGCACCAAGCACACACAAGAGAATTCAGATTTAACATGAAAAACCCTTGCGGGAAAAAACCAAGGCATAAAGCGACAGATCTCCACTATGAAAATAGAAATTACAAAGAGAGAGGACTTACCCGATTTGAACAACCTCGAATCTCACCCTTGCTACCCTTTAATTTCCATAGAATCCCTTTAGAAAGCTTTCCCATACCCTAGAAAAATCCTAGGAACACCTATTTATAATTTAGGCAACTTTCCTTCCACATTCCGGTTGCGAAAGGACACAGATTTTCGCAATCCGTAAAATCGTAAAATGAATCTGCATAACCTACGACTGGTCGAAGGAGAGCTATGACTGGTCGAACAATCCCTACGACTGGTCGAAGGACCCCTTCGACCAGTCGTAGCACGACCGGTCGAAGACGGTGAAGACTTTTTTCTCAACACACATCGCAGAAACAATGAGAATCGGTTGCCTAGAAAACTTCTTTGCGACAAAGAAGTTTTAGATCAAGCTGATATATATTTGTGTGTTAATTTCCTTCATCCTTAATTATCCACATCCACGTAACCTTATGAACAAGTTGGATGACAAATAAGTATCACTGTGGGCCCTAGTACCCATTGTTTCCAGTGATGCATGGTCCACTTGAGTTTTGAATATCTTTCAATTTTGATCTCATGCCCTAGAATAGAAAGTGGTTAGCATGGAAAAACTGATGGACAGCATGGATAAGAACATACATGAGGGTGGGAGCCACAAAATTAACTCAGTAGTGAGTTACTAGGTAATTCACTTCCCTAATTTTTAGGCTCTTTGGTGTACTTTGAGGGGCTAAACTGGGGCATGGAATGGGTACTACCCCACCAGGACTTGTCTAGAGATGGACGGTCCTGTCTCGGGTTCTGTGGGGCCACTGTGATGTTTATGATTTATCCACAATGTCCATCTATTTTTACCTATCATTTTAGGACATGAGTGCATGCCTACAAGGTAGACTCACAAGAGTTTCAACAGCAGGTCATGGGTTCCAAGACTCATTATGGTGAATTTCTACCTTAGTGTCAGAGTGTGGGGTGTGTAAAAATAAAATTATTGTGTAAAAAAAGGATCATTTTAGGACATGTTTTCAAGGAGGTAGATTGAACGCTCAAGTGAACCACACCACACGAAGCAGTCCAAATTCAAATGTCACTGTTAAAAACTTCTCGGGGCCTAAAGTTTTGGATCAAGTTGATATTCATGTTTACGTGACCTTATGAGCAGGTTGGATGAGAAATAAATATCACGGTGGACCTTAGGAAGTTTTCAACAATAGGAATTCAATCCTCACTGCTTCATGTGGTGTGGTCCAATTGAACTTTCAATTTGCCTCTTTTTTAAGCTCATGCCATAAAATAATCTACCAAAATGAATGAAAGGCATGTATAAGACATATACATCACGGTGGGCCCCACGTAACCGCTGACAGGACCGTATGTCTGTAGCTAGGTCCTGGTGGGTAGTACCAATCCGCGGCCACAAAACTGATGAATGAAATCGGATTGCAGTTACTCAGTAGGCTCTTATCGTATTGAGCAAATTAACTCTGTTGGGCCCGCCGTGAATGTATCTAGTCTATCCATGCCGTCAATCCATTTTTCCATCTTATTTTAGGAGTTGAGACCAAAATTTAACCATACCCAAATATCAAGTGGACCATACCACATGAAACAGTTGGAATAATGATTTCCACCGTTGAAACCTTTATAGGGCCCACAATGATATTTATTTCTCATCCAACCTATTCATAAGATCAAAAAAACATGAATGAAGGGAAAACACAAATACAAGCTTGATCCAAAACTTCTGTGGCCCCCAAGAAATTTTCAATGGTAGATGTTCAATTACACTTTTTCCTGCAGTATGGTCCAATTGAGATTTGGATATACTTCATTTTTGGGCTCAAGCGCTAAGGACCTGTTTGGTTTTCCACAATACCAGCAATTGGCGGGAAAAAAGTAATTATTACTTTTCGTAAAGGTGACCTGTCCGAAATGACGGCAATCTATCGTAAAAGATAAGCCCGATGTAATATCTCTCTGCCAACTACAGGGATCGGCAGTCAATGTAATAACTAGACTCCCGTCAGGTAGTAGCTGCTTGACATTATATATGAGTAGCTGCTTAATGTTATACATGTAGCTCCTTTCCAACTCCCAGTAAGGACATTGCTTTATTTAAATAAATTTTTTGGCCACTACATGACTAGCTACTTCATGTTATACATATAGACTAATCTGCTCAAATGCTTATGTTTGGACAATTAAGGATCACCTTCTTTCTAATTGAATCCAACAGATTACCTTATGGTTATAAAGCATCATTTTTATGATAAAGGCCACATTAGTGCATTAAGAGCACTGGATCATTTTTCTATGTTAGGATCTTCAATGGTCAATGCACATTAGTTTCTTACAAGTAAACGAGAGAATTCAAATTGAAGAGAGAGACTGGTATTTAGCCACTGAAATTGTTGAAGCTCAAATCCCTACCAGTATACAAAAATAAGAATGGTGGAAATAACAAAGGTGAGATGTGTTACATAAAGTATCAATATATGATCCTCAGGCCACAACTGTATGAATGGGGACAATGTTTTCACTTTCAATGGTCTGATGGGTTCAACTCCAAATGGTGGATGTGTTAAAGAGCTCTTAAATTGAAAGATCATAGCCATAAATCTGTCCCTTCATAACCATAAAGAACTCTTAAATTACAGATAGAATATTCAGTGGCTCAAATGCTTACATCTGTATTGTTGCTTAACAGCCAACTGGCATCTTATTCTTCTTCTTCATCTTATTTGAATTGCAAAATGTAATACCGACCAATAGAAAATGTTTAACCACTGAATTCTCCATTTATGTTTATCTATATCTTATCAATGATCCAAATTACTATTTCCTGTTATGTGTGTCTTATTATCAGGATGGAGTGTTTTTTAAACGCACCCGTTTATCCATCCTATATATGTTGTGAATGATACGTAGAGTGAGCAGCTGAGATCAATGTTGATACACCTCTGTCTGATTCATGTAAAGAGAAATGACTACTAACTATCTCGTTATATTTATAAAAGATACAACACCTTAAAATAGCAACATAAAAAAGAAAAAACAAAAACTAGAAATACAGTTTGAACCAGACTTTCAATATTAAATATGCATAAAGTACATGATAAAGGCAATAGTTGATGTGCTTCCAACACCTCCCATCGACAGGACATATAGTTTTCCAACTATTAATCGAAATATTAAACTTCGTATTTCTTGACAAACATTTTAAAATTTTCTTCCATTAATGTGGAAATGTAGCCGAATATTGATGTGGATGATGCTGCCGAATCAGTTTCACTCGGTGTGTTATACAACAAAACAACATAACATGGATGGATGTGGATGGACAGAGAAGGAAATGGCTGCCTTTGCAACTACACTTGCTGCAACCACGACAATAATTACAATCGGAGAATATTGTAATAATATAATATTTAAATCACCTTCGAGGTTTGGGGACTTTGAAAGAAATAAGGTAATAAATGGGATTATTAGAGCGAGTGATAATGAGTGTCTCGCATAACTCCGAATGAACAAGGCCACATTCTTCAACCTGTACTCATTTATCAGAGATAGAAATCTCCTTCCAAACGGTAAACATGTATCTATGGAGGAACAACTTGTCATTTTCCTTCACACGGTAGGGCATAATGTTAGAAACCGGGTCATTGGGCATCGGTTTATAAGATCTGGTGAAATGGTAAACCGATATTTTAGTAAAGTGGTGGATGCCATTATCGGCTTATATCCGGAGTTCGTGAAACTCCCAGGATTGGAAACACCAGTTGAGATCCTAGTTAATCCTAATTGGAGTGATTACTTTCAAGTATGTTCAAACACATTATGCAATGTTGGAAAATGTCATATAATATATTTGATATCCTGATTATTGAAGGTGAAATTAGGACTACATTGGTGCAATTGATGGGACTCATATCCCCGCCTACGTACCGGCATTGGAAAGTGCAATATACCGTAACAGGAAAGGGGTACTCTCTCAGAATATAATGGGTGCATGTAATTTGACATGAAGTTCGTATATGTACTCACCAAATGCGAGGGCTCTACCTCTGACGCCCGTGTATTACAAAGTGCTTTGACACATTTCATCGATCGCTTTACTATCCCAGCAGATACTACGTGTCTATATGTTTCATGCTGATTACGCTCATTCACTTGGATTTAAATTGATAATTCTTCATAATTAATTGTAGAAAAGTATTACGTAGTTGATGCTGGTTAAGCTCATTCTCCTAGATTTATGGCTCCTTACCGTGGTGTACGGTACCATCTCAATGAATATCGCACTAGTCATAATCCTTCTAACAAGAAAGAGCTATTCAACTATCGGTATGCTCAACTACGAAACTGTTGGGGGTTTTTAACCTGCGAAAACACACGGATCTAGATCTAGGATAGCAATCCAATGGCACCAAGCACACAAAAGAACACAGAGAACACCCAGATTTAACGTGGAAAACCCTTTCAAAAAAAAACCACGGCACAAAGCGACAGATCTCCACTATGAAAACAGAAATTACAAAGAGAAAGGACTTACCCGATTCGAACAACCTCGAATCTCACCCTTGTTACACCCTTTAATTTTCCTGAAACCCCTTTAGAAAACTTTCTCATTCCATAAAAAGCCCTAGGAACACCTATTTATAGTTTAGGCAACTTTCCTTCCGCATCCCAGTTGCAAAAGGACTCAAATCCGCAGTTTCATGCAAAATCGCGGAACAAACTGCGTAACCTACAACCGGTCCTAGCTATCGTACGACTGGTCCTAGCTTTCCTACGACCAGTCCTATACCCCTAAGACTGGTCCGAAAAATTCCAGGACTGGTCCTAGACTGGGAAAAAAGACAGCACAACTCGCTGGACTTCGAGTCATGCCTGATCTGGAACCTACGACCGGTCGAGCGCCTCCCACGACCGGTCGTGGCTCTCCCATGACCGGTCGAACAACATGAAAACTTAAAGATTGAAGGCTTCTCCTTAACAATCTCCACCAGGTATTCATTCTTCAACCGTGTAGCTACATGACCTCTTCTCTTATTTCTGCATCTCATCATAGCTCCTTGTACACACTCCGTCATTCTTTTATGTCATCGCCAAGCCCAGAGAAGTTACGCAGAACTTGAACTTCTCTACAGGAACGATCTAGGAGAGCATGTCCGTCGGATCAGAATCCACGTGCCCAACCATCCTTTCTCCTGTCTTCTTAAAAGAAAAGACGCAATCTTCTTACCATCTCACCGCTACCCAATATTGTTTTTCGGGGTACTTGCTCATAACACTGATAGCCTGTGAAATGACCGGTCTAAACCAGACCATGCCATACACTGCCCAGTGCATTCAAATAAGGCTCATGAGATATCCTGCTTTTCCTCATCTGTTTTGGGATAAATCCTGAGGAAAACTTGAGGAGAGAAACGTAGGGAACGCTCTCCAGCTTTACATGGCCCATCACATCCTGGATCAATACCTACACACAAGATATTCCTCCTGTGATTACCAAAGCCTACTCCTCCTTCAGTCTCAATGCCAAGAACCATCTTTGCAGACCCCCCGATCCTTCATCCTGGATGTCCCGAGTCTTCAGTACATTGATTTCAGACATATCATAATTGGCGATCCACATGTCATCAATATACAATACCTGACCCACCATAAAAGAATCAAATCACTGCCTAGGCGACAGGCCGAACAACGACCTCCTGCAAAGTCTTTTCTTAGCCCCTTTCACTTCGAACCGCTCTGGTTGCTTCATGTAGATCTGATCTTCACTTTTCCTTATAAAAGTGCAGACTCCACATCCTTCCTTCTAGCTCAAGATCTCATTGGCTAACCAGCACCAGTCACAGATCTAATAGACACCTGTTAAACCGTCGGTGCGAATATCTCTGAGAAGCCGATCCCTTCTCCTTGAGCATAACCCATCGCTACCAACCTCGCTCTGTATCTATGTTGTATCCTCCTGAAGATCCACCTGCATCCAACTGCTTTCTGGCCCACTGGAAGCTCCACCTGCTCCCATATGTCGGTCTGGTACAACGAATCCATCACATCACCCACAGTCACCTTTCACTTTTTAGCACCAGGCTCACCTAGAGTCATCTGAATAGAAGATGAATCTCCTGCGATATTGGAGTCGTCCATGTATCTCGCCGATGTCCTGTGATCATGCCGTGTGATTCTTCACACAAGTGGCTGCTCCACCTACTCCGTGTCCCTGTCCGCAAGGTTCAGCCTTCCTACCCTGCCCGCTCATGTAGCCATGCCCAACATGTCACACACGTGCAGAGGTGGAATCCGCTACATCCACTGTAGCTCCACCTTTTAAAGAGCTTCCTATCCATGAGACATAAACGGATCGATGAAAAAGTTTTCTATCAAGAGTATTTCAATCAACATCATTCATAGTACACTTCCGCTCCTCAAGAGCACCATCCTCGCCTTGCTTGGTTAATAGGCTAATCATCTTAACCTTCCATAACTCAAAATTATTTTTTTCTGAGTATTTCTCGAACTCATACCTGGTACCCGCCATTATTACTAATCCCTCAGATTCAGATCTGTGCCCTAACTTTAGCTCTGATACCACTTGTTGGGGGGTTTTAACCTGCGGAAACACATGGATATAGATCTAGGATAGCAATCCAATAGCACCAAGCACACAAGAGAATACAGAGAACACCCAGATTTAACATGAAAAATCCTTTCGGAAAAAAACCACGGCACAAAGCGACAGATCTCCACTATGAAAACAGAAATTACGAAGAGAAAGGACTTACCCGATTCGAACAACCTCGAATCTCACCCTTGCTACACCTTTTAATTTCCCTGGAACCCCTTTAGAAAACTTTCTCATTCCATAAAAAGCCCTAGGAACACCTATTTATAGTTTAGGTAACTTCCCTTCCGCATCCCAGTTGCGAAAGGACTCAAATCCGCAGTTTCGCGTAAAATCGTGGAACAAACTGTGTAACCTACGACCGGTCCTAGCTATCATATGACTGGTCATAGACCCCTACGACCGATCCTAGCTTTCCCACAACCGGTCCTAGACCCCTAAGACTGGTCCTGAAAATTTCAGGACTGGTCCTAGACTGGAAAAAAAACAGCACAACTCGTTCGACTTCGAGTCATGCCTGGGCTCGAACCTACGACCGGTCAAGCGCCTCCCATGAAAACTTAAAGATTGAAGGCTTCTCCTCAACAGAAACATTATTGAGATGATTTTTGGAGCATTGAAAGCCCGCTTTCTAATCCTGAAATCTGCTCCACCCTACAACCTTCAAACACAGGTGAAGATAGTCATTGCATGTTGTGTCTTACACAACTTTATCTGTATATCTGGAGGAGATAACTTGGTAGAAGATGAACTTGCATCTATAAATTTGACGGAGAGTATATATCTATCACCATGCGATACTAATGTGACACAACGTGAGAAGGACGAATGGGTGATTTATCGAGACAATATTGTAACTAGGATGTGGAATGAATCTCATTTTATGAGTCATATCGTTTGATATTTGAATTACAAAATATAATTTTGTAGTATGTAATACCAGCACATGAATGTACTGCATTGATGCCCTACAAGGCCTGTGCTAAAGAACATGATGTTTTTGAGTATTGTACGAAGATGATCATTATCCCCACATGTATATACCATATTACGTAATTGCGTCTTATATTTAAGATTTTCAAATTATTGCATTCACATGACGTTCTCAATATTTTATTTGTGGTTAACTATACTAAATATGTTCATTGTACTATTTGTAAATTATCGAAGTTAATAGTGACGACGAAATGGATCCGAATAGGCAGGCCAACTAGACTACACCAACGAAACAACCCATGCAAAGCTGATACATCACACCACGAAGGACACCACGCAAATACAAATCAACATCGCTTGAAGAAAAGGTTATGTTTAGCGGTATAATGCAATGGACAGATGAAATGGATGATTGTCCCATCGATACGTTGATAGTTGTTGTTGCAAACGACCGGAAGAGTGCCAATGGATTTAAAAAGGAAACATATAAAACAGTCGTCGAAACAGCGAAGAGTGCGCTAGGGATATCAGTGTAACGCCCCGAACTTTTCAATACTCGGGTATTGAAAGTTTTCGAGCGTTACCTAGAAATTAACTTATATGTGTATGTGTACGATAACAATCTGACGATCCTAACCTTACAGTAAATGACTAACATAGATTTAACCGTTGGGAATGACTCCCATTCTAATGATCAAATCATCCGACTATGGATCACATAGTGTAGTATATATTCATTCCGTTAATTAAACCTATGAATAATCCTTCATCCAAGGTGGTTTAGACATAGGTCCTTTCATATGGAATACCTAGAAACGTAGCCCCAACCACATAAAACCATAAGATTTCATAAAACGTTAAAATCAGCAATAATTACGAAAATGCCCCAAATCCGGACCCTTGAATTCTAGCTCACTCAATTCTCCCAATCCATTTAACATGAAACTTTATACCATGTTTAGTTAGCCTAAAATAACCGTACACGTAAAATATCAACCCCTAGATTATTGTAGAAGTGACCTGAACGATAAATCAGCCACTAAACGCTAGTTTAGGGCCCACCTGGTCCTTGGATATGTTTCAAATTTCGACTCAACCCCTCAAGTTAGATGGAAGAATGAATGGACGGTGCAGATTTAGTAACATAAATCGTTGTGGGCCCTGAGATCATGGCCGTGTGTACAAGTACAGGTGCACCCGCGCCCCGCCGAAACCGGAGTTGGTCAAGATTTTCGTCGACCCGACTCGTCTGCGACAGGGCTTTCGCACCGCACGTCATCGTCCGCTGGGACGAACGGTGGCCCACCATTAAGGCTCCATCGGAAGATCCAGACCGTTCATATGGTGCGGGAGGAAAAATAAACAGGTCTAGATCCCTTTCTAATGTCAGTTTAGATCAGAAAGGCAGGGAAGAAATCGTCCGTAGGAAGGGGTTTCACAGACCGTCCGCTGGGATGAATGCGTGGACCCATCATTGGCCGTAGGGCTGATCGGAACCGCCCATCACGTTCCTAAGTCAATTCTAATAAAACTACAAGGTTCTCCACCTTCAAATAAGTCATATACTTGTCCGCAAGTTGCACCGATAGGAGTTTGGACAGATCTCACTCCACGGCGCAATAGAGACAGGTTGAAGGGTTTCGGGACGATCACGGCTGTTCAAATAGGATAAGAGAAGGGCCCGACCACTCCCAAGAAATCGGATCAGAAGAATTGTGTCAACAGCCACGCCGATCTCGATCTTGACGCAAGTCACCAAACGCATCTCGCTGCGTAAGAAAACAGGGTGCTTAAACGGGAGTGCGAGAACTTTCGCAGAGGATTCTGGAAGCCTCGCCGCACTCCTATAAGAGGCATCACCCATCCAGGCAGCGTGAGAGGAGAAAAAGAAAAGAGAAGAAAGAAAACAGGGAAGATAGAGAAAGAAAGAGAGAAAGAGAGTTTGGGAGAGAGGACAGCTGCCGTCCAGCAGAGGAAGAAAGGAAAGGAAAGAAAGAAAGGAAAGGAAAGGAAAGAAAAGAAAAGAAAGAAGAAAGAAAAGAAGAGGAAAGAAAGGAAAAGAGGAAGAAGGAAGGGGAAGAGATAGTGGAGTCCGAGTTGACTCACTGATTTTGGACTGAGTCAGGACCGAGTTGGCGATCTAGGTTAGCCATCCCGACAGGTAAAGCACCTATGCAATCTTTCCCTATTCTCATTCTCTTACGTTGAATTAATGGTAGGACCTAGGATTTGGTATAAATACTATCCGACAAGATCCTTTAGGTCCTTAATCTTAGGAAGATCCAAAGGTAATAATCTTAGGCTCTTATAGCTTTAAAAATATAGGAATATTCGACTTGACGTACAAAAAGGTTGATTGAAAAGGGGCTTGATCAGGTTGTTAACACAGAGTCGGACGTGACGACGTTAAGAAGGAGATCAATAGGTGAGGGTTTTATCTTTTAAGCTTACAATAATTTAAGTTGATTTATTTATCCTGCCATTTATATGCTTTCATGATCTTGATACTAGTTTATCTTGTCTTCTATACATGTTTTCATGAATTTAATAATGCTTTTACATGTATTTCTTTTATACATCAATTTGGATCTTCCATGTTATTATATGTTTCACCATCAATTATGGCCTTTTCATGCCTCTTACGATATGACTTATCATGTATTCTATGTTTACATGTTCCTTGAAAATTATCCTATCAATTGATTTATTGACCCTTTTGGGATTATGACATGATGTCAAATATATATGAATTTCTCTGAATTTATATGAGGCCATGGATGCGAGCCTTGCCCTGCCTCATCTCTTTATTTGAGTTGGCTCTGCCACTCGTCTCTATATTTGAGTTGAATTTCCCACTCGTCTTTATATTTGAGTTGGCTCTACCACTTTCCTTTTGTTGAGTTGACCATTGTCACTCTTCTCTTATTATGTTGGCCATTACCACTTTTGCTGAGTTGACCATTGTCACTCTTCTCTTTATTATATTGGCCTTGTACCGTTTATCTTTCAAGGCATGGGCATGTGTCTTGTTATTCCAGAACCTCCATGATTCAGTTTATATGATGATTCATCTATATTCTCTATAAGAGCAAGTGATGTGTAAGATGTATCACAACTAGTGATTCAAATATTCTATCATGGACGTAATGCGCTCTGGGTAGAGACCCTCTTGGGGCACGTAAGTCCTTGGGCCTTCGGGTAGTGGTGCACAAATCGATGTGTGTAATTCTCTACTGTAATGTCACATCACCTCGGGATTGGATGTCGCAAATAGTCGCTCCATGAACAAATCGTTGCACGTAATTCACCCAGCTCATGTTTTTGTGTGCTCTGAGGCCCCTTGTAAATCCATGGTAGCATTGGCCATGTCGACGAATATCCGTAGTTATGGGATGCGGGTCGAGCCGGTTATCTATAAATCGTACTCCACATTGTGATGATCACTACGTATGATGAGCCCCACATACTTTGCTAGGCATGCATCTCATGTAGGTTGTTTGTGCATGCTGATACCTCATGTTAGTGGAGCACGGGACATATCAGACCCTTACTTTGCCTGTTATGTATCTCTTTAATTATTGTTAATCTTGAAGGATAACCTTCACTATGAGTAGGGCATTGACCCTCTCCCAACCGTACAGTTGATGCAGGTGACGTATAGGTGAAAGACTTAGAGAACTACTTCCCTAAAGAAGAAAACACTAAAAGATTTATGAAGAAAGATTATTTACTTAGTTTTATGCTTCCGTTGTAAACTCTGATGTTGTAATAAACCTCTCATTATGAGGCCTTAATCATTCCTTTTACTCTGATACGATATAATCAATACAGTTGATTTTTATTCTTGTGAATGTTACCTTCATGGATGTATCTGCATGTAATCAAATGAAAAAAAATAAGGTGCGATTTTGCTAAAGCATCCCAGTTTATACATCATTAACACCCGATTTTCTCGGGCACGAGTACAAACTCTGGCCGTGAAAATTTCGGGTTGTTACAATCAGTCCTGGAGAAGCATATTGGTAATCGCCTGAAGACATTGAAGAGATTGTATTTTGAGGTTCGAGACACCCTAAATGCTAGTGGGTTTGGTTGGGACGATGATAAGAAGGTAGTAACCACGCCAGATGATGTGTGGGATGATTACATACGGGTGAGATTGGCAAATTATTCATTTATATTGTCCACTTTATTCTCGAATGGTGTTAACAATTCTTCAGTTTTTTTATGTCCTTTGCAAAAGTCACATCCCTATGCACAATACATCCACGGTAAACCTGTGTGAAGGTATGATGACCTCACGTACTTATTTGACCGAGCTACTGGATTGCGTGCTTCGACGGAAAATATAAGATGTAAGATGTGTTCGAGGAAGTCTCACGATGATGATGATACACCGACGGGATAGGTCGATCTAAATGACGATATATTTTTTTTATTCATATTGGCCTCATATGTACCCCATCACTGCGTGGTACTTAGATTCATCCTAGATAGTGGGTCCCAGCATGTCACGGTGACCGCTGTCCATCTAAGTTTGAAAATGGTTGCAAAATACAGTAAGCATCCATGGTGCATACTGCTGTGGAAATCAAACACTAGTATGCAATCGTTGTAGAGCTGAACTGTTGGACACCATAGCATTCATTTGTGATGTCAGGATTATAAGAGCACACACCCAAACACAGTATTAGAGAAAGTCTGCCTACTAAACTATTGCATATCAAGAAATCAAGCATGGGATAGCAGTCAACTGAAATTTACCCAATCATTGCTATTACATGTAAATTGTAATTAATGCTTTTTTTACCGCCAATTGCTAGTATTGCGAAAAACCAAATGGGCCCTACAATTATCAGGTTAAATGAATGTACGGAGTGGATAAAATATATAAATCAGGGTGGATCCCACGGAGTTTATTCAGTACGCAATCCGCTTCTCATATGGACAAGTGGATATCACGTACGTACAATAGTGGTCCTCACAGAGCTCTTTCTATGCGCCTTCGTTCTTTCTCTTCCTGCGTTTTCACGGAATGCTAATTGCACTCAGCTTGTGCAAGATCCAGGCCGCTGTCAGGTGACTCCAACCATGCAGATGCCACACCTTAAAAAATCAGGCCTCTATGATCATCAAGTGGGCCGCACCTGTACAAATTCAATGGAACCGGAATCGGATTGACTACTCCCCTACACCAGCCAATGGCTGGTGGTCGGTGTGCTGTGGGCCCCACCATGATGTATGTGTTTCATCCATACCGTCCATCTATTTTTCTGAATCATTCTATGGCATGGGACCAAAAATGAGGTATATTCCAATCTCAAGTGGACCACATTACAGGAAACAGTGTTGAATGAATGTCAACCATTGAAAACTTTTTGGGGGCATAAAAGTTTTGGATCAAGCTGATCTTTGTTTTTTGTCTTTATCTGGGTCTGTATGACCTAATCAACAGATTGGATGTCAAATAAACAGTACAGTGGGCCTTAGGAGGATTTTAATGGTGGATATCCAATCACTATTGTTTTCCTGTGTTGTGGTCCACCTGAGATTTATATACCTCCCATTTTTTGGTCATACACTAAAATAATCTTTTAAAATGGATGAACGGCATGGATGAAATCACGTAACACATACATCATGGTGGGGCCCACAGAGCACCGACCATCAGCCACCGGGCTGATGGCTGGGGATTAGCCAATCCGTTTCCCAATTCCAGGCGTGAGGTGAGTGCACTTACAAATTCCACTCAAGTGAGTGCAATTGACATTTTTCTTTCAATTGGTTGGGATCGGTAGTGAGATACCATCTTCTTACTTGAAAATTTCCTTTCCTAAATTGTCCCCTGTAACTGATAAAATAAAAATTCCATAAAATAAATAAAAATACTACAAGCATACAGCTAAAAGACGAGCCGAAAAAAGTAGAAAAGAACCTTGCCCAAATCAAGCACTTCGGCGAATACACGGTTTCTTTATTTATTTATTTATTTTCTTTTCTCTTTTTTTTTTTTTTTTTTTGGCTATGTACTGTCTGTACGGTTTATCCATATAAGTATCCCAAGGAAGTTATTTAATACTCTCCCAGAGTGCGATGGTTGATAAGCGGGCACTGAGAAATTTGTGCACGTGGCGTTTAACTCCAAAGACAATCGTACAATTTTCTTGACCTATTGTTAATGGGTATATCTAAAGTATTATTGCTTGAATGATCCTAATCTTTGATTAATCGGCATGTTTGTTGAACACAGATTGATGACGATTTTCATTTAGGTGGTCCATTAGAGGTCCACTAATCAGTCAGTTAAAAATTAAAATCAATGTAGTTTTATGTTTAAGTTCCATCTAAATCATGTCCCTTTGTTTGGATCCTTGGATTTAAATTACATGTATACCACGTACGCATTTCCTGAATGCGTGCGCATCAATCATACCACTCTGCCAGAGTATCAAACAATATCATAAGCATGTAATTCATGCATGCATGTGTTACCAACTCCACTGTAACATGCATGTCTGCATTTGTACATACGTGGGCAATCGTACTCCTTGAATATGAGCACGTGACGTGAATGATGTAAACAAACCCATTTTGGTATTTGTGCATGGATGGATGTATGATGGTTGGCCATGTGTACATGTATGTGTATATGGATGGGTTGTGCGTGTGTGTGTGTTAACTTTCTGCTTCGCACGCGTCATACATTGTGTTATTTAAGAATTGTTAGATGACCAGCTTCCAAGAAAATGGATGAAATGCATATAAGAAAATGAATGAATATGAGATGGTGTCCATATCCATATCCATGGTGTTCAGTGTGGGAGACCATCTTTCCTTACCCTTTTCTTTATTCTGTTTACTTAAAAGCACAACACTCTCTGACCACTCAACAGTGGCCTGCACTATCCAGCACAGTCGAAAACCCATCATTCCTTCCCTCCCAAGTGCATGCCCCCACACCATCTCTCTCTCTCTCTCAGTGCCCCCGCCCCCCCCCCCCCCCCCCCCCCCCCCGCAACAAAGTATTATAAATAAGTGCGTCCACTGGAATAATACTCACTAAAGGGACCTTAAAGAAGAGAGCTTTGTTCTGTAGTTGGGTTTTCGTTTTAAAGGGGTATAGAGAGAGAGAGAGAGAGAGAGAGAGAGAGAGAGATGGATTTCCAGACAAGACAGAATTCCAAAGCAGATTCCAATTCTGCTGCCGTTGAGGTCTCGGTTGATTGGAGAGGTAGAACCTGCAAGAGCAACAAGCATGGAGGAATGAGAGCTGCAATATTTGTATTGGGTCTCTTTCTCGCTCTGTCTCTCTTTCTCGGTTTCTCTTCCTATCTCACATCTGTTGGGCCTGATTGAGACTGGATGTTGCTTTCTTTTGTTTATGTTCATTGACTTTCACATAATAGACCTGTGCTCCATTTCCAGTTGGGCATGTACTCTTTTATTTTCCTTTTGGCAATATTACAATATTTCTTTATTGTCTTATTTTCGGATTGCCCTTTTTAAGTTAGTTGATAAATTGAAGTTCTTTGAATTGTTTTAATTTGTTTGGCCCGTTGACAGTTGATCACAAAAAGATCTAATTCAGCTATGAAGATATGAATTGGTCTTCTTCTTCTTTTTTTTCATTTTAAAGGGTGTTTTATGCTTTTAAGCATTTATTTATTTATTTTATGAAGATATGATGTGGGTTCTTTCCATTTTTATTTTCTTGTTTTGTTGGTGGCTGTGTTTCAGGGATTCAAGCATTTGAAATGATGGCAATTGCTGCGGTAGGGAACAACCTCATAACATATGTGTTCAATGAGATGCACTTCTCACTGTCAAAATCAGCAAATACAGTCACTAACTTTGTAGGGACTGTATTTCTGTTGTCTTTGCTTGGTGGCTTCCTCTCTGACTCTTATCTTGGGAGCTTTTGGACCATGTTGATTTTTGGGTTTGTGGAACTCTCCGTAAGTCTATCACTCTCCTTCTCTGGCCACTTTTTATGCCATTCCATTTTTATTTTTCAAATTTCCATTGCTGCATAGGAATAATTGAGCTGAGAAGCTAAAGTGATTGGCAGCACACGTGTGACATCTTGGCTAAAAAATCATGCCGGCCCACTCAACCCGTGGACCATACATGTCTTTTTCTTACGGTTCATTTTCCTTATACACTTTTGGCCCACTTGATGAGTGGAAAGTGTTGACTTTTGGGCCAGGGCACGTTTGCAGTGCGACCCACTTGATGAGTGGCCTTGATTTCCCGTATGTGTCTGTTTGAGAGAGAGAGAGAGAGAGAGAGAGAGAGAGAGAGAGAGAGAGAGATCTCGCATTGAGTGGTTTGTGGTGGATTTTTCAGGGTTTCATACTACTATCAGTTCAAGCTCATCTCCCTCAACTAAGGCCACCACAGTGCAACATGCAAAGTGAAGCACAGCTCTGCATCGAAGCCAAAGGCTTCAAGGCCTCGATATTTTTCCTGGCTCTCTACTTGGTAGCCTTGGGGAGTGGCTGCCTTAAGCCTAACATAATCGCCCATGGGGCTGATCAGTTCAGTAAGGAAGACCCTAAGCAATCAAAGAAGCTCTCCACATACTTCAATACCGCCTACTTCAGCTTCTGTGTCGGAGAGCTCATCGCCCTCACCGTCCTCGTGTGGGTCCAGACACGGTCAGGGATGGATGTTGGATTTGGAGTGTCCGCAGCTGCCATGGCTGTGGGCCTGATCAGCTTGATTTCTGGCACTCTTTTCTACAGGAATAAGCCTCCTCAAGGCAGCATCTTCACCCCAATTGCTCAAGTAAGATGACCTTATTTTACCCTCTTTCTTCTTCTTTTTTTCTTTTGAAGTTTGATGATCTCCTCAGCTCGACTTTCTTGTTTGCTTCGTTTGGTAATGAAAAAGTATAAATTTGTACTCGTATATAACAAAAGTAGAAAATAAGGCTTTGTGCACTGAAAAAGGCTCGTGTAAATATCAGTTTCCTTCTTGAAAATGCAGTCCTGTAGAGTTATGTTTGTGTTGATTGAGATTACATTTTTCATGCTGTATGTTATTATGAATTATTTTTCCCTAATGCCGATTAGCAATAGTTGTTTGGTTGATGTTTTTAGAATTATGAAAATATTCCTTCTCTTATTTCCCTTTTATTCTTCACAAAATATGAAAGAAAGATGTGTGTTTCATATCTTTCAAAATCTTATGAACATCATAGTTCTTTGTTTTCAATATCTTCTATGAATTTGATTTAGAATATTCCTTTTTCTTGAGTTGTTTGTGTGGTTCGGTTTATGTTAATATTAATTAATTAAGCAGATGTTTTGGGTTATTTAATATTGATATTATGTTTATACTAATCTGAAATGGTTTATTGGGTTTTTTTTATGTTGATTAAATAATAATCTCTGGGGATATCCTGCTTTATGGAAGTGAGATTCTTCAAATGTCTACTCATTCATGGTTTTATAAAAGAAATGTTTGTTTATGATGTATATCATTGCTTTTTTGCGACGTTCGTCCTTTTCAGCGTATAAGAATTCTTATATGGCACCCCATTATTACACTTGGGTTCTCTAATGTTTATTTGGATTCTGTTGGATTTTTCTTTTATGCTTTTAATCAGGTCTTTGTAGCCGCAATAAAAAAGAGAAAGCAAGTTAATCCATCGAATTCAGAGATGCTTCATGGAAACCGAAATGATACAGCTATCCACACTGTCACTGCCACTAGTCTTGATCCATCTTCTAATGCTGGGAACCTTCTTCATACTCAACGGTTCAGGTGTGCACGCAGCGCTAATCTAATGTTTTAAAAGATCAGTCACCAAACTAGAAAAGATTATGGATTGTTCTTGGTGTTTTTTTTTTTTTTTTTAACGTTTTTCTTCTTAATTTTGACATCATAATTGTTTAAATGGTTTGGAAAACTAATGACCCATCTAAAACAAATTGTGGGTTGTTAGAATTTTGTAAAAGAATTCAAAACTTGAATTTATGGGAGTTTTTCATGATCTTGAAGTTCAGTCACCAAAATTCAAAAGATTTATATCACAACACTGATCTTTCAAACACCTTCCACACGTTAAGAATCTTTTATCATGTGTTTATAAGGATGTTTTTGAAACACATCGTATTTTTCAGTAATGTTGAGAGAGTTTTCAGGTTCTTGGATAAAGCATGCATCAAAATCCAAGATGGAGGAGCTCCCATGAAGGAAAGTCCATGGAGACTATGCACCGTGGCCCAAGTCGAGCAAGTGAAGATAATCATATCCGTCATTCCCATTTTTGCCTGCACCATCATCTTCAACACCATCCTGGCCCAGCTGCAGACGTTCTCCGTGCAACAAGCAAGATCCATGAACACCCAACTCACAAAAACCTTCCAAATCCCACCAGCCTCCCTTCAATCCATACCATACATCATACTCATCTTCCTCGTCCCCCTCTATGAAACTGTGTTCGTCCCCCTCATGCGCAAGGCCACAGGCACCTCCTCCGGCATCTCCCCCCTCCAACGCATTGGTGTTGGCCTCTTCATTGCCACCTTCTCAATGGTCGCCGCAGCTCTAGTAGAGAAGAAGAGAAGGGAAATGGCCACAGCCTCAAACAAAGAAGAAATCTTCATCTTTTGGATTGCACCACAGTTCATCATATTTGGGCTATCAGAGATGTTCACAGCAGTGGGCCTCATTGAGTTCTTCTACAAACAGTCAATGGCTGGGATGCAATCATTTCTAACAGCCATGACCTATTGCTCTTACTCATTTGGGTTCTTCTTGAGCTCTCTCTTGGTCTCCCTGGTGAATAAAATCACCTCAAAATATTCAACTCATGGTGGGTGGCTGAGTGACAATGACCTTAACAAGGATAGGCTGGACCTTTTCTATTGGTTGCTAGCGATCCTCAGCACCATCAATTTCTTCAACTACCTTTTTTGGTCTAGATGGTATTCTTCCAGCCTATCTCCATCACCCACTTCAGCATCACACGATTCTCATGGGGTGGACCACCATCGCTTCACCTCTTCAAAGCATATTGGAGATGACAATATTCCTTAGGAGAAATGCTAAGGTGACTGCCTCACACGTGGAAAGCACGGCACATGTTGGCGGGATTATAGGTGATCATCAGGCCATCCCTACTGTATAGGCGCCATGTCTCAAAAATAAGGCCGTCTGATCATCAGGTGGGCCCCAACTGTGCGAAACAAATGAACGGTTATAAGGAGAAGTCAACCAATGACCCAATTTTGATGCATCGGATCTGCATAATATTTTCGAGACACGGCATCTATACTGTGTGGATCGCCAGATGAGAAGCTCCGGTGTTACATGTGTGGCTAGATTCCACGTGTGAGGCAAGCTCAAGCAAGTGCACTTAGCATTCTCATATCATACAAGACAATATCTCTTCAGAGATATTTTTTTCCCAAACCTTTTCTCCTGTCTTGGTATTAAAGAAACAAAAAAGAGCATGAAACACCATGTTGGTGTGGGGCCTCGATAATGGTGCAATGCTAGGTTGATAACTCTGGTATCTACTTTTTCCTTTGTTTAATAATTGACTTTTGTCAAGAGGCTACTTTTTAAGGGTCCCAAGGTCTTTGATTTGATTCCAAGGATCTTGATCAGACTTTGTATTGTAAAAGTATAAAAGGGTACTGTTAGGTGTAATCCCATCTCCACATATTCAATGCACTCTCCTCTCTCTCTCTCTCTCTTCATGGCCAGGTTTGGTAAGCCCACACATGCGATTATGGCACACTTGTGTGAGACCCGAGATTCCCATCTGGTTGGACACGATGATTAGATCTTCCTCCTCAAAAATGAGGCTCTTTCACTCCTCAGAGGATCACCACGTACAAAATAACCTGAGGGTTAAAAAAAAAAATCCAGCCGTCTTTTTTTTTGGATGCCGTGGCCTATTCGAGGAGTGAAATGGCCCGATTTTTAGGACAGAAGATCTAAACAGGATAGCCCATCTGATTGAAAGTTCTGATCAGGCAAACACCTATCTAATTACACGTGTGTATGCGTGTGGATTCACCCGGTTCAACCTGCTTTCCTGCCATATCATTGGTTGATCACGTGTGATTCAAATGCCTCAATGATGATGCTAAGAAGAAAGATGAATTGTGGTGGAGTGACGCTCTTTTCTTGAGTTAGTCAAAAAGGTATGAATAAACAAGTTCTTGATGCATCAAGATGTGTTTAGTAACCTCATGTAACAAGTCAGTACAAAAGTGGCCAATGGTTTGATGATCCTGACCGTTTGATATGATACGCCCCACCAAGGGCCACATCCACATCCAAGGTGAGTCCCATCAGATAAGCTGTCTGGATTGTCAAAATATGGGCCACACTTGTACGGAATCGAGAAAGAGCACAATGTACAGATCCTGATGCATCAGGACCCTTGGTTTATTCTGTGATGTGATGAGATGAAGCCTCGTTCTAAAAAAGTAGGGAAAATGAGGGTGTTCCCATGTTCTCTACTCCACTTTTCTTTCCAGAAAAAGAACATGTCCCATACATGTTTTGTGTTGGGAGTGGGCCACCCCTCGAAAGATTCATCAGCTCTGGTATCCTCCAAACCCCTGTGGCCGGCACCATGTTCGCCATTACCAAGCAAAGGTACCCCACCATCCATTTGCTTGTTTGTGGCATGGTGGATTCTTCTCGGTCCACTAGAGTTTTTTAGCTCATGGTTCGATCGGACGGTGATGATCATGTTCATATGTTCTTGGGTCCTGTCTCAATTACAGGGAAGAAAAATAGAGAAAGAAAACGAAAAGAAAAGCAGGTTGATTTATCCTTTAATCCATTTGTGGGGCCCATCCTTCTGATGAGTGGCATCTAACTCAGATCCATGAACTTATCATTTGTCACCTTCTGATAGATAGATGTGGCGCGAATAGATAAGGCAATCCTCAGCACCTGGTCCACATTCCGTTCGGTCATCAGGTGGTCCCCCGATGAGGATTCTCAGCCAAAAAAACAAACCTCGATTTATAGCATGTAGGAGTGAAATTATGCCCTGAATGATGGGTTAGGGCATGCTCAACGTGGCCCTCACATGACGGGATGCGGATTAGCTACTGAGTCCAACAGTAGCGAACTCGCTACTGAGGTGACGTCACCACGTTCTGTGGACCCCACCATGATTATGTGTTGTATCCACGCCGTCCATATATTTGGAGATATCATTTCAGGGCATGAACCAAAGAATGAGGCAGATCCAAAGCTCAAGTGGACCCTGCATAGAAAACAGTGGGGACAGTGACGCCCACCGTTGAAACCTTCCTAGGGCCTGCCATGATATTTACTTAGATTCAACCTGTTTATAAGTTAACACAGACATGGAATTAGGGAAAAAATAACTATCATCTTGATCGAAGACTTCTGTGGCCCTAAAAAAATTTAAGGGTATTTGTCCAATCCCCACTGTTTTCTGTGGTAGGGTTCACTTAAGCTTTGTATCTGTATCATTCTTTGTCTCATGCCCTAATATGATCTATACAAATGGATAGACGGTGTGGATACAACACATACATTATATTTGGGCTACAAAATGTGGTGACATCACTTTAGCAGGAAGTCTCGCTACTGCCAGGTTCAGCAGCTAAGCCGCGTCCCACGCGACGAAACAGTCCTAACATGGGGTGTTTTGAGTTGGCAACTTGGCATACGTGCCGTGAATTGTTTATTCAATTTCTACGTGACTTGAATGCCTTTTTCAGTGTCTGAATTCTTTTATTCTGACTCGACTGGCCTGCCTCGACTCATCCGACTTGCTTAGACCTGGCTTGACCCAAATCAAATTGGTGGGTTGGTCCAAACTAAGTAAACTTACTCAATTCAAATTTAAAATGAGTTGAGTTTGAGTTACCTAGTAACTTGACCTAACTCGACCTAAAACCTTGTACAAACTTGACTCGATGCAAAACTGACTTGACTCGGATTCAAGTATATATATAATTTAAAAAAAAAAAAAAAAATTAATTTCTAAGTATTTCTAACCTTATATACCGCACCTGACCTGATTATCCCTTCTTCATTTTCCTCTTCCAATTCCGACAACCACCCACCAGCATCACCACCCTCCTCTGTCTCCTCGCCACTCCCACCCTCCCTCCTCTTCCAAACCCGGTAGCCGCCCACCACCCTCATCCTCTCTCTCCTCTCCACTCCCTCCCTCCCTCATCTCTCGATCCAATAAGGTGACAACTCAAACCGACTTCGTACATTTTGACCGGGTCAAACGCGGTTAGGATTAGTCTAAGCCAGACTCAGACTTGAATTGGTTTAGGCATGCTAGACTTGGTACCAAGTCGAGTCGAGGTCGGGTCAGGCCTATTTCAAAACCTGATCGAGTCAAGTCAACCCTAACTCAATCCAACTCGACTCGATACCCAGCTCTACCCACCAAGATTTGAACCTCAATGCAATGCGTTGCAACACCTATATCCCTAGAACACAATAACTCTTCACAATGACGGATCACTTAAATCAAGTGCACGCTAAATCAAAGCCTCTTAAAGATAGAGATGCTTTCGCTAGTTTGCCCATAAAGAGGAAGAACAAAAAGAGGAGAATACAAAGAGCACATAGATTTTCTTTGTTATTGTATATCAAAAAGGTAAAAATGAAAATCTTTTTTAAAACATAGGTAATGGCAAAGATGGCTAGCCCAGGATATGTGATACACAAGATTAAGTCATTACCTATTGTAAATATATTTGGTTTGTCGGAAGATTAGTGGTCCAGTGTTTTGAACTAAACCCCTTGAAAAGATGCCCGTCCATATTACAAGACATCTTCAAGCAACTCCAAGTTCTTATAAAGTTAACACATGATACCCATATGATCTATCACAGTTTCATAAGCATTACAAAGAATTTCTCAATTCTTATAGGAATTGGCCTCACTTCTATACTAATATGGTTGGGTCGACCAAGAATGTACTTGCATGTATACATTCCACGATAACACAACTATGAAGCTCATTAAGGATATAGCCTAACATCTCTCACTATGGGTTATAACACTTGCACATCATCAGAATAGAGCTCTCAATTATAAATTTATAATGCTGATATCAAATCACTCAATAGTATTTTATTTTTACACATTGAACTTAGTTTTTGGAATTCCAGTTATATAGGTTAGGTTTTAATTACCAATAATTTAATCTAATTACATAAAATTCAGCCCCATTCCTCATGATGTATTCAACAATCACTCTCTAGATAATCCTTTGGCTAGTTGTTTGTACCAAAATCCATCCGAATCAAATAGATAGTGTGGATCAAGCCACGTGGCATAGAACTTATTTGAGAACCATGCACTAGAAATTTGAGGGACATGTCATCTCTTAAGGGTTTTTTTATATTCAGGTTATTTCCAGATAAGGGTAAGTAGTTGTTCCAGCTACGTTAGCCCTAGAGCACGTTTTAAGCATCTAATGAAAATAAGGTCATGGTTGATAAATGTAAGCTGCTCTTTCTCAGCTAGTTACATGTGAAAGCGCCACTTGAGCAAGCGAGTATTCTCTCATCTCTCTCAAAAAGGTATAAATATTATAAGCAGATCTAGAGTAAAGGACTGCTCTTCAAACTTTCAAAAAAAATAAAAAAATAAAATAAATAAAAAACAAACTGCAAATCTAGTGCAATATTGTGTATTTAGGTTTAGTTCTCCACTGCTCAGTAGCAGCAGACCCTTAGGGTGGATTCAGTTTCAGTCCGCACCTGTGCATATGTCAGACCAACTCTTAGCTATATTTAGTAACTGTAATTCCCTTTCATTTGCGCCTACATGCCAGATCTGAAGGAAGAGCTTAGCTTAAGAATCCGTAGAGGTGTGCATGAGTCGTACTGAGTCGAGCATAATTGGCACAACTCGACTCAGCTTGTCCACTAGCTGACCCCAGCTGGAACTCGGCTCGGCTCGGTTCTCGAGCCTGATTGGGCAGCTCGACTCGATTTTATCAGCTGCTGGGCCAGTTCGAGCCAAGATCAAGCCGAGTTCGCCTGTGCAACATTTTCAAAAACACATAAACTACACCTTCATATTCTTACTATATGTAAAATAACAGCAACAGTTTTATTGGTATTTCTTCAAACACCTTGTAGGCAACATCAAAATTAAGATAAAAGGTATTTTGTCATATACATACCTTCTTTGCCATCATCTGACACTTCGTTGAGTCATTTCATCGAACACTTGGTGAGCAACATCAATATCAAAGTAACCGAGTCATCAAACTAGTTCGATCCGAGTTCAATTCGAGCTAAGGTCCAATCCAAGTCGAGTTGAGCTTGGCCAAGCTCGAACTTGGTTCAAAATTTTTTCAAGCTCAAAAAATCAATTTGACTCGACTTAAACTCAGTTTTGAATCGAGCTTTTTCGAGTCAAGTCGAGCGAGGTAATCGAGCTAACTCAGTTCGTGTATAGCCCTAGGAATCCGTCCACCTACATTCATATGGGTCAACCATAATTGAAATCTTCAACATTGCTTTTGTCTCGCTCATCGGCATGCTACTCCTAGAAGTATCATGGTAATCTTAGCTAGGTTGGCGATCCCATTGTAGCGGTAATTCACACGTCTTTTCTGCATCCATCTCTCTCCAATATTTTTCGTTTCAAAGCACATAATTGTTGCACCTTCAAAAGTCTTTGAATTTTCAAGGCTAAAAAAAAAAAAAAAAAACCTCATTTGGACGAAAAGCCTCAGCCTCTACTACTTGCCTAAGTAACGAAGGCATGACAGTTAGCTAAATAGATGAACAATCAAATAATGACTAAATCTCTCTCTATCTCGACATTAGGGGTCGATGGTAATAATTTAAATCGGACCCAATCGATTTTGGCATGCTCGTAATTCACACACATGTTCGCGTGGCTGAATTCAAGACCAACATAGTGGATTTGTTAAATTATCCTTGAAACTCATGAGGTCAATTATAATTAATTGCTTGATTAAGTTGTAGGTCCGATTATTTGCTTTGTTATTGCGGCTTGTTAATTATAATGTAAGTGCCATAGGTTTATACCATAAAGGTACATTTGCAAAGAAGTTTTTTTTTATCATTTCACTTCTTTTCCAACTATTATTAGAGCAATAAATTTGGATTTCATTATGGACAAAAAATATGCATGTTTGTTTCTTCAATATTCAGAAAATTGAACCCCTCCTAAAGCGAAACAATATTCACTCATAAATATGGACTTAGTTAAATTGAATATCTAGTTAGCAACATTATACCCATCAAGTATAGAAGGATATCTAATTAATATATCGGAGATCATAATGCAAGTCTTTTTCAAACACCTCAATGCTTTGGTTACAACATCTTAATACTTTTTCAAACACCTCAATATTTACTCCTATAAGAATTTGAACCTCAACGCATTGGGTAGCAGCCCCTCTCTCCCTGAGATATAACAACCCTCCACGATGATGGATGGCTTGGATCTAGAGCACACTTGCTTAAAGCTTCTTGAAGTTAAGATGCATTGACTACATGCCCACGGAGAGGAAAAATAGAGAAGAAAAATGTGTATATAGAGTAAATTAAGAGATTTTCTCTATTTTGTGTATAAAAAAGGAAAAATAAATATACTATTAAAGTAGAGGTAATGGAAAAGATGACCAAACCAAGACATTTACTGCAGAAGAAGTATTGTAGACATTGACATGTCGGCGCATGCATGGTAGTATATAGCAGCTTCATGTGCATGTATGGCAGCACCAATAAATAAATAATAATAATAATAAAAGAGGCTCATATGTGTTCATCTCCATTATCGTCATGCCCTGCCACAACTAATCAGAGGGAGTTACATGTGATCTGTACGGATAAACACAGAGCATTCGAACATATACAAATATGTATGGAAGAGATTTCTTAATAAGTGTAGGTAGGACGTATCAGATGGTGTCATGTGCTGATTGAGCGGCCGATGGAGAAACAATCGTGCTCAAACGATTACATGACAGGTGCCAAGAGGAGCAAAGGAAGCAAATTAATAACGTGGGAAGCATCCAAAGAACAGTAATGGAGAACAATTAGAAAATCATCTCATACCAACCCAAACAAATCAAACTTATCTTTCAATTATCTTGTTGATTTACATTTCATAGTGTAATCTTTTACTTACCTTGTTGAGCAAGTTACATTTCATAGTATAATTTTTACTTTCCAAGTCTGTTATTTTACATTCTATAGTGTAATTTGTAACAATAACCGAGTAGCTGATAATCTTTAGCTACAATTCGAGTTTATGCTAGCACGCTGGACTTAGTTCATCCATCGAAAAAGTGCTCCACATTTGTTCCTCGTGACCAATTGTAAGAATCTTTTTTCATTCCATTTTGTCTGTATTGAAAAATACTTTTGTACGGAAAGAAAAGGTGCAACCCATCATCAGAAAAATCATACCCTCTGAATATTGTCTAATCCGATTTTACACACTAAGTGAGTGGCTGAATAGGCGACCAATCTCTTTAGATATCAATTATACACTATGTGTCTCCCTATTTTGGCTATTATGGTCATTGTTGATCGGTTTGAATTGAAGCTACAAATTCAATTCCAGTACACCCACGCACCTAGTGAAGAAAATAACAATAAATAATATAATATCTCATACTACTGTTGTTGCACAGCACGCCAACAATGCAGTGGGCCGAGATCCAATCTCAGGCCTCACCCACAAACGATAAACAGAAAGGAATATAAACTAGAAACAGATCAAAGCAATCCAAACAAACCACAAGACAAGATATACGTGGAAAAATTCTAAACTAGGGTAAAAAACCACGGATGCAAACTTCCACTATGAAGAGACAAAGATTACAAGGCAAAATATTAACCTCTCCCTTGGAAGAATATGAAAAACCCTTAGCCCACACCTTTGAAATTACTTCTCAATATTCTTCATTCCCTAGAAAAGCCCTAAGAACCCCTATTTATAATTTAAGTAACTTCTCTTCCACACCCTTGCGAAAGGCGACACCAAAATCTACAATCCGTATCAGTTTCGAAAACAATCTGCGTAACCTACGACCGGTCCTAGCTCCCCTATGACTGGTCGTAGACCCCTATGACCGGTCTTACAGTCCCTACGACCAATCCTAGGGCCCAAAACAGTAAAAAAAGTATCGCTGGACTTTGAGTCGAGCCGGTCCATGACCGGTCGAACAGGCCCCTACGACCGGTCAAAGACGTCCTATGACCGGTCGAAGGCGGCCCAATGTGGCTCCACATTCACAATAATCTCTCACTTGGAGACACATTGTCATAAATCTTCGTCTTCTTCATCCGAAGTGCACCACCTCCCCGTATTCAAGCTTAAAGACCAATCAAAGCTGAACAGAGCTTCAGCTTCTCCCTTGTGCCGCCTTGGTCAACACATCTGCAGGATTCTCACTTGTATAAATCTTCTCCAGAATAATCGATCCATCTTCCAATAACAAACGTATGAAGTGATATCTGATGGCAATATGCTTGGTCCTTGAATGAAAGGCTGAATTCTTAGCCAAGTGTATTGCACTCTGACTGTCATTGTATAGCTTGCAATCTACTTGCTTCTTACCCAACTCTTTCATAAAACCTTGCATCCATACCATCTCCTTGCATGCTTCTGTAGCCGCAACATATTCTGCTTCTGTCGTACTGATAGATACTATCTTCTGTAACTGAGAGACCCAACTGACTGCAGCACTGCCAAGAGTAAAGACATAACCTGTAGTGCTTCTTCTGCTGTCGATATCTCCTACCAAATCTGAATTCACGTAGCCTTGCAGCTTAATTTCTGATCCACCATAACACAGCCCTACATCCTTAGTACCCACCAGGTATCTGAGGATCCACTTCACAGCTTCCCAATGTTCCTTCTTGGGGTTATTCATGAACCTGCTAACAACTCTCACTGCTTGAGCAATGTCTGGCCTCGTGCTTACCATAGCATACATGAGACTCCCAATCGCTGACGCATATGAGACTTTGGTCATGTAGTCTCGTTCCTCCTGTGTCTTTACACCTTGCTCCTGAGATAGCTTGAAGTGGTTGGCTAATGAAGTGTTAACCGGCTTAGCACCTCCCATATTGAATCGATCAAGTACCTTAGCTATGTACTCTGCCTGTGACAAAACCAATTTCTTATTTTTCCTGTCACGTTTTATCCTCATGCCTAGGATTTATTTTGCAGCTCCTAAATCCTTCATGGCAAATTCTCTAGACAGTTATCTTTTAAGATCTGAGATGTCCTTCATGCTTGAACCGGCCATAAGTATATCATCAACATACAGAAGAAGAATGATGTACGACGTATCAAACTTCTTCAAGTAACAACAGTGGTCTGTATGACATCTCCTAAAACTATTTTCCTACATGAAACTATCGAACTTCTTGTACCACTGCCTCGGGGCCTGCTTCAGGTCATATAGACTTTTCTTCAGTCCGCACACCTTGTTCTCATTACCTGGTGTCACGTATCCTGTCGGCTGATGCATATATATTTCTTCTTCAAGATCTCCATGAAGAAAAGCTGTCTTAACATCTAGCTACTCTAGATGTAAGTTCTTTGTAGCCACTATACTCAAGACCATGCGAATCGTAGACATTTTCACTACCGGTGAAAATATTTCAGTGAAATCGATACCTGCCTTTTGTTGAAACCCTTTCACAACCAATCTAGCCTTGCACCATTTCGAACCATCGTGCTCCTCCTTCAGTCTGTAAACCCACTTGTTATGAAGAGCTTTCTTATCCTTGGATAAAGTGACTAGCTTCCAAGTACGATTAGACTCAAAAGAGTCCATCTCCTCGTTCATGGCCTGCTCTCACTTAACCCGTGTGTCTGACTGTAATGCCTCTTCAAAATATTCTGGCTCACCATTATCTGTCAGCAGTAGATAATGTAAGGAGGGTGAGTATCGGACCGTGGGTCTCCTCTCCCGAGTAGACCTCCTCGTAACCGGTGTCTGTGGCTCTGCCTCATAATGCTCCTGTGCATGATCATCCTGTGGCGTTGTAACACCCGTGTCCGGTAACTCTTCCAATTCTACGAATTCATTTTTATCGGCCTTATTTTCTTGTACACTGTCCTTATGCATCACTTTTTTGTTGAAGACTACGTCCTTGCTTCTGATGATTTTTCTATTTTCTACATCTCAAAACCTGTAACCAAAATCATCCTGCCCGTAGCCTATAAACGTGCACCTCCTGGACTCGCATCCAGCTTGTTTATGTGCTCTGCATCAATGTGAACATATGAAGTGAAACCGAACACTCTGAGATGTGTAAGGTTCACTTCTTTCCCAGTCCACGTTTCTTCTGGTAGCCCACCATCCAATGGTGCTGAGGGACTTCTATTGATAAGATATACGGCAGTATTCACAGCATCTACCCAAGAGGTCTTGGGCAACCCTGCATGTAACCTCATGCTCCTGGCGCGCTCAAGGATGGTCCTATTAATGCGCTCAGCCACACCATTCTGTTGTGGTGTTCCTGAAATCATTTTCTGATGTTTGATTCCACTTGCTCCACAATAATCCTCAAACCTCTTATCACAATACTCTCCCCCATTATCAGATCTAAGACACTTTACTGTTTTACCTATCTCGTTTTCTACCATAACTTTTCACTTCTTAAATGCATCAAATACATCAGATTTATGCTTTGAGAAATAAACCCACAGTTTTCTACTAGCATCATCAATAAAGGAAACAAAATAACATGAGCCACCAAGAGATGATACCTGTGCCGGTCTCCACACGTCAGTGTGTACAAGCTCCAATAGATGCGTCTTTGGAGCGCATCCTGTCTTCTTGAAGCTTACCCTCTTTTGCTTGCCATATACGCAGTCCTCGTAAAATTTCAAGTCAAGAGACTTCAGCCCTGGTAGCTTCCCTTTTGATAACAGCACTTTCATCTATTTCTCACTCATATGTCCCAACCTCTGATGCCATAACTGCCCATTCACTCCAGTTGATGCGACTGAGAGTGAACAATATGATCCTGAAGTCACGTACAAAGTGCCTTCGTTTTTACCTCAAGATATCACCAAGGCACCTTTTATGATCTTCCAGGAATCACTGGTGAATGTCGTCACATAACCGGTATCGGCCAACTGCCCCACTGAGATCAGATTCTTTTTCAAACTCGGTACATGTCTGACATCCTTCAGTTTCAAAACCGTTCCGTCTTTCTGATTGACCTAAACGTCCTCCTTTCCAACAATACTGCACGGCTCATCATCACCCAGGTAGACTCTCCCAAAGTCACCTGACACATAATCACGCAGAACTTCCTTACATGAAGTGGCATGAAACGAAGCACCCGAGTCTATAACTCATGACTCATTCCTTGCATCAAGAGACAAGATCGACGCCTCTGTGTCGCTTTCCTCAGACAAATTCACTGAATCCTTCCCGTCTTGAGAGCTTCCTTCTTGTTTCTTGAGCGCCCTGCAATCACGTTTCATGTGCCCCTTTTTACCGCACTGCCAACACCCGTCTTTATCTTTCGGTCCCTTAGACTTCTTCCTCAACTTAGAACGCTCGTGTTTATTTTCTCCTCTGTTCTGCGATCTTCCTCTTCCTTCAACGTTTAGAGCATTCCCTGAATCCCCTGAAACTTTTGATGTCTTCCTTTTAGATTCTTCGCTGAGAATTAGACCAGCCACATCATCAAATTTCAGCTTTGTCGACCCTAAAGAATTGCTCACAGCAATCACCAAACCATCCCAACTGTCTGGCAGACTGTATAAGATCAATAGTACCCTGACCTCATCCTCAAAAACGATGCCAACGGATTTCAACTGGCTCGTGACTGTATTGAACTCGTTTAGATGTTCAGTCACGCTCCCACCATCTGACATCTTCATGTTGAATAGCTGTTTCATAAGATGAACCTTGTTGGATGCTGAGAGCTTTTCATACATGGTGGCTAGAGCTTCCATTAATTCTTTTATCGTTTTCATTTTGGATATATTAAAGGCGACGCTCTTACACAAAGAGAGTCGGATCGTTCCTAAAGCCTTCCTATCCAGTAAAAACCATTCATCATCAGTCATCTTTTCTGGTTTCTTCTCTTTTCCTTCTAGAGGAATGTAGAGGTCCTTCTGATACAGATAATCCTTCATCTGCATCTTTCAGAAGGCAAAGTTTGAACCATCAAACTTCTCAATTATAGGTTTTTCATCTTTCGACATCGCTCTCAATAGAACTAAACCAATAGCTCTGATACTAGTTGTTGTGCAGCACGCCAACAACGCAGTGAGCCGAGATCCAATCTCAAAGCAATCCAAACAAACCACAAGACAAGATATACGTGGAAAAACTCCAAACTAGGGTAAAAAATCACGGATGCAAACTTCCACTATGAAGAGACAAAGATTACAAGGCAAAATACTAACATCTCCCTTTAAAGAATATAGAAAACCCGTGGCCCACACCTTTGGAATTACTTCCCAATATTCCTCATTCCCTAGAAAAGCCCTAGGAACCCCCATTTATAGTTTAAGTAACTTCCCTTCAGCACCCTTGCGAAAGGCGACACCAAAATCCGCAATCCATATCAGTTTCGGAAACAATCTGCATAACCTACGACCGGTCCTAGCTCCCCTACGACCAGTCTTAAAGATGACCAGTCCTAGGGCCCAAAACAGCAAAAACAACATCGATGAACTTTGAGTCGAGACGGTCCACGACCGGTCGAACAGGCCCCTACGATTAGTCGAAGACGTCCTATGACCGGTCGAAGGCGGCCCAATGTGGCTCCACATTCTCAACAACTGTGACTACAGCCCAACCCAGCACACGCACATGTGAGGATGTCCCCGAATCCCTAAATACACTCTCCTAGTTTGCATTACAAGCCTCTAGATCAAGGACTTAATATAAAAGCCTTTGGGTCATTTTCTTAACTAAAGTGGGACAAGGAACACTTTAAAAGAAAACAACTTATATCATATTGACTGACTGTTTCCCTCCCCCTCTCTCCCTGAAACCACTGGTCTTTGAAGAACTTGCAGGAAACCGCACCATGCACGGGTGTTTAAATTTCGTGTAAGATACAAGCCGTTTAACACGTGGACCACACTCTTAAAAGGCACTGGCCCAAAATCAAGGGAGGCTGGACATCATTGAGCATCAATCTCAACCGTGCATCATATTGAAGTCTGAGCCTATGTTGCTAGACCGCCTTTCGTCGAATGGTCCATGATAATATCTAAACGCCCCATCCGGTTACTTCTGTGTATCATGAAGCCGCAATAACCGAATAAGGTAGAGACATCTCGCTACAGTCTGCATGGCAGAGTGATGTGCAAATCACGTCTGCTCATAATAAAATGGTTGGTTTATGTCTCGACAACCGCATCTATTAGAACAATCCTATCCATCCAATAAACGGCTAAAAAAACACGGTGGAAAACAAAAACATTGGACAATCTCATTTATAGTGGGATAAACTGTAGAAAAGTAATTGATAGGTTTTATTTCTAGTGTAAAGTCATCATCCGGGAGAGCCGATTAGCTAATTAGGTAACAGCTTAGTGGGTGTTACCCAACCGTGTGGGGCCCACATTGATGTATTTTTTGAATATCCACGCCGTCCATCTGTTTTTCTATTTCATTTTAGATGTGATTCCAAATTATAAGAAGATCTAAATCTCATGTGGACCATACCGATAGAAACAGCAATGAATAACCATTAAAAACTTTTATGGGCCACAGAAGTTTTTAATCAATCTGATATTTCTGTTTTCCATTCATCTAGATCTTCTTGACACTATCAATAGGTTGGATTGCAAATAAACATTACAAAAACCCTACGATTGGCCCTTTGGATGTTTTAATGGTGAGTCACTCAATCACCACTTTTTCTTGTGGTGTGGTCCACCTGATATTTGGATCTGCATAATTTTTATTATTTATCAGTAAAATGGGATGGAAAATCGGATGGACAGTGTTGATATACAACACATCATCAAAGTAGGCCCCACGGTAGGGATAACACCTACTACGCTGTTACCTGGGTAACACTCGCGCCCATCATCCAGTGCCATGTGTGTGTGACATAGAGAAGTGCCTCTACCATTATCGGATTCTTCTTGCTTTACCTTAAAAGATAAGAACAGTTGCTGGAAAGAGAGAGAGCTACGGATATGACTGCCACGTAGACAACCCTATATCTTAAGGATCAATTTCGAGTAGACTATCCATGGGCACCCAGACCTACGAATGTACCCTATGACCTGACTCAATTTTAGCCGGTACGTCCCAAGTCTCATTTATTAGATTCGTGCAGAATTCATGTCGGGTTTGGATTTCATCTTTTTGACCCGGCTAAAAACTACTTTAACTGGGGTCCATGTGATGAACCCGGTTAATCTCGGGTTGGGTGAGGTCTAGCCGGGTACAGGTAGTTTTAGTGGTAAGATTATATATTTAATATACGTTGATTATTCTAGTAAAAGAAATTAATAAAGTTTTCTCAGCCACTATTACAGGTAAGAGACATTGCTTTGACACCATGCCCACATCAAAGTGGCATATGTATGTGTGATCTAATTCATCCATCAAGTAAGCCCAATCATATATTATATTGTCTGATCTCTCGAACTCAACACAACATAGCTCCAATGACCATAGATTGTTTTTGAGAACTTGAGATTATATACAATAGCCATGTGCCAATGGAGAGTTATGAGCTATGAATCTCAATACCATATTTAACTAAGATTACTTACAGGTTGTTGGACAAAATTATGGTTATTTATTAATAATATGGTCATCCTATTTGAAGAGATTGATGACACGTTAGAATGGAAAGTCTCCACCATTAGATGTGACAACAAATATTGCAGCCCTACCTCACATGGGAGTTTAAGTGTTCCTTAGAAATAAGCTCTTAGTGATGGACCTATTGAAACACTAGTATTACTGGATCAGTTCAAGTCACTTGAGTAAGAAACTAAGTATACCTAGATTAGATCGACTTATAAATGTATTATGGTTAGCAAATCTAATCTTTATACCTAAGAATGTGTGAAGAGTTTAAGGTCCACGTGACATGTGCTTTGGCTCACTTTATATGTTACATTGGTGGCTAACAAATGAGTGTTGTTGCATTCGTGCAACATCTAGTTAAGGCACATAATTCAATATAGGCCCACTTATTTACCCAAAACATATTTAGGGGTTAATCTTGGATTTAGACCATCAATCATGTTCTCGGAAGCAAATTGCATCCAGCCCTACTTGGACGCATTAAATGCTTAATGCTTCTAGGCAGGGGATCTGTGAGGCCCACCATGTTGTATGGGTTTTATTCATTTTGTCTATCCATTTTTTTTAAAGATCGTTTCAAAGTATGAGTCTAAAAATTAGGTGGGTCCCATGCTCAAATGGACCACACCACAGGAAGCAACGATCATAATGAAACTCACTGTTAAAACCTTCTTAGGAGCCACCCTGATCTTTATTTGCCATCCAACTTGTTCACCAGGTTATATAGACATGAATGAAGGAAAAACACAAATATCCTATTGATCCCAAACTTCTGCTGCTCGCAAGAAGTGTTTCATGGTGGGAGTTCAATTCCCACTATGCGTACCACTTGAGCCTTGAATCTGCCTCATTTTTGGGTTCATATGCTAAAATGATCTGAAAAATTGAATAGACGGCATAGATAGAACTTATACATCACGGTGCACCTCATAGAGCCATGCATGGATGAATTATCGTCCATGGGCACGATGCAATCCACTTTCCGTGTATTCTAAACTATCTAGCACATCTAAGGGGTCGTTTGTATGCCTGTACTCTTTTTAGTTGTAAACACATTACACTTTAAAAGAGTTACAGGTATAATCGGTTTACAAGATATTCTGTTTGGATAATCTATTTATCAGTAAATAAATTGTGCGACGCGCAGCCTATAAAGGATTTACAGTGAATAAAGTAGGTATTCATATCAAAGAACTTGGGTAGTGAACCTTCCAAAATCTGCAAACATCACATAAGAAAGATTTAACTTTTTTAGGGGCCTAAGAGTACATTAAAGCATGTACACAATAAATGGATTGGATGTCTTCCACCTATCATAATGACCCCAAATGCAATCCAAAAGCTTTTAGCGGTGAACGTCTCATCCTTCCCTCGTGTAATCAATTTGATAATGGATAAGTTGTTATTTTAGAGCCAAAGGAGAGCATCAAGGGAAGTACATGATGGATAGACTGGATGTACCATACACATTACGGTGGGCCTCACATATTACGAGTGTGTATTAACCATTGTGATCCAAACATGTATAGTGTATTTTTAGTGGTAAAGACTTTACCTGTAATTTGAAACGTTTCAGATTACATCTAAAAGTTGTAATATGTTCACAGTCAAATACGTGCATCTAAACAACCCCTATAATCAAATTATAATCCCTTTACAACTTAAGGACTTTAACGGCATCCATAAGACCCCTAATGTTTTCTAATAATTATGTGGGTTATTGAAATTCAATTTTAGCAATTAATATGTTTTAAATTGATTTTGATAGACATCCAATGGTTAAGATACTTACGTAGGACATTCCGTGAGGGATAGTTGTCATGTAGTACTACGAAACTTAATACAAGAACATTAATAGTATATACACAACAGTTATGTACAGGTGGATACACCTACACCATACTACACTTGTATCATTCACACACATCATACGTATACACGCTAACAGCCTCCTTCAAGTCTTGACAAGGGTTGGGTCTTGTGTCTCTTGACTCTATTGGGCTTCGCCCACTCATAGTCTCCACGCCCTGCCTCAACGTTTAGACGGCCGGTCTTCAGTCTCCATACATGGGGCCCATTATTTGATGATCTGGACCATTGATCTGATGGACCCTAATGGCGAACAACATTCCTAAGAAGCTTCACCAGGATGGTCCTATTAACTCAATCCTCAGCCCGCAAGTAGATGGTAAGAAAATGATAATACCAGTCAGCGTGACTTTTTAAATGTATTCAGGCCCACACTCAGGACCCACATGGCCTTTAAATGGGCATTGGCCCAGAAGCAGGGCCTGCTATGGTTTTTTTTAAAAAAATTCTTAAATGGGTGCAGGCCTACAAGTCGGGCCCCTTGCAGGATTGATTTAAACGGGTTTGGACCTCATTATATATGGCCCAAAATTCGGCCTGACTTAAGGCCTGATGATGAGCAAAAATGGGCCTAGGCCTGAAGGATGTCCTCTTCAAGGGCTGAAATGAGTGCAGGCCCAATAGAAAGCCTGTTCAAGGGCCGAAATGGAGCGGAAGCAATCTCATTTTAGAATCAAATTAGCAATAGAGAACGAAAAAATCCAAGCAAACACAAGGAACACATGAATTTTAACATAAAAAATTCTTACAAGAAAAAACTATCGCATAAAGTGATCATCAATCCACTATAATTAGAAGAAGGTTACAAAAGATGGAACAACTTGTGGTAGAAATCCTAGATTTTCTCTTAAAACCCTTGAATATTCATGCTAAACTCCTCTTTTTTAACCATAATTGCAATTAGGAGAGTATTTACACACTGCTGTAAAATATTAGGAAATAAAAACCACACTTATTCAAACTTACATGTTCCATTGGTCGGATCAATGTGACTTTCAGTTGAACCGACGGAACGACTCACATCAACCAGTTGAACCAAAAACATGCAAAAGGTCACAACATGAAATTTGAGAATTCACCCACAAATTCAGTTGAACCAGGGACACCGGTGGAACCGACGGTGGTCTTCTCTACATTGGGATTAAAGGCACTTGATCAATAATTTTTACCAATTTTCAACATTTTTAATCGAATAGTTCCGGTAATAAATGCAATTTAAGATAAATACAAATTAACACTAAAAATACAAGAAATATAAATTGACCTCTCTTTTGTGTGATACCCATAAGCGTTCAATTTCCATAGAAATATAGGTTGGTTTTCAATTATATGACGAAGCAGGCCAATGTTCCGGTAATCTAACTCATTGCTCTCTTGCATCCTGGTAAGCGTCGAGGTGTGCATGTGCTTTACCAAATGCATTATCTTACTCGATTTTTCAAGCCCACACCCAAAGGCACCTCCAAACATGGATAAATATGGCAGATGCATCCAATCAGTAAATCATCTAGGCCCACGACCTAGATGACTTAGCTCATCAACTGGCCATACATTTATGAAACAACGGCCAGTTTAAAAAATTGTAATGTTACTGGTAGAGCTGTATATGAGTCGAGACTCTGTCCTCGGGCCTGTCTGGCCAGCTCGGCTCAGTTCAGTCAGGCTAGTTCAAGCCCATGCGGCATTTTATCAAACACCTGCAATGCATCTTAAATTTATCGTAGAATGCAAAACAGTAACAACGCTTAACAGGTATTTTATCAAGCATCCGGCATGCAGCTTCAAAATCAAACACCTGGCGTGCAACATCAAAATCAAACACCCAACAAACAACATCAAAATCAAACACCCAGCATATCCATTCTTTCCTCACCAACACTTCGTCAAGTCATTTCATAAAACACTCAGGCCAGCAACATCCGTATCAAAATAACCAAGTCATCGATCTGATTCGATCCGAGTCGAGTCGACTCGAACTCGGCTCGAAAATTTTACTAGCTTGACTCGGTCCGAATCCAACTTCAGGCCGAGGCGAGGCGAGTCGAGCTTTTTCAAGTCAAATCGAGCGAGCTAAATCGACTCGTGTAAAGCTCTAATTTTATCAACTCACTCATGGCCTACTTGATGAATGGTTGTCTTCATGGTGAGGCCCACCTAATATAGATGGGTATGTGTGTCCCATGCATGTCTCGGCCTTCTAAGTTAGCATCAGTAAAGCCGCTGACACCAAGCTTTTCTAAAGAAAGGAATAGTTGGTTAAAGATACTCAAGGGCGATTAGAGCTTTTCATTTGATGATAACGGGGGGTTTAGGCCAGTTTACCAAACACTAAGCTTTGCGAGAACAAAAAATAAAAGGGGCACCTAATCTCTAACTTAACAATAAACAGGCTGGGTATGAGCTCCACACGATGGGTGCATCATATCAACCTCGTCAACTGAATGTGCACTTGGATGTTAGAACATGGGGCTAAACATCGACCCAAACGGAAACTTGTGTGGATCACACCGTGGATCCATCAGAATATAAAGTCATAAATCATTTCTAAAATCTAGAGATGGAGATGACTGGAGAGGGGGGCTCGGTTGGAGGTCAGAGACTGAAAGAGATGGAGATAGGAGTATTTTATAAATAAATAAATAAAATAAAAATTGCAAACCCCACGTGCCGAGCTTACAGGCTTTCAGACATATACGTCCAAGCCTGACTTGATTTAGAACGGGCTTGATTATTAATCCCGGGCCCGGGCCTTAGGCATGATACTTCAGCCCAAATAGACTAAGACTGGAAGCCCGACGGGCCAACCCAGCCAATTGACACCCCTAGGATTCGACCCTCTCCATCCAGCGATGACGGCTAAGGATGGGATTTTACCTTCATTTTCTCACAGCAGTGTCGGTGATTGGCTTTCCCTTTTGAATATAAACAGTGTTGCATGCAATGTGGTTTTCCCTTCCGACTGTTATCATTTTTGCTGGATGAGAATGGGACATTTAAATTGGTGTTGAAAGGAGTTCCACTCACGGCCCTTACATTCAACATTGAACGATGAGCATAATGTGACAGCTTGTAGAGAATATTTTGTGTATTTTTCGTATTTCATTGTATAGAGATGGAATACTGTATATAGTAGTTGGCTATGGCCTATATTAGGCTACGCATATATTACACCTAGACATGCTAAACTTGACCCTCTAATCAGGAGATTACAATCTCTCTAATATTACAACCACCATTTTTACTCCTACAATCACTCTAATATACAACTCACGCCAATATTTCCTCTCAAGTTGGTGCGTATAGATCTCTAATGCCCAACTTGTCAAGTGAGTTGTAGAAGCTCTTGCTACGTACGGTTTTAGTAAGAGTATCTATCAATTAATCTTTGGACTTGACGAACGGGAATCAGATTATCTTGGCTTCAAGATTTTCTTTGATAAAATGCCGATCTACCTCTACGTGTTTGGTTCGATCATGTTCAACGAGATTATGAGAGATATCGATAGCAGCTTTGTTGTCATAGAAGAGATCCATCTCACAGTTTGGAGTAAAGCCAATTTCTGTCAACAACCTTCTTAGCCATAGGAGTTCGCAAAGACCCTTAATCATCCCACGAAATTCTGCTTTTGCACTTGATAATGCTACTACCTTCTGTTTCTTACTTCTCCAAGTCACCAAGTTCCCTCCAACAAATGTAAAATACCCGTGGTAGACTTTCTATCGGAAATATTTCCTACCCAGTCAGCATCTGTGTAGCCTTCAATTTTTAGATGATTAGTCTTTGAGAACATAAGTCCTCTTACAGGGGAGGACTTTAGGTACCTGAGGATTTGGATTACTGCATTCATATGATCTTCACTCGAGCAATGCATAAACTGGCTCACCACACTCACTGCATAAGCAATATCGTATCGTGTATGTGAGAGATAAATGAGTTTTCCAACCAATCTTTAGTACCTTCCTTTGTCTGTTGGCACTTGGTCAGGATGTTCTCCCAATTTGTGATTCCGGACTATTAGTGTATCTACAGGTTTACATTCCAGTAATATAACTTCTGATAACAAGTCGATGGTATATTTTTGCTGAGAAAGAAATATACATTGTTTGAATCTAGCAACCTCAATCCCCAAAAAATACTTGAGCCCTCCTAAATTTTTCATTTCAAACTTGGCTACGAATTGTTCTTGAAGTTTTGAGATTTCCTCCTAATCATCTCCCATAATAACATGTCGTCTATGTACACTATTAAAGTTGTTATCTTGCTTCCTTAATGTTTTAAGAAGAGAGTATGATCTAAATTACTCTGTCGAAAACCATACTTCCTCCTAGCCAAGCTAAGCCGTCCAAACCAAGCACGAGGAAATTGTTTCAAGACGTAAAGTGTTCGTTGTAGTTTATATTGAATTGATGCAACGGCCAGTTTAGGTTTGCTTGAAGAGATAACAAAACTCTAATAGTATTTAACTTGGCCACCCGTGAGGACGTCTCTTGATAATCTACTCCATATGTCTGAGTATAGCATTTTGCTACTAGTCGTGCTTTGTGGCGCTCGATTGTTCCATCAACTTTATACTTTATAGAGAATACCCATTTGCACCCTATTGTCTTCTGTCCTTCAGGTAAAGGAACAAGGATCCATGTCTCGTTCTTCATTAGTGTCTCCATTTCTTCCTTCATTGCTTGAACCCATCTTGGATCCTTTAATGCATCTTTAACACTTGTAGAAATATGGTATGAAAATAGATCATTCACAAAGTTCTTGAGTGATTTAGAAAGTCTCTCTGTAGAGACATAATTGGCAATTGAATATTTTGATTTTTGTGCCTCGATCTCTGGTGAGTATCTATTCGATGGTTTGCCATAATTATACCTGCAAGCTAGCTCATAACCACAATTAACCTCGTTATTGAGACAAGAGGTGTGGTAGAAGAACATACCTCGGTGATATTCTCAAGAGACGGGTCGTTAGGCACTGAGGAGTGGGGGATACTATTGCAGCTTCAGGAGATATATTTGCAGCGTCAGGAGATATATCAGGAGATAAATTGTTAGCTGGTACAACTGTTTCTGTATTCTCAATGCCACCAAACCATTCAAAATTCAGCCAATTCATATAGTAATGTCAGCCATGGGAGAAGTAGGGTGGGAAGACTTTAGTTTAGGAGGCTATAGATAGCAAGAAGCAGAGGAGCACGTCTGTTGTCTTCCATGCTTGCTCTGATACCATGACAGCTTGTAGAGAATATTTTGTGTATTTTTCACATTTCATTGTACAGAGATGAAATACTACATATAGTAGTCGGCTATGGCTTATATTAGGCTATGCATATATTACACCTAGACATGCTAAACTTATCCCTCTAATTAGGGGATTACAATCTCTCTAATATTACAGCCACCATTTATTCCTACAATCACCCTAATATACAACTCACGCGATCATAATGTAATCATGAAGGGTGTCGGAGCATGAATTGATTTTTATTTTTATTTTTATTTTAATATGGCCTCATGATCAATGCATAGGTAAACTCTATCTCAAATATAAAACGAAAATTGTGGAATTAAATATCTTCCTATTCATCAATTATAATGATAATATGACTTTAATATAATTGCATATATGAATGGGAAAGTATATATTCCTCCACCTTATGTCAAGAATGTTGTACTTGAATCTTCTTAATTTGAATATTATCTTCCATGTCTTATAGCATTTTAAAAATTTTACTACGGGACTTCAATTTTCTATAATATGTAAGTGAGAAGACCAATATTGCATTTATAGAAAAGAGAATTAGAGTAGTTCAACCCATCACAAGTAATTCTTCTACAATGAGTCTCCACGCTAGATAGAGTTCATGTCTCTGCAAGAAATTGTCTCACTAAAATATTTTGTCCAAGAGTACCGCCGTTCTAAGAATCTGAGTTAATCATAACTTATGTGGGGTCCACCAGTATGCTTAATCCAATCAATCCAACGGTCAAATCTAAAGTAATGATAATGCGGGCCCAAAGTCTTACAATGGTTTCCTTATTTTCTCTGTCAAAATAAATTTAATAAATTTTCGTTGTATTATCCGCCTTTGTAAAGAATAAATAAATTGCTATTATCATGGGATAAACCTAGCTTAATGGACCAATTAGCGTAATTAGAGCCCAATCAATGACAAATCAACAAAAACTTCTAGAGATGATGTGAACTAACGGATCTAAGAGTCACCTATGGGTACACCCAATCCGTTGACACACAAGGCTTATTTGGCATCTCTTATCTAATCCAATAGGAGTTACTTTAATAAGAACCGGAGAATTAAGACTTTTAATTTATTCGAATACTTGTTTACAACTTGCTTGTTTGGTAAAAATCACATTTTCATAACTTAAAAGGATCTTATTAGAAATAAGCACATTTAGTAAAACACTAAACTATGAGCATTTTTTTATAGGTAGTTACTGTCATTTTAAAATTTTGCAACAACTTCATCTCAAACAAGCATGCCCCTTTACACCTCTCACCTTGGATGTGTGTCATCCATCATGTCGAACATTGGATGCGGATCATCCATCACGTAGAACCCCACCTTTAATGTGGATCATCCATCATGTGGACCAAACCTTCGAAGTGGGCCATCCATCATGCGGAGCCCATCTTGGATGTGGACCATTCATCATTACGGGCCGACCTTTGATTTGAATTGTCCAATACATGAAGCCCACCTTGACATACGTCATCCATCATGTGGGGCCCACCATCAACATTAATTTTCCTTCATGTAGGGCCCTTCAATGTTCATTACCCATCGTGTGGAGCCCACATTTGATGAGTCCATCATGTGGGCCCCACCATTGAAGTGGGTTATCCATCATGCGAGGCCCACCTTGCATGTGGGTCATTCATCATTAAGGGCCGACCTTTAATGTGGATTGTCCATTATGCGGGGCTCACCTAATGTGGGTCGTCCATCGTGTGAGGCCACACTTTGACGTTGGTCATCCATCATGTGAGGCCCACCTTTGCCATGAACCGTGCATTATATGGGTCCACCTTGATGTAAACCATTCATCATGTGGGGCCCACCTTCAATATGGATGGTTCATAATGTGAGCTCACTTGAGAGTGAGAGAGATTGTAAAGAGAAGAAAGTAAGGCAAGATTGGAATTAGGGTGTTTGTCTGTGGTTAATAGAAATTAGGTTCTTTTTGCTTTTTTTTCACATAACTAGACGGTTGTTGCCTGATCACCTCTACGATTCCTCACTTCCAATTCTAAGTTAAGAGTCTAGCAATTCTAGAGTACATTTCCACAATTGACTATTGAATTTGGGTTCATTTTTTAAGTTCTTTTTCGGTATGCTACAACAATCTCTCACTTCCAATCCCAAGACACTAAAGCTATTTAATTTTTCCAAACTCAATCAATTCCACAAAGTAGAGATCACACACCGATGTGGATGGAGAAGGTGCCTAATATTTCTCTTCTCCATCACCGATGTCCCTTGCTCAAAATCTTATATCACAGATTAGGAGTCATATTAAAACAGAGAATACTCAAATTCATTCCTTTCTAAAAATTATGTAGGATCTAGCCAACTACAAAATTATGAGAAAATTGGTTCATTGAGATTCTAAGTTAAGCGTATAATGTTTTATAGTCAAACGTTCCATATTTTATAGTCAAACGACAAGAACACACTAGCAAAAACTCAAAAAGGGCTTCATGGGGGAAATTGTTCCGCCCATCTAATTTTGGCAACATGACTTAGTGCAGCACTGGCTTCCACAATTTAATCAGTTTTAATTCGAGTCAATATATTCTACCTGTACAATTTCTAACTGCCAGCGTACCAAGCATTATACTCAGTGGGGTATCAAGTAACTCCCCTCAAAGTATGAGGCTTGTTAAGCATGCAGTTAAATATGGTACACATTGCATACATTATTTTGGATTAAAGTGTCCAATTTGTGGAGTATATTTTGTTTGTTGAAAGAAATAACATTTGATATATTTCATTTTTAACCATCTAATAAATGTCCAAAAACTTTTAGTTAAATAATCTTTGTAATTTTTGGTTAAAAATACATCTCAACTTACGCCATGAAAGATTTCCTTTAAATTACTTGCATTCCCTGTATGTAAATTTTTAGTAATCTTTAAGCACCTTGCACCGTCTATCACACTTTGCCAGTTGTATCAAAGGTTTGCCCTTATGTTTTGCTTACCAATTACAATAATAAATAGTTATAAATATATTATGATTATTTACTTTTATAATTGTGTGATCATATTACTTGAATTGAATTATAATGGAGATTTTGTTTGTAAAAATAGTAATTTTATAGTGTGAAAATATAATAATTATATTTTAGTACATCTTTTTTCTTTATAATTGTAATTGATTATCCATTTACAAGTTATAATTCTTATTTAAACAAACACCTAAAAATAATAATAATGGTTTGTTTACTTTGCATTTTATACTAAATTGAAAAAATCAAATAAGACCTTAAAATAGGAACCAGATCTAAAAGTAAGGACAGTCGCCGTGGACTCACTGATTCAAGTCATCCGAGAGACTGTTTGAGACCACGAGCAGGGTTCACCCATTCGCGGGGAGTTCGCAACGAGTGCTAGTTCTCGCGTTGCACTCCGTGGGATGTGTGCACATGTACACGTGGCGCAATCTAGAAGTACGGAACTCAGAGGATGCACGAAGCTTCCGAGAGATAGAGAGAGAGATAGACAATGATGGCCAAGAGGCTTTACTCGCCTGTCCCTCCATCTCACATTATCCGTCTCAACCTAATAACCCCTCCCGAGGTGCATTGCAACACAGCTGGCTTAACGCGTTTGATGACCCATGCAATCTCATGAAAGACAAAATACCTTTAGTCAGATTGACAAAAATACCCTTTCATCTATTACATGCCTGCATGACTGATCCCAGCAAAGTGGCATAGTGACAAATATGGCTTTCAGCGATTTTCTCGGGTGATTTTCAGATTTTGAAGTTTTCTTCACTAAATCTCATCGAGATAAAATTATAAAAACTATTGATAGATAATATTGACGTAGATTTCTTATACACCTCTTTCTTTCTCATCACCTATACAAATACGACGTAAAGGAGACCTTAGGTAAAGTCGGGAAACTTTTGATGCTTAAGTCAGTAATAGAAATAGCAAGAAGGTTGTTTTAAGGTATTTTTTGTGTACTTTTGATCTTAGAGAGCCCTTCTTTTATAGGAGTAAGAGATCTCGGCATGCAAGGATTCTCTCCATAATTTTTAAGAGATTTGATTTATTTGCGATATGTTTACGGATACTTCTCGATCTCGAGATTTTCATGATCGAGAATCCTTCTACAAGATTTTCGGGACGGTATTTATGCTTATACCGTCTCTCCCTTCTTGGGTCGACTTCAACCGACTACGATATCATATCAGTCTCGGCTAACTATAAGGATAGGATTTTTTACCTACTGTCGAACGAAACAAAATCAGTTTGAAACCAATGTCCTTCTTTAATCTGATAGCGAACACTATAACCGGCCTAACACAGGTTAGTTTTATGATCGATTAGGTGGCTTTTAACTTTCTGGCCTTAATAGATCCCTTTAGACGTTGTTGTCTCATTAGCCGAGTCAACTTTATACGTCTTACACATTTTTCCTATAGCTCTTGACTCTTTAAATCTCGGTCGAAATTCATTTCCTGCAATTCGAGCTGAGTCTCTCCTTTAAATTTCGCCTTGTCTCGATCTGACCTGTCGCCTCGGATTCTCGAACAGTCAGTAAAGTTGGTTCATTTCATAACCGAGTCTCCGGACTAGTTATATTTTTTTCCCTAATAGATAATTAGAAAACCTTAAACATGCGTGAAAATGAATTAAATCGAACGTTTAAATAATTCGTTGAAATAAAAAAAATAAAAAAATAAAAAAAATAAAAAAAAAGAAGAAGAAGAAGAACTTCCAAGATCTTGAAAATCTCACGGTATTCTCTTGATATTATCATTTGATGAATTTTGCGCGAGAAGATCACAAGATTTTCAAAATCCCAGCTATATGTTTCATCCCACAACTTGCAGTACCTTGCCATCATTCACGCTAACATCCCTCTTAGGTAGGACATCAGGACGTGTTTTCGGTACATCCCACGGTGAAGATCACCTGCATAAAAATCAAACTGTTTTGGAGATTGGGTGGGCCACACCATTGGAACCATTGAACAAATGACGGTTTGAGTTAAAAAATAGTTTTGACCCTCCTATACAGGGTGTTGCTGTGTTTTTTGGGACGGTTTCCCTTCGCGACGGACCCTCCTTCACCTGCACAGAAACAATGTCAAGGGAACCCTGGCTAGGGCCGGGGAACCTCCGATGCTTAAGTCAGTAATCTCGTCTCTGGCTCAGAGCTTTTCTCAGTTAGTATTTGCGTACCTTTTACTGTTCCAAGCTTAGAGATTTATACAAGCTGTCAATCCTTATCTTTGGAGGATTCTTCTCCTGGGATCGCTCAGGATCCCGAAAATCTTGGGATCCGCAATCAACATCCCTGGATTTTCGTAGATCTGCATCTGTCCTTGCTCCATCATTCCCTGTCTCGGTTGGATCTCGACCGACTCCGGGGGAGTCTCGGCCAAGTCATGACCGACACCGGGGGAGTCTCGGCCGATGCAGGAGGTCGGGTCCTGAGCCGTGCCCGACAGAATTAACTCCCTGAAGGGATCTTTACTCTATCGGTTAAATGGCTTTCACACGCCCGACCTTCAGTGGGGTGAGGCAGGCGAGGTTATCACACTGACAGAGCGACTTTACTCGTCTTTGCTTACACCTGACGGCCCGCCATCTGCCCCGTCAGTGTTGTCTCGGTTTCTTCAAGCAGTGTCGGCAAAGTCGACCTACTCTCCTACGAACCTCGGGACTTTACCCGAGACCGACACATTTTTTCCCAACAGTGAGCCCCCCTGCTTCTAGTGCCGTCTATGGCAGCAAGGAGCACGATTTTATCGGTCGGTTGGCATTAGCATCCGAGACAATCATGAGGCATTTAATGTTCTTTGAGTCGTTCTTAGCGTGCGTCGTTGCGCCTTCCAAGGTCACACGTGCGGCCAGCCGTCAACTCGCTCCGTCCGCGTATAAGTGGCAGACGCGTGGCCACGATTTCAGCGCAATCAATCAACAGTCGCCACGCGTCGGAAGGGGGAGCCGAGGCGAACGTCGCTTCGCCTCCGCCATAATGACCCGCCTACGTGGCACAGCTATAAAAAGCCCGGGCGGGAGGACGGTTCGAACTTTGTTTTCGTCCTCCTTCCTCCCGTCCGTATCTGAATTTTCGCTCTCTTCTTCCTCTCCTCCGCTGTCGCGTTTTTCCTCGTCAGCCATTCCTTGCAATCACCGTCGATCCCTTTGGTGAGTCTTTAGTCTTCCCCTTCTCATTTAATTAGCTTTAATGGCCGCACAAGGCTCTCAAAGCCCTCGGGAGGAAATGTCAGTGGACGAGGGCGTGTCCCAACACCTCTGGGATATTACGGACCCACCATCTCTGTTGACGGAGTTCGCCGTCGGAGCTGACGCCGCATTTCGGCTTGTCAGAGAAACCGGCAGCCCTTCGGCTGAGCATCCCGCCCAGACAGGTCCATCAAGTGGCGGGACATCTCTGGTGACTCGTCCAGGGAGACCTAACCCGTGGGCGGACCAGATGGAGGACGAGGAGGGAGAGGGAGAGGAAGATTTGGTCACAGGTGAGGGAATGGTCGTCCCATACCCTGTGACGCGAACTGCGGAGGCTTCTGGATCGTCTTCGAAAGGAGAAGGAGACGAGCCCAGCGGTCTCGTAGCTTCTACCCTCACCGAGTCCGATTTAAACCGAATCAGGGCTGGTTACCATGTGCCTGATTCGGTCATCCTTCAACTGCCTCGTCCGGGTGACCTTCCCGACCATCCCCCCGCAGGGATGGTCGCAATTTTCCAAGTATCGATGCAGTGCGGCCTGCGCCTGCCACTCCAGCCCATTGCCCGTGACTTCCTCTCTCGAGTCAAAATAGCCCCCGGCCAAATCGTCCCAAACGCGTGGAGGAACTTGTTCGGGTGTGCCGTGCTTTGGTCCAAGCTAGAACAACCTTCTCTCACGGTAGACGAGTTCCTCTACTTATATCAAGTCCGACCAAACCCCAACTTCCCTGGCCTATACTTCCTAAGTGCGTGGAGAGGCAAGGGGGGATCTCTAATAACCGACCCACCTACCTCGAACAAGTTCTGGAAGGAGAGGTGGTTTTGGGCGTGCGGTCGGTGGGAGTCGGCCGACTCGTGGCCGTACGAGCCTCAAGTATCCCGCACGTTCCGTAGAGCAGGTGACTCGGCGCCTCGGCTCGCCCTTTTTCTTATCCTCCTTTTATATATTATCTTCCACTGATCTGGACTATTCCGTGTCTTGCAGATATCTTAAAGAGTAGGGGGAAGCTCGAGTCCGGGGCTTTGACTCGGATAAGAGAGTTGAAGAAGCTGAGCGCGGCGGAGCGATCTTGGAAGTTGCTCCTACAACCCGAGCGTCTTCACCTTGCCGGTCTTGACTCGTTCGTTTCAGGTAATTCGCTTTTCCTTACGCTTGTCTCCTTGGTTTTTGGTTTGCTTGCTTAACCTTTACATTCGTTGTTGCAAATCTCCCCGAAGCTCGTCCAATTTTGAGACCTACCCCAGAGAGCATGGCCGAGCCCCGACCCTCTTTGAAGCCTGTTTCTAAGGTGAAGGCTCCCCCAAGATCGACTCTGCTGTCTGGGTCCCGACCCTCAAAGCAGCAGAAGATCGCGGGCAAGGGGAAGGACACGGTCGCTCCACCTGCTGCCGTGGCTGCCGTTCCCCAGGTGGTCGTCCTCTCTGATCCTGATAAGAGGGCCGAGGAGACGGGGCCTATCCACCCAATCACTCAGGCGGCACCTGAGTCGGGGCCCGCCGCAGGGGAGGTCTCAGGGCCGAGGGAGGTCCTTCGCGAAGAGTCCCCGAGAAGGGAGATGACTCAGGCGGAGTCCCCCTTCTCGAAGATTATTGCGGGGATGGTGCCTTGGGCGCTTGCCCACGGGAGCGAGAGAGAGTTTGCCAACTACTACAACGCTCCGACGGCCCAGACCCTCGGGCATGCGGCAAGGCTGCTTTTTGAAGTAAAATCTTCTTCATTCTCGTGTTGCTTTTTGTCTGGGTTTTCCAAGGCGACTAACCGTCTCTGTATTGCAGCTGGCGCCTTGCCTCGTTAAGGCAAGCTCGGAGCTGGTCGCCTCTCAGAAACTTGCGTCCGAGGCAGAGACTGCGAAGAGGGTCGCGGTCGAGGCTGAGGGCCGCAGGGAGATCGCAGAGGGCCGAATCGGCATCATGACTGGCGATCTTTCTATCGCCCGGAAGATGGCCGCTGACGCCCGCGCGGCTCTCGAAGGCGTGAAGGCCGACAATGCTCGCCTTACTCTGCTCCTTCAAGAGGCCGAGGAGAAGGAGCGGCAGGTTCATGGCGAGTGCGATGGCGCCCTCGCTCGCGCGAAGGCCGAGGCCGGCGAGCTTGTTCGGGAGGCCCAGGGAGAGACGCGTCGAGCCCAGGAGGAGCGAGACCGAGCTGTAGAGACCTTCCTCGAGTCTACCGAATTTGAGAAAGAAAAGGACCACCTTTACCAAGGCGGCTACAAGGCCTGCGTTCTAGAAATGAGGGCGGCCTTCCCTGAGCTCGATCTCTCTGCTTTCGAGGTTGACAGTCCTCCCGCCGAGGCTGCCGAGGGCGACGCCGCTGAAGGAGACGCTGCCGTTGCTGCTGCCGACGAAGTCGGTCCCTCGGGCGCCTCTTAAGATTGTATATATTTTTTTGTAATCAAAATTTTTGTAACTCACTTTCTGTAACTGGCCCGACATTGGGTACTTGAATGAAATAGAGCTTTTATTCAGTCATCTTCAATTGCAGTAAGAGTGATTGTATCTTACGGATAATAAACTTTAAGATTCTCGGCGTTCCAAGGATGAGGCAACAGCTGCCCGTTCAGGTCTTCCAGCTGGTAGGTTCCAGGTCGGATGATGCCTGAGACGACATAGGGGCCTTCCCAGTTTGGGCCTAACGTACCCGACCCAATTTCCTTAGTGTTTGGGAAGGTCCTTCGGAGGACCATGTCCCCGGTTCGGAATCGTCGGACTTTTACTCGGCGATTGTAAAACCGAGACACCTGTCTCTGTCGAGCCATCACTTTCAGTCGCGCATTTTCTCTTCTTTCTTCTAGGGAATCTAGTGCAAAAGAGAGGAGTTCACCGTTCTCTCGTTCATCATATAAGTTGACTCGGGCTGAACCGATACCGATTTAGACCGGCGCGACCGCTTCCGCGCCATAACATAGAGAGAAGGGGGTTTCTCCCGTCGCGGTTCGTGCCGTGGTTCGATAAGCCCACAGTATATTCGGAAGTTCTTCGGCCCATGCTCCCTTTGCCTCGTCGAGTCTTGTCCGGAGATGCTGCTTTATGATTTTGTTGACCGCCTCGACTTGTCCATTCGTCTGAGGGTGATGAGGTGAGGCGTATACATTACGAATGCCGAGGTTGCCGCACATCTCCCGGAATTGTCTGTTATCAAACTGCCTGCCATTGTCTGTTACTATCGTCCGAGGTATTCCGAACCAACATATGATATTTTTTCATAGGAAACTCGTGACCTTTTGCTCGGTAATTTTCACCAACGGTTCTGCTTCGGCCCACTTCGTGAAGTAGTCCACCGCCACCACGGCAAACTTAGTTTGGCCCTTCCCCAACGGAAAGGGCCCGATTATGTCTATTCCCCACTGCGCGAAAGGCCAGGGTCCCGACATTGGAGTCAGCTCCTCGGGGGGTTGTCTCGGAATCACTGCGAACCGCTGACACTTGTCACACCTTTGTACGAATCGTTTGGAGTCATGTTGTATGGTCGGCCAATAATATCCCTGCCGCAACACTTTGTTGGCGAGCGAGCGTCCTCCCGAATGGTTTCCGCATATTCCGTCGTGTATCTCCCGTAAGACATAGTCGGCTTCTTGGGAGTCGACGCACCTTAGTAGAGGAGTATGAAAGCCTTTTTTATACAGAATCCCATTGAGGACAGTGTAGCGCGAGGCTCGGGTTTTTAACCGCCGTGCCTCGGCGCGATCTTCTGGCAGTTCACCATTGTTAAGGTAGCGGACGAGCGGGTCGAACCAAGCGGCCGCCGGATCGATTGGAAACAGGACCGAGACAGTCGGCTCGTTCACACTGGGTTCAGGGACATGTTCAATTGGAACTGACCGAGGTATGTCTTTCTCATCTGTTGAGGCCAGCCTTACTAATAAGTCGGCTTTGGCGTTGTCGGTTCTGGGTATTCGAATTATTTCACACTTCTGGAATCCGCTGATCAATTCTTTAGCCTTCTCCATGTACGCCTTTAACTGTTCTTTCCGAGTCTGATAGACGCCGGAAACTTGGTTAACAACCAATTGTGAGTCGCTGAAAACGCTCAAATGGGTCGCGCCCAGGCTCGCGGCTAGTCTGAGACCTAGTAATAAAGCTTCGTATTCTGCTGTATTGTTGGACGCTTGAAAGTCGAGTCGCAAGGTATACTGCATACAAGTTTGATCGGGAGTTTCTAATACTACCCCTGCCCCGCTTGCCTTCGAGTTGGACGAGCCGTCGACAAATAGCTTCCAAGGTGTAGGCCTGAGAGAAGAGGGACCCTCGGGTACATTAACTCCCTCTGGTTCGGGCGGATTATCGGGATTAGGAACCACTTCGACAAGGAAATCGGCGACGGCCTGTCCTTTTAAAGCAGTCCTGGGCCGGTAATGTATGTCAAACTCGCTTAATTCGACTGCCCACTTTGTAAGTCGGCCAGAGGCTTCCGGCTTTTGGAGAACCTGGCGGAGTGGTAGGTCGGTCGCAACGGCGATGGTGTGGGCCTGAAAATATGGCCGAAGGCGTCGTGATGAAACTACTAGGGTGAAGGCTACTTTCTCAAGCTGAGGATACCTTGTCTCGGCGGGCAACAAGGCTTTGCTAACGTAGTAGACTGGCAGCTGCTTCCCTTGACTCTCGCGTATTAACGCTGAGCTTACCGCAGCTTCAGACACGGCCAAGTATAACAATAACACTTCACCAGGCTCGGGCTTAGATAATAGCGGTGGAGATCCGAGGTAAACCTTCAATTCTCGAAACGCTCTCTCACATTCCTCCGTCCACATCATAGTCTGTCGTCCCTTCAATTGCTTGAAGAACGGGAGACACTTGTCTGTGGCTCGGGAAAGGAAGCGATTGAGCGCGGCCACTCTTCCAGTTAACCGTTGAATGTCTTTGATAGTTCTGGGAGACTCCATTTCGAGTAAGGCTTTGATCTTCTCTGGGTTTGCTTCGATTCCTCGCTGACTAACGAGAAAACAGAGGAACTTTCCCGAGCTCACACCGAACGCGCACTTGCTAGGGTTTAGCTTCATTTTATACTTACACAGAATTGAAAACATTTCTTCCAAGTCTTTCTCATGGTCGGATGCCTGTTTACTCTTGACGAGCATATCATCAATATAAACTTCCATCGTTCGGCCAATTTTCTTGGAGAACATTTTGTTCACCAACCGCTGATAAGTTGCTCCGGCATTCTTTAACCCAAATGGCATCACTCGGTAACAATAAAGGCCTTTGTCGGTGACAAAGGCAGTTTTTGATTTGTCATTTTCATGCATTACAATTTGATTATAGCCTGAATAGGCGTCCATAAAACTGAGCAATTCATGACCCGCCGTACTATCAACCAACTGGTCGATACGAGGAAGAGGGAAGTTATCCTTGGGGCAGGCTTTGTTTAGGTCCGTATAGTCTATACAGACTCGCCACTTCCCATTAGCTTTCTTCACTAGCACGACATTAGCTACCCATTCCGGATAGTACACCTCTTCGATAAACTTAGCTTTAAGAAGCTTGCCGACCTCCTCTCCTATGATAGTGTATCTCTCCGGGTCGAGAGGTCGACGTTTCTGCCGGATGGGCCTGTAGGTCGGGTCGATGTTGAGCCGGTGCGTCATGACTGAGGAATCAATCCCAGGCATGTCTTCGTGACTCCAAGCGAAGACATCGGCATACCTCCGAAGCAAAGTAATTATTTGTTCTCTAAGAGGCAGGCTCAAGGATGAGCCGATTCGGACTACTTTTGAAACGTCCGTCTCGGTTAACGGCACCGAGATGAGCTCTTCCAGCGGTTCTCCCCGCTCCTGCAATCCGATACGCGGGTCCAGTGATTCGATCATCGAAATTTCTGCCGGGGCTTTTACTGCGGTGGCATAGCACTTCCTAGACTCTTGCTGGTCTCCTTTCACCACCCCTACTCCCGACTCAGTCGGGAATTTCATGGAGAGGTGGTAGGTAGACACTATGGCCTGAAGGAGGCTGAGAGACGGTCGGCCGAGGATGGCGTTGTACACTGAAGGTTGGTCCACGACCAGGAAGTCGACCATCCCGGTCCTTTGGTGGGGCGCAGTCCCCGCTGTGAGCGGCAACGAGACGATTCCTTCTGGGAGTACCTACCCGCCCGAGAAACCGATGAGCGGCGTCCGGACAGGCCGTAGTACCGACCGACTTATGTCCATTTTATCGAACGCTGTAGTGAATAGGACGTCCGCTGATGACCCTGTATCCACCAGTATCCGGAACACCTTTCTGTTCGCGATGGTGAGGGTGACCACTAGCGCATCATCGTGAGGATGATGGATGCCTCGAGCATCTTCTTCAGTAAACGAGATGCAATACTTCTCTCGTTTTTTCTCTTTGGGAGGCCGAGATAGCAGGAGAACCTCGGACTCGGGGCGGTCGAGGCTTCTGGCGTAGTTTTTTCGGGCATTATGCGAATCCCCGCCTCCTCGATGACCCCCGACAATCGTTCGAATTTCTTCCTGGGGCCGTTCTACACTCGGTCCCGCGACGGCGTCGGTCCCAGCGGTGTGTTCTCTTAGCCGGCCTTCTTTAATCAGCCGCTCAATCTCGTCCTTCAGATGATAGCAGTCACTCGTGTTGTGACCGTGATCGCGATGGTAGTGGCAATACTTGTCCTTGTTCCGACGACCAGGATTCCCTCGCATTTTTCAAGGCCAGTTGACGAAGCCCTCGGTTTTGATCTCCATCAGCACTTGTTCAGGAGATTTGTTCAGCGGGGTATATGCAGAGAATTTCCTATCGGGTCTCTTCCCTGACCTACTGTCGTCTCGGTCCCGGTCGGCTTTTCGCTTCTTCCCTCCGGCCGAGTCGGCTCCCTTTTTGGCCGACTCTTTTGCCGAAGGCTTCGTGTTCTGGTTTTTCTCTCTTAGGAGTCGCGTTTCCTCCGCATCGGCGTATTTGTCCGACCGAACCATAAACTCGCCCAAAGTATCAGGCGGGTTTTTATCCAGCGATGCCAGAAAAGGCTTGTCTCTGACTCCCTGCATGAGAGCGTTGAGTGCCGTTTCCTCAGAATGTTTTCGAACCTGGAGAGACTCGAAATTGAAGCGTTTAATGTAGTCCTTGAGTAATTCTCCTTCCCTCTGAACTATGTTGTTCAGATGCGCGGGAGGTTTCAGTTTCTTCTTTCCGCCAATGAAATTGCTGAGGAAGGCGTCGCTGAGTTCGGCGAACGACTTTATTGACCCGGGTTTCAGTTGCTTAAACCAAAGTCGGGCGACGTCCGTCAAGGTCAGAGAAAACGCTCGGCACATAACAGCATCCGAAGTGTCGTGCAATTTCATGTAAGTCCTGAAGCATTCAAGATGCTCTGTAGGATCGGTCTTCCCAGAAAATGGGGTAATCTGGGGTAAGCGGAACCTTTCCGGCAAGCGGGCCCGCATTACCTCGTCCACGAACGGATAGGCTTTTTCTTCGTGTTTGGTCGGATCTGAGTTCCGACCATGCTTTATATCTGCCATTTCCTTCGCCATCTTCTCTCGGACTTCGTTTTTGAAGTCCTGCATGTCGGCCTTCCAGGGTTCGGCGCTCTCTGCCGTTTCTTCAGCGTCCGCCGGTAGCCGACTACGCCTCCTCTGATCTATTCTATGCCTCAGGTCAGAGGGAGGCAGAACTGCTGTTGCCGAACGAGCAGGTGCCGGGTGACTTGGTTCTCGTGGCTGACTCGGTCGTCTAGGAGACGGTGGCGCGGGCGGCTGCGCTACGGATGCGGGTGGATGAGCTGGTGTCGACTCTTGTCGCTGCATCTGCTGGTTGCACAGTTGTTCCAGCATGTGTTTCATGGTGGCCATCTCGGAACGCATTTCCTGAACCTCACGATCCAGGTATGCGTTCCCGTGGTTGGGCTGGCTTGTAGTCGCAGGCGGCGCTGCCGGGGGAACTCCCTGAGCGACGCTAGCGGCGGCCTCCCTCACTTCATCTGGGTCCGTCCTTCTTATTCTTGCCATTTGAATGGTTGGAGAAAGCGGCTTTTTATCCGGTTCCCACAGACGGCGCCAAACTGTTGCTGTGTTTTTTGGGACGGTTTCCCTTCGCGACGGACCCTCCTTCACCTGCACAGAAACAATGTCAAGGGAACCCTGGCTAGGGCCGGGGAACCTCCGATGCTTAAGTCAGTAATCTCGTCTCTGGCTCAGAGCTTTTCTCAGTTAGTATTTGCGTACCTTTTACTGTTCCAAGCTTAGAGATTTATACAAGCTGTCAATCCTTATCTTTGGAGGATTCTTCTCCTGGGATCGCTCAGGATCCCGAAAATCTCGGGATCCGCAATCAACATCCCTGGATTTTCGTAGATCTGCATCTGTCCTTGCTCCATCATTCCCTGTCTCGGTTGGATCTCGACCGACTCCGGGGGAGTCTCGGCCAAGTCATGACCGACACCGGGGGAGTCTCGGCCGATGCAGGAGGTCGGGTCCTGAGCCGTGCCCGACAGAATTAACTCCCTGAAGGGATCTTTACTCTATCGGTTAAATGGCTTTCACACGCCCGACCTTCAGTGGGGTGAGGCAGGCGAGGTTATCACACTGACAGAGCGACTTTACTCGTCTTTGCTTACACCTGACGGCCCGCCATCTGCCCCGTCAGTGTTGTCTCGGTTTCTTCAAGCAGTGTCGGCAAAGTCGACCTACTCTCTTACGAACCTCGGGACTTTACCCGAGACCGACACATTTTTCCCCAACACAGGGTATTAGCCGAATTCTAGAGAAAGGTGACTTTCACGGGCCGTTGGTTTCATGGTACGGACATCTGCACGAGTGGCATGTTGGCCAAATTGTCCAGTACTGCATCTGTGTGGTTAGTCATCTGCCGGCAGATGGTATTTTCGAACCGGTAGCGGATTAGGTGAGACCCTGGAGTCACCGAAGATGTTCGGCTCTTACCTAGGGCCCACCTTGATGTATTAATTCTTTATCCACACCGTTCATCCTTTTTTTCAGATTATTTTAAATCATTTTCCCAAAAATAAGTAGATCCAATTATCATAGCGATCACACCATAGGAAACAGTGGTGATTGACCATTAATTGACCATAAAAGTTATGGATCAAGCTGATATTTCTTTTTTCCCTTCATCCAGGATTATGTGACCTTATCAACATATTGGATGGACAATAAACACTAAGTAAATATCAAGGTGCGCCCTAAGAAGTTTTTAATGGTAGAACGTTCAGTCACCGCTGTTTCCTACGGTATGGTCCACCTGATAATTGTAACCATTTAAATTTTTTAAATATAACCTAAAATAATCTTTACGGATGGACGGTGTGGATACGTAACACATACATCAAGGTGGGCTCGGTAACAGCCGCACCGTCTTTGGGTGAGGCGGTCTCACCTAATCCGTGCCCTTTCGAACCGTGGTTTAGGTAATCCTTTCCGCCGGTGGGTTCGAGGAAGCGACGCGCCCATACTTGCCCGCGTGGAACACGCGTGACAGACGGAGAATAACCATTAGGTAGGGTCAACGTGTGAGCAAGGCGTCTGGAAACAAGACAGGTGGCCACACGTGATCCGGACAAGTCCCCCCATCAGGTGGGCCGCAATAGTATGTTGAAGAACAGCGGACGGTGGATGGCTATGATCATTTTTCGCATGCAAGTGTACCTGACCTGTGGCAGGGATTGTCCTGATTTACGGTCAGGGGCATGTTCACGGTGGGTCCCGCCTAAGGAATGCACTGTAGCAGGACGAGGATTGCGTACTGAGTAACTCGTATGCTTATAGCGTACTGAGTGAACCCTGTGGGGCTCACCGTGATGTATGTATCAATCCACGCCGTACATCCGTTTTACGAGATCATTTCAGTTTATGAGCCCAAAATCGAATATATAAAAAGCTCGAGTGAAACACGTCGCATGAAAGAGTGAGAATTGAATGTCTATTGTTGATAACTTCTTGCGGGCCACAGAAGTTCTAGATGAAGCTGATATTTGTGTGTTCCCTTCATCTATGCCTTTGTGACCTTATGAATAGGTTGATAAATAAATAAATATATATATATCAATGTGGCTCTAGGAATTTTTTAACGGTGAAAATCATTATTACTACTGTTTCCTGTGGTGTGGTCCATTTGAGCTTTGGATATTATTCAAATTTCGAATCATGCCATAAAATGAGCTTAAAAACGGATGGACGGCGTGGATAAGATACATACACCCTATGTGGGCCCCACAGTATACTGAGCTACTCAGTACTGGCTTCCACTGGAGGAAGCCAGGAAGGTACTTAGAATTTGTAAGCAAAAAAGGGAGTGATTTGATACTGTGGACATGTATGACGACTTGATGTGCAGTCACTTAAACTAGTGGTACACGTGGCATACAGTAACCCAAACTATACTGATTGAGTTGTGGAACAAACTGTATACAAGTTGTCAAGAAGATATCAGACTTGTTTAACAATCCTAACTTCTGATTCCCGGACACTTGTCTGTCAAAACAAGATCAGTGAATAGTTTTCATTTTTAACCGTCCAATAGATGTACACCAACGTGATATTAAGAAAACCAAACAAGGGTTCCTTTTAGTTTATGATAGATATAAACTGATAACCCAAAATTTGAACGGTTTCCTTGAATACTGGCATGCCATTAATGCAGTTTGCAAGTAATCTTTAAGTGTATGCGTATCATGTATCGCACTCTTCCAGAGTATCAAAGTTTTACTAAACGGACGTATTCAACGTTAAAAAATAAAAAATAAAATGAACAAGAAATCAAAGCCAGGGTATTTCAGTAATTTCTTATCCTCCGTGATCTTCCGGACCGTACCTTCTGTCCTCGCGAACAATATCCGTGTGCACCACTTCCAGCTGGCTTTCGTCACAAGTTCGAAAAAGCCCCACGCGCCCCTACAAAAGAGCGGTAAATCCTCCGTTCTCTCGTTCCACTTCCACCCCATCTCCCTCTCCCTCACTCTCTCTCTCATGTCAGACTCCCGATCAGACACGCTCCAGCATGAATCCAATAAGCACCCCCGCAAATCGGATTTATCATACCGAGGCGTGCGCCGACGCAGCTGGGGCCGGTACGTATCAGAGATCCGCTTGCCCGGTAAAAAGACTCGGATCTGGCTCGGATCTTTCGTATCGGCCGAGATGGCGGCACGCGCCTACGACTCAGCCGCCTTCTTCTTGAGGGGAAGTTCGGCGACTCTGAACTTCCCCGAGTTGGCGAGTTCGCTGCCTCGGCCTGACTCAGCATCGCGGAGAGACATACAGAAGGCCGCTGCGAAAGCAGCCGAAATGGAGAAACTCGCCCGGAATGTATCGGGCCGATCCGTACCCGAACCGATCTCGGTTTCGGGGTCCGGGTCATTTTGGGAATTGGATGAAGAGATCCTTAGTTTCTTTGACGATGTGAAAGAGGCTCCTCTGCACAGCCCTATCAGATTAGAACTGGAGGACGGATTTCTGACCTCGTGTGTCACCAGAAATTACCAAAATGCCTTTTGAAATGACGAGTTTGCCCTCGATCTGTGCGGGGATGATGTCAGTCCCCACGGCTTGGTGGTATGGAGCCGGATTTCGTAGTAGGGTGTGGAGCCAGTAATTTCTAGGGTAACATTGCAAATGACAATAGTGCCCTCTACGGAAAAGCCTTGCTAAGCGCACACACGTGTGCAATAAAGGTAATGTACAAGCCACACATTTCCCACCATGCCACAATAGGTCGCGGATCCAATCCATCCATCAGAAAGGAATCACTTTATATATACCATAACCCAAGGCTTGGTCTACTTGTCAGGTGGGCCACAGATTGCAAAATAAATGTACGGCTCTGAAAAACTGGGCTCAACTTTTTTATGTACGGTTTCCAGTATTGGGGCCTCTATGCTGATTGGACCAGATTTAATTTTGGGAGTACGTGTCAAGATCGGACCAACCTGATGGATGGATTAGATATCGCACCTGTACGCCATGCTGACACGTGTGGCGTGTACACGAGTTTTATTGCACACGTGTGTGCGATTAACAAAGCTGAGTGGAAAGTCTGCTTTGTCTATTGAATCCAGGCATTTTGTTAATTTTCGTCCAAAAGTATTGCGAAATTTCCAAAATTACTTGCTAATGTCATTCGTGTCATCGATGTACTATAAACAGAAGGGTCAATGCCACTTTTGCCATGGCCCAGGGGCAAAGTTGTTTCAACGGAAACTGTTTTTCATGTTGTTTTTTTTTTTTTTTTTTTTTTTTGAATTGCCTTTTACTGCCTTGTTTTTGTATCTGAATTTGAAATGGAAAATGGGTCGGAATGTATTGTGTTTATGGGTGTGGTTTGGAGGAGGAACAGTATGCTCAGCTTCTGTATGTGAGGCCCATGTTTTGGAGATCAACACCATTGATCTGATGGGACCCGTTATGGATGGGTGATGCTGCAGAAATCTTCCATAATCGAGAGATTCAACCTTTCAATACGGTTGCTACAAAGATACGGTTTGTCCACGTTTTAATATGAGTGCCTGTGGAAAAAAAAAAGGTGTGCCTATGGATCAACGGTTAGGATCACTGAATTATGGGTCCACGTATACGGAATCCTAGGATGTCAACAAATTGTACGGGCACTCATCAAGCCGACTCCGTTGTTCCAAAGTAGGAATGTGTGGGACCGGAAATCTGTACAACGCCTCTTATACGCAGCAGGTACAACACTCAGGCTCTATGGGGGCCACCGTACTGTATGTGTGATATCCACTCCGTCCATCAGGCATTTTTTCTCATTTTCAACGAAAATCCGAAAGAAGAAAAAAATCAGCGTGATTGAAAACTCAAGTGAGCCACGTGAAAGGAAGCAACATAAAATCACCCCTAAAGGCTAAAACCTGTAAGTTCACGCAGTGTGACCTGCCTGTATTTTGTATCATGCTGATTTTTGGAGTTTCTCTTCATTACAGTGAGACGCATTGGATGAACGGTGGGATGGAATATAATCAGTGTCTTGAGCCCCACACACGAAATCTATGGTTGGCGTCTCCTCCCAACTTTTCCCTGTAGGCTGTAGGGTCATACTGGCTGCATACAACAGGTGTTGCAGAGGATTCCGGTCCGAATGGGAGTGACCACGAAAACATCACTATGCACTTGTATGAAGTAACTAGGACCGTTGATTTCGTGGGCCAAAACAGGGATGCAGATTCCTTTCACAACCAGCTGATCAGTGGCCTGGATAAAGGTAGATTAGTCGTATAACTATAACAAACCAGCTACGAAAGTTGGTGGAGCTGGTCACTGTAGAGCCCATTTTGCCTGTGAGTTAGGCCCAGTCCACTCTAACTGCTTCGACAATGACAACAGCTGCGTATGGCCCGGTTCATTTAAGCCCTCGCCCGACTCACCTATTTAACTGTACGTCTGTACCTAGAATTAGGACAGAAAGTCGGGTGGGTTGGGTCGGTTTGGTGTTCAACCTTAGCCGAACATAAGGTCTTCATACCCCAACCCAGCCCAACCCAACCCAACCCAACCCAACCCAGCTTCAAGTTGGGAATTCTCAAACCAAGTCTAACCTGAGCGGGTTTAATCAGATTGATCGAGTTGGTTAGGTGAATATATGTTAATATTTTTGTTATTACATTAGTTTATTATATTTCAATGCACATCGTACTATTTATACTTATGATTTTATTAATTATAAATATAATTATTTATTATTTTAAAAAATCATTTTTTTCTAAACAAATAAGCTAAAAAATAAAATAACAACTCCTTTAAAAGCCATGTTGTGCAGCACCCAATCTATTTGGAATAGAGAAATTCAGCCTATACTGTGAGCTTGAGTCATTAGAAATGACATGGATTAATGAGACATGACAGCACTAGAAATTATTATGCCTTCAACATATACTATCCGAGCTCAATTATAATTTATAACTTATATAGAGATCAGGTTCAGGTTAAGTTGAGTAACCCAAGACCTCAACTTAAGCCTTACCCAAGTTTTACCAGTTTGGTGTTTCTATAGCCTAAGCTAAAAACCAAACCCGATACATCTTACCTGAGCCCAAGCCAATATGAAGTCAGTCACGAATTAGTAGGGTTAAAACCGCTGGACTTTCAGCCCTCGTTCTTGTGTCACTCCTTCAATTCCAGCTCCAAGACTGCCCATTGACATTATAAATGGGCCTGCTTGCGTGTATAAAGGAGAGAAGCGTTTGGACATTTTCATCCCAGCAAATAATTTTTGAAGCCAGCCATCGACTTGTCCTTTACCCGGTCCCGAGTCTCTCCACTTGGTATCCCGAATTCTCTGTCCCAAGTTTCAAAACGCATGCGTGACTTTATATGTCCCAGCCATTACAAGATGAGGCCGAAAGGAATTCATGTAAATGAGATCCACCCTATCAATCAGATGTCCCACTTTGTTTTCTGGACCGGGGATCAAAAATTAAGTTGATTCAACGCTTAGGTACGCCACACAACGGAAAATAATTGACATGGAAAGTCTCACTATTAAAATAGTCCAAATTGCATGTGAGGTCCATTGTGATGTATATATGCCATCCAATCCACTCAACTGATGTTTTATACCAAGATTAATTGGTTTTCAAAAAATTAAGGCATTCCAATATTCATGTTGGCCAAGTGAATTTAGGAAGCTTATTATCATAATAAATGGTGGTAAATAAGTATAGATGACATTTGAATGTAGTTTGGAAGAGAGGAAGCTGCGTGGATATTTTACACTCCAAAATTGAGATACGATGGGAATTTCGTGAATGAAATCCGTGGGAAATATGTGGGCCCCGCTTGATGTGTAGATCTGATCCATGCCGTCTATCTATTTTACCAGCTCATTTTAATGCATGAGCCAAAAAATGAGGAAGGTTATAAGCTCAAATGGACCCCACTATATGTGTAACGCTGATGAAAATTTTGAATTTGATAGAGAAATTTAGCATCTCTATATTATCTCATATCTTATCTTTATCCCTAATCATTCTTCCTTATATGTATCTCCAACTCTTCCCATATATCTCAATCTATCAAATGAGCATTATTTATAATAAAAAAAAAAAAAAAAGTGTCCTACTAGGAGTTCTACCCAACTCATAAATTAACAAAAAGTCACTACGTATAGTTGAGAAATGGAAAGAGAGAAATGATTTTGTAGAGCTTAGATCCAGTAAATTTATTATCATTCTTTCAGTATTTATGAATACATTTTAATGTAATTTGATTCAATCTATGCTATGAATAGTGTCGATCAGTCATACGCTGATTGTATTGATATGTGGGAAGATATGATGCAAAGCCGATGGAAAGATGATGGAAAGCTAAGATTTCATACAAAATTTCATGTTGCAGAAATTGACTTGTGTGTATCTAATTTAATTATATTATATCTGTACGGATCATACAATCCTTAAGGCCAAAATATACAAGGGCCCTAACTTACAAATCAATCTGACCATCAGATGGGCCATAATAGTCAGATCCGAAAGTGTTTAATAAATGAAACTCAGATTTATGCGCAAGCGTTGGTATCACTTGGCGTAAAAGGTCGAAATGAGCAATTGGTATATGTGTAGTTAAATTCACACAATTTATCTAATGTGTAGATGCAAAATATGACAAGACCTCAAGAATCTGGATGATCCAATCATCCAGTGGACCACCCTAATCAATCATTTACTATTCAATTTAAGAATCTAGATGTAAATGAGCATATCAATAGTTTAGATTAGTAAATCTATGGGTCCTCTCTAGTGTTTGACCAAGGAGTAGGCAATGATAGGTGTAGATCTGTCTAAATTAGTTAAATTTCGTCCAAAGATCTGTGTACCTTATGACGTATTTTCTCAATTTAATGGCATCAATTGATAATTGTCCGAATAGAAATTTTAAGGATCTGAATTTTAATAATTGAATTTAATGAACATATTATTTCAATTATTCGATCATTTAGGGTTTAGCGATGTAACACCTCAGTTTTCAGAACCCGAGTACATGACTCGCATTCCAAAAACCCGGAAGTTAATTGCTAATAGTGGTAATCAATAAATCAATGTGCATAGCGGGAATAAAACGTAGTATAGATGTGATCCACAATGTGAACAATATTCTGGCCCACTCAACTGGGAGCCAATTACATATCCTCAAGTTTCTCAAATTCCAAATGTATTGAAATCAAAGTAAAGGGATAATTTACTGGTTCAGCCCAAAATAAGGGGCCGCCTCCGCTGCGGCTCCTCAATGTAGAGCTCCTCCTCGACTGCCATCACCTCCAAGTCAGTCATGTACTCATCGGCTCTTATACATGCGTCCTCTGTACGGTTGAACATTGATGAATGAGTGGCCAGCTCTGTGTGGTTTCCCCTCAAGATTACACATCACCGCCCTAAATAAGAAATAGCATAAAACACACAGCTAATCCAAAATACAGTAGATGCAGTCTTATTAGGTGCATGGATGTATGGAATGTAATCATCGCCCCAGAGATGCTCATCCGTGCGGACAGTGGGCTCGTCACCCATGCAATCATCGACCTGGGAAAAGCATCCATTCGGACATCATTGACCTGGGAAAAGCATCCAGTCGGACAAATACGTACATCATGTACGATAACAATAGATGTTGGTATGTGTCATGTATGCATGATTAGTCAATCTGTCATTAGTCCAATTACACTCAGCCAATTTAATTAAGCTCACGATCATTATGGGAAGCGCATGGCCCAGCGTAGGATGACGGCTCGGGTATAATGTCCCATGACCACCATCCCCCATGAGGCTACTATCTTAGGGTGTGCGTAGTGCCCACCAATCAACTCAATATAAGGGGGCCACCACTAATGCCAACTGGGAAAGAAATATTGAAATTAACAAATGTGGCAATTAAAACATGACGACATGAATGTTTCAAAGATGAGTAAACAGCGATTTTAGAAAGGTTGTGAAGTTTATCCTAAGTCAATTAGGTGAAACCACACATAGATGGTAAACACCATGTCCAATTACCAACAACCAAAACCTCCATGTTAGGGGCCTACTCACATCACGACTAATCCGATTACACCCTAAGCACGAACTCTCCTTTACTTAAAACTTCCCATGGAGAGATTCCAACAATACGTGTGCACATCATCATAACAGCAATATAGATCTTAACATGAATAAGGAATAAGGAACAATACATGTATTTCTATCAATACACACTAACTGAGTTAACATAAGATACATGACATGAACAATTAGATTATTCACCTAGATAGTTCAAAGAAATCAAGAGTCCAATGATAGTAAGCATGTTAAATGAATGCGGTCTATTTCCACACATAGTTTATCACTAGCTTAACTGGCCATTAAATTAACTAAAACTACTATTTCTGGTCTAGTTAAGGATGGAAAGCTTACGGGGAAGAAAGCAATCACCAGAAATGTTGCAGGTTCTCCATTGGTTCAAGTGATCCTGAGTACCTTACTGCCTAGTGTCACGTGAGTAGCTTCCTGGAGTCATCCCCAATCACCACAACTCGTGTTAGAAGGCATTCTTAATCTTAGAATGAATAGGACTGTGTGGCTATGATGTCTAGGGGGACATGAGCCTAATTCGTGGTGATTAGGCCCACTAATCTCATGAGGAGGTCCATTTGGCCTGCTTTAGCCCAGATATCGGACCTAAAAATAGGCCCAATGGGGCTGGTCTATAGCCACGCCATGGGTGGCCCACCTGAATCAAAGGTCATCCTAATTTCTGGGCATTTAATCATATTTGGATGTGAGATTGTGGATAGTTATCACACAGTTAGAAATGGTAAATATCAAAAGGACATCTTTCAAAGATCGAGTGTCCATGAATAAGAAATTAGCATTGTTGAACTTTGGTGTCTTCTGATGGACTCACTGGATGATGTAAAATCAATAAATTTACATTTCAGCAACTTTTCCACAATAGTTTTTCATTGACTGTCACCATTTGTGTGGCCCATGCAGATCATAGATGAGACATGGTATGACCACTAATGGTTGGAGTAGATTTAATGTGATGAAATAAATGAATGAAATTTCCAACTATTTTTGGACCCACCTTTACATATGGTAAGGCCCACAGTGGCGTGGATTTCTTGAAACGGGTGTGGCTCACTGGATGTAAGGTGCGGCCCACCAGATCATGTGGTACAGTCCACCCACTGCTAAATATGGTGCGGCCCACCTATTCTTAAATAGGGTGCGGCCCACCCATTTCAACCAGGGTAGAGTCCACGGTGCTACAAGCGTAGGTGCGGCCCACAGCCTTGAGCACCTGATGCTACCATGTGGCCCACCTATCCATGTGGGACGACCCATAATGGCTTAGGGTAGGGCCCACCTGGAATTTGCTTTGGGCCCAGATCCCACCCGTTTTTACAGGTTGGCTAACGTAGCAGAAAGGTGGGTTTCAGTCCATTTTCTGGGCTAATTTTCAGACCTCAACAGGGGCTGGTTTCGGCCCGCTACTCTACACAGTGTGGCCCCCTACAATAGCCAATGGAGCCCATTTGCAGCCAGCATGCATTCCACCGTCCGTAGCCCTGTTTTCGGCCCCGATAATGGACGTCTGCAGCTTCATGCGACGATTGGTTTTCAACACAAAAGTTGGCCCAACTGGGGCTCATTATCAATCCCATTTCAAACCTGTTCAAGGTCCGGATGGGAACCTAATAAATGTCTGGGTTCAGCCCAGAACCGAGCCTCTGTTAAGCCTGCTACCAGTCATTAAACACGGCCATTGCTTGGCCTGTTCCTAACCCAAGACAGGGCCCCAATGCTACTACTATTTGGTCAATCAGAGCTTTGTTACACAGCACGAAAACAGGGCCTGTTTCCGCCACAATTCCAACCTGGAACTCGTCCATCAATTGGCTCGATTCCGACCCCTAAAATGCTTTCGTTTAACCTTTGTTTGGGTCTAAAATACAGTCATGGATCCCCGAGTTTTGGCCATTGTTTGGCTCGGTCCCTGAGTCTGTTTTAAAGCTCTACTGAGAGCTTAAGACAATACCCAAACGGGGCCAGAACTGGTGTTCCTGATTGACTGCGTTGCAGCCTGAAGCAGGGCCATTACTTGGCTTGACTCTAGCACCCGAATGCCACTGCTGTTGGACTAATATCAACCTGAGAACATGGCCATTGCTTGGCCTAGATTCAACACGAAATCTAGCCTTGTCTGGCATGAACTCAACCCCTCATGCAAACATTGTTCGACCTACTTTCGGTATGAAATATAGCCATTAGTTGGTTGTTTTCAGCTTATATCCGGCCATGGTTTGGGTCCGTTTTTAGTCGAAAATACGGCCATTAGTTGGCTGTTTTCAGCTTATGAACCCATCCTACCATGCTAGAGTGTAAACAGTCGGAAGAAGGAGGAAGGTAGTTTATTACTTGGTCCGAATGGGGCAACTGCCGACTTGATCGGGTCGCGCTGCAACAGGGTAGTTGGCACCACCCTACTTTCTCTCTTTTCACTCCCTTTCTCCTCTCTCTTTAACACAAATCCCAAGACCTACAAGACCCTTTATATAGAGGGAGGGAGAGAGCAGGAACGGCTGGAACAAGCTCCCACTGTGGACGGCTGTGATTGCACTAGCTTAGATTTTCCCAGAGAGGAAGGTCTTCCTTCTGCTTTTTCCCACGCAGGCCATTGCTTGGCCGTTTTTAGTAAAGAGGGAGAGCACGCCTCAGCTGAGAAATGGACAATTGAGACACCACAATCGGACCGATCTTAAGTCGTCCAACCGATCCCACCATGGCCCCACCTCTTAAACGCCTTCCACGTGCAATGCGTTGGACGGTGGTAGTCCATCTCCTTCGTTTGTTTATGAGGGATCAAAAGGCTATACGGTATAGTTGAGTTGGGCCCCACAGAGAATTTGAACAGATCAGATGGCTCAGAAAGTGGCCAGGGTGGGCCACCTAGGAGCTTAAAGATCACTCATTTAAATCTCTATTTTAGGCGATTTTTCTCTTATTTACAAAAGAGCTCGGTCAAAGTTCATTTGACCAAGCCAGTACTCCCAGTGTACGCCGTGTGCACATGTATGGGGTGCATGTGCACTCCGTGAGATGGCCTATCGTGATGGTTGTGCTAAATCCATTCCATCCATTTTTCTTGGGACCGAGGAATAGGGGTCCCGGCCCATTTTGGTGCGGGGCCGAGGCCCAGGTGGGTTGTTACCCACTTCTTTGGGCTATTATCGACCCATATGATGCGATCTGTTGATTGGGTGGGCATGATTCTAGTTTTCAACGGTTAATATAAGATACTAGTTATGATGAAGGCTTGGTTTGTCACTAACTCTCAAGTGTTGGTGACAAGGGTGTTGTACCAGCTTCAATCGATATAATGGCTTAAATTTAGAGTGTTCAGATCACCTCACCTTCTTGACTGTCGTAGGGCGCGTCCTGGCTCCTGGAAACCCTAATGAATGGCCTTAATGTCGACTAAAATCTCCATCCTATATATGTTGAGTTCAAGCTATTTGGTTAATCCAATCTGATTTAGGTTGATGTGGGTTTAAAGGGTGACACCTGTGTTCCAAAGGTACGGGGTGTACAAGCGACATAGGATGATAATCAAATATGGGCCCCACTGCGTAATATAATCAAATGAATAACAATGTTGTTAATATAATTGATAGGATTTATGAATTCAAATCAATCTAATCATCTTGCGAATTCTTCACTAGTAAAATTAAAATAAATTATTTGTAATGGTTTGATTAATTGATGTACTAATTGGAGTATTTTGTTATGATATTGTTGATATAATTATTGTGAATGTATACTACGGACCTTACATGGAGGCTCGTCATTAGTACTCAATGGACCTTATATGGAGCTCGTCACCTTAACATAGGCTGACAGCTCGAACACAGTGTCTCATAACACTATGTCAAGTTCATAAGTCTTTGTAAGATCTTAACACACTAACAGCGAATGTATTTAAATCATTGGTAATAATGGTATCTCAAATTCCTTCAAATGTTATATAATCACCAAGCATAAGAATGAACGGATAGATCCGTTCGACTATGGAAAACTCTGGGCAAAACTTGCATTAAGTGCAAAGTATCACATGTAATTCTAACTACAGTTCATAATCCATGTTCACCTTCGGTCGACCATATAAGTCCAGGTTAGATGACCTAACGTAAGCTATCCACTTATACGATTTGCAAGACTTGACCAACCACAACAACAATTCAACTAATCAAATATACAATAATAGTCACAAATAACTTAATACCATAACATGATATATCAATTTAACACATATATGAATTAACACAATCTAAAGTGTGTCAAAAAAACCTCACGTATACCAATAACACAAGTTAATACCACACCAGGATATAACATTAGAACAAATGTATGATCCATTACAATTTAATGTACATCAGTATAATCCAATGTATATCAACATTACTTATTAATTGGTATAAAAAAGTTTCAGTAGTAGAAATTTCACATTGATTAAGCATTTCATCAAGCATGTTGACTATTAACATCAAGTAATATTAAGGATACAATAATAAAACAATTCAAGTATAAATAGCATATGAAATTCTAACATCAACTAAAAATTATTATATAACATTATCATGGGTTTATAAAAGAAAACATAAAAGTATGGTTCACACCTTATAAGAGAGATTTCTCGATCTCTAGGTAAAAAGGTTAAAGTTTTTATGTAAACTTTGATTGTTAAACCAATTAGAAGGATCTATATAAGATAAAAGGAATTCATCATCAAGAAGCCCAAATTAGAAGGTAGGATATATTTATTACCTCTGATCACGAGTGGATGACGATTCAGCAAAGGAAAACAGAAGTAACTATAGTTGGATTGAAGGAATTTCAATAAGGACAACTACCAAGATCTCTCTCTCTCTCTCTCTCTCTCTCTCTCTCTCTCTCCCCCCCCCCCCCCCCCCCCCCCCCCCCCCCCCCTTCCTCTCTTTCTTTCTTTTTCTTTTTCTCTCCCTTAGTAAGGCATATTCGTATAGAAATTGAGGGGCTACCCATGTATGGATATTTATAGTGTCAGAACTGTTTCATTTGGCCGTAATGGCTAAATGTTTAATATTATAAATATATGGAATGTTAATTCTACCTTTTAGGGTCCATTAGGAGATGCACAGTTCAATCTACGCCATAGGATAGTTGTCCCTAGTGGTGATATATATAAGGATACGATTGCCTTGCAATTAAAATGTGAGAATCGATAGTTATGATCAAAAGTCAGTTTAACGACTACTGATCATCAATTGGGGTAGCGACTATATGAATATGAGTAGCGTATTAATTTAGGTTAGTATCCTTAATTTGATTGTGATCTAATAGTTTGAAAGTAATAACTTCAACAAGATTCGGATGTGGTGAATTAACTTAAGTTTCTACTTATCTTCAGGATCACTCACACATCTCATACGCTCACCCCACGAGCCCAAGTTGAACGATTTGATATGCGATCTTGGCTTGATGTCTCGCGATGGATGTCAAGCTTGCTAAGACGAATATCTTTTTATAGTTTTGGATTTAGTGGCCCACTAATGAGCAGTTTAGAGCTTGTTTGATTAATTTGGGCATTTATATAATAAATTGAGTGTGAGATTTCTCATGTGCAATAAGTAAGGTTTGAATTAGCTAAGTTCATAGTTTGACATATTCGTAATTAGCAGAAATGACACTTTGATCCTAATCACCCTAAGCAGTTAGTTCTTAGGCTGAGAGAGTAACTAAGCCAATTTGGTTTGTTAATCAAGATCTGACTTCTAGTTGTCTTGGCTTTATTTAGTTACGGTTGTCTTGATTAGTCAATGATAGGTCGCTTAAATCGGGGCCTTAGAGGATTAAATCACAAGGTTAGACCTGATGTTTAAGTGATCAGGCAAATTTGATAGCTTCCTAATGATATCTAATGGAATTCACACAGTTTAATCTATCTCTAAAGGCCTTGTTCAAAGTTTAGTCCATATCTAATACTTAGAAACAAATTTTCATGTGTAAGTTTTCAAAAATTTCGAGTGACGCTTGAGGATTTTTGGACTCTAGGTTTGTGAAAATCCAGGCCATTAGAAAAGATTATAGTAAGCCCTATAGAGTTTTTTAATGGTGGACATTCAATCATCACTATATCTTGTGGTGTGGCTCACCTGAGATTTCGATCTACTCATTTATAGGCTCATGCCCTAAAATGAGATGGAAAAATGGATGGACGACATGGATAAAACTCAAACATCATCTTGGGGGCCACAACGAAACCTTGGCATTGGAAAGGTCACCACTGAATTTGAACTTTGCCGAAAGATACGGTAGAGCAAGAAATATCTTAATATTATAGAATAAATCTTCTATAAGACACATGGCATCGTGATGTATCGGTTTAGAATAAATGGCATGCATTTTAAATTTTAAATGCATGAAAGAATCTTAGTCCTTACCTCAAACCGTCACTTCAATGAAATATATCATGTGGATAGGATTGTCCGATAAGAGTGATTTTTGGGACAAACCATCCATTCTAGGTCCCATTTATGGGCAGACCTCATTTGCACATCACACTGCCACGTGTCCTGTGCGAAAATGCTCTCTCATATTACAGATCTTCCTGATACATAGTATCATCTCCCATTCATTTTCTCTAGCCATGGTGCCAATTGAGGTGCAAACATGTTAGGGACCAAGTTCACGTCCTATGAGGCACTAATGGTCTAAATAACAGGATATGGGTCATATTTGTGAAAAATAAGGAACAAGATTACTAATATATCCTCAAGTCAAGAATCTCAACCCTCAGGTGTGTATCATGAGATGCACCCAAAATTTCCTATGAAAGAGCACTGGACTCAACCGACTCGGCAAGTCACCAATCAGCTAAGTTGAGTGCATTCTCAAATCAGGAGCATCGAGTTGTTAAATCTTTAATCCATGAGTAGATCCTAGGCATTTAATAGTATGCCTTCCATTAATTTGGATCATTGGTGTAATTTATCTGCTTAGATGCAAAATTTCAACTACAATTGTGTTAGTGTTGAATTTGGTCATACGTGTTATAATTTTTTATGTTATGCTCTCGAGTCAGTAGTATCTCAACTCAAATTGAACGCCTTATGGCCCTTAAGATCAAATATGTGTAAATCAGCCGACTATCCAACCATCGATTGTGCAGAATCGGGCAATTTGTGAAGGAAAAGCTCATCTTTTTTATGATTTCTTTTTTCCTATGAAAAAAAATTTTCAATTAAGTGCGTGATAGCTTATAGTGTTCAATATTAAGAGGATATAACTTTAGAAATTAAAATTAAGCCAAATTTAATTGACTAAATAAATAAGTTCTAAATACGATCAACTGGAAAAGTAAATGATAAAAGAAAAAAGAAAAAAAAAAGATAGCTAACAACAATCTATTCGTAATGAGACACTTATTGGAAACGACTATCTACTTATAACAATAAGGTCATTGGAAATGACAATCTGTTCGAGTATGAAAGCCGGATCACCTGCTTAATTGGCTTCATGGCTAAACAGTTGTGAGGAACAATAGTCCATTCATAGTGGGATGAGTTTTGTTATGCGAGACAATAGTAATTTTTAGGAAGGAGTTAGACGTCTATTCGTCACATAGCTAACTTCGAAGCTGGACAAACGTTATATTTTTGTCGCGCAAGTCCAGGTTCCGTACCGAGATAGTTGATGGGGGGTGGATCTTTAATAGTTAGTTCATTGCATGGCTGGGCTTCGTGGTTAATGGTCATTGAAAAATGATAGTTTATTCATTAACTTACACAACTGAGCTTCATGGGTAAGTCAGTCATTGTTTAGGTTATTGACTATTCGTCACTTAGCCATATACTTTGTGACAGGAAGGTTGGGGGGGTGACAATCTGTTTGTCATCTCTAATACTCACTTTGAGTCAAGACGGTCGTAGGTACAACTATCCATTCATTGCTTGGATCTTAATACCATAGGCAAGGTTGTCGTAAGATGACCACCTATTCATCGCTCGACTAAGCGTTGTGGCAAGGTAGACATTGTTAAATTACGACCTATTCATAACTTTGGCCAAACTTTATGACAAGATAGCCCTATTAGCCATCCGTTTGAGACGTAGAGATTTTCATAGGTCAGATAATATGATTGTGGACATAGATTGCCTATCTATCATATTTTACTCTAATCAATTCGAGTTGGTTTGCAACATGCATTAGTTGATATGAGAGAGTTAAATTGAATAATTATTATCATTATTATACATGATAGATGAAGCATAAGCAATGTTTGCAGGAAAGAGTAATGTTGTATTATATTTGGGAGACGTGGACTGTAAGCTCTTCATTCTTTGTTAAATTTATAGATGTGTAATGTAGTTTGTTGGAGATTCGTATTAGAACCAGCATCCAAGATCTTCTTTTGATTAGTTAGCCAATCAACAAACACGTAAGCTTTTCATTCTTTGCTAAATTTATAGATATATAATATAATTTGTTGGAGATTCGTATTAGAACCAGCCTCTGGGATCTTCTTTTGATTAATTATCCAATTAACAAATACAGCTAATTATACTTCTGTAATGCCCTGAAAATCGGGGGTCGAGCAGGGGCCCAACTCCCAAGTTCCAACACATCACTTATGCAATATAGATAATGATGATTAAATGTTGTTCGTATTAGTGCATTAAACATGAGTGGGATTATACCAAATCAGCATATCATACTCTAGATACAGTTAAATTACGCAAGCGGAAGACTGTGATAAATACATATAAAGCATATAAGTGATTGTAAGTCCCCAGAATATGAATGCCACCAAGTTAAATAGTTACATGTATAATATCAAAATTTATAAAATGATAAAGTGTAATGTCATCTAGTCCAGATCCCTGTAGCCCCGGTGGCGTAACTTCAGGTATACGTAGACCCGCTAGAGAGTTGCAGATAGGAGAACTCCTCATCATCATCATAGAAAGCAGGCTACGTCTCGTATGCCTCGCCGTCATCTGAAACTATAGGAGGGTCTGGTTGGTATTTTAAAACACCGTCCCAGAGTGAGAGTGAGTGATCAACTCAGTGGAGCTATAAGGTAAATGTTAACATATTATCAATTCAATTAAATAGTAATGATAAAGCAGTACAACAATCATGCCCTAAGTACTTTTGTTAATGTAAGGATGAAATACGATAATGATGTATGCCCTCACCGATACTCCCTTTACGACATCATGTCACGGTCATGCATGCAACATTCTCACTGTGCTCAACACCAACACCAAAGGCACATGCAATGCGGTACATGTGCGTGATTAGTCTAGTTCTTAATTAAATTTATTCATACAGCATGTTTGGAAAGCTAAGGTACCTCCCTTTATATCATTGATTCATCTAGGATTGTCAATCTTAGTAGTCGCATACGATGGGTAGTTTTAGGTCAATACGGAGAGGCTCGTCACCTCAGCGCAGGCCTAGTTTATACTCCAGATCACTATATAAAGGTTTGTCATCTTAGCGTAGTCCTAGTGTATACTCGAGGTCACTACAAGAGGCTCGTCACCTGATCGTAGGCCGATAGCTCGAATACAGTGTCTCATACCACTTTATTCGGCTCACGAGTTTGGTTTGCTCAATGGACACTACGGGGAAGCTCGTCACCCCAGTGTAAGCCGATAGCTCGACCACGATGTCTCATACCACCATGTCCGACTCATGAGTCTTGGCAGATTAAGGTACTAAGGTTAAACAGGCTTTTCACTAGTAAGTGGTACCTTAGATTCAAGTAGTAGCGTCCATACATGGTGAACATACAATGGACCAATCGGGTTACTTGACAAGCTCAACTAGTACGAGCGTACATTAAATTAATCGACATGGAGTGCGTAATTATTCCCCGTGGCCTAACCACTGTCGACAAACAGCGTACGACTCGGATTCATCAAACATGTCTCGTGTGGCGAAACGACCTCGGCTACTAATTCGAGAACCATTACCGATTGCCTGAACTACGCAGTAGTCCCAATTGTATTCAAATACAAATAGGCATTCATGTGTGACAGTCAAAACAATGTATGACAATCAATTCAAATATACATCTCATTCGGACATTTTAACAAACACAGAATACTCATATTATCATACATAGACATTCATCCATAAATGACATAATAGCGAGATAAATTATATGAAGGGAACTGCAACTATAAATAAGATTATTGAGAATCTCATCTAAATGTCCTCATTAAATACATTTCAACAAGCATTTTCTCATTCAAGCATTTTATCAAATACTTAGGGCCCGTTTGGCCAGCTGCATTAGTTGGGATTAACCTGGATGGAATTGAAAAAGTAGCACTAAATGCATGTATAAGGTATTGTCTCTGGATTGAGTCTATCCCATGCTTTTTAATGGCATGTTTAGAAGATACGGGAGTAACTTTCATCCCGCGGGATTGAAGTAAAATCGTGTTTGGGAAAGATAGGATTGCAAAAAATTTCATTATTTTCTAATGTGTGGCAAAAATCAAGACAGTTAATTTGAGAAACTTCATAGACGTGAAGCTCAGTGGGACCCACCGTGATGAATAAGGGAAGTCCACCACGCCCAATAGGTTTAAAATATCATTTTAGGTAATGGGCCCGAAAATGATCTAAATCCAACACTCATGTGCCTCATGCATTATATAAACGTTTGTAGGTAAATTCCGATCGTTGAATCCTACCTGGCTCCACCGTGTTTGTTTTTATAACATCTATACCATTCACAAAGTATATTGTGTACACTTATCGGTACGGTGTTAAGTTTTCATGTTTTAAATCTTATGTGGCCCCACGTATGTCTGAATGGTGGACATTCAATCATCAGTAGTGTGGCCAATATGACAATTGGATGATTGTAATTTCCAATTCAATATCATTACATATTATTTTAAAACTGATGAACGTGGTGGATTTCCCATACACATCACTATGGGCCCCAACTACCTATCCTTTGCACGTAGATTCTGCGAAAGGCATTCACAGGAACTGCAATTGAATTCGGATTGCTATCTACATTATCCATGTGACTTACACAGTAAAAAGTTATCGTACTGATTACACTCACTTGAACCCACTGTGAGTGTATTGTCTTATCCACTCCGTCAATCCTTTTTTTAGATCCTTTTAGTGGTTGAAACAAAAAAATTGAGGTGTATATAAATCTCAAGTGGACCATACCATTGGGAATAATGATTTTCACTGTTGAAACCTTTCTATCACCTAGCGTTATGTTTTATTTTCATCAAACCTGTTGATAATATCACAAAGACATTGATTAAGTGAAAACACAAGTATCAAATTAATATAAAACTTCTTTGGTCCCCAGGAAGCGAAATTCGAAGATGAACCATTTACATTGTTTCCAGTGGTGTGGTCGATTTGAGCACTGAAAAATTTTCATTTTTAGTGTAACGATCTAAACTTAACCTCAAAAAATGTCATGACGGAGTAGATGTAACCACATATAGCAAAAGGGGCCTCCGGTCCGGCATCATACTCAAATGGCTTCATTCATGTGGATGTCACCAACATATACGGAAGGGAAGCGGTTTATTACCCGGTGGTGAAGTCAAAGCGGGTTACAGCGTACAATAGATGGGATTGTTAAATCCATCTTTTTGACAAACGGTATTGGCGAGAGACCCGATGCTCATTATCCCGGGTTGAAAAGGCCTCTCCAAACATGGTTGTACGGTGGATATCGCAGGAAGATGAATGCAATCCTAGCTATTCCCACTTAATGCAGGTCGCCAAACGGGCCCTTAAACTACACATATCAACATACATGTAATAAAGTAGTTATAAGTTTATTATGGAAAATCCTTTCACAAAGGATTTGTCACACATGCAACAATCATGTATTCTTAATCAATAGATATGGCAAACATAAATCATAATCCTATATTCATTCAAACATTTCGACAAACACATGAAATACACTATATTCAACATAGTTCATATACATGTAATATATAAAAAGCATTGTATTTAAGGGTATATGTTAGCAATCAAGTCAGTCATAAACCATTACTAACATTGAAAGTCTTGAAAACCATAACCTAAACGTTTATAGTTCGTACCTACCGTCGGTAGACTCATATCGAACTCAATTCGAACACTACGTCTTTGTCTACGACACAACGACAACCTATAACATGAAATAAGTTAGTTATTTCACCATTTACTTTATTTGGATCCCTAAAACAGATTAGGATTAAATTTTTTTATCCAAGAACGGAGTCAAAATTGTCAGTATAGTGATGCAGGTAGGATGGTTCGACATGTGGAGCGGTGGGATCGAATCCCAACAACTATATCGCACTCTCTCTCTCTCTCTCTTCCCCTCACTCTTTCCTTCTCTTCTCTCTCTTCTCTCTCCTAGGGTTTAGAATTTCATATGGAATGAGAGAGGGGTGGGTTTAGGTCCTTATGTAGGCCTAGAACCAGTGTAAATTGCCCCAGGGTCATGGTATGCTTAGGTTATAGCCAAAGAGTGACTGTTTCGGTCCAACAGATCTCATCTGGAGGCTCATTTCCTATATATGGTATGGGAAGAGTTCCCTGACAATGGATCTATGTAGGGCTAAGTTTTCGATCCGATCAGATTTACGGATCGACCGTGGAGGACCTATTTCAGTTCAACGACTATCATCACTCGATCAGGGTCACAAGTACACTTACCTGTGTAGGGAAATTTTTCTGATCTGAGGGTGTAGTTGGGTTTGAAACTGATGGTCTGAAATCTTAAATTTGGCCTGCAAGTGAACGGCTCAATTCACTTAAGTTTTAGTTCATTTTTTAAAGATATTTATGTTTCTCGCACACTTCGCTCCAAGCTCAAGTAGTGCGTTTCTGGATACTATTTGGACTTGATTTCTGAGGTAATTGTCAAGCCCAGTAAGGCGGTCATAACTGTATAGTTTCGTAGTAATCAGACTTTCGACATGCAGTTCAAGTCCGATACGGAGTTTCGTGATGCTCTCGAGAGCAACTGGGTTTTGAGATGGATCTTAAGTTTTTAGGTAATGTAGCATTAGCGATCCTATTAGTTTTGGGTCTTGTAGTTCATATAAAAAGCATTTCAAGCTAATCTATCGATTATTTCAGTTTAGTTTTTAATTAATTTTTATCTAATTTCTACATAATTTGATCCTTAGTGATTTCTGCCTGAGGTGGTACTCGGGTCTTTGTACGAATTTTTTCAAGACGTTACAACTTCTTACTCAAAATGAATTTATCAAATCTTCTCCTAATTGGTCAATTATTTAGCAAGGGTAGCTGATTGTATTTCAATCTTGAGGGATAACTTCATGATCTTTGTGTAATCAACTTCTTCTGAATGTTCATGGCCAATTAGAATATGTCATCTGTTGTCGTTGATCACTACCTTGGCTAATTATGTGCATTAGAACTTTTTGCTTATGGTTTCACATATGTGTAGCTACTTAACTTCTGCCATGTGTCGCAAGAAGAATTGTTGTCAGCTAAAACAACGATTGCGATTGCCCTCTTTAGGCCGTTACGGAGTATATGGCCTTTCTCGTCTTACCATGTATCATGTATAAGCTTTTTTCAAGTGCAATGACATATGTCTCGTGGCTGCAGCCTTCCTTGTGCTTCGTGATCTCTTCCTACCAATCGCATTACATGTGAGAATCTCGTCTTGATCTTCCTTATATATATGCCACCACATGTTGGCTTATTATCTATTGGATCACTGATGTAGAGCAAACTGTAGACCTATTCTTGGCACAAATAGATCGAAAGAAGACCAAATGGAAGCAGCCCTAGCCTGTTAGATCAGGGCCCAATCCTATATAAGGTATAACATAACTAGGCCCAATCCTATATAAGGTATAACATAACTAGGCCTCAGGTGCGTCCGAATCAAAGAAATTCATTCTTGATAGGAAAATTTATTGTTCGAAGTGTGAACCATAAATCAGCCATAGCTTTTAATCCAAATATTGTTATGAGATGCATAACAGATGAATTTTGATTGGAACAGGCCATCTATGGGTTGCGACATTTCATTTCGCAAGAAAATGCTACCTTCCACTTCAAAATTACGAGTTTTTTAAAAAAATACTATTTTTAGTAAACTTTAGGTTGGGCATATCTCCTTTGTTTTGAAGTTTTAACACATGCAGTCTTCTTAGGAATTAATTCTAATCATGTCTAGAACCATTCGGCACAATTAGATTATGACTTTCTAGTTTTAGTAAATTTTACTATCTCATATAAATTTTAATTTAGTCGAATTAGGACTCCTAATTAGGGTTTTGCTTTTTTTTTATAAATGATGTAATAGGAAGTCTAGGAATTATTGTTGATTAATAAAAAATTTTAAATTTTTTTTTTTGTCCTCATGAATTTAAGGTTTTGTAGACTTAAAGATAGATAGTGATCTTTCTCATCACACTTTTCTCTACGTTAATCTGGCACTACGGATCGGGTGTAAACAATTGATACTTAACTATCACTCACAATAATGGCACAAGTATGCAGGATCCAAGCCAATCATTGGGAGGGTCATCGACATCTTAACTAAGAGAACGTGAATCCTACATTGGACGGGCCGCACATGTTCATTGAATGTTAACACAATTTACTTTGTGACAGAAGTGTGGTCCACTAGACCTAACAATGGGATCAGTTTGATGAGCAGCTTTGATGTTGCACACTGAACAAGCATGCCTAAAAGACGTGCACTATTGTTGTGGGCAGTCTTCATTAACTAGCAAAATATTTTTGTTTCCTACCATCCATCCACATGTCTTGAATTATCTAATTATTGTGGTTTTTAATTATGGACCATTTACTGCAAGGAACACTAGAGGTGCATTAGGAGCGAGGAAACTCATCTAAAGCACACAATGCATACAGATGCCATCCTAGACCATTAAAATTGTAACCTCTATTGTACCATATTTCTGGCCATTATGGGAAAGCCAATAAGGGAGAAACATGATACGGAGGAAAAGATCTACAAAATACTTGGAGTATTTTTTTATGGGATTATAAGTAGCGTAAATCTAGCTTTACACATCAAGCGATGATCAATGAAGTATTGTAGTCGAGTTAGGAGTGAAGAGAGAATTGTGGTCAGGCTGTTCAAGATACGAAAGACGATTGAGTGAAACAAAGTCTTTGCCAGTAGAAGAGGAACCGTTGTAACAAAAGAAGAATCTAGATAAGAGAAGGATTTAGAAAGATTTTTTTTTACTGCCACCTTACAATAATGAAAGAAGAATATGGAAGAATAGGTAGCAAATGAATTCAACAAAGAAAGAACCAAATTTATCAATTTATATTTTATCTCAACTTATCATAAGAGTAGCGATAATCCAATAGTGGTAATTCTTATATATAATCTTTAGTTGTAATCTAAATCTAAGCTTATACGCATGAATTTTTTTATCTTATATTACACAGTTCTTTCAAGAAACGCATTCTTACAGTTGCTTCTAGTAATTAATTGTGACTTTTTCCTTTTGTTTAATTGCACAGGTATTATGAAAGTCTTATCTTGGGGAAGGCACAAAGTAACCATCTTAGAAGGAAGAACACCCTCCGATTATCGCCTGATCATTATCAAATTTTACCAGTGGTTGAGTTAATGACCAATCCTCTCATAATCTGATCATGTACTTTCATACTAGACATATCTGCTTATTTCGGCACTTGGGGTCAAAGTTGATTAGTTTGGATTGAGTTGCTTATCAATTCTAGCACGCACGCGCATACTACATGTGACGAAAAGCAAACCAAAGTGTCAACAGCCTCACAGCGGACGGAGCAAAGCATCAAAGTAATGTGGTTTTGATGATTTTGTCTGTCTGATGTTCACCATCAAATGTATCATTGTAAAGGAAAAGCCCAACGATAGAAAATCAATGGACAAAATTGGATGGTTAGGATCTTGTGATTAGTGTTATTTTTAGGCAAAGATGATCCCTGATAGATTTCCAAAAGGAGGGTTATTTGATACTCTGGTATCCTATGATACTTGATATGCATGCACTTAAAAATTATACATGTTGCTTATGCTAAATTGTATACTTAAAATTACTTATATGTCACTTATGCATTTGTATCATTCATTAATGGGGTGTTTAGCGCAACGAATTAGATGGTATTGAGTGGGATGAAATCGCTTTTTTCCAATAAATGCACTTGTCAATAGATTGTCTCTTAATGCCACATAAGTGAGCCTATTCACTTTGGTATTTAGATCATATAGGATGTATGACTTAAATACATGTTGTGATTAATGTAGTATTTTGGTTGTACATGGAAAACAACTAACAATCTTGAAAACCGTGTTTAAAAACTACACTAGGAAGTAAGGTGGGGCCCATGTGATGTTTGTGAGGAATTCACCCCATCCATCTGTTTTGTGAGATCATTTTAAGGCATGCTACTAAAATTCAAGCGGATCTAAAACTCAAGTGGGCCATACAAGAGGAAATGATGGGGAAAGAATTTCCTACTGTTGAAAGCTTCATGAGCTCCACCTTAATGTTTATACGTCATCCCAATTGTTTATAAGGTCATTCTTGCCAGATGAATTGACAACACAAAAAACTTTAGCATGATATAAAACTTTTGTGGCCATATGAATGTTTCAATGGTGGTAACTCAATCCCATTGTTTTCTCTCGTGAGGCCAACTTGAATTTTAAATTTACCTCATTTTTTATTGCATGCCCTAAAATGATCTTTTAAAATAGACGGACGAAATTGATTCCTCAAAAATACCAAGGTGGGCCCCACCTCCTTTCCCAGCATAAAAACTTCATACCTAAAAGCTTTTAGGAGGAAATCTCATGGATTTCGGAAATCCTAGTTAAGTGGATTGAATTGCAGAAAGCCCTCCCAAACCCTCCATACTCCATGCGCAGAAATCTATGATGAACCAAACAATAAATGATTTTTCTTACCACGGGATTTAAAGTCTCATCTCACTTAATACCGACTCATCCTAAATTCTATCAAATCATCCGTCATCGGGTCTACATCATCTAGCATGAGTTGGGTCATGGCCAAGACTCCGCCAAGGACTACAAAGTCCTCAGCAGTCATATAGCAAGTGCAACCATAAAGCCGTGGGCCCACCATGTTCTCTGTTGGACGTCAACCTCATCGATTAGGTGGGTCCCTCAATTTTAGGTAAAGCTTATGGCCGAAAATTTGTCAAATCCACGACCCCAGTTCCCACACCAAAGGGAACAGTGGGGTTTGGATGTCAACCATATCTGTGTTTAGGTCCACCATAGTGAATATATTTCATCAGGCACGTTCATTGTATGTGACCCACTGGGGAAAATTTGCAAATCAGCTTGATCCAGAGCTCATGTAGACCACCGCGTTAACTTAGACATTTTAAGCACAATTTCTAGTGATTTGGCCCATCTGAGTTTTAAATGAGACTGATATTTTGAATGTGTGGTGAACATAGGGATCGGGCTCAAAGAGCTTGGGCGTTGTAAGCACAACGTAAAACATGTACTCAAACCATTTCGGCTAAGTACTTCTCTTCACTTCATATTAAAATGCCGAATTTTAATCACTTGTCTGTTCCACTGTCACTTTAAAGGTCAATTGTCCAATGGATACGATCACAAGAATTATTCACTACGAATATTAGGTAGAACTAGAAAGATAGCATCGAATGACGAGTGATCACCAATTACACGTGTTGAGATTTGATAATCTTGAATTACAAACTTATAATTACTATAAAATAAAAGGAAATAGAAAGCCGAAAAATATAACATTAAGGATAAGCTTAAGCATTTGTGATTACACTTAAAGTGTTATTCGCCCATTCTCAAAGCAATTGAGACCGTTGACAAGTTGCAGGTAAATAGCTTTCGAGATACAACAAGTCTGTGTGTAGTTTTGCATTTTGTGGAGCCATTTAAGAGGCCTCGTATAACTGCTTATATAGTAATTAATCATACCATGCAGAAACTGTTGCATGTGGCTAACCTAACAGTAAAAAATGACTAGCCATCGTGTTTAAACTGCTAGCATGCAACTACTCTCCCACTTGCAAAACAGTTATAAATTGCTAAAAACAGTTAGTTTCTCACAAACAGTCAGAAATAATCATTATATTCATTATTATAGACTAAAATGTCAAGTCAACTATCCTTATATAAACAATTCTTTGCTTATCACAACCAAACTGTCTCATTTTTCATGTAAATCGGCAACCTTCAAGTGTTCTCTAATCAACCAACAGGTTCACAAGAACCAAATTATACCAGTATAGTGGTTTAATCCAACAAAGCTAATCTTCAATTTTTCTTTTTTCTTTTTCATTTGAGAATTTTCTTTTTAATTTTCATCCACCAATAAAACTATGTTTACAAAATTTCATCAATGGTTTATTTGTACTTAATGAATGCAAAACCATACACAAATTTATTGTATCCTGAAAGTTATTTGCAGATAATCTAACAACAGTCTCAATTATTTTGAGAACGGGTGAATAATACTTTAAGGATGTTATAATCACACATGTTTCGGCCTCTCTTCAATATTATATTTTTCAATTTCTTATATTATTCTATTTTACAAAAATTATAAATTTGAGATTATTAAATCTCAAGAAATGTGTATTGTGGAAAAATGACTTTTCCATATTCAAATTCTATAATCTTTTTTTATATATATAATTATTTTCCAAGGTCCAAAGATATATTCTTTCGTATAGTGAGTATCGTCATGTCGACTCGCAGATTGGGTAACATCCCCCCGGCTCCAACTGGAAACAGACGGGACCTTTGAAGAGCTACCACGATGTATAGGTTGTATCTACACGGTTCATCCATTTTCGGTTACACGCCAAAAACTGAGTCGGATCTAAGGTTCAAGTGGACCACAGGAAGCAGCAGTGACAGCGACAAAACATTCCTGGATCTCGCTGTAACGGTTAATTTCCATCCAACCTGTTCATAAGATCACATAGGCTTGGATGAAGACAAACGCAAATATCTGCATGGTACAAACCTTCTGTGGCCTCCAACAAGTTTTCAACGGTAAGTGTTTAACCTCCACTGTGTGGTCCACTTGAGCCTTGGATCTGTCTATTTTAAATGTGTTGCAGTGTTTTTATGGGACGGCTTCCCTGAGCGACGGACCCTCCTTCACCTGCACAGAAACAATGTCAAGGAGACCCTGGCTAGAGCCGGGGAACCTCCGATGCTTAAGTCAGTTATCTCGTCAATAGCCAAGAGCTTGTCTCGGTTAGTTTTTGCGTACCTTTTACTGTTCCAAGCTTAGAGATTTATACAGTCTTCCAATCCTTATCTTCAGAGGATTCTTCTCCTAGGATCGCTCAGGATCCCGAGAATCTCGGGATCCGCTACCAGTATCCCTGGATTTTCGTAGATCAGCATCTGTCTTCGTTCCGACACTACCTGTCTCGGTTGGATCTCGGCCGACACCGGGGGAGTCTCGGCCGATGCAGGAGGACGGGTTCTCAGCCGTGACCGACAGAATTAACTCCCTGAGGGGATCTTTACTCTATCGGTTGAATGGCTTTCACACGCCCGGCCTTCAGTGGGGTTATACAGGCGAGGTTATCACTCTGACAGAGCGACTTTACTCGTCCTTGCTTGCGCCTCCCGGCCTATCTTCTGTTCTGTCGGTGTTGTCTCGGATTCTTCAGGCAGTGTCGGCGAAGCCGACCTACTCTTATGCGAATCTCGGAACTTTACCCGAGCTCGACACATTTTCCCCAACAGTGAGCCCCCCTGCTCCTTGTGTCGTCTATGGCAACAAGGAGTACGATTTTATCGGTCGGTTCGCATTAGCATCCGAGACAATGATGAGGCATTTAATGTTCTTTGAGTCGTTCCTAGTGTGCGTCGTTGCGCCTCCCAAGGTCGCACGCGCGGCCAGCCGTCAACTCGCTCCATCCGCGTATAAGAAGCGGACGCGTGGCCACGATTTCGGCGTAATCAATCAGCAGTCGCCACGCGTCGAACGGGGGAGCTAGGCGAACGTCGGTTCGCTTCTGCCATAATGACCTGGCTACGTGGCGCGACTATAAAAAGCCCGGCGGGAGGACGGTGCGAACTTTATTTTCGCCCTCCTTCCTCCCGTCCGTGTCTAATCCCGAGCGCATTTTCGCTCTCTTCTTCCTCTCCTCCGCTGTCGCCTCTTTCTCCGTCAACCTTTCCTTGCAATCACCGTCGATTCCTTTGGTGAGTCTTTTCCTTCTCCTTTAATTAACTTTAATGGCCGCACACGGCTCTCAAAGCCCTCGGGAGGAAATGTCAGTAGATGAGGGCGTGTCCCAACACCTCTGGGACGTTAAGACCCACCATCCCTGTTGACGGAGTTCGCCGTCGAAGCTGACGCCGCATTTCGGCTTGTCAGAAAATCCGGCAGCCCTTCGGCTGAGCATCCGGCCCAGACAGGTCCATCCAGCGGTAGGACATCTCTGGTGACTCGTCCAGGGAGACCTAACCCATGGGCGGATCAGATGGAGGACGAGGAGGGAGAGGGAGAGGACGATTTATTCACGGGCGAAGGAACGACCGTTCCATACCCTGTGACTTGAACTGCGGAGGCTTCTGGGTCGTCTTCGAAAGGGGAAGGAGACGAGCCCAGTGGTCTCGTAGCTTTTATTCTCACCGAATCCGATTTAAACCGAATCAGGGCTGGTTACCATGTACCTGATTCGGTCATCCTTCATCTCCCTCGTCCGGGTGATTTGCCCGACCATCCCCCCGAAGGGATGGTAGCAATTTTTCAAGTCTCGATGCAGTGCAGCTTGCGCCTGCCACTCCAGCCCATTGCCCGTGACTTCCTTTCTCGAGTCAAAATAGCCCCCGGCCAAATTGTCCCAAACGCGTGGAGGAACTTGTTCGGGTGTGCAGTGCTTTGGTCCGAGCTAGAGCAACCTTCTCTTACGGTCGACGAGTTCCTCTACCTGTACCAAGTTCGACCAAACCCCAACTTCCCTGGCCTCTACTTTTTAAGCGCGTGGAGAGACAAGGGGGGATCTCTAATAACCGACCCACCTACTTCGAACAAGTTCTGGAAGGAGAGGTGGTTTTGGGCGTGCGGTCGGTGGGAGTCGGCCGACTCGTGGCCGTACGAGCCTCAAGTATCCCGCACATTCCGTAGAGCAGGTGACTCGGCGCCTCGGCTCACTGATCTTCCCTTTTCTTACTCTCCGTTTATATATTCTCTTCCGCTGATCTTGACTCTACAATGTCTCGCAGACATCTCGAAGAGTAGAGAGAAGCTCGAGTCCGGGGCTTTGACTCGGATAAGAGAGTTGAGGAAGCTGAGCGCGGCAGAGCGATCTTGGAAGTTGCTCCTGCAACCTGAGCGTCTTCACCTCGCCGGCCTTGACTCGTTCGTCTCGGGTATTTCGCTCTTCCTTATATTCGTCTCCTTGGTTTTTGGTTTGCTCTCTTAACCTTATCACTCGTCCTTGCAGACCTCCCCGAAGCTCGTCCTATTTTGAGACCTGCACCAGAGAGCATGGCCGAGCCCCGACCCGCCTTGAAGCCTGTTTCCAAAGTGAAGGCCCCCCCAAGATCGACTCTGCTGTCTGGGTCCCGACCTTCGAAGCAGCAGAAGATCGCGGGCAAGGGGAAGGAAACGGTCGCTCCACCTGCTGCTGCGCCCGCCGTTCCCCAGGTGGTCGTCCTCTCCGACTCTGATGAGAGGGCTGAGGAAGCGGGGCCTATCCATCCAATGACTCAGGCGACACCTGAGTTGGGGCCCGCCGCTGTGGAGGTCTCGGGGCCGAGGGAGGCCCTGCGTGAAGATTCCCCGAGAAGGGAGATGACTCAAGCGGAGTCCCCCTTCTCGAAGATCATTGCGGGGATGGTTCCTTGGGCGCTTGCGCACGGGAGCGAGAGAGACTTCGCCAACTACTACAATGCTCCGACGGCCCAGACCCTCGGGCATGCAGCGAGGCTGCTTTTGAGGTAAAATTTTCTTCATTCTTGTGTCGCTTTCTTGTTAAGCTTTTCAACACAGCTCACCATCTCTGTATTGCAGCTGGCTCCTTACCTCGTCAAAGCAAGCTCGGAGCTGGTCGCCTCCCAGAAGCTGGCAGCCGAGGCAGAGACTGCGAAAAAGGTAGCAGCCGAGGCTGAGGGCCGTAGAGAGATCGCCGAGGGCCGAATCGGCATCATGACCGGTGATCTTTTTATCACCCAGAAGATGGCCGCTGACGCCCATGCAGCTCTCGAAGGCACGAAGGCCGACAATGCTCGCCTTACTTTGCTCCTTCAAGAGGCCGAGGAGAGGGAGCGGCGGCTTCTCCAGGTTCACGGCGAGTGCGAGGGCGCCCTTGCTCGCGCGAAGGCCGAGGCTGCCAAGCTTGTTCAGGAAGCTCAGGAAGAGACGCGTCGAGCCAAGGAGGAGCGAGACCGACCGGTAGAGGCCTTCCTCGAATCTACCGAATTTGAGGAGGAGAGGGACCACCTTTACCAAGGTGGCTACAAGGCCTGCGTTTTGGAGATAAGGGCGGCCTTCCCTGAACTCGATCTCTCCGCTTTCCAGGTCGACAGTCCGTCCGCCGAGGCTGCCGAGGGCGGAGCCGCTGAAGAAAATGCCGCTGCTGATGAGGCTGGACCCTCGGGCGTTGCCTAGGATTCACATTTCGACTAAATGCGAGAGTCGGACATTGTACCCCTTTTTTTTTGTAAAATTTTGTATCTGACCCGACATTGGGTGCTAAAATGAAATAAAACTTTTATTGAGTCGACTTCAAGTACAGCGTGTTTGATTGTATCTTACGGGTAATAAATTTTGAGATTTTCGGCGTTCCAAGGATGAGGCAACAACTGCCCGTTCAGGTCTTCCAGCCGGTAGGTTCCAGGTCGGATGGTGCCTGAGACGACATAGGGGCCTTCCCAATTCGGCCCTAATGTACCCGACCCAATTTCCTTAGTATTTGGGAAGGTCCTTCGGAGGACCATGTCCCCGGTTCGGAACCGTCGGATTTTAACTCGGCCATTATAGAACCGTGATACCTGTCTTTGTCGTGCCATCATCTTCAAGCGAGCACTTTCTCTTTTTTCTTCCAGCGAATCGAGTGCGAATGAGAGGAGTTCACCGTTCTCTTGTTCATTATACGAGTTGACTCGGGTTGAACCAATACCGATCTCAACTGGCGCGACTGCTTCAGCACCGTAACATAGTGAGAAGGGGGTTTCTCCCGTCGCGGTTCGCGCCGTGGTCCGATAGGCCCACAGTATATTCGGAAGTTCTTCGGCCCATGCTCCCTTTGCTTCGTCGAGTCTCATCCGTAGATGCTGTTTTATGATTTTGTTGGTCGCCTCGACCTGTCCATTCGTCTGAGGGTGATGAGGCGAAGCGTACACGTTACGAATCCCGAGGTTACCGCACATCTCCCGGAATTGTTTGTTATCGAACTGCCTGCCATTGTCTGTCACTATCGTCCGGGGTATTCCGAACCGATATATGATATTCTTCCACACGAAACTCGCGACCCTTTGCTCGGTAATTTTCGCCAACGGTTCTGCTTCGGCCCACTTCGTGAAGTATTCCACCGCTACCACGGCAAATTTAGTCTGACCCTTCCCCAATGGAAAGGGCCCGATTATGTCTATTCCCCACTGCGCAAAAGGCCACGGTCCCGACATCGGAGTCAGCTCCTCGGGGGGTTGTCTCGGGATCACTGCGAACCGCTGACACTTGTCGCACCTTTGGACGAATCGTTTGGAGTCATGCTGTATGGTCGGCCAGTAATATCCCTGCCGCAACACTTTGTTGGCGAGCGAGCGTCCTCCCGAATAGTTTCCACATATTCCTTCGTGTATCTCTCGTAAGATATAATCGGCTTCTTGGGAGTCGACGCACCTTAGTAGAGGAGTATGAAAGCCTTTTTTGTACAGAATCCCATTCAAGATAGTGTAGCGCGAGGCTCGAGTTTTTAATCGCCGTGCCTCGGCGCGATCTTCTGGCAGTTCACCATTGTTAAGGTAGCGGACGAGTGGGTCAAACCAAGCGGCCGCTGGATCGATTGAAAATAGGACCGAGACCGTCGGCTCGTTTACGCTTGGTTCAGGGACATGTTCAATTGGAACTGACCAAGGTATGTCTTTCTCATCTGCTGAGGCAAGCTTTGCTAGTAGGTCAGCTTTGGCGTTGTCGGTTCTGGGTATTCGAATTATTTCACACTTCTGGAATCCGCTGATCAATTCTTTAGTCTTCTCCATGTACGCCTTTAACTGTTCTTTCCAAGTCTGAAGACGCCGGAAACTTGGTTAACAACCAATTGTGAGTCGCTGAAAACGTTCAAATGGGTCACGCCCAGACTCGCGGCGAGTCTGAGGCCTAGTAATAAAGCTTCGTATTCTGCTGTATTGTTGGACGCTTGAAAGCCGAGTCGCAAGGCATATTGCATACAAGTTTGGTCGGGAGTTTCTAATACTACCCCTGCCCCGCTTGCCTTCGAGTTGGATGATCCGTCCACAAAGAGCTTCCAGGGTGTCGGCCCGAGAGAGGAGGAAGCCTCGGGTACATTAATTCTCTCTGGTTCGGGCAGATTATCGAGATTAGGAGCCACTTCGACAAGGAAATCGGGGACGGCCTGTCCTTTTAAAGCAACCCTGAGCCGGTAATGTATGTCAAATTCACTTAATTCGACTGTCCATTTTGTAGGTCGGTCAGAGGCTTCCGGCTTTTGGAGAATCTGGCGGAGTGGTAAGTCGGTCACAACGGCGATGGTATGGGCCTGAAAATATGGCCGAAGGCGTCGTGATGAAACTACTAGAGTGAAGGCTACTTTCTCAAGCTGAGGATACCTTGTCTCGGCGGGCAGCAAGGCTTTGCTAACGTAGTAGACTGGCAGCTGCTTCCCTTGACTCTCGCGTATTAACGCTGAGCTTACCGCGGCTTCAGACACGGCCAAATACAACAATAACACTTCACCAGGCTCGGGCTTAGATAACAGCGGTGAAGATCCGAGGTAGACCTTCAGTTCTTGAAATGCTCTCTCACATTCCTCCGTCCACATTATAGTCTGTCGTCCCTTCAATTGCTTGAAGAACGGGAGACACTTGTCTGTGGCTCGGGAAAGGAAGCGATTGAGCACGACCACTCTTCCTGTTGACCTTTGAACATCTTTGATCGTTTTAGGAGACTCCATTTCGAGTAAGGCTTTAATCTTCTCAGGATTTGCTTCGATTCCTCGCTGACTAACGAGGAAACCGAGGAACTTTCCCGAGCTCACGCCAAACACGCACTTGCTGGGGTTCAGCTTCATCTTATATTTACGCAGAATCAAAAACATTTCTTCCAAGTCCTTCTCATGATCGGACGCCTGTTTACTTTTGACGAGCATATCATCAATATAAACTTCCATCGTCCGGCCAATTTACCGGGAGAACATTTTGTTCACCAACCGCTGATATGTCGCTCCGGCATTCTTTAACCCAAACGGCATCACTTGGTAACAATAAAGGCCTTTGTCGGTGACAAAGGCGGTTTTTGATTTATCATTTTCATGCATTACAATTTGGTTATAGCCTGAATAGGCGTCCATAAAGCTTAGCAGTTCATGACCCGCTGTACTATCGACCAACTGATCGATACAAGGAAGAGGGAAGCTATCCTTGGGGTAGGTTTTGTTTAGGTCCGTATAGTTTATACAGACTCGCCACTTCCCATTGGCTTTCTTCACTAGTACGACATTAGCTATCCATTCCGGATAGTATACCTCTTCGATAAACTTGGCTTTAAAAAGCTTGCCGACCTCCTCTCCTATGATGGTGTACCTCTCCGGGCCGAGAGGTCGACGTTTCTGTCGGATGGGCCTGTAGGTTGGGTCGATGTTGAGTCGGTGCGTCATGACCAAGGAATCGATCCCAGGCATGTCTTCATGACTCCAGGAGAAGACATCGGCATACCGCCGAAGTAAGGTGATTATCCGTTCTCTAAGAGGCAGGCTCAAGGATGAGCCGATTCGGACTACTTTTGAGACGTCCGTCTCGGTTAACGTCACCGAGATGAGTTCTTCCATTGGTTCTCCCCGCTCATGCAACCCGATACGGGGGTCCAGTGATTCAATCATTGAAATCTCTGCCGGGGCTTTTACTGTGGTGGCGTAGCACTTCCGGGACTCTTGCTGGTCTCCTTTCACTATCCTTACTCCCGACTCGGTCGGAAATTTCATGGAAAGGTGGTAGGTAGACACCACGGCTTGAAGGAGGCTAAGAGACGGTCGGCCAAGGATAGCGTTATACACTGATGGTTGGTCCACGACCAGGAAGTTGACCATCCCGGTCTTTTGATGAGGCGCGATTCCCGCGGTGAGCGGCAGCGAGATGATCCCCTCTGGGAGTACTTGCCCGCCAGAGAAGCCGATGAGCGGGGTTCGGACAGGCCGTAGTACCGACCGACCTACCCCCATTTTATCGAACGCTTGGGCAAATAGGACGTCCGCTGATGATCCTGTGTCCACCAGTATCCGGAACACTTTCCTATTTGCGATGGTGAGGGTGACTACGAGTGCATCATCGTGGGGATGATGAATGCCTCGAGCATCTTCTTCAGTGAACGAGATACAATATTTCTCTCGTTTTTTCTCCTTGGGAGGCCGGGATAGCAGGAGAACCTCGGACTCGGGGCGGTCGAGGCTTCTGGCGTGGTTTCTTCGGGCGTTATTCGAGTCCCCGCCGCCTCGATGACCCCCGACGATCGTTCGAATTTCTTCCTGGGGCCGCTCTCCACTCGGTCCCGCGACGACGTCGGTCCCAGCCGTATGTTCTCTTAGCCGACCTTCCTTAATCAGCCGCTCAATCTCGTCCTTCAAATGATAACAGTCACTCGTGTTGTGACCGTGATCGCGATGGTAGTGGCAATATTTGTCCTTGTTCCGACGACCAGGATTCCCTCGCATTTTCCGAGGCCAGTTGACGAAGCCCTCGGTTTTGATCTCCATCAGTACTTGTTCAGGAGATTTGTTTAGGGGGGTATATGCAGAGAATTTTCTGTCGGGTCACTTCCCTGACCTGCGGTCGTCTCGGCCCCGGTCGTCTTTTCGCTTTTTCCCTCCGGCCGAGTCGGCTTCCTTTTTGGCCGACTCTTTTGCCGATGGTTTCGTATTCTGGATTTTCTCTCTTAGGAGTCGCGTCTCCTCCGCATCGGCGTATTTGTCTGACCGAACCATAAACTCGCCCAAAGTATCGGGCGGGTTTTTGTCCAGTGACGCCAAAAAAGGCTTGTCTCTAACTCCCTGCATGAGAGCGTTGAGTGCTGTCTCCTCAGAATGTTTTCGAACTTGGAGAGACTTGAAATTGAAGCGTTTAATGTAGTCTTTTAGTAATTCTCCTTCCCTCTGAACTATGTTATTCAGATGCGCAGGAGGCTTCAGTTTCTTCTTTCCGCCAATGAAATTGCTGAGGAAGGCGTCGCTGAGTTCGGCGAACGACTTTATCGACCTGGGTTTCAGTTGCTTAAACCAAAGTCGGGCAACGTCCGTCAAGGTCAGAGAAAACGCTCGGCACATAACGGCATCCGAGGCGTCGTGCAATTCCATGTAAGTCCTGAAGCATTCAAGATGCTCTGTCGGATCGGTCTTTCCGGAAAATGGAGTAATCTGGGGTAAGCGGAACCTTTCCGGCAACCGGGCCCGCATTACCTCGTCCACGAACGGAGAAGCTTTTTCTTCGTGTTTGGTCGGATCTGACTTCCGACCGTGCTTTATATCTGTCATTTCCTTTGCCATCTTCTCTCGGACTTCGTTTTTAAAGTCTTGCATGTCAGCCTTCCAGGGTTCGGCGCTCTCTGCCGTTTCTTCAGCGTCTGCAGGTAGCCGACTGCGCCTCCTCTGATCTATTCTATGCCTCAGGTCAGAGGGAGGCAGAACGGCTGTTGCCGAACGAGCAGGTGCCGGGTGACTTGGTTCTCGGGGCTGACTCGGTCGTCTAGGAGACCGTGGCGCGGGTGATTGCGCTACAGACGCTGGTGGATGAGCTGGCGTCGACTCTTGTCGCTGCATCTGCTGGTTGCACAGTTGTTCCAGCATGTGTTTCATGGCAGCCATCTCGGAATGCATTTCCTGAACCTCACGATCCAGGTGCGCGTTCCCTTGGTTGGGCTGGCTTGTAGTCGCAGGCGGTGCTGCCGGGGGGGCTCCCTGAGCGACGCTAGCGACGGCCTCCCTTGCGTCATCTGGGTCCGTCCTTTTTGTTCTTGCCATTTGAATGGTTGGAGAAAGCGGCTTTTTGTCCGTTTCCCACAGACGGCGCCAAGCTGTTGCAGTGTTTTTATGGGACGGCTTCCCTGAGCGACGGACCCTCCTTCACCTGCACAGAAACAATGTCAAGGGGACCCTGGCTAGAGCCGGGGAACCTCCGATGCTTAAGTCAGTTATCTCGTCAATAGCCAAGAGCTTGTCTCGGTTAGTTTTTGCGTACCTTTTACTGTTCCAAGCTTAGAGATTTATATAGTCTGTCAATCCTTATCTTCAGAGGATTCTTCTCCTGGGATCGCTCAGGATCCCGAGAATCTCGGGATCCGCTACCAGTATCTCTGGATTTCCGTAGATCAGCATCTGTCATCGTTCCGCCACTACCTGTCTCGGTTGGATCTCGACCGACTCCGGGGGAGTCTCGGCCAGGTCATGACCGACACCGGGGGAGTCTCGGCCGATGCAGGAGGACGGGTTCTCAGCCGTGACCGACAGAATTAACTCCCTGAGGGGATCTTTACTCTATCGGTTGAATGACTTTCACACGTCCGGCCTTCAGTGGGGTTATGCAGGCGAGATTATCACTCTGACAGAGCGACTTTACTTGTCCTTGCTTACGCCTCCCGGCCTACCTTCTGTTCTGTCGGTGTTGTCTCGGATTCTTCAGGCAGTGTCGACGAAGCCGACCTACTCTCATGCGAATCTCGAAACTTTACCCGAGCTCGACATATTTTTCCCAACAAAATGTATTACTTAAAATGATACGGAGAAATGTATAGACGGTGTAGATAAAACCCATACATCAAGGTGTCCCCTCCGCAATCCGCGTCCGTTTTGTTGATGAACTTGTGCTCGCGTGCATAAATGTCGGCCATGGGAGGGACGTTCGAGGATCCACCATACACCCAGAGGTTCATCCACACTCGACGGATCGAAACAACCTATTCAAAAGAAAATATTAAAAAAAAACTGAATTTCCTCCTGAACCGGAGATCGAGATCTGAGAGGATTCTGGAGTTGCCACGTGGCATAACCGACGGCGGAGATCCAGAGTCCGATGCGAGTCTGAGGCGGCCATGTCAGCTCCGTACGACTGAGTTCCTCAGAAACGCCAACGAAGATTTTAAACCGACATTGACTCCACAAACCGCCTTACTGGTCAAAATTTTGAAAAGGGCGCGTGGCGTGAGGGGTGCTTTGTAAATTACGCATGACCACAGGGTCATATTTTACTAAAGGATATGGCATGGCACGTGCAGTGCACGTGATAGAAAAAGACAAGTGTGAAAGTTCTACGAAAAGGTTGCATAGTAAGATGCACGCAAAAAGAAAGATGGGAGGGAAGTGATTTCCTGCAAAGCCACTGGGCGCGGATTTCCAGCCAAAGGCTTTCACAGGAAGTTCCAGCGCTGGGAAATAGGTCGGGCCACTGTAATGTTTGTGAGAGATTTTACGAGTCTATCCATTTTTTTTTGTTTAATTCATAACATGTAGCAAAAAATGATCCGTTTCCAAAGCTTAAGTGAGCAAAAAATATGATAATTGAACATTCACATTTGAAATATTCATAAGCCACGGAAGTTTGGAGTCATGCTAATATTTGTGATTTCAGTTCATCTCAGTAGGTGTGAAGTTATTAACAATATAGATGGCTTGTAAACATTACTGTCAAACTAGGTATATTTTAACGGTAGAAATTTTCCTAATCACATTTTCCTTTAGTACGATACGGCTCACTTGAGCTTTGAATATGCTTCGTTTTTGACATCATGTTCTGAAATGAACTTCAAAAGTAGATGGACAAGTAAGATTTCTCAAAAACATCACAGTGGGCGCCACCTTGCTCCCGTGTAGGAACTTCCTGCAAAAGCCTTTCGCAGGAGATCCGCGACGTGACTTCTACGGATCCTGGCCCCCATCGTTGTAGGTGGACCCTGATTGTGAGATCTATTGTGATATATGTCATTACATTCACGCCGTCCATCCACATTAAAAGCCCAATTTAGGACATGATCTAAAAAATGAAGTAGATCCAAATCTCAGATGGACCATGATACAGGAAACAGTGGCAATTGACCATTAAAAACTTCTTGTGGACTACGAAATCTTTGGATCAAGGCGATATTTGTGTAGTCTCTTCATTTAGGTCTTTGTGACCTTATCAACAGATTGGATGACAAATAAACATTCCGATAGAATCTATGAAGTTTTTAATAGTAGGAATTTAATCATAATTGTTTCCAATGGTTGGTACACATAATCTTTGGGTAAGCTTCATTTTTGGAATCATGCCTTAAAATGAGCTTTCAAAATGGTTGGACGGTGTGGATTTAAGACAGTGGGTCCCACACTAGGGTTCCCACCCACCTTCGAATAAAGGCATATTGGGCATGTTTAATTAGTGAGGGAAACAAATAGAAAATATAATAATTATTTAATAATAAATTTTATGAGCAAGATTGGAACATTGATTCCCATGAATTCCAATTTAAAAGGCATTGTAGGAAGTTCAAGTGAAAGTCTCGTATTTATAAAATAATAGTCACCTCATATATTTTCTAGAGAATCTAAGTATGGAAAGAAATGAAAATTGCTTAGAATAGTCTATCATTTTCTTCACCAATCAAGAAGAGCGAAACATCCAATTTTTTGAAAGTGCTTTGTTTCCATTTAATTTGTTTTTCTTGTCTTTTTTCTCTGCATGCCAGGTAAACCATTGGATAATTTTGTGGGTAAAGTCTTGGAATAAAAGATTGTCAGTTAATACTAAGTCATTTGAGAACAAAAGTATCTATATTTAAACTTCAACCAATTGGAAGTTTGGAACAAGTCTAGGTCTTGAGGTGCAATTTAAATGTAAACTAAAGTTATGTTGATGTAAGGTCATGCTACCTTTGATATGGGTCCTTCCTCTTGCTCGGGTGGTAGACTCTCATGAGTTTCAACTCCCGGTCAAGGGTTCAAGTACCCATAGGTGGTGAAATTCCATTAGCATGAGTGTGTGGGGCTGTGTGCGCGCATGTTAAAAAAAAATTAAAAAATAAAAATAAAATAAAAATGCTACCTTTGATATGCTATTCAGCACACGATTTCTTGGATTAACTATTTTATTACTTGTTTTGTCAAACACCTTATATTAGGGAATAAAGATGGAAATATATTAGGAACATAATATGGATGATGGCACACTTAATATTCACAGCTGATGTGCACAGTAACACATGTGGCACATGTTAGGGCTTGAAGGTTAATGAGGCACATGGGCACATATGGAGTATTTTAACTTTAACATTGCAAATGTGGCACATTTGGTACATATAATACACGAGTATAAACATTATGTTCCCACATTCACTAAGCTATCCTCATCTGTATTCCACTCATTTTTTTTAAAGACATTATATTGACATTTTGGAATATGTCTTTATTTTTTTTAAAGTTCATGTGTAATGGAGTTGTCAAACTGCAAATAAGTTGTCTACCCTTAACAGCTTGTGCCAACACAATTTTGCATATTTCCCAACTTTGCCTGAATTCAAACAGCTCCTAAGAGGCTATTTGCATGCAAGCAATGTTATGTTGGCATAAATTATTCGGATCATGGTATCTTATATAGGCTATTCAGATCACGATGTTTGGCACTAGTTATTTTCGTATCGTATCTATTTTTTTCAAGCGCCCAAGAATGGAGAGTTCATATGGAATGTGACATGGGTGAAGAGTTTAATATCAATGGTGGGTATGTGGCCTTTACAACGCACATGCATGTTTGAAGAATGTGGAAGGTGATAGATGTGTAAATATTGGCACTTGAATTTAAACGGTTGCACATGCAGTATATTTGGCACATGTAGCATATATGTATGAAAGAATGTGTTTTTGCGTACACCAACTACGAATGAGCTATGCTTATTGTTATTATCATCATACACCGTCAATACCAGGTGAAGTAGATTCCTGTTTCTTTATTCGTTTTACACTGAATTTTCTTGAAAAATATCACTTTTTTCGTTTGTGATTTAGAGTGCTTATATTGCCATTTTGAAAGGATAAATTCACTCATCCAAAGAAGTGCAAAAATGATAACTTCCTGTCATTTTAATATCACATCCGATGGTTAACTCTTTTTCCCCTGTGACATGAGTATTTATTTATTTTTAATATGGTTTTACTTCTTGATAAATACTTTGCAAATGGAAATTGATTTCATTGCAGTTTTTTTTTTTTTTTTTTTTTTTTTTAAAAGCTTGTTAGACATGAAAGCTGTTATGGATAAAAATTGGCTGACATAAGTTGACTAGTATAAGAGAATAGTGACCCCATGAAGGTAACTACAATGGGTCGTATGACCAAGCACAACCTCCACGAACAGCTCAACGACCCGACCACAAGCAAAGAGTCCCGCTGCCACCAGGCTCCCGTTGATATGACCAACGAGCTATTGTACGGGTTAATTCGATTACAACCGAACACTTAACTCTACAAAACCAACATCAAGACGACATCAAACCTTAGACCCAGAGCTCGATCTTAGTTAGTTGGGCTCGGCTATCTACTACAGTCTTCGCAAGGTCCGAACACTCGACTTTGTTATAGGAATCATTTTGGGATCTCTGCCGAAGATGTTGAAAGACAGCCGTGATACATACCTACCAAATGAGGAAAATTTTCATCTACAGAACTCAAATCAGGGCTATAGATAGAGTCTCAATTTATAGAAAGGTATACACTAAAAGCCCTAATGCAAATAGTCCTAGATTCTCTGTTTAACTTTGACATCGAAAGGTCTCTTGTCTTAGCCCTGATCTCCATTGTTGTTTTATTAGTGCAAGAATTCAAATGTCTAGTTAGGACAACCAAATATCGACATCAACATAAACTGCTAAACAAAAGAAATTCATTTTTGTTCTTCTAGTTAGCCATGACTTCTTCTTCTTCTTCTTTTTTCTCTATGCTTAAATTATAAAAACATAAAAAATAAATATAATCAAGGTTTGACACCGTTGGACCTTTACATTGTTGGGAAAGCCAAAAGAACAAGGGGAGCAATTAGGTGTATATCAATCTCACCTAAGATTGTGTGACCTACCCACCTTGATTTATGTATTTTATACATGCCATTCATCCATTTTTTCAAAATATTTCAGTGCCTGAGCCCTGAAATAAAAAAGATCCATTTCTCAGTTGTGTCATACCATAGAAAATAGTGGTGATTGACCATTAATGGGCATAAAAGTTTTAAATCAAGTTAATTTTTATTTTTTCTTTTCATTTAAGTCTATGAGACATTACCAATAAGTTAGATGGCCAATAAGTTAGATGGAAAATAAGCATTATGGTTGGCCCTAACAACTTTTTAATGGTAGGGTGGTCAATCATCATTATTTCTTATAATATGGCTATCTTGAAAATGAAACATTCATTTTTAGGCTCATGCTATGAAATGATATAGAAAAATGCATGCTGCATATGTACATCAAGGTGGGCCCACAATTACAAAGAAACTTTTCATCAAATACTAATTCCATCTACCTTTGATTACACACCAAACACGCACACGGAAACGCGCACCTGCGAACCAGTTCCTACATACTACATACAAACTTTTTTAAGAACTTATCATATCTGATGAGTCTTGCAAATCTGAACCGTCCATATGAAGCAGAACCTCATGAAACCCTCTAATATAAATTTTTACTTTGATCTAAAACTTTGGTGAGCCATGAAAAATGTAAACAGCTTCTTCCCTTGATTTGAATTTCTCTTTTCTATGGCCCACTAAAATCTTAGATCAGAGTGAAAATTTATATTCTAAGGTTTCATGGGATTCTGCATCTTATGGACCGTTCGGATTCAAGACCCATAACACATGTGCAAAGGTGCGCACATGCGTAGGTGGGTAGGTGAGCATGCCTCTACACACACACGCATTTCCACTCAATTACCTCCGGATGCACCCTAAATATAAGGCGGCAAACTACACCTTACATCAGATATGGCTCATTATCGATGAGGATGTTTATTTCAACTTGGATCTAACTAAGGTCTAATTTAAATATTGATTGATCAGGCAAATTTCTCAACAGGCTACTCCCGGTTGATCTTGAGAGATTACTCGCTGAGTTATGCATTAACAGCCGGCCGCCTGAGTCTAACTTTAATAAGATCCACTCCATCTATCAGGTACACCACTCGGTGTTAAACATAGAACTATTTAAATCATAAGAATCATATAATGACCGCGTATTTAAGTGGGCAAAACCATAAAGAAAAGTTGAGATGGAACGCTCATCATTATTTTTGTAGTGGGCCACGGTGTTGTTCATATGGCATCTAATCCCATCTGATTTGTCTTGATTGGGAGAAAGACTTATTAAAAATAAGTATAGTATTCAAAACTCAAGTAAGCCATGTCATATTAATTTAGTGATTTTAGGTATAATCTTATAGAGTGCCTAAAGAATGTCGAGCAGGGGTGATGCACATGATGGAGAATACAGATTTCTTGTGACCCCACGCTAGCTAGAGAAAGTAGGGCACAACGTCCGGGCTTAATTGGATCCCTGAATGTAGTGCCCACCATGATGTATTTGCCTTATATCTATTTTATCCATCCGTTTTCACATCTCAATATAGAGCATGATCCAAAAAAATAATATAGGTCTAAATCTTGAGTGAACCACACCACCGGCAAAAGTAAAATTAACTACTAAAAACGTCTCATTGGCCACGACAAATTTTACAAGTTGATGGTGGTGTGGTCCCTTCACCCGGGACGCGGATTAGATACTGCCAGGTTGGAGCAGGGATACTTGCTATGAAGTTACGCCACCAAGTTCCGTAGGCCCCACCATGATATATGTGTTGTATCCACAACGTTGATTTATTTGGAAATATTATTTTAAAGCATGAACTAAAGAACAAGGCAGATCGAAAGCTTTAGTGATCCCCACTAGAGAATACAGCAGGAAGATTGATGCCTACCATTAAAACTTTCTTAATGCCCACCATGATGTTTTTTCGAAATCAAACCTTTTCAAAAGTTAATAAAAATATTAAAAAAGGAAAAACACAAATAATAACTTGATCGAAAACTCTTTTAGCCTTTAGAAGTTTTTAATGGTGTACTCACCTCACTTTTTTCTACGGTGGGTTCCACTCAAGCTTTGGATGTGACTCATTCATTTAATCTTACCCTAAAATGATCTCTCCATGTGGATGGATCGGGTGAATACAAAACATACATTATGGTGAGGTCCACGTAACTTGATAATGTCACTTCAGTAGCAATCTCCCTGCTCAACCAGTCAGTAGCCAACCTGCGCCCGCCTTGTGACCTTATCAACAGATCGGATGGTAAATAAAAAGGATCAAGTTGATAGCAGTGCGGTCCTTTCATGCAGGTCTTTGTTAACAGGTTGGATGGTAAATTAAATTTATGTAGCTCGTAAGAAGTTTTCAATGGTCAGTATTTCATCTCCACTCTTTCCCGTGGTGTGGTCATATTAGACTTGAATATAATTCATTTTTCGATCATGCCCTAAAATAATATGTGAAAATGGATTGACGGAGTCGATGTAAGGCAAATACATCACGCGGGCCCCATATTCAGGAATCTACCGACCTCGGTGGATCCGGGGATCCACCGAAGCCGCGCCCGAGAAAGTAACCCCGCCGGGGACTAAGGAAAGGTTGGCCGGCGTTTTCCAAATTCAAATCCCGATGGCACTCCTGTAATTGTAACCAACCACGAAAATTTTGGTTTACCCATTCAAAATATTATCCGGAACGCGCGTACCTGACCGCAGAATCGCGATGTGAATGGTACTCTGACCGTGGGGCCACATAGATATATATACTGTATATCTACTCCGTCCATCCGTATTTAAAAATCATTTTATTGTAGTATACCAAAAATGAAGAACATACCAATTTCAAGTGGACCACATTAAAGGAAAAAGCGTTAAACGGCTATTAAAAACTTTTCGTCTTCTAGATCAAACTGATAAATTTTTTTTCACTCTATCTAATTATTTGTAACCTTATTAACGAGTTGGATGCAAATAAACATTACAGTGGCTTCTAGAAAGTTTTTCATGGTGGGTGTTTAATGACCACCATTTCCTGTGGTGTGGTCCACCTGAGATTTTTATCTACTTCATTTTTTATGTCATGTTATAAAGTTAGTTGGTAAAACGGATGAACGCGTGGATGTACAATGCGTAGATCAAGATAGCCCACGGTCAGGGTACCATCCACATCGCTTGTAGCGGGTTCAGCAAGTCGCGCTCTTCCGAAAACGGGCCTCTTCCCGAATTCCAAGAAAAAGAAATAAACTAATAATATTTCACCAAAATTTTTTTGAGTAATTTCGTCCAAACTTTTATTCTATCTAAATCCATAAATAAAACAGGAAATACGTTGCAGAAAGAAAAAGAGGTCAGTTTGGTAATTGCAGCTGGGCGTGGCTTCGGTGGATCCTGACTGTACGGACAACCGTAATCTACTTTCCTTGCATCACTACCGTTCATATATTTTAACATATCATTTTAGATCATAATTCCAAAAGATGAAATAGATCCAAATCTCCAGTGGACAACAGCATAGGAAACAGTGGTAATTAACCATTAAAAACTTCTTGTGGGCCGCTAAAGTTTTAGATCAAGCTCATATTTGTGTGTCCACTTAACACAGGTCTTTGTGACGTACCGACCGGTTTGATGGCAAATAAGCATTCACATGGCCCCGAGAAATTTTTAATGGTAGGTATTCAATCACCACTATTTCTTGCGGCGTGGTCCACGTAAGATTTCATCTGCTTCATTTTGGTGACACTGCCTTAAAATAAGCTATCAAAACTGACGAACGGCGTGGATTTAAGGCTCATACATTATGGCCGGATGCACCAACCTCGGTGGATCCGGGGATCACCGAAGCCGCACCAACTGCGGCGTATCGTTCATAGATGCCAGGCGGACTCGGATTCGGCAGGTGACCCTTCGAGTACCGAGGTCGGTACGGTGGGCCCACAACGATGTATGTGTTTCATCCATGCCGTCCGTCCATTTTTTCAGCTCATTTCTTAGAACTATCCCATAAACAAGATAAATCCAAATTTATTATGGACCACACCACAGGAAACAATATCGATTGAACGCCTACCATTGAAAAATTCTAGGGGGCCACAAAAGTTTTGGATCAAGATGATATTTGTGTGTTCCCTTCATACAGGTCCATGTGACCTAATCAATAGGTTAGATGGCAAATAAGCCCTAAATGAGCTGGAAAGATGGATGGACGCCATGGATAAAACACATACATCATCTCAAACGTAAGCATGTACATCATCTCAAACGTAAGCATGTCCAGTGTATTGTAATCCATACCGTCCATTTGGTGATTGCAACTACGGATTGGGAATTAACCAAATAACACTGCCAATCAGACAATCATATCCACTAGAACAGAGGAATTCATCTTGTTAATATACGGACGGTGCCTATTTCTAGCTCTAACCATCGCTTATCAAGCGATCAGATATGACAGATACGATCATTGGTCTGAACGTTATTTTACTTTATGGGCCGTCAATGATGGCATCTACCGTAACAACGATTCAATCATAATATACATGTCCAAGCATGAGATGGATGGGAGTGTATGAACTTTCCAAAGTCTATACGCGACGGACAGAAATGGCCTCTACTTTTAAAAGGACAATTACACAAGGGTATCAAAGAGAACGAAATTTACAAACACCGCCTCTCTTTCCCAATCCCCGAAAAAAGAAAGAAAGAAAACACAATCAGGACACACCTCTTTTCCAACCTCCTTTTTCTATATACAGGAGACCCTAACCCTAATCGTAACTATAGTTCTCTCCCTCTCTCCGCCTCCACCAAAAGACAACGAAAGAGAAATCAAACGAATACAACCCTCCCTTTTTCCATCATCTACCAAACGGATTGCAGAAAACCGCCTTCCGACCAAAGATTCTGGTCACCTTCGACGTGAAATCTCCAGATCCGGCCGAACCCTTCCCGTTATCTTAACCACACCATGGTTGTCAACGGCCGCCCTCTCAAGCGGATGAAGAGGCGTGTGACCGCCGACCTTTATGATTTTCTGACGTTCCCCGCCGCCGGAGACGGGTTCTCCGGCGGCCTCGATGGGCCGTTCCGTTCGAACGTGCGGTCGTTCCTCTCGAGGTACGCGCGTCTGCCGCCCCCCTCGTCGCTCTTCGCGCCTGCCGTTTTCCCCCACCTGTTGACATGGCAGATCGCCTTCCGGATCGGGGATGTCGACGGCCTGGATCCGACGTCGGCGGCGGCGGCCGTCGCCCTCGATGTGGTGGAGGAGGACGTGACGCGATCCAGATCCGTATACTGCGACCAGTGCCGAGTCGTTGGTGAGTCGAATCACCGATTCGATCTGCTATCTATTATTATCCATTCTCTTTTCCTCGACTCGCTGGACCGGGTTCACCGAATCGATAACCTCTGTTTGTCTTTCTCGTCTCAGGAACCGGATTGGTAACCACTGTTTGTCTGTTCTCGTCTATTTCATGAGCCTTTGGTTCGCGCGTCAGATCCCGGCTACCGAGATCTGACCTGATACCGGTCCGACAGCTGTTTCCACGGAGACAGCTGGCCGGTCCTTTTCACAGGACGCGTAGTAGTTTCATGACAAATGAGATACTCCGCGGGCTACCGTAACATGGTAGTCCCCCAATTGAAATAAAAGGCGGGCCATTCTGGCATTCCATGTATCTTTGAAAAAATAAGACGATAATGAGTAAAAGCGGACGCACTGCATGGAACGCGCGTCTAGGTTTCGTGGTCCGCATTTAGCTTCCGTAGACTTGTGGACTACGAGAATAAATAAAATGCTGTTGACCTTTTGGTCGCGTGGCTCAAATAGAAGTGGGTGTGACTTGTTTAACTTCAGACGCGTCTGTTCTCATATTAATTAATCAGGAAACGATTCCATTCCGACCAATTCGATTCGTTACTCAAATTGAAATTAGCCGCATAATGAATTTGCTCTCTCTCCATTTCAAGCATGCATCTTCTCCCCCCTTCTGCAGAGACTCCAAAAGAGGAGGGCATTTTAGTCGCATGAATTTTAGCTGTCCATCCCCTCATGATTCATGGGTAGTGTCTTTAGAACTCGCAAAACCTACGCACCTGTTACTCATCTTTGCAAACACCTCATGTGCGTGCATGCAGAAATTTTGAATTGACATTCATCTAACCAAAAAATTAGACCATCCAAATCATTGGGCCTTTGGTAGATCGACGATTATACTAGATGATCTAACCTCGGGTTGGTGGGCAATTGTATGTCGATTTCTGACTATTGTACGATTTGTGTGTTCATGTGTTTTGTATTACCATCACACTCCACCAGAGTTTTTCTCTATAAATAATGGATCTGTTCTCAGACACGTAGTCTATTGTGAAAGTACGACGTATACTTATAGTATGATGCTTGGAAGCTGAGATGGGTATGTAATGTTTCAGGCTGGAGTGGTCATCCTGTATGTGTGAAGCGTTACCATTTCATAATCCGGGTTGACAATGATGGCTCTTTTGATGGTTATCAGAAGAGCTGCACAAGATGCGGAGTTTTGCTGCATTCCTCGGATTTGAGGTGAATATCCAATTCATTTTCCTTTCATGTCATTTCTTTATTTTATATGATGTGAATGGACTCTTTTGATCACTTTTGAAATGGGCATTTTCCAATTTTTCAATAAAGTTTGATATTGATTCTTTTTACAATGATGCTTATCCATGACCCATTGCTGATATGTTTTGGAGGTTTATGCCCTAAAAGATCACACCAACTAATATTAATACAAGGAGTTCATAACCAGCTGTGAATGTGTATTGTTGTCAATGTTTCTGGTGTGTTTGCGTTGCCAATTTATAGCGTTTCATTGTCAGTTTTGGGATTTTACAGTGGGATTGGTTGAATGCTTATTTTCTTTAATATCTTAAGAAACTGTAGTTTGTGATTTTATTGACCCAAACAATCCTTTATGTATTATCCACTCTGCCATGCAAAAGTATATGACGTTTGTGTAGTTTATCTGCCGCCTAGTGTGCTGCTGCAGCAAGGCTTAATCTACCTTCCCGAGCTTATGCTCTCAATTGCCTCCAATAGTGTGGTACATTCTTGGTGATTCCCTATAAGTGCAACCCATGGATGAACTGAGATATTTCACTGATGGCCCCAGATATGTGGCAAGTTTTGACTTCTACAATTGATATTGGACGCGGTTGCAAGTGTTATGGGTTAATGGCCAATTTGTCATTGGGTGATTTGGTCTTGAACTCGACATATTGTCTGGGGCTGCACGAGAGTTTAAACCAGAATGGAAGTAATATTTCATTCTATTCAAGTACTAGAAATGAATGAGATACACTTGAAACCAGAAATTCGCATGTATGGTCCTGGAATATGGGTATCTAATGTAGCATGTAAATCTTTATATCCAGCATGGGGCGCAGAAGTTTTTTTATCCATTTGTTTTGGGAGGAATAACCTCTCTATTGCTGCAGGGACATTGGGCAGATTAGTTGGTCTATTCCATCTTAGTGTTGGCTCGTCCCAACATCCATACAAAGGATTACACATGGGTAATATTGAAACTGTCCTTTCCAGAAGTATCGCTGCTGTCCTTTTGCAGCTTCAGTCGTTGCTGGAACTATGTGGTATGGTTAAGCAGCTACTCCGAACAAATTATTTGGTCCTGACTCCCACTTGGTATCAGTGTTATCTAGGATACTTCCGGGAAGAAATATATCAAAGGGTTGGCAACGGGCTAGCTGAAGAAAATCTGGGTTTGTTGGGATTTTTCTGGGCAGAAAACGTCTGCCTTTGGACATTTCCTCGGTACCTCCTCTTCCAAATGTACCCTTGCATGTTTTGATGTAAATGCACCTGGGTACCATATAGTGCGATACCTGAAACTGTCCATCACAGCGGCAATCAGTGAGATGCAAAGTTAGCTAATTGGAGCCTTTTTATTAGATTCCCATTGAAATGCCATGTAACATAGACACGGAAGTGCTCTGGTAGATGTGTTCACTTCAATATCTCTCTGTAGTCTGTTACTTGCTGCAAATTGATGGGAAAATACCTTGTCAGGAAACATTATAAAACTAAAGCAAGTCTTCAAATAGTTTGAAAATGGTGGCATTGTTTGTCTGAGGAAGAAAAGTGGAAAACTACCTGCCCAGCTGGGCTTCTGTCCAGCGATGACCCGCAATAATACTTGAGTTTGAAACAGAGTGACCATACTGACATGTTGATCGTTGTATTGATTTGGGGCACTTTGCAATTTTGGAGCAGCTGTGACATACTGTCCATCGAAAAGGATTTTGTGGTTGTTTGAAATGAGTCAGACCACCTCTGTTCTCTGTTCCTTGGATCAAGAAACATAAACACGTCCCAGCTTGGCTAGACAGCATTTTTCTTCTGCTCAAAAGGATTTCATGTCAGGGACAAATATCAACTGGTGAAATTGGTTGCATAATCATGGAGTGCGCTCAAAGTCCAAGCACATTATTCCAGAAATGGGTTGGAGCAGATTCAACCACAGGAAACCCCTATCGGAAATTAGGGGATCGGTGGAAGAGGGTCTGGAAGTTGAAAGGGTAGTTTTGCTAACTCTTTCATGTGGCTTGTTGCTCATGGCAGACCTACTGGTGAGAGGCTGAAATCTAAAGGTGTTGCATAGGGGCACCAACCAAGTGCCTGAGTTGTTGCAGGGAGGGAAGGATGGAATCCTATCAATATCCTATTCCAGAAAAGGCTCAACCATTTGGGGTTCTGATCTTTTCTGGAAGTTCCATGGTCTTCCTGAGAGGCTTTGGATTGAGATTGCGTGATCAACTCCCAGGTGTGTAATGCTATTATACCCCAAAGCGCATGCCGCATGGCACGTACCTCTTTATGTATTTATTGTAACTTCTTTCCATTATTATTTCAAATACGTAATAGAGTAGTTGTCATAGGTTTTGATTTCGTTGTTACATTGATTTGAATTGCAGCTCACGGCAGGATTCATAACAGTTGTTTGAGTTGCCTCTAAAGCTATGTCAGCGAACAGAAGGGTAGAACTGCAGCTTCTCTGTGCTTACTCGTGGAACAAATCTTCATGTGCTACTAATTGTCCCCTGTGCCCCCCAGGTCCTTTGCTGCATGAGTCTTTTGTGAGAGAATATTTCAGTGTTTACTCTAGCAACAGACATTAAACTATCATGTAAAAGGAAAGGTTATCTGATAGCACCAATCAACTATATTATGTAATGGTGGAGAGAGATTATCTGATTTCTTTCAAAAAAACAGAAAAGAAAAGCAAAGAAAAGAAAGAACAAAGAAAAAGAGAGCATCTGATATCACCAATCAAACTATTATGTAATGACAGAGGGAAAGAATATCTGATAGCAATTGTTACTGGCTAGGCATGTTAGCCATATACATATAGATGTGCTATTTATTTATAGCATTTCAATGATTGCTTTTTACTGGTCACTTTGATTGGCTGATGGATTGATTGATAAGCGATGCAATTCTAGAGCAAGCATTTGTCCTGGAAATATTATCAAAATTTTAAGAGGTTTTGTTGTTGGTTAAATCTTCTTCTCTATATGCTTTGAGCAGAAAATTTCTGGATTTCAATCCAAGTATCAGGAAAAGATTATTGATTATGTGGCATGTTTGTTGTATGGAAACTGTGTTTGATGCAAGCAATTCATGGAAGCAGTTCTACTTAGTTCCAGTAACAATGTGACCATAATACCTCTCTTAGATAAGGTGACCTGTTTTCTAATCTAACAGCAGCATAGTTTGTGCAGGTGCAAATCTTGTCACTATGAGATCACTGCAGATGACTTGGAAGATTGGATGTATCACCAGTTGGAAGCTACAACCCACCTTTTGCATGGTGTGGTCCACACGAATGGCTATGGCCACCTCCTTCGAGTTAATGGAAGGGAAGGTGGCTCTAAGTTTCTCTCAGGGTGTGATATCATGGACTTTTGGGATCGACTATGTAAAATGCTCAGGGTCAGGTGAGAGACTCCTGTTGTTGCATGCCTACACTTCTTTTCATCTGTTTTTTCTTTTTCTTTTTTCTTTTAATTTGTTAATATTAGTTATTTTCAAATATCTGGGTACTTGAAAGTGCAGTAATTGTGACATCTCCTCATTCATGTCGTTAGCTCTCCCTGCTAAACATTTGACTTCTTCTCATTAGTATGGTATCAATCATTCTGTTTTAGGTATCAATTCACCTTTTGTAGGGAACACTGAGAAGACATTATAATATCCCTAGCTATCTAGGAAGGGTTCCCATTCTTTGAGGAAAAAATATTTAGAATAAAAGAAAAAATGGGGCATGACTTGAACCATCCATCTTGGGTTGGTTATTTTGTCACTGGATTCTGTTGGATATTTTGGTTGAGTTCCCGCCCTATGTCATCAATGGTCTGCACACTCGCATGGGTCAGCTGTTGCTCATCAAACTATTATGGCTGAAACTGAGTTATTTTTGTTGGCGATAGTTCATTGACTGAATTCTGGAATTCTCGAATCTTGATGGTGGTGAATAGCTCTCTCATTTGGGCATTTCGACCTCATTAGGAAATGAATCACTGAGGCAGTTGCATATTTCAAAATATTCTTTCAATCAGGAGATTCTATCATCTTTAGAGTCTGTCTTATCGTAATCAGATTGTTCTTTGTTTTTGTATCCGAGATGGTTTATGCCTGAACAGGTGGTGTCTTCTTGTCTTTAAATCTTGCCTTTTTCCTTCAAAGCCAACCCCTATGAAAGATGGGATTTTGCACAAATAAAAAAAGTATTTTTGCCAAGGAAAAAAAAAAAAAAAAAAAACTTTTGTATTTAGTGCTAGCCTCTCAGTAAGAAGCTTTGTTTCATCTAGGCCCCGCCAAAAGAGAAGGCTCTATTGCCATTTGGTTTTGATGACAAATCTTCTTCTTAATTTACAGGAAGATCAGTGTGATGGACGTGTCAAAGAAATATGGCCTGGAATATCGTCTATTGCATGCCATCACTAATGGCCACCCTTGGTATGGCAATTGGGGCTATGAGTTTGGTGCTGGGAGCTATGCTCTCACTGCCAATGCATACCAGAAGGCGGTTAATGCCATCTCTACCATGCCATTGGCCCCCTTCTTTACCCATACACGTGCTCCCTCAACCCATCTCCAGGATGTGGTTGCATTCTACTGGTCTCTCTCTGAGAGGCGTCTTGCTACCGTGAGAGATCTCTTCTGCTTTGTGATGGGTCTACTCCACGATGCCCACAAACAAGCAGCAGGACTTGCCTGCAAGAACTCAGGGAGCCATGCTGTGGTGCTGGATCGGTGGGTGGCAGGTGATATTGAGAGGGTGGAGCATGCCATGATCAAGGTCCTCCTTGCAGTTGGCAAATCCAGTTGGGTCACATGGCGGGCACTCAGAGGTGCAGTGTGTCGGGCTGGCCCGCCGGAGATGCTTGATTGCTGCCTGAAGGGGCTGGGTGGGAAATCATTTGATGGCAAGGTTGTGCATACCCGGTGCAATCCAGATACGAATGTGGTTGAATACAGGTATCAGTGCCTACCACTTTTATCTAAATTATCAAGCACTCTTTAACATTTATGGGCACATGAATGTTTGAAAGAAAATCAAGCAGTCTTCTCTACAGTCAATGGGTGGAAGTCCAATCAGTGGCTTGGACCATCCGACCATTGCACTGGTATCTTTGGCCCATTAATGTAAGCGCCCATCAGATGAGCAGTCCCAATCATTTATGCACCGAGTGATTTTACAAATCAGAGATACAGGGCAATGTTTAGCACTGGATAGCTTATCAACTTTCGTTTGTTGAAGTGGTTGATTTTGGTTTGTGTTTTCTTGTGCAGGGTGGAAGGTGAAAATAATGCTTTGAGAAACATCTCTGGTACTATTTTACCAAGCCAGAAAGTTGTTTCAGAAGATAAACTCCTACGTGATCTCAAGTACTTATATGGTGCCCTTCTCCACCCGGAAACAATGCTGAGCTGCATGCCGCGGGCAATGCAAGAGCTCGCCCACAGCTCAGCTGTGAAGCTTCTTGACTGCAAGCAGTTTGTCAAGGATTACGACTCCAGTCTTTCCAAGGTGCCAAGCCCTTTTTTCATACGTGTGTCATGCCAAGTTGAGCTGGTTGATCAGCCAAAAGACTACACAGCCCCACCACCAGAGCTCATAGTCTTACCGATCACTGCCACTGTCACAGATCTTAAGATCGAGGCAACTAAAGCCTTCCAAGAAGCCTACGTTCTATTCAAGAGGTTTCAAGCTTTGGAGCTGCTTGATTATGGAAATGTGGATGATGGGACCCGTGTCAAGTTTCTTATTGGCATGGTTGGAACAGTCAGGGTCAGGGGGCGGTGCCTCGGAAACAATGGGCTTCACCAGTTCCGTATGGAGAGGGGTACAGAGAACTGGACAGTGGATTGCACATGTGGTGCCAAGGACGATGATGGGGAGAGAATGCTCGCGTGTGATTCATGTGGTGTGTGGCAGCACACGAGGTGTGCTGGGATCCATGATTTTGATGCGGTGCCATCTAAGTTTGTTTGCAAGATGTGCGGAAAGTCATCTAGGTCAGGGCCAGCTGTTGGCCGGCGCTGCAAAGAGCAGATGGCTGCGTCTATGGATGTTGGTGGTGGGTTGCAAGCACTGACCGCATTGCCCTTCAGCATTGGCTGAGAGATTGTTTTGTAGTTGTACAGTTTTTTTTTTTAGGAATGAATGTATAGCATGGTCGGTGGGGGAAGTTAGAATGCATGTTGGTATATATTTAGTTTCAAGAGTATTTTGTGAAATGCATTTTTGCTTAATTGGTCGAACCTTTATTTATTAACTTCTGAGGCCAAAAAAAAAAAATCTAAATTATTGGAGAGATTGCACGTCCAACCAAAGTGAAAGGAAGAAAAAATTAATGTAAAAACAGCACCGGAAAATGCACGGCAAACACTGCTGCTGAAAGTAAGAAACGGGGGAAAAAACGAAAATATGAGCAAATGAGTATATAAAGATTGCTGAAAATTGTAATTTGTTGTACCCTACCAAACCCACATGTTTAGTGCATATTATTAGAATATATGATCTGATCTCTTTTCATCCCATAGTAAAAGTTGGTTAGGTCAGTCATATGAGATCCTGCTGTCAAGTTACACGGTTTAGTCAGTCGTGAGATTCTACTGTTATGTTTTTCACCCAGTGACTTGATAGAGTGCACCATACATGTCCGTCTCTGGGCATGTGGCGGTTTGTAAACAAGTTTTAAACCCCTAATGACATTTAGGCATTCAATGTCATGCACATGAATGGAAAAGGGGGAAAAATACAATACATGCTGCACTTACAGTATCCTTTTTTCTTTTAACTTCACCTGCCAGTACCATGCTGGGCTGAGTTTGAACCCTCTAATTCTGGCTTCTCCAGTTGCTGAAACACACAATTAGCAAGGTCTTCTCTCAGTACCGGGGGCAACGTCTCCTCATTTAGAGAGAGACCTCTCACGGCCTTACGTAGCATCGAATACTTAGTCACCACATCTTTGTATGCACTAAGCAATTTTGGAACGTCTTCCAAAGTTAGGTCTTCAGCCTCTGCCTCCATGTATGGGTATTTCCTGCCTGCAATCCATGCAATGCACATTAGTTGGGAAGATTCAGAGTGGGCCAGGGGGGCTTGACTTGGCTGATGAGTGGTGACTACTGATCTGACAGATTTTCAATACAGAAATGTTATCAATTGATAAGGTACATATCCATGTTTATGGACCCCCAGTACAGAGCAATGGTGCATAATTGACATCATCATCATCATCTAAGCCTCTTCTTATCCCAACTAAGTGGGGAGAAGCGTAATTGACATGAAATCAACCACCTGTCTTGTTATCTATACCATATATGAGGCTAGCAGCTTTGGACATTTTTGCCCTCGCAATTAGTCTTGACAACACTGTTTGAAAGAGGGTAAATTAGTCGTAAAAATGTAGCCAGTTGGCAAGGAACAGTTGGGGCTTTATTCATTTCTTTCAATGCCAGTAGCCACGCACCATCTCCCTTTGCTTCTCCTTTTTTTCTCCCACCCTCTGATCCCTGTCTCCCTATCCCCTCCTCACTCCATGTGTGTCACACGTGCTGCAACCCTAGTTTTAAGTTATATATATAACTGTTCTCACTGATAAAATCATTTCAAACTTACCATGTGTATCAATATCCTTGTTGCACCTCCCCATGGTGGGACCAGGATCTATGGATGATGTTGATGTGGTGCTAGATCCAATCCTAGCTGCCTCAGCCAACCTCGCTGCTTGCATGCTCTCATGAAACTCATTCTCACCGATGGATAGTGAATTGGCATCTAATGCCATGATAAATGACTCAGCAGAGATGAGGTTGGTCAAATAATATGCTGCTTCTGAAATCAGCTTTGACTGCCGTCTGAAGAGCTGGATGAATTTGAGGTTCGAATGCAACTGAGGTGGATTAGCCTGCACCAAAATCAATGGAATGCTTAATTTGAAGACTAATGCAACTGATTCCAAAGTAAAGACATACAAGTATTAACTCCATGGTGCACAATGGAAGAATTTTAAGAGCTATGTTCAAAAACTTGTTTATTGAATTGGAAATCGTCTGATTCAACTTTGTTTGACTGATGTCTGAAATCCATCTTCCTATAAATTTTCCAAATGTTTTGCTAATTCCGCTTGGTTCAATATGGACACCTAAGACTAACTTCAGAGTCCTGAACCGGAGACTTTGAAAGGTGATTACAGGATTTTTTGGGTAATTGTGGCCAATAGTCTACATGAACAGGCAAACAAGATCAACGAGTTTTGTTCCTTTAAAAGATAAAAACAATTAGGACTTTCAGGTATATTCCCTGTTTGGGTTTCATTCAAGGGAAAAGACAAACCTGAGATGCAGACCTCTCATCCTGAAATATCTATGCATCGTGAATAATGGAAGTGGCAGCCTAAGTAGGAGACTAGCGCAACTATAAACATCAAATACTGGATGTCAAGAACGGTGTTGGATAGGAAAAACATGTATCTCAACAAGATCTAGAATGTTGGCCAAAATTATGCCCAAAAGTTCAAATAACCAAAGGTCTACATGAGAATTTAATGCTCATCCACTAAAACAAGTATTTAGTTATTAAATGTTATATGACAGCTGAATAATCAATCTAAAGGAATGCAGACTAAACAGGTGGGTCATTTCAATTCCACTGCTTATTCAATCCTTATAATAAAACAAGAGATACGTGGGGAGAGTCGTCCCTTTGAAGGGGTAATTGCCCACCATGTGGTAAACTGGGATATTCCACTAGAAGCTCCCACTGACATAAAAATCTCATCAGTAAGAGATCTTCGCTGTCCTTGCAAAGGTGGGTTAGAAACAAAAACAGATTCAACACATGGATGGATTATGAAGTTCTCTATTCTCATTATGTAGGGCATCCAAATTCCAAGGAGGACCTACTAGATGGATGGTCTGCATCCCCACATGATGAGCAAAGGGATGAGCTCTATGTGCCCAGCCTCTACGTAGAGGTAGAAAATTTTGGCCCGACCTAGACCCAACGTGAAAAGTCAGGGTTTGGGTCCCTCCCTCCCTCCATCCCTATGTGCCCAGCCTCCAAGTAGAGGTAGAAAATTTTGGCCCAACCTAGACCCAACGTGAAAAGTCGGGGTTTGGGTCCCTCCCTCCCTCCATCCCTATGTATGTATGTATGTATGTACACATTATATATTATAATTTTAACAAGTTTAAAAAACTCTAAACTTGGTTATGATAGTCGTAATTTGATTATATAAAAGCTTTTTATTTTATATTAATTAAGAGCTCTAAATATGGATTTTATATTTTTATATTTTTCTAGAAAATGACTACATTCTTTATTTCTAATTATTTTATTTTTTAATTAAATGAGTTGGGTGGGTTGAGTTTGGGTTGAACTATTTATAGATAGGTAAGGTTGAGGTTGAGATTTTCAACCCGGTCAATAAATGGGTGGGTTGGATCCATTCTCGTAACTGGAAACTAATCCGACCTGAACACAACCCATTGCCACCCCTACTTCCAAGGGGCAAACCTTCGGGCCAAACATCCTAAAAACAACATTCAAAAAAATCTCGGCAGTCAACAACATTCATTTACGAAATTGATGAGTAGTTTATTGACTTGGCTAAGTCAAATTCAGATTTCAAGAGACCGATTTCAGAACCAAGGTTGAGTTTTCTAGAAATTACCTTCGACAACTTGGATCTCTCTCATGGTAAAATGCATATTTGCATTTGAAAATGCCACACACAAACACACGCACACACAGGTACGCACAAACACACAAAAAGAGAGAACATAAGATTGAATATCTGATGGTAGGCAAAATGGCTTATTACCAATGAGGGCTTGCCTTGATAGTAACGTAAATAAGAACAGGAAGGAAGTCATCAGCCCCAGCCGGTATATGATTAGTTGACATTGACACATTGAGCAGCAAATTGTTGATGACCCTACAACAATTCAATATGCAGAGAAGCTTCTCCCGAGGGGCTCTGGAAGAGTTGATTTTCTGCAGTTCTTTCACTGCAATCTGGAAAAGAGACAGGGTTAATCTTTTAACAGAGAAGAGAGACCTAATTAGAAAAACAATGATAAACAAAACCTCTCAATTAATTGTTCAAAGTTGAGAAAATTGATGATAAGTTTATAGCTATGTACTGCCCCCCCCCCCCCCCCCCCCCCCCCCAAAAAAAAAAGGAAGAACTTTGCCTCATCAGAAGTATGTCTAAGTAGCATGTCTGACATACGTTGGCATGGCATTACAAAAGGAAAAGACCACATTGTTGCTTAAATTGTTATTTGATATTATTGATATATTTTTCATGGATTTAGTTTATTTTCATGTGTCTAGATATTTTCTTCCCTCATCATCATCATCTTCGTAGTTGTCATAGTCATCATCATCATTTATTTCATTGTTTCCCCTCCAAAACCATTTTTTACCCGAGAGATTACATTACATGAAATCTTCCAAGCTGAAATGAGATTACCATTGGATCTAAATCCATTTCTGGCTTTCAGTATCTCGCATATAACAAAAGCACGAACAAGGCCAGCAAGAGCTTGGAATGGTGTTGAACAGATGCTTTAGAAAACCAAAAAATAATACACTAATGAATAGTATGACCCAAATGATTTGGGATGCCAAAAATCAAGCCAAAGAAGTTCCAAGGCTGCCATGCCATTCCACCTTTGCATGGTAATTGATCCAACTACTCACAGTCATGCATTCCCACACAATAATGGCACCTTGAAACAATGCAAACACCTACTAATACCATCATCAGTAGGCACACCTCCAGAAAAGATTTTCGAGACAAGAAAGGAGATCTTCAATGGAATTAATTGATTCAAAGACCACTTCCATCCCAAAAAATCTGATCTCCAATGAATGCTCTCCCAAGCAGTTTGACAGAGAAATTGCCATTACCAGACAGCTTCTAAACAAGACGATCTATCTCTGAATGGAGTCAGATTAAACTTTGGTCTTTAGAACATCAGGTGCTTAATCTACTCCTAGTTTTTCCAATTCCAAGTGTGTGGAAGATGCAATGAGTACGTTGAAACTTCTAGCTGCATGCATTCTGCGCTATGCATTATAATATGAAGATCTAAGAATAAAGACATCTTGCACACCAGCCATGAGGCTTCATTCTGGAAAATCACAGGTATATCCAGGTGTTCAGGTCTAACAAAGTGCTGCAACAGGTGTATTTTCTCTGAAATCTCTTGATCAGATTTAACATCCTCAGAGGAGGAAGCGAATGTGCGATTGAACAACTTTGTCATGGCATACTTCTCCAGACCCTGCATTATAAAAAGAACCATTTAGAAACATTTACTAGAACCATCTGAGCACCGAGTAACTGGCCACATAAAGCCACAGGCCCTATGCAGTTTATTGCATCAGTGTTCCTGATATTTGTGAGTAAAGAGCACCAATATGAAAGAAAGAAGCAATTTGTGATAGAAGTTTCTTAGCACGGTGCTTTGAGGCATGGAATGAAGTCATAGTATCCTGAAAAGAGACTCTTGAGATATTTTCTAAGTATCTACGAGGAGCAGTCTTACCTTTTTCCCCAGAGGAAGGCACGAGGATGTGGCATAAGGCTACTTGCAGTTAAAAGCTCCAGGGAAGGGATGCAACGGAAGAATGTGGGTGACTGTTGCTATAGCGAGAGGTCAAGCAGTGCATGCTTCATACGCAGTAGAGAACACTGCTCCCCATGGACAGTGGTAATAATTACTAAACAACCAAGCCTAAGAATGAGTGGTAATCATTACTAAACAACTAAGCCTAAGAATGAGTGGTAATCATCACTAAACAACTAAGCCTAAGAGTGAACATTTCAATGAATGAGCTAATGAAGGCATCAAGACCTAAGAAGTGGTAAAACAGGTTAATATGCTTAGGGTGCAAAATGCCTTGCAGGAGAAGGTAGCTAGGAACAGTCAAGCTCAGAAGCTCATGTACGTAGAGCGGGTATCTGAATCATGATAGAGTCAACCTTACCACAACCAATGTAGCTTGGGAATGACTGAAGTTGAAAAAAGGCAATGAAAATGAAGATGAGCAAATTTGACTGGTGGGTATAAACCAAGATTAGGCCATCATCATGAGCTACCAATCTGAAGGCCTCCATCAAAGGCTTTCAGGTGATATTGGCAATGAAATTCCTCTGAGCAACTAAAGCAATTCTAATTTCATTTCTTGGAGCCATCAGCACAATAAAGGAACTCATCATGGTGCCAATGATGTCAACATTCTGGAGCAATAATGGCTGAGAAGCAAGCTACGTATCACTTAAGGGAGAAGAGGGTGAAAGGGGCAGACCAATATACTTAAGAAAAGGTTGGTGACGCAATTATCCACAATTTGGGAAAGAATTGAGAGAATCTCATAGAAGATCAGGAAGCTCTGATAATATAAAGGGGGAATAAATAATAAATAAAAAAATAAAAATGTCAATCCTTTTTTAGATTTATTTGCAATTTCTAAATAATTTGCAAAAAAGTGTTAACTATCATGAAAAAAGCCTTTTCTTGGTAAACTTCACTTTTTTTTTTAAACACCGAATTGTCCAGCTATGGCTCTCACTAAAGAGATTGTAACATTTTGATATAGAATCAAATCTTCATACGTAGTGTTGACTTAGCGATATATGCACAAGTAACTTGTCATGGTCAAGATTGGGTTAAGGTGAAGGGGACATGCTGACCAAAATCTCTATCATTAATCAAGGTTCAGTTTTCAAAGACATTGAGTGTGGTTTTTGGGGATGGGAATGTTTGAAGGAACCATTTGTTGAAGCTCAAAGGGAGATGATGTTGTAATGCTAAAGACAGGATTCTGCTAGATGTTGCTATGTCAAAGACATAAAGGGTATTGCTAGATGTTTCAATGTCAAAGACGAGTTTCCATACGTTGCACAGAAGCCAACAAACAAGATCATTTGCATGGGAAGACATAGATCACTTTGTCATTTATTGTATGCAGGCTATTCAACAAGATCTCTATCCTGTAGGGCTAGAGATGGACTCCCAAGCAAAGGGCAAAAGAAACCAAGCAAGAAGGGCTTTAACATGACAAGGTGTCATGATGGGGACATCACGCGCACGCACGCATGCCGCCCCCTACGCACGTACATACGAAGAAGGAGCAAGGTGTCCCATATCGGTATCGGTTGGCGTAACGGTGCCCTCCGAAACCGATACGGATACGGGGGCATAACGGTGATACGGGGGCGTAACAGCCCATAACGGCGCGAAAAATTTTTTTTGCCAAAAAAATATGAAATAATATGGATTAAATCCAGAATATTCTAAGCATTCCAAATATGCAATCATTTATAAATTGGAACATGTTTATGGTGGTGTAACGGTCCACTCTTTGGTCAGAAGTTGTATCGGACTGTCTGATGAATTTATGAAGCAGATAACCTGAATATGACTACAAAATTTATATATTTGATTTTCTAACTATCTACTATCAATGATAGATATATTATAATGAATGTAATATGAAAATATCTTACATTTAGGTGTTTGCAATTATTTTCGAGGGCCAAAATTCATGCGTAAATAGAAAAAAATATTTAAAAAAATATAAAATGGCACCCCAAATATGTAAAATGCACATTAACATGTTCTACTATGATTAACACATCACATGGCATCATTAAAACAGCAAAAGAATCATTAAAAAATGATTTTTCAAATTTTCAAAAAAAGGGCCAAAATAAATGCGTAAATAGAAAAAAATATAAAATAGCACCCCAAATCTGTAAAATGCACATTAACATGTTCTACTATGATTAACACATCATATGGCATCATTAAAACAGCAAAAGAATCATTGAAAAATGATTTTTCGATTTTTCAAAAAAATGGCCAAAATAAATGCCTAAGTAGAAAAAAAATATAAAAATATATAAAATGGCACCCCAAATTTATAAAATGCACATTAACATGTTCTACTATGATTAACACATCATATGGCATGATTAAAACAACAAAACAACTATTAAAAATTATTTTTTCCAATTTTAGAAAAAGGGGCCAAAATTCATGCGTAAATAGAAAAAAATATAAAATATATATAAAATGGCACCCCAAATCTGTAAAATGCACATTAACATGTTCTACTATGATTAACACATTATATGGCATCATTAAAACAACAAAAGAATCACTAAAAAATGATTTTTCGAATTTTCAAAAAAAGGGACAAAATAAATGCGTAAATAGAAAAAAATATAAAAATATATATAAAATGGCACCCCAAATCTATAAAATACACATTAACATGTACTACTATGATTAACACATCAAATGGCATGATTAAAACAGCAATACAACCATTAAAAATTGATTTTTCGAATATAAAAAAAAGGGGCCAAAATTTATGCGTAAATAAAAAATATATATAAAAAATATTAAATGGCACCCCAAATCTGTAAAATGCACATTAACATGTTTTACTATGATTAACACATCATATAGTATGATTAAAACAGCAAAACATACTAAAAAAAGTATAAATACCTATTTTTGACGAATTTCTGAAAAATGGCCCACCGAGCTTTGATTCAAGAATATTCGTAATATAATGTGTTTTTATCTCAAATACTCAGCCAAGGTTGGTCGAAATTAGTAGTAAAATAAGTGAGAAACAGTTTAGAAACAAGAGGTTTCAAAAAAACAGCAAAAGCAAAGCTTAAAATGGAAAAAGGTCGATACGGACCTATAACGGTCCGTAACGGCCATTACGTCTCGTAACGGGCCCGTATCGGCCGATACGGGTACAAAAAATCATATTGGCCGTTACGGCCCCGAAACGCGTAACAGTCACTCCCGTTACCGTTACGTATCGGCCGTAACGGCCGATACGTAACCGTTTTGGCATACCATGAGAAGGAGGGCCCCACTGTCGATCTGGCTCGATGACGACGTCCAGGGAGGACCTCCTAGTTAGAAGACAAAGTTTTGATTCAAATAGTGGGCCCGATAGTCAAGAAAAGCCCATCATGGGATCTCATGATTGTGGTTCACTAGTCAGATTGATTTCATATTTTAGGTTTTGCTTATCGTTATTCTTTAGAACATCATGAACGCTTTAGATTTTTTTGTTTGGATTTTATTTTATTTTACTTCATCGCCAAGTAAGAGGTTGCGCACATGACGCTAGTTTAAGAGTATAAGATTTTCATTATAGATAGGCATCCCTTGTAGTTCTTTTGATTTATTCAAGCTTAATATAAAAAATTTCTTGTTTTATTTTTCTGCTCTCTTCGTGAATTGTGGAAGTTTCAAAGGGCTAACTACGTGATGTGAAGCCACATCTATCTTCATCTGTTCCTACCCTCTTCCATCCATATACCTCATCTTTTATTATCATTATTGCTTTGAAATTCTCAGCCTTTGCAGCTATTTATCCTCCTACAGCCAGTTTTCATAATCTGGACCTGTAGGAGGGCAAAAACTTCGGCGGAACACTACGCCTCAACCTTACGTCGGATCGTCGTCAAACTTGGAGGGATTGGAGGTATCCCCCGGCCGACCAAGGCCTAGGTGTCACTTTGGGAAGGCGGGCTTCCATCACACGTGCAGCCAGCCCACCTGCGCACGTGCGTCAGCTCCAGATCACCATCTGCACGCAGGAGCTTTTTTCGGGTCAGGTTTTCTTCTAGTTTTTCTCTTTTCATTCCTATTTCCTAAATCCGAGCCTTAGTTTGCATTAGCCCTAATTTATTTGCCCATTTTTTTCCACCTTAGGGTTCCTTAAATTGAAATTGGGGAATCCCTTAGATTAAGGACTGATTCTTATACATGTGTGGTTGATTTCTATTTCCCTTTGACTTCATTTGGCTTATAATTTTTATTGGTTTAGCCCTAGCCTGTGTCAGCCTGGACCCGCATAGATTCCCCTTTCATTAAATGTTTGAACTATCATGTGGGATGTGGAATTTGTGTAATTGTTTCTGAATTAGTATGATCTAAGCCTGAATTCTTTCACATCATACTTGAATTTCATGTCCTGCATCATGTCAAGGCCAAACAAAAGTGGCTTCCACTTCACTAAAGAACAGATAATGCACATGCTAAAGTTGAGGATTTATTTTGGAGAAACCCAGGAGTTTCGATGGGATTGAACAAGGCAAGTTGAAACAACTATATCTCTCAGATAACAGGGCCTAGGGCACATGGTCGTGGCCTCTTTTTTTTTATGGCTTCTCCTTGGAAAACCCAGCCCACTGGGATCAGCAGGTCCCCATTTTTGTTAAACAGCTCTTGACTGATTATCATTGAGGATAACATGAGGAACGTCTTAACTTGTCTTCAAGATCATGTCTTTGGCCCTTGAAAGCTATGCTATGTGTTTGACAAAATTTGTCTCTTCTCATCTAGACTAAATATAATTTGCTCATGTTGGAAGCAAGTCAAATGCGCACATAACCCATGATTTGACACTCCAAACTAGAGGGGCATGTGCTTTCCATGCTTGAATCACATGTATTTTATTACAGGAAGTGTTATTATCACCATCACCATTTGAAAAAAAAAAGAAAAAAGAAAAAAGAAAAAAACAGCATAGTTATTATCTCAAGCGTTCCCATGTGACAAAGCTAGAAGCAACTGGATAGATCTGTGAGATAGAGGCTCGAGTTAATCTAGTACTGTTGTTACCCAGGTAACCACCTTCGCCTGTGTTCCTATGGCATACTCCCTTGTACGTGTGTTGTATTATTATTTGATTACCATTGGTGATGCCAGGCTATTTCCATTCAAGGGTTTCTTTGTGCCTCTTCAACCACATTTGAGTTTATTATGCGCCTATGCGGATGGGTAGTGCAGCAGGGGAAAGTCCGTACAATCTCTTCAGGAAAGCTATGGGCTGTAGCATCACAGTTCATACTTCAAAGCATAAGGCCACGGCAATTTTGAGCCAAGAAGGATCAAGAAACACACTTTCACTAACACAAGTTGAATATTAGTCATGATGCATAATGCCTCATTTTGAAGAAATTATGTTTTTTTAGTGGAAAATCAACAAACCGAGTAGAGAACTACACAACTGGAACAGTATAGAGTTCTGAAACATAGGTGATTGGACTTAGTTTAGAAGCTTGGATGGAGTTTAACCTTGTGAGAGAGCATACAACGCTCGAATTGTACCATGTTGCTTCTTCAGGTGCAATTACTTAAGCAGTCCAAGTTCGAAGTAATTAGGCTACTGGAATTAAAACCTAAATGAAACAGGATAGTCCAGATCAACAGCCTTCCAAGTCAACCAATTAGATAGACACTATGTAAACATCAAAATAAAAAGAACATGAATTAGCTTTTTATTGTTTGAAGCATATAACCTCAATAGCATTGTCAATTTCTTCCTCAGTTGCTCCAGCCCATAAGGGATGATCCTTGATGGTTGCTTCCATGGACAACAAGAACTCTTGTAGCCTTTTGCTGTCATTTTCAGGGTTGGCAGCATTGAAAGAAAATGACACAATGAAACTGCAATATGATAAACCGCCCCATTTAAGGTTATTCAAGCCAGGAAGCAATCCAAAAAACAAAGGATAACTCCAAGAAAGCGTTCTGAATGAGAAAAGTTGTCTAAGTTCAGCAAATATAAATATATACATCAGCAAATTTCGGTTTTAAGAGAATCCTTGACTTCAATGCTACTCTAGACAAATAAATCAACACTCAATAAATATGAGCTACTTGATTGAATTTTCAAGAGATGCACAACAGGATTTCCTCATCGAACATCATCACGGAAACTAAAACAATTAAAAGGAATTACCCTGACAAACTAGTTGAAAGCACCCACATTCAATGCCATTTGACTAATGTGCTTATCAAGATGATCATACAGTGCTTGTAGCCAATGTTCAAAATATCGGTATCATGTTACGTATCCCGTCCTTGGGATATTGAAACATATCGGTTATCACACAAGATATATTGTTTGTATTGGGTAATTTATCTTACTTTTTGGGAAGCATGGGTTAACATTGGGAAAATAGTTGAATTCTTCAATGAAACTTCAGGGATTACTAAAAAAGACTTTAATACACACTTTTAAATTATAACATATCAAAAAAGAAGTGCAGATAAAAGGTTTCCTTTGTATAGGGTCCTAAGCTATGCACTGTCTGACTGAACTAATGTAAATATATTCAAATTGAATGCATAACATTTAGAGTGTATGTAATGATCATTTCATCAAAACTCTTAAATACCTCGAAATTAGTCTCAATTGACAACTGGTTGATGGGAATTTTCAAAAAACAATTAATATTTTTATTAATTTTTAATTAAAAATGTTTTTATTTTCCAAAATTGACAAGGAAATCAGTAGATCAGCCCTCATACATGACTGATTTCATGTTTGGAGTGCAACATTGCAAGCAATTTGGGAGAACTTGGGGAAATTTTGAAATTTCTCCAATTTTTTTTTCCAATCGGACCACCTACACTCAAATTTCAAAATTAGAGTGTATGTGATGATCATTTTATCAAATACTCCTAAATACTTCAAAATGAGTCTCAATTCACAGCTGGTTGAAGGAAATTTAAATTTAAATTTTAAAAATTTAAAAAAAAAAAAATGGAGAACATGAAGAGCCAGTGGATATCGAAATCAAAGCTCTAACACCATGATTTTTCATGCAAAACATGAAGAACCAATGGATTTGTAACCATTTGACACTGATTTAACATAATTTCAACAAAAAAAAAAAAAGAGGATCGGAAATTGAAAATGTTCACCGGATCGAACATGTGGATACATCGGCACTACCTATGCGTTTTGTATCGCATAGGTGGGATACAAGATATATTGGTCGATATCGTCAATATTTAAAACATTGGTTGTAACCAGTATGTAACTGCGGATGATATATGGACAATAAGGAAATTGTGTTTTCGTGGTATTAATGGGTAGGAAGGTAGGTCCATTTTTGAAGAAGGCAGGTTCATAATTTTGTACAGGCCCAGAGTCAGCCATTTTCTTTTTTGCTCTACATTACTGCAGGAGCTGTTTACAATCTATAGTGAGACCTACCAACGGCGGAAGGATTAAAAACCCACAAGGTACTGATAGAGAATTTTTTTAAACTGGATTGAACTCAATTACAGCTCATCCTTGGGCTTACCAATATCCAGTGAATTCTGGATTTAGAGGATCCATGACGACCAATCCTTGTCATGCATAATTGATACTCATACCTTGCATGGGTGGAATTCTTATGCATAGCCTGTGGTGTTTTTACACCTACAACCAACTCAGAGACATGTGGAGAGCAGAGAAGATATGCTCACCAGATATACAATGATGGCTGATGCCTGATGGCACCAGTTATCATTTGAGATCCAAGTACTTGTCGAGTATAACTATGAAAACTGAAGAAGATCCATAGATGGACAAGTATCTTCTTCTGTAGAGTCTAAGTATGCGGTTTTTGTCAGAGTATGACTATGAAAACTGAAGAAGATCCATAGATGGACAAGTATCTTCTTCTGTAGAGTCTAAGTATGCGGTTTCTGTCAGAGTATGACTATGAAAACTGAAGAAGACCCATAGATGGACAAGTATCTTCTTCTGTAGAGCCGAAGTATACGCTTTCTCTCAGAGTAGACAATGTTTGCTAACCAACAAAAAGGAGGAAGGAGTGGCTAATATGCATTTTGTGTGCACGAGGGTCGGACTAACCAGTGGGGTATTTATGCATCAGTTGCCATGCAGCATAGTTGAAGTTGCTTCCTAAATCCCTTTGGAGTATGTTTGGGACATTCAACACTTTTGAGCCAGGTTTTTCACAAGTTGTGGAGGAACAATTCTTTGGAAGTTGGATCTGTTCACAATTCTATGGGAATTTGGAAGGAAAGGAATGACTCGATCTTCTACAATGTTGAGGTCCCAATTGATTTGTTAATTAAAAATCAAGCTCTCAACCAATAATAAGTCTCTTGTTAAGGAGTTTCATGGGGTGTCAATTGAGGGATTGTGCAAAATTGCTGTCCCACCAAAGGAAAGAAAAGCCATTTCCATTTGATAGCAAGTTGGTAGCTTAACTTTGAAGGTTCTTCTATTGGGAATTTGGGGCTTCCTGAGTGTTGGGAGTTGTTAGAGACCATAAGGGTGTTATTTAGTAATCATTTTGGCCTGACCAACTGGGAGACTCTTAAAGGGACAGAAGCACTTCATGAAGGCCTTAGGATCTTCTCTTATTTTTATAGTAGGCTTTTTGCCTTGGGAGTTCTAAAAGGGGTGTTGGTTGAGCATTTAGAGAGCACCCAGAACCATGAAACCTTGCATGCATTGCCAATGAGATTCATCCCGTCTGCTAGATTAAACGCTTCATTCAATGATACCAACAGGGAAGCCAACAATTGAGCCAAATCTCTTGCAAAGGAACATGTGGCAAGATCAGCTCCTAATCATGGATTCTTTAGCCCAGTCTTTGATGCAGCTCTCATCTTTGTCACAAGAGACTGCTACTTATCCATCCAAAAGAATGCCAGAACGAGAATATAGGATGTGCAGGCATTGTTTTGCCTAATAGCTACACTGACAATAGCCTTGTGTCAAACAAAGGATGCATATGGGGGAAAAAAAACCATCTTTAAGTTAAGAGAAGTTGTCAGAGCATCAAGATACATGTTATTTTGGAGAATGGGGTGAAAAATTAACTGGGTAGATACACAGCACTTGGTAACCCAATTGAGGCTTCAGCAATCCCCTATGTTTGATAATTCAATGACGAACAACCACGCCACCCTCCATTTTTTGGTTTCTTCTGCATAGAGTGCTTCCTGATAAATGGAATTCTGTTCTTATGGTAACTTGCATCTTTTTCTAGTCAAGGCATCTTAACTTTCCCACGTAACCTTACTGCTAAATTCACATGCACACTGGTTGGACTTCCGACAAAGAAGCAGCTATCTTTATCTCCTACTTTTATTCATGCTAGGTCAGTTAGAATACAGTTATCTAAGAGTAATTGTCTCTTCTCATCACTCTTGTTGTATATTCCATCTACATAGAAGACAAGAATAAGAATGTATGGAGGTCCATCTTTTCGAGTTATCCCGCTTGGGTCCATGGCACTCATCTCTGCAGAAAATATCTCCAGAATCCTAGATCCTCTTCAGTCTCCGTGCAGCTGACTTATAACAATTTCAAATTCAGCAAGTGACAATTCATCGGAGATGAGCTGCAGGGTCCCAAAACTCAATAGCCTGCAGTTTCTTGAGGTGCAGGATTCTGTATATGTGGGGGGCATGATTCTCTAATCCAGACCATCAATCTGATGTGTCCTGCCATGGAGAGTGATGCCCCAGCAAAATCCCAGATTGGACAATCCCAAGTCCCTAATCCTTTCATCTTTTATCCTTTTTCTGTCAAATGTGAATTGTCGTCTCTTTTTCAACGATAATCTGCGGGCCATTTATCAAAGATCGGGATCTTCCAAACTGAGAGACTTCCGGGTATCACCTATCCACAGTGGGCCTTATAAGATAAATGGAGGAATCACCAAAACATACGCCCACATGTATCGATTCCTATAGATAAACGGTGATCCAGGAGTTAGGATTTATAGCTCCTCTTTCTTAGCATCCTCAGGGTCAAATGGAGAGAAACCACCCTCACCATGAAGCCGACCAATCCTCCACCCATTCAAACAACAATCCTGGTCAAGCTGCCTCAAACAGGAAGGGGGAATGGCAATGTTAAGTATAAAATAAGCAAATTTTCTAAGGATTAAAAGACTAATAAAATGCAAGATTCATTAAATAAATACGGAATTTATTTTTTTTTGAAAGATTTCAAAATTCAAACCAAGAGCAACAACTACGTAGAGGATTCATGCAGTTGTGTACACCCGCACCCTTAGTACAACAACCCTTCATGTGGCCTTGCCGACACATTGATGAGAGTCGGTTCCTCTACGAGGATTTACTTACTAAAGAAATCTGCAGATTTATCCTTTTTTATTTTCTTTCCTGCTCAATCGAATTCCAAGACATGTAAACTCTACATCGAATCAACCAATTCATCAATCGAAATGGATTCAAAAGGGATGGATTGATACTTTTCCATTGTTGAAATTATCATGGCATGTGAGGGCGAAAAAAAACCTAGAAAGTTCGATTTCGAAAAAATTAAGTGCTGATATCACCAAAAAAGGAAATAAAGAAAACAAAAAACAGAAAAACCTAATTTTCGATTGACAATCGAATTATTACAGAAAAATGATGTATAGTAAGACGAACTGTTTGATGAAGAGAATTGCAAACAATACTGAATTCATCAAACCTAAAAAATACAAAAAGGGGAGAAAAGAGCTGCCGAAAGCAAATGGAACGGCTTCAAGCAGAGGAAGGAGCCTTGAAACGACGAATTCTTCAAGAAAATGTGAAAAAAAATTAAAAAAAAAAGTGAAAGAGATGATGAAGGTAACCAGCTTCGGACGCCATTAACGAACAAAAGAAAAGGTGCAGAGAGAGAGAGAGAGAGAGAGTTGAATACCTTTTGATGGAGCGAACGAGATCGAGAGAAGCTGGATGGCGCATTCGATCGAGGAAATCATAGAATGACGGAGTAGAAAGAGATAATATATTCATCGCCACACGGAGAACTCTCTCTCTCTCTCTCTTTCTCTCTCTCGTTAGTTTGAGGTTTCTCTAGGAAGACCGCGGGGAGGAATATTAGGTGCTCGGTTGCCGCGCTTGGGGGTGTGGAGCGTACAGCGTCCTGCGTACATGGGAGAGGTGAGGGAGTTTGTTTTGCGCGAGTCGATGTGTTGGCCCACGTGCTGAGGTGAGCAGATGGCTGTTTTACGTCGTCGGTGATTACAACTAAGCTGTGGTCAAGGGATCACACTCCAATGATGATCCCGACCTTTGATTGTGATGGTTTGAAGCTTTTGATCATCCATTTGGCCTAATTTTCTAATTTTCTCAGGAGAGCCCGTGTCCCACAGCATTCAAGACTTGAACGGTTGATGATCTGACCGACCTCTCATATTGGCCCTGGTAACTAGTGGACGAACATGGGAAATCCTTTCGCATATTGAGCAGGGCTACTTCGTTCAAGGCGTCAGGCCACCGCCAACTAGGCCGTGTGTATGCGGGACCCGGACATCCACGTCGGCAAATTTGGAACGTACGGTCGAAGTGGATTGCTTGCCTTGGTGAGCCCAACGCCACTGATATCCGGGAAGCAGCTTGGGTGGTGACCCCAGCACCACCCACGATGTATATGTTGAGCACTCTGGGCCCATCTTGATGTATACGTTTTATACCCAGGCCGTCCATCTGCTTTGCCAGCTTATTTTAGGTCATTAGAAAAAAGATGAAGCAGATCCAAATCTCAAGTAGACCACATCACAGGGAATAGAGGGATAATGATACTCACCGTTTGAAACCTTCCTAGGGCCCACCATAATGTTTATTTGCCGTCCAATCTGTTGATAAGGTCATACAGACCTGGGATGAAGAAAAAACACCAGTATCGGCTTGATCCGAAACTTTTTGTAGCCTCCAAGAAGTATTTAACGGTGGTCATTCAATCACCACTATTTCCTTTGGCCTAGTCCACTTGAGCTTCTCATATGCTTCACTTCTAGGCTTATGCCTTAAAATGAGCTGGAAAAATGGACGGAGGGTGTGGATAAAGCACATGCATCACGTGGGCCCTATGATGTTCCGTCGTGGGATATGAGTAAGGCTCTCAATGGAGTGGATTAGATCCCAGATCCAATTGGCTTCAAACCCCGGATATGGATCTTAAAACAGGTTTGATTAATTAAATGGATTGAATTTAGGTTCATACAAATAAATTTGAATCATATTTCAGTTGGATTCAGATCTCGTGGTTGGATCCGGTGGGATCCCCACTATTACATACTTCAAGCTATCAAGAGTTTCAACTTTCGTAATAGTAAATTTTATCTGGTTGTTCGACTTTTGCACTTCATACTTCGATGCTCATGTATGATTTAAATTCAAAATATTTAAATTACATCATTTTATTGCTAAATTAAATAATATCTTATATAGTTTTATATTTGTGATATGGTGAATTTTGTTCAACTTAAATTCGATGGTTATATAGATTTTTGAATAAAAAATGAATCTATCTATTTATAAGTGAATGGGACACGGATATCACATTTTTTATCCCAATGAAATCTGAATCCAAATCCCAATTTGGTTACAGATTTTAGATTGGAGCTCGATCCAGGAGCCCTAGATATGAGGAAGCCGTTTGGTTGATGACCCCAACATCAGCTAGGTGGCGTTGGTTCTATGGGACCTGTTGGAAATTATACAGATTAATATAATTTCTGTATAATGTGGAAATCGAAAGTACAAATTACTCTGAAATATGGATGGGTTGAAGCACGTCTGAAACGTTATCCTTAAAACGTTATTTGCCCTTACTCAAGTGAATTGAGTATGCTAATAGGTTACAGGCAAACCGCTTCTAAAATACGACGAGCCCGGTGTGGGTCTGCGTTCAGCAAACACGGATGCCCACCTATTGGAACTCTGTTACACAATCTAGAAGAAATACAAAAAAAAAATCCCAAAAGAAGAGAGAAGAAGAATATTTGATTAAGACCACTACACTGGTCAATTCTTTAGCCACTGGTTCAGTTGAACCGTTCTAGACCACACCGTTGGTCTATTCTTCAAGCAAAGGTTCAAACCTTACTGTCTTGCTGGAGTTACTAGAGTATAGAAGAGGAGTGGTGGGCTGTCTCAATTTGTATGGGTCTGCTGGAGTGGGTTGAAAGATGGTTTGGAAACCCATCCAAACCCTCCTTTTATAGGCTATAGTGGCTGGGGGTTATGATCCAGTGACATAAATCTCATTAACACAATTTATACCTGTTGAGAAACTAGCCGTTTTTTACTTTTGTGCATGGCCCATTACAGCAGTTGCATGCTGACTGTTGTGAGAGCTGGCCAGCCGTTTTCTCGTTGTTGGGCTAGCCATGCAACAATTTCTACATGTCTTCTATAATCAAGTCCATAGCTGTTACACATTTGTGTAACAACTATATTTCCAGTCTCTATATAATCAGAGTGACTCTCATTCAGTCTTCTAGATTTCGTTCAACCATCCATCAGCCTTAGCCACTTAGTCGCACCGTAATTTGCACACGTCTCGCTCCAATTCACGAAGGAAGCGATCCTCTGCGACATGATGCGCACGCGCGAAGTGTGCCACTAGCGCCTCTACAACCACACTGCCTCACATGCCTACGCCCTCGCACCAAGACCGAGCCAGTGCCCGAGCCCGAGCGCGATTGCGCGGGCGGGTGTTCCAGTGCGTAGTCAACAGACTAGGTAAGCAAATATTATAGTACTCCAACACTTTCATTTAAATCACTTTTTCTCCTCTTCTTTTTCCAATATGCGACTATTCTCAAAACCCACAAAAGGTGTTTTTCAAACACTTATATATTATATTATATTTATTTTAAAATATATATTTTATATTAAATTAATATTTTTGCAACAATCTCCCACTTGATTTTTATAAAAATATATTTTCTCTGTTAAACATTTCTGTCAGAATAATCAGCTTACATGCATAGAGAAAGATATCTTTCGATTTTAATCTTTCATTAGTGTAAGTATCTCAAAACTCTGTCGAAATTACTAGTAGCCGCAACTTTGAACCAGTTATTCTTAAATAACAGAGTTAGAGAAACACACACATATTCGTTATATGTTTATTAGAGTTCCTACAATCTTGCTTAGCACAATTAATGGTCATATGTTTATCCTAATTTGTGAACAATCCCAAGAGAAAACTCCAAGCTCTCATGAAAGACGACACCATCTCTACGTTCATATAGGTGAAATCCTTCCAGTGTCTCCGTTACTATAAGACACTTGTCGTATAGACTGGATTTCATTAAGAGTTCTTAAGACTCAAAACCTCTTTCATAATGCTCAGCACTTATCTATTACGAATGAGGTTTTATAATTTAGTACTGAAAACTTTTTACATATCAGTGACTTATTTTTACCCATTAAACTCAAAATTAGAGATTTTTAAATTTTAGGTTGGGTAACCATCACTGGTGAAACTTTAGTTGAAGAGTTTCAGCCCCGTCCCTCTAAATGTAGCCTTTACTACCTCTCTCGGTAGAAGTTTAGTAAAAGGATCTATCAAGTTATTACTTGATTTCACATAAAAAATAGCAATGATTTCATTTCTAAATCAATTGTCTGACATAATCATATCGAAGACTAATATATCTAGACTTACCATTATAAGTGCCACTATAGGCTCTAGCTAACATGGCTTCACTATCACAGTGTAGTGACACAGCTGATATAGGCTTTATACAGAAATAAATTTCTAATAGCCTATTGCAGCGGGGCTATAAATTCAGACTCCATAGTCGAGTGCGTTATGTAAGTTTGTTTCTTGGATCCCCAAGATACAACTGCACCTCTTAGGGTGAATACTCACCCTGTAGTAGACTTGTTGTCCCCTGCACTCAATATCTAGTTCGCATCGATATATCCTTCCAAAACGGGAGGAATTTTTGAATAAAATAGTCATAAGTCTTTGGTTGTTTTTAAGTAACCAATGACTCTACTGATTGTATTCCAGTGTTCAGTACTGGAGTTACTAATAAACCTACCAAGTTTACTCACGGTATATACGATATCAGGTCTAGTGCATTGCATAGCATACATAAGACTCCTTATAACACTTGCATATTCTAATTGTGCAACTGTTCTTCCAGTATTTTCTTTTAGCTTGATACTTGGATCAAATGAGGTTTTTGCTTCATTTATATTTAAATAGTTAAACTTGTGCAGTATCTTCTCAATATAATAAGATTAACACGAAGCATAACCCCCACAATATTTTTTAACATTAATACTTAGGATGGTATTAACTTGTCAAAGATCCTTCATTTTAAATACGGAAGATAGAAACCTCTTTGTTTCAGTCACACCTTCTATTTTATTACTTATTATTAACATGTTATCAACATATAAACAAATAATAACGATATAACTATCATCTACTTTAGAATATATGCATTTGTCAGTTACATTATGCATAAAATCATGAGATAGTATTTTGGAATCAAACTTCTCATGCCACTGTTTTAGTGTTTGTTTTAATCCATACAAAAATTTGATTAATCTACATACTTTGTTTTAATTTTTTGGTAGAACAAAACCTTTAAGTTGTTTCATGTATACCTCTTCATTGAGGTCATCATTTAAGAATGCAGTCTTTACATCCATTTGATGGATGTAAAGATGATATATGGAAGCTAGCGCAAATAATATCTTAATGGATGTTATCCTATCTATAGGAGAGTATGTGTCAAAGTAATCTATCCATTCTTTTTGTCTAAAATTCTTAGCTACTAGTCGAACTTTAAAGGTTTGGATAGTCTCATCAGTGTGATATTTCTTCCTAAATACCAATCTACAACTTATGTGTCTAGAACCTGAAGGTAAGTTTACTAGTTCTCATGTTTGATTTGACATTATGGATTTCATTTCATCATTTATAGCTTTTTTTCAGAAAGCTGAATCTTTAGAGGATACAACCTCTTTATATGTTTTATGATCATCTTCTATAGTCATTACTATAGGTATTTGTCTTATAACATTTTCTCTATCTATTTCTACTAAATGAAAAATGATGCGTTATGAGTATATGTAGTTATCTCCTAAAATCTTATCTATTCTTATTCTTTGACTCCTACGAGGTTCAATAGGATTTTCTACTATATGTGAAGTTATGCTATATGGTTCTCTATTTGGAGTTTGGATTTCATTATTCTTTGACTCAAAGGACAGTGAGTTATCAAATAATACAACGTCTCTTGATTCTATTATTACATTAGACTCTATATCTAGAAGTCTATAAGCTTTACTATTTGTGCATAATCTACGAAGGCGCACTTACTAGCTTTTGGTCCTAACTTAGTTCTTTTTGGATCAGGGGTTCTGCAATATGCAAAACACCCTCACACTTTTAAATATCCTTGGTTAGGTTTTCTACCTCTCCATGTTTCATATGAAGATATTTTATACGGAATTCTATTTATTATATGGCACGCTGCAAATAGTGCATCGCCCCATAAATTTAGTAGCAACTTTGCTCTTATCAGCATTGAGTTGACCATCTCTACTAATGTTCTATTTTTCCTTCCAGCTATTCTGTTTTGTTGAGGTGTGTATGGTGTTGTACATTGATGTATTAATTTATGTTCTTCACAAAAGTTATCAAATTCATTGGAGAAGTATTCTCTTCTTCTATCGCTACGGAGAATTTTTATCTTCTTATTTAGTTGATTATCTACTTCTGCTTTTATATATTTTGAACATGTTCAATGGTTCATCTTTACTCTTTAACAGATAAACATATACATATCTAGAAAGATCATTTATAAAAGTTATGAAGTACCGTTTACCTCAACGAGTAAGAATGTCATTTAACTCACACATATCAATGTGCACAAGATCCAATACTTGAGACGATATTTCAACACTTTGGAAAAGGTTTCTTCGTCATTTTAGATGGTATGCACACTTCACATTTATCAATTTCATTATCTGTGTATGAGATTAAAACATTTTTAGCTGTGAACTTTAAAGTACTATACCCTATATGGGTTAGTCTATCATGCTACAGTTCAGCGGATTCAACCATATACGCAGAAGTGTTACTTTCATTCAGAGAAAACTTAACCATCCCGTTACATGCGTATCCATTTATGACAAAATTCTCATTCTTAGACAGAATCAGTTTTCCTGACTCGTATATCACCCTTATGCCTGGTTTACTCAGAAGATCCCCAAAAACTAAGTTTCGCCTCATGTCTGGGACGTGGAGTACATTAGTCAAAATCACTTTCTTCCCAGAGGTGAATATCATTTTGACAGTTCCTTTGCCGACGACCTTCAATCAGACTTCATTAGTCATTTGGACTTCTTGACCATCGGTCAATTCCTCACAGGTTTTGAAGGCTGATTTGTCGTAGTACACATGTACTGTACCAGCAATATCATACCACCAACCTAGAACTTTGTCTTGGATAGTATTCACCTCAGTGATCATATCCACAATATCGCATTCTTCTACTGCACTTGCCTCTTTTTTTAGATTTGCGATATTGGCATACTCGAGCATAGTGCCCGATTTTCCCACAGACATGGCATAGGCCATTGAACTTTCCGTTATTCTTTTGGGCATTTTTCTTGAATTTTTCTTTATTGGATTTCAGGGAATCGTCCTTATCGGTATTCTTGTTACCAGTATTTTCTACTGCATGTACCTTGGACGAGGTATTCTCGTTATCATTATTTCTGTTGCGGTTACGGGATTCTTCCTTAATTCTAAAGTGTTTCTAGATTTGTTTCAGTGTATAGTCCTCGGTTTTATGCAGCAACTTCTTTATATAGTCTTTTCGCATCCGTGACGATTTAGCGACTATAGCCCCAACTTGAAATGATTCAGGAAGATCAATCTTTATAGCTTTAATTTTGTTTACTATTAGTTGTAGTTCTTCGATTTAGAGCAACAACGGTTTATTATCTACTATGCTAAAGTAAAAATACCTGGCGATGAGAAACTTGTTGGTACCTTCTTCTTCAGCCTTGTATTTGAACTCCAAAGCGGCTCAGATTTCTTTTGCTAATGATGTTTGTTGGTACAGATCGTACAGACGGTCGGAGAGTGCATTCAAAATGTGTCCTCAACACAAGAGTTCGTCTTCGGCTCGTTTGGTGCGGGCAGCCACCTGTTCAAGTGTGTCTTTGTTAGATGCTTCAAGTAGCGCTTGCAGATTTAGATCTAATATGTAATATATCTTCAGCGCCGTCAAAACAAATTTCAACTTGTCTTGTTATCTTGTAAAATTGATTTCATTGAACCGATCAAGACGTATCAAGTCCTGATTTATCAACTTGATGGATAAAACACTGTCGGCTTCCATCAAATAACGCTTTAAGATTATTGAAAATTATATAGATTAATATAATTTTTATATAATGTGGAAATCGAAAATACAAATTACTGTGAAATATGGACAGGCTGAAACACGTTTGAAATGCTATCCTTAAGGCATTATTTGTCACTACTCAAGTGAATTAAGTATGCTGATAGGTTATAAGAAAACCACTTCTAGGATACGATGAGCTTGGTGTGGGTCTGCGTTCAACAAACACGAAAGCCCACCTATTAGAACTCTGTTACATAATCTGGTAGAAATACAAAAGAAAAAATCCCAAAAGAAAAGAGAGAAGAAGAATATTTGATTAAGACCACTGCACTAGTCAGTTCTTCAGCCACTGGTTTAGTTGAACCATTTTAGACCACACCGTTGGTCTGTTCTTCAAGCAAATGTTCAAACCTTGCTGTCTTGCTGAAGTTACTGGAGTATAGAAGAAGAGTGGTAGGCTATCTCAATTCGTATGTGTCTGTTGGAGTGGGTTAAGAGATGGTTTGGAAACCCATCTTGACACTCCTTTTATAGGCTATAGTGGCTGGGGGTTATGGTCCAGGGACATAAATCTCATTAACGCAATTTATAGTTATTGAGAAACTAGTCGTTTTGTGGCCATTTTTTACTGTTGTGCATGGTCCATTACAGCAGCTGCATGCCGACTGTTATGAAAGTTGGCTAGCCATTTTCTAGCTGTTGGGCTAGTCATGCAACAGTTTCTGCAATCAAGTCCATAGCTGTTACACATTTGTGTAACAGTTATATTTCCAGCCTCTATATAATCAGAGAGACTCTCATTCAGTCCTCTAGATTTCGTCTAATGCGAAGTGCAAAGTGCGCTACTAGCGCCTCCACAACCACACTACTTCACATGTCCACGCCCTCGCACCAAGCCCGTGACCGAGCCTGAGCGCGCGTGTTCCAGTGTACGCACTGGAATACACAAGTCTCATGGTCAACAGACTAGGTAAGCAGATATTATAATACTCAAATACTTTCACTTCAATTACTCTTTCTTCTCTTCTTTTTTCAATGTGTGACTATTCTCAAAACCCAAAAAAAGTATTTTTCAAAAACTTTTATATATTATATTATATTTATTTTAAAAATTATATTTTATATAAAATCAATATTTTTACAACAAGACCCAAGGATATATACTTTTAACCATGCTATCAGCTAGTTTTGCCAACTCATTTTAGAGCATGGTCCTAGATTAAAGTGTATACAAAGCTCAAGTGGGCGACACTAAAGAAAACAGCAGGGATAATGACATCCACAGTTGAAACCTTTCTAAAGCCTAAACCTTTCTAAAGCCTAATGTGATGTTTATTTGGCATAGAATCTGTTTATAAAGGTCACACAGACCTGAATGAAAATAAAACACAAATATCAGCTTGATCCCAAACTTCTTTGGCTCCGAGAAGCTTTCAATGGCAAGCATTAATCCCCACTGTTTCCTGTGGTGTGGTCCACCTGAGCTTTTTTTTATATGCTTTAGTTATCAACTCATTCATTAAAATGAGCTGGCAGAATGGATGGACGCCGTGGATAAAACACATACATCATAGTGGCCCCCACAAATCCAATCACAGAGATGTGGATGTTGGGTTCACCACCCGCTTCCACGCACGGTGGCCTGGATGTCATTTCTTCCGGTATTTCAGGTGGTTTAAGCGTCCACCTTGAATGTATACATTGGGTCAATTCTTGCAACCATCTATTTTTATTTTTATTTTTTGTCAAAGACGTGGCCCACCTACTGGCCTGATCGTCCTGTGCCTTGCCAACCCAACCTACACAATGGGGCCCACCGTACATCTAGCTGGATCATACATGCCATGGGGGCTTGTTTGGAGACGAGGATAGGAATCGCTATTTTAATTTGCGCTTCGCTTCTCATTAATGAGATGGAACTATGTGAGTCAAAGTGTCATAACTCGTTTGATTGGGAGAAATTGTTTTCAAGGGAATTTATTAATTTCCACTTCTTAATAAGAAGATTTTTCTGCTCTTACAATCGCAAGAAAAATCGTGAATTTCATGAAGTAATCATTATCCTTCTAGAAAGGGATACTTCTTTTGCATAAGATAGGATGTGACAGTATGCATGTTCACAAAGCAATCATAATCATTTGTGGTCATCCCTTCCAATTTGTATTTCAGTTGGTTTGCCATTGCAAACAGGGAAAATAAAATGCATGGCCCCATATGTTTAGTCCCCCTTAAACGACACTACCATGTTCTAGTTTAGCATGGCTCTATCATAGCATCTGGCTGTAAAAGCACGTGTAGCTGTTACGGGCTGCTCAGCCCAAGCCTGGCCCATCTAAAATCAGCTATGGTTTTGGTTCAAGGCTTGAAAATCAAGCCCAAGTTTGGCTAAAGGCATATGTCGACGGGCCTTGATTCTCTCTCAAGCTATGCTTCAGATAGAAAATGTTGTAAATTGTAAGTGTGGGATGAGGAGTTTGCCTTTGGGGCCTTAAAGTAGGTGGGCGTGGCTGGAAATCCTGATGGCAGCCCAATGCATTGATGGTGCTTAGCATAGCTGTAGATGGAGGGAGGCTCTAAGAAATGTGACCGCTCATATTGTATGACAGGAGTGATTTTGGAACTGTCCGTCATCAATCATGGCATCTACATGCTACCGTCAAATGAGATTTTGGAACACTGTTTTCACTCTGACAGGTGGGCCAATGGTTCAATAATCCAGGCTGTTGGTTATCGTGTCCTGCCCTGAATAGACTATGCCTCGATGATCTAATTGAAGGGCCTATCTTCATTTTTTATTTGTGGTATATAGATAGGCAACATCCCCACCTTTCAGGGCATCGGCTGGGTCCTTAAACTTGTCCCACGGTCTGGCGATGCTTGAAATTTAGGCCTGATGTGTAGGCTGGGTTGCACACGGGCTAATAATGAGTGGCCTGGTCCAGTCATCAAGTTGGCACGGTTGCTAAAAATGCGTGTATGAGAGAAAGAATAGCTTAAAAACTGAGATGTTCCCATTTATCCATGTATGCCTGTTTAAAGACACTTGTTGACACGGGTCTATGTTGCAGTGATCCCAACCATTTATATGATGTAGAAGCCGGAATGGGTTGCATTGGGTTAGGTTGGGATTGGGTTGAGTTCGGATCAAAATGAAGGTGGGTTCAATCCAAGCCCAACCTCGCATGACTTGTTTAATGAAAAATACAAATATTATTATTTTGTGTTTAAAAAAATTAATTATATTTTTAAACTATCAATTAATGCAAAATCTTGTAAAATAAAAAGTAAAATCAAATCATTACTATAATCCAAATTGCAGCCATCGTAGTAATAAAGTTAGATATTTTTAAACATATTATATCATAATATATACATTTACACATTCATCATTTATCTACCAGGCACATCTCCACTTCCTTTCTTCAGCCCTTTCTTTAGCCAAAGGCCGATCTACTCCCATTCTAATATGGACATCCATTTTAAATCCATAACGTTTTTCTTTTTCTTTATTTCTTTCTTATTTACTTTATTCAGCTTTAGTTTAGAATAAGTAAGATGGATTATACCATCACGTGCAGTATGCTCCACAATTGCCTTTTTGGAAGATATGTTGTATTAGAAAATGTGATTTAGGAAAATATCTAAAAATTTAGTATTATAATTGTTGGGAAAAAATATGACAAGGCCGGAGGGTCGGATGAATTAACTTTGCCTACAAAACCAGAGGCAACCGTGAAACTCGACCGAAGATAAAACCTAAAGGAGAGACTTAGCTCGGATCTGCAAGGTATTAGTCTCGACCGAGAGTAAAAGAATCAAGAGCCACAGGCGAAATTTGTAAGACATGAAGTTGACTCGATTAAAGAGACAGCTATGTCTGAAATGACCAAATAAAGGTCTTAGAGCTAAAAGTCACCTGACCGACTAGAAAATCGATACATATGAGGTTGATTGTAGTGTCTGCTATCGGATTAAGAAAAGGTATTAGTCTTAAATCGATTCTGTTGCGTCCGACAGTAGACAAACAACCTCATCTTTATAAGCTAGCCGAGACTGTATAGTCCATTGAGGCTGAGCAAAGCAAAGGAGAGACGGTGTAATCTTAAACATCAATTCGAGAATTTTGTAAAAAGATACCCAACTCCAAAAATCTCGGGATCGAAAAATATCTACAAATAAATGGCAACTAAATCAAATCTCCTAAAAATCAAGAGAGAATCCCCTCACGCCGGGACCTCTCATTCCTATAAAAAAATGGCTCTTCAGGAATCAAGGTGCGCAAGAAAAAATCCTAAAAGCTCATCTTCCTGAATCTTTACCGACTTAAGCATCGGAGGTTCCCCGGCTCTAGCCAGGATTCTCTTTATCTTTCATTGTGGTGTAGGCAGAAGTAGAGGAAGAGGTTGATCCAGTTTTTCGCATCAACAGATTGGCGCCGTCTGTGGGAAACTATACAAAAAGTCATTTTCTGCATTCTACCCAAGAAGCTGTTAATTTATTTTGATGGCAAGAACTCGAAGAATAAGTCCAGAAGGACCGACTGTTGCTGTCGCTAGACAACCGGGTACAAGCGCGACTCGGGGGCTTAAAACCAACCCGCTAACCGCCAAGGTTCCGCACCTGTTCCCGCCGCTTCTGCGGCAACTAACAACTAGCGGAACCGAAATAATGGATGTTTAGATTGGAAGGTGAAGGAGCTCAGAGCTGACGTAAATGTTATGTGACAAATTTTGAAAAAAATACACCAACAGCAACTGCAGCAGCTTCAATAGGGTCAAGCAATGAACGCTTCACCACAGGTTGTTGACCCTCAACCAACCATGTTGTGATCTCTTCCACAGCCAAGTCAGCCCCATGGCCCGACCGAGCTAGCGCCCGTTCACTTGGCAACCGCCATGCTGTCTCCCACAGATCTCTGACATGAGATAGACTGGAGGAGGCGCAACAGGCTTCCCGATGAGGGTGTGGCAGAAAGCGTCGAGCCCTAGAAAGCCGACCTCCAAGACTTTAAGAAAGAAGTGATGGAAGAGATAACGGATATGAAACAAAGTCAGAATGCACGCCAAACCAGGCTTCAGGCTAAAAAGCGTCCCCTTTTGTTGATGAAGTAATGCGAGCCCGGTTACCGAAAAGGTTTCGTCTGCCTCAGATTACACCTTTCACCGGAAAGACCGACCCAACTGAACATCTCGAATGCTTTCAAACTTACATGGAATTGCATGACGCATCGGATGATGTGATGTGTTGGGCTTTTTCACTCACGTTAGCCGACGTGGCTCGGCTTTGGTTCAAGCAGTTGAAATCGAAATCAATTAGTTCATTCGCGGAGCTTAGCGACGCTTTCCTCACTAATTTTATTAACATGAAGAAGAAACTAAAGCCCTTTGCGCATATGAACAATATAATCTAGAATGATGGAGAGCTACTAAAAGACTACATCAAGCGTTTCAACTTTGAATCGCTACAGGTTTGAAAACACTCAGAAGAGATAGCGCACAACTCCCTCATGCAAGGTAATAGGGATAAGCCGTTTCTGGCTTCTCTAGACAAGAATCCACCGATGAATCTGGCTGAATTCATGACTTGGTCAAACAAATATGCAGACGCCGAAGAAACAAGAATCCTGCGTGAAGCTGCCCATAACGCAAAGACCTCGGCCAAAGAGTCAGCCAAAAAAAAAGTTGGCTCGACTGGAGGAAAAAACCGCAAGGACAACTGAACTCGTGATGATCGTAAGTCGAGTAAACGACCCGACTGGAAGTTTTCTATATGCACTCCACTCAACAAACCGCAAGAGTCGGAACTGATGGAAATCAAGAGTGAAGGGTTTGTTAACTGGTCGGACAGGCTTCGAAGCAATCCTAATTTGTGAAATAAAAATAAGTATTACCATTATCATCGTGACCATGGACACAATACAAGCGACTGTATTTACCTGAAGGAAGAGATTGAAAGGTTCATCTGGGAAGGCTGACTCACAGAACATGTCGAGAGGACCGGGCCGGCTGAAGAACGCCCAGTGGACAACCGACCTACGAAGGAAATCTGAACTATTGTCGGTGGTCCCAGAGGCAGAGGTAAATCCAACAATGCACGAAAAAATCACGCTAGAAGCCTCAGCCGACCCGAGTCTGAACTCTTGGTTATAGCTCGGCCTTCGAAGGAGAAGAAGAGGGAGAAGTACTATATCTCCTTTATTAATAAGAATGCCTGAGGCATCTATCACCCCTATGATGATGCACTAGTGATCACCCTTACCATCGCAAATCAGAAGGTATTCTATATATTGGTTGACATAGGATTGTCGGCCGATGTGTTGTTCACTCAAGCATTCAACAAAATGGGAGTTGAGCAATCGGCATTGTGACTGGTTCGTACCCCATTGATTGGATTCTCGGGAAGACAGTCACTCCCAGAAGGAATCATCTCGCTACCACTCACGGTAGAGAATCCCCCACATCAGGCTACTGTTATGGTCGACTTTTTGATAGTTGATCAATCATCTGTCTATAATGTTATACTCGATCGGCCTTCCCTGAGTCTCCTCCAAGCAGTAGTATCCACATACCACCTCTCTATGAAATTTCTAACTGAGTTGGGAGTAGGAGTTGTTAAGGGAGATCAGTAAGACGCAAGGCGCTGCTACGCAACTGTTGTAAAGATCCCCACCGAGAAAAATTCAGCCGAGGCATTAATGATCAAATCGTTGGACCCTCGGACCGAGACTCATAAACGAGGACAACCAGTTGAAGACCTTATCTCGGTGCCTTTGGCCGAGACAGATGACGCTAAAACAGTGCAAATTGGCTTGTCCCTACGATCGCCCTTGAAAGACGATTTGATAGCCCTGCTCCGACAATACGCCGACATATTCACTTGGAGCCATGAAGAAATGCCAGGAATTGACCCGTCTGTGATTACTCACCGACTCAATATTGATCCGACCTACCTCCCGATCGGATAGAAGCGACGAGATCTCAACCCGAAAAGGTATGCTGTCATTGAAGAAGAGGTCAGTAAGCTCCTCAGGGTAAATTCATAGAAGAGATATACTACCCGAAATGGATAGATAATGTCGTACTTGTGAAAAAAGTCAATGAGAAGTGGCGAGTCTGTTTGACTATACCGACTTAAACAAAGCCTACCCAAAGGATAACTTTCTTTTTCCAAGGATAGATCAGTTGGTAGATAGTATAGTGGGGCATGAACTCCTTAGCTTTATAAATGCATATTCAAGATATAACCAAATTGTAATGCATCAATCTGATAAATCAAAAACCACCTTTGTCACCGACAAGGGTCTTTATTGTTATCGTGTGATGCCTTTTTGTTTGAAAAATACTGGAGCAACTTATCAAAGATTAGTGAACAAAATATTCGCTCAGCTGATCGGTCAAACCATAGAAGTATACATTGACGACATGCTCGCCAAAAGTGTCACGAAGAGATGTTCCTGATCTTGCGCAAATATCAAATGAAGTTAAATCTGAGTAAATGTGTCTTTAATGTAAGCTCGGAAAAGTTTCTTGGATTCCTAGTCAGTCAGCGAGGGATCGAAGCGAACCCAAAGAAGATAAAAGCATTGCTCGACATAGAGTCCTCGAAAACAATCAAAGATATACAAAGACTGACTGCACGAGTAGCGACACTCAACGGTTTCCTATCCTGAGCCACCGACAAATGTCTCTCATTCTTAAAGCAATTGAAGGGACGACAGGCAGTGGACTGAACGAAAGAGTGCAAAGCTGCGTTCCAGCAATTAAAGTCTTATCTCGGATCTCCTCCTCTCTTATTGAAGCCCGAGCCTGGAGAAGCCCTGTTGCTGTAGTTCGAGGTGTCCGAGGCAGCGATTAGCTCGGCCTTGATATGAGAATATGAAGGAAAGCAACTGCCGGTTTACTATATCAGCAAGACACTTTTACCGGCAGAGACGAGATATCCACTCCTGGAAAAAGTGGCCTTGGTTGTAGTCGTCTCCTTGCATCAACTTCGGTCGTACTTCCAAGCTCACACTATTATCGTCATGACCGACCTCCCGCAACACCAAATTCTGCAAAAACCAGAAGCGTCAAGTCGTCTTACTAAATGGGCAATTGAACTCAGCGAATACGACATTCATTATAAGCTGAGAGTAGCAATAAAGGGATAAGCTGTGGCTGACTTCATCGCCGAAGTCACACCACAAGCCGACACAAATGTTCCCGAGACAATTCAAGAACTGACTACTACTTCTCCTAAGTCATCTTTCAACCCAACCCCTTAGAAGTTGTATGTCAATAGCTCCTCCAACTCTAAGGCAAGTGGGGCAGAAGTAGTACCAGAAATTCTCGATCAAACTTCTATGCAGTATGCCTTACGACTTGTATTTCAAGCATCGAATAATATAGCAGAATATAAAAATTATTACTTGATCTCTGACTTACGGCTAGCCTAGGTGTTACGCATCTGAACGTTTTTAGCGATTCTCAGTTAGTCGTCAATCAGGTCACGAGTGTGTACTAAACACGGAAAGAATAGCTGAAAGCTTATATGGAAAAAGCTAAGGAGTTGATCAGCAGATTTCAGTGTTATATCGTCACTCGGATCTCTCGAACGAAAAATGTTAAAGCCGACCTACTGGCGAAACTCGCCTCTGCTGATGAAGATGACATACCCAGGTCTGTTCCGATTAAGTACGCTACTAAATCGAGTATTATGGAACCAATTGGCTCGACCGTACTTCCTATCGATTCGGGACCTACTTGGAGTGATTCAATCGTCCGATATCTCCGTAGTGGGGAATTGCCTGAAGATCGTGTCGAGGCTTGACGATTGAAAATCCGAGCCTCTCGCTACACAATACTCAATGGAACATTGTATAAGAGGGGTTATTACGCTCCGCTACTATGATGCCTAAACCATGATGAAGCCGACTATGTGTTGTGGAAAATTCATAAAGGGATCTGTGGAAGTCACTCAGGAGGGCGATCTCTCGCACATAAAGTCTTACGTCAATGATACTACTGGCCGACTATCCAGCGTGACACTCATAAGCTTGTTTAGAGATGTGATAAGTGCAGCGATTCGCCGCTATCCCGAGATAACCTCCTGAGGAACTGACTCCTATGATCGGTCCTTGGCCATTTGCATAGTGGAGAATTGACATTATTGGACCTCTCCTCGTGGGGAAGGGACAAACCAAGTTCGCAGTCGTGCAGTGGATTACTTTACGAAGTGGGCCAAGGCAGAACCATTGGCAAAGATAACCGAATAAAAGATCACAGACTTTGTATGGAAGAATATCATCTGTCGATTCGGCATACCTCGGACTATAATAACCGATAATGGGAAGCAGTTTGACAATAAAAGCTATCACGAGATGTGCAACAATCTCAGAATCAGGAATGTGTATTCGTCTCCTCATCATCCTCAAACGAATGGACAAGTTAAAGCAGTCAATAAGATCATTAAACAGCATCTTCGGACCAAGCTTGACCGAACCAAAGGAGCATAGGCCGAGGAACTTTCGAAGATACTATGGGCTTACCAAACCACTGCCCGGACCGCTACTCGAGAGACCCCTTTCTCCCTTGCGTATGGCTCGAAGGCTATCACTCCAGTTGAGATCGGGCTGCCTTCTGCCCGAGTCGGCTCATTTAATGAGGAAGAAAATGAAGAACTTCTATCTCTCGGACTCAACCTTGTGGACGAGCAAAGAGAAAAGGCTCGGTTACGGATGATGGCTCGACAACAACAGGTAGCTCGGTTCTATAATGCCCGAGTGAAGGTTAGACGTTTTAAAGTCGGATACATGGTCCTTTGGAAAACATTCCTCAATACTAAGGAAGTTGGTGTAGGTACACTGAGACCCAATTGGGAAGGGTTATATGTCATCTCAAGCACCATCCGACCAAGAACGTACTAACTAGAAGACCTGATCGGGCAATTGCTACCTCATCCATGGAATACCGAGCATTTAAAAATCTACTACCCCTAAAGTCGGCATAGCAAAGCAATGAAAAAGACTCAAAAATGACAAACATGTAAACTGAGTAAAAAATGAATGAAATAAACTAAGTATATTCATTTATTAGTATATTTGTTACATCGAGTTACATCTTGTCTTAGCATAACATTGTCTAACTAAAAGGGTTAATAGCAATGAAGGGTCAGCCAATACATATGAACTTTTTCCTTAGCAATAACTATCCATGGGCTTACTCGGAGCCGATGATGGTTCTAAAAACTGAGACCCGAGATCATCAAGGATCATTTGGGGCAACTTGGGGAGCCAGGACCGCATCAGACTCGACCTCGATACCAGCCGCAGCATCATCAGCCTAGGTCACTTCAGCTTCCGTGTCCTCGGGATGGCCATCCTCAAACCTAGAGAGATCAAGATCGAAAAAAAACTGCTTCATCACTTTGATGCAAGCAGAGTACCCATTCTCATACAAGCGATCCTTCTCATCTTCAAACTTCGGAGACTCGAGCAAGTCTTTCCCAGCCTTCTCCTTGGCCTCTTTCCTAGCCATCTCGAGCGTCGCTTTTGTATCGGCTTTTAGCCGAGCCAACTTCTCCTCAGAGGTGTCCCAAGCTAGGAGGAGTTGTATGCCCTCATCGTGAGCTTCCTTTAGCAGCTGAGCCGATCAAGCACACTCAGCTCTAACATCCTCGGTCGCCTTCTGAGTTATGCTCAGATCGCTGGTCAGTCGGCCGACTTGAGACAAGGTTATCTAGAGTTGAGCCTCTGCCTCTGCTGCCCGCTTCCGAGCTGCTTCAGCATCTGTCACAACCCTCTGAGCCTTCTCAGCCTCGGACAGATCTCCGCTGACTCTCAGTAGGCAAGGAGCAAGCTGCATAGGAAAGGGACAGCCAGATCGAAGCTGAAAAAGACAACGAGCAAAAAGATAAGTGCAAATCCTACCTGAAGCAAGATCCTTGCAGCATGGGAGAGTATCCGACTCTCAGGGGCTTCGAAGAGGGAAGAAAATTATTTCTCACTCCCATGAGCAACAGCCCAAGGGACCATGTCTCCCATGGCGTGACGGAATGACGACATTTCCTGTTGAGTCATCTCCCCCCTTGAAGTCTCCCCTCTCTGCTCCTCTCTTCGTCTCGAGACCTGCTCTGCAACAGGTCCTGGCTCGGAAGTAGCCCGGGACTCTTTCACACTCTCTGTCCTCTCTTCGGGGTCAGAGAGAACGACAACGGTCGGTACGGTTAGGGCAGGCGACTCTATGATTGAAGGAGTAGTCTTCACCTTTTTGGGAGGCCGAAGCTCCGACAGAAGCACTGACCTAGGAGGAGCCTTCAATTTGGTTGACGGCTTCAAAAGGGGTCAAGCTTCAGCCATATCTGTGTTGGACAAAATATAAAATCAGAAAAATTTTAAAAAGATGTGCCAGAGTAACCTAAAGATACCTGTCGCGGATGAATCCAAGCCCGAGAGAAAAAGACGCTCTTGTTACAAGAGGGACTTGTAGGACCGATCTTCCGGACTTATCGAACATAGATCTTTGATCCGAGCCAAAGCGTTGACTCCTAAATTTGGTTTCTTCTTGAAAATTACTGTAAAGTACGATCAGTCAGACTCAGAAAGATTGAGATAAGAAAAGACAAGGAAAAGGGCATGCCGAGTCACCTGCTTCAGAGAAGGCCCGAGGAACGCGAGGTTCGAACAGTCCAGACTCGGAAGTCTCTCAGCGACCACACGCCCAGAACCACCTCTCTCTCCAGTGTTTGTTAGAGGTAGGAGGGTCAGTTATCAAGGAGCCACCCTTATTCCGTTAAGCGCTCAAAAAATACCATCCGAGCTGTGAAGTGTTCGCCCGAACTTGATATAGATAGAGAAACTCATCCATAGTTAGTGGGGGCTGTTCTGCTTCAGCCCACAATACTGCACAACCGAACAAGTTCCTCCATCCATTCAGAACTATTTTCCTGGAAGCAATTCTAAGTCGGGAAAGGAAATCCCAAGCAACGGGTTGCAAGGGCAAGCGCAAGCCATATTATATGTCAACTTGGAAGATTGCGACCATTCCAGGAGAGGGATGATCGGGCAACTCACTCAGGAGTGGAAGTAGAAGGATTACCGAGTCGAAAACATGATACTCGACTCGGATTCTATCCAAATCTGCCTCAGTCAAAACTAAGGGAACCGGTCTCTTTAGTTCGTCTCCGACCTCCTCACTCTCGACAGCTTCTCCTTCTTCAATTGCCGATTTAACGAAACGAGTCGACCTCCGTGGGAGAACCGACCTAGTGGTTCCTCCAAGATCAGCCCTCGCCAGCCTCCTAGGAAGAGCCGGCTCAACAGTTTCTTCTTCCTCTTCTTTCAAGTTGTCTACGGGAAAATAAGGAGTAGGCCTCCCAGGGGCATGCCTCAAGCTAGAGGGACCCACTGAAGCAGAGCATTTCACTGAAGCTCCACTAGATAACCTAACACTAAGTTGAAAGTCTTCGTTGGCACTCACCGCTATCTCCGCCAGAAGAGAGGGTGATTCCGAGACATTCCAGAAATGCCTCGTTTCGCCCTCATCATCAGAAACCCCCTCTTGGGGACTTGAAGGATGCATTATCGCTAGGAGAAAAATAAAAAAGGAAGGGAGAGAATTCACCGAAAAGGTGAAGAGCACACAGATGGAGGAAGAAGGAAAAATGAAGGATTGATTACAAGCATAATGGAGCAAAGGAGGAGGAAGAAAAATCGGGGGGAAAATCGAGTGGGAGAGTAAAAGTGTGAAAAGCGCTCTCGCACCCCCTTTTATAGCCGAGCCACGTGTCATCCACGATTAAGGAGGAGTCGAATCGACGTTTGCTTCGACTCTCTCACCCGACACATGGCACATGCCGACTAACGCGGGTAACGTCCTCGCTACGTGTCCGATGCTTATAAGCGGTTGAAACGACTTGACAACTGTCTGCTCATGTGACCTCGAGTAACAAACCGTCGTATGTTAAGGATGATATAAGAAGCACTAAATGCTCCATAATGACCTCGATTCCCAATATAAACCGACCCAACAATTCATTACTTGACATGGCTAACACAAGGAGTAAGGGGCTTACTGTTGAGGAAAAATATGACAAGGCCGGAGGGTCGGATGAATTAACTCTGCCTATAAAACCAGAGGCAACTGTAAAACTCAACCAATGATAAAGCCTAGAGGAGAGACTTAGCTTGGATCTACAGGATATTAATCTCGACTGAGAGTAAAAGAATCAAGAACCACAAGTGAAATTTGTAAGACATGAAGTTGACTCGGTTAAAGAGACAACTATGTCTGAAAGGACCAATTAAAGGTCCTAGAGCTAAAAGTAACCTGACCGACTATAAAACCGACCCATATGAGGTTGATTGTAGTGTCAGCTGTCGGATTAAGAAAAGGCATCGGTCTTAAATCTATTCTGTTTCGTCCGACAGTAGGCAAACAGCCCCATCTTTGTAAGCTAGCCGAGACTGTATAGTCCATTAAGGTCGAACCAAGCAGGGGAGAGATGGTATAATCTTAAACACCGATCCAAGAATTCTGTAAAAAGATACCCGACCCCATAAATCTCAAGATCAAAAAATATCTACAAACAAATGGTAACTAAATCAAATCTCTTAAAAATCAGGAGAGAATCCCCTCATGCCGGGACCTCTCATTCCTATAAAAAGAGGGCTCTCCAGGAATCAAGGTGCGCAAGAAAAAACCCTAAAAGCTCATCTTCCTGAATCTTTACTGACTTAAGCATCGGAGGTTCCCCGTCTCTAGCCAGGGTTCTCTTTATCTTTCATTATGGTGCAGCGGAAGTAGAGGAAGAGGTTGATCCAGTTTTTCGCATCAACAATAACCCTTCAAATCGTCTTCTTCTTCTTCTTCTTCTTCTTTTTTAAAAATAAAATCTTATGTCCATCATCATTTTCTTTTCCTACTCATTTAGGATTTAGTGTTACTTTCTTTACCTTATTTTTTGTATTTCTATTAGTAGGATCAGCTCCGGCATCACATAAAGTAGTCTTTATAGTTGTCTCTCCCTAATGATCTTCTATATAAGAAAACATGACTTAAGGAGTAACCGAATATTTAGTGTTCTTTCTTTCAACACTTCTATTAAAAAACTTTACATTCTTTCCTTTATGTGTCGATCTCAATTTGTTTAAGATTGATAGGCTTATCTCTTTTTATACATTAAATCTTGATATTTTATGAAAGTTTCTTGAATCCCCTTTGCAAGCACATAACGCAACATAATAAAGACCATGTTCTACATGGGTGGAAAAGGGTATCTAGCTCCTTTCTTTTTCACAACCGCAACCCTTATCCAGAATCCACGGTATAAATCAGAGCAGGTGTCACTCTAGTCCAGACGGCTACAGTTTTTCTGACCTCTAGGCTATTCCACAAATTCTAGTCAACCAAGGATTATGAAGCCTTTTTTTTCTCTTTTTTTTTGGCCTTTTGTGCTAGTGGTGACTTCATAAAATGTTGAGACGAGCTATTCTGTCAACCTTTGTAAAAAAATGGTATTGCACATCTAAGAAAACCAAATTGAGCTAATCAAATCAATTGCACCTTGCTTCGGGGCTCGGAATATAAGGATACGAGTAAGCTACATAAAGTGTCATGAGTGATATTCATTCGTCATTAATTTTCTCCTAACCCCTCTTGCAAGGCTTTTCATGGAAGCCTTAACTTTGGGACTTGTCGAAATTCCGAATCCTATCCTAATTGAATGCCTTATGGCAGATAACCACCCATTCTTGTGCATTATAGGATTACAAATGACGTATGCTCTTGTGACTTGCCAAGACTTTGGATCCTGTCACATTAGAAATTCAAGTATTTTCAGTCATATATCTATTACTCTATCATACATACTCATAGTTCAACTCAGTGCAATCATCAGATGGTATAAAAAACAATTGGACACCCAGTGAGCATTTTGAAAGGAGATAACTTGCCCTTGAGCATAGAGGTGTACATGAGTTGAGCTTGGCACAGCTCGACTCAACTTGGCCACTAACTGACCCTATCTTGAACTCGGCTCGGCTCAGTCCTCAAGCCTGATTGTCCAACTCAGCTCGATTTGATCAGCATCTCAGGCCAGTTCGAGTAGAGTTCAAGCCAAGATTGAGCCTCTGCGGCATTTTCTCAATCACATGGAGTGCACCTTCAATTTCTCATGTAATGTAAAATAGTAGCATCCGTTTATAGGTATTTCATCAAACACTCAACATAAAAATCAAGATATAAGCTGTAAGACCCGTATCCTAATCCGCACTGTTCCGTTGATTCCCGCGATCCTCCTCGTCAAATTTCGACAATCCGTGACTTATAGTTGACGTTGCGCACGACCGTAAGTCGTATCCTATTCATTTGAGTCGGCTTAATCCGAGACTTGTATCGTTGCGACCGCATCGTCACCGCGGTTCCAACGCCGCAACTCACGCACCGATCCGATACCCAGACGATGAGATACGGACCCACGTTCAGTTCGAGCAAAAATACCGCCCGTTGTAAATCCCAAGGAATCTCTACAATATGTCCCATCAATCCCATCAATCAATCCCATCAATCACCTCTCATGTCAAGTACACCCACCCATGCTTCCTTTCTCCACAAGTCAAGCAACCACCTAAGTCAACTAACCTCTCACTTCACCCATCACTCACCTCACCCATCACTCACCTCACATCACTCCATCACTCTTACAACTCTCTCTCTCCCTCTCATTTCTCAACACACCAAACCCAAGCAACCAAGAGAGCCTCCCACGTCCAAGGCTCCCCATGGAAGAGGTGTGATTTTGGTGGCCCACTTTCCACTCCCAAATCTCCCATCCTAGCCATCTATTGCCCATCTCCACCATCAAAGTGAAGCTTTAGGAGACCGGCATCTCAACGGACCAAGAAGATCAAGTGAGGCCAACCGATCAATGGTTTGGATCTCACTTGGGACTCTAAGATGTGGCCAATGGCTCATCTTGATCATCAAGATCACTCCATGATGGGACCATTCTCCATGGACCCCATCATGATGTTTACTTTCCTTGTATTGAGGAGGTCATCTAGACCGTCCATTTCTAGTGGGGTGGGATCTCCACCGTCGATCTTTTGTTGATGGTCCATATGCAAGGGGACCTTTGATGTATGATTGGATGATTGAAACGGAGGGCCCATAGTGCCGGGGTCCCTCCATCACGCGTGTCCCACTCTATTTCTCTCTCCCTTTCTTTCCATTTACTTCCTTGTGTATGATGAAATGGCCGTATGGCCCACTTGGATGACCCCACCTTTAAGTAAGTATTTTGTCCAAGTCATTCACGAGTGGGCCCACCTTACATGCATTGTATCCTCACCACTTAGTATGTGGTGGCCCACCCAGGTAAGGCCCACTTAAAAATTTGCATTTAGTTAAGAGGAGTCCAGTGACGTCTGGACGTCCCTGGATGGAAACACAAGAAAGGCTTATTACTAAGCCTTTGGGGAAGACCACCCATATAGGCCCCACCTTGAGGTATGTATTCAATCCAAGCCGTCTATCTTTTTTCCCATCCCATTTTAGGCGTTGAGCCGAAAAATGAGGTTGATCGGGTTATCTAGTGGGCCATAGTGTTGAAAACGATATCAGTACCGTTGCCATCTATTTGGATTTTTGCTACGCACTGGAAGATGTCCATTATTGGTCTTGATAGGTCTGTTTTGGCCTTGGGAATGCGATGGACGGAGTGGATTTACTTGGGGTGGCCGCACACCTGAAAATCCTCAGGAAATGTGGATTTCAAAAAAAAAAAAAAAAAAACAGCAGCAGAGGCGCTGCTGCCTCTGCCGTGCAGGACGCCAGGCGTCCTGCGTCATCAGCGGGCGGGCGGACGGAGCAGTCCCACGGCCCCTGCCGTGGGCCCCACCATGATGTAAATATGTCATCTAACCCATTCAGTAGGTGGGCCACCCCCCTGACGTGCCCCCCTCCAAAAATCAGGCTGAGCTGACGCTCAGGTGGCCCACACCATAAGGAACAGTATTGATTGAGTACTTACCATTGAAACTTTTGGTGGCCACAGGAGTTTTGGATCACGATGATATTTGTTTTTCTTCCCTTCATCCAGGCCTTTGTGACCTTACCAACAGGCTGGATGGAAAGTAAACATTATGGTGCCCCCCCCCCATGGGACCCACAGTGATGTACATGCCTGACTCCACCGTCCGCACGAACGGTGGAGCCCACTGTATGCGTGTGTGTGAGTATGTGTGAGTGCGTGTGAGTGCACGTGTGTGCGTGCATGTGTGTGAGTGCGTGTGAGTGCACATGTGTGTATGCATGTGTGTGAGTGCGTGTGTGTGCATGTGTGTGCATGCACGTGTGAGTGCACATGTGCGTGTGCATGTATATGTATATATATATATATATATATATATATATATATATATATATATATATATATATATATATATATATATATATATATATACTGTATATAAATTGTATAGTATATTATAATGATGGTGGGCCTTCATGTGACCCCCGCCATGATGCATGTGTTGCATCTAAACCGCCCATTTATTTGTTGTTGTAAAATTATTTTATGGCTTGAGCCAAAATGAACCAGATCTATGGTTCAAATGGGCCACCATGGTATGTGTATAGGGCCCATGTTGATCCATTTATGGCCATTCATTTAGGCCCACCTTGGTGCACATCTAAGACCATGGGATTAATCCCATTTGGCATGTGTAATGTCCATGGGATTAAGCCCATTTGGCATATCTAAAGCCCATGGGTTTCGGCCCATTTGATATATACAATGCCCATGAGATCCGGCCCACTTATTCTATATAAGGCCCACAGGATTCAAGCCCATGAAATACGTATTAAAGCCCATGGGATCAAGCCCATTTGATGTGCATGGGGCACAAATGGAGTGGCCTAGTTGATATATTTAAGGCTCATGTGTATGGGCCCATCTAACACATTTAAGGCCCAAGTTGTAAGGCCACTTTTATTTATTTCAAGGCCCATGGATCATGGACCATTGCAATGTACATAAGGCTCATTGGTGATGCCCATTAATGCGACCCATTTGGTGAATGTGAGGCCCATGTAATACGACTCATTTGATATATCCAAGGCCTAGGGATCGAGGCCCAACGGATGTCCTTAGGGTCCATTGCAATGTACGTTTCTCATGGTCCGTGAAATGATATTTATGGCAAGCCATGCCTAGGAAACAATGTTGGTTTAACGTCCACATTGTATGTACAATGTTGGTTAAATGTCCGCATTGTAACTCTCCTTAAGGCTCATTGATAGGTCCATACCCGTTGTTATTCATTACCTTATAACATGCTTAGTATAATCTCATGACTCATGCCCATACGCATCATATGTATGCTTGATTTGAGTAGTGACTGATCATAGCATATGCCATTGGGCAGACCACCTATGGACCCGTTAGGAGACGGAGTGCTCCACATGATCGCGCAGTACGCGCTGAATTTCCGCATGATTTGATGGCATGATTCATGCATTTCGCATATGTGTGATTTGATCACTACACGCCCTAGCGACATCAGGGCCGTGGCTCCACAGGTACATCGTGGATGACCATATTGGATTACCGAAAATACTTATTCTAGCACTGTGGGCACTTAGGATGTCCTTGGGTGAAAGTTCCAGAACCTTTTTAGTACCAGGAGATGCTCCAACGTCTAGACCGAGTGGATACACGAGCGCCCGAGTGCCGAATACCAGTAGGCCGCATCTCCCACTGTGTCGTGGTCGATTGGAAGGGGGTGTGGCCTTATCCGCCTGAGTGAGAGGGCTATAAGCTAGGCTGAGTTTGACTAGCTCGTAAATGAGTCCGCTATCGACGAGCCGGGTAGGTATTGGCATACTACTAGTCAGGCGGGTAGTGAGGTCTTATCCGCTTGCTTGACTGTGCAGCTAGGGAGGTGACAGTCTCTGCGAAGTGTATTAGACTCCGGTGATATCCAGAGAGGAACTGTACTGATATACGTACTTGAGGAGTACCGACTTGCTTGGATTACATTTCGCATATGACATTTGGCTATGTAGGCCTTGCATTGCATCGGTGTGGCCGATGGCATTCATATCTCGCATCATGCCTTGCATTACATAGCCTTGGTATATTCATGGACTTACCGCATACTTCCGCATTACCTGATCTTGTACACTCGGCGTTCGCCCTCCGCACACACTTACACCACCCTCTAAGCTTTTGTAAGCTTATGTACGATAGTTGCGTGCAGGTAGCGTTGGACGGCAGCAGCGCTGAGACAGGAGTGCATATCAGGACCTTTTGGAGCTTTTGATCACCTTGTATTTTCCTTTCCGCATTGTACTTAAGATTTTGATATAGTGGATATGTGGTGATGTCGTTTTGTGACTTGGTTATGCTTGTGGTTATGCTTCATTACAAAAAATTTTTTTTTTAAAAAATCCTCCTTGCAGGATCCCAGGATCGGAATCTGGCATTTGATTGTCAGGAGCCGAGAATGGGGCACTACGGAGGCTGTCGGCACCGGATTCGGCAATCGGGATTTATGAGAATTCGATTTTCGGATTTGGGGCGTGACATAAGCATATTTGCTTCGTATCCACACCTTCCTCACCATCAGTCAACACTTCATTGAGTCATTTCATCAAACACTTGTTTGAGTAGCATCAATATCAAAATAACGGAGTCACCGAACTGGTTCGATTTGAGTTTGAGTTGGGGTTTGATCCTAGTCAAGTTGAGCTCAGGCAATGTCAAACTTGGCTCGAAATTTTTTTGAGCACAAAAAATCGGCTCGAACTCAATTTCGAACCGAGTCGAATTGAGTTTTTTCGAGTCGAGTTGAGTGAGCTAACCAAGCTAACTCGGTTTGTGTATAGCTCTACTTGAGCGTTCACATATAAGTTATTTATGCCTTAAGTAGCTTATATTGATTTCTACTTATATAAGCTGAAGTGAGTAAGTAATTTTAAATTAAAAAAATTACTTATAATTGATCATAAACCAAACATATCTCAATATAAGTTACTTATCTACTACTGTAAGTAGACAAATAAAATTATTTGGTGGTATCCAAACAGGCCCTTAACATGATAGAGATTGTTGGAAATGAAGGATACCCTATAGAAAATTCTAATCAAACTATTTCAAGGGTTTGCCCATGCACGTCCTAATGTACCACATGCGATTCGTTGGGGCTTTAACTTTTGAATATGGATCATCTTTTAATGATCAAAGTCATTTATACTTTTGACATCAACTTGTGTGGTCGGTAAACAACAAATAACATATGTTAAATTGAATTATTTCAACCATTTCAAATTTGGCTAATTTGTTTTGAAAATAAATGGTTGACACAGCCTCTGTGTTATCAAAGTGAAATATTCAATTTGATAAATCTTTAGGAATTCCCCATCCAATTTAACTGTCTTCCTTAGGGCAAACTTTCCCTAGCCCAACCCATGAGTCAAGGCCAAGCGCCTTTCAACTTGAGCAAGACCAGGGATGAATTTAATCAAACCTCATATTTCAAACCATTAATGATTTATTTATTTTGCTCCTAAGGCAGACCTAGCCCAGCCTGCTCTTGCAGGGCCAAGCCCAGGGGCTTTTTGACTTGAGCAGGAACAGAGCTTAAGGGATAGAGTCTTAGGGGATAGAGTCCCAACATATCATATCACAAGACATCAGAATGCATTCAATCAAACCTCTTCTTTCAAATTATCGATCCTTCAACTCCTTTGCTCACAACACAGATTTGGTCCAACCTAATCCTGTAGGGCCAAGACCAGGGCCTTTTGGACTCAAGCAGGATGAGGGCTTAGGGGATTAGACAATTGCTACCCTTGAGAAGAGAGACCTAACACGAACTCACATTCAACTGAAAACAATCATAATGCATCCGAAATATTTTTGATTTGCAAAACCGGTGATTTCCATGGAGTTGGGCTTAACGTGCTAATAATCAGGATTACCAAACTATTAATAATAATAATTTCCATGCATGCTCTGTAAACATACATCACTTGCTAGATTCAAATGTCAATTTATTGTCACTTTAAGAAAATAATTGCAGCTCTTCCTCCCCACACCCGACAATCCACTTCATAGGTCAAAAAATCTTAACCATACAATTAGTGGTTATCATGTGGAAGGTTAAAGGAAAAGAGTGATTAGTTAAATTAAAGTAAAAATAATATGGTATAAACTTTCAATCATAGACCATATGGTTGGTTCCAATAATTGGAGAGTCCAATCCTGGAATAGTTTGGCCTCGCATAGCATGAAAGGAGAAGCACAACGCTCGTCCCATAGAGTTTGCGCAACCAGTGGAGATGGGATGCCCACAATTGAAATTTCTTGAGACCCACCACTATGCTTGTATAACATCCAACCCTTTTCTAACTATTACCATTGTGATAAAAAGGTAAAATACTAACTTATCTTGATCTAGAACTCCGGTGGGTCTAGTAAGGTTTCAGCCCTGGTGTTCTTATCCCTCTTGGGACATGGATTGCTCATGGAAGGCTTTAACAATAAGTCCCTGCACTGGGAAGCCAAGTGGGACCCATCGTGATGTATGTGATAAATCCACTGTATTCATCTGTTTAAGCTTTGATGGAAAGTCACTAGGAAGCTAAGTGAGGCCCACTGTTGATGCAAAAATTTGGTCTACCCTCACTGAGCTCCGAACACTCATGTCAAGCCCTATAAGCCTGTAAAGGAGAAAGACAAACGAGACCTTGGCTAGAGCAAGGGACCCTCCGATGCCAAAGTCAGGCTAGGAATCTGGGTCAAAGTAGTGTAGCTGGGGCTTAGGGTGTGAGATATTGCGTACCTGTCTCTGCACATGAGTTTCCTATTTATACCGTTTGATTTGAGTTGACGTGTCCGTCATTCTCGGCACGATCTTTGCCATTATGCGAAAGCTAAGCGTTTGGAGGTGTGGGCAGTTATCCTTAGATCGCGCGTCGGGTTTTACTCTATACGTGTGTTACTAGAGTTGATCCCTGAACGTAATTGTAGGCTTCATCTTCGTCCGAGCCGACCCTACGGTTTAAATCCATACACAGGCTGAGTCTAGGCGCTTGTCGGCAATGATCGTGTTGGAGCTAACAGTGGAGGTGTGTAATGGCTTCTTCCGGGTTCCAGGCTAATGTGAAAGCTCTACAAAAGAACTTAGAAGCTGAACTTTAGTTACTACCAGAATGGGTTAGACTAGTCGTCGCTGCCAAGCCGAGGTTCCGCTTATCCGAATTGGTCATTCAGTTTACTATGACAAGTTCAATTAGTCAGCCGAGCCAAATCCATTCTTTCTGAGGCCGATTCATATTTTCTCATAACAGAAGCCCTCTATTCTCTGAGTTAGAGCTCAGACTCAGGGAGTAAACGCCTGGGGAAGTGAACTGGCACTCTGTTCTTAATGACGAGTCAGTAAGATTAAAACGAATCATAGTCATCATTGCTCTCCGCGATCGAGACGCCATACTTCGGCTGCGACCTTTCGGGTACGAGCCTGTGGTAGATAAACACGTGGCAACAATTGGGGATTCGAATTGTCTGAGCGAGTGGAACGTTGCCGCATGGATGCCGAGAGATGCAGGGTTATGCGTGCTTTGAATGTCATTCATTGCTGGCGGCATACAACTTAGAGGATTTAGGCTTGAACCAATGACGAACTACCACATGTAGCGTGGATCTCAGCGTCCTGCCGTTTTAACTTCGGAAACAACTGTTCGTCATGATCTCAGGTGCCAAATTGAGGCTATAAAAGCCGTCATCCGTTTCCATTTGAATCCTCATGCATTCCATTTCTCAGAGAGTTTTACGTTGCTAATCATCTTTCAGAGAGCGATTTCTTATGAGCTCTCTCCTTCCCAAACTTTCTTTCACTTTCCTTTAAACGCATTATGTCGAACGGTTCGAACGAAGTCCAAATAGTCCGAACAGTGGGTGAGGAATCCAAGTCGGAGAGTACAGACTCCGAGCACAGGAACTCTGAAGGTCCCTTTAAGGCAATACCTCTCCAGCCTCCGACAAAGAAGACTGCGGGCCTAAAAGCAAAGGGTCGCATCCGAGGATCAAAGAAAATCCATCAAGATCTAGCTGGAAGGGCCATGGCCGGGCCTTTGGGGGGCCGGTTCTCGGTGGTCGTTCTCGGGGAACTCGGTGTTGGTCGAGTCCCAAATGGATCGAATCCATGCTGAATACCAGATCTCTGACTCGGTACATATCAGAGCTCCTTCTCCCCTCGACGCTCCAGGAGATCTAGCCGATGGAGATGTCGTTATCTTCCTCTGCGCCCTCCAGTGCGGGCTTCAGTTTCCCGTCCACCCATTCATACGCTTGATGACTGCACGTCTGAGACTGACGCCAAGTCAGCCAGTTCCTAATGCCTTGCGAATTTTGGTCTCCTCGTACATCATCTGACGCCAACTCAAGAACCAGGATTTGACACCGGACGAGTTTTTATTCATGTACCAAGCCAAGCATGACTCACTCGAGCCGTGTTGGTATTTTTTTCAGCAAGGACCCAATGTACCCCGAGCCACATAACCAGACTTCCTTCTTCCAATAAGGATTGGAAGGAAAAATGGTTTTGGGCGTCGGGGGAGTGGGGGGCGTCTACTTCTGAACTTAGCAACTTACAAGTCAGAGTGCCCACCAAAATTTCCAATCCAGGTTGAATCCTTTGAGATTCGCATTACATCTTATATTTTTTGCTCGTTCTTTATTCCGATCTATGTCCTCTGTTTGTAGATTATCCGAAAGGTCCTCCTGACCTATCTTCCTTCCTCCTAGCCCAAGTTGTCAGGGTCCGGGTGCTTAAGGAAGAGCAGCTTGTCTGACATGATATCATCAGTCTGGACAACCTCCTTCGGTTTAGATTCTATAAATTCAAGCCCCTCCCCATTGCTCTGGGTGAGTATTGTGACTTCTTATACGGTTTGTCTTCTTTAAATGCGTGTTTCTGAGCTAATCCTTTTTTGTCAGGTATGGCTGAGGCTTCAAGGTCTAAGAGGAAAAGGGCGTCAATGTCACGTCCCCCTCTTAGCGTAATAATGGCTTCTGAGCTGTGCATGAAGATCACGACAAAGAAGAAGAAGACTACTCCCCATGCGTCCAAGCCCACCGCTACCCTTGCCTCAGGCCCCGAGGCTCCTGTAGCTCCCCCATCCCATCCACCCGAGATTGAGAAGGAGGTAGTCGAAGAGACTGCCGCCGCAAGTCTCTCCCAAGATAGGGATGTCTTGGATGAACCTATCAATATCAACCTCACTGTTGCTGAGGTGGATTTCCTGGTTGGTAGGACGAATGTCCTGGGAAATGTCGCTAGGCCCGAGGTCGAGCCTTAGGCCTCCGCTGCTAGCGGCGTCGATAGAGTCGTTAACCCGATTCCTCCCTCGGGATCGTAGGTGTTTCCGCCCAGTTATCACATGTCCCTCCTAAACGACTGGGTGGCCAAGCATGCGCCTGAGACGTCAATCGCCAACATTCTCTCCTGCCTTCCTAAGTCGTTTGTCAATGACTACGCCTCGGTCTGCTATACGGTAAGCCTTTAAAGTGACTTGATGGCTTTGATTGTCACCTTTTATTTTCTAATCCCTTGCTTTTTCAGGCATTACTAATGTTTCTCTTAATTTGGAAGAGACTAAAAGCGATGACCCAAATCGAGAAGGAGAAGGCCAATCTGGAAGGGCTCCTGAAGGTCTTGACCATGGAGCAGGACAAGTTGAAGGGTCGGGCCTAGTGGGAGAAGGCCAGCTAAGGGAGCTAATGCTTCAAGGGGAGGTCAATGTGCTTCCGTCTCGTTTGGATTCGACTAAGTTTGAACTGATGAGCTCAAAAGCTTTCCTTAAATGAGTGGAAGAGGACAATGCATAGTTAGGCAGGCCAAACGTGACGCTGCTGAGGAGCTGACCAAACAATGTGCTGAGCTTAAAGCCTTAGTTTCTTCATAAGATGTTGCGGTCGTCGAGGAGTTCAAGTCTTTGGTAGAGAGGTCCGCCGAGTTGGATAGGGTCTATTACTATACCTATAACTCCGCCTATAACCCTTTTTTGAGCGATGTCAGGGGGCTCTATCCAGACCTCGACCTCGACAATCTAGCTTTCAATGAGGCCAAGGATGCTCCTGTAGCTACTGTGGCCGAGAACGCTCCTATTGTTGCTGAGGCCGAAGGGGCTCCCGACGCTTAACCCTTAGCTCCGCGGCCGACCCTCCTCCTCAGAGAGAATGAATTTATTTTCTTTCTTTTATAGTAAAATTTTTTGTAGAAAAATAATGGCGGCTTCACAACTTATAATTTTAAATTGACTTTTTGAATGATGATTCAATTGGTTGATCGTGGATCGCATTTGTTGGACTTGCCAAATTGTTAAATGATGAGCTGACCTCTTCTCTAAAGGGTTGGCTAGCCGAAAGATTTTATTTCTAAATGTGAGAAATGGTCCCTCGTAGCATGCTCAAATGGTGAGGCGAACATCTTTTATATGGTTGACTCATCATTGGATCTTGTTCCTCGGGAGGAGTCCCATATAGATTAACTTCATGTAAAGAATGACATTCTTTATTAAAAGTGTTGACATAACAAGTGGTCCCGACCCATACATTGCTTCCCTTTACAGGTAGTAGATCTTCAAGTGCTCGACATTTCAAGGATGTGACAATGGTCGTCCTTCCAAATTCTCCAAGCGATAAGATCCTAGTTTGGCCAAGCTAACTATTCAGTAGGGCCCTCCTAGTTTGGGTCTAGGGAGCCCACCCTGGGTTCTATAAAATTATGAAACATGCATCGAAGGACAAGATCCCCTCGTCAGAATTGCCTCGTTTCGACCTCGAAGTTGTAGAAACAGGCGACCTATTGGTGTCGAGCCGTGACCTATAGTCTAGCAGTGTCCCGTAATTCTTTAAGCAAGTCGAGGCTTGTCACGACCAGCTCAGTATTCTGTCCATCTTGATAGTTTGACTCTCGCATGATGGAAAGTCCTATCTCAACTGGGACGACAGCCTCCGAGCCATATGAGAGAGAGAATGAGGTTTCTCTTGTAGTTGACTGAGTTGTGGTTCTGTATGCATAAAGAATAAATGGAAGCTCGTCGGCCCAATTACTTTTAGCTTTCTCCAGTTTTGTCTTGAGATGATGCTTAATGATTTTATTTACGACTTCCACTTGACCATTGGACTGAGGATGGCGAGGCGATGATTAAGCGTTAACGATGTCGAGCCTTCGGCATATTCTTCTGAACTTGTTGTTGTCGAACTCTTTCTCGTTGTCGGACACAATGGTGTACGGGATGCCGAATCGATAGATGACATTTTTTTAGATGAAATCTGCTATCTTCTGCTTAGTAATCTTTGCCACAGGCTTGGCCTCTGCTCATTTGGTGAAATAATCCACCGCTACGATTGCATATTTAATCTGCCCCTTACCTTAAGGTAGAGGCCCAATGATTTCAATCCCCCATTGAGCAAATGGCCACGGTTTGCTCATGGGGGTCAGCTCTTTTGCTGGCTGTATCGAGGCAGCAGTGAATCTTTAACACTTATTGCATCTTTGGACGAAACTCTTAGAATCTTCTTTGATTGTTGGTCAGAAGTATCCTTGACGAGTTATCTTCTATGCCAAGGCATGGCCACCGGAGTGATTCCCACAAATTTTTTCGTGCATCTCTCGAATCACATATTCTGCTTCATCGAGTTAGAGACACCTGAGGTACGGCTAAGAGTACCATTTCTTATACAAGGTGTCACTTATGATCGTGTACCGCACTGCTCTGATTCTCGAACGTCGAGCTTCCAACATGTCTTGGGGAACCTCGCCGCTCATGAGGTATCTGACTATAGGATCCATCCAACTCGCAATTATTCGCACTAGGTTGATGGTCTCCTGGTCAGCTCGATCGATGCTCGGCATATCTAGGAACTCCATAAGGATAATCCTCAAGATGTTCCCTTCAGTTGCCTAGGCCAACTTTACAAGGGCATCGGCCAGGAGTTTTCAGCTCTTGTGATTTGACTCACAATACATTCCTTGAATCTTCCCATCATTTTTCGTGTCTCACCTAAGTAGGCTATCATTCTTGCCTCTTTCACCTCGTACTATGTTGACACTTAATTCACGACGAGTTGAGAATCGCATCGCACGTCGATGAGTTGGACTTTTAGGTTGATAGCTAACCTGAGCCCAGCTAACAGTGCTTCATACTTTACCTCGTTGTTCGATGCCTTGAATCCGAGCCTGATTGCGTACTAAATTGTGGTCGCATCGAGTGCGACCAGGACGATCCTTGCTCCTCGTTTTGAGTTGGACGACCTGTCCATGAATAGGGTCCACTTATCAGACCTTATTTCTGCCCCCGACGTCCTCGAGGGGTGAATGAACTGGGGGAATTGTAGGGGTCGTCGCAAGTCCGTTGGTACCTTTGAACCAATTCCTCCGAATCCGCAGATCGGAGTAGTGAATTCTGTTATGAAGTTAGCAACTGCTTGGCCTTTGATTGTAGTTCTCGGTCGATCCTGTATGTCAAACTCTCCGAGTGCAACAAGCCACTTAGTCGGGCATCTAGATACTTCTTAGACGACACCAAAATGTTAATGTAAAAATCTAGTCCAGCCTCGCCAAGCTCAGAACACTCGCACCGAGCCCTGTAAGCCTGCAAATGAGAAAGACAAAGGAGGCCTTGGCTAGAGCAGGAGACCCTTCGATGTCAAACTCGGGCTAGGAATCTGGGTCTAAGTAGTGTAGCTGGGGCTTAGGGTATGAGATATTGCGTACTTGTCTCTGCACATGAGTTCCTTATTTATACCTTTTGATTTGAGTTAAAGTGTCTGTCATTCTCGGCACGATCTTTGCCATTATGTAGAGGCTAAGCATTTGGAGGTGTGGGCGGTTATGCTTATATCGCGCGTCGAGTTTTACTCCATACGTGCGTTACTAGAGTTGATCCCTGAGCGTAATCATAGGCTTCATCTCCGTCTGAGCCGACCCTACGGTTTGAATCCATACACAGGCCGAGCCTGGGCGCTTGTCGGCAATGATCGGGTTGGAGCTAACAGTGGAGGTGTGTAATGGCTTCTTCTGAGTTTCGGGCTGATGTGAAAGCTCTACAAAAGAACTTGGAAGCTGAACTTTGGTTACTACCAGACTGAGTTAGACTAGTCGTTATTACTGAGCTGAGGTTCCGCTCGTCCGCCTTGGTCATTCGGCTAGCTATGGCAAGTTTACGTAGTCAGTCAAGCTGAATCCATTCCTTCCAAGGTTGGTTCATATTTTCCCATAACACCACCATGATGTATGTGATAAATCCACCATATTCCTATGTTTTGCCCTTATTTTAAGGCTAGGTACTACCCTCGCATGTTCGGAGCTCAGGACAAGCGGAGGCTCTAACGGGCCGCCGTGATGTATGAACTTTACACACACTGTCCATTAATTTTTTTCATATTATTTTAGAATATTATCTCAAAAATAGCAAAGATCCAAATCTTGAATGGGACACACGGTGGGTATTAAATTCCTACCGTTGAAAAATTCTTAGGAACAATGGAAGTTTTGGATCAAGAAGATATTTGTTTTTTCACTTCATCCCGGTGTATATGAGTTGGATGGAAAATAAAAGAAAAAGTGGGCCCTAAGAAGGTTTCAATAGTGGGCATCATTAGAACTGTTGCTTCTCATGGTGTGGTCCACTTGAGCCTTAGATCTGCCTTATTTTTAGTTCAATACTCTAGAATGATTTGAGAAAGGGATGAACGGTGTCGATAGGAGTTATAAATCACAGTGGCCCACTAGAGCCTCTGCCTGTCCCGAGCTCCCAAGTCCCAACCGGCGGGGGTAGTATCTAATCCGCGCCTTATTTTAATAGGCGAGACAAAAAAATAAAATAAAATGAGACACATGCAAAACTAAGGACGACACACAAAAAGGAAAGGTGGTTTATATGCCATCCAAACCGTTTAGAAGTTCATTATCATTGACGCGGATCACTACCCCACCTATTCAGAACTCTCGATAAGTTAAGGCCCCAAGGGCAGTTGAGGAACCACCGTGGTGTATGAACATTATCCATACTGTCCATCCATTTTTCCATATCATTTTAAATTATGATTCCAAAAATAGCAAATATCCAAGTCTCAAGGGATTAAATTCCTACCATTGTTAAATTCTCATGGACTTGAGAAAATTTGGATAAGATTATATTTGTTTTTTCACTTCATCCAGATGTATGTGACCAGATCAACAGGTCAGATGGAAAGTAAAAGAGGCGATGAACCATAAGGTTTCACGGGTGGCATCCTTAGTATTACTGCTTCTTATGGTGTGGTCCACTTGGGCTTTGGATCTACCTTATTTTTATTTCGTTAGTCTAAAATGATATGTGTTGATGTCAAAATTTGGTCGGCCCTTCCTCTACTTCTTCTTCACCTCAACGTGTCACCCCTGGAACCTACACCAACAGAACTAGCAAAGGTGACCTTGACTAATTCGAGGGATCCTCTGATGCCTAAGTCAGGTCAAGGGAATCGGGGTCTAAGTAGAGAGTAGGAGAGAGAGAGCTTGCTATCGCGTACTTGTAGACATGGTGTAGTGTGCTATTTATACTTACCTGTAGAATAGTCTGGATCCGATAATCTTGGCACGATCAAGGAAATTCTCGAATCATGGAGATACTACCTGCAATCTGCTGATCAAGCAGCGTATCGAGCGAGTAGTGCGTATCTGCGCACGAAGTTATCGGCCACGTTCAGTTAAGGCAGTTCCATATTCGTCAAATAGAATATGCGCCTCCGAGTATCTGTTCAGCTCGGCTCGGCTCGTCTGACCGTCTGCCTCTGCGCATGTTCGGTCTGATAAGGGCGGTTTCCAGATCCAACCGACCTCCATGTCTGACCTGACCTTATAGGTATGAGCCAATCTTGCTGGTCCGAACCGAAGTAGGAGGCTCTATTCTCCAAGGCTCTCGTCGCCTCGGATCTTCACAGGATGCTCGTATCAAGTTGGACGAGTCGTACCTTGGACGCCATGGCTGGGATTCGGCTCAGACTAGCTCTTGGACTGGTGTTTTATCGTGGGCTCAAATTTCCCCATAACAGAAGCCCCCTACTCTTTGAGTCTGCTTGCAGACTTGGAGAGTACTTATACAGAGCAGGAGGTCTCCCACCCATACCGCGTTAATGATGGTTTTTGAATTCGAAGCGTCCTGTCTTGAGATCGTGCGCGTGCGAGTCACTTTAGTGGACGCGTGGCGACGATTACGATTCTGAATATCCTTCCAGCCTATGAGGGATTGCCACGCAGGTCTGAGGAGACGTGTACATGACAGCTCCCACTGCTCGGGCATCGCTTCGTATATCGAAGCACGCTGCTCGATGTCAGAGTCGTACCCTCGGTTGAGTATTTCCCCAATGAGGTGTGACCACGTGTGCTTGAGGATTGGCTCGTGCCGATTCGGCTACGGCCATTATGGCCTGCCATTAATGCAAAGATCCTTCGTAGCCTATATAAAGGATCCCCGAATTCTATGTGTCACTTTGCATCGTGAATCTTGAGAGCATACTGAAGGAGGCGATTTTCAACGAGGCGATTTAGTCCGAGTTTGAAGTTTTCAGTGGGTAATTTCGATCGATCACCCTTTTTCAATAGAAGGTGATTTCTGGTAGTTGTCTGGTGAGTCCCTTCCGTTGATCTTCATCCTTTTCATAATGTCTTTCGACCTCAAAATAGTGTGCGAGTACGCTGAGGACTCCGAGCCGGGGAGTTCTGAAGACGGAAGTGAGGCTTTCGAAGGCCCCTTCGAAACTGTTCCCCTATACCTCCCGCCTCGGAGATAAAAGGAGAAGGGTGCTAAGACCAAGCAACCCAACAAAAAGAAGGCCACCCAAGCCCGTTAAGTCAGCACTGCAGAGGTCACTAAAATGCCCACGAGTGGACGCACCGTGAAAGTAATCCCGGGAGGTTCCGTCTTGTTGAAATCTCAAATAGATTGGATCCGTTCGGAGTTTCAAATTTCGAACTCCGTCCAGATAAGGGCCCTTGGGCCTATGAACATGGTTGGTGCTCCTATCGAGGGGGAAGTCACAATCTTCCTCTGTGCATTGCAGTGTGGACTTCGGCTCCCACTTCACCCCTTCGTCAGAAAGGTTGTGGCCTATCTCGGGCTAACTCCTGGGCAATTCGCTCCCAACACCTGGAGGGTGCTGATCTCCGCCTTCATCATCTGGCGACAAGTCGGGAACCCTGAGCTGACCCCAGAAGAGCTGATGAGTCTGTACCTGGTCAAACACGACAACAACAACCCATGGTACTACTTCGTGACCTGAGGCAACAAGGGGTCAGGGTTGGTGATGAACTTGATGTCTTCCAATAAGGACTGAAAAAATAAATAGTTTTGGGCGGCAGGTGAATGAGAGGCACCAGCGGCGGAGCTCTGAACCTTGACAACACGGGTTCCGACTCACTTCACAAAACCAGGTCAGACTTTGCCCAGTATCCGTATCGCTGCCTTTGTTTCCATTTTGTTTCAATTAAAGTAAAGCTCTCCATTTTCTTTTATAGTTTTTCCAAAGGTGCTGCCACTCCTCGACCCGGCTCAGAAGAATCCCATCGCGAAGGCTAGGGAGCGATCGGAGGGGCTTCGCTCCTGGACAGACCTGATAACAGCGGAAAATCTTTATCAGTCCGGGCTTTGCAAATCACGGCCCTTGCCCACATCTTTCAGTAAGTTGCCCTAATATTTTTGATGGGCCCAGTTTTACCTACTTGGTCGCTGACACTGTCATTTCTCTCACAGGCATGGCTGAGGTGATTGGTTCTCAGAAGAGGAAGGCCGCTCCAACAGCGGCCGAGTTGTTGAAAGATGCCCCCGGGTGAAGATCACTCGGAAGAAGCAGGTCCCTGCTCGTGAGGGGGCATCTGTTGCTGCGCCGATCCCTACATCCCCTGCTCTGAGGCTCACCGGCTCTACTCTTGTGGTGCTTGCTCACCCACAGCGTCGGGTGTAGCGTCGACCCCGGTGCTCCCTGGTGTGGTGATGGCTCCTCCGGCAGCTTCTCTTCCGGTGCCTTCCGGTCCAACCAGGGGCTTGGTGGTAGCTCCTCCGGTGCTTGCCCATATTACCGTGGTCGCCACCCCAGCCGTTCCGAGGTCTGTTGGTCTTGACCCCCCAGCTGTTCCTAGCTATGCTCCTTCCACCGCTGTTCTCCCCACCGCGATAGCTCCTATTACAACCCTCGAGCCCCCCGTTGCTATCCTTTCTTCCTCCGAGAGGGAGGAGGCCATTAGAATGACTTACAACATGCTTTCTCCGAGTTGTCCACTCCGAGGGTCAAAACTCGGCTGGTAGTAGGGTAGGGGCGGAGGAGGCTGTGGTCTCGCCCCAGGTGGGGAGGAGCGGGGGGAGGTTCGAGTCGGGCTACCATATGGCCTGCTTGGCTTCGTGGTCCGTCAAGCATGCCCCCGAGGAGGATATAGCTCGAAACCTCGGCAGGTCGAACGACTCCTTTCTAAACGATTTAGCTGCCGTGTGTTACACGGTACGTTTCTGAGAGGACCTCTCTTTCCTTCGTATTGTCATTGTATATGTTTTCTTAGATACTGAGTCTCATTTTCTATTCAGGTTGTCCCGAAGTTGCTTTCAGTTTGGGAGAGAGTGAGGGAGCATCAGAGGAGGGAGATTGAGCTTGAGGCCCTCAAGGCTGAGATGGTGGCCTTACGGGATAAATCCGTCCTCTTGAAGTCCGAGCAGGGAGTTGTGCCGGCAGCTTTCGGACGAGAGAGCCAGAGGGAGTCGGCTGCAGGGGGCTGTGGTCGACTTAGAGGTTAGGGAGCTTTAACTGCAGGAGAGGGTGAATAACTTCAAAGCCAGCAGCGATGCAGCGACCGCCGAGCTGACCCACGCCAGAGCTCACGCGGATTCCTTGGCTATAGAGACCACCCGGCTGGGTGAGGCCTTAAAACGCACTGAGACGGTTGAAGAGCGGACTCACGCCATCGCTCATGCTGTGGAGGCTCAGTGGGCCAAGGATGAGGTCTCCCTGGCAGCGGCAGTTGCTGCCACGATTGAAGACTTCAAGACCTCCAAAGAGAGGGACGCAGAAGACTGAAGTTTTACAACTGCAGTTTGGATGCCTGTATCGAGGTAGTACAGGGTTTATACCCAGACCTCGATCTTGACCCTCTTCTGCCTGAGGACCCTGAAGACGTCCAAGCACTTCCTCCCGCTTGAAAACCTTATGTTTTCTTCTCTTTTTTCTTAAATTGTTGATGTATTTTTTTTGCCCCTCCGAGGGGGATTTACTGAATGAGAAACATTTCTTTGGTATTCAAGGGTTTGTCATTGCGTTAACTTGTTCTAGGATATTTCCGAGCTGACCTCTTTATGGGTCTGGCCCTTCCATTATCGTTTAGTTGGCTTTCTGAGTTTCCTCGGCTCAAGTCTTAGTTGAGTCCGATCTTTTAGGATACTCGGCTCGTCGCTTGTCTGACGATAACCTTTCATTCTGTAGTATGATGAGCCGAGTTCTCCATTGGAGAGTCGGGTCATTATTAGACTTTTTTCCCTCAAGGGAATGCCTTGTCAAACCTTTGTAGGCTTAGGTTCCGACCCCTTCTTTAAAGGGTCGAACCATTAAGTTCATGTCAGTATCGATGATGCAATCGAGTAGACATTCATGAAGTAGAACTGGAGCTTTTATTAAAAGTCTTAAAGGCTAGTCGCTCGGAGGCGTACACTTTATTAGGAGCCTTAAAGGCTAATTCATTAAGGGTAATAGATCTTTAGGTGCTCATCATTCCAAGGATGAGGGAGTTGACGGCCTTCGAGGTCTTCCAAGTGATACGAGCCCGATTTGGCAGACCTGACCATGCGATATGGTCCTTCCCAGTTGGGTCCGAGTGCTCCTACTCTCGGTTCGGCTGTGTTATGGAAGACCCGATGGAGGACCAAGTCCCGAGGGCGAAAACGCCTGATCTTTACCTTCGAGTTGTAGAAACGTGCGACTTGTTGATGTTGAGCCGCTGCTCAGAGTTTGAAAATATCTTTGACTTCCTCAAGTAAATCCAGATTAGCGGCGATCTGCTTGGAGTTTTGATTCTCTTCGAAGTTCCTCACTCGTCCCGTAGGGAGTCCAATTTTCACTGGCACCATTGCCTCCGAGTCATAGGATAACGAAAACGGGGTTTCATCCGTCAAGGTCTGGGCTGTGGTCTTGTAAGCCCATAGGACGAAAGAGAGCTCCTCGACCTAATTACCCTTTGCCTTTTCCAGCTTGGGCTTGAGATGGTGCTTGATGATCTTGTTGACCGTTTCCACTGATCTATTTGACTGCGGGTGCCGAGGAGATGAATAAGCATTCATAATGCTAAGCCCCTAACACATACCACGGAACTTGTCATTATCGAATTGTCAGCCATTATCAGATACAATAGTTTGTGGAATTTCAAACCAGCAGATGATATTTTTTCATATGAAATCGATCACTTTCTACTTGGTGATCTTTGCAACAGGCTTGGACTCGGCCCACTTAGTGAATAATCGACCGTAACTATGAAATGGACCTGAAAGTAATGTCGCAATCTTCTAGCCGAGACGACGAGGCAGAGCGCCAGTTTTTCCAAGGATTGGTATCTTGTTTCCGCTGGTACCATGACTTTGCTCACATAGTACACTGGGTATTGCTTGCTTCCGACTTCTCTGATTAGAGCCGAGCTGACAGCTGAAGCTGAAACTGCGAGGTAGAGGAACAAGGGCTCCCCTTCTTCAGGCTTAGATAAGAGAGGTGGCAAACTCAAATATTTTTTCAACTGCTGGAAGGCTTCCTCGCATTTCGGTGTCCACTCCACCTTTTTGTGGCCCTTTAGCTGTTGGAAGAAGGGAATGCATTTATCTGTAGCCCTGGATATGAAGCGCTCGAGCGCTGCAACTCTTCCCGTGAGGCACTGTATTTTTTTAATGGTCCGAGGTGAGTTTATGTCGAGGAGAGTCTTGATCTTATCCGGGTTGGCCTCGATACCTCGCTGACTAACTTGAAAACCAAGGAACTTCCCTGATTCAACTCCAAACGCACACTTAATGGGATTCAGTTTCATCTAGTATTCTCAGAGGATGTTGAACGTTTCTCTGAGGTCGGCAAGGTGGTCAGAGGCTCTGGTACTTTTCACTAGTATGTCGTCAACGTACACTTCCATGGTGCGCCCAATCTGTCTGGCGAACATCTGATTTACCAGCCTCTGATATGTTGCCCCAGCATTTTTCAGGCCGAATGGCATGACCCGGTAACAGTAGAGCCCTCTGTTCGTGACAAAGGTAGTCTTCTGCCTGTCTGGGGGATACATAGTGATCTGGTTGTACCCAAAGTAGGTGTCCAAAAATTAGAGTAGCTCATGTCCGGCCGTGCTGTCCACCAGTTGATCGATCCGAGATAACGGAAAGCTTTCTTTGGGGCATGCCTTATTCAGATATGAGTAATCCACGTAGATGCACCACTTCCCATTGAATTTCCTGACGAGTACGACATTCGTTGTCTATTCAGGGTAGTATACGTCTTCTATAAAACCCGCATCAAGAAGGACGGAGACCTCCTCGGTAATGGCTTCATATCGTTCAACATCAAACGACCTTCTCTTTTGTTTAACTGGCCTGTGATCTGTTACTTACATACCTTTACGAGCGTTAGTGAACTCTTCGGCATTGATATACTTTTGAGCTTTCGCCATGAAGTTTGCTAGCATTCTCTGCGGATTCTTTCCGATGGAGAAAGTAAACTTTCCTTCCTTTAGTCCACTCAGAATGACGGCAAGAGTCATCTTGTCTTCATAGTCTTCAACCTGCAACGCTTCCTCATTGAAATGGGCGATGTAGTCCTTTAACGATTCTTTCGGAGCTTGCTTGATGGTGAGCAGGTGAGTGTTGGGCTTCTGACTTCTCTTACCGTTTATTAACTGTGTAAGGAATAGTCGACTTAATTCCATGAAAGAGCCCACGGAGTTTGGTTTATGCTGACGATACCAAATCCGAGTAGACCCTGTAAGAGTAATGAAAAACCCTCTGCACATCATCGCATCCTTTGTGGTCTGGATTTGCATCCACAATCGATAGGCTTCCAGATGTTCAGATGGGTCCCCAGATCCCGAGTACTGGATGACAGGAGGAATTTGAAACCTCTGCGACATCACCTCAGCCATGATGGCAGGGGTGAAGGGAGGCTCAGTCTCTTTCATCATTGCCTAGATCGTAGCCGGAACTGTCGATTGCTGTTACTTTTTCTCTAGTGTTAGAGACTGGTCTTTTAGTTCCGCAAATCCTGCCTCCCAAGGATCTTTATTTTCAGCGATGACCTCTGGGGCGTCCTCGATCTCCGGAGTTCTTCTTTCTTTCCTTCGTTCTAATTGATGACGAAGATCCGTGGATGGCAGAGTGGAGGTGGCTGAATAGATGGTAGTAGGGGCTCGAGTAATGGCATTCCGTGCGAATCCTTCAGTATGCACTGCAGGAGGATTTTGACCTGAACACGACACCCCTGAATGTTGGGGGGCTTCAGGTCTCACACTCCTCGGCACAGAGCAAGTCTCTACGAAGAAACCATTGGCTCGAGGACGGGGTGTTCCTGAACCGGGCGTGACTCTGATTCCCTCTGCTGTTTCATTCTGTTTATCTCGTCGTACAGGGCCTAAATTTTATTCTGCATGGCGTGATATTTACTCAACCGATTGCAAGAACGTTGGGAAGGCCCTGGTGCGGATTCGGCGTGGAATGGTGATGATGACCGAGTCTGTTCGTTAGGTTTCGGTTCTACAACCACAGCCTTCTTTTTCCTCACCATTGCGTAGGAGGAATATGAGAACCTGACTTTTTGTCTCTGATTCCCACAGACGGCACCAAAAAATGTTGATGTCAAAATCAGGTCGACCCCCCCTCCACTTCATCTTCACCTCAACGTGTCACCCCTGGAACCTGCACTAACAGAACTGGCAAAGGTGACCCTGGCTAAGCTGAGGGAACCTCCAATGCCTAAGTCAGGTGAAGGGAATCGAGGTCTAAGTAGAGAGTAGGAGAGAGAGAGAGCTTGCTATCACGTACCTGTAGATATGGTGTAGTGTGCTATTTATACTTGCCTATAGAATGGTCTGGATCTGATAATCTTGGCATGATCAAGGGGATTCTCGGATCATGTAGATACTACTTGCAATCTGATGATCACGCAGCGTATCGGGCGAGTAGTGCGTATCTACGCGTGAAGTTATCGGCCACGTTCAGTTATGACAGTTTCCATGTTCGTCAAATAGAATATGCGCCTCTGAGTATCTTCTCGGCTCAGCTCGTCCGACCGTCTGCCTCTGCGCTTGTTCGGTCGGACAAGGGCGGTTCCCAGATCCGAGCGACCTCCATGTCCGACCTGACCTTATAGGTCCGAGCCAATCTTGCTGGTCCGAATCAAAGCAGGAGGCTCTATTCTCCAAGGCTCTCGTCGTCTCTGATTTTCACAGGATGCTTGTATCAAGTCAGACGGGTCATACCTTGGACGCCATGGCGGGGAGTCGGCTAAGACTGGCGCTCGGACTGATGTGTTATCTTAGGCTTAGATTTCTCCATAACAATATATAAAAAGGAATGAATGACGTGGATAAAAGTTATTGTAGACACAAAAAAATCAGCGCCCACGTTGGTTTGCAATTTATAAGGTTGATTAGGGGTGATAGGCTGATTATTGATGTTGGAGTTGCCACTAGTTAAAAAATCTCAAAATCCCGCGGTCGGCTAAAACCACGAAATACGTAAAGTGAGGGAAATTCGGAGACTTCCCTACCTTAGATTGACTCCTGGTCTGCGATCCGGGATTCCTGGCAAAGGACTTCGGTTACAAAGAGGGAAGGTGTTAGGCACCCTCTCTGCCCATACAAATGTATAGTGTCTACTCAGTGTGGTAAAACAATCTCAAGGGATGATGGATGTTGTGGCCGAAATGGGACTAGGCACACACGTGAATTTCTGATGCGGCAAGATCAGAGATTTCGGCAACCCACAGAGCATACGTCTAACGGCGTGTCTAGAGGGCGGATGTGACGATGCTTATGTAAAGAAGTAAGAAAAATGGACTAGATCATTAGGAATTTCAGATGTGACAGGATCCGATGTACGGCAAGCCACAAAACATACGTTCACTAGAGATCTAGAGATGCAGGGGGGTTGAGAAGGGAGTGAATGTCATGATAGATGCTTGTAAAATGAATGGATCTTTGACTTGATTTCTTAAGTAGGCTAGGATGTGGGTTGAACCATGATCAACTAGGCTAGGCTGAGAGTTTAGGATGGTAAAGAAAGCAAAGAGTGAGCTAAGAAGATAGCTGAAAAATCTGGACTTAAAAGCTTGGGAGTACCTCCTCACCCTCACTCTCTTCCTCCCTCTCTCCCTCTCACTCACTCTCCTTCTCACTCACTCTCCTTCTCACTTAAGCTTATAAGTGGAGAATTGTTGATGGAAATGTGAAGAGGAGAGGGCTATTTATAGCCTTCTCCAATGGTGTTATTGTAATTTCTCAGTTTGAGAGGGGTAAAAGGCAAGGTGGCAGGTTATGGAGAGAGGAATGCCACATGATACTCTCTCATTAACCATGAGGGGCGGTAAAAAGGTAAATAATGAAATATGAGAGGGTAATTTTGAAGGGAAGTTGACTTTTAGACGCTGGGACAGCTGTCCGCACGCGGCCCGCTAGCGGCGGCACTTGAAGTACCGCAGGCGGTAGTTAGACTACCGCCCGGGCTCGGTTCGGGCCGGTTTCGCGCGTGCGAGCTTTGTACATTGTGTGGGTTTGCCCAGAAGTCTCCTTTTGGATTTTTCGGCCCAGAAAAATGGATTTCGGCTTGGGTGAAGGAGATCTGGGTCATGGTATAGGGTATAGGCGGGGTTGCATGTACGTTGAATGGTTTGGATCGTGGTTTTGGGTTGCGGATTAAGGACTTTTAGGTTAGGGTTTGGTTTAGGTTGGGATTCTGGTTTAAGGTACGATCATGGTTCCCAGATGGTCTTAACCTACTCAAGATTTAACCTAGGTGGGGTGTCTACAGTTATATATTAAGGTGACACCTCAGTGGCCCTCAGAGCCTCCACTTGTCTCCGAGCAGGCGGGGTAGCACTTAAACCGCGCCCCGTTACCACCGGGAGAACAGAAAATACAAAAAAGTTAGCCATGAGTTAACTCCTGTCGTTATATGTATGTTTTAATGGTGGTCATTTAATCTCCACTTTTCCTTATTGTGTCGCCTCCTTAGTTTTAAATTAGCCTAATTTTTAGTTCATGATGGACGGAGTCGATGTCAAAAAGGGAAACGGATTGGCTACTCCCCCTGCCACCAGCCCGTGGCTGGTGGTCGGTGCTCTATGGGCCTTACTATGATGTATGTATTTCATCCATTCTGTTCATCCATTTTTACATATCATTTTAGGTGGACCACACCACAGGAAAACAACAGTGATTGGATTTCCACTATTAAAATCCTCCTGAGGTCCATTGTACTGTTTATTTGACATCCAATCTGTTGATTAGGTCATACAGGCCCAGGTGAAGGGAAAAACAAAGATCAGCTTGATCCAAAACTTTTATGGCCACCAAAAGGTTTTTAATGATCGAAGCTCATTAAACACTGTTTTCTGTAATGTGGTCCACTTGAGATTGGGATATACCTCATTTTTTGTCTGATATTATAAAATGATCTGGAAAAATATATGGACGGCATGGGTGAAATACTTACATCATATGGGGCCCACGGAGTACCGACCATAGGGAGTAGCCAAAATCCGTTTCCGTCCAAAATTCAAAAAGACATCACGTCAGGTCCGTAGTATCTTTTTCCTGTTGCGCGTTATTTTGGTCTAAACGTAACTTGGTAATTTTATCATGTACCGTATAAACTCTGCCCGCTCCCACGCAATGGAACCGGTCCCTATCAAAAGCCCTGACCCCTGAGAACTATCACATTCCCGACTTCCACTCATCTTCTCAGTTCTGTCTTTGCAATCGTTAACTCAAGCTCGTATGCTCATCGTCCCCCTTCCACAACCGTTTCTAAGTTGCTTTCTTCAAAACCCTGGCTTCCATGGCGGAGGAGATGGAGACGACGGATTTCGAAGACCCATCTGATTCCGTCGAAAGAGAAGCGGAGATGGCGGAGATGGCGGAGATGGCGGAAGAAGGAGGAGAGGAAGGTGAAGAGGAAGGAGATGGAGGCGAGCACGAAGGAGAAGAAGATCCCGAAGACGAGGAATACACCGTTCTGTTCGAAGGCAACAAGGATTTGTTAGATTATGCAGAGGACGACACTTTCGGATTGAAGCTATATCAGCAGTTCGAGCGGCGTGACTACGAAGCTCTGGCCGAGAGGAAGCGCAAAGCGCTCAGCGACCCCTGCTGGTATCTTCTGTTTATTCATACTGCTTCCCCACATCTTTTTTCTTCACTGTATTGGAATGGAGAACCTAGTCTACTATCAATAACCATCAACACCAAAGAAGGAGAAGTATTTCCTGATTTGAAGCTGAATTTATCGAAACCCAATCTTCCATCTTATTCCAAACACATCCTCTGTTGAGAATATGACCTGGGGCAAACATAGGCCAGTCCGCTCATCAGGGCCACCTAGATTCAGGAAGAATGGACTGGAAATTTCAAAATAAAAATTTGCTAGCTCTCAGAGTCAACCCATGCGTGGCCAACTTGATGAGTGTAGTTGTCTGATTTTTTAGGCTTGCTGATCCATCTTCACTCTGTGGGGCCTGTGGGCCCTTTATGCACCTCTTGGACGTTCCACACACGTCAGGTTGGCACTTTTCTTTTAAAAAAGTGTTCTTGGGGGCTAGAAAACCTTTCTTCTTATTTATTATGCAATGATAAGATAAGAATTTCTGATTTGGAACATGAAAATATTCTAGCTTGAAGTTACTGTTCCCATATCACACCGGGACACTTAGCAATTATCGATGGGATATGGACAACCTTAACAGTTTAATTGGCAGCCTACTATGATTAAAAAAGCATATTGAATGGAAGGTTAAGATCACCCACTTAAGGCAATTTTTTTGTCATAGGCCTATCTTGGCTAGAGGCCAATGGATGGTTCATATCATCATTCACATGTGCCATGTTTACTCTACAAAGATATTGGAGGATAGCAACTCATGCTCCTGTCATGCTTACACTAGCTCCAAAAAGGGGCTTTTTTTTTTTTTTGGAGAGAGTTATATCAATAAGGAGTCTAATTATTTCAAATTTCTTTGTCAGCAATGATTCTGCAAAGAAGCTGAAACAAGATGATTTTTGTGGTACAAGCATTGATGAAATAAGGGAAATGATGGATTTTGGTTGGCGGAGAAAGTCAAGAAAGGTACAATTTTTTTTTTTTTTTTTTTTTTTATTATTATTATTTTGGGGAAGTGTATTTCATAGCTTTGGTTAATTCTCACCTTGTGTTTGAAATCAAGCCTTAATCTCGAGATCCTCTAGAGGTCATGTGAATAAAAGGTTTTAAGTGATGCAACCACATATCAACCCAAACATTAGAGATGGCCCAAAGTGGTATCAATTCCCCTCTCTGTGCTTTACCCGATGTATGTGCCTTGCGGGTGATTGGTGCATCCGTAGGGAATAATCTCGCCTTCTAAAGGGGTGGGGACACCCTGTCGTCATCCAAATATCATCTATACTAGATTGGCTTATCAATTGAAGCTTCTTTTCCTATTTGGCTATGATTTTCACTCTATATTTGCAAGGAATGTCCATGACTTGGGCTTTTCTTCTCCCACAACCAAGGCCTCGCACATTCACAGAAACGATTTTCATTGACCAATGAACCTACCCCTTCTACCTTTCTTGGAGGATCGAGATCTTGTGCCGACCTTGTAGTTGACAGATGACCTAGGTTGACCAACTCCCTCCATCCTCGTTGAGACTTTGAGGTCTTTCTGGCTGCCAGAGCTTCTTGGGCACCATGTTCCTCTATGAATTGAAAAAGAGCAATGTAATCTTCTTCCCACGGGTTATTGTGAATTGGGAAAGTAGCAACCAAAGCCCATTCAGGAGGAGCATAAAGGATAGATGTTGGGAGCTGCTGAACTGAAGGAACATTCTTTGGGTTATTGCGAATTGGGAGGTATTGAAGGACCTCAAAATACAATATGGATGAATATGGAAGGGGCCTAGCTTGGGAGGAACTTAGAACGGAAGGAAGAGGAGAAAGATGGGTTGCGAAGAAGTTTTGAGGGGGTAAGGGGTCATTCACATTCACCTCTCTCGGGCCCCATTGAGAGGCCTAGCCAGATGGACGAGCGAGAGGGGAAGTGGAAGGTAATCAATGAGCATGTCAAAAGTTGACGGGATTGATTGTCAAGGTAGGGTACGCATCTTCGGGCTATGTCCTTCTTCTGACCCGCATGCAAAGGTGGGAGGCTTGAAAGGCGCCATCGCATGATAGGAAGGGTGCTGAGAGCCGGCTAGGGAGGTGCGATGATCGACACTTGGATCTCTCGACTGTAGAGAGGAAGCGTAAGATGAAGGCACGCCATCTCGAAGATCATTCTTATTGATGTAGAGTCGTAGATAGGCTACATGTCATCACTTGCCTAGCCAAATTAGAGGTAGCATTGAATGGGATAAGTGCTAGTCTCTGGAGCGATTGACGCAATTGAGTCATGTTTTCGAGAGAGGGGCTCCTCGAGCCCACCAACTGGCTCTAATATCTCGCCACACAACAAGGGAGGACAGAGAACACTTCCAAAGACCCCATAACTGCCGATGATCGAGAGAGGGAGCATGACAATGTCGGTGTTCGGCATCTCAGGAGTAATGCATGTGTCCTTGCTGGAGAGGGACAATCGTTGGGTAGTTGCAGGAGAAGGGATGGGATAATTTGGACCGTCTGAGGCTGAGGGGGGGTCCGCTTGAGAGTGGATGCTGAGGGCAGGTGGCCTAACACGTGTGCGACTCCATGTATCTGTTGGAGCACCTTTCTCTCCGTGGTCCTCCAACATAGAACATCACTGGGGAGCTATCACCATGGATTCTGACAATTGCTTCACAGGTAATCTTCGACCATACTAAGATCATCAGCGATCCCCTTGACAATGACTAGACATTGGAAATGGATGGAGATGGTCTTTTCTTTTTTATCTGGATTTGAGCTGTGCATAGTTTCCACCTTGACTTCGTTGTTGGGCTAAACTAAAGAACTACTCTAACGCACGAGCCAACAGCTAGAAGGAACTCCAGATTCCAGAGCTCGAGGGGTTTGTCGCTGAAGTGAAACTAGATGTTGACTCAACCACAGAAGAAGTCCTCCCATTTGTAGATGGAGGTCACTGGGCCATCTCGGTGTAGAGCTCCTGCCGTGAGAATAGAGTCCAAGTTGGCACTTGGCGTGAGATTGAGAAAGAGCTTTGTTTCTCCTGGAGGCTTTATGCTAAAGTTCCCCTCCGTTAGTTGATAGTGATATTCCAGCCATCTCTTAATGGCGGGTGAGGTGACCCCTTTTGGGCATTGGATCACCAAACTGTGGGAGTAGGCTGTAACTGTCTTTGTAACTAGAGATTGATCAACTATTTTCTAGTCCGATCGTAGTGAGAACTTTTTGAATCCATGAAGGGGATTGCTTGAGAGAGGTGTTGTGGATGGGGCTAGGAGCGGTCGAGCTAACTGGATGGTGACCAAAAGGTCCCCCTACTATTGCATCTTTGAAAGTGACCCCATAGTTGTTGCTGAGGAATGAAGGGGACAATAGGAGCAATTGTCAGCCTTTGAGATGGTCATCGACGGCTTAGGCCTTAGGTTGTATCGCACCTTTTGAACTGAAATTTGGTGGCCATTGTAAACTCAATGATGTAGGGTGGAAATGGCTGAGGAAGCAGCCTCAAAGGAACCCATCTGGACGAAGGTGAATCCCCTGATTTGGGCGGAGCCTTTCTTTCGGGGAAGAACATCCAGAAGTGCATATACTCATCCCAGTCGTCTGGAATATTAGAGATGAAAAAGGTTGTAAAGACGGTGTATCTGGAGGTTGAAGCAGGTTTTGTAGTAGCTGTATTTCATTGGTTATCCTCTTAGAGACGAGTCCAACCGTCTTCCTCCGGAATCCACTGAGCAACTATTGCGGCAAGAACCCTTCCCAAATGCCTTCTTGACCTCTATTGAAATGGTGGTTAAGGTCTCTCCCTTTGGATAGAAGAGAATCATCTGGATGATAAAAATTAGATCTCGAGGAAATCGAGGTCTATCTTCCTTAAAGCTCCCTCTCGACCTTTTTGCTTCTGGACTTCTTCTCGCATGGTATATGTAGGAGTGGGTTCGAGAAGGCATTCTTCTCTTTGGATTGGCATGGTCCTTTCCGCGATCGATACTGTGAACGCCATGGGCCAATTTCCTTTCATGCTGAGCTTCGTGGAATCTGTGTTCGCTTCTTCTATCACCATAGTGGCCTCTCTCGTCTTCAACTCCTCTTAGAAACACCCACCGATACTTCTTCTCTTGGATATCTTCTATCACCCGCACGATCTCTTCTTGGATAAAAAACGGAGACGTACTTCATCCAATTTTTGGGTTATGAAAATGTGTCAGCTTTAGAAATCTTGTTTTGCTAATCATACTTCACATGACTTAGTAACATTATGTTGATGTTTACCACAACTTTATTATTTAAGATTTACTAATCATACTTCACATGACATGTTGATATTTACCACAACTTTCTTATTTAATATGTATAAGTGACTATCTAAATGTCTTCCATGAGCAGACCAAGAAAAGGGGAAGACGGAAGGGGTCGAAAAATAAACTTAGCCCTGAAGTCACTAGGAAACTTGGGGATGCAACTCTTCATTATGCATCTGGCCGCTATGATGAGGTGAGATGCTATAAGCAATCGTAATTGTTCTAATGAAGTTTCATGATTTAGACGTCGGATAAGCCTACTTGTTTTGCTAGCAATCTTGCATTGAATTGGATTGTGGTATTTCTAGTTTCAGCCTCTCTCTCTCTCTCTCTCTTTCTCTCATTCTCTTCGTAATTGTGTGTGTGTATGTACCGGAGATGACTAATAGTCTGTCTCCATTCTTCTCTGTCTGCTTGCTCGTGTTTTGTGGGAGGGAGGGAGGGAGGGGGGCCTCCATTAGTCTTATACATGAAGAGGCAATGATTTGGCCGTTCGGCCAGTTCCCCACTTGTAAAATCTTTGTTTCCAATAAAAAAAGAGAAAGAAGCAAGGGAAATAGAGACAGTGATTCTTCCACCCATGTTGTATTTGGGGTGAAAGGCCATTATTCAACTGTATTTTGTGATTAAAGAAGAATGGTCTCCTCAACTTCGGTGGAAACCCTTTCCCCCCTTTCCAAGAGATGATGCAACATCTATCCTTTGCATGGTTGGACATATATACTCTTCAAAAAAAATAAAAATAAAAATCCTTTGCCTGGTTGGACGTATATCTATCCCTTTTTCAGGGAAAAGGAATAAAACAACCTACAAATTTGTAAAAAGCAATGCCACAGCAATTTGCTCTTATGTGATTCGCCATATTACAGCGCGGGCAACATAAATCTCTATGGATCATGATGTATATGTGACATCCAATTCATCCATCACATGCGTTAGCCCATTTTATGATGTAGGCCCAAAAGTCATGCCGATCAAAAACTCAAGTGGCCCACATCATAGGCAAACGGGGGACTAGAGACATCCACTGTTGAAATCTTCTAGGGGCTCACCATATGTTGATATGACATCCAACCTGTTCATAGGGCGAGTACATAGAGGATGAAGGGAAAAGCCATCTGCTTTATCCAAGATTTTGGTGGGTCCCAAGAAGATTTCAATGGCGTGCGTCCTATTTTACAGTTCCTTGTGGTATGGTCCAGTTGTGTTTTGGATGGTTAAGATTTCTGGGATCAAGTTTTACAATTACCTGTTGCAATTACAAATGATGAGCGGAGTGGCTTTCATGCAAACATCATGATGGGCCCCATAGGTATTTATCTCACATCCGCTGCCGCTGTACAATTAAACGCTGAGCAGAGATATGTGTTTGTATAACAGGGTGAATCAATAAATTCAGTTTAACTTGTTTGGAAAAAAGACTGGTGCTACTTCTATCTCTTATCTTGGCTTCTTGTTGACTCATCATAAAATCCTGTTTGACTCCTCTCCCTCTCTCTCTGCCTAATTACTTTTTCTCTAACTCATTGCAAGTGCACCATTGTGGTTTATCAGTGGCTCTGGGTTAGTATGTTAGTGTTGGAATGCTGATGCCATGCCTTTCACCCAAATTTATGCATCAAATAAAAATGGTGCTGATTTTCATAATATACTTTGAAGTGCAGGCGGTATGTGTTCTCAAAGAGGTTGTGAAGCTTGCACCAACTCTGGCTGATCCATACTACACACTTGGTCTTGTGCATAATGCAAATGGTGATAGAAAAAGAGCTTTTAATTTTTACATGATCGCTGCACATGTGATGCCCAAAGATCCATCTCTCTGGAAACTGCTTGTAACCTGGTCCATGTAAGCTTTCTCAGTTGGCTAGCGTTCTTATGCCATGTAGCATTAACACATAACGTTTCTCTAGAAGTCATAGGGTGTGCTAAAGTGGACTAATTACCTCAATGGACATAACTTGTGTTTTGGGGCAGAAATCCTTTCTTTTTCTTTTTGTTTTGTTTTGTTTTGTTTTGTTTTTTTTCAAAATGAAGCATCACTCACTTATTATGGATAGGATCATAGATAGGAATGGTCGGTGAAATAGGATTTGTAAAGCTGACTTCAACTAACTGGGACAAGGAATTGATGATGATGAATGTATTGCTTGGTTGTCGAGTTGGTCTTTCACAGTTTCGCTGTTTACTTCGTATCTATTTTAAAAAAAAAGGGATAACCAGACATTTTATCAAAACAAGGAAAAAGAGTAGATACAAAGTGGATGACGACGCATCATCCATTAATAGAAGATGAAGAATCCCCCCCAGAGCCCCAGAAAATTACAATAGACCTATCTGTGAAATCCTTGTGCACTCTGGCCCATTCAATAACCAGCTACTTGGAAAACCACCCCCAATGAACATAACATGTCCTGGAATCTCATACTATTTGCTCAAACCAGATCGCGCAAAAAATATCCAAGAGAATAAGCCTCCACGAAGAGATTTTGCATTCCTTCCCACTACCATTCCAAGCGTTGAAGAAGTCTTCAATCAAGCATTCTACTCCAAACATTTTAAAGAATTTCCACCAGATCTCCAACGTGGCAAAGGAGCAATGCATAAATAATTGGTCCAAGGATTCAGCATCCCTTACATATAAAATACATCCTTTAGGAATGATAATGTTCATGTTCCTCAGGTGATGAGTAATAAATGCCTTGTTTTTATCCACTAGCCACAAATCTCAAAACGTGTGGAGGGCCCCAGTGCTTCCATATATGATAAATAAGATCTAGACTTCTAACAAAAAGAGGCAAGGAGAAGGCCAAATAGAAATCGTGGACAAAGAATCTACCCAAGCAGTAGTTGATCCATACCCAATTATCTTGGCCCATCGAAGAAACACCTTGACAATACAACCTTTCCACGAGATCCACAAATTCAATGACCGTCTCATCAGTCATGCTTCTTCTGAAATAAGGTGCTCATATCACATGGTCTCCCCCCTTGGATGCACATTGGGAAATAAGTATGTCGTGATTCATTGGATTAAAGAGTCTAGGGAAGACAATACGTAAAGGATTGCCCTCACACCTCCCATCTAACCAAAACCGAATCCTAGAACCATCCCTTGGAGAGAGACATTTCCCTACGAAAAAGATGGACCACTTTTCAGATTCCAGGAGCCCTATGTTAAGATTATTGTCGAATGAACCAACCACCATCCCCCACACCATATTTAAAGGCTAACCCCTTACCACAAAGCATCATCTTCGTCCCCAAATCTTCACAACCATTTTCCTAAGAGAGCCAAGTTCATAGACTTTAGGCTTTTATTTCCAATCCAACAAACTTTTATTTTTTTTTAAAAGAAGTAATGGGCTTATATTAAAAAAGGAAAACGAAAAACAACAGAGACTGCCGAGATGGTAGAAGCAGAAAAGAAAAAGCTCAAAAAGAAAGGAAAGAAAGGAAACTCGAATCCTAAAAACTGGAAATTGAAACCCTTGAGCACTGAGACGTTTGTAGCCCATTTGATGAGTAATTTCTTCGCCCAGGAACCGACGACTGAAGCCGATGATTGAGAGTTGTTGAAACATCTCTCATTTCTTTCCTTCCACACTGCCCACCAGATAGCGATGATAGCCATTTTCCAGATCGTAGATTTGCTTTTGCCTAATTTAAATCCATTTCAGTAGGCCAGTAAGAAAGAAACAGAGCCCGACACGCATCCAATGATGCTGAATCTCGACAGGAAGTCCTCCCGAATGTGGGATATGAAAGGACAGTGAACCAGCAGGTGGTTGACAGATTCCTTGTTTCCCATATAGCAGAGGCAGATGTTGGGGAGTTGCATTCCTTTTTTCTTTAAGTTTTCGATCGTAAGGATCCTATTCTTAGACGCGAGCCAAGTAAAGCAGATGAACTTGGGGGTATTGGGTATTTCCAGAGAAAAGGGGAGGCTCGAGACAGAAGGGATAAGGTAGGGGTTAGAAGCGCGTATAGAGACTTGACAGAGAATCGACCTGATTTATCTTTTGTCCAGAAGATCCTATTGGGCACCGTCTGGTTTGGAGAAATTGTGGAAAGACAGTCAAGAAGATTGGTGTAGTCATTTATGTCCCAATCGTAAAGATTCCTACGACAAGATATGTTCCAAACAATGCCTGAGTTGGAGGAGTAGTAGACGTAGGCGACGGGAGTGTCCTTGCTAACGGCGAGACGGTAGATGGACGGAAATCTGTCCATGAGCGTCGACTCCCCCAGCCAATGGTCTTCCCAAAAGCGAATCGTGGCACCGTTCCCCAAATTGAAACCCGTGTTCTCAACCACAATTATTTTAGAGCGAAGAATACGTCTCCAAAAGTGTGACTCTCTGTAGGATGAGGAATCCTTTGTCCACCATCCCCTCGTAGAGAACCCATATTTACCTTTTATCACATTGCACCGTAGCGCGTCCGGCTCTGATCCCAGCCTCCATGACCATTTACCCAAAAGGGCTTTGTTCATGGTTTTCAAACTTTTAATGCTTGCTCCTCCTTCCTAAAAATGGCTGCACACCTCCTTCCAGTCTAGAAGGCGAAATTTCTTCTGATTTTCCTTCCCACACCACTGAAAGTCTCTTCTCAGCTTGTCAATCCGACACAGGACTGAAGGGGGGCATGATAGGAGGGACATAAAATATATAGGGATGTTAGCTAGGGCAGCTTTTATAAGTGTGAGTCTGCCCCCCATGGATAGGTATCTGCATTTCCATGTGGGCAGCGATTTGTGGAATTCGTCCACTACCTTGTCCCACATCGATAACCGGGGGGGGGGGGGGGGGGGGGGGGGGGGTCCGATGGCGAGTGGTAACCCAACGAACGATGTTGGGAATTGAGCATAAGAGCATCCCAAAGAATTAGGGAAAATATATAGGTTCTGCTTTGAAACGTTAACCCCAAAGATCTTAGACTTGTCCATGTTTATTCGCTAGACAAATACAGCTTCAAAACATCTGAGAGTAGTGTGTAGATTGTTAATGGCTACCGCCTCTGCTTTAAGCATGATAAGGGTGTCATCTGCGAATTGGATGTGGGAAATGGGCATAAGGACCCCAGGCATTGAGATCCTTCAGCACTGTGGCCCATGAGAATCATCTGAGAGAGGGCCTCACCAATGAGGAGAAAAAGAAGAGGGGAGAGAGGATTTCCTTGCCGAAGGCCCCCTAGAGCTAGGGAAGAATCCTTTCGGGACGCCATTGAGGAGAATCGAGAAGTAAGCCGATTCGATGCAAGACTGAATCCACCACCTCCATTTGACTCCAAACCTCATACAGACCAGCATATACTGCAGGAACCCCTAGTCAACATGATCATAGGCCTTCTCAATGTCGAGTTTGCAGAACAGGCTTTTCTTTCTCGATGTATGGCAGGTGTAAAAGCACTTCATTAGCGATTAAAGCGCCATCGATTATTTGTCTGCCCCTTATAAAAGCATTTTGATAATTCGAGATCAGTTTCCCCATCACTGACGATAATCTAATGGCCAGAATTTTAGCCAGGATTTTATACGGGCTGCCAATCGGGCTAATGGGTCTGAATTTGGAGAATGAACTCGCGCCAACCACTTTGGGAATGAGGGCGATGAAAGAAGCGCCGATGCCTTTAGAAAGCTTGCCTCTGGAGTGGAATTCATTAAGGAAATTCATGACATCTGGTCGAACCGTTTCCCAGAAATATTGAAAGAAGCTGATGGGAAATCCATCAGGCCTTGGCTATTTGTCGCCTTCCATAGCATCAATGGCCGTTTTGGCCTCCTGATCCGAGAACGTACCTCTAAAAGCTCCGCGTCCGATTTCAGCAAAGAGAAGAAAGGGTCCCATCCAGGCGATGTCTGTTCCAGCCCTCAAAAGTGAGGACAGATTTGAAGTGATCGATAGCAAGCTGAGAGATCTCGTCCGGGTCATCTGTCTGATTACCGTCTTTCGAAATACTAAGGATGGTGTTCTCTCGTCTTCATGTTTGCTATGGCATGGAAGTAATGAGTGTTTTTATCATCTTCCGATATCCATCTGGACCTATATTTCAGCTTCCAAGTATGTTCATCTTCAAGAGTTTTGGACGTCAGAGATTGGATGATCTGAATTCGTCTTGAAAGAAAGTCCTCCGTAAGGACAAAGTCTTCAACCATAGAGTCGAGCCGATGCAGTTCAGCAATTAAAGCTTCAGTCTCGATCTCTCTCTTTCGAAATTCAGTTTCCTTCCATTCTTTTAGCTTCTCCTTAATGAATCCGAGTTTACATATCAACCTGTGACCGGCAAATCCCTCGGCCTGGAAAGAGGTCCACCATTCGACAATTTTCTCCTTAAAGCCTTAATGCGGAGCCAAGCGGAGTTGAATTTGAATGGTTTGGGGCCCCAATTGACTTCAGTCTTCGAGAGAAGTATAGGGCAGTGTGATCCGATGTCGTTCTAGGAAGGGCGATCTGGTTTACAGCGGGAAAGATTTGGATCCAATCCGAGGATAGGAGGAATCTGTCCAATCTAGATTGAATCTGGGATTTTCGATTGTTGGACCAAGTGTATTTAGCACCTGCGAGAGGGAGGTCCACGATTTCCTGATCCTGAATCCAATTTGAAAAAGATTGCATGGCATTGTTGGATCTCCTTTTGCGGGAATGTTCCCCTGCAAACCTGATGACATTGAAGTCGCCTACGAAGCAATAGGGACCTGAAGTCAGCTCGTCCCAGAAATTTTGCCTTAAGAGTCGTCGTTAGGGCCATAAACAAAGATAATGAGATAGGATAAGTTAGAATACTTATCTTTGAGAATGACCGCTTTCGAGAAGGATCCTATCAGCGAGGTTAGTAAGTCCCACTTGGAGGACTTCCAGGTAATAAGAATGCCTCCTGAAGAACCGTCTGCATCGAAAGTCACATACTGCCCGTCTGTAACTCCCCAGATCGAAGACAAAAGTTTAGCAGAGGAGGGGACTTTAGTTTCCTGAAGATAGATGACATCTGGGAGTTTTCTCCTGATAGAACGTTTAATCAAGCTCCTCTTCTGTTTGGAGCCGAGATCCCTGACATTCCATGAGAGAATGATCATTGGGGAACTGAACTGCCTCGGTATCCCTTTCATCCACGTCTGTTAGAAGACGTAGAGGCTAAAACTGGAGACAGATGAAGCCTATGAAGCTCTCTGTTGCACGCGGTTCGTGGAGCTTGTTTGGCCGGCGTTTTTGTCGGTGGGAGGGGTCTTCCTCTGTTCTCGATGAATTGGAAGAGGTCGGTATAATCTTCTGTTCTGTTACCGAATGATAATCCCAGCGAGCGGCCCATGCAAGCCACTGCATCTCTAATCCATCTTTTGTTTCGAATTTCTTCGAAGATTTCTTCTATGTTTTTGGAGCTCGAAGATCTCGCCAAAAGGTGGTCCTGCTCATCATGAGGAATTTCTGCACACATCTGCAGCGGTTCTGCCATGATCACGTCGCTGGAATTCTCCTTCTGAAACAGCATAAGGGGTCCCAGGTCCGCCCAATCCCTGCTCTGGGACTTTGAGATAAGGGGGGATGAGGGGACGGGTGAGGCAGAGTGAGAATCCGATGGCTGATGTTTTGACAGATCTCCTATGAGGATATCTTCCGCTAGGGCTGAGTGAGAGAGATTTTGGGAATAAGATAGAGGAGGTTGGATTTGGGGTCGAGTGGAGGCTGTATGATGATCGGGTAGAAGACTCTGGAGGGGATGGATGTTGAGGTTGGGGTTGATAGGAACGAAGATATATTGATGGAAGTCCATTTAGAGGGGGACAAACAGATTCAGGTAGAGAATGGACCCGTTTGGATCGATCTTAAGTCGACCAATGACGTCAGTTTCGGGGAGAGTGCTAGGTCATCCACGTGGAAGGATCGGCTCCCGTCGAAAAAGATATCAGATGACCCGTGTCGATATCCTGCGGTGGGTGTGGCGCCATCATGAATGCCGCATTGATTAAGCTGCAGGGGGAGGCGACGTGTCATTAGGATCGTCGAGCGATGAGGGGAGAGATAGTCTTTCCGGCCAGGACTCCATGACACGTGGACTGATCTCTGTCGACATCGAGATCTCCCCACCGTATTAAGAGATATCGCATGTTAGACGATTTTTAAGCGCTGCTGGGGTGTTGCCACGTACCCCCTGAAAAAGCCGACCTCTGACTTGATTTGAGATGGCTGCAGGAGAGGAGGCATCCCGATGATTCCGTGGTCCGCTGGATGACGGGTTCTGTACTCCTTCCCTTAGTCTCTCGTGCGGCTACAAGTGTAGAGAGTTTGTCGGTTCCCTAACGCTCCACACATCTCCCCATCTAGGTTGAAAGGAGTCTGGTTGTTCCTTCTGCATTGGGAGCAAGATAATCTGGTTATTAACCTTGACCTGGAGATGAGACGGAAGAGGGGATCCTTTCGATCTTCTGACCTAAGCTTTGATGACACCAAGTTCTACTCACATCTTCGTCTTTGAATCAATTTTGAGAATGAACCCAAGGCGAGATGTTGCTTTGATGAAGAATTCGTCGAACTAGCACTCCATTGGAACGTCCCAGATGTGGACCCAGATGTTTTCTTTGCCAAAAATAGAGAATTCTTCCCAAGCCATGATTTTAATGACCGGTTCAAACGTGTGCAAGTGACCCACCATTTTTAACATATCAGGATTAAGACCTGGGCATACTCTAACCCACAGAGTATTGTAGCCCAGGGGTTTATAATCGGAGTTCCCATACTGAAACCGGGTGCAGTCTCTAATCCATTCCCTAACTGCCGGAATCGATGCGTCCTCTGTTGTTATGATCACCACTGATTTGGCCAGCTCCTCTCGATTTTTCTCAAAAATCGCCTGATCCACGGAGATGGAGAGAGGGCGTCGTTGCCTATAGATATCGTTGGCACCACCGGTACCACTTCCGGCAAGTGCACAACTGGGGTGGCTCTTGTAGATCCGTGTAACAAGGCGTCTCTAAAAGAAACATCCTCCGGGCGAATAGGAGGCTTGAAAGTCATGCCTGAGGAAGAGAGGTGGTTGTCTGGGGGTTTGGAAGATCGTGGGGGGGCCCTCATCTGGTTGGAAGCGGAGGGTAATGTTTCTGGGCCAAATCGAGCTCTTTGGACCAAGATTCTTTTCCCGTTGTAACTGTCCCTGTGTAACATGGCCACCGCCCTGGCCAGTTTGGCCTCACTGCTCATGTGGACTAGAGTAAAGCCGCGATAAGTGCCACTTTCTTTGTCGCGAGGAATAACTATGTCCATAACCGCTCCCGCTCGCCCGAATACTTTTTCTAGGTTGATAGGAGCCCAACCTTGTGGGTAGCCTTTGACATAGAGGGTAGGGTATGAGGAGCATTTCCCGCGGCTAGTGGCCGCCATTTTCCGGTTCCTTCTTCTTGGTTTGACTAGATTCCATGCTGTATCGTCCTTACCGGACATCTCACCGGTCGTCGTCGTCATCATGGTTCTCGTCGTCGTCACGGTCGTCACGGTGTCGTCGTCATTTCTCGTCGTCGAGAGAGGATGCGATGTTCCTGGTGCGCAAAGCAGACAGAATGCACTATTTCATCCACCAAACTTCTTTGGCTTGCAAACCTCATCCCAACTAACCAAATGAAACTTGTTCAGCCCCTTGCCAAAGAAATTTCCTATGAATCCTTTCTAGCCCATGAATAAAATTGGTGGAATAGTGCTAGTGAAACATCAACATGAATACGACGACATGCTAGATACTGCTGATTTACTTGGGTTAATCCCCAAGGGATAAATATTGCTTTTTTTTTTTTTTTTTTTCCTCTTCTAGCCAGATTATTTTCTCTCCATCCTCCCAACGACCATGTCAAGAACATATTTTGTTGGTTTGTCAATACTTAAGGGAATGCCAAGGTAGGTTGATTGGTATCTACTTGACTTGCACCCAACATCCTAAGTAAATGAGGACACTACCTCTGCATCTTGAACAATGCACTTTCCTAGATGTGATTATTGTTATCATTATTATTATACTTTTGTCTCAGTATGACCTGAAAGCACCGAATAACCTTACGAGCAGTGTTCGTAGTATCGATATCGTTACAAGTATCGTTGGCTGGGGATAAGGAAACATGCATCAATATCACCGATATTATTGTCGAAACCTGGAAATGTATCGTTGACTGAAGGAGACAGAGGGGAACATGGGAAAAACGGTGGGATATTTTAGCGAAACCTCAAGTGATGCTAAACTACACATATTTGCATATTTAGGAATACAAAATTCCAAAAAAGAACCATATAAAATAAAATTATCATTTCATCAGGGCCTAAAGAATGTGTTGTTGTAAAAAATTAGTGTAATAACAACCAATATGAGTTCATTTCATACCAATAATATCTTTAAAAACACAATAATCACTTAAGTTGTTTTTAAATCAAGGAAGAAGTTATACATCCATCCATCCATGCATGCGTACATACATACACCCACTCATGTCCTATCCATCCATATATCCATATATACATATGTACGTACATATGTTAATACATCCATCCATCCATAAATACATACAACCAACATCCATGCATGCATTAATACACCCATCCATGCATATAAACATGCATCCATCCATCTATGCATACATACACATACGTACACACATACATGATCCATCCATCTATCCATCCATGCATGCATGCATACATCCAAACATACATGATCCATCCATCCATTCATGCATGCATACATGCATACACTAATAAATCCATCCATCCATCCATGTCTATCCCTCCATCCATGCATTTTAAAAATCTTAAATAAAATTTAAATAATTAAAAGAATTTCAAAAATGGAAGAGTCGAAATCCACTCCCCAACTAGATCCTTAAAAAACTGAATTTTCTATTTTTTGATTTTTTTATTTTCATAGTATTTACGCATGTTTTCAATCTTCTCGATTTTCCCCCCAAAACTAGTGATGCGATTCCAAAAAATTGGGGAGGAGTGGTTGAAATCCACTCCCCAACCAGATCCTTAAAAAATGATTTTTCTATTTTTTCTTGAATTTTTTGTTTTTAGTAGTATTTATGCATGTTACCTCAAAATTAGGGATTTGATTCACAATATCTGGAGAGGATGATCGAAATCCACCCTCCAACTAGAACCTGAAAATTTTTTCTAAAAAAATTTGATTTTTCTAAAATTTTTTGAATTTTTTCTGATTCTCGCAATTCTTGTCCACCAAGCTTCCGATCCACATTTTCTCCCCCAAATTAGAGATTCACATGGTATGATGATGTGGTGCCAAAATCCCCCCTCCAACCTAGATCTGGAAAAATAATGGAGAAAATCTCAATTTTTTTGGACTTTTCCCCTTTTTTTTCCCCTGATTTACATAGGCCGCCTGTTGAAATTAGGGGCCAGGTAATAGTATTGCCAAAACTTTTGATACATGGAATTGTTGTACTTGACACAATCTCAACAATATCGATACATGACGATATATTGCTAAGATATTGTCGATATTTGTAGCCATTGCGACTTTTCGGGGTTTCGGTATCGCTAAAGCGATATTATCGATAATATCGCCAAAACATGGAACATTGCTTATGAGATCATCAACTTATACTTGAACTTTATGCACGCACCTCGATCATCACATAGGGCAGATGTCTGTAACAATGTTTTCCGTATTGTTATTGTGTAATGTATTGCACCCTTAGGCTATAAATGCATATCGGTTATTGCACGGGATATATCGGTTGTATCGCGTAATTTATCGCCGTTGTTGGGAAACATGGGGAAATTGGTCAAAATTTTGAATGCAACTTCATGGATTGTTAAAAAAAGGCACCAATGCACACTTGGAAAAAAAAGAGTCACAAAAAACAAGTGCACATAATAGGTTTCCTTTGTATAGGGTCCTAATCTATGCATTGTTTGACTGAACTAATGCAATTATTTTCAAAGTAAATTCATAAAATTTATAAATGTAAGAAATATATGGAAATACAAGCATTATTTTCAAAAGCAAAAGAATAAGTAGAAAACTAGAAATATACCTATAGATTTCGGAAAAAAAATATATTTTAACAATTTTAATTAAATTAATATTTTTTAGAAAAATCCCCAAATTGCCAAGAAGTAGGTTAGGTTATGGACATGGTTGATTTTGTTTTTGGACATTGACATTGCAACCGATTTGGGGAAAAATTGGATTTTTTTTTTTTTAAATTTCCCCCAATTTCCACGGCTCGGCCTATCTCTTCCAAATCTCAAAATTGAAGTTTCAAATTCACAATTTTTTAATTAAAATTATTTTTTTTTCCAAAAAATCCCCAAATTGCCAAGAATACATAGGTCAAGTTATATACACGGTTGATTTCGTTTTTGGGCCTAACATTGCAACCGATTTGGGGAAATATTGGAAAATTTTTCATTTTCCCCAATTTCCACAACTCGGCCTATTTCCTCCAAATCTCGAAATTGAAGTTCCAAATTCACAAATTTTCATGCAAAACATGAATCATCATGGATTTCTTATCATTTGACACCATGTACTACATGTAAAAACGAAAAAAAAAAACATGAATCAAAACTAAAATTGCGCGCCTTTTACAATCCAACCCCAAGAAGCTTTTGATTGCGATTTCAAGAAATTTCGAAGATTTTCTTCTGACAAACTAGTGTAGACTGGTCAAAATCGCCTTACGATGTACTACTCTCTCTCTCTCTCTCTCTCTCTCTCTCTCTTTCTTTTGGTGGGTGTTAAAAATCAAAATTTGTGAATTTTTTCCAGACAAAACAGTGCTGGTTTCCGTTTATCCCGTTTTGATGTCACACTCGGTATCGATATATCGCACAATACATTAGGAATTTATAGAGAGGGAGTGGGTATTTCGCATGATATTGCAGTATCCACAATATATTGCGATATTGTACGATATGTTGCACAAAACCATGAAAAATGGATATTAAAGCTGGGTTCCATATCACTCAGTGAGGATAAAAAATATATCATGGGATATATCGGTGATAATGATATCGGAAGATTCTGAAAACATTGGTCCACAGAATCTTGAGATACCTGAAGTCAACACCTAGGAAATGTATCTTGTATTTAAATCATTGGCATTTGATCATGGATGGATACACTAATGCAAACTTGGAGGCTGAGAGAGAAGAAAAATTCCTGCTGCTACCATAACAACATGTATAAGAGCTGAAATAGGAATAGGCCCCCTCCATGGCATCGGGTAAACTATACATGAAGAGAAAAGATCAAAGATAGACAACTGATCGACTATAGGATACTACACCTTTGTTGGTGGGAACCTTGTTATTTGGATGAACAAGAAACAATCTGTGGTTGCGAAATCTAGTGTTGAAGCAGAATATCGGCTATGGCACACTGTACTTGTGAGTTGACAAGGCTAAGGACACTTCTGTGTTGGGAATTGACTTGGGTTGCCTTTTTTATGTTATGACACTAATCAGCAATTCACATTGCAAATAATCCACCATATTATGAGAGGATTAAGATAGATTATCATTTCATCAGGGAAAATGTTGCAGCAAAACTCGTTACCATGCCTTTCATCTGATAAGAATTTCAAGGCATTTCGGAGAAATAGGTTATGTAATATGACAAAGAAGCTGAGTATGATTTATATCTATGCTTTAGTTTGAGGGGAGTGTTGGGAAACACATTTTTTGTTTAATCATTTGGGTCATTCTTGTAACTTGTTTTTATCATACAAAATCCTTCTAAGCGTTTTTGGAATTTGAAATAACATCAAAACTTACAGAAAGATAGATTGCTATAGTGCTTAATGTAGAATCATAATGGGAAAGACAGTTGAAATACAAATGATGAACTGAAGTGTACAATGGTTTCTTTCTGCTGGTTTGGGGTTTTAAAAAAGCCAATAACCCTTCAAACTTGATCTCTAAATATTGAAATGGAAGTTTTGCACAGAATACTTGCTACTTGTAGCATTTGCTAAATGGTATTTGACACAGTTTTGTTGCTAGGCATTACTTTTCCAGAATACTTTCACGTTCCTTCATATATTGGCCGTTTATTAGCCTGAATACATGATCCATGCTTCGTCATTGTTTAGGCATCTTGATTGTTCAGCTTGAGTTTTGGAGAGAGATCAAAACAAGCCGAGTGTGTAAACTGAAAAGAGAAAATACGGCAGATCTAACTTCGGAACTGATCAAATCAAGTGAAAGAGAGCAACTATGTTCATTTTTTTTGGCACCCTGTCATGCTGATGGCCTATGGTCGAACTTATCACCTATGGCCTATGGTCTAACTGGATGTATGGCCCTTGATATCGTGGAATGGCAGAACAAGATTCATGTAGCCGACCCCAAGTAATTGAGATAAGGCTTAGATGATGATTTTGATGATCTGTCATGCAATTGCTGGGTAAGATATTAGAATGTTTCTCGAAGATCTATAACTTCGACAATCCAACTGATGGCAAGTTAAACAACGACACTGTTCCCCTAAATTTCTAAAGCATTGGAACAGTTCAAGTATGATCATCAAACAACCACATTGTTTCTTGATATCAATCACAATGAACGCATTAGAGGGCTTGGATCTAAGATTTGGTGGTTCAAGAGAGGAAACAATAATGTGTGAATGTTGTTTTATTAAAATTCACCCAGTTACCCTTATAATTTTTGGAACTTGAGTGATCATGTCATAAACAATTGTTGCTATTTACAGTTTTTCTTTGGCTGTAATGGAATATTGACAATCACAATAATTTGATTTAGTTGAGTTTCTCACTGAGAAACATTATGTTCAATTCTACCACTGACTTCTCTTGATCTTTTGATAAAATCTAGTAGACAATTAAGATCGTTTAGCAATGAGGAGAAACCTTTACAATGCAGATTTGAGGCAGTTGTGGGTCGTCTAAGCAAGTTGAATAGGGTGGTCGTGGACCTATCAGTTGGAAATTGGAAGGTGTGGAGGTGATCGGCAAATGGGGAACATTTGGTTAAATCTTTTCTGTTGGTGCTGATGGCAAGTGTAGGTACATCTCCACCATTTGCAAAGGTATGGGGAGCACCTCTTCCACCAATGGTTAAAACATTCGCTTGGGTTGCCATGGCAACCAAGATCCTTACATTAGATTAAAAAAGTGGAACATGGTGTTTCCCAACGTATGCGTAATGTGTAGGAATGATGGAGAATCTGTTAATCATCTATTCTTTGATTGTTCGGTGGCTAAGCAAGGTGTGGGCTTTCTTCCTCTCTTTATTTGGGTTAGCATGGACGTTTAACATCTCAATAGTAGGGCATGTGGTGGTGGAATAGCGGGGGCTGTTTAAGGACCATTACAAATCCGTTTGGAAGATGTGTTTCTTTGGGATTCTGTGGGGACTCTGCAAAGAGAGGAATTCTAGAGCCTTTGAGAATAAGACTTCATTAGGGGTGGCAATGGGCCGGGTTTGGGCATGGCTAGGCTGAGCCCGGGTCCGGCTTTACAGTCAATGTTGTCAAAATCATGTGATTTGTGTTATCAATCATACGATTCATATTGTAATGCACCCCACATGATATGATTTGTAGGTTCAAATTGCAAATCCCAAAAAATAGTAACTGAAATTTATGAGACTTATCGAATCATGGAATTATCGTATCTAAGTAATCGTATGAGTTGTAAGATAAATGCTGACTGCGTAAATGGGGCCCATTTGTACATAAAAAAAAATGAAATTTCATTTTTTGTACATAGAAAAACAAATATTTCATTTTTTATACTTTTTTTTTTCTTTCAAAAACGTGTAAAAGGCCCTCCCTTGAGATTTGGGATTTTGATATTCGAAAACCAAAACAAAGACATCGCAATATCTTTTCGTTGGTCAATAGAATTGACCGCGACCTTTTCCAATGTGATTCTACACTCAAAATGGTCAAAATTATTGAAAGACTCTTATACGTTTTTAATCAAAAGTTCTTGAACACAACATAAAGGAAATATTAGAATCCTTTAACATTATGACGATGGGCATACCTTATACAGGTTCTTAATCACCAATATCTTGACATGTATTACTCCTCTTGGTGCACATTAATGGGAAATGGATGATTGATGAGTTCTTATTTTTTCTGATTTATTTATATTTTTCCAGATTTTTATTTCAAGGAAATCAAAAGAACTTACATGATTTATGATATGATTTGCGATTTGATACGATTCAAGCCGGATTATGATTTGCTGTATGATATAGGCTGTAACGGCTGCTACAGCCTTTACACACACCCACCCACCCACACACACACACCCATATCCATAGCTCAAGTGGTAGACTGAGTGAAAGATACCTTGTTTCAACACTGAGGTGTTGGTATCGATTCCCTATATATATATATATAGATAGAGATGTTTCAGGTCTTGGTATAGAGATGTTTCAGCCCTGTTATGGGCTGTTGCAGGCCATCTTCTCATAGTGTTTAAAGTCATCATGTTACTGTTAGGTAACCATTTTTGAATACCTTGCTTAAGACCCAAGGCCTCACCCTAGCCTAAGCCCGGCATAGGCCTCGCATAACAGCCCCAAGCCATAAACAAATTGCTGGATCTGGGCCAACCCAGCCCAGCTCGAAAATTGATAAAATTCCCATTTCCCACTTGAATGTTCTTATTCTATCTGTTGATTGAGTGGGCCACACATGCACAAAGAAATAGACAATTTAGAAGAATGAAACCAACTTTCTACGTTTAACATGGATGGGTTGCCTGATCAGGGATTGGAATGACATATTTGTAGATATAACACATGTATGCATAAAGTTGGGTCTGGCTGGGCCAAGTTGAGATAAGTAGGTCCAAGTCCTGCCTGAAGCCGGGTTGGGTTGGGCAGGCTACCCGACCCATTGCCGCCCTTAGTCTTCATCATATGAAAATATTAGAAGAAGGATTCTTCACATGGTTATCAATTGGGCGCTTGCAAAAGATGAATTTCACAGGTGCTCTTAGGCGGATCTCTTGGGGAGCTGGGGGTGTTTGTAGTTTAGATGAAGCAGATTCCTGTATTGTGGTTTTTTTTTTTCCTGGTTTTTTGGCATCTTTTTGCCGTGTGTTATGCTTTGTGGTGGGCCTATATCTTTGAGTGATGAGTAGGCCACCTTCAAGTTTTGCGCTGTCCTTCATGTTCTATTGCTTTTCTTTCTTGATCGATGAATTCAATTGTCAATTAAAAAAAAAGAAGAAAGGAAAGAAAGAACAAAAGTTCATTTCAACATGCTTTAAAAGTATGCTTTAACTATGCTTCATTTAGAGAAATGTTCCAATTATGCGTGTGCTTCAAGGCCATATGGTGTGCAAAAAAAAAGAAAAAAAAAGAGAAACTGTTGTGCATGTGATATGTGCATATGTTGATCGGGAATGTTCATTATGGACACCTGTGGGTAGGCCATATCCCAAGAAGGAAGGTGATTGATTATGACATGACGATCATCCAACCAGTGGCTTGAAAAGGGATGGGCAACTCAAAAAATTGATCAATCTATAGCGAAACTTGTAACAATTAGATTGTCAGTGATGTCCAATCAACTACTTTTTTGGCTTATGGCCCATCCAAATGGTGGCCCACTGGAAACTCCTCTGATCAAAACACATTTGTTCCATGCCTATGTTGGGACAACACTAAATAGATCTTTTATAAAGAGTGCATGTTGTAACTTTTAACTCTTTTGCTACATTTTGGCAATAATTGAGATATGTTTCCTCTTATTTTCTAACAAAAGCATATCGTCATTGCCTCTGAGATATTTTATTTAACCAACAATGCAGAGATATCGGAAATAGTGGGCTAGTTATGTATTGCCTTTCTAAAGCAATAACAGCAGATCCAAAAGATATGGGCCTTAGGTTTGATCGTGCATCACTTTTTGTTGAGCTTGGGCATTACCAGAAAGCTGCAGAATCATATGACCAAATATTAGGATCATGTCCTGCAAATGTTGAAGCACGAATGATGGCTGCGAAGGTTTTTATTTTATATCCATTAAAAGCCTCTGTGTATTTTTCTTCTTCTTCTGCATTTGAGAATTGCATATTTTGCCTTTTGCCATTACCTTCTGGTCTGATTCATGTCTCATTTGTTGATTTACATAAGATGATATTCCCTGCAATGGTGCAACTCTTTTTTATCGTTTTTGTTATGTAGATTAGTATTGAGCAACAATCAACAAGAAATTCTTGCTGCTATTGGCAGAATTTAAGTTTTGCTGATACACACAAGAAAAGTGATCAGATAATTGCTGAGAAATCTATTTCTATGAAGTAATAATGTAACGCCCTGAAAATCGGGGGTTGAGCATAAGCTCCACTCCCGAGTTCCAACGCATCACTTATGTAACAAAGATAATGATGATTAAATGTTGTCTATATTAGTGCCTTAAACATGAGTGAGATTATACCAAAACAGCATATCATACTCTAGAGACAGTTGATTTACGCAAGCGGAAGACTGTGATAATTATATATAAAATATAACTGATGTAAGTCTCCAGAGTGTGATCATGTTACTAGGTTATACATATACATGTATACTTCCCAAAAGAGATCAAAATGAATATACATGAGAGTTCCAAGGTGCAAAAATAACAAATGAAGAAGTGTCTAATTAGCATCCTGACAGCCTCGACGATCAGACCACGGTCTACATAGGCCCGCTCAAGAGTTGCATGTACGAGAACTCCTTATCATCGAAAAAGTCTGTCTCTGCCTCATAAGTCGGGTCATCCTCTGAAACTACAACAGAGTCTGGTGGGTGTTTAAAACACCGTCCCAGAACGTGGGAGTGAGTGATCAACTCAGTGGAGCTATAAGGCAAAGGTTAACATGTTATCAATTCAATCAAGCAGTAATGATAAGCAGTACAACAATCATATCCTAAATACTCTTGTTAATGCAAGGATTATATGCGATTATGATGCATGCCCTCACCTGCACTCCCTTAGCGTCTTCATCTTACGACGTGCATGACAACCATCCGAAAGTGCTCTTCCTCGCCAAAGCACATGCAATGCGGTGCATGTTCATGTTAGCCAATAATTAATTAGATTTATTCATACAGCAGGATTGAAAAGCTAAGATACCTTCCTTATATCAATTCCTAAACAATGATCCATTTTAGGGTCGTCAGTCCTAGTAAATCTCATACAATGTTGTGATTCTAGGTCACTACAAAGGGCTTGACACCTGATCAATGTAGGCCTAGTTTATACTTTAATGGCTACGGAAAGACTCGTCGCCTCAACGTAGTCTCAGATTATGCTCGAGTTCACTATAAAGGGCTCGTCATCTGATTAGTGTAGGTCGACAGCTCGAATACAGTGTCCGATACCACCGTATTCGGCTCACGAGTCTGGGTTGCTCACTGGTCACTACGGGTGGGCTCGCCACCCTGGTGTAGGCTGACAGCTCGACTATGGTGTCCCATACCACCATGTTCAGCTCATGAGTCTTAGTGGATCGAGGTACTAAGGTTAAACGGGTTTTCACTGGTGAGTTTGGTACCTTAGATTCAAGCAGTAGCGTCTATACATAGTGAACATACATTAGGCCAATCGGGTTACTTGACAAGCTCGACTGGTATGAGCATATCTCGAGCCGATCGACATGGAGCGTGTAAGCAACTCCGCGTGGCCTAACCACTGCCGATAGCAGTGTACGACTTGGATTTATTGGGCGTGTCTGTCGTGGTCAAGCAGTTCAACCACCGTTCTCAGACATTTACCGATTGCCTTGGACTACATCGTAGCCTCAATCACATCCCAACAATAGCATTCGCATATAGTGATCCAAAACAGTAAGTGACAACTGAAATCAGATATAAGTCTTACTTAAGCAATTTAACAAACACATACTACATATATTATCGTAAATAGTTATTTCATCCATACAACACATAGTAGTAAAATAAGTTATGTAAAGGATACTACAACCATAGTTAAGGGAATCGAGAATCCTATCTCAACATCCTCATTACACACATTCAAATAAGTATTTTCACATTCAGGCATTTTGTCAAACACTTAGGCTACACATATCATATACATGTAATAAAGTAGTTATAACAGGTATTATAGTAAATCCCCTTCACAGAGGGTTCACCTTACATACAACAAGCATGTAACCTCAGTCAATAAACATGGCGAGCATAAATTATAGTTCCATACTCATTCACACATTTTAACAAACACATATAATGCATTATAAATCAACGTAGTTATATTTATATGTAATATATGGAAAACTTCGTATCTAAACACATAAGACTGCAATTAAGTCAGTCATAAACCATTACTGACATTGAAAGCCTTGAAAACCATAACCTAAACATTTATAGTCCGCACTTTATGCCGATAGACAAGTATCGAACTCAATTTGTAGACCAGGCCTTAGTCTACGGCACGATGACCACCTATAACATGAAATAATTAGCTATTTCATTACTTACACTATTTGAAATCCTAAAACAGATTAGGGTTAGGTTTTCTTACCTAAGAACGGAATTGGAATCGCCTGTATAGCGATATAGGAACAGTGGTGAAGCACGTGGAGCGGCGGGATTTAATCCCAGGGACGAACTCCACTTCTCACCCTCACTTTCTCTCTCTTTCCTTATCTTTTCTCTCCTCTCCCTTTATATAGGTTCAAAATTCGTATGGAATGAGAGAGAGAGGGTTTAAGCCCTTTATATAGGTTCAAAAGTGATGGGAATGACCTCAGGGCCAAGCTATACTTAGGTTACAGCCAAATAGTGTCTGTTTCGATCCAACCGAGCACTCCTGAAGGCCCCTTTGCTGAATGCGGTCGGACTTAAGCTCCCTGACCATGGATCTAGGTCAGGCTAAGTTTTCGGTCCGACCAGGTTTGCAGATTGACCGTGGCGGACCAGTTTCAATTCAATGGTCACCAGTGCTCGATCAAGGTCACAAGTACACTGACATGTGTTGGAAATTTTCCTTGATCCGAGGGTGTAATTGGGTCAGGTTCTGACGGTCTGAATTCTTAGATTTGGCCAGTAAGCGAACCGACTCAATTTACTTAAGTTTTAGTTCATTTCCTAAAGATATTCGCGTTTCTCACACGCTTCGCTCCGGGCTCAAGTTGTGTGTTTCTGGGTACTATTAGGACTTGATTTTCGAAGTGGTTTTCAAGTCCAATAAGACGGTCATAACCGTATAGTTTTGTGGAAATCGGACCTTCGACGTGTGGTACAGGTCCAATACGGAGTTTCATGATGCTCCTGAGAGCAACCGGGTTTAGAGATGGATAATAGATTTTAGGGTAACGTAGCGTCAATGGTTCTACTAGTTTTGGGTCTTACAGATCGTATTTAAAGTGATTAGGGCTAATTTCATAGGTAATCTAGTTTAACACTAATTAAGTCTCGTTTAATTTTGTAAAGGATTTGATCCTTAGGGATTTTTGCCTGAGGTGGCACTTGGGTCTTTGTACGGATTTTTCCGATATGTTACAAATAATGAGCCCATTTGAGATTATCTCTAGATTTCATTAATGGCCCGTTGTTCCACCAATTGCCACGATAATATAAAGGAAATGTGCAATGATTGCAAATTACTTTACCGGTCTCCTGACAACATCTCCATTATATTGCTGATTCCTGTGTTTGGTTGATCGGCGGTAAAATTATAATGATGGCAGTTTTGTGTACTTCAATGTCAAATCATCACCAAAATACACTAATGTTGCTGTTTGGATTTGAGATTTTCATAGTAATGCCATGAAAAAGTGAAATGCTTACAAATTCCTTGATTTGTCCCCTAAATATATTTGCATTTGACCAACGATTCCCGTGTTTGGTTTGCCATGGTAAAATTGTAACGATGACACCTAACTGGGGTAATTTGCGAAACAAATAGGCCCCAAAGAAATTGATAAAGTTGCTATGCATGTTCTATGTGACTAATCACCCCACTGGAGAAATTTTCTCCTAGGAACCAGCCCTGGTGAAGATCAAGGGTGGGGCATCCTCTCCCACATTTCTGTGGCCCACCTGATTTTTCGATCAGGCTGATTTCTGGGCCCTAGGGTTTCATGAGGTGTCGCATCTGTGGGACAAATTGGATTTCTTTTACACATCATGCGGTATGCGTTCTCAAAGGGTTCTCACAAGTTCACATGAGAACTAGTTCCTAGGAGAAACTTTCTCCACCCCATTGAGGCATCGATATTGACAGAAATGGGCCATCATGAATGACACCGATCATGGTATTTAGAGGACTCAAAAAGTGGTGTACGATGAATTTTTGACATTAAAATTGGGATAGGTTTTTATTATTTATTTTTTAATTTTATGAAGAACAGTAAAAAATCATGGTAAAGTTTGCTATTTTTGTAATTGGGGTAATTGGTGAGTAAAGCATCATTGACTTTGAGCCTTGTTTCAGTGATTTGAATGACTAAAGCTTTTGAGAACCTGAATCCTTTTTGTGGCCTAGTGTTAAGTGGTAACAAGGCTGCAGAAGGGTTTACTGCTTTCATGGTGTCAAGTATAAGGTGGACATTTCTTGTAGAAATTCTAGTTCAGGAACCTAGTAACTAAAATGTCTGTAGTCTAGACCTTTCATATAGGATGACAACACTTCATGTGATTGTCATTTCCGGGAACAACTTTTAGGAACTTGATATATCAATGTTCACAACAAGCATTGAATATTCAGTTTGCCTTGCTAGCCATTTCATGTAGAATCAAAGAATCCTCCACTTTTCGTCAAGATCCAAGGTATTCGATGTTGAATATCAGAAGGGAACTTCGTCTTTTCCACACAACTCTCTTAATATCTTTTTGAAATTCAGTTGTTGATGGGGCTAAATTTCCAGCCAATTGATAACATTTTACTTTGTTATGCATCTTTGACAGCATGATTTAATATCTTTAGAAGGCTAGATGCAAGATAGGTTGCCAGGTCAAGTGTAAGAGCTAATTACTTGATTACGTCTAGCATGACTAGTGAGCATATGATTTTTTTTTTTTTTTTTTTTTTGAATGGCCATTCATTATTGCACCGTAATAACAGAATAATGCAAATTTGCGTAAATCCTTGCACATGTTTGCTTATAACACGAACTTTTAATATTGCGTTCTGTTCAGTACATCTTATAGAATAAATTGAAGTCGATTGCCATTTTGTTGGGGAAATGGTAAGTAGATGATTTGGTTACGTCCTACATGCAAAGCAAAATTCACTAGTTGACCTACCTATGAAGTAGCAGGAATTCGATATTTATTTTTCAGTTTTTATGTGTTGTTTGGTTAAAGTCTGCCTGGTACTGATGTTTTAGCTGGCCAAAGGCCTGGGTAAAGGAGTGTTGATATCAAGTGGAAAGTTTAGTTGAGGAACTATTGGCAAGCAATCATGAGAATTCTTGTTTCAAATCTTGATCAAGCTGAGCCTCCCTTGGAAGCTACACATGACAATTGATAAACCCGCTTGTTGTGGAACTGTTCTGGTGTGCACAAAGGCATGCCTTGGAAGTGACAAACTACATGATGTGAAAACTGGATTGATGTGTCTAATTAATGAGGTGAACGCTGATCCATCGAGGGAAGGTAGATTGATTTGGAGATGGGACCCCTACGGTGTATTCTCGGTCAAATAGTTCTATAAATGTTTGAAAAGGGGGTGATGGGCCCGCTGCTCCCACTGGCTGGCTCTGGAAATCTCAAGCTCCACCAAGAGCTATTGCATTTGCTTGACTTTTGGGCTGGGATCACATTCTAACTATAGACCGCTTACGGTGGAGAAACTTCATTTTGGTGAATCGGTGTGTAATGTGCCTCAACGATGAGGACAATGTGAATCATCTCTTTAAGTCTTTATTAAGTGCTCCTACCTAGTCGCGGTTTGGGTAATGGCGCCATTCCAGGTGGTGTGGTTGATGCCTTCGTCAATCTTGCAAGTAGTGGAAGCTTGGAGATTCTACTACTCTCGGTGGAAGCCAGACGCCATTAGGCCCACTCTATTTATGGCTGCAGGAGCAATGGTGGAAGGAAGAAAATAGGAGTTGGAACAATCTTATTTGCATGATAATGAGGGCCGGCATTAGCAAAGCCATTTCATCCTGTAGCTAGCTTACTTTAAATGGGTATTATGTATGTTGGTAATGAATTTCTACTATATATAGGTCAAATGCTGAAACAAGATTTGGCCCTTGATACTTGGGACCGAGTTATGGTTGCGCTGGTAACGGCACTTGCATTAGGCACTCGTGAGAGTGAGTTTTGCATAATATATCTTTTCAAAACACACCAGACATGGAAACTCCAATGATTATAGTGGTGATGAAGGTGCTGAAAAAAATTGACATTGATTGACAATTTTACATAGACTGAGATTTGGTTGCTTTCCTTCCATTTGTTTTAGGGATTTTAGCATTTAAACTTGGAATTGGAAGTTGGGAGTCCAAAAATATGTTTATTTTTATCTCTAATTATATTTGAATGAAGTGTGAAGCTAAGCTGCAACACATTCTGGTGTGGGAGCAAGGAAATGTTTGTTTCAAAATCTTAGTATGTGTGAATAGCTAACGAGGGGGAGTGGGAGCATAAGTTTGAAGTGTGATTCAAAGCGGGAGAGCCTCTTAGGTAGAAAGTTCTTGCTACCAAGTTCTAAGAAACAACAACCTACAATGGTTTACACATATCTTGATATGGTATGATAGAAAGTAGAAGGTTTGATCATATCCCACCTAATTTTTTTTGAATGTTATTTTTGATTTTTTTTTTTTTTTAAATTTTTATGAGAAAATATGAAAATCTTATGGTTTTGCAATTTACAATTTATAACTTACGTTCTCATCCCCTTTGGTTGTACGAGAGAGTAAGAGGAAGATACCCACAAGAGTGAAGGGGATTGAGGAGTTGGATGGTATATACATTCAGTGATTGGGAATTATATTCAAATCCAAAGCTATTTTAGACGAGATTGGGGAGTTGGATAGTATTGGAGAAGAGAATGGGGGCTTGGTGCAGGAGGAGCCTGTGAAGAGGGCTGCTACGACAACTTCCATATTTGATACTTTCAGGATGGAAGAACGATTTCGGAAGCAATGATCGAGGGGTTGATAGTTGGCTAAAGTGTGATAGAAAAAAAACAACACATAATATTTCATGGTCTGGCGAATGCGCGGAGAAGGTTAATAGTATCACATTAATTACAGTGAGGAATGGCGCACTTAGTGGTTGGAAGTGTGCTTGAGCGATGTTGAATTTTTTTCGGGTAGCCTTTGGCGAGGATTTTCTGTCCTGGCCTCGGCTTAGTGAGTTGGAGTTTGATTGGATCTTATCAGAGCTTCTTTAATAATGGTCGTCCCCAATGAGAGAGTAGAGGTTATTAACGATTTTTGGCTGATAAGTTTGGTTGGCAATGTTTATTATACATCTTGAATGGGAATTTTTTGGGGGGGGGGGGATGGATGATCAATAAAGTAATAAATCAATAAAAGGAAAACAAGTAAAGAAGGAAAATGGTGAGTAATAAGTTGTGTACTACTCCCCCTCAAGTTGTTGGAGATTTGTAATGCCCAATTTGCCAATTAAGAGATGAAAATGGTCTTGCCCAAGTGCCTTGGTGAAGACATCTGCAAGTTGATGTTAGGAAGGAAACTAGCATGTGCAGAGGATGAAAGAGGACAACTTTTCCTGAATGATGTGGCAATCAATCTTTATATGCTTCATGCGCTCATGGAAAACTGGATTACTGGCAAGGTGAATGGCAACTTGATTGTCACTATGAAGGTGCATGGGTTGAGAATACTAAACCCCAAGATCGTGAAGAAGAGCTTTAAGCCAAACAAGTTTGCATGTGGGATTGGCCATAACCTAATATTCAGCCTCAACAAACGACCGTGAAACAATAGTCTTTTTTTTTTTCCCCTAAGAAAGGGGACTAAGGCCAAGCATAGTGAAATCTCTCGTGGTAGATTGTCGTGTCTTTAGACAAGTAGCCCAATTAAATAAGCAAAAATGTGAAGAGATTGGAGGACAAGGAAATCCCCTTGCTAGCAGAAGACTTGAGATATCGTAAAAATCGAATATCTGTATCATAATGAGGTTGGCGTAGCATGTGCATGAATTGATCGAGGATATTGACCGAATAAACAATGTCAGGTCTAGTGATGGTTAAGTAGATGAGATTTCCACTAGGCCGATGGTATGTAGTGGGGTTTGGAAGGAGGTCACCATCTTCATCATTCAATCATAGATTTGGTTCCCTGGGAAATAAGGTAGGTAAAGCTCCAAGATAATCATTGTCTTTAAGAATGTCAAGTGCATACTTGCGTTGGTTTAAGAAAATTCCCTTCGGTGAGCATGCCACCTCAATGTGTAGAAAGTATTTTAAATGACCAAGATCTTTAATATGGAACTTGGTATTGAGAAAGACTTTCAAGGCAGAGAGCAGAGGATCATTCCCTATCAGTATAATATCATCGATGTGCACAAGCACCATAGTGAACCTAGTTCTAGTTGAGCAAATGAAAAGGGAATAATCTGTGAGAGAGTGGCAATAGCTACCCTTTTTGAGTGCACATGAAAATTTCTCAAACCAGTTTCGCGAAGCTTAATTGAGGCCATAAAGAGACTTATGGAGACGACAAACTTGCTGCTCCCCCTGTTTCGAGTAACTGGGAGGAATGGACATGTAAACTTCTTAATGTGGATCACTATGAATAAATGCGTTGTTGACGTTGAGTTGATAAAGAGTCCAATGACGAATGACAACCACGGTCAAGAGGCAACAAACGGTGGCAAGTTTGGCGATGGGTGTGAATGTCTCATGTTAATCTAAACCCTCGGTTTGATTGTAATCTTTTGCCACCAAGTGTGCTTTAAAACGTTTAATAGTACTGTTGGTGCGGTGTTTAACTTTGTACACCCACTTGCAGCCAATAAGTTTCTTCCCTAGAGGTAAATGTTGCAAAGTCCAAGTATTGTTTTGCTCTAAAGCGTGGATTTCTACTGCCATTGCTTCACGCCAATGAGGGAGTTTTATAGCTTGAGAAAAAGAAGTTGACTCATCACGAGAAGATATGACAGAAAGAAGGGCTAAATGATTAGGAGAAAATCAATTGTTTGAAAGATCATTAGAAAGTGGATAGAGAGTTAGAGACTATCTGCAAAGGGCTGTGGAGGTGTAACAGGAGATGAAGTTTAAGGAAGGGTGGGACAAATATAATCTTTGAGGTGAGAGGGTTGTTTTATGGTGCGATGGGAATAATGGAGGCTTGGGGATAGTGGGTGGTTGGGTATCAAGGTTTTGAGTTGGTCGGTATTAGGTTGTGGTTCATGGATGGGCATTGGATTAATAGGAAAGAATGTCTTTGAAGGGAAATGTAGCTTTAACGAAAGTAACGTCCTGAGAGGTAAAGATGAAATTCTGTTCAAGTTCATACACTTTGTAGCCATGTTGATTAAAAGGATATCCAACAAAAGCACATTTGGAGGCATGGGGAAAATTTTTGTAACGATGGGTGCCAAGTTTGTTTGCATAGCTCAAACATCCAAATGCATGGAGATGATCATAAGTAGATTGGCATTTGAAGAGCATTCATATGGTTTTTTACCATCTAAGTTTGGAGTGGGTGTGCAGTTGATTAGATAGGTGACTGTTAGAATACATTCTCCCCCAAAAGATAAGGGTAGATGTGCTTGGAATTGCAATGCTTGAGCTATCTCAAGGAGGTGTTTGTGCTTAGGTTCTGTGAGCCCATTCTATTGGGGCGTCTCAACATAGGGTTGATGGATGATCCCATTTTCGTGGAAAAATAGATTGCATTCAATGGGATAGGAACTTGGCTCCAATAACAATTTGGATTTGTCGAACCTGACATTGGAATTGAGTCTGAACCATTGCACAATTTTTATTTATTATTATTATTATTATTTTTATAGTGAGGAGAACACTTCAGATTTGTAATTCATAAGGTACACCCAAGTGCAACGAGAGTAATCATCCACAATGGTGAGGAAATAATGTGCTCTAGTATGAGAGGGCGTGGGATATTCACCCAAAATATCATAATAAATTAAATCAAATATATGAGTACTCCTATTATAACTCAAGTGAAAAAGTACGACAAGTTCGTATAACAAATTGCAAACATCATAATGAGAAATAAAAGAAAAAATAGTATTGGAGGTAGAGAGGTGATGAGAGAGGTCGGCTGCAGAGGGGTGTCCTAAGCTCATATGCCAAAGGTAGGAGCTAGGAAGATGAGCAACGGGCATCTCTATGAGCGTGATGGTCGGTGACGGAAGCTAATGGTAGAGTCCATCTCATACTTCATCCACTCCAATCAGCTTACTTGATGCCAGGTCCTAAAAGACATATAATGATGGAAAGTCACAGCACAATTGAGATTCTGGGTTAGTTTGCTAACAGACAAGATTAAAATCAAAATTGAAAACACATGAAACATCATGTTAGGCTAAATGTTTTGACAAATGAATAGAGCCAACACGAATAATGGGGGTGACATCACCATTTGGAAGTTTGACAGGCTTAGCTTTAGTAAAACATAATGGATCTGCAAGAGATGATAAGGTAGGTGTCATATGATCAAATGCTCCATTGTCTATAATCCATGCGGTGGGAGAGGAAGGAAAAGCAGAGAGGGAAGAAGAATGACTACCAGTAAGATTTGCAGAAGCTGAGTTCCCATTGGCATTTAGAAATGTCAGTAGTTGTCAGTATTAGTCAATCGAGATTCCAGGGACGGGGACTGAAGCGTCAGTCACAGGCAAGGTAATAAAAAACGATTACGCAATGGTTGCTGGAGGGGTGTTGTTGTCGAGTATTAGGGTTTTGAAAGAGGGGGGTGGGAGTTGTTGTTATCGAGCATTAGGGTTTTGAAAGCCCTCTTTCAAAACCCACTTGTTTTAAACTTTTAAGATATTTGTTTAAAACGTGAGTTTTGCATCATTTAAAACAGTCATAAGTTCTCAACCATAGATGTGGAGGTCCTCTTATTGATGCTTAAGATCGTCTGAAATGGGTACATTACATGTACAAATATTCCCATGTACAATAGGACCCACTATTGGATGGTCTGGATAGTCTACATCATTGCCACGTGTGAGAAGGATGGGCCACCATCATTTTACATCAGAAGTTGAACTAACAACATAACAAATAGCTCTATATTTTCATGAAAGCTTGAGTACGCTCAAGGATATGACTCATAAATTAAACATTCATAAACCATAATTCCACAAAACCATCTCATAAAAGCATTCTATACAATATACACTTTCAATAATTAAACCAATAACCATTAACTAAAATAACAATAAAATATCCAAATCATCATCACCATAATCCATGTCTTAATCACTCTTCAACTATATTTCCTTTACAATTAATTTTGAAAATTCAAAACGAAATTAAACCTTAAAAAAGAAAGAAAAATAAATATAGCTAAAGCATCCACTCCTTATGCTTCTCGACAAGATCCTGATCCTTTAAAATTCCAAAAGGGTGTAAGCTGCAAAGCTTAGTGAGAAAATCTCAACACAAGTTTGAAAACACATTCGATCCAAATAAAACATATTTATAAAAAAAATTATTGTAAATTTTTACGCAAAGCTTGAAATAAAAAACTGAATAACAAAGTTCTAATGGATATTTATTCTGAGTAAAACAGGTTGATCAAAACATTGAAAATTCTTGTGCAACGCTTGAAATTTAAAGATTAAATAACCAAAGATTTCAATGCAGAATTGTATGAGATAAAGCATGAATAAATAGAAATGAGCTGTTTATCAAATAATCCACCACAATCAATACAATTCATTCTTTGAACATCAGGGCTATTTCACACTAGTCAGCCAACATCCTACTAAAAAGAAACCCTCCTGGCCTGCATAGGTGTCCTTTCGCAAATCAACCATGCTCATCCACCTGGCCTCCACTCAATGGGTGGGCCATTCATATGTAGGCTGGTCAAACCTCTACCCCACTCGGCCTTCATAAGTGGTCTTTTGCAATTCATCATGCTCACTCACTTGGCCTTCACTCAATGGGGAAACCAAAAGGTACCAATTAGGCTTCTGGGACTTTCAACACGAGGGTCTCGATCGCCTTATTTATGCTTTTAGGGATTTTCAACCCAAGGGACTCGATCACCCCACCTACTTTCCGGTGTTCCAAACACGATCAGAATTCCACGACATGACTATAATGATTGCATGATTTTGAAAATAATATAAACATCCCATGATTGCTCTTCTTCAATCAAATTCGTAGTGCATATAAACCAATCCATGAATTTCAAATATTTAAAACATGATAAATAATTCCTTCTCTATCAAAATTCCAAATAGATAGATATTGAATATACCATGCGATGTTTTAAATTTGTAAATCTGGAAATTTACACTTGAAAGCCCTGAATATCTGAAATTTACAAAACAATGCTAGAAAATTTGTAAAGAAAACCCCGTGATGGAATTTTGGGAACAGTACAAAACAGTCTTAGAATTCTAGGAAATTATGTAGTAACCCCTTGGGATTGCAGAAAATCTGATTTTAATGTAAAGAACCCTAAATTTTCAAGAGATTGATACATAACGCGGGGTTTTCAATAGATTACACACTTAACACTTGAATTCCATCACTAAAACAATGTTTTCAAGAATTCAAAGAAGAAAAATCAAGAAAATCAAGATTTTAAAAGAAAGGAACAAGAATTCAAGATTTTGAAAGGAAAATGTCCAAGGAAATCAAGATTTTTTTTGAGAAAAGCAAAGAGGATTTTGGAAAGCAAGACAGATGAGATCCAAACCTTAGAACATGCAAAAAGATAAAAAATGTGAGAAAATGATATTTTGAGGATCCAAACCTCTTTGATTTTGATGTGTCTAAGTGTCATTATGTTCTATGTGATTTATGATTGTGTGTGCACAAGCATGTACGAATGCCTACATGTTTTTAGGGTTGTTACAATTTGTGTATAGTGTAGTAAAGGTGCGGGTGTTATGGTCAACGCCGTTTTATGGTGCCAAAGATGACGTCTAGCAGTATTCTTAGTTGGTGGGTGCAGGCTTTCGTCACTCTTGTTATGTATTTTTATAATTTCTTTTCTCAAGCAAGGGTCATTAACCATAAAGAAAAAGAGGAAAATATCCATAAACTAGCAAAATGAGGGAGAGGAAAAGTTGTGGCATAAACCAAATGAGATGCATTGAGAGTGATGACCAGAGAGTCTTGTTAAAGATTGTGAGATCTGGGAGTCGCGCTGTCAATTGTTGTCCGGACCCATGAGTTTCGAATGAATTCGACTCGATTTTAGTAGGTCCACGTCCCATTTATCAGACCCGTTAAGAAATTCGGTTGGGTTGGGGCTCCCAGCCGGGCTTGGTTAAAAACCGGGTGTAATAAGGTTTTTGGTCCAGTCCATGTGGGACCCAGATAAAATCGGTGGGGTCTATTCAGGTCTGGGTTTGGTTGAGTTAGTTTTAATAGTTAAATGATATATGCTTAATACATATTGATTATTCTAGCAAAAAAAGAGAAGAAAAAGGAAAGAAAAAAAAAGAGGTTTCCTGAGCCACACACATGTAAGAGAGCCTGTTGATACACCATGCACGTTTCAAAGTGGCACATATGTGTGTGATATAATCCATCCATTGGGCGGGCCTATGTGAACGCTCTTATTTGTCCTGATCCCAACTTGAAACATAGATCCGAAAACCTAATAGATACCCAAACTTGGCTAGATCCAAGTTTGGGCCTCCCAAAACTAGACCTAGATCTAAAAGGACTCGGACCTGACAAGACCCACACATGGTAGCTCGTGTACGGTACTATAAGACTTGACCTAAAGCCCACTTGTTGACAACCCGATCAGGGAGAAATGGTGATGGTACTTTTAGGTGTTATTGAATGAAGATTCCGGCAGAAGGGTGGAACAAGGAGCCTTAGAGCCTAAAGGGGTTAGGAGGGCATGTATATTATCATAGAATTCGGCAAGGGAAGTAAACACAACCTAAAAAGAAAAAAAAGGCTTTGTGGACAAATGGAATACCAATGATCGATAGAAGAAGATGGGAAAATCAGATTATTTTTTGTTAGTTTTTTCAATGAAGTTTGTAGATTGGGAACGTCAAATTTGTGGATAAGGATCATGTATGTTACCTATTTACAAGAATAAAGAAGATACCCATGCCTCGGTGGTAGACTCACAAGAGTTTCAACATGAGGTCATGGGTTCGAGTACCCATTGTGGTGAAATCCCACTGTGGTGTGAGTGCGTGAGTGTGTGTGGGGTGTGAGTGCGTGTGTAAAAAAAAAAAGGAATAAAGAAGATACACTGAAGTTGCATTAACTATTGTGAAGCTCAGGGACAGTCGGACGAAATGGTGGAATGAGGTTACTAGGAAAAAACAAGGATATCACGGAATCATTTTGGCTTCATGCTTGATTAATCATGAAGCTATTTCTTACTTTGTACAATTGTACAAAGAGGAGGAAAAATCTCATGGTTTTTATAGATTTGGATAAGCATTACCTAAGGAGGTAATCTGGTGGGTGAAGAGAAAGAAAGGGGTTTTGGAAAAATATAAATCAAAACACTGTTGAGGACATCGATGTGGTGCTGCTACAAGAGTGAGAATGACTTGTGGTGAGACGAGAGTGTTCCTTGTAATGAGGGTCTCCATCAGTGGTTGGCACTAATTCCTTAAGGCCCTGTTCGATTTTCCATTTTAATGGTAAATACATGGTAAATGAGTAATTATTACTGTTGAACGTGTTTGATAACCATGCTGTATTTCTTCTTTGTAAAATTGTACAAAAAAATTGACTTAAATTTGTGGGCCGCACTGTGATATATTAATTGACATATCCATGCCATCGATCCATTTTAGATGAACTTTTGGGGCATCATCTGAAAATAGGGGCAGATCCAACTCTCAATTGACCCACACCAAAGGAAATAGTGTCGGTGAAACGTCCACCATTGAAAGCTATTTTTTTTCACCATGCCCACATCGGAGTTTATTTGTCATCTAAACCCTTCATTAGGTCGCACAGGCATAAATAAGAGGAAAACACAAACATCAGCTTCATCCAAAGTATCTAGGAGCCTCAAGAAGTATTTTACGGTGGGTGAATGATTTATCATAGTTTCTTGTGGTGTGGTCCACTTGAGCTTTGGATCTGCCTCATTTTTGTGTTCATACCCTAAATGTGGCTGACATATAGGATGAACTGTGTGGATATGCCACATATATCACAGTGGGCCCTACATTCATTTGGCAACCATCCTTAGTTCTAGTGCCCAAAAGTTAAGCAGTCACATCTGCATTGTTTCCGATGCGGTAATTACCTGGGTAAGTAATTATTACCCATTTACTAGGTAATTACCTGTTATATGGAAAATCAAACAGGCCCTAACCTTTTGCAGTTATTATGAATGAACTAACTGCCTGTATCCAAGATGACATGGAGATAGTTGACAAGATGATAGAGGATCTAAATGCTAATTAGAAGTTTGGAGGAAGGTTCTGGGGTCTAGAGGTTTAGAAATTAGTAGAACCAAGATATGTTATTCGGACTGCAACTTTAATAGGATGAGCTATAGAGGTGAGGTTTCAGTTAAATTGATGGCCAATAGATACTTGAAAGCAATTGATTTTGTTACTTTACCGTCGCTCTATAATTCAAAACGATGGAGAGAGTGGGATGTTGAAACGGAGAATCAAGAATGAGGCAATCTAAAGTAGCTCTAGTATGTGATACGGAAGTTAGTTGGGATGGTTTGGGCAGGTGTTATGAAAACCAGAGAGACCTTTTATTTGGGTTGAATGGCCTGAAGAGGAGGACGAGTGGAAGACATGAAAGGACTTCTGATTGAGGTAGTGAGAAGGGATATGGAGGCTTGTTCCTTACCTAGGATAGGACCTTAGGTAGGAATGATTGGTCGATTAGGATTTTTAAAGCAGACCCTGATAGTTGTGGCAAGACTATATGATGACAGCGACGCTGATGATACTCTGATTTGTTACCACTCTTTGGCTTTATGGAGTGTTGACAGACACACGCACATTTTGAGAGGCACATGTTGATAGATATTTATATTTATGCTTTAAAATTCTCTCATGGTCATTTCCTTGCTTCATCATCATCATCTAAGCCTTATCCCAACTAATTCGGGTCAATAATCTTGTTCCACCATTCCTCTCTATGAAGGATCATATCCTCAGTTAAACCATAGTTCACCCACATCCTTTTGGACCTTAAACCTGCCCTTTGAGCCTTCAACTTGAACCAACTCATGCGTAACTGATGCAGTTCTTCGTCTTCGTAGCACATTGCCAAACGATCCTAGTCTACTTTCCCTCATCTTATTACCTATTGGCACTAATCCTAAGGTCCTCTCTGAATGCATTCATTTCTAATTCTATCCTTCCTCATCCTGCCACTCATCGATCTTAACATCCTTGTTTCAGCTATGCTCATCCTATGAAGATGTTGTTCCTTAACTGGCCAACATTCTGTTCCATAAAGCATGGCTGGTCATCCTGTAACACCCCGAACTTTCCAGTGCTCGGGTGTTACCATGTAATCTAGTTAGTATGAATGCAAACCTAACCTACTTGAGCATTCACGTACATTACAACCCCCATCCATATGTTAACCCATCCAACCGTTGACGCTCGAGACGAGCTATCACATCATCAGCACAACCCGTCGTTATGACTTCGATCACCTCGATAGATGAATCGAACCATCTAGTAATATATTTAATAAATATATTAATTTTTATTATTTATTATATTATAAATTTTACACAAACACAGATCAAAAGAATTATGGATGTATTTTGATAATTTAATTATCAATTTAATAATGTATGAAAATGTATTGAAATAAAGTGATGTGTATGTAATTAACGTATGTAAAATATTATGAAAATAATATTATAATAATAAACATAATGAATAAAATTTTTACAACATATGATTGAATTATAAATATTAGTGTATCATTAAATATCTTTTATAAATACGTATACAAAAATTATTAGATGTTTTAATAAAGTTGTATATTATTTAACAATGCAATTTTAAATATGGTGTTGTAGAATTTTCAATTCATATTATATATAGTATGATATTGTGTATCATGAATTATATACTAGTAAATGTGTGGCTAATAGCATGTAAATAGTAGTATGTTAATATTAAAATTATATTTATATAGGTGTAAATTGTTTTAATCAATGTAACTATAAGTAATGTACAATAGTAATAAATTTTATATTAATTGGCCAGTAATATAGGATAAAAGCCTCACAAATGGCCCATTTAGGTCTTTTAACCGTTGATGTTCAATTTTGGACCGATCCGACCAACAGATCAACGGGAAATCCATAAACGGGACCCAAGTCAAGTTGTGGGCCCCACCTAGGCTTTAAATTTGCCTGATAACTGGCCAATGGCCCTACATGGATTCCTTGAAGCAAATGGATGGATCGGATTAGGCATAACAGCCATGTGGACCCCACACTATGGAGCCTGTGCACGTAGGGTGCGTGCACACGCTGTGCATGGTACCGACAGAGGCGGTCAGAGCTACTCTGACCGTGTCTCTCTCAAAAACGAGATTTTTCACTCTCTCCAGATTGGCAGTAGACGGGCTGACGTCCTCCATTTCGATCAGTGGCTGACGTCCTCGATTTCGATCAGTGGCCCACCCACATGAGCCATCTGGACAATCCAGACCGTCCATCTTGTGCTCATGATGGCCCTAACCAAGAACATGCTCTCCATGCGCATTCATGCGACCATGTGTGTGCACATTTCATGCTGCAAATAGGTCATGGAAACATAAAGTTTCCCAAAATTGGAAACTGTTGCCACTCCACGTCAGCGATCCGTGTGAGCCAGCTAGAGCCGATCTAGACCGTCCGTCTTGGAGAGATCTTAGCCCTCTGAAGCTAGATTTAGAGAAGGAAAGAGAATGAGAGAGAGAAATGAGCTGTTTCTTCTCAAGCTCAAACCCACCAGCCAATCCTCCTTAAAGCTTCGATGAAGCTTGTCTGCAAGCTTCCTAGGCCTCATATAGACCATCTAAAAGAAACGGATTGAAGAAAGAAGAAATGGGGAGAAATCCGCCATTACCGCCTGGTCGTCTTCCTCGGCCAACCCGCGCTGAGTTTGGTCCAAGTTGGGCCGGATCAAACCGTTCAACGGTCTTGTTGGATCTGCAGGAGAAAGGAGGAAAAGAAAGGAAGAAAATGAAAGAGAGAAGAGTTGAGCCGAGTCAACTCGGACGTCGAGCTGAGTTGATTCAAGTCAAATTAACCGTAGGTGTGTTTTCTCTAAAAACATTGTATTGGAATTTTAATTAGCATATTGGTAGGTTATTTATGCTATAACTAGCTATTATAATCAAAGGTTGTAATTGTCAAATCTTAGTATTTAATATCATTGTTAATGTGGCTATAATTATTGCGATTATTAAATATGGCTAACCATTGGTAGGTTAATTTTGCTAGTATTAGTTATTATGAGTATTAGATATTAACATTTATCATGCTATACCTATTTTGCCATTATAGGTTATTAACAATAGGATTAGTGTTGATAGCATTAGGCAATTATTATCTACTTGTACTTCATTCTAAAATTAATATGAATTAATTGTTTGAGTTAGATTTCAAACTCTAAACCAAAGTGTAAAATTAGATTAGTGGATAAAACCCTGAATATGAGTAACCTAAACCATAAATTATGTCCTAATCTTATAAATTAATGAGTTTATCCTCTATGATATCACTATAGGTTCCTTTTACTGTTGTTATTACTATTATGAGTCACTATTAGTATCATTATTTGTGGGTTGTTAGGTAGTTTAATATAATATTAGCCGTTGTAAGATTCTCAAAATTTATAACGAAGTTATTTATTAATTTTACTCATTTATTACTCTCATTAACAATGTCATTAATGGCCACGCAAAATAGAGTTCAAATTTCATAATCAAATCCTAGAATCTAAATCTAGGATTAAACTCTAGGATAAAACCCTAATTCCTACATCAGAACCCTAAAAACAAGTAATCCAAACTTTAGGTCATACTAACCTTGACCATAAATACTTTGTAGAAACCTGATTTCACGTACAACTTCACAATCCATGGTAGGATTCAATTCTGCGGGTGCACACGTTTCCTAGCAACGCCAGTTGGCGATTCGATACACGAGGTGATGATTTCTTCCCCTTGACCTTTCCATTTTCCCATTAGCTTAAGTTATTGTTTTATTTTAATTCATAAATGATATCTCCATTCTATAACCACATTTGTTAATTGTTGGAATTGAGTTACTGCTTCACATGCTTAATGTTTATCCTGTATATTTAATTCATGCTATTGGATTACTTGTGGATTGCTGGGATTTAAACTGGTACATTAGTGGGAACCCCCCACTTATAAATGTACACCCATACTTGGGATGTAACTCGATTGACGGTGATTGCAATGGACCTTCGATCTAGTGGTTATTGAGTGGCGGTCTAGATGGATCATTAATGTGGGCTTACCATCCAGGGTTGTTGTGTCTAAGTGGTTTTCAAGGATGGTCTTTTATCACATGGTTTTGATACTCTCCCTATGTGGCTTATTTTGATATTTGCCCTATGTGGCTTGTTTTGATATTGACCCTACGTGGCTTTGTTTTGATATTTTCCCTATATGGGTTCAATGTTTTATACTATGCAACCATGCGATGGTAAGCCTCATATATTGTAATATGTTTGACCAATAGTCGACGGGGTTCCATTAAACATCCTAAGGTGGTAGTCTCATGAGCCGGGGATGGTGGTATGGGACCTATGCCCGAGCTGTCAGCCTACGCTGGTGACGAGCCCCCGTAGTGACCTTTGAGCTTATTTAAAATGGCTGGTTGTAATTGGACTAATAATGGGTTGGTTAATTATGCATACATGACACATACCAACATCTATTGCTATCGTACGTGATGTAAGTATTTGTCCGACTGGATGCTTTTCCCAGGTCAATGATTGCATGGGTGACGAGCCCACTGTCCGCACGGATGAGCATCCCCGGGGCGATGATCACATGTACGCATCCATGCACATAATAAGACCCGCATCATGTATTGTTTTGTATGCTTTGTTTTATAACTATGCTTACCTAATGCGGCGGTGTGTAATCTTGAGGAGAATTCACACTGAGTAGGCCACTTATCCATCAAATATATAACCGTACAGTACAGGTAGCACAGGTGGCTTAAGTGATTTTCAGGTTCAGGCTGATGAGGAGCTGGGTACAAGTGCCAGGGTCACATGGCTGTATCTACCTCGAGAAGCTACGGGGTCTTGTGGCGCAAATTTACTTGCATTCTACTATTTCTCATGTAATTATTGTATTTGCTAATTTTTGAGACATTGGTTTGTATAAGTCATTATGGGCAATCTCTTGTATACTTCAAATGTAAATACAAACTTTTTTTAATATTGATTTGTCCATCCTACGCTCATCTGCTGACTCTGAATGCTATAAAATATATATATATATATATATATATATATATATATATATATATATATATATATATGGAATTTGACCTTCCTTTAAGGTTAACACTCGGGTTTTTGGGACACGGGTTATATACTCGGGTCCTAAAAAGTCGGGGTGTTACACATCCACATTTCCTTGCTTGTTCTATATCATTTTACATATGCATTAAAAGATATAGCTTGTATATATATTTCCAATTGGGGAGAATGTAGTTTAGAATTACATGAGCACCCGCGAGTTCCTCATGAGGGACATTCTTTGGGTTTTTATGCATTTGCTGTCATTTATTTTTGGATTTTACTTGTGTATGTGCTTGTGCATGCGCACGCTATTGATACCACCCTAACCTGTCCAGGCATGCTTTCTAAGACGTCTTTTAATTGCATGCATACACAGTAATGTCACTCCGAACTAATTGGTGTGGCCTTTGAAAATTTCAGTCCAGTATATTTATCTAGGAAAGCTTTTAGGTGGATTCACCATGACCCTGAAAATTTTGATTTGGCTTCTTTCAGATGTACCAGAAGTGCGGCCAGGTTGAGCGGGCTATCAACACTCTGGAAGACTATATTAAATATCATCCAACAGAAATTGATTTGAGTATAATTAATCTGCTAGCAAGCATATACATGGAAAATAAACAACATGTTAAAGCACTTCTGCAGATTGAGAATGCACGCTCGGTTTACTGCTCTAGCAACAAATTCCCATTATGTCTGACTGTTAAGGAAGGAATTTGCCAAGCTCATCTCGGCAATGTGGAGAAGGCTGAGGTTTGCTGCCTCCTGTTTGTTGTATAACTACTACAATTTTTTGTGGAACTACTTGATCTCAATCTGCTTCTACTATCTGCTGTCTATCTTACCTTCTTGTGTGGTTGAACTTTTCTAGCATTTCTCTGACAGTGAAGCTATATGTATGTTGTAGATATTAAATACACATGTTTGAAATGTCAAACTTAGTGTATTTGTCCAGGGTATTACTTCTGTATTGGTTTACAGATACTTGTTCCTTGTTAAAGAATGCTGTCAATTGTTTTGCAGATTCTACTCGTGGATTTGCAAATGGAGAAAGCTGATCACGGAGACTTAATTACTGAAGTTGCAGATTCATTTATGAATCTTGGGCAGTATGACTCTGCATTGAAATACTACTTTATGCTAGATGGGACTAATGGACATGAAAATGTGAGTTGGGCTCCTTCATGTTCTAGTTCCTTTGGTTTTTTTAAACACCTTGAGGAGTTAATGTGCCACAGAAATTCTGAATGAGCAGTTGTGTGACCTCTTCTTTGAGCAAAATGTGAGTTGGGCTCCTTTACCAATCATACGAATTATTCACGATTTCACTTTTCCACAAATCCCTTCTACATGCCTCCCAATCCCCCAACAACAACAGCAACCTGAGAATCCATGTCAGATTCCATGTCATTAGATAATGATATGATATAGGGATATGCAAGACCAATCTAAGAAGCACCAACGGTTGGATTGCCTTGATGGGATCTCCCATTTCTATTGGATCACGCCATTTTATTTTAATGGATGATCTGTGAAATCTTATTCAGAAGGAGACAGAACAATAAAAGAAAAAAAAAAAACAATGGAGGCACCCTCCTTATGGTCCATGTTAGAAAACTGCCTAACACGCAGAACAAATGAAAAGAAAGGCCCCACAGCTAGCTCCCAAGAAGCTTAATAGAAACAAAAGAGTTAAACCACAAATCTATTGTTGACGATGCAAAAACAATGTCTGACGACACCCATCTTTGCATGAATGTCTGCTTCCTAATTTTCTTCCCTGGGGGACCTTTGCAAAATGAACCGTCCTGCCCCAACGTACATTCTGCACTTCATCAAGTTGTCGAACATCCAAGGGCAGGATCCAAATATTGCCCAAGAGATGACATTACTAGAGTTACCTTCCATAATTGTTGGGAAAAATATTTGTTGGAATCTTCACTACTTCTAACAGCGTGGCAGCTTTAGCAGAGTTTGATCCCTGATGCCAATTGGGTCCCAAAATTCCACAATAACCATACTGATGGAATCGAGCATGGTTCCCCTGATGCCAGCAGGCCCTGGATTTCTCAAGGAACATCTGTTGAAGTTCAGTTTGAACTTCCTGATAGAGGAGTCAAAACCTGCAGCCATTTTTGTGACCCTGCATTTGCAGTGAAGGACTTTTGGCTAATTGACGTTCAACATTGAATACGAAAACCTTTTACTCTAAAAAATTGTGGCAGGCCTTTGGCCATGTTGCAATCAGAGAAAAAAAAATCCTTCTTGCTATTAATTTCTCCAAAAATCTCTTCGCAGGATCATGTCATTCCCCCTCTGTTGGAATAATCTTGACTACTTTGAGTTTGCCTGATCATCATGTGCAACTGGATCTTTACGTGCCTCCACTTTCATGTTCCTTGGAACTCGCCTTACTGGTGCTAGTGTCACAAATATATTCCATTTGTTTCTAGCAGTCTCCTTGGATGATTCTGTCTTGTCAAGGTTGCAACTTGCAACTTATTCTTGATGCTGTCTTTCCAGAATGTGTACATATTGTTATCCCCATTGTGGACCGTCTTGCAGTCAAATTGCGATGGGTGTCCCAGTAGTAGATGGCACGGATGCATAGTTATCACATTGCACCATATGGAATCTGGATAGACATCCCAGCTGTGAAGTTAACCAAATATCATTTAGAAACTTTACCTCATTATCATGATTGATCCATGCTATCTTGTAACATTGTATGTTTTCGCGTGCTTTTCGCTTTTCAACATTAGCTTATCTACCATTCCTGCGAAAAGAAGTTCCCGTCAGTTAGCACATCACACACCTTGCTGCCTGAAGTGCATCGTGAATAAAAAATACTCAATCTCAACCATGGTTCAGTTTCTTCTTCCATACATACTGTCATCACTCACCTGAGAACAAGCAACTCTCCACTATTAGCATGAAGCTGTGTTTCTAGCCCATCTTCAATTTGAAATTCTTCATCATCAGTGTGATCAGCACCATTGTTTTAAGTAATGACATTGCTTCTTTGAGAATGTGAGATTTTGTGGGAATTGGGATATATTGGGAAATATCACTGGTATTGTGTAAAATTTTGTAGACTGAGGGGAACCTTGGGAAAACTTAAGGAAAATGGTTGAATTTTTCAGTGAAACTTCAGGATATGTTAAAAAACATATAATTACATACCTACCAACAATGCATTGTTTTCTCCCCTAAACAATGAAAAACTATTATCCCATCTTTTCAATGTTGTGAGTGGTAAGTGTGTAATAACGTTCCTTTAAACATCTCCTGAAGTTTTACTAAAGAATTCAATAATCTTTCTGAACTTTTCACAATGTTTCCCTTAGGTTGTGGTACATTTACGCAATCCATGCAATATTTCCTGATGTTTCCAGACTATCCCAAGGGTGTGATACATAATGTGATATTGATACTCCAAACATCACCATTAGATTCTGGTGAGATTACTTAATGCAAGCAGAGAAACCTGAACTTGCTTTACTCATCTCTGTTTGATTCTGTGCAAGAATAATTGGGATGACGATGTGATGCTTTCTGACTACTTTGTATGCATTGTGGGTTAGGGATAAGACATTGGTCTTTTGAGCTTCTGTTTCCTTCCATGATAGCTCATGATCGCCTATTCAACTTCATGTTGTTAGTAGGTCATTGTCAACACTTGCATATTTAATGAATTCGTTCCTCATCAAGAGTAGTTTTCCCATGATCACCTTTGATTGTTTTCCTTAAAATTGTTGTTAGGCAACTATGTTTAGCTATGGTATGATTCTTCTAGGAAATCTAATATTAGTTGTGCTTATTGTTCAGAGTATCCCCGATATTATTGAAATATCCCCGATATTATCTGTATCTGTGATGCAGGACATGGAAATTAAATATGATATGCAAAATTTCAGGCTTAAGATCATACTACTTTAGAAAAAATCACAAAAATTCCATATCCCAAATAAAGTTAAGCATTCAACAAGGGGGATCAATTAAAATTATAGACCAAACAATGATCAAAGGAGAGTAGATTTATCCACACATGCAAATGATTATTTTCCCAACTAAGAGATTCATATATTTCAATTTGGGAAACCCTAGGTTTGTAAAAGGAGAATAAAACTTGGGATTTAAGATAACCTAGGGTTAGAGTTAGGGAAATAAGACGAGAGAGGAGTGAAATAGATGAGAGAGACGAGCCTGAGATCTACCACACGTGTGGACAGTAGCAGGGTCTAGACGCACATGCATGGGATCCTGTCCGCACGTGTGTGGGGCCCACGAACCCAAAAAAGGTCAGCTTGGGTCTGGTCAGTCAGGGGTAGGCCACCTACACACAAAGTTTCAGGTTGATTCGACGTTCGGTCAACGCACGGTGCTCCGCCGAAGTTTCAGCCCTCCTGCAGGGCCTGATTCTGCAAATTTGCTATAGAGGAAGGATTAGCTGCAAAAAGGGATGGATTTGGAGATGGGATGGCTGTGAGAGATGATGAATATTGAGGGTAGGAGGTGTGGGCGATTTGAGATGGATGTAGCTTTGCACCGTGGTAGTTAGCCCTTCGAAGAAGAGAGGGTTTCACACCCAATTGGATTTCCACAACTTAGAGAATTAGAGAAACATGAAAACACATAATTTTATTCATAATCTTTAATGTGAAAAAAACCTAAAAGGGGTTGCCTATTTATAAGAAAAACCTATACCTCAAAAGCCGCGCTATGTGCGTACCTTATTACTTGGAGACGAAGTAACAAAAATAACAACTAATCAAAGCGATCTAAACCGTCCATGATATTCCTAATAATAATAATAAGCAAAAATCAAAGTACTAGATCATCTAGAGTAGTGGGCCACAATCATGAGATCCAATGGTGGGATCCACATGACGATTGGGTCCACTTCAAGGAACCAAAACACAGTCTTCTAACTAGGAGGCCCTCCATGGATGTCGTCATAAATCCAGATCGATGGTGGGGCCCTCCTTGCGTACGTGCGTAGGGGGGTGTACATGTGCGCGAGATGTCCCTATCAATCTGTAGCTTGACGATACCGATAACATTGGTGATGTAGGACCGTTGCATAAACTCAAATATTCTGTGAGATCAACCAACAAAATTAAATTAAGTAACAAAAATCACAAAGCTTGCTACCATAATCACAAATACGAATATCCCAAGAGAAGATCATGCATAATTCGAGCTTAGGTTACCAAGTATCATCTTACAAGACCATTAAATAAGGGAAACTAAGATCTAATGAATGTAGGGACATCCAAGTAGCATTGGCTAAGCTTATTTCAAAGGGAAATGTCCAATACTACCTAGGGTGAAATTAGGGTTTAGGGAAATTGGGGAAAAACCTTAGAATTAGGGTTAATGGGGTAAATTGGGTAAGAGGTTAAAGGGTTTAGGTACTAGGATAATTGAATTAGGGTTTTGGATGGAGGGAATGTAGGGATTTGGGTTTAGTTGAAGATTGCAAAGAACTAGGGTTTGGTAAATTGGGGAAATAAGAAGATTTGGGATTTATAGGTTTAGGGTTAGAGTTTGGACAAGAGAAGGTAGGGTTTTATTCTATGAGTAGTGGAAAGCCAAAGGAGCAAGGGTGGGGCCATACGGCCAACCTTGTGGGTTCACATGTGTGGCCGTACGGTCATGTGTGGGTTAGGTAGGTGGGGTATTGGGTTTCTAGTGTTTGGCTCGACAATGGATGTATAAGTGATCAAGATCGGCAGGATGTCGATGACTTGGTATGAAAGGGAAAGAAGATTGAAGAACTGTGAAGAATACCTTGATTGTTGATGAAGAGATGAGAATGTGGGAGATAGAAGGAAGCCTCACACTTCCATTGATAAAGATAAGCTTCGCACCAATCTTCCTTCCAATTCATATGAAAGTCACCCTCACATCACATGAAGATGGGTAAAGAAAACAAGGAGCTTTCTCTCCTTTTTTTTTTCCCTTCAAAAACCCTAGTACTGAGGATGTCACCCCCCTCTTTTATAGCCTCAAGACCTTTTCAAAATTACAATTTAAACCCTGTCTAATGAATTTTGATCAAAATAACCCTAGTCTAATGAAAAATAAAATAAAATCACTCATAAGGTGTCCAAAACATAAATCAATCACGAGCTAAATCCTAAAAGATAATAATGTCCAATAATGATGAAAATGATCCATGATCAATGCCCCGTTCATGTGATCCATGTGATCTAATGGCTTGATCGTCACGTGCCTTGAATCTGACGGTCCAAATCCCTCCCTAAAGCAACTTGTGCATCTTCCCAGTGTGCGGTCTTTCAGATGCTTGCATATGCGCATGAGGTCTTCAACCTGATTATGGGTACTTGCCTGGCCATACAGAAATTGGTGCGACCCGCCTCCTCTGATACCAACACAAAAGTATACATGAAGTGATGTCCTCATCAACTGGTAATATCATAAATTCTGGGTATCGGTGACATGTCATTAAGTATTGTCAATGTATCGATATCATTAATGTATTACTATCACTAATATATTCGATTGTATAAATTCCATGTGTCGCTTATATTGCCAGTATTTTCAATTGTGTAAATTCTAGGTGTTGCTGGTATCGCTAGTGCATCGGTAATATTTCGATAATTTGCCAATGTATCGATATCACCAAAAATCCATTTATTAAAAAAAATTTCCATTTCATTTTTTTATGTGCACATGGTTGTATGCAGTGTTCAAATGGTTGACTATAATATTGATAATATTGTGATATTATAGTTATTGTAACATAGGCAATATCGAGACCATAATCTTTCGTTTCCTTTCCAATGTTGACGATTTCTTGTGAAATATCCTGTGTCGATATTTCGAGATACCGATGGATGTTTGGATGGAAGGTTGGATGGATAGATGGGATGGTTGAATTGATTTCTTACAACAACACATGCTTTTAGGCCCCAATTAAATGGAAACTTATTATGTATGCATTCTTTTTTGCAAAATTTTAATTCCTAAATATGCAAATATGTGTATTTTAGCATCTCCTAGAGTTTCACTGAAAAATTCCACCATTTTCCCCATGTTTCCCTGCATTTTTGGTTATTGGCTACATCGATCTTGTTTCCATATCCCTGACTAGCGAAAGTTGTAGCGATACCGATACTTCGAACTAGTGTTCGAAGTATTGGTATCGCTATAAGTTTCATTGGCTAGGGATATGGAAACAATATTGATATCGTTGATAATATTACTGATAACTGGAAATGTGGGAAACGTGGTTAAAATGGCGGAATTTTCGGCGAAACTTCAGGAAATGTTAAAATGTACATATTTGCATATTTTGAAATAAAAAAATTGCAAAAGGAATGCTTACATAACAAGTTTCCATTTAATGGGGTCTTAAAAGCATGTGCAGTTGTAAGAAATCAGTCCAACCATCCCATCTGGTCTATTTAACCATCCAACCTTCCATCCAAACATCCATCGATATTGCAAAATGTCAACAACACATGATATTTCACTAAGAATCATCAACAATTGGAAAGTAAACGAAAGATTGTCATCTAAATATTGCGCATGTTGTGATATTGGTAATATCATTGTCGTCTAAATATTGCGCATGTTGTGATATTGATAATATCAAGATATTATCAATATTATCAATGACAAATTGAACATTACATAAAAGCATGTGCCCATGAAAAAACTTTGATTTTTTTTTTCTAATAAACAAAATTTTGATGATATCAATACGTTGGCGATATTATTGAAATATCGTCGATACACTTATGATACTAGCATTACCTAAAATCAATGTTTTAAATATCGTTATCACGTAATATATCGCACCCTTGGGATGTGGATAAATCTCGGTTATCGCATGGGATATATTGGTTGTATCGTGTAATGTATCGCTGTTGTTGGGAAACATGGAGACATTGAGAAATTGGTTGAATATTTCAATGAAACTTTAGGGATTGTTGAGAAAGACATCAATACACACTTAAAAATCAAAACATTACAAAAAAAAAAAGTGCACATAACAGGAGTTTCCTTTATATGGGGTCCTAATATTTGTGCTTTCCAATTGAACTGTTGGATGTATATTCAAAGTATATTCATATAATTTATAAACGTAAGAAATGTATGGAAACACAGGCAATACATTCAAAAGCAAAAGAAGTATCACTAGATCAAGTTACATAAATGTTTAATTTTGTGTTTGGATACAAAGATTGCAATTGATTTGTGAGGAATTGAGATTTTTTTTTCTCTCAATTTTCGACACTTTGACCCATCTCCTCCTCAAAATTGAAGTTCCAAATCCATAAATTTTCATGGAAAACATGAAGAATCATAGATTTGTAACCATTTGACACTGGTTTAACGTGATTTACAATAAAAATATGGACCGAAAATTGAAAATGCTCACTAGATCGAATAGGTGGGATGTATCGGCACCAGTGTTTGAAATATCGGTATCGCACAATGTATCGCACCCTTGGGATACAGATACCTATCGGTTATCGCAAGGGATATATCGTTTGTATCGCATAGTTTATCGCACTTTTTGGGAAATATGGTGAAACATTAGCAAAATGGTTGAATTTTTTTATGAAACTTTGGGGATTATTTAAAAAGACCTTAATGCACACTTTTAAATCATAAAATATCAAAAAGCAAGTGCACATAATAAATTTCTTTTGTATAAGGTACTAAGTTACGCATTATCTGATTAAACTAAGGTAAATATATTTAAATATGATGCATACCATTTATAAATGTATAAAGATATGTATGAAAATGAGTCACATCCAAACATCAATTGGAATTCATTTTAACATGTCCTTTTAGGGCATGGGCCAAAAAATAAGGCAGATCCAAATCTGAGGTGGACCACACCACACAAAATAGTGTTCATTGAATGATCACCATTAAACTATGATCACCATTAAACTATTTTGGGCCTATAATTTTTTTGGATAAAGCTAATATTTATGTTTTCCCATCCAGGTTTGTCAAACCTCATGGATAGATTGGATGGCAAATAAGCATTACCCCTAAAAAGCTTCAATGGTGGACATCATTGCCACCACATTTTCTTGTAGTTTGGTATACTTGATCTTTCATCTATCTCCTTTTGGGCTCATGCCTTAAAATTACTTATGAAAATGGATGGAGGGTATGGATTGGCTGGTGTACCACACAAGGTATGGGCATGTGTCGTGCAAAGATGGGACGTGGATTTCCTACTAAATCCTTTCGTAGGAGTGGGGCACACCGTGATGTTTATGAGAAATCTACTCCATCCATCAGTTTTATGAGATTATTTTAAGACTTGAGGCAAAAATTGAGCAGGATCCAAGACTCAAGTGGGCCGCACTAAAGAAAAAGGTGGGTAGGGAAATTCCTACCGTTGAAACCTTCCTGGGTCAACAGTGATGTTTACATTCCATTCATACCGTTCATTACGTCATCACTACTGGGATGAATTGAAAACCCAAATATTAGACTGATTCAAAACCTGTGGCCCCATGAATATTTCTACTGTGGACCTTCAATCCTCACGTTTTCGGCCTACTTGAGTCTTGGATCCGGCTCATTTTTTGCCCTGTGTCTTAAAATGTGTTCAAAAAAAGGATGGACGGAGTGCATTTCTCACAAACATCACGGTGGACCCTGCCTAAGTTTCCAGCGCATGAACTTCATGTGAAGCCCAGGCGTCCCCGAAATCGGATTGCGTACTGAGTTACGCAGTGCGCTTTTATCGTACTGAGTAAACTCAGTTGGACTCACTTTGAATGCATGTGGTTTATCCACACCGTCCATCCATTTTTACTGCTAATTTTAGGGGTTTATACCAAAATTGAAGTAAATCCAAAGCTCAAGTGGACCATTACACAGGAAACAGTGTGGAATAATGATTTCCACCGTTGAAACCTTCCTAGGGTCCAAAGTAATTTTTATTTGTCATCCAACCTGTTCATAAGATCACAAAGACATGGATGAAGAGAAACCACAAACATCAGCTTGATCCAAAACTTCTTTGGTCTCCAAAAAATTTTCAATGGTAGAGGTTTAATCAAAATGTTTCCTGTGGTGTGGTCCAGTTGAGATTTTAATTTGCTTCATTTTTGGGATCAATCCATAAAATTATCTTTTGACATGGATTAGCGGAGTGGATAAAAATAAAATAAAATAGTGGACCCCACACAGTTTACTCAGTACGCTAAGGGTACTGAGTTACTCAGTACGCGATCCGCTTCCATCATCCACGTTGTACAAACAGTTGAAAGGAGATCAGAGTTACATGGCCCCACCAATAATGTATTTATTATATCCACACCGTTCATCCATTTGGAGAGATCATTTTATATCGTGAACCCAAAAATGAGTGACATCCAAACCTCAATTGGACCACCCCACAAATAGCAGTGAGGACAATGATTCTCACCGTTATAACATTCGTAGGGTCCACCGTAACGTTAGTTTTCCATCCAATTTGTTCATGAGGTCACAAAGACCTTGATGAATAGGAAAAACAAATATCATACGATCCAAAACTTTTGCAACCCCAAAAGGGTTTCAATGGTGGACGTTCAATATCCCGCTGCTTTTTTCCAGTGTGGTCCACTTGATCCTTGGATTTGTCTTATTTTTCGGATAAAGCCTTACGACGAGCTCACCAAATGGACGAACAACTTAAATATAATATATACCTCATGATGGGACCCACATAACTTGGTGACATCAACACCAGCGGTGACGTGCGATGCACCCGTCCATCCGCCTCCACTGAATAAGGGCTCGGGGCCCTTTTTTTTTTTCGAAGCAGAGAGGGTTCGGCGTTCCGGAACCCTAAAATCTCTCCCAAGGGCCGATGATTTCGAGGATTTCGACGGATTTTGTGCCCAAATCTCTCCAAATTAGAGGCTTCTATTCGAATGGCCCATTGAACACAGCTTCCGGTCAGGGCGATCTTCTTTACAGGTACCGAAATCTACCGTTGAAAGTTTTTTTTTTTTTTTTTTTCATTTTTTTAGGATAATGACGCTGTTCCAGGTGCGATATCGACGATAATATCGGCCGATATCTGAAGTTTTGGATTTTCGGTATCTTCCGAGGGTTATCGGAGGAGTTTCGTCTCACTAGGGCCCAATACCGATAATATCGGCCGATATATTGGCTGATAGTATCGATAATTCGAACACTGATCGGCATTGTGTTTCGTATTGCACAGGTGAGATACAAGATATATCGTGGGATATATTGGCTGATATCGTCGATATTTAAAACACTGCCTAGAATTTACATTGTCGAAAATATTGGCAATATATTGACAATATTGATGCATTGGCAATACAAGCGACACCTAGAATTTACATAGTTGAAAATATTGGTGATTACATCAGAGATATTGATATGTTGGTGATACTTAGCGATACATAGCGAATACCTGGAATTTCTGATACTACTAACGTTATTGGTATTGCTACCAGTGTTATCAGTATCGTTGAGCTAGAAATAAATATAATATCGGAGATATTTAGATAATATCGGAGATAATTCGAACACCGCTTCAAACACACTCATGCTCAAAGTCATCGTAGGTGTTACTAAAAGTTGCCTTTACGGCATATGGGCATGGGGACACTTAGTGTTCGAGTTGTCGGTATCGCTACAAGTTTCGCTGGCTGGAGATAAAGATATAATATCGTTATCACCGATAATATCGCCGATAACCGGAAATGTAGGGAAAAAGAGGGAAACATGGAGAAAATAGTGGAAGTTTTTAGTGAAACTTCAGTACATACCTAAATACACATATTTACATATTTAGGAATGAAAAAATTGCAAAAAGAATGCATTAAATAAGAACTTTCCATTCAATGGGGGCTAAAAGGCATGTGTTGTCGTAAGAAATCACTCAAATAGTAACCAAAATGAGTTTATTTAATACAAATGCAAGCTTATAACAATCAAGACATGCAAAAGTAAATGAATTAAAAAAAATACACATTTCTGACTATATTTCATCCTCACATAGAATGACGAGGTGGCTCGTAATAATTGTCCAGATCTCATAGTAGTTGAGAGTAGTACTGTTGCCCAACATGTTGGGCCCACCATGAATGTCCATGGGTTATTCACGCTGTCCATCCATTTTTTCAACTCATTTTAATGATAGTTTCGAAATTTGAAGCTTGTCCAAAGCTCAAGTGGACCACACCACATGAAACAGTGGTAATAATGATTTCCACAATTGAAACCATAGTAGGGCCTACAGTGATGTTTATTTGTCATCCAACCTGTTCACAAGATCACAAAGACATAGATGAAAGAAAAACACAAATAATAGATTGATCCAGAACTTCTTTGGCCTCATGGAAATTTAGACTGCATAATTTCAATTCACACTGTTTCGTGGTGAGGTCCATTTGAGATTTGGATATACTTACTATTTGGGCTAAAGCCCTCAAATTATCTGGTAAAATGGATGGACGGTGTAAATAAAATATGTAAATCACAGTGGACCCCACATAATTTACTTAGTACGCAATTAGCGTCCTCACATGACACCAACATACCTATGTCGTACGGACGCGGATTAGCTATGACGGTTTGAGCAGCGTGACTTGCCACTGAAGTGATATCCAGCCGTTATGTGGCCCCACCATGGTTTATGCGTCGTATCCCCACCGTCCAACCATTCGAGGATATCATTTTAGTTTATGAGATAAAGAATGAGTCAGATCCAAATCTCTAATAGACCACACCACATGAACACAATAATGATTGGATGTCCTTCTAACGCCCACTATGTTGTTTATTTGACATCCAATCTGTATGATTAGGTCATACAGACCTAGATGAGGGGAAAAATCAAATATTAGCTTGATCTAATACTTTTATGAGCTAAAAAAGTTATTAATGGTCTACGTTCATTCAACACTGTTTCCTGTAATGTGGTCCACTTGAGATTGGGATATACCTCATTTTTGGTCTCATACCCTAAAATGGTCTAGAAAAATATATGGACGTTGAGGATACAACACATACATCAAGGTGGGGCCTACAGAACTTGGTGATGTCACCTCAGTAGTGAGTCTCCCTGCTAAACCTGTCAACAGGTACTCCGCGTACCGGACAGGGACTTCCTTCCTACATCGGGATGCTACGTGGGGCCATCATAATGTTTTAAAAAAATCCACCCCCTCCATCCATTTTTATAGATTATTTTAAGACACCAAACAAAAAATCATATGGATCCAAAACTCAGGACAGCTCCATAGAGAAAACAGTGGAGATTCAGTGACTACCGTTTAAATATAATTGACCATTCATTTGGGCCCACCTTGAATGTAGTGGTATATCCACGCCGTTCATCTGTTTTTTCATCTAATTTAAGGGGTTGAGCCAAAAATTTATTCATATCAAAAGATTAAGTAGATCATACCACTGGAAACAGTGGGGATAATGATTTCTACCGTTGAAACCTTTCTAGGCCCCACAGTGATATTTATTTTTCATCCAACTTGTTCATAAGATCATACAGACATGGATGAAGGGAAAACACAAATATAAGCTTGATCCAAAACTTCCATGGCCCTCCAAGTATTTTTTAACGGTAGACATTCAATTTAATTGTTTCTTGTGGTGTGGTCCATTTGAACATTGGATATGCCTCATTTTTTTCCTCAAGGCCTACAATTATCTATTAAAATATATGGATGGAGTGGATAAAATAAATAAATCATGGTGGACCTCACCGAGTTTACTCAAGTTCAAACCAATACGACTTAATCACGTATGCAATCCGCTGCCTCAAAACGGATTGGATACTCCCCATGACTAGCCAATGGCTAGTGATCGGTGCTCTGTGGACCTCAAATATGATGTATGTGTATCATCCATGCCGTCGAATTCAATTTACAGATAATTTTATGGTAAGAACCCAAAACTGAAGTGGATCAAAATCTCAAGTGGACCACACAGTGTTGATTGAACTCTCACCATTAAAAACTTCCTGGAGCTACAACAGTTTTGGATCAAGCTGATATTTGTTTTTTGCCTTCATCCAGGTCCGTATGACCTAATTTAAATGCTGTGTGACCTAATCCAAGGTTAGATGTCAAATAAACATTACAGTGGGCCTAAGAGGTTTTTAATGATAGACGTTCAATCATTACTGTTTTCCCATGGTGTGGTCCACCTGAGATTCTAATCAATATAAATTATAGGAAAATAGATTAAAACGACGTGTACAAATGAATGGACGGTGTTGATAAAACACATAGATCATGGTGGGCCCACAACATTACGACCAACACCAGCGTCACTAGTGAAACCGCATCACGCGCTTGACGCTCACGCTACGTATCTTCCTTTTTTTTTTTTTTTTAAAAAAAACAAAACCTAAAATCACGTCGAAGAGAAAATGCGGCCGAAGAAAGGGGGTTTTCGGAGGAGGATTGTTGCCGAAGAAAGGAGGATTTTCTTACCTATAAATTCGGCGTTGTCGATCGGCGTTCTTCCACGGTTGATCGAGGCGTTCTTCCAAGCTCCGACTTCCGATCAACAAGTAAGAGATCCTCCCTGTTCCGATATTTTTTCCAATTTTTTGAAAGAGGGGTCTATTTATTCGATTTTTCATTTTTGGTCGGCGATAATCCAAGATTTTCACCGATATCTCTGATATTTCGCCGATATCGCTAATATTTCGCCGATATTTCGAAGAGAAACGAAATAATGGGGTTTCGGTGTTGCTGGGCTAGCGACACCGATATTATCGACATTTCATCGACAACTCAAACACTGGGGACACTTTCAGTCATCTACGTCATGCATGAATTTTCTATCTAAATGAAATTACTGAGGGAGGGTCTGAAGTAAATGTAGACTTGTAATTTATGTCCCTTTTTTTGCACCTAGTGTCATGTTAGGAATGTCCTTTTAGAATATTCTCTTTTACAATTTCCTTGATCTAATGTTCTTTTTCTTTCTTTTTTATATTCACTGGAGTTTAATTTCATTCTATTGTTCTTCAGCTTCAAAATTCTATGCTGAATACATAGTGCATTTCTAACTTGGGCAGGTTTATTTGGATAAAAAAATTGCTCAGTGTTACATCTCCTTGAAGGAAAGAGCAAAAGCCATTGCAGCCTTGTATAAGGGTATTGTGTTTCCTTTATTCATGTTATTTTAAGAAAGATATGGCGCTGGGCTTCATTTTATCTGCACATTATGCACATGTTTCACTTGGAGAAGGTTCGCCATGTTAGTATTTTAGTGTCTTTTACATGGACTATGCAAGTTTAGAATTGCTCCTTGATCATTTCTAAAGTATAGTAAGCTTCTTTACTCTTTATACTAAGTGTACCGTAAGTTCATAATCAGTTTGAAACTGACATTGTTATTATTATTATTTTGTTTCATTTAGTTTTGCTTGCGATGGAGGACGATATTGATACCCGACTTACTCTAGCTTCCCTTCTTCTTGATGAGGAAAAACAAGATGAAGCCATTACTGTACTATCTCCTCCCAAAAATCAGGGTAACTTTTTTTGAAGTTTGGTGTTTTATTGGGGTTTAGTTATGCCTATTCAAAGATGTTTTGTTCTCCATGATGTCCTCTTCAGAATCGACAATTGACACAAATTCTGTGGGTCCTAAACCATGGTGGCTTAGTGGGAAAGTAAAGTTTCAGCTTGCCAAAATTTATCATGCGAAAGGGATGCTTGAGGACTTCGTTGATGCAATTTTTTCATCCATTCGTGAAACATTATTTATTGAAACTATGAATCAAAAGGTAACCATGTGCACTCTTGCAAGACTCTTTGTGTGTGCGTGTTTCCACACACAAATAAATATGGTGTGTTTGTGTGCATGTATTTGTGTTGTATTTAAATTTTAAATTTGCTCTGATAGCAAGTGTTCCGGAGGCTTGTAAAAAAAGTTCTGGTTGGTAGCACTTCTGCTTTGTTGGTCCCCAGCCTTGGCAAAGGATGGTTGATGTCATGTTGGCAGAAGATCATGGCATAATTACCTGAATCACAATTTAACTCGGTGGGTACATCGATAAAAGGAAGAGAAGATTGCCATCTTTTTCCAAATTGATGACCTTGAATACCCAAGGAGAAGTGAACCTCTATTACTAGAAATAAACTTGATAATAATGAATGCATTCTTTCTACAGCTCATTTGACATGATTTATATCAGCATGACTCCTTACTTTCTTGAAATAGAAACTTCCCGAAATAGTAAACTAACTAAAAATCGTAAAAGACGTCTAAACGTGCCCAAACTCAACTACTCAATAGATAACTATAGCAAAGACCTTGTATTAGAATTGAACTCTTAAAAACTAAAAATAACAAACCATGATTTATTAAAAAATAAAAATAGTAAATTTTGGCTTTGAATTGGTAGTTTTCCAATGGTATCTCATATGTGTGATTCCGATAATTGGTTGCAAAGTTACGACCCATCAGGAGTTAAAAGTGTTTGCTAGGCTGTTTTTGTCCCAGATAGGCCCTTCCGGTTCGATTTCTTGTGATCTCAACGCTTTATGAAGTCATCCGTGGCCCGTGCTATATCCTGATTCCATTGATTTAAGTTTCCTAGTTCATACTTATGATAATGCCCAGTTCGTTGGCGTATGCTCATTTAGTACGTTGTTGAATTTGTTTGAGTCATAGTTTAGGTTTGTCTTGTTTGATAGACCAGTATTATGCTCTAGTTTGACATACTAAGATCTAACTCATATAGTCAACATTCCAAAATCAATAAAAAATTCCCATTACCTAGAGCTCAGGATTACTTTGTCAATCCTACTTTTTTGGATGGTGGCCTACCTACGATGGGTCCAACTATTTTTCTCATGCACAACAATATAAGAGATGCACATATCTAGTTGGCATGTAAAATTTCTCTTTTGGTAATTTGAAGAGCTAAACTATTTGATAGTGGCGTGGCAATGATGATCTGTAAATATGCACGCAGTACGAGTGGCATTCTTGTACCTTAATCCACCCTATCCAAATTATTTCCTTATTGTAGATTACCTCATCATCATCATCATCATCATCATCTAAGCTTTATTCCAATTAACTGGGGTTGGCTACATGAATCATGTTCTTAGATTCATGATGGAAGTTGTGGCATAAGTTTGACACCGGATTCCAACTTGATGCAACCTCGCTCCATTTGGGCATTGGACCAGCAATGGAAGCACAGAACTCTCATATGCGCAGTGTATTAGACTATTATATAGGCTGGTTACAATCAAAGACTATTAATAGCCTATTACATAGGTTGATTGTAATCAGTGTTCAAAGTATCAATAACGTTACATGTATTGATTATCGGGGATATGAAAACATGTATCGGTATCCCTAATACTTGGAAAAATATCGTTGTCTGAGGGAAACATTGGGGAAATCTTGGGAAAAGGTAGAATTTTTCAGTGAAACTTCAGAAGACGTTAAAAGGCACATGTTTACACGCAGGTATCAAAATATTATAAAAGAAAACTACATAATAAATTTCCATTTTATAGTGGCCTAACCATGTGTTATAAAAAAATTAGTATAAAATAAATATACTAAATTTTTAGCCAATCAATAGATTGGCCAACACTCATTAATATATAAAATTTCCACATTAACAGTGAAGAACACATTTTCCAATATAAAAGTGGAAAAATTAGGATTTCCCTAATTTCCCACAATTTTCACTTAAATGTTAATTTTTTCACATGCATAAACATGACTTTCCATTACAATTTGAAAATTAGAAGAGGATGGAAGGTGTAAAGAAGGAATGGTGGAGGCATTTATAAGAGAAAGGAGTAACAATGGTCTATCCTCTCGCCCTCTCTATCTATTTAAAGAGAAATAAAGAAAAAGGTACACTATTGTATCTTGGATTTGGTTACATAGTAAATCAAAATAAAGATGCCGTGTACTGTAAGAGTACTCACAAACTGTACATTTCTTAGAATGGCTCACCTTAGGTGCAACCAAAGTGTATACTCTAACACTCCCCTTGAAGCTAGGGCATGGATATCATTCATGCCAAGCTTGACACAAATGTTCTTGAGACGCATTGCCGATGTAGCTTTGGTGAAGACATCTGCTAATTGTTCTTCTGAATTAACTAAAGTGTGCGTAAATGGTTTTGGTAGCCAATTTCTCTCGAATAAAGTGGCAGTTGACTTAAATGTGTTTTGTGCACACATGTAAGTCTAGGTTAGATGCAATATGTATGTTTCCTAATTATTGCAATGGAGGGGAATTGAAGAAGATGTCGTGAAATCCATGCCATGAAGGATGGCTTTTGCCCATAATAACTCACAAGCTGTATGAGCCATTGCACGATACTCAACTTTAACTGAAGAGTGAGGAACAATAGATTGATTCTTGCGTTTCCAAGTAACTAGATTCCTCCCACACAAATGTGCAATATCCTGCAGTAGATTGTTGATTGGATGAAGAACCAGCCTAGTAGCGTCACAAAATCCATTAATATTCAAATGGTCATTATTCGAATAAAGAAGACCTTGACAAGGTGCAGCCTTTAAAGAACGAAGAATCTGATAGACTGCATTAATATGATGACGATAGGGTTGTTGCTGACTTGCAATGTCAACAACATAAGAGATATCCAGATGAGTAAAATTGAGATAAATTACACGACCCACTAGCCGATGATACATACTTGGATTATCCATGTCCTCTAGTTGTTTATTGTGCAACTTATGGTTCACTTTAAGAGGTGTATCCATTGGACGAGCACCAAGTAGACTAGCTTCAGAAAGAAGATCGTGAACATATTTTCATTGGTGTGTTCCACATTTTGATTGAGCTACTTCAATTTCAAGAAAGTACTTCAACGGCCCGAGGTTCTTCATTTCAAAAGATGCAGCGATGAATTTCTTAACATTGGCTATTTGAGTTGTACTCAGTGTTCGAAGTATCGGTATCACTACAAGTTTTGCTAGCTAGGGATACGAAAACAATATCGATATCGCCGATAATATCGTTGATAACCGGAAATGCGGGGAAACATAGGAAAAACAGTGGAATTTTCAGTGAAACTTCAGGAGATGTTAAAATGTATATATTTGTATATTTAGATTTTTTTTTTTTTTTAAAATAAAAAATAGAAAAAAATGCAAAAAGAATGCATACATAATATGTTTCCATTTAATGGGGCCTTAAAAGCATGTGTTGTTGTAAGAAATTAGTCCAACCATCCCCTTCGACCTATTTAACCATTCAACCTTCCATCCAAACAGTGATCAATATTGCAAAATATCAACAACACATGATATTTCACCAAGAAATCATCAACAATTAGGAAGGAAGCGAAAGAATGTGGTCTCAATATCTCGCATGTTGAGATATCGATAATATTGAGATATTATCAATGTTATCTCAATATTATCAATGACAATTTGAACACTACATACAACCATGTGTCATGAAAAAAAAATTGAAATAATTTTTTTTTTTTTCCTAATACACAATTTTGATGATACAATACATTGGCGATATTATTGAAATATCATCAATACACTAATGATACAAGCATTACTTAGAATTTACATAGTCAAAAATATTTGCTCTACATTGGTGATATTGATGCCTTGGCAATACAAGCGACACCTAGAATTTACATAGTTGAAAATATTGACGATTACATTAGCGATATTGATACGTTGATGAAACTCAGTGATACATTGCTAATACTTGGAATTTCTAATACTACCAGCATTATCGATATCGCTACCAATGTTATTGGTATCGTTGAGCTAGAGATAAAGATAATATTGGAGATATTTCGATAATATCGGAGATAATTCGAACGCTGGTTGTACTTGAGCTAGTAAGTGTAATATTATTGACATATGCTACAAGGATTGTAGTGTTGCCATCCATTTGTTTGACATAAACAAAATTATCTAAGGCACTTCTTTGGAATCCAATCTTTAAAATTTTGCTGCCAAGTTTTTCAAACCAGGCACAAGGAAAATATTTGAGCCCATATAGAGCTTTTCGTAGATGATAGACTTTGCCAGTCTCCCCTTGAGGTTAGAAGCCAAGAGGTGTGTGTGTGTGCGCGTGTGCGTGTATATATATATATATATATATATACACACACACACACACACACACACACACACACACACACACACACATTCTTTAGATAGATAACCATGTAGAAATGCATTTTTGATGTCTAATTGGTGTAGGGGCTGGATGTAGTTTGTAACAATAGAGAAGAGAATGCGAACTGAGTTTAATGTTGAAATTGTGTGGATTGTCTACCACGGCGCGCGGAAGGTTAGTGGAGATTAGAATTACGACTAAATTACAACTAAGTTTGCTAGGGGGACCATTTAAAAATATCCGCCAATTAAAAATAATTAACACTTAGGCTTCTAAGCTAAGTGGGTCCAATTGCATAGACTACAAATTATATAACTAGTTAAGCCACTAGTCTATGTGTGAGATAAATATCTTGTGTGTGCATGTGCTATCAATCAAATGCCTAGCATACAATCCATTCAAGCATTCATATAATCAAACCAATTAAACGCATAAGCATGAATAGAAATGTGCTCAATTCACAATCGCAAACACAAGGATATGTAGTGGTTCGACTACTTGCCTACTCCACTCCTGGTGGACGTACTCTCCTCGAGTGTACCGGATTTCACTATCTTATGAGTTTTCAATAGGTTCACCCCTAACCTTTGCAAGCCTACACTCCCACCCGAGGCCCACACAAGGTCTTAAAAACGTATACTCACGTTGGAGGGCTACACAAGGATTTGCTTACGCATGTACACTCCCGTCGGAGGCCTACACAAAGACTCGATCGGGTTTGGGTCATAAAATTAATACTTAATCCTACACAAGGAAAGAGTATATGAACTATAAATTGACAACCTTACTTATCAGATTGAGCCTCGTTGATGAACCTTCTTGAGATGCGTCTTCACTTCTTGAATCTGCTTCTCTTGTGCTCCCCCGATCTTTAAAGTTGGTCTTCTTCCACTTTCTTGAATCAACTACCTTGCACTTAATGCTCCAATGAGGCTACCAAGGTAATGAGAGTTGGGTTGAATCTCCTACAACTAATGGCTTTAGTTGGTTCCTAATAGAGATTCATCTAGATGGATACATTAAAGGTTGATAGACATTAGGATTTACCTATGGGATTGTCTAAACTTTAAAGAAGGTTTGAGATAATGTTCTTGTAATGGAGCTTGGAATGCTCATTAGAGTGAAGAATCACTAAGAAGAGAGCATACATCTCTTTGGTATAGAGCCTAGGAGGTATGGTATAACTTGGGACACAATAGGGTCTCTAAAACACCAAAATCCATCATATTTGCAAAGATCCGGTTTTTAGATTTTTAGAAAAAAAGGCTCCAACGGATCTAGAACAGCTAGCTTTGATTGATCAAACTTAATTCAGTTTTTAGACAGAAAGCTCGTTGGACGTTTTCATGCACCTTCAATCAATCAAGTGAAGGGCATTTGATCGATCGAGGGTTTGCTTGATTGATTGAGGATTGATCGAACTTGTGCATTTTGATATTCATTTTGACCACACCACATACTTTGCACATTAGCTAGCCGGCACGAACCAGATGACTAAGGGTTTTCCTATATAGAACAAGTCATCTATGGTAGGTTGTTTTGTACTTAAAGGTGTCTAGGGCTAGGATTACCAAGGTACCTCATGATTTAGCTGTTGTATTTGGCCTTGATGCTTCAAGTATTTGAGTCTTCAGTCTTCAATGTCTTCCCATGGAGGCTCAATCGACTTAAGATACCCTAGCTCACGTCATTGACAAAATTGAGGCACTAACAAATGTTACTATAAGAGCAACAGTTTTATCATATTTCTCTCTGTACTTTTGTGTGAAGCCTTTATCAATTAATTGTACTTTGTATCTGTCAATAGTTTCGTCTCCTTTATATTTTACTGTAAACACCTATTTGCATACAACCACATGCTTGCCTGGTGTTTAGAGTGACCAAGTCCCAAGTATGTTGTTTTTCAAGGGTAGACATCTCCTCTACTATGGCTGCTTTCCATTTGGAGTCACTCAAGGCATTTGCAATTTTGGTGGGAATAATGGTAAATGATATAGATGTAAGATATGCCTAATATGAAGGTGAGAGATTTTTTATAGGAAACATAGTTACCAATGGGGTGAGTGATGAGTGCATGATTGAGTTCCTTTATGAAGAGCAATCAGTAGATCCCCTAGTTTTGGTTCCATCATTGAAGAGAGGTGGTGTGCTCGGAAAGAGAACGAAACTTCTTCCTCCAACAGTAGACTTTGAGCTGGTTTGTTGCAGTGGAACTCTCAATTTCCTCACTATGGGACTCATTTATGACAAGCAAAGGAAAGGGTGGAGAATATGCACTGTCTTTTGAAATGAATAAGGCATGTTTTTCAAGAATGTGACATCCCTAAAAACCTATCTTTTTCGATTCATGGGGCAATAACATTTGTATCATTTTTAGGAATTAGAGTATCCCAAGAACACATTTTCTTGATTGTTGTCCTAGCTTGGTGTGAGTGGGTCCAAGGATGTGAAAAAACAAGTGCACCCAAATACTTATGGTGATTGAGTGAATAGAGATGTATGAGATTGCAAAATTTGCAATGGATATTTGCCTTTGAGAACATCAATCAGAGTTTGATTATGTATGTAGAGAGTAGATTGGTTTCATCCTAATAAATATGCTTTTGATACTGACATGCCTAGAAGTAAAGGCTGGGTAGCTTGTAATAAATGCCAATTTTTACGTTCAATCATGCTATTTTGCTGTGCCGTATAAGGACATGAATATTGAAATTCTATTCCAAGATTTACAAAATAGTTATGTAAATCATCTTGTAAATATTCACATGCATTGTTAGATTGAAAGATTTAATTTTAGTGCTATATTTGGTAGAAACCATTTGATGAATCATCTTTAGAATTGATGGAACTTTGCCACGACTTTTGGGAAGGTAAACCCACTTTTGTCGTGAATAGTCATCGATAAATGACATGACATATTTGAAGCTGTATGCGGAAACAAGTGGGTCTAGTTCCCGTACATTTGGATGGATAAGCTGGAAAATAATGTCTTTGAATTACTTAAAAGGAAAAATAGTCGTACAATGTTTTGATAATTGATAAGTTTCTTATTGCAAGATATTACTATTATTACTTTCTAGGAAACAAAAGACACAATGAGTTAAAAGATAAATGGCCTAAACGAGTGTGCCCAAGAGGTACCCGATCCTTATTTTCTATGTTGGGAACATGAGCGGAACCAGAGATTTCTTTATTTAGGAGATAAAGTCCTCTTCAAGACCACCACCAATTATCTTCTTCTTTGTCAGATCCTGAATAATAGGATCTCATGGATAGAAAATGACATAACAATTTATTGCTTGGTTGCTGAGCTTACAAAGAGAAGATTAGATGGAAAGAAGGAACATGAACAACATATAGAATAAATAAGGAATTAGGACGACAAAGTTCCATTTTTTAGAGCTTTAGAAAGAGAACCATCAAACAATCTAATGTTTCTGGAAGGAGCATAAAAAATGTATCCCCGTCAATGTGGTCAGATGCACCTGAATTAGTGATCCAAGTGGTCTGATGGGGACATCAGAGGACCTACTCGAGTGTACTAGAGACGGAGATGACCACCCACATCAACGCAACTTTCTTTGTGGATGAGAGACAAGTTCTAGATGGGGCCCACTGGGCCATTTTGAAGACCCCACATGTATTGGATGTGCATCAGGAAGACCCCAGTTTGTGATGATGCATGTGGGCTGCTTAAGAGACCATTTTGGTTATAGGATTTCTATTTCGTGTTGATTCGACTATTGGATCTTGTCGATTAGGCCATCGGACCACCAAATCTTCTTAATCTGGGCCACATGTACTTTGATCTTGCTTTTTTAATGTTATTTTTAAGATTTATTTGAAGGTTTAAATTGATAATAAATGTTTTAGTTTGATAATAAATGTTTTAGATTTCTTATTTTGGATGATAGGCTACTTCACTTAAGTGACTGGCATAGTTGTAATTATGTTGAATTTTTAATTCCGAATTTTTAATTATAAAAGCATGGGGGGAGGGGGTTGGAGTTCCAACCCTAATGGAGATTTGATAAGAAAAAAAAGAAGAAAAGAGAAACTCTCGTATGAAGAAATTTTCTTCCTTATTTTCTAGGGTTTTTTTGAGAAACTCTCCCTTCCGATTAAAAAGGGTAGAAGCTTGTTTGGTGGTGGATTTCCCAAGTTACATCCTTCCTCTCTCTTCTTCGAAATGTATCTTTCTTCTTCTTCTCTTGTTTTCTTGTTTTCCCTTCCATTACAACCTTCTAAAGTCTAGATCTTTTATTTTCTATTTTTTTCAATTTGTAAAACAACCTAATTCTAAAATCCCTGATTCCCATGAACTCTAATTTTTCAAATTTCAGATTTTTTCCTTCCTAACCCTAATCATAAAACCTACAAATGTATCCCTTGAGTGTAGAACGTGCCTATGCTAAATTGAAAGTTCTATCCTTCCATCGGGCCTAGTTTTAATTGAGTTATGTGATATATTAGCATGCGGGCATGAGATTTATGTTAAATCAGATTTTATTTCCTATTGTTACTCTTAATTACTTGGTTGGTTAGCATATTTTATTAATTGAATTACTTTATGGACTTTGGAGATTATGAAAGAGTCCATAAAGTAATTCAATTAATAAAATATGCTATCCCACCAAGTAATTAATAGTAAACAATAGAAAATAAAATTTGATTTAACCTAAATTACATGCCCACATGCTAAGAAATCACATAAATCAATTAAAACTAGGCTCGATACCCAACGAGGTTTAGGCGAATGGTCTTCATCGTAGGTTTGCTCCCTATAGGTGAGGGTTCGATTCCCTTCCTTGACTTTACCTGATACACGTGGTTGTGGGTGATCGCGTGTATCCGCAGGGATTAGTCTAACTTCAAAAAGAGGTGGGGACACCGTGTCTTCAAAAAAATAAAAAAATTAAAAAAATTAAAACTAGGCCCGATGAAAGGATAAAACTTTTAATTTAGCATAGACACGCTTCTCACTTAAGGGACAGATTTGTAGGTTTTATGATTAGGGTTAGGAAGGAAAAAATCTAAAATTTGAAAAATTAGGATTCATGGGAATTAGGGATTTTGGAATTAGTTTTTTTTTTTAATAGAAATTGGAAAAAATAGGAAATTGTAGATCTGGTGTTTAAAATATTGTAATGGAAGGGAAAATAGGAAGACAAGAGAAGAATAAGAAGAATACCTTTCGAAGAATAGAAAGAGGAAGGATATACCTTGGAAAATTCACCACTAAATAAGCTTCTACCCTTCCACAATTTAATTGGAAGGGAGGGTTTCTCAAAAAAGCCTAGAAAATAAGGAGGAAAATTTCTTCACACAAGAGAGCTTCTCTCATCATCTTTTTTCTTCTCGAATCTCTATTAGGGTTGGAATTTCACCCCCATGTGCTTTTATAATTAAAAATTTAACATAATTACAACTATACTACCCACTTAAGTGAAGTGGCCTATCATCCAAAATAAGAAAACTAAAACATTTATTATTAATCTAAACTATTAAATAAATCCTAAAAATAACCAAAAAAAAAAACTTAAAGAAAGCAAGATCAAAGTGCAAGGGGCCCAGATTAGGAAGATCTGGTGTCCCGATGGCTTAATCGACAAGATCCAATGGTCTGCCGACATGAAATAGAAATATTATGATCAAAATGGTCTCCTAAGAAACCCACTTGCATCATCCCAAAGTGGGGTTTTCCTGATGCACATCCAATGCATGTGGGGTCTTCAAAATGGCCAGGTGGGCCCCATCTGAAACTCGTCTCCCATCTATAAAGAAAGTTGCACTGATGCGGGTGGTCGTCTCTGTCTCTGGTACACCCGAGTAGGTCCTTTGATGTCCCCATCACCGGGACATAACAAGCCAAATTTCGCTTTCCCACTCATCATAAGTCAGATCCTCGGGATTGGGTTGTTTCTTACTTCCTAATGTATCTTAGCCCTTTTTGTGAATCTTTTGTGAACTTGGTGTGGGGGAGGGTGCAATGTGGGAAAAGTTGTGTGTGGCCGCCTTTTAGAACATTTGGGGAGAAGGTAATAGTCGTTGTTTTGGTAGAAGATCTTCGTCAGAAGAAGTTATTTAGGAAAAAATAAGTTAATGTTTTGAATTAGGCTTCTTATATTAAGACAGTTACTTCCATCAATCTCTCCTCAATTTATTTTATTTTATTTTATTTTATTAATTAATTATTATTATTATTATTTTTTGAGTTGTAGAGTTTGGTTGTATTCTTTTGTGTGTTTTTGCGCTCTTCTTAATAAAAATTTTGCTCTCTCTAAAAAAAAAAGTATCCTAGCCTTTTTCGCGCACCAATATACATATGAGCTGCTTGAGAGCATTACAAATAGTTTGTGCTGGCTGGTCTTATTGTAGTGATTGTAAGACTAGGGCTGTCCATCCATTCAGATGACATCTGATTATGTTTATTTTCTCCCATTTAAATACCAAAAAAAATAAAATTTCTAGAGGGATAATAATAGAAAATGACCTCCAAAATGTTTGTACGACAGATTCAGCCAAAGCTGGATGTTTCCAGAGGCCCAGATATAGGACAACTTAAATCCAACAAAAAGATTTAGGTGCAAAAGAGACCTCAGATGTTTCTGCTGCTGATGGAAAATGTCCAAGTCTTGATTCTGGTGATAAAAAAGTGATTTAGAACCAGAAACAGGTGACTTTTTGAAGGTACCTGGAGGGTTTTGTGTAGATCGGCTGCAGTAACAAGTTTCTGGGAGATTTTGATGTAGAGTTTGTACCATAGGATGAAGATGATGTAGATCCTGCAATGGTTATAAGATTTCAGATGCGGGGTTGAGGAGATAAAGAGATTCTAGTGCCGGTTTGATGTTGAAAAATTGGATGTGTCTTGATTCCATTAAATAGCTGAGAATCCCTGGTGAGATTAAATCCTTTTAAGAATAATAGCCGGTGGGGATACCTCTTCTTGATAGGTCAATGATGCATCCCTCCTGCATCTGTAGGATGGTGATAGAGGAATGATCTCTCTTTCACCACCTTACAGATTTAAAAACTTGAAATTTGCTGGTAGGCTTTCAAGACAGACTTTGTAGAAGAATCTCTAGAAAGAAGATAAAAAGAATATAAACTGAAAATAAAATGGATCAGAAAATATCTGATTCCAATTGTTAAGAACCTAGCCAATATGCCAAAAGCCCTAGGACTTATGGAGCTCGTCAAGTTACGCTATTAAACACTGGGATTGTGACATTCCACCACGCTCCATAACCGACGTCCACAGAGGCTCACTCCGTGGTGGCACTCACTCTGGCCTCTTTTCTAAGTAGCCCTTTCCACTCTGGTTGTCTAGGTAACTCTCCGCATGTCGTGGCGGCTTTGACTTTGGTTTAGGTTGCCCTTTCCATGGGGTGCCCCTTCCATGACTCGTACACATGATGTGGTGTTGGCTCTAATGCCATCAAAATTAGAAGAAGAAGAAAGATGTAAAGAAGTAATGGAGAAATTTATAAGAGAAGGGAGAAGTCAAAATTTTATAAGAGAGGGAGAAGTCACAACATTTTATCTTCTCCCCCTTTGTCTATTTAAGGGAGAAATATGGATACACTGTTGCATCTTGGATACGGTTACAAAGCAAATCAAAATAAAGAGATGGTGTACTATAGGGGTACCCATGGATTATTAGGGGTGTCAACGAGCTAAGGTAGGTTCAGGCCAAGCTCTGTTTAAGCCTTGCTTGCATTGTTCAACCTAAGCCCAAACTTGGATCGGGCTTGTGATGGGCCAAAAAATTTTAGCTCTAGACGCGGCAGAGCGATGGCTCGAGAGCAGGAGTGGATTCCCCAACGGTAGGGGGACAGGAGATACGGCCATCTCGAGGCATATCACGACCTATAGGCAACACCAATGAGACCTAGGAAGGAAAGGGGAGGAGAAGAAGGATATTGAAAGGATAATGAAATGAATGACTTCAGTGAATAATTCATTAAATGAGTCAGTGAATGAATTAATCAATCAAATTCGAAATCCGCTACGATTGATCAACCAACTTTAACAGATGATATTCTCCCATCTGAATGGTTGCTTATGGGTTGGTAATGATGTTGGGGATTTAATATCTAGTTCTCCAATAGCTGGGAGGGAAGGTTACGGGTAATGCTTGTGATAACACTAGATACGGATAATCCTTATAGCCTTACTAATGAGTTATAGGACCTGTCCTTCTCAGGCAGGTTTGGTTGTGAGGCTTAATCCGTCCATAGGTTGTAGCAGGCGTGCAACCCAGAATGTTTATACAGGGTTCAATGGACCCCCCAAACAACACTACCCTGACATCTTCATAAAAAATGGAGAGAGAGAGAGAGAGAGAGAGAGAGAGAGAGAGAGAGAGAGAGAGAGAGAGAGAGAGAGAGAGAGAGAGAGACCTAATAACAAATCCTTAGAGATAGAGAGTTGAACCTGTTGTAGTGGCCGAAGCTCCCCCCCCTCACATTAAGAATAGAGGAGTTAGGCATTGGGCATTAACATGCTAGCCCAATGGACCCCCCAAACAACACTACCCTGACATCTTCTTCATAAAAAATGCAGAGAGAGAGAGAAAGAGACCTAATAACAAATCTTTAGAGATAGAGAGCCCCCCACCCTCACATTAAGAATAGAGGAGTTAGACATTGGGCATTAACATGCTAATCTTTGTCGGTAGGCTCAAGCTGGTGCTCTTTTGGCTTAAATTCGACTTCGAATTTGATATTGTAACCATGGCTTCCTTTGGATGCAATGGCAATACCGCTGACCAGTCCTCCTCCAGCTTCGACTCCCCTAATAGTTCCTCTGATTTTGGCTCTCTTTGGTAGCATGCATTCCTTCTTATCCTTAACAAGCAAGCAACATAAAACCAATCGAAGCCCTATCCTTAATGGGTCGGGCTAATGGGCTTTTAGACATCTAGTCCAAGCCTGGCTCGATTTAGAAACGGGCTTTAATTTTAAGCCTGAGCCTAGCCCTTACGCCTGATATTCCAGCCTAAATTTGTCTTGAGGCGGGCCAAGTCTGGAATCCCAATAGGCCAACCTGGCTCATTGGTACCATTACAGACCATGTACATTTCCCAGAATCCCAAACCTCAGGTGCACCTAATGTATATACTCTACACTAAACAAAAAAGAAGTTTCTATGAATTTTTCGTTACCTTTGAGTCATGGCCCGTCTTCGTTTCAAGTTGAGAATTCTTTCTAAATCTGAATTGTTATTCAATAAAAACCAGGAGTGATTGATATCACCTAAGGAAACAAATTCCAAAAAAAAAGAAAGGAAAATCCCCAAAAATTGGAGATTTTTGGATTCTTGAAAATTTTTCCAATTTTTGTCTATTTACAAATGTTTCCTTGGTATCAGTGATATTATTGCCGGTATTAGGGATATTATCAACGAGCATTGATACTAGGAACTTTTATAAGGATTTCTTCTCAAAGTATCACTGATATTGATAAATCGCCAAGTGTTGCCGATATTATCAAAAACATCATCGATATTTGGAAATTTTTATGCTTTCAACAATTTTGGTATCGCTAACCTGAGATGCCGATAATATCGATGATATTTGGAACAATCAACAAGTTATTGTTGATCACCTTATAAGGGTATGTGCATGTGGGCCTATGACTGGGCCCACAAGTACATACACCTGGGCCTTGTGTGTTATGGGCCTTTGTCTTAGCCTCCTTCCTTTTTTATTTTTATTTTTATGCTTTCCTTATTTGTCCCCTATCCTTTTTTTTTTTTTTTTTTTTTCCTGCCTAATAAGGGCATATATGTAATTGTACCCATCTCTTATTGTTAGAAGGTAGGGTTGGACGCTTTGCCATATGAGTTTCTTCTCTCAAATTCTCTCTCTCTCTCTCTCTAATGCACTCCCCCTCTAACCAGTGTTCGAAGTATCAGTATCGCTAAAAGTTTCGTTGGCCGGGGATACGGAAACAATATGGATGTCGCTAATAATATTGTCGATAATCAGAAATACATGAAAACATTGGGGAAAATGGTGAAAATTTTTAGTAAAACTTTAGGAGATGATAAAATACACATATTTGCATATTTAGCAATAAAAAAATAACAAAAAGAAAAGGGTGCATACATAGTAAGTTTCCATTTATTTGGGGGGGGGGGGGGGGGGGGCTTAAAAAGCATGTGTTGTTGTAAGAAATCAGTCTAACCATCCTATCAATCCAACCAATCATCTATCTAACCATCCCACATTCCATCCAAACATCCATCAGTATTTCAGAATATCGACAACATGATATTTCACCATTAAATCGTCGATGTCTGAAAAGGAGATGAAAGAATGTGGTCTCAATATTGCCCATGTTTGTTTGTTTTTTTTTTTTTTTTTGAGAGATAACACAAATTTCATTAAGAGAAAAAAGGAAAGATAGAAAGGGGAGGGAGCTAGCCTGCCGAGGTAGCGAGGCAGCAACCCTCAAAAGAAAAGAAAGAAGAAAAACCGGAAATGAAAAACATAGGCTGACCCTTACAGGCCCAAAAATAGAAGATTACATCCCCTCGATATCGCCCATGTTGCATTAATGATAATATTGTCAACAATTTGATCACTACATACAACCATGTGCCCTTACATAAGATTTGAAATCGATTTTTTTTTAATAAACAAAATTTTGGCGTATATCGATACATTGGAGATATTATCGAAAGATTGCTGATACACTAGTGATGTAAGAAACACTTGTAATTTATACAGTCGAAAATAGTGGCAATACATTAAAGATACTGACACATTGGCGATACGAGCAACACCTGGAATTTACACAATTGAAAATGTTGGTGATACATTGGCAATACTTAGCGATACATCTTCGAAACCTGGAATTTATGGTACTACTGGTGTTATCGGTATTGCTACCAGTGTTATTGGTGTTGTTGAGCTATATATAGAAATAATATTGGAGATACTCTTAACAATGCCTCTAACATGGCATCAGACTCAGAGCCTAAGTGCTCGTAGGGTTCTTTCTTCTTCTTTCTTTCCTTATTTTACCTCTTAACTCTATGAGTTTTATTCTTATAATCTTTCTCAACAAGCGGTATTTCCCTTCCTTCCCTCCTAACCTTCGGTGGTTTCCTTTCTTCCCTTCCCAATCTTCTTTTCTTTCTTTCATATTTTCTTCCTCTTCTTCTAATCTTTTTCAACAAGTGGTGTTTCCATTCCTTTCTTTTATAATCTTCCCTGTTTCCCTTCCTCCACAATTCATAAAAACCTTAAGGATGCTCTTATTTCTCCTCTGCGACACCGAGCTACGGAGGAAGAGATGGTAACTCTTGAAAAGAATTATACATGGGAAATGACTACGTTACCAGCTGGGAAGAATCCTGTAGATTTTCATTAGGTGTATGTTCTCAAGCATAATCTTGACGGAAGAATAGCTCGCCATAAAGCCCGCCTTATATCTAAAGGTTTTACACAAAGCTTTGATGATGACTATTCTGGGACTTTTTCTCTTGTTACTAAGATGAACTTTGTACGTATGGTTATTTCTCTTATTGCCAATTTGAATTGGCCTTTGCATCAGCTTGATCTTAAGAATGCTTTTTGAATGGTGATTTGATCGGAGGGATTATATGCTTCATCCTCCTAAGTCTTTTTTTTTTTTTTGGGGGGGGGGGGGAGAGCAAGGTGTATCACTTGAAGAAGGCAATATATTAGTTGAAGCAAGCTCCTCATGCCTGGTTTGAAAACAACATGTGAAGGGCATGAAATTGCATGGATTGTCTACCACGGCATGCAGAAGGTTGGCAGAGCTATAAAATTATGGCTAAATCCTAGAGGGGGGCTAATTAGGACCAATTAAAAATTCTTTGCCTAATTATCTAATTTACTGTTTAAACAAAAAAGGCAAGTTAATACTAAGGTTTATAAGCCAAAGTGGGTCCAATCACATAGAATTCAAAGATATGCCAATTAAGCAACTAGTCTATAGGGTGATAGTGAACTTGTGTGTGCATTACAAGTTAAATGCCTATCATATAATTCAATTCAAGCATATATATAGTTTAACTAAACAATCACAAGCATGAACAGAATTGTGCTCAAATGACATTCGCAAACGCAAGCATGTATAATGGTTTGGTTTCCCTACTCTACTCCCAGCGACCGCACTCTCCTCGAGTGTACCGGTATTTACTATCGGGAGTTTTAAATCAGGTTCACCTCTAACCTTAACAGCCCTACACAAGGACTTAGACACGTGTACTCTCCCGTGTCGGAGGCATACATTTCTACCCGTGTTAGTGGCTCACGCAAGAGACTCCAATTGGTTTTCTATCGGCTAACCAACAACCCCTAGCTGTCTTAATTCAAGGACCTACGTTCACTCTCGCCAAAGGCTCCCACAGAGATTAACACGTACGTACCCGTGCCCGGTGGACCACGTACACACCCGTGTTGGTGAATTTGGCTTTACACAAGAGCCTAAGTCCTAATCAAAAACCTATCGAGTTTGGGTTACAAACTCTTACATTCAATCTTACACAAGGAAGGAGTGTGTGGACTCACACTTGACAACTTACCAGATTGAGACCCTTTGACATACCTTGCTTGGGTTGCTTGATCGATGTCTCCCATGCTTCAATCAGCTCCCCTTGTGCTCCCCTGATCGATAACGCCAATGCTTCAGCTCTTACGATTGTTCACTTTACCTGTAATGTACCAATGAGGTGACCGAGGCAAGGGAGGTGGTGGAATCTCCTACAACTAATGGATAGTTGATTTCCTTGGGGATTCACCTAGATAGGTGTTTTAGAGGGTTTAGACAAGGATTATGCCTATAAGCTTGAGTCTAATCTCTAGAACAAGGTGGAGATCAAGATCATCTTCTCATCGGAGGTTTGGATTCTCATTAAAGTGTTGAAGCTCATAAAGATGATTTGAATTTCCTACTCGATGCCATCGAGTGGGACTTCGATCCCATAGAAGCCTATCAACAGCCTGTCGATAGGATCGAGATCCACATGAAACTGTTGTTTTGGGCATATGATTTCACAGCAGCTTAACACCTCTTATAGCCTTATCGTGTTCCAATTTGGATCCTAAGGATAAGGGATGATCAAACAAGGTTTACTTATAAAGGTTATGATCATCTAGAGGTTATGGTTGTTTTAGGTCTAAGGTTAGGTGACCATGGCATCTCAATTACTTATTCTTTGCTCCTTGATGCTCCATGTCTTCCCGTGTCTTCGGTTTTCAGCTTCCAAGGGCTCAACCGACTACATGACATACGAACTCACGTGATTGACAAGCAAGGTGCACAAATTAATGTACCAACAGGGGATGATTATTGTGAGCATGTACGTGGATGAAGGTATTTGATATCAAAGAATTGGGACCGTTAATAGTATATCAAAGTTGGAATTATATCCGAGGAAGGTATTTGATATCAAAGATTTGGGACTGTTAAAATGCCATCTTGGAATTGAAGTCTCTTGGTCCAGGGAAGGCATAATTTTGTCTCAACAGAAATTTGCTCTTGATTTGTTGACTTCAACTGAGAATCTTGCTTCAAACCTATTAATTTGCATTAGAAGTTGATAAGAAGCTCAAGATAGATGATGGGAAACTTCTTGATGATCTTTGTATGTATCAATGCTTGGTTAGAAGATAGATATATTTAATGATTACTCGATGAGTTTTGTCTCATGCAGTGAGTGGTGTTAGTCAGTTCATGCATGCTTCCTGTTTTAATCATCTTGAAGCTGTTCGTCGCGTCTTGAGTTAAATCAAATCATCCCCGAGGCATGGTATCCTCTTTGGTCATCATTATAATCTTGGGACTTGGAGTTACTAAGAAGCTTAGGACAGATGATGGGAAACTTCTTGATGATCCTCATATGTATTAACACTTAGTTAGAAGATAGATATATTTAATTATAACTCGACGAGTTTTGTCTCATGCAGTGAGTGGTGTTAGTTAGTTCATGCATGCTTCCCGTTTTAATCATCTTGAAGCCATTCGTCGCGTCTTGCATTGAATCAAATCATCCCTAGGGCATGGCATCCTCTTTGGTCATCATCGTAATCTTGACATTAAGGGGTATTTTGATGCCAATTGGACATGTTCCCCGAATGGTCGTCGCTCTACGTTAGGCAATTGTACCTTTTTTGGCGACAATTTAGTCACTTGGAACTAATAACCAGATGATAGTAGCACGGTCTAGTGTTGAGGCAGAGTACCATGATCTGGCGAATACGATATGTGAACTTATGCGGTTCAAAAGCTTTGTTTCTATGTTGAGATTTCCTTTGAAGATTTGTGTTGATGTATTGTGACAATTAAGCTGCTATTTACATTGCCTCTAATCTTGTTTTTCAGTAGTACACAAAACATATTGAAGCTGATTGTCACTTTATTCATAAGAAGGTTGCTATGGGCATTGTTTCCACTCCATTTGTTCCGTCTTCCAAGCATTTAACACGTCCTCACAAAGGCTCTTATAGTGAAAGCTGGACGACGTATTCTTGGCAAACTGGGCATGATTGATTTCTATGCCTCAGTTTGAGAGAGTGTAGGTGTATGCAATGTTTTAAGTATCGAAGATATTGTCCAATATATCCCACGAAATATCTTATATCTTACCCGTGTGATACAAAATGCATAAGTAGATGTTTGATTAGGTAAGCATTTTCAATTTTTGATCTTTTTTTTTTTTTTTTTTTTTCTGTAAATCATGTTAAATTAGTGTCAAATTGTTACAACATGAAAAATCATGGATTGGAAGCTTCGATTTCGAGATTTGGAGGAGATGGGCTGAGTTGTGGAAAATTGGAAAAAAAATATCAAAATTTACCAATTTCTCGCAAATCAGTTGCAATCTTTGTATCCAAACATAACATCAAACATGTATATAACCTGATCTAGTGATTCTTCTTTTGCTTTTGAATGTATTGCTTGTGTTTCCACACGTCTTCTTACATTTATCAATTATATGAACCAGACTTTGAATATACTTGCATCAATTCAGTTAGACAACATAAAGATTAGAACCCCATACAAAGAAAACCTATTATGTGTATTTGTTTTTTGTAATGATTTGATTTATAAGTGTGTATTGATGTCTTTTTTAAAATTCACTGAAGTTTCATTGAAAAATTTGACCAATTTCTCAATGTTTCCCCATGTTTCCAACAACAACGATACATTACGCAATACAATTGATATATCTCATGCAATAACTGATACGTATCCGTATCCCAAGGGTGCGATACGTAACACGATACCGATATTTCAAACACTAGGCACATGTGTGTGTGTGCCTATGATTGAGCACACTGGTACACACACCAGGGCCTAGTGTGTTATGGGCCTTAGTTTTAGCCTTTCTTTAAGCTTTATTTTTGTGCTGTCCTTATTTGTCCTTTGTCTTTCTCTAAATAAGGACATGTAATTGTACCATTCTCCGATTGTTATAAATAAGGTATATCTGGACATCCCAGTCCTATGAGCATCTTTTCTCTCTCAAATTCTCTCTCTCTCTCTCTCTCACACACACACACACACACACACACACAAATTCTCTCTTGCTCTAACAACTTGTAAGCCAAAATATAAACTAAGGAAATGGTCCTAGCTGCCTAATTTGTGACCTTTAAATAGACAAGCAACTGAAAAATGGCGAGTTGTCCAAATTCAACAAATAAATTTCTATTAATAAAAAGAGTATGTCTTACAAATTTAATAGTGCACATGGCCATTCAAAGTGGGGCCCACTATTAGACCGGCTTGGATTGAGGTAAATACAATATTTTCCGTATCGTTATTGTGTATCGCCCCCTTGAGATGCGGATACATATTAGTTATTGCATGGGATATATTGGTTGTGTTGCATAATTTATCACTATTTGTTGGGAAACATTGGGAAATTGGTCAAAATTTTCAATGAAGCTGAGGAGACTGTTAAAAAAGACATCATTAAACACTTACAAATGAAAACATCACAAAAACCAAGTGCACATAATAGGTTTCCTTTGTATGGGGTTCTAATCTCTGTGTTGTCTGATTGAATCGATACAAGTATATTCAAAGTCTATCCATATAATTTATAAATGTAAAAAGACATGTATGAAAACACAAGTAATACATTCAAAAGCAAAAGAAGTAGAAAACTAGAAATATACTTGTGAATAATGTGTGTGGCTGCTGACACTCGGCTCAAAATAATCATCTCCATCTCGATGGGGCTGGACATAGTACTACTACTCTACAACCAACAATACTATGCCCGAGTCATAGTAGAATGATGCCTTTGAAGATACCCTCTAACATAACACTAGTACTCATCCTCTCCATTTTGCAAAAATTTAGGAAAATTTTGAATTTTTTCCAATTTTTTGCAAATGGGCTCATCTTCCCCCAAACTCCAAAATTAGAGTGTATGTGAAACACTCCTGAATACTCTGAAATGGGGGCTAATTAACCACCAATCGAAGTGGAACTTTGATTTTTTAAATATTTTAATAAAAAATTAAATTTTTTCCAAAAAATCCCCAAATTATCTAGAATCACTAGATTAGGTTACATACATATTTGATTTTCTGTTTGGACACAAAGATTGCAACCGATATGCGAGAAATTGGGAAATTTTGATTTATCCCAGTTTTCTACTACTTGGTTTATCTCCCCCAAATCTCATAATCAAAGATTCAAATCCATGATTTTTCATGCAAAACATAAAGAATAATGAATTTGTCACCATTTGACATTGATTTAACATGATCTACATAAAAAAAGGATCGAAAATTGAAAATGCTCATTGGATCGAACAAGTGGGATATATCAGCATTACTTGTGCGTTTCATATCGCATAGGTGGGATACAAGATATATTGTGATATATTGGCCAATATCGTCGATATTGAAAACATTGAGTAGATATATGCCACCTTTACAGTGGCTATATGTGCGTTTGTGAACAGCCCGACATTGTCGGAGTATAATTGTTTTCTTGTAGAGAAATGTTGGCATGCGGCATTCTATGTGAACTCACACATAAAATGCATTCTTTCCATACCAATGTGTAATTTGTGTTGAGCATTTTGAGCCATGCAAAAGTTGGCTGACACCATAAAGATCACCTGGAGTGAAAACCAGGGCAGTCCATTCATCAGGCGGGCTACATTGTCAAAATTAGTGGACAGTTGAGGTCCGAATCGTCCACATAATGATTGGATTGGTCTGACTTGTGAGGATTGTGGTGCGGCTCAGATGTTCTAGAGAAGTAACATGTTGGAAGGGAAAAAGTTTTGCAGATGAAAGTTCACATACGACGTTGTTTGTAAACATTTCTCCTTTGGAGTTTTGGTTTAAGCTGGAAAGATGACCATAGTTATAGTTTATCAGCATTGTCTAAATGTTGGTGACTCATCCTCTGTACACATGGCATATGTCTATAGGGACCGTTTCCATTGATAGGCCACTCTGTCGATGGAACATATCACAAAAATCACATAGTTGAATGCGCCAAACCATCCTCTTAGTGTCTGTGAATGAGTGGTTAAGAATAAAGTGGTATGGTTTCTCGGTTCCAACTGATCGAATGATTAAGAAAGTATGATCATCCTATCAGTCTGATTGTCGGGATATGATCTATCTACAACAGTCCTTAGTTTGAATGCTCAGATTGTCATACATACATGCCACATCTGCAATGATGGTCACCGCCATTTGTAGATGGTGGTAAACTATCACCAGGGTCTAGCTTGTTTCACAAATTTTGCATGATCAACATTCATAAGACGATAGCATATGCATCTCCTAAATAACACACTCTCAGTGATAGAAAATACTTCATGCTCATGTGGATAATTTTAGGCTGCTAGCATTCTCACTATTAAATTTTATGTTGCACAACAGCTGTCTTTTCTTTGAATCTCTTTTTACTAATTTTTAAGCCTATTGTCTATCTGATACTGGTTCTTTAATGCTAACAATCACCATTGTTTTTCTTAGATGTTATGTATGCAAATGTTACTTCAGTTCTTTGATTCTCTTCCCTAAAAAGCCAAGGTGTTTTTCATACTGAGAGGAACATACCTCATAACTCTGCGATGCCTACATTCTCAAGATATGCAAATATACGAATGTGAGTTTCTTTTATCAAACTTCTATATTTTTTACTGTACCAATGTGTGCTTTTCATGATATGAAATAGGTTCGAGTAAAGAAAAAGCTCACAAAAAGTGTTCTCAACGAAAGAATTAAGGTGGCAGGTGATTATGAAGATGATAGTATCTTTCGTGGGTTTAGACCAATTGGAACCATTCCAGAAATGTGAGTGCTGTTGTTGCTTTTTAATATTTTGATCTTAACTTTCAGGGGTTTGCTTCATATAAAATGACACTTCTCTCCTTAATTATCAAGCTCATGCGACATTATGTATTCACTATCTATTATGTTCTTCTTGTCACTCCATTAATTAGAGTTTTGAATCTGATATTGTTTTTAACAAGGCTTATTTGCATTGCTGCAAATTACCAAAGTATTGGCTCTGTTAGAAAAGAAAATGAACCCTCTTTCCAATCTAAGCAAGAGGGCTACCTAGCTAAGAATAATATCGTTCATCATCATCGTCATCTAAGCCTTATCCCAACTAGTTGGGGTCGGTTGTGTGAATCCTGTTCTGCCATTCCACTGTATCAAGGGCCCTAAGAATAGTGTTTTTGCTACTTTAATAAGACTTTGGTGAAGTTATCATTTTTGTCAAATTAAGCCTTTGACTCTGATCATGTGATTATTGAAATTAGTTAGAATTCCTCTAGTGACAACTTTCATGAAATAATCTTGTGACTGATTTACACAGGCTCTCTCTTTTTGCTATTTAAATATCTCCCACTATCAAATTTGTACAGTCCAGTATTTCATAGGGAGTGTAGTTGGGAATAATTGGGAATCAATAGAATCAGATTGTGAGCTTTGATTATTCATTTATTCTTATGGAAAGAATATACTGAAATGTATCTCTTCAGGTTTGTTTGTTAATTCCACTTCTTGAAGCCATAAGAATCGTGCTCCATAGCTCCATAGAAAGTTTTGCAGATCTGAATAGACTTTGACTCCGTGAAAGCTTGAGTCCAATCAAGACTAAAGACTTGAGCACTGGATCGATTCAATAGAGTTTTACTCCAAATCAGTTACAAGCAACAATGAAAAAACTAGTACAACTATGGAAATCTTGTCACACTTCAAAACCACATGTCAATTACTTTGCACTGAATCAGTTCCAATTCATACTCTTGATGTAAGGACATGTCACATATGCTTCTTTATACCACTTCTTAGATCCAATTAAATTTGTTCAAGACAGAACTACCATGGCAAAAATGTTGAAAGGACATTTTGAAGGGACAAATATTGCTTCTGCATTTACCAATTACAAGATCCACATGATGAGAAAACATACAAATATGAGAAAAAATAAAAGGAAAATGTCATATATGAAATGACGATCTAGGTCCCTTTTCATGGGATAAAAGTCTAGGTCCCTAACAATAGTAGATGCCATGGTTTTGAAAATTGGCTACAATACAGATATGGCTATACCGGCCACATCATGACCATATTGCCACCCCTGTTATGTGATTTGGTGGTGAATTGTCCAATTCGAGGAAAATGGGTCCATGTTGTTCCATATCGGCCGATCTAGGATCATACACCCTGCATTAGCGGTACCTGTATCGGCATTGGTACATCCAATATGGCCATGAATTTCTAACTCTCTCTCTCTCTCTCTTGTTTTTTCATTTCAACTATGGAGATGCTTACAAACTCAATTATATACCACATCTAGGCTCATTTTGGAGTCCAAAACACAAGATTTGAGTGATTTTTGGGAATTCAAGCAGAATGAACCATTTTGATAAAACATAGAATAGGGGTGATGGGGACAACATGTGCACACGCGCATGCACACCCCCCCCCCCCTACGCATGTACGTAAGCAAAAGGAGGGCCCCATAATCGATCTGGCTCGATGGCGATGTCCAGGGAGGGCCTCTTAGTTAGAAGACAACTTTTGGTTCAAAAGGGTGGGCCCGATAGTCAAGAAAAGCCCATCATGGGATCTCATGATCGTGACCCACTTGTCGGATTGATGTCATATTTTAGGTTTTACTTATTGTTATTATTTAGAACATCGTGAACGCTTTGGATTTCTTTATTTGGTTTTAATTTTAGTTTACTTCACCGCCAAGTAATAGGTTACGCACATTGTGCGAGTTTTGGGTATAGGATTTTTCCTATAAATAGGCACCCCTTGTAGTTCTTTTCATTGATTGAAGATTAATAAAAATTCTGCGTTTTCCTACTCTCTGAGTTGTGAAGCCTAATTGGGTGCGAAGCCCTCCCTTCATCGAAGGGTTAACTACCGTGGTGCGAAGCCACATCGACCCCGATTCACTCCCATCCTCCTTCATCTTCTTTTCCATCTTTCACCACCATCCATACTTAGAATTCGTCCCTTTTGTTGCATCAAATTTCTTCATTACAGCAGATTTTCAGATTTCGACCCGCCGGCGAGCTGAAACTTCGGCGGAGCACCACGCACAAACTGTAGATCGGATCGAGCTGATATTTGGGGGTTTTGGAGTCCATCCCTAGCCGATCAGGGCCAAGGTGGCCTTTTTCTGAATAGTGGGCCCCACACGTGTGCGGCCGTGATTACACGCACAAGCGTTTGGGCCATTGTTGCTGTCCGCGCGTGGGAAGTGTCTTTCGGTTCAGGTTTTCTTCTTATTTTACTCTTTCATACCAGTTTTTCATAAACCCTAACCTTAGATCGCATTATCCTTAATTTATTTGCCTCTTTTCTCACCCTAGGGTTCCCCGAATTGGAATTTCTGAATCCCTTGGATTAAGGGCTGATTACTATACATGTGTGGGTGATTATTTCTTATCTTTGAGTGTCGTTTGGTTTATAATTTTTATTGATCCAGCCCTATCATGTGTAGGCCTGGACCCGCATAGATTTCCCTTAATTGAATGTTTGGACTTTCATGTGGGATATGAAATTTGTGTAATTGTTTGTGAACTAACGTGATCTTAAGCTTGAAATCTTGCATGTCACATTTAATTTTCATGTCTTACATCAAATTTGGTATCAGAGCCCAGGGTTCTTGTAGGGGAATTCATTACATGGTTAGGGTTTGGTTATGTCCATTACGCAACAATTCTCATCATATATGGCTGTTTAGAGGTCCATAAACCCTGACATAAGCTGCTGAAAAATTCTGTTATCCCCTTATTTGAATTATTTTAGAAATTAACTTATCTTTCTATTTATAGGTTTAGAAACTTTCTTTCTTTTTTTTTTTTTTTTAAAAAAATAATGTTTTTAGAAAATAATTTTCTTTCTATTTTTAGAAACTTTCCTTTTTCTTTTTCTTTAGAAACTAGGTCGTTTTTTTAGAAACTTTTCTAATTTGTTTTTTTTAGAAACTTTCCTTTTTTTTTTTTTTTTTAGAAACTTTCCTAATTTTTTTTTTTTTAGAAAATTTCCTTTTTTTTTTGTTTTTTTTGAAACTAGGTTGTTTCTTTTTTTTTTTTTTTAAAAAAAAATCTTATATTTTGACTACTATATTGCTGAATTTTGGTTGGCACCCTACACTAAACATGGAACAATTGCAAGAGTCACCAAATAAGATATCTCAGACGTTGGAGTCTATGATTAAGCGCTTGGAAATGGACCAATGCTGTGAACAACTTGATGTACGTATTACCCGACTAAAGACCATCGTTAGGACAGACCTCACCATTGGGGTAGATGTCCAATCTCAAGCAGGTGCCAGCAGGATAGAATAATGAATGGAGGTGGCCAAGGAATCAGTCATGGGCATGCACCCGTACCCCCACCCCATGAGGGGCATCAAGACCATTATTTTGAGGGGTACAACATGTGCGGCTTCGTGGCTAGAGAGAGTGCACCAGATGCTAGTGTAGAGTTACCTACTGAGGTCATTCCGGTAGTAGATGAGTTTCGTGATGTCATTCTTAATGATCTACCGAATGAGTCTCCCCCTAAGAAGGATATAGAGCACACCAGAACATGGGACACTTTAATACCTAAAGCCGAGTTTATGTTTAATAGTTCTATCGATAGGTCTACAGGTCTCAGTCCTTATGAAGTCGTTACTGGTTATAAACAAGAGAAACCTATTGATCTTGTTCCTATGTCACTGTCTCATATGCCGTCAGAGCTTGCAGAGTCTTTTGTGTATTACATTCATTCATGGCATCAAGAAATCAGGCAGAAGATCATGACTATTAATGAACATTACTCAATTTCTGCAGACCAAAATAAATGTTTTCAGGAATTCAATGTAAGGGATTCTGTGATGATCCGCATCAGGCCAGAGTGGTACCCTCGAGGAGCCGTTCGAAAATTACACGTGTATAGCGCTGGACCAGTCAAAATTATAAAATGAAACGGTTTCAACGCGTATATGGAAAATCTTCCACCCTCCATGGGAATTAGTTTCACATTCAATGTGGAGGATCTAGTTACATTTCAAGGGGATATTGATGCATTGTCTAGCCTTTCGCCTAACCATCTTGATTTCTTAAACTTTTTCCTTGATCCATGGCCCCCACCAGACCCATTTTTTCAGCCTCTACGTCCCATACCTACCTATCCTGACCCATTTTCGCAGCCTCTACCTCCCATACCTACCCCTCCCAACCCGTTTTCCCAGCCTCTACATCCCATAACTACCCGTCCCGACCTATTTTTTCAGCCTCTACCTCCTATACCTACTCTTCCCGGCCTTTCTTCTCAGCCTTTACCTCTCATACCTAACCTTTACACATCCAGAGAGGAAATAAAAGATATCCTGGACCATCAAATAGTTTCAACGTCGGACGGCAGGTTTCAGAAGTACTTGGTTAAATGGAAGTTATGTCGAGCTTCAGACGGCACGTGGCTCACTGAGGAGGAGCTTCAGAGACTTGATCCTGACATCTTAGATCGGCTCAGGAGTTTTATTTCGCCAGTGACGAAATCTTCGCAGTCGAGGAGAATTGATGGGGACAACATGTGCACACGCGCATGCACACCACCCCCCCTACGCATGTACGTAAGCAAAAGGAGGGCCCCATAATCGATCTGGCTCGATGGCGATGTCCAGGGAGGGCCTTTTAGTTAGAAGACAACTTTTGGTTCAAAAGGCTGGGCCCGATAGTCAAGAAAAGCCCATCATGGGATCTCATGATCGTGGCCCACTTGTCGGATTAATGTCATATTTTAGGTTTTACTTATTGTTATTATTTAGAACATCGTGAACGCTTTGGATTTCTTTATTTGGTTTTAATTTTAGTTTACTTCACCGCCAAGTAATAGGTTACCCACATTGTGCGAGTTTTGGGTATATGATTTTTCCTATAAATAGGCACCCCTTGTAGTTCTTTTCATTGATTGAAGATTGATAAAAATTCTGCGTTTTCCTACTTTATGAGTTGTGAAGCCTAATTGGGTGCGAAGCCCTCCCTTCATCGAAGGGTTAACTACCGTGGTGCGAAGCCACATCGACCTCGATTCACTCCCATCCTCCATCATCTTCTTTTCCATCTTTCACCACCATCCATACTTAGAATTCGTCCCTTTTGTTGCATCAAATTTCTTCATTACAGCAGATTTTCAGATTTCGACCCGCCGGCGAGTTGAAACTTTGGCAGAGCACCACGCACAAACCGTACATCGGATCGAGCTGATATTTGGGAGTTTTGGAGTCCATCCCTAGCCGATCAGGGCCAAGGTGGCCTTTTTCTGAATAGTGGGCCCCACACATGTGCGGCCGTGATTACACGCACGAGCGTTTGGGCAATTGTTGCTGTCCGCGCGTGGGAAGTGTCTTTCGGTACAGGTTTTCTTCTTATTTTACCCTTTCATACCAGTTTTTCATAAACCCTAACCCTAGATCGCATTATCCTTAATTTATTTGCCTCTTTTCTCACCCTAGGGTTCCCCGAATTGGAATTTCTAAATCCCTTGGATTAAGGGCTGATTACTATGCATGTGTGGGTGATTATTTTTTATTTTTGAGTGTCGTTTGGTTTATAATTTTTATTGATCCAGCCCTATCATGTGTAGGCCTGGACCCGCATAGATTCCCCTTAATTGAATGTTTGGACTTTCGTGTGGGATATGGAATTTGTGTAATTGTTTATGAACTAACGTGATCTTAAGCCTGAAATCTTGCATATCACATTTAATTTTCATGTCCTGCATCAAGGGGGAAATTACCAATTTTTTCCTTTTTTATTCCTTCTGTTGTATTTCAATATAATGGGCCTTGATCTGTATAATTTATCAATGCACACTTGATCTGTATAATTTATCAATGCATGCTTGATCTGTATTTGATTATGGCCATTTTGTTGACAATCAGCAGGTCCAACTGGGCAAAGAATGGTTTGATACACCATTGAATACATGTTAAAAACATTAAAGAAAAATGATAGACTAGTGTTTTACATTTCTTCCTATTTTCTTGATAGTTGCTCAAAATTATTTTGGGAAAAGAATTTTTTTTGGTCGATATAGGCCTGTATTGTCTGTTACAGTCTGATACACCTTGTATCTTATCCTTTTTGGGCCCGGCCAATATGCTGACCAGCATCGTTATTCAAAACCTAAGTAGATGCCCCACACCATTGTATGAGGGCTGCCAATCTGCATAGACTAGTACAGCTAGCTATCCAAATACCATGAATGTTGGGAACATTGTCTCTGTCCAGCCATGATTACAATGCCAAACAGCAGCATCATCTATCTTAGATCATCATCATCATAGCCTTTCTCCTACTTTTGTCATCTATCTTATATCATTATCATTAATATCAACATCATTATCTTTGCCATCATCTTTTTCGTCATTGCCATCATCATCAACAACAACATCCTCGTCTTTCTTCTAGTAATTTGGTGTTGGCTTTAAATGGTAGATTGACAAAAGGTGATACAATTGGCTCCCCATAAGACATCAACCTTCCTCTTTTCCCTAGGCTCTGGAACCAGCCTTGGGAGAAGCTCAGAATGCATTTACACCATAACCATGTAATTTCGCTGTGAGTTCCCTTTTTGGTGAATGTGATATACATCCAAACATGCAAGAACATAGATTTTGTAGCATCTTTTGCAAAAGAGAGAAGGTTGTTTTTAGACATGGTAAATGGCCATTCTTCTTCTGTTAATAGAGTCAACTTTCTCTAAGGTTAGGATTGAAAGAGATCCTAGCAGCTAGCCATCAGAAGGGAACCTTGGTTCTGCAAAAGTATGCCACAATTTCCTTTCCAACTATGTACAGATGGTTTTTTATTTTCTTCTCACTTATTTTTAGTTCTGTTGGTGGTACATAATAGCTCCCTGAACCGTGGATAGACTGTTTTCCAGACAGAAGGCTACTCATTCGTACAGATATAGTGATGGATTGCAGTGGATGTAGTAGTTCTAGAACTATCTGCCCTATTGTAAATTCCACATGTATTTTGGTCAGCAGTCGTAAATCCTCTAGAGATTGTGTCACAGCAATAAACAAAAATGTCATGACCTGATATGCCCGAGCATAAAGATAATCACCCCTTATGCATCTGTTCCTGGAACCATTAAAATATATGTGCATGCATTGGTATTTAAATTGTTATATTCACAAACACATTATATAATGTGGGAACTTGCTCCAGATTAAGCATCCGGACATAACCAGCGTGTCATTTGTACTTTTTCATATGTTTATGTAAAATACACTACTTGCTGTTACAAGTTCAACTCTGCTACAGGGCCAAAGCCTCCAGAGCAAAGAAGTCACTTCAGAAATTGGAAGCTGTAAAGGAAGAAAAAAAAGCTGCAGCGTTGGCTGCTGGGCTGGACTGGCAGAGCGATGAATCAGATGATGAGTCCCCGGTAAGCATTTGCTTTTATTACTAACTTGCATGAAGCCACTTTTACTTCAAAATATTAGATTTAAGAAGTTCTAACACGACTCTGGTTTAAATGGTTTGCTGGGCAACATCATTAGCCGAAGGCCTTGAGAGAACCTCCCTTGCCAAAACTCCTCAAAGATGAAGAACATTATCAGCTTACTTTAGATGTTAGTACTCTTTTCCCTTTTGAGTATTTTTTTTTTTCCCTTTTTTCTAATGAGTTTGATGCCTTTGTATTTGTTGATTGGAGCTCTGGACTCATCATGAGTTTTTGACCCTCACTTTAGTTAGTGTTACCCGCTTTCTTTTGTTATAACGTCAATGTGCTTCCTTCTCTAGCAGCCTAGTTTACTTTTTTCCCCCTTCTTTTTTGAGAATCAACAAAGTTTTATTAAAGCGCCAAGGTGGCCCAAGGCTACTACTTGAACAAACTATACAAAACACAAGAATCATAATCCTTCAAACAGGACGCCCATCCCAATACATCAACCTTTATTTTCCTAATTACATCCCCCATTGTTTGCATTGTCGACGAAATGTCGATAATATCGGTGTCGCTAGACTAGAGACACTGAAACCCCAATTTTTTGCATTGTCGATAATATCAGTGTTCGCATTGTCGACAAAATGTCGATAATATCGTCGATAATATCAGTGTCACTAGACTCGCGACACCAAAACCCCAATTTTTCGCTTCTCTCTGGATTATTGGTGATATCGTCGATAATTTTGGATTCTTTGCGACAAAATAGGTAAAAAGCGAAAAAAATCGAAAAAAAAACCTTTGATTTTGGTAATACCTGGTTGATGGTTGATCGAACTCAGAAGAAAAGAATCTCGCATCAATTGACAGCTCTAATCTTCGATTGAGGTAAAGAAATTTGAAAATTTCCCTTTTCTTTGTTCGATTGGAAGATTGATGTCGCAAATACATGATTTCTGCGAAAAATCGGGGATTTTGGGAGATTACCTTCTTATTTTTGTTGGAGATAGGATTTTGAAACCCTCAATCGAAAATCCCCCTTTCTTCGCCGAAAACCCCTCTTCGCAGATGAAATCCCCTCTTTTATTTATTTATTTAATTTTCTTTTATGCTTCAGAACTATGGAAGTAGACTGCATGGTGCGCTTCAACGTACTGAGTAAACTCTCTGGGCCTACCATGAATGTATGTGATTCATCCACGCCGTCCATTCATTTTTCTAGTTCATTTTAGGGGTAAATCCCAAAATTAAACCATATCCACAGCTCCTGTGGACCACACCACAAGAAACAATGAGAATAATGATTTTCATCGTCGAAACCTTCTTAGGGCCCACAGTGATGTTTATTTGTCATCAAAACTTTTTGTACATATAAAAAGGCATGGATGAAGGGTTAAAACAAATATCAGCTTGATTCAAAATTTCTGTGGCCCCCAAGAAGTTTTTAATGGTATGCGTTCAATTCACATAGTTTCCTGTGGTGAGGTCCACTGAAGATTTGAATTTGGTTCATTTTTCGGATCATGCACTAAAATGAGCCGTCATATATGATGGATGGTGCAGATGTAAGGCACATACTTCACAATGGGTCCCACAGTTTGGGATCCACCGACCTCGATAGATTTTGAGATCCACCCAAACGGCGTCAGAACGGAAGCGGATTGCATACTGACTAAACTCCGTGGGGCCCATCGTAATTTACGTACTTGATCCACTTTGTCCATCCATTTTATTAGATAATTTTAAGGCACAAGCCAAAAAATGAAGCATATCCAAAGCTTAGGTGGACCACACCACATGAAACTGTGTGAATTGAATGTTTACGATTTAAAAATTCTTGGGGCCACAAAAGTTTTGTATGAACCTAATATGTCTGTTTTTTATTCATCCATGTCCGTGTGATCTTATGAACAGTTTGGATGACAAATAAACATCATTGGGCCCTAAGAAGATTTCAATGGTGGAAATCATTATTCCCACTGTTTCATATGGTCTGGTCAACTTGAGACTTAGATATACTTTAATTTTAGGCTCAAGTCATAAAATAAGATGGAAAAACAGATGGACGACATGGATAAACTAATCACATTCGAGATGGGCCCAACGGAGTTTACTCGGTATGATATACTACTACATTTGCCTGGACATGGATGGGAGCAGATTAGTTGTTACCCGGTAACATATGCTTTTTTGGGCCCCGTGAAAACTTATTATTTAATGCAATTTTTTTTTTTTACAAAATTTTAATTCCTAAATTTGCAAATTATTTACGCATGTCCTGAAGTTTCATTAAATTTTTTTCGCATTTTTCTCTGCATTTCCGTTTATCGGCAATATTATCGGCGATAACGATATTATATCTTTATCTCTGGCCAACGAAACTTGTAGCGATACCGACAACTCAAACAGTGCATCCCCCTTCAACCAACTAAGATTTTGGAAGCACCAACTATTCCTCTCCCTCTAATTGCCCAAAGAGCCGCCATAAACGCAAGCCTCCAAGCAATTCACACCCTTGTTAGAATAAGATCCTCAATTGTCCCTGGAATAACGCACAATATCTTAAAATGTCCGAAACATCCCTCCCACTCTCCGAGCGAAGGGACAACGAATGAATAAGTGATCGATGGATTGCATTTTCTATAAACACAACGCAACCATTAGGAAGCACCAACAACCTTTTTCGGGGATTGTCAATATTGTCAGTAGTTGCGTTTTTTGTGCGGATTGGTGCACTCCCCACTAGAGCCAAGTTGGTTTGGTGATGGCACCCATTTGCCGAGGTTTCTCGAAGTACCTTATAGAAGGATCACATAGAATACCGGCCCAATTTGTTGAACTTCCATGCCATTCATGCCATTGAATCCATCTCCCCAGTGATTGGAGAACAACCATGAAGTTTCTCAAAAGCCTAATACTCCTTCTCATCCCTCAGATTCCTTCAATAGGGAGGCAACCAAATCACCCCACCCTCACAACATGAGAAGCATCGAATAACTGAAACATTTACCTCCAGAGATAGACATGCTAGATTTGGAAACTCCGATCGAAGCGGATTGCCCCCCAGCCACGTGTCATCCCAAAATTGGATTCTTTCCCCATTCCCTGGGGAGAAACAAGCTCCCTCCCCAAACTTTCTAGTCACAATAGACACTGTCTTCCCCACACTTGACCCTCTATAAAGGGACTAGCCTTTAACCCACCATCCCCCTTCCTAGGCCTCGTACTTTCTATCAACTACTCTCTCCAAAGATTTCCCTTCGTTGTACCAAACCTCTATCAACATTTACCTACTAATGCTAAATTTAAGCTCTCCAACACCCTAATTCCTACCCCCCTTCGCATAAGGTTTGTACACCTCCTCCCACTTTAACAAATGGATTTTTTTTTTCTCTCCCTTGAACTCCTCCACAATAATTCCCGCCTTAACCTCTCAAACTTGTCCACAACTGATTTAGGGCACTTGGAGAGCAACATGAAGTAAAGAGACAAATTTGACGAGGCCGCTTTTATAAAGCATAATATGCTCCCCAAAAGATAGATAATGACTCTTCCATGTTGACAACTTCCTTTCCATTCTTTTGATCACCTTGTCCCCAAGATGCTTTGTCGGTTTTGCCTATGCACAACGGGAGGCCAAGGTATGATGAAGGAATGGATCCTGCTCCGCACTAAAGACCCTTGCCTGCTCCTCAATTTCTTCACGTACATCCAATAACTTGCTTTTAATGTATTAACTTTCAATCCAAAGACAACCTCAAAACACCTCAACCTTCCAAAGATTATCCACCATAACACCTTTGCATCACAAAATAGGGTCATGTCATCGACAAATTGAAGATGAAAGATTTGTAACTTGGTGTTAGCCACCCTTAATCGTTAGAACAAACCTGGTGCTTGTCCTTTTACCAGCATTTTACTAGTCCACTACTACCACGAAGAGGAATTGGGATAGTAGATCTCCCTGGTGGATGCCTCTTGAAGACTTGAAAAACCCTTTTGGGGATCCATTAACCAAAACTGAAAAGGTAGCCAATTGGATACATTCCTAAATCCAGCCTCTCCAGTTTCGCTCACACCCCATCTGCCTAGCATATAGTTCAAAAAGTCTCAATTAATGTGATTGTAGGCCTTCTCAATATCCAAAGCATACAATGCCCTTTTTCCCTGCCTTGTATTGCAAGTCAACACACTTATGCGCTATTAGTGCACTATCTAGATTTTGTATTCCTACTATAAAGCTCCTTGAAGCTTCAAAATCACATCATATAATGCCATTTGAAGTCTTGGTGCTAATGCTTTAACAAGAATTTTGTGAGGTCCCCCAGTTAGGTTGAATGCCCTAAAGTCCTTTATACATTTTGCCCCTTCCACAATAAGGATGATAACAAAAAAATATGGCCCTAGGCCCATCAGTAGACGATCTCTCTCGAAAAAGTCCACCATGAAACCCATCACACGTAATTTTCTTCACCTCCTAGAAAACTTGGAAGAAAGCCACTGGGAATCTGTCATAGTTCAGTCCAGAGCCTCATCCCTCCCAAGAGAGTCCACGGCCTCTTTAACCTCGTCTTCAACAAACAACCTCTCCAATAGAGCCGCATCCTCATTCAAAATTTGATTGGAAGCCAAATCATCCAACCGAGCCTTAACAGCTTTCCTGAGATATTAAGTCCCTATAGTAATTGTCGATAGCCTCATAAACTTGATCTTTCTCCTCTACTCTTAATCCTCTACAACAACACTATTGATGCTATTCAGTGTTTTAAATAGTGCCCGTAGCGTGGCCGTAGTGTCCCAAATAGCGTAAATCCCCTGTAGTGTACACTACAGCTACGTAGCGCGTAGCGTCTGTAGCGTAAGCTACAATGTATTTTTTTACTATTTTGTTTTTTTATTATTTTTTTCATGTTTTCTTTGTTTCTAATGTTGAGGAATGTGACACTTTTATTATACTTGATACTTTTAACCTATGAGCTTTTTATTTCTTTTCATAATTGTGACTTTTGGTTGCAATTAGACATTATTAATTAAAGTTGTTTGCTTAGAAAGTTGTTGATGTGATAATTATTTGATTTGGCTTATATACGTGGATTGACTTTTGATAAATGATAACTAATAACTTTTTTGAACATGCTTATAATTGATAAAATGAATCATCTTTTAGGCATTTTTAATTTTTTTTTCCTTTTTTTCCCCCACTATTTATTATATTTGTCCTATTTTTAAATTAAAAAAATAGAAGTATCGTGTAGCTTACGCTACACGCTATGAATTTACGCTACACGCTATAGAGGGTTGAGCACTACGCATCACGCTACTGCTATTTAAAACACTGATGCTATTATGTTTTGCTTTGGCACTTGCAATGCTGTGGAAGAATTTTGTATTTTTGTCACCTTTAACCACACAACTTTAGATCCCTGTCACCACCTATCCTCTTCACCTTAAGATAGTTTTCATACTCGACGATAACTGCACTTGCAAGGCATTCTCTTGTTCCAAAAGGGCCTCCCCTTCTTTTGTGTTTATAGGTTGAATCTACCTAAGGATATTGTTGAATTCTGCCTCTTGATTCCTTAGATTAATGATCCTAATCATTTGATTAATGGTCAGTAAGATGAATGACCCATAGCAATTATAAGGTCTAGTTATTGATCAAAATTGTTCACATTGTTGAGCCCATCTCTTATTACCCATGTCTCCCCAGAATTACTTTGGTTGGACCATATGATCAAATGGTCAATTGAATGGACGGCTCTAATCAATCAGTGGAGGTCCAAATGCATACTTGGATTCTCCATCTTGTACCCTATCGCAGATTGTCAATTATCTCTTAAAGAATCTAAGTCGATCAAATAATCCCAACCATTTGATCAATTGTCAATGTAACTAATAGTACACGTCAATTATAAATCCAATCATCAATTTATAGTGACCATCCTTTGTACACCCCTCAATTGATTGCTCATGTCTGCTTAAGTATCACTTTAATCGGATTGCTTAGTCAATCTGTAAATTTGTAAACCAGAAGTAGACAAAAGAAGAAGAAATAAGCGGAGACTAGAGAGAGTGATGAAAAGAAAGGAAAAGAGGATTGTAGGGCTGGACATCCACTCCTCTTATTTATGTTAATAATAAGAAAGTGAAAAAATACTTTCAAGGGAGGGAGGGAGGGAGGGAGGGAGGGAGGGAGACTCTCTTGAAGTCTTGATTCTTGAATCCTTAATGTAATGTCTTCAATCTTGATTCTTGATCAGATAAATGAGTATAAACTAAGAATGAATGAATGATACACTAAAGTAACTACACAATACACTTATACAATTACAAATTACAATAAAACAAAATAATGTTGAATGTTGGGTGATGCTTGGAATGTGTGCTTCTCACTTGACTCTCGAGTTGACTTATTGTATGAGTCTCTTTGAGTGTTGAGAATGCTAATGAAAGAAATAGATCATACAAGTTAGAACTTAAGAGTAGAGATTAGAAATAGTTGCTAAGGAAAGAAAGATTAGATGAGATGAGAGTTGAGAGCTGAGAGATTGAGATTAGAGAATAAGAGAATAGAGAGAGAATAGATTAGAGAATCAGAATAGATTAGAGCAGAGAGAAAGAAAGAGAGAGTGAATACGATAATAAAATATATTAGAAATAGAATGAGAGATTGCTTCTTGTGAGTTGTGATCTTGTCTCCTTGAAGAATGAAGAATGAAGATTGATTCTTGTCTTCTTGCTTCTTGATCTTGTCTTCTAGTGAAATATGAAAGAGAGAATGAAAGTATGAGGTTGGAGGGCTTTAGAATGCTTTAGAATGAGAGCAAGAGAGTGTATGGGAGTTTTGGGGAAGATATAATGCAAATGGACAAGGGGGGAGTGCCTTTTTATAGGCAAAAGAACCAGATTTTTTTTTTTTAAAATGCTCTAACGGTCAGATTTCTGACCGTTGGAGACTATGCGATATAGCATATGCGACTATCGCATCTGCCATGTGCATGGGCTTTATGTGATTATGGGATCACATAATCGCTTAAGCGATCGCATATGGCAACACTGGTTATGAGTTAGCTTAGGTGATCTCTGTGTTCTCACTGTCTTGTAGCAGTCTACAAAATCTTCGTCATGTGTTGGCTACCTTGCACAAGGGTCTTTTGTATGCCAATCAAAGTCATCTTCAAGATCGGGGCGACTGTGGTGTAGCTTGGGCAGGTCTTCTAATGATAGGAAGTCAACTACTGGCTATTACATGTTCGTTGCAGTTAATCTTATCTCCTGGGTCCAGATTCACATGTGAAATTATGTGGATTAGATCCGTTCTTCAGAACATGCGAATGGAAGTTTCCTCTCAATTCCACTGTATTGTGATTTGTGACAATCAAATACCTATTCATATTGCTTCTAATCCTATATTTTGTGAGAGAACAAAGCACATTGAAGTTGATTGTCACTTTGTACATGAAAAGATCTCTTCCTAGCTGCTTTGTACTCCGTATGTGCCGTCCAACAATCGATTAGCAGACATCCTCACCAACGCCATTCTTTCTTCTCAGCTTCAGGTGTTTGTGTGCAAGTTGGAGCAGCTGGGCATATGTGACATCTATGCTCTAGCTTGAGAGGGAGTTTGGGTGTGGTACCACCGTAGGAGATTGTATGTGGGCGTGCGTGTGTATGTGTATCCTTATATCTGTGGGGTAGTTGGTATTTTTCCTTAGGTGGTCCTTTAAGACATCATATCATTTTATCTTTATGGCTTCATAATAAAAGGATATTAGATGAGAGAGAAGAGTACAATCTCTCTACATCTTCTCTCTCCCAATACTTTTCCTCGTTCTGCATTAGCACACCATGTGATTCAACAATTAAGATGATCATATATTCTGATTACATGGGGTATTTGTAATCCAGATATCTGTTCATTTCTTAATAATCAACTACTTTACTGTTGACAAGTGCAATGTTTTATGCCCCTGTGCAATTTTATTCAGGGGTTCAACCTTACAATTTAAATTTTAACTACAACTAGGGCTGGCAATGTAATGGCCTGCTCCTGTCAAGGTCAATATTTTGAAGAGACCTGGTCCAACTAGTTCAAAATCCAGCCTGAGCCAACCCCAGGCCCACCCATTGGTAACCATTGCCAGCCCTAACTACAACTGGCAAGTTAATAAAGTATTTCTGTTTTCATTTTACCTTAAGTTTATGAACCACCCAAATTAAGACTTCCATCATCTGCAGTTGTGCAAAGCATTGGCATCCTTGCAGCGATCTCAGGAAGCATTAGAGATTATTAATCATACTCTGAGATTAGCACACAAAACGCTATCTGTTGAGGAGGAGGAGAAGCTCCGGTCACTAGGTGCTCGTAAGTACAAAACTTGGAATTTCTACTGTGTTACTCTTTTTTATCTGGGTTTTAAATCTGATGGCGTATCTGAAAATGCCATCTAGAGGTTTAATTATCATTCTGACTGAAAACTTTGAGTTCATGCAGTTGCAAAGTTTCAAGGTCAAGCTTCCTTTTCCATTTAAAATTGGAGTTGGATTGCTGGGTGATGCTGCTAAGATGAACCATTATATGCTCTAATTTGTTTTTCATTGTGTCCATCCACAGAAATAGCATGCAACACAACTGATCCAATGCATGGGTATGACCATGTACGACATAGAGTTCGGCACCATCCTTATAGTTCGGCTGCTTGGAATGGTTACTATAAAGTAGTTTCGAGGTATTGGCATTGTTCTTTTGCATATAACATGCATCTCGTGTTTTTTTTTTTCCTGATCATCGTCAAAGACTTGTCCCAGCTACTTGGGGCCAGATTTACACCCCCCCCCCCACCCACCCACAAACACACACACACAAAAACAAAAACAAAAACCAATGAGCAGAATTTATTACTGAGAAGTCCAAATGGCAAAATGCAGCAATATTGGGTCAAACAAGCATGTTTGTCCTAAAGAAGAACTAACCCCTCATTGAATCTTCCATTTTATTGCTTGTGAATTCCTTTGATGATCTTGTTGAACAAGTCTCTGTCTCAACCAATCTATCATCTGATATTGATTTTTTGCTGTTGTTGGAAAAGCCTGGTGTTTCTCTCAACCTTCCAATTCCAAAAGCAATAAAACATATCTTCTACAGAATGTTCTGCTTTGACCATGGAACCCATATTACCAGGTATGCATGAAAGTGCGATCATCCCAGGTATACATCAAGATGCCCCAACTCATTCAAGAACAACTCCATGTGTCAATAACATAGGATAGTGAATGAACATGTTGTCCTCACTTTCCGCCTCCCATAAGCAGAAAATAACAAAAATTAAGGGCGATATGCTGTCTACAATGGTCAATCTTCAACACCTTGTCACAACTCACTACCCATCTAAATGCTTCTACTCTTGGAGGCCTTCGGAATTCCATAGCCATGCCATCGGGGCAGTTTTTTTTTTTTAATTTTTAATTTTTTTTAATTTTATTTTTTGTGTTGCACTTGATATGCTTTGAAGGGTCTCACGTAAAAAGCTCCCAATGCTTTTCTGTCCCAGGTTCTTCTATCTTGTCTTGCCCCATTTGGTTGAAATCTGCTCCCCCCCAAATCCCCATGAATCTCACAAATTGATCTCCACACATACCACAGAAAAAAAGGAGCGGGGGGTAACCAGAATATGATATAGCCAGCTCTTCACAGCGCATTGGAACTGTCCATCTTGTTGCCCCTTCTGTGGTTTGAAAATGGTTTAAAATATACCTGGATTGGGTGATTCTATTTATTTGATCAGTGGCCCTAAAAATAAAGGTGAAAAAACCAGTTAATGATGACACATTCAGCATGGGAAGGTGAAGAGATATGATGGATTAGATCATCTAGTAGGTGAGATTTTTGAGACATCAGAATCCATCAGAGGGTCCACTGGATGGACAGCTCTGATTGGTACATCACCTTGCCACATGTTTACTGGAGAGATTAACATATTCAGGTTCTTCCAGCTCTAACATATCTCTTTCCTATAGGAAAAGGGGTTGATAGGCATGGAACTTTTCATACTCTGGAAGATTGCCGTCGTTCAATACATATCCACTTTGTAATCACATGGGTTGCATACAACACAAGTAATCCAAATAAACCATCCAATTCGTGGGACCTATTGTAGATGGATCATGGCCTCAAAATCAGATTAGTTTAGTTGACATTTGTTTGTTGAATTTGGACCACTGATATATTTTCATTTATATTGTTCATCAGGTGTCCATGATAGGCAAGTTGAGACACCATCTCAGTGCAATATTTTGTTCTGTGACCCATCTAAAATGGGGTTCACAATTTGGACAGTTTAGTCTGAGTTAGATATATACACATGTAAAGTCACTTAGTGCATGCGTATGAACTATGACACTGCCAGGGTTTCAAACTCCTTTTCTGATTGGAGAGATTTACTAAGCCTACACTATACACTCTTCTAGAAGGTCACCTGTCTACACGCCATCATGTTCCCCAACATCAAATGTGTGGGACATCCAAGATTTCCATCAAAGGGTCCCGTGGTGTTGATTCCTTGGATAAACAACTTGTGGGCCACAATGTTGGAAAAAATGAATGGTTTTAGAAAATACTTGGCCCACTTTTTGTTAGCCACCTACCACCCATTAGATTATCATTTACATGATCAGAAACAATGAGTGGTTTGAAACATCATCAGAAACAATGAGTGGTTTGAAACATCAGTGCAAAGGATCAGCTTGATGTTATGTGGAATGAGATAGCTGAGTGCATCAAAGAAATATTAGGAGTACCTGGAGGGAATAACCACTTTTAAGGGAACTTTGTGGTGGAATGATGATATACGATAGGGTATTAGTGATCAAGTTACAAGGCTTAACATGGGGCAAATGAGAAAATCTAAAAGAATGTAGAAACCTCAAGAAGAATGCTTAGAAAGTGATGAGGCTAAGCTTAAGGCATATGATGATCTTTACAGTAAATTAGGGATAAGAGGGTGAGAAAGATGTCTTAAAACATGACGGAGAGGAAGTGTAAGGACCTAGATCATGCTCGATGCATTTAGAGCAATGACCAGAGGGTACTGGTTAAGGATGATGAGATCAATGAAAGGTGGAGACGTTATTTCCAGAACTTTTTGAATGATTACCACTATGAAAGCTTTGGGATGGAAAGAATCATAGCTTGAATGAGTTTTGGAAGATTATTGATACTTGAGTAGGATTAGGATGTTTGAAGTAAAAAAAAAAAAGAAAGGTGGAGATAGGAATGGTTGTAGTACCAGATGATATAATAATAGAAGTTTGGAAGTGCGTGATACAGATTGGCTTATTTTGGTTGACTAAATTGTTCGACAAGATTGTAAGAATGAAGTAATGCTAGACAAATAGAGAAAAGGTGTTGTGGGACTTAAACAATAATAAAGGAGAAACATGGTGCACTACCTATCACGGGAATAAACTAATGGGTCATACTAATTAAAGTCTGGGAGAGAGTGATTGGGCAAATATTAAGGCATATGGAAAATATATTAGAAAATAAGTTTCAACTTTGGCCAGGGAAGTCAACTGTCGAGGGTATCGTCTTTGGATAGTTGATGGAGAAGTTCAAAAAGGAGAAAAGATTTCCACATGGTCTTTATTGACTTAGAGTAAGCATACCAAAAGCTCCCTAGAGAGATAATCTGATGGGTGTTGGGAAAGAAAGGAATCTCGTGAAGATATAGTATCTAATGTGAGGACCACTAGTGGAAAAATATGTGATTTTTTCCATTATAGTATGTCTACACCAAGTGTTGGCGTTGGGTCTCTATCCTTTGCATTAGTTATGGATGAGTTAATTAGGCATTTATAGGAAGAGGTCTCATGGTGTATGATGTTTTGCAGATGACATAGTTTTGGTTGGGAGGGGGTAAACACAAACATAGGACTATGGAGGGATATTTTAGAATATAAATATTCTAAATTTAGCCGGACAAAAAGGAATCTATGGAATGCAATTTTAGCATGATAGGAGTTGAAACAAAGAATTAATCAAGATTGATGGCCAAGAAGTACCCCAAAATTATCACTTCCAATATATTGGGTCAATAATTTAAAGGATGTTCATAGAAATAGAGCTAGGTGGATGAAGTGGTGATGTGTGTCTAGAGTTTTATGTGATCACCACATACAAATCAAATTGAAGAAGATATTTTATAGGAGAACTATAAGATCAGCCATGCTTTATTGGACATAATGTTGGCAGTCAAGGAACAACACTTTCTTAGAATGTGTAGCTGAAATGAGTATGTTGAGATGGATGGGCAGCAGGATGAGGAAGGATGGAATAGAAATGGACACATTTGAGGGAATTAGGACTAGCCCTAATTGGTTGTATGATAAGGGAAATTGGCCTCGATGGTTTGCCGATGTTTATTGGAGAACAAGGACTGTATTGGTTAGAAGTTAGTTCAAGTCGAAGGCTACGAAGGGCAAGGCCAAGGGCCAAAAGGTCATGGGTGGCGGTAGTAAGGAAAGATTTTATGACCTGTCTTAAATGAGGATATGGAATAGTGGAGCAATGTTCATGTAGCTGGCCTCAATTGGTGGGGATTAGGCATAGACGATGATGATTTGGGTATCCAAACTGGCTTTTGTGGAAATCAGGTTTGACTAAATCTGATTTCTTCCAAATGGATCCTAAATCATGAGAGAGGAAATTACAACTATAACCTTCTAGTAGGGGTGAAAATAGGAAAATGGAACCCCACCCCCCCCCCCCCCCCCCCCCAAACGCACGCACAAAGACAACATCCTTCAAACCTAAAAATACATCACTTCTGCCCTCTAATGGCCTCATTATATTTGTGCAGTAAAGCCGTACCCTCATCTCTTTCTTCATTGTTTCGTGACGTATTTTGGATCCTCTACTAATGTCTGTTTTAAATTGTCATGATTTATTGACTTTACAGTAATGTCTGGCTTATCTACTGAGAACAATTTCTCTCATTCAGATTATGGTGCATATCAAGTTTTTAGTTACTGAAACTTTTTCCTTTTATTATTGTAGATTTGGGAGTCGGTTACCAAAGCATGACAAGTTTTTGCCTGGTATGCGGGATGCTCACCCTGATTGTGTGCACCCCGTGATCATTAGGGGGCATCAGTCTACCATGAAATGCAAGCACCAAGATGCTGCCAGGGAGTATCTGCAAGCTTATAAAGTGCAGCCAGACAATGCATTGGTCAATCTTTGTGCCGGTATGTGATTGTTAAAGTTGATCACTGCTTTCTATCCTGCTATTAACCTTGTGGACTAAACTTTTCTCGTTTTGAAGGCACTGCTTTGATAAACCTAGCCCTTGGACTTAGAGTTCGGAACCGGCACCAGTGTGTTGCACAAGGCTTTGCCTTCCTCTACAACTATATGCGTCTTTGCAAAAGCAGCCAGGTTTGAATATTTTCTGTAATGCTTGAGATCTTTTAGTTTGAATGGCATACTTCTATTGTTTTAAATTGGGCTGTATGACTCCACCTCTTTTTTCACTCCAAACCATCTTTTCATGCACAATCTGCTTCAGCTAAGCTGACCCATTCTCCTTCTTCCTTTTGCTGCACAAGTTGATCCCTATTTTTATGCCCTTCAGCTAGAACATCAATAATTATTCTCATGGCATGGAGCTCGTTCTTGTTTTCCATGTTTTAAAAAATGCATTTGGGCTTTTTTTTTTTTTTCTTCTGTTTTTTATGTACAATTAGCAAAAATATATGCAGGTTATCGTACAATGAGAAATTTCAGGCAACATTCTGATGATTATATCCATAGCATTCTGATGATTGTACTAAATATTAGACTATATGTAAGTGATGCTTTCTGCCTCTCTCTGTATATGCACGTGTGTGGTGGGTGTGCATGAGCATGTGTGCACCATCTGAGAAAGGGAGGGAGTATATTGATTATATGTATTTGCATGTTCATCAACATGCTGAAAAAGTTGACCCTGAAATATGAAGGCTCTATTTTCTTCTCGTGGAAATAGTAGAAAGTAAGAGGGAAATATATGAATGGTTGAGTAAAAATACAGCAATGGTCCACATTCAATGGAAAAATGGTGAGAGATTGGATGGCTAGTATCATCCAATCTGGGAGATTTTTAGAGTGTGGTTATCCCCAGTGGGGCTCACAAATCAACTCTAGATCACCAATTCACCACTTGTACGAACTCTAGATCTGAGATACTATGCATAATATATCATTTGGTTAAAGAATCATATGATTCTTCAAAAGTGAAAACACAATTACTAGTTTATCGAAGGAACTGAGATTGAAGGCACTTGCCGTATTATTTCTAAATACGTTGTTGTGTTGTGCAGGAAGCCTTTTATAATATTGCCCGGGCATATCAGCATGTTGGCCTTGTTACTCTGGCAACCATATATTACGAAAAGGTCCTTGCAATTCGTGAGAAGGATTACCCCATACCAAGGCTTCCTAATGAGAATTTAAGCCTTCCAGAAAATCAAAACCCGGGTTACTGTAATCTTCATAGGGAGGCAGCATACAATCTACACTTGATCTACAGAAACAGTGGGGCTCTAGATCTTGCAAGGCAGGTCTTGAAAGATTACTGTAATCCATGAGGATTTGCATTAACTGGTATGTTCTGAACATGAGGATGACTCTTTTCATTTTTGGTTGGGAAGTAACAAATTTTATCAAGTGGTCAAGAAAATATGAACAAATAAGTACAATTCTTTCTTTCTTTTCTTTTCGGTGATGGAGAGCTTATGGAAATATCCTCTTGTTAGTAAAGCCATAGAAGTACAACACAGTGAATGATAACATGCTGTTGTTGATTGTGCTACTGTGCAACTAGTGAATTTTAGGGGATGGGAAAGAAATAATGCCCTCAGATAATAAATGCCCATTCTTAATTCTATTTGGCATTCTCCAAAACTTTCTTGATCGTTTGGTGACATATCCTGATTGTGTCTCAAACATGACTTTGACTACTGATGCTTCACCACTGCTCACTTAGAAATTTGCATTTTTGATGACCTGGGATTTTGGTGCGCATGTGTACACGTGCATGCATTTACACTTGCATTCATTTAAGCATACATGCATAGATCCATCCATTCATTCATGCATACATGCATCCATCAATTTGTGCTAGTTGTGACCATTGATATGCATGATCAATCTGTTTAGTGTGAATCATTGAGTCAAGTAATGAACAATTATATGATTTTTTTGGTGTGTGTGTGCACTCTTGCCACTTACACTCACAAGACCACCTGTTTATCCATAAATTAGCTCAAAATCTGACCATAGAACATACACTAAACCTACCCAATCATGACCCATGATGCTCACCATAGACTCAATCATAGTAGACTGACCACAAGATCATCATATCCGTTCATACTCACTTCCATTCGAGATTTTGATCCATTCATCTTGATTTTTACCTATGTATATGCTTAACCTACCGTCGAAGTCACGATCTAAGGAACTTGCACGTGTTCAAGTTATCTGAATCTAACAGTGTATAGGCCTTACCCATGGATTACTCTAAAACTCACCTTGTACTTATGTGATCACCAAACTGACCATACATTACCTTATATACATGATTAAGGTCCTAACCATTCGATTACTTTGATTATAATTCAACATCTAACCGTTCATCACATTCAGATCTGTCAATTGGGCCACCCAAATACCGAGGAAAACCATTCAATATGAAGCTCATGGAGTACACTTCAAAACTACTAGTTACTTCTTGCACGGGACACGCACACACGATCTAGGGACCATGGAAAGGCATAAACCGTAAAAATGCTTATTGGCCACTAGCCAATTTTAGGCACGTTGGAAAAGGTACGTCAAATTACAGACTACGACTCAATTTCGTCTTAATCGGAGGATGCAATCGGAGGCTACGCATGGCGGAGTTTTCAAATAGAAAAAGGAGAAAACAAAGCCACTGACATCCTTGCCATGGACTTAATTGAATAAAGAAATAATATATTAAAAAACAAGAGAGATGAGACGCATATGCCTTTGGAAGTTCTCAGCTTTAAAAAGGACAATATAATAAAATATATTATCTTAGATATAAAAAAAGAAGAAAAGATGAAACAAGGGGGATCGAGGGAGGTTCCAACAGTAGGCATTTCCCCTACCCACTTTTCACGTCGTGTGGCCCATTTGAGATTTGGAATTGCCTCATTTTGGGCCTGTGTCACAACATAATATGACAAATTGAATGAAACGGAGTGAATTTCTCACCTATCACGGTCGGGCCCACCAAATAAAAAAACAAAGAGAAGTTTCATTGCAACAGATTGCCACCAAGTACGGACTGTTTCCGTCTCCCTCTCCAACTGCATCTCCTCCCCTTCTCTCCCCTCCAGATGACTGAAAAAATCATCATTCAGTGACGCACGGGGTCAGTACGTTGATCAAGACCATCCATCTTCCATTAAACCTCAGTCAAAACGCATTGCTGAGTCATCTTGTATACAAAATGAATTCCTCTCCATCTCTTCTTCAAATGAGATTGTGAAGACCGGAGAATCTGACAATTTCAACTACGGATGCTTCCTGCCACGTCAAGATTCCTAATCCAGACCGTTCAATCAATGGGACACCACAACCCTCACACTTGGATCAAATTGACCTAAAAATAAAAAATAAAATCTGTTGACGCAGTTTATCGCACACCACCCCGATCTCTCCTCAGATCTTATCGTTTGAGTGCTCTGGCAGAGAAATCTTCTCCTCCAGAACCCACTGGGTAAACATCTGTGGATCGTTGAAAACTTGGGTCCACGAGCTCCGTTACAAGCATCTGAACTGTCCAGAAGAGTCGGAATATCAAGATCTATAATAGTGATTCACCATTAACAACCTTCATTTTCCACACCAAGAAAATCTGACCGTAGAACCTTAGATAATCACCTATCCTTGATCTAAACTATTCATCCTAAGGACCATCAGATCATCATATAATGGTTGGATTCTTAAACCAGATCACATATCGTGTGTTAGTACTAAAGATAATCAGTGTATAAAAGAAATCAAGTTGCTGGAAACCCTCCTTGCGTAACCTGTTTGCAAGTTTCCTCAAGTAATTCGGATCGTAGAAATGTAGAGAGACTATTATAAAATCTGTCTACAATGAGAGAGAACATGCAAACTAGCAACCGAGAGAGTTCCGATTGAGCAAGAGAATAGTGGAGTTCGACTCATTGAGTTGAATCAAGTCTTGTCGAGTCCAGCGCCCATTGTTGGATGTGGTTGGGAGAGAGTAGGAGAGGAGAAAGAGAAGGAGAGAAAGGGAGAGAGAAGGAGAACCATGGGCACTGAGTTGACTCACCAAGTTGACTTGCTGAGTACACTCCGAGTCAGGGCCAAGTTTAGGTCCAGCAGTGCCGGGATCCCTGGTGAGAATCTGATATTTCAGTGGGAGGGGTCGAGCATTGAGTTCAACGCCGAGTCTTAGTGAGTTGAAACTGAGTCGCACTTAGTCGAGACGAATTGGAGTCCATTTCGCACCAGAACAGGTAGGTGATCTTCCCAAATTTGGAATTTCAAATTTATGTAGTTAGTATGTGTAGCGATGATGAATTTATATTTGATATCTCTGATGATTATGAAGTTGCATTTATATCATGTGCATGTAATTATTGAATTGAGATTGACACCACAGGTGCTCTACCTTCCCTAAAAGATCCACATCATAGGGGCTTTGCCTTGGGTTTCCCCTAAATGATCCACATCTCATGTGCTCTGCCTTGGGTTGTCCCTAAAATATCCACATCACGGGCGTTCTGCCTTAGGTTGTCCCTAAAAGACCCACATCACAGGTACACTGCCTTGGGTTGTCCTTAAAAGATCCACAACACGGGTGCCCTGCCCTGAATTGTTCCTAAAAGATTCACAGGTGCTTTGCTTTGTATTACTCCTAAAAGATTACAATAAGAAATTATATTTATTTAATTTATTGTTAATGTATTCGTAGTAGGCAATGCATTCACAGTATCCTTGTGATCTTAACATCTTATTACAGGTTCTTTGATTGATTCTTTATAATTCAAGGATATGTTGTTGTTATCTATTTTGGATGTAAATTTAGAAAATTTAAAATTTGGATAAGAAATGATCCCACTGAGCTACGTATGCTTACACTATCTTGATAATATTTCAGGTTGCAGGGTTTAATCAGGGAGCGAAGCGGAGCAAAGATCTAGTTGTTTATCTAGCTGTAGTCTTTTATTCTAGTTGTATATTAAAAAAAAAGAGAGATGTATAGTGGAAGCACAAAGGAAAGCCTTGATTATTGTAATTAAACATTTTATGGAAATTTGGTTTGCTGTTATGTGATTTTTATGCAATTATGGTCATAGATACTTAAATTATAAATCATGACCAGGAATGCAGAGTTTGGTTTGGCTAACCTGGGAACCAAATTTCAGGGCGTGACAACATTGTACATAGATGATAGATCACACTGTTACTTTATGGTAACATTCCAACATGTATTGGAGAGGGTTACTAATGTTGTACAAGGCTGATTCTACAAATATCATTGCACAAATTATATTTCAGTTTTTAGGAAATTTGTGGCCTTTTCTCATGGTTGAATATTGCACTCAGTCATGTCTATAGGGATATTGCTGACTGGCTAGCCAGGGAAGGTATGTTTTAGACCATGTCTTTTGTATTGGGGATATTTGCCCCTTCCCTTGATGCCTGCTTGCTATTCTTTCTGTTCTTTACTTTTAATAGAATTTGAATCATTATAAGAAAAGAAGAAAAAAGAAATCAATATCTACTTTAAGGCCTTTTGAAATGTGCTTTTGTCCCTTGATCTGCAATGTAGCCCCATCTCGAGATTACTGTTAGAAAAAGATGGTCAGTCTGGATAGAGCTGCCATGACATTGGTGCCTAATCTTGCTGCTGGTCTTGAAATCTCTTTTTGATTTAATTTATTTTCCGTTAACTCCAAATTCGAATATTTGAATTCTTCTACTCTAATTTGTCCCTACGTTCTTCCATCGCAAGTAATGTTGCTTGTATGCCTCTCCATTTTTGGCGATTCCAATTTTATTCATTGTACCGAGATTGATGGCCAGCAGGATGGTTTCTTTTGCTTATTTGTTGAGCAGTTTTCTTCTCAGGCTGGGTTATTTTGTATTCGATAGTGGTTCTATCAGCTATGTGCATCATGTCAGCTGGTCGTAGTACCTGCAATATCCACAAAAAAAAAGAAAGAAAGAAAGTATTTTTCTATTATTTTAGAATCCAAAGAGTCCTTTGGTTCCAGGCCATGTTAGTATATTGTTGCTGCTACTGCTGCTCAGAGAGATCTTGGCCTAAGTGTTGAATTTTCACATAGCAGAAACACAGACGTGTGAATGCCAGACAAAAGATACATGATTAGTGACGAAAGATACATGATTAGAATCACTGATGTGGAGAAAGAAGAAAGTTGTTTCAACATTGCCATTGACATGTTCTTGTATTCTAGACTATAATTAATTGGGCTGGACATGAGCATGCATCTATCTAATGGCCGGATAGTAGGCTTGCCCAGCTCAACTTAACATGGCCCGGGCGAGTCATGGGTAGGCTAGTATTTAGAAGGAAGGCCAGTCATGAGCTCGGTGGCCTGGGCCTGAAAACATCATCGTGTGTCTAGTAACAACCATTAAGTAAAGGTATCGTGGCAACCATTACATGTCATGGGCTGGCTGTTGCAGGGAAAAAAACAAAAAAAGGGCCTGTAATGGCTGTTACAGCCCCTGGTACAGTGGTAATGGCCCCATAATGGTCCGGTACAAAGAGACCATAACAGGTGACCGAAAATAAGCTGGATTCGTTTGTTAGAAATCCACCCCATCCATTTTGCAATATCATTTTAGGACAGGTGACTAAAAATAAGCCGGATCCAAGACTCAAGGGGGCCACACAAGAGGGAAAACTGGTGAAAGAAATGCCTACCGATGAAACCTTCCTGGATCAACGTTGATGTTTATATGCCATCCAAACCGTTTATAAAGTCATTTCCACTGGGATGAACTGAAATCCAAAAATCTTAGCTTCATATAAAAAAGCTTTTATGGCAATCCAACTGTCTATGGTGCCCTACTGTTTCCTCTCATATGGCCCGTTTGAGTCTTGGATCCAGCTCCTTTTTTGTCATATGTCCTAAAATAACCTCAAAAAATAGATGAACAGGGTGGATTTCTCACAAACATCATGATGGACCCCACCTAGATTCTCCTACCAAAGGAAATCTACGTCCGTATATTACAAACATCACGGTGGGGCCCATCTGGATTGCAGGCGGACCACACTCATGTGTCTTTTTAGGGCTTTTGCAATGTATTTGAGGAGGTATTATATTATATATGACTTAGGTCACCACTTGCCAATTACACATATTTCTATAATCATTAGATTCCTTGTCTTGAAGTGAATCATGATCCTTGGTGAAAATTCCGGATAAGAAACCACAATTACATAGAGGAAAAGTATTAGGCACCTTCTTGCCCATAAAGGCATATGGTCTCTACTTCATTTGACTAAATAAAGCATCAAGGATTGAGTCGGTTCTGTGCGCTTGATAATGCAAAAGTGTGTGCAATGTGGGGCCTACAACAAGCGATAGCCCATGTCAGATAAATATAATCAGATGCACCCTCTTGAAGAAGCAGTCTAAGCCTACTTAATTCAAACTTTTGATGGGCAAGATCTGGTTATATCGACAAACTATAGAACATACACTTTGACCGACTAGACCGGAAGGGATTTGGAGTGGAGAAAATAATGCACGATGCTTATGTTAGTATGAATGAAGCTTGATCAGAGTAGGGTGAACATGTTTATCACAAGGGTATACTTGGGTGGCTAGATTGATGTTATGGTTGCTTAGGTGGCTAAGGGTTGGCTTGACTAAGTTGACTTGGGCTAGAACTCATCTCTTTCTATTCTTTCATCTCACTCAAGTTGATAATTGATGCAGGGATGAATGTGATGAGGTCGATCACCGTCTTCCTCAAGTATAACTATTCCGAATCCATGGAGCTTCTCTAGACTCTTCACAGAGACTTCTCAAATCCACGAGGAAAAAGGCAAGGAAAATAGAAAATAGATTTTATAAAATTCATAATTTGATTGATGATTGAATAAACGAGTTTACACCCCTTTAAATAGGGATACTAAGCCATGGAAGAAGTTTTGAAATTAAACTACAATTAAAACTCCTAGAATTCGGATTTACTATAAATAGTAAACTTATTATTGTGCGCATGGTTTACGGTCAAAAATAAGAAGTGTCCTATTGGGCCAAATCATAATGTTCTTGTAACTATTCTAAGCTCTTTTCATGTTGGGTGCAACTCCTAAAGCTCAACGGATGAAGAGTTATACTCAAACTAATACTTACTATAAATAGTAAAAACGAAATTAAAATAGGGATTCAACCCTCGATCTGATGGTATTTCGCAAATTGGCCGTGGGCAACCCGGTGTAGTGGGGTTGGGTGGCTAAACTAGCTTGTCTTAGCCCAAAATCATATATGGTACGTCTGATAGCTTATTCCGTTTTGCGAGATATGTTCGTTTTAAGTTCTGACGGTCCGAATCACCTTTGCTTCCGATCAGGCCTTTTCTATCCATCATGGCATCTATGACCCGCTCTACATTAATAATTCACTCAATCAAATAGAAGAGCAGAATTATTCTCAAGAAAAATCTAAAAATTCTCACAAGGAAAGAAGCATACATTATTAACTATTTTCCGCTTACAAAGCTTAATTTAGGAAGCAGGAAATTCAAAAATTACAGGAGAGAGAGAGAGAGAGAGAGAGAGAGAGAGAGAGAGAGAGAGAGAGAGAGAGAGAGAGAGAGAGAGAGAGAGAGAGAGAGAGAGAGAGAGAGAGAGAGAGAGAGAGAGAGGGCCATAAGAAGAGCCGAAGAGGGGAGCTTTGAATGTGGTGGGCTGAGGGGAACGTTGGCCCCTCTCACAATCTTATCGTATTCACTTTGCAGCGGCTTATATTATGAAAACACGAACACACGTTTTCAAAGGCGGCCACAGTCATATTGAGCATGTCCAAGTGCGCCACCAAATAAAGTCTTTAACACGAACATAATCAATCCACACGTAAAAAAGGATGAGGCTGCCATCAACAATCCATTAAGGTACGTCTGCATAGACAACCTTATCACCCTCATCCTCCTTTCTTTAATGTATTCGCCCAGTGCGAACTCAACTCTAGTCGCCAGCTGCTTCCCGTCGTAATATCCATTTGGGTCCATGTGCATCGCTTTCGCCAGGCATCTTCCAAGCACAACTGCATCTTCTAGAGCAGCTGAACCGCCTTGCCCAAGGAAGGGGCCCATCACATGCATTGCGTCCCCTGCCACAGCCACCGTTCCTCTGTGCAAGTTTCCCAGTAACAGATCCCACGGTGCTCTGTATCTTATCTTTACGAAAGTAAAAGAGTCGAGGATGCTCTTCTCCGCCATTTCCATTATTTCTTCTGGAAATCCCTTAATCAATTCCAGTGCTGCTTCTCTGATTATTTCAGGCTTCCCTGAGATTTCATAATCTGCGTACATGTATGGTGAAGGCATGCACATCAATGAACCCGCAAATGAGATTTCCAACATGAGATCTGGACTAGTTGTGGAGCCTCGCAGTTTTAACTGCCTAGTGGCACTAGATTGTTCACCACTCTTTATTTCTGTTGCACTAGATTGTCAGCCCTGACTTGTGTAAGTTGCCACTGGATTCGGCTATAGGAATCCATCCAAGTCACCGATTCTTTTAACCATGATTAACATCTTTCATCTGTTAATGATTACCATTAGTCTTAGCTGGAATTTGAATTAATACACTTACCTTCAGGAATCCGCGTCAGGCATATGAACCAATGGATGAGCTTGTCGTGGATTGGATTTCTCCCTACAGTCACATGTCCTTTCTTCATCATGATGAAATCATTGCCAAATCCATGACCATTTGGGTAATTTGTAAGCCCATGCAGTACACTTGTATGAGAGCTTCTTGTAGGCTTTAGCTTGAGTGATTCCGCCACTACTGAGTTTACTCCGTCGCAGCCGATTAAAATCTACATCACATGAATGTAAATGTCTCCTTCTTTTTTAAAACAAAATCAAATAGCTGATTACCAAAATCATTTGAACTGTTCCAAATTTTCATTTGTGTGACATCCAATCCATCGAATTGGCTAGTCCAATCATTGAGATTATTTTGTGCAAAAATCAGCTTCATCCACATACCAATTAGACCACACTTGTATTTAGTTATTTATCAAAACATTACTTTTCTTTGGTGTGGCCCACCTAACGAGTGGATGGAGCTGATTTTTCCAAGCGCTCCTCATGGTAGGGACAACCTATTGGAAGGTTGGAAGTTATTTTCTGGGTGGACCGCTAAATTATTGTCCAATTAGTTGGACTTGAACCCTTCTCGTTTCCTGAATATTATCATCATTGCTCAAAAAGGAATATGTTAATTAAGAAAATAATGTAACAGTCAAAAAAAAATAAAAATAAAAAAAATTTTAAAGATTCGACGTCCGGGATTGATAGATCACCTTGGCAGTGACCACATTTCCGTCATCGAAATGGAGGACAGACTGGGAAGTTACCGGATCTGTTTTGACTTGAACAATGTGGCAGCCAAATCTGATTGTTCCGGGCGGTAGGCCATCAAAAAGTGTTTGGATGAGATCTCTCCTCGCCAAGCTGCGATACTCTTGATTCCTGCAGCAATCCCCACACAAACTGCTTAAATCGAAACACAACCTTCCGGTGCATCGTCACAGCATAACGATGGGTACCTCCTGTATTCAATCAGGTGAGCTACATCTTGATCAATCTAGACCATTGGATTGGTGGCCCATATATGTAGCTGTTGGACCAGTGACGGGTTTAGAATTTTACCCATATAGTACTTCCCGTGTCATCCCATTGTCGAGAGAAAGGTGTCGCACCCTGAATATAATTCAGACAATAAGTATAAATGTAAATAACAAAGTTGAATTAATATTCAAGCCTTCTGTTTTATGACAGTCACTCGCAAGAGAATCATTAACGAATTTCTGTTCTACGGAGGTACTTCCTGTAGATGAGCGCGGATCCTCTGTTTCCTGGAACTCCCTGGCTCCAGCGTTTTCATTGGTCAACGTCACTATAAGTGCCACGTCATCAGGTTTTTAAAATATATTAAAAATAATTTATATTTCAGAAAAACTTTAACTCCGTTAAATACATTAAAACGGTTTCGACTTGGAAATCGGATTGCATAACGATTACGGCAAGCTCTTGCTCTCACCGTAGTTGGGCCTTGTATGTATGTTGTCTATCCAGGCCGTCTATCCATTTTTTCGTCTAATTTAAGAGGTTGAGCCCAAAATTAAAGTATATCCAAATATCAAGCGGATCATTCCACGGAAAACAGTGGGGATAATGATTTCCACTGTTGAAACCTTGCTAGGCCCCACAGTGATGTTTATTTGTCATCCAACCAATTCATAAGATCATAAAGGCATGGATGAAGAGAAAACACAAATATAAGCTTGATCCAAAAATTTTGTAGCCCCGAGAAATTTTTAATGGTAAATATTCAATTCAACTGTTTCTTATGGTGTGGTCCACTTGAACATTGTATGTGCTTTATTTTTAGTCTCAAGCCATAAAATTATCTGGTAAAATTTATAGACGGAGCGGATAAAATACATAAAATCACAGTGGATTCCATGGAGTTTACTCAATACGCTGACATAGTAAGCAACTCTTGCGGAAACGGATTGGCTACTCCCCGTGGCACGAGCCAATGGCTGGTGGTTGGTGCTCTGTGGGTCCCAACATGATGTATGTCTTTCATCCATGCCGTTCATCTATTTTTCCATATCATTTTACGGTATGAGAAAAAGAATGAGGTATATCACAATCTCAAGTGGACCACATTACAAGAAACAATGTTAAATGAGCGTCGACCATTAAAAACCTTTTTGGGTCCATAAAAGTTTTGAATCAAGCTGATCTTTGTTTTTTTCCTTTCATCTAGGCCTGTATGACCTAATCAAAAGATTGGATGTCAAATAAACAGTACAATGGGCCTCAGGAGGATTTTAATGGTGGATATCCAATCACTATTGTTTTCCTTGTGCATTGGTTCATCTGAGATTTATATACCTCTAATTATTTAGATAAAGCTCTACAATTATATGTAAAAATGGATGACCACCAGCCACTGGGCCGTTGGCGTGGGGAGTAGCCAATCCGTTTCCACAATCAGCTACCTTCTATTCGAGGATTCAACACGGGTTAAGTAGCGAGACTACTACTAAAGTGATGTCACCTAGTTATGTGGGACCTACCATGATGTATGTTTTGTATCCACACCGTCCATCCATTTGGAGAGATCATTTTAGGGCATGAGCCATAAATGAATCGGATCCAAAACTCGAGTAGACCCCAACACAAATAGTGGAGAGAGTCATGCCCGCCATTAAAAACTTCGAAGGGTCACAAAAGTTTTCCATCAAGCTAATATTTGTGTTTTGCCTTCTTCAATGTCTATATTAACTTAAGGTCCACTGTGATTTTTATTTATATTTTCATATGGGGATTCAATGCACAGCTTGAGTAGCAAGACTAGCTACTAAAGTGACGTCACATAGTTATGTCGGTCCCACCATGATGTATGTTTTGTATCCACATTGTCCATTCATTTGGAGAGATCATTTTAAGACATGAGCCAAAGAATGAATTAGATCCAAAACTCGAGTGGACCCCACCACAAAAAACAGTGAAGAGAGTACGCTCACCATTAAAAACTTCTAAGGGCCACAAAAGTTTAAGATCAAGTTGATATTTGTGTTTCCACTTCTTTAATATTTGTGTTAACTCATGAATAGGTTATATCTTAAATAAAAATCACGGTGGACCTTAGGAAGGTCTCAGCTGTGAACGTTACTCTCTTCACTATTTTCTATGGTGGGGTTCACTTCATCTTTGGATCTACCTCATTCTTTTGATCATGCCCTAAAATGATCTCTCCAAATGGATGTACAATGTGGATACAACAAGTACATTATGGCGGGCCCCATAGAACTTGGTGGTGTCACTTCAGTAGCAACTCTAGCTACTCAACGTGTCGGTAGATAATCCACTTCTAATTTCTTTCTTCTAAAATTTAATTAGGTTATGTCATCTCACGATAATTTTATAAGGTAAAAAAAATATTTACAAAATCAGCTTGATTAGCAAGGAATATTAGCTGCGGCACAGGATGAGTGATGTTCGTAAGATCCTCACCGTGGGCCCACCTTGATCTATGCATTGTATATCTACTCCATTCATACGTTTTCTCATATTATTTTAAGACTTGACCTGAATTGGTGCTTGTGATCAGGTCAGAGTCAATCCGAATTAGTCCAGGACAGACTCAGACTTGGATCGGGTTAGGCATGTTGGACTCCGTATGGAGTCAGGTCGAGTTCGGGTCAGGCCTATTTCAAAATTGAATCGAGTTAGATTGGCCCTAACTTAGTTTGAATTGACTTGATGCCCACCTTTAACCTAAATTATATAGGGCACAATTCAATGTGGGCCTTAAATCATGTGGGGCCACAGACAAAATGATAAGATTCATTGGACAAAGTGACGAGGTTGCCCGACAAAGCAACATGATTTTACTAAACAAAGTAATAAGGTTAAACGAGACAAAGAAAATAGGGTTCCATTAGATAAAGTTACAGATTCTCGAAAAAAGTGATGGACGTTGCCAGATAAAGTGACCCAGTTCCACTAAACGAAGTGATGAGGTTGAAAGACAAAGTGATTGGGTTTTACTAGTGTAATGTCTCGAAAAAATCCATATAGAGACTTGAGTACCACCTCAGGCAGAAAACACTAAGGACCAAATCCTTTAGAAATTAAAAGAGAATTAACTAGTGCTAACTAGATTACCTATGAAATTAGCACTAATCACTTTAAATACGATTTGCAAGACCTAAAACTTGTAGAAGTGTTAACGCTACATTACCCTAAAACATACGATCAATCTCTAAACCCAGTTGCTCTCGGGAGCAGTTGAAACTCCATATCGGACCTGGTCCGCCTGTTGAAAGTCCAATAACTACGAAACTATACGATTATGACCACCTTACGGGACTTGACAACCACTTCAGAAATCAAGTCCTAATAGCACCCAAAAATGCATAACTTGAGACCGGAGCGAAGTGTGTGAGAAACGTGAATTTTTTTAGGAAATGAACTGAAACTTAAGTGAATTGAGTCGGTTCGCTTGCAGGACAAATCTAAGGATTCAGACCATCAGAATCTGACCCAATTACACCATCGCATTAGGGGAAATTTTCAATACATGTCAGTGCACTTGTGGCCCTGATCGAGTATCGGTGACCGTCGAACTGAAACTGGTCCGCAAAGGGCGATCTGTAAATCTGATCGGACTGAAAACTTAGCATGACCTGGATCTAATGTCAGAGAGCTTAAGTCCGACCGCATTCTGCAAAGGGGCCTCTAGAAGTGCTCCGTTGGATTGAAACCGACCTTATTTGGCTATAGCCTAAGTATACCTTGGCCTTGGGGCCATTTCCATCAGTCCTGGGCCTATATAAAGGCCTAAACCCACCCCATTTCTATTCCATACGAATTCTCTAAAACCTTAGGAGAGAGAAGAGAAGAAAGAGAAGGAAAGAGAGAGAAAGTGTGAGAGAGAGTTGGAGTTTATTCCTAGGATTCTTTCCTGCTACTCCACGTGTCAAATCAGTCCATTTGTATCTTTATACAGGCGATTCTGATCTCATACTTGGGTAAAAAATTCTAACCCTAATCTTTCTTAGGGATTCAAATAGAGTAAATGGTGAAATAGCTAACCTATTTCATTCTATAGGTTGCCATTGTGCCGTAGACAAAGGCTTGATGTACAACTGAGTTCAATACTTGTTTATCAGTGTAAGGTGCGGATTATAAATATTTAGGTTATGGTTTTTAAGGCTTTCAATGTTAGTGATGGTTTGTGACTGACTTGATTGCTGTCACATGTGTTTAGATATGAAGTTTTTCCATATATTACATATAGATATAAACTATGTTGATTTTCATACATTTCATGTGTTTGTTGAAATGCCTGAATGAATATGAAATTATGATTTGTGCTCGCCATGTTTATTGATTGAGAGTGCATGATTGTTGTACGTATAGTGAACCCTTTTGAAAAGGGATTTGCTATAATACTTGTTATAATTACCTTATGACATGTATATGATATGTGTAGCCTAAGTGTTTGATAAAATGCCTGAATGTGAAATGCTTATGTGAATGCATGAAAGGAGGCCATTGAGATAGGATTCTCAATGACCTTATCTATGGCTAGGGTTTCCTTCATGAAACCTATTGTACTACTATGTGCTGTATGGATGAATGTCTATGTATGTTAATATGTTTTCTATGTGTTCGTTAAGGTGATTATATGGAACTTATGCTTATTGTTAAAGTGTGTTTGGGGCTATGATGTAGTCCAGGCAGTCGGTAATAATATATGATCGATGGTTGAACTGCTTGACCACGACGGACACGCTCGATGAATCCGAGTCGTACGCTGCTTGTCGGTAGTGGTTAGGCCACACAGAGTTACTTGCGCACTCCAAGTTGATTGGCTCGATGTATACTTGTACCAGTCAAGCTTGTTAAGTAACCCAATTGACCCGATGTATGTTCACCATGTATGGACGCTACTGCTTGAATTTAAGGTACTAATCTCACTAGTGAAAGCCCGTTTAACCTTAGTACCTCGATCCGCTAAGACTCATAAGCCAGACATAGTGGTATGGGACACCGTGGTCGAGCTGTCGGCCTATGCTGGGGTGACGAGCCTCCCCGTAGTGACCAGTAAGCAACCCAGACTCATGAGCCAAATACGGTGGTATGAGACACTGTATTCAAGCTGTCGGCATACACTAATCAGGTGACGAGCCCTTTGTAGTGACCTCGAGCATACTCTTAGGCTGCGTTGAGGCGATGAGTCTTTCTGTAACAACTAGAGTATAAACTAGGCTTACACTGATCAAGTGACGAACCCTTTGTAGTGACCTAGAACCACAATATCATATGAGATTTACTAGGACTGACGACCCTAGACTGGATCATTGTTTGAAAATTGATATAAGAGAGGTATCTTAGCTTCCCAATCCTGCTATATAAATAAACCTAAGTAAGAACCTGACTTATCATGTGCATGCACCGTACTGCATATGCTTTGGTGAGGAAGAGCACTTTCGGGAGGATGCCATGGGTACCGTGAGATGAAGACGCTGAGGGAGTGTAGGCGAGGGCATGCATCATTATCGCATATCATTCTTGCATTAACAAGAGTATTTAGGATATGATTGCTGTACTGCTTTATCATTACTGCTTGACTGAATTGATAACATGTTAACCTTTGCTTTATTATTCTACTGAGTTGATCACTCACTCTCACGTTTTGAGACTGTTTTAAACACCAACCAGACTCTGTCTTAGTTGTAGGTGATGGCGATGCCTACGAGGCAGATCCCGACTTCGAGGATGATGAGGAGACGTTCTCCTATATGCAGTTGTCAGGTGGGTTTATGTAGACTGTTCTGATCGATGGGGTTGCAGGGTTTAGATACTGTAGCTGGACTACTACATTTTGACCTTTTGTATTTTCAACAACTTATGTAATTGTGTAACCTGAAACACGATTATACTCTAGAGATGTACCACTTCTTACATGCTTTATACATATTTATTATAGTCTTCCATTGATGTAATTTAAATTTGTCTCTGGAGTATGATATGCTGCTTTAGTCTAATCTCATTCATGTTTACAGTACTAATACTGACAACATTTAACTAATCATTATCTATGTTGTATAAGTGATGCGTTAGAACTCGGGAATTGGGCTCCTGCTTAACTCCCGATTTTAGGGCGTTACAATAGACAAAGTTGTGAGGTTACTGGACAAAGTGACGAGGTTCACTAGATAAAGTGATTGGGTTACTGGACAAAGTGATGGGGTTTTACTAGACAGAGACTATGTAATAAGATAAAGTGATAAAGGTCTATTATATTAAGTGACGAAGTTTTATTAGACTAAGAGTGACGAGATTGCTAGACTAAGTGACGGGATTTCACTAAATAAAGTGAAAGAGGTGCTAGACAAAGTGACAAGGTTCTACTAGACAAAATGACGTGAGTAGTGGATAGAATAACGGGGTTTCATTAGACAAAGTGACGATGTTTCACTAGATAAAGTGATGGGGTTGCCAGATAAATTGATAAGGTTTTGCTTAATATAAAATGACAAATTTTCGAATAAAGTGAGTTGGTTCCACTAGACAAAGTGACGATGCTACTGTGCAAAGTGAGATGATTTCACTAGATAAAGTAGCGGCTTGTCAAATAAAATGATAGGATTTCAATAGACAAAGTGACAGGTTCATTTGACAAAGTGATAGGGTTGTAGCATAAAGTGACGAGGTTGCAGCATAACGTGACGGGGTACAGTAGACAAAGTGACGAGGTTGCAATATAAAGTGACGGGGTTCAGTAGACAAAGTAACGAGGTACAATAGACAAAGTGACGAGGTTGCAGTATAAAGTAATGGGTTTCAGTAGATAAAGTGACGAGGTTGTAGTACAAAGTAACGGGATTCACTAGACAGAGTGACGAGGTTGCAGCACAAAGTGACTTGATATAGTAGACTAAGTGACGAAGTTACAGGACAAAGTAATGGGTTACATTAAACAAACTGACAATGTTTCAGTACAAAGTGACAGGGTTGTAGTACAAAGTGACGGGGTTCAGTAGATAAAGTGACGGGGTTGCAGTACAAAGTGATGGGGTTCATAAGACAAAGTGACGAGGTTGTAGTTCAAAGTGACGGGGTTGCAGTACAAAGTGACGGGGTACTAGACAAAGCGACGAGGTTACAGCACAAAGTAACGAGGTTCTATAGACAAAGTGACGAGGTTGTAGTATAAAGTGATGGGGTTCACTAGACAAAGTGACGAGGTTGTAGCACAAAGTGACGGAGTACAATAGACAAAGTGACGTTATTGCAGTACAAAGTGACGGAGTTTAGTAAACTAAGTAACGGGGTTGTAGTACAAAGTGACGAGGTTCAGTAGACAAAGTGACAGGGTTCACTAGACAAAGTGACGAGGTTGCAGTACAAAGTAACAGGGTTCAGTAGATAAAGTGATAAGATTGTAGAACAAAATGATAGGGTTCAGTAGACAAAGTGATGTTTATAAAAATTCTAATTCATTCATCCATTTTTAGAGCTCATTTTAAGACATGTAACCAAAAATTAGGATGATCAAAAACTCAACTAGGCCATTCAAGATGAAACAATGGAGAAAGAAATTCCTACCGTTGAAACCTTCATAGGTGTCTTAATGTTTATGTGCCATCCAAACTATTTATAAGGTCATTTTTACTAGGATGAAGTGAAAACACCAAAATATTAGACAATGCAAAACTTTTGTGGCCATATAAATATTTCAACAGTGGACACTAAATCTCTATTGTTTCCTCTCATGTGGCCCATTTGAGTTTTGTATACACCTTAGTTTTGGTATGATGTCTTAAAATGATATCTAAAAATGGATGAACGGGTTAGATTGATCACAAACGTCGCAATGGGCCCATCCAGAATCCTTGCCAGGATCTTACTGTAAAAAGCTTTGGCAGGAAATCTACGTCCCAGTTAGACATGTGAAATCAGATTGTGTATCGAGTCTTATTGTACTGTGTAAACTCTGTTGGGCCCACTGTGAATTCATGTGGTTTATCCACGCCGTCCATCCATTTTTTCAAATCATTTTAGGGGTTTGGCCCAAAACTGAAGTATATTAAAAGCTCAAGTAGACCATACCAAAGGAAACTGTGGAAGTATTGATTTTCACCATTGAAATGTTTCTAAGTCTCCAAAGATGTTTATTTTTCATCCAAACTATTCATAAGATCACAAAGACATGAATGAATGGAAAAAACAAATATCATCTTGATATAAAACTTCTGTTGGCCCCCAAAAACTTTTCAAGGGTAGAATTCAATTCACACTGTTTCAGGTGGTGTGGTCCATTTGATCTTTGGATATGATTAATTTTTGTTTTAAAACCCTAAAATTAGATGATAAAAGAGATGGATGGAGTTGATACAATGCACAAACGACGGTGGGCTCCACAGACTTTAGTCAGTACGCTTACTATACTGCGTTACTCAGCAAGCAAACCGCTTCCATTTAACGTCTCCATTATACTTCTTATTAAATGTATTTTTTTAATATATTAAAATAAAAGTGCTGATGTGGCACCTACAGTGACGTGGACCAATGAAAACGCTGGAGTCAGGGAGTTCCTGACTCCAAGGAAACAGACGATCCTCACTCCGCACTCCTGCACTGTCTCTTCACATTGTTGTTTATAAGCATTTCACCGTTTTAACTGGCTCTTAGTCAGCTAATTGTAGACTTGCGGACCCACCATAATATGCTTATGTCATCCAACCTGTTCAGCTTGGTCACACGGTCGTGAAAATGGGACACTACAAAAATTGGGCTGGTCCAACCATCAGGTGGCGCACTCCCTGAATGTAAGATTCTTGGATGGTTGTCCATTGATTTCTATGATGTGGCCCATCTAATGATTGAATTAGCCAATTTTTTGATGTCCAATATTAAAAGTAGAGTGAATTGGACAGTAAGGTAGGCGTGGCGGGGACATTTGGCACGGATCTTCTAACGTCCCAAACAGGCAGGAGGTAATTGTAAGAATCCATACCTGTGGGTCAGAGTTTTTCAATTGGTACCGAATGGAAGGGAGGTGTTTAGAATTACTTCAAAAGACAATTTATTTTATAAAAATTTTTAACGTCGAAGGGCTGTAATTTAGAAAAAAGAAAAAGAAAAAAAATAAGGAGCTATTATCATGAAAGGCCCCATGAAACATGATCTTCACCATACACATGGCAAAATGGTGATATGGTGGGCCACCATGGATTCAGCCCACAAGGCTGCATGGTTGGATGACGTCGACTGTCCATTTGGTGAGCCATGCCGTTGTAAATAATTCCACTAACGCTATGATCTCCACCAACCACAAGGACGTTAGAAGAAAGAAAATAATAATAATAATAATCGTTATCAACGGCTTCCTATTTGTTTTTGTTTTTATTTTTGTTTTTTCCGAGCCTGTTTGAGCAGTAGGCTTAGAAGAGATTAGGTGGGAAGGGATTCATGTGGCCTTACGTCAATTCCACTTCCTGTTTGGGCAGAAGAAAAGCACGGAATTAGATTATATGAAATTCAACTGAGTCCGTGCCTATTTACCTCAATGTTAGCAAGTTGTGTAGGTCCCATCATGATGTGTGGGCTATATCCACACCGTCCACCCATTTTTGAGATTATTTTAGAGCATGGGCCAAAAAAACAGGTAAATCAATAGCTCAAGTGGACCCTATCATAGAAAGCAATGAGGATTGAATACTTACCGTTGAAAACTTCTTTAGGGTCACATCAGCTTTGAATCTATTTAGTTTTTAGGCCCGTGCCATAAAATGAGATTACAAAATAAATGAATGATTTAGATATAACACATGTTATTATTCTCTATAATTTCAAATGATGGTGGGTATATCCATTCAATGTACCACCATATTACCGGCAAAACATGACATTAATCTTATCCCATGGAAACAGGGTCAATCCCTGCCATGGGTAATAATTATGTTTTTCGAATCCATCCCACCTACTCCCTTCTAATCCCACCGCCCAAACAGGCCCTTAAAGATAAAAAATGATTAGTAATCTTTCAATTGTTTGAGATATGTGGACCGTGATCCATCCATGCTAAGGCTTAAAGATATGCATTTCCAGAAATCCAACCGTGGGCAGAAAGGTGACTGAATCCTAGCTGTCCATCTGCTGCACCCTACTATGGATGATCCAAGACAGCAATAATTGGCGATTTGCCGTGCCGACTTCCTTTTCTTTTTCCAGGTATGAGGGGGGTACCATGGCATGCTTGATTCGTGCAAAGCAAATGCCTGTTGGCACGACAAAACACGCACCCCTTGGAACCTAACGATTAATATACATGCGAAAGCAAGGAAACCTACGCATATATACGATTAGCTTTCTCTCGAAGAGTGGGACCTACACCCAGTTGATCAAGTGCGCGCCAACCATTGGTGTGAATGCCGATTGCAGCTCCGGACGCCCGCAGAGAGTCGGCCCTTTCTAGAACTACACTGCCAATACCCTTCCTGCATACAAATCCAAAAAAAATCAAACACAGCAGCACGGTAGCTAAGCAAAGAAGGTAGAATCACATTCTCCCCACACCTGACAATATGGCACGTGGGTTCGAGATCCAGGTCGTTCATTCTATTGGCCTCGCCATCAGCATGCCATAGGATGAAAGCAGCGGCCAACTTTATATTGTTTGCGTGATCCACCTGATGCATGTGTCATCCTGAATTTCTCGTCACATCACATATGGTGTGGCCCACTGATGTCTGCATGGGATATTACGGACGCGGATTTCCTGGAAAAGGCTTTCGCACGAAGTTCCTGCGCTGGGAATCTAGGTGGGGCCCGCCGTGATGTTTGTGAGAAATCCACCTCGTCCATCCCTTTTGCGATATCATTTTAGGACAGTTGACCAAAAATGAGCTGGATTCAAATCTAAGGGGCCACACAAGAGGTAAAACGGGTGAAAGAAATGCCTACCGTTGAAACCTTCTTGGGATCCACCTTGATGTTTCTGAAGTCATTTCCACTGGGATGAATTGAAAACCAAAAATCTTAGCCTGATGAAAAAAACTTTTGTGGCAATGCAAATTTGCCAATGGTGGCCCATTGTTTCCTCTCGTGTGGCCCATTTAGGTCTTGGATCCAGCTCGTTTTTCGTTGCATGTCCTGAAATGAGCTCAAAAAAATGGATGGATGGGATGTATTTCTCATATACATCACGGTGGCCCCACCTGTATTCTCCTGCGATAGGAAATTTACGTCTAGATATTACAAACATCATGGTGGGCCCCACCTGGATTGCCAGCGGATCACACTCATGAGTGCCTTTTTAGGGCTTTTGCAACATAATTGTGGGAGGGGGTATTATTTTACATATGATTGGGAGTTGCCACTAGCCAATTATATATATTACTGTGGTTGGATTGACCCTTTAAAAACCATAAGAGAAGGAATCATTATATTCCTTATCATAAAAATAATCATGATGTATGGTGAAAAATTTTAATAAGGAACTAGAATTACATAGAGAAAATTAACGTATTAGGCACCCTCTACGCCCGTGTAAGTATATAGTCTCCACTTCACATGACTAAATAAAGTATAAGGATTGAGTTAGTTTTCGTGCGCTTGATAATGTAAAAGTATATGTGACACGGTGCCTACAACAAGGGATAGCCTAGGTTAGATAAATATACTTTGACGCACCCTTTTGACAAAGCAATCGAAGCTTACTTAGTCCAAGCTTTTGGTTGACAAGATCGGATTATACCAATGAGCCGTAGGGCATATACTTAAGAGTACTGACTAGACTAGAAGAGATTTGGAGTGGAAAAAATGATGCACGATGCTTATGTAAGTATGAATGAAGCTTGATTTGAGTAGGGTGAACATATTTATCGCAAGGGTATACTTGAGTGGTTGGATTGGTGTTATGATTGCTTAAGTGGCTAAGGGTTGGCGCTTGACTAGGTTGACCTGGGTTGGAACTCCTCTCCTTCTACTCTTTCTTCTTTCTAGTGGAGGGATGGAAGATGGGAGACCTAAGAGGCTTAGAGGTTTGGAAGTTAGAAGACATGGGATGTGGAAGATGGTTTGGAATGAAAGGGAGAATTGAGTATTTATAGCCCTTTGGGATGACACTTGGTAATTCCTGAGAAGTCTATGGTAAAAAGTTTTTCAAGGTTGGGATTGGCTGCTACCACATGATGCAATCTGAGCAGTTAAATTCAGTGGTAAGGACATAATTTCGACCAAAGATAAGGACATTAGGGTCCTTTTCCATTCCAATGCATTTACCAAGGATCTCAACTGACGTCACCACCCCACCTAACTTCCCTGCGAAAGTTAGAAGGTGTCAATGTTGTGCACCGTGAATCACATGGACACACTCCATTTTCCATGGAGGGGCCCCTGGGGTGGTGTATTTCCCCTGATCACTTGGTATCACACTATTATATATGTCCCTAAACCCTAATGGGCCGGGCATGGGTAGCTCAAATTGATTTTGGACTTGAGCTTGAAATTGTGCTTTGTTTTGAGTTGGCTAGGTTAGATTGGATTGGATGCTTTGATAATCTTATAAGCTTTTAGGGGGTGTCTACAATATCGCTCTCAACTAGAATAGAAAACACATGGTACCTTCCATGGGTATTTATCGAGATAAGTTTCTCTAACGTTAAGGAAACAACCTTAACTTGCATGAAATCTACTTTGTCTATCAGGTACATCAACTCTTAGTTCATATTGATCCAAAAAATTAGGCTACTTTGACATAGCTTTTGTACAAAACTATTCTTAAAAAACTTTTAGATACATATTTTATTGCCTGCCTTATGATGCAGGACATGAAAATTAGATATGATGTACAAAATTTTAGGCTTTAGATTATAATAATTTAGAAACAATCACAATAATTTCCCATCCCACATAAAGTTAAGCATTCGCCAAGCAAAATCTATGAGGGTCCAAGCCTACACATGTTAGGGCTGAATCAATTCAAAATTATAAACCGAACAATGTTCAAACGATATATAGTAGATTCATCTATACATGCAAAGGATTATTCCTAAATCCAAGGGATTCTCATGTTTCAATTCGGAAAAATCTAGGGTTTCAAAAGTGGAATAAAACTTGAGAATTTGAGATGAACTAGGGTTAAAGTTATGGAAACAAGGCGAAAGATGAGTGAAAAAGCGACGAGAGGGAACCTGTGATCAGTCCGCATGTGTGGACAGCAAACTGACCTGACGCACGTGCGTAGATGGTGGATCAAATGTATGTGGGGCCCATGAATTTGGAATCGGCCAGTTAGGGCCTGGTCGGCCAAGGATGGGCCACATTCCCTCCAAATTTCAGGCCAAACGAATGATCAGTTTGAATGCGGTGCTCCGTCGAAATTTCAGCCCTCCTGAAGGGTTAGATTCTGAAAATCTGCTGTAGAAAAAAAACTAGCTGCAAACGTTGGTGAATTTGATGAGGGCATGACGGTAAGAGATGAGGAATATGGAGGGTAGGAGATGGGGGCGATTTGGGATAGGTGTGACTTCGCACCATGGTAGTTAACTCTTCGAAGAAGGAAGTGTTTCATACCCAATTAGGTTTTCACAATTCAGAGAATTAGAGAAGCAGGAAAATGTAGAATTTTATTAATCATCTTCAATGAAAAAATTCTATAAGGGGTTGCCTATTTATAAGAAAAATGTATACCTCAAATTCGCGCCATATGCGCTTACTCTTACTTAAAGACGAAGTAATAAAAAATAACAATTAATCAATGCAATATAAACCGTTCATGATGTTCCTAATAATGGTAATAAGCAAAACTCAAACTCCTAGGTCACCTAAGGTAGAGAGACACGATCATGAGATCCAATGATGAGATCCACATGATGATCGGGCCCACCCCAAGGAATCAAAACATAGTCCTCTAACTAGAAGGCCCTCTATGGATGTTGTCATTAATCCAGATCGAACGTGGGGCCCTTCTCCTTGTGTACGTGCATAAGGGGGGCGTGCGTTTGCGCGAGATGTCCCCATCACCTTAGTTGTGGAATGCTATGATTTTTGGATAATGCATTTATCTTAATGCGGCACATCTGATGAATGCCTTAGATGGAAAGATAAAGTTACAATGTAAGTTGTATGAAAAATAATTTGTAAACAAAACAAATCAATTGAAATTATATTTGGCTTATCGAATATGAGATGTTGCCCCATGTAGCAAAGCTCTTCAGGAAGTTCAGAATTTATTTCGAGCTATTCGAACTCAAATACAAAGATTTCTCTACCCATTCTCCTACAATTATAACTAATATAACCAGCCACATAATATATAAAAGTATGCCTATTATAATTGAAGAAGGGTAAGCAGAGGAATTGCCTCTACAGTTAATAGAGAAGAACAAAATAGACTATTAAAGGAATAACAAAAACGAGATTATAAAGAGACCATAAAAGAAAGCTTGAAGATGACATACAGGATCAGACAACAAAATTAACCCCTTCCTAGACAATATGATGACGAAGCAGGCACGAGCAAATACTAAAGTTTCTTAAAAGCCTTGTAGCGTTCTATAGGTAGTTGGGAATCTCGTACAAATTGAATCATAAAAAGCGGCTGAAAAAACTTATTAAATATATGAATGACAATGATGGAAAGACATCTACACCATCCAATTCAGTAGAGGTAAATAACCATATTTTGGACACCTCCAACTCGGAGTCAGCTCAGAATTCTCGCACAGTTGAAGTCGTAAAAAGAGAACCAAAGGATGATTCTAGCAACGAAGGTAGATGATGGGGTTACTATTATAAACAAGGTTACTCGGGTTATACGACACAAAGACATTCATCATATAGTGGATATTGAATGAATGAAATATTTATTAGTTTATACGTGGATGTAGTTTATTTATTTTTTATTTTTAACAATGTTTATTTACTTTGTTCGTTTTATCTACATGATTTATTTACTTTTGATTTCAAAGACAATTTTTCTTAATTCTTTTAAGCGACATTATTATTTTGAATATAATCTATACACCTCGGGGCTAGATTTTTAAATTTGGGCTCAATCATCAGGTTAAGTGTTTGATCCCAAGCCCTTGCGGCCTTGCCAAAGTAACTTAGCCCAACGAGCCGATCCAACTCGATCCCTAAGACCAGATTTTTAAGCTTGAGCTCAGCCCTTGGGGTCAAGTGTTTGAGCCCAAGCCCTTGCAGCTTTGTCCCAGTAACCCAGCTCGACAACCCGATTCGACTCGGTGCCAACTCAATTAACTTGATATTTTTGACCGGGTCGAACTCGGTTCGGATCAGTCCAGCACAAACTCGAATTCAGATCGAGTCAGACATGTTGGACTCAGTACCAAGTCGAATCAAGTTCAAGTTAGGCCTTTTTCAAAACCGAATCAAGTTAGGTTAGACACAACTCCGCCTGACTAGACTAGATTGCCACCTCTTATTCTAGCCATCCCACGGGTGGCATATGGACCCAGCTAATAAGCAAAAGAGCCAAAAACAGGTCGACATTCTACAAAGGTGATGGACATGACATTTTAAACATGTCCATCCTTGGCAATAAGCACATCATCCTGTCAGATGTAATCAGATATATGGATCCAGCATCTTGAGTTCCGCGGGCTGTGGGCTCTACCACAACAAATCCCCATGCAAAGGTTAACTTATCATAGATGTCACTTTCAATTGACTTCTCTACTATTAATGATGGCCTGATATTTTCACTTTCATCAGTTGCTCATATCACTGATTAGATGGTTAGGACCGTCCGATCTACATATATTTTGAACCAGTGGACAATCTAGGGCTTTCTGTGTCTCAGTAATGACCTGTAAATATTGGTAAATAACTAATTATTATTTACTCAATAGGCTCAACAAGATAGCTGGTCCGGATTGAGAAGCCGTGCACAAAAAGCTCATCCTACAGCTCATGCACGTAGGATCATGTTATAAATAATTTCACAAATGTTACTCTACCCCGAAATTGGATGCATAAAAAGTCAAGCCGGTCTAACCATCATTTGGGACTACAACCACCATGTGAACATCATTTGAGCCTACAAAACACGGTTTCCATGCTATATAAATGGAAGCAGATTGGCTGATGTACCACACACCAGCTATATAGCTGGTGTAGATACGGTTGTGCGAAGACGAGTGCTCGAGCTCCGAGTTGTATGAACGGTTCAAAGGAAATCAAAGTTATATGGGCCCACAATGACGTATTTATTATATCCACACCGTTCATCCATTTTTCGAGATCATTTTGGAGCATTAGATAAAAAATGAATCATATCCAAAGCTCAAATGGACCACACCAAAAATAGCAAGGAGGATAATGATTTTCACCGTTAAAAAATTTGTAGGGCCCAACATAATATCTATTTTCCATCTAACCTGTTAATAAGGTCACAAATATATGGATGAAGAGGAAAAACAAATTTCATATTGATTCGAAACTTCTGTGAACCCCAAAAGGGTTTCAATGGTAGACGTTCAATCCCCCACTACTTTTTTCAGTGTGGTTCAGTTGATTTTTATATCTATGTTATTTTTAGGCTCAAGCCTTAAGACAAGCTTGCCAAATAGATGGACGGTTTGGATATAACACATACCTCATGATAGGACCCATAGAACTTGATGATGTAAGTACACTAGCTATATAACTGGTGCGTGGTACACCTGCCAATCCGATATATATAGCTGGTGTAGGTACATGTTGTGCCAAGACGAGCGCTAACAGTCCTCGAGGGCTCCGAGTTGTATGAACGGTTCAAAGGAGATCAAAGTTACATGGCCCACAAAGATGCATTTATTATATCCTCACTATTTATTTATTTTTAAAGGTCATTTTAGGATATTAAAAAAAATAAATAAATGAATCATATCCAAAGATCAACAGGAGGAGATAATGATTCTCACCGTTAAAAATTTTGTAGAGCTCACCGTAACATTTATTTTCCATCCAATTTGCTCATAAGGTCACAAACACGTGAATGAAGAGGAAAAATAAATTTCATATTGATTCAAAACTCTTGTGAACCCCAAAAGGATTTCAATGGTAGATGTTCAACACCCACTACTTTTTTCAGTGTGGTCCTCTTGATTGTTAGATCTATCTTATTTTTCGGCTCAAGCCTTACGATGAGTTTGATAAATGGATGGACGGTTTGGATATAACACATACCTCATTATGGGACCCACAGAACTTGCTTACGTCAATCTATATAGCTGGTGTGTGGTACACCAGCCAATCCGCTTCCGTATTTTATCCACACCATCCATCCATTTTAACAAATAATTTTAGGCGATGAGCCCAAAAATGAGGTAGATCAAAAGTTCAAGTGGACCACCTCACAAGAAACGGTGATGATTGAATGCCTATCACCAAAAACCTCTCGATGGCCACAAAGGTTTAGGATGAAGATGATATTTAATGTTCTCCCTTCGTCTAGGTCTATGTGACCTTACGAATAAGTTGGATGGCAAATAAACGTCACGTGGGTCTTAGGAAGTTTTCAATGGTAGAGCGATGCTTCTTATGTTGTGGACTGGAGCCTTCCATCTGCCTCTTTTATTTTTTTCAGCTTATGCCCAAAAATGACACTTCGGAATAAATGAAAAACTGAGGTAAAACACAAATATCACAATGGGGAAGTCTAAGTATACCTGATTCAATTATTATTATTATTATTTATGATCCATAGCTCAATTGTAGACTGGGTGAAGATAACTCGTTTCAACACCGAGGTCTTGGTATGGATTCCGGTGGCTAAGAGTTACGTGTGAACTGACAATAGGTGTACTAACAAGCAAACAAAAAAATAAAATAAAAATAAAAATGTGTTGGGATCTATGGCACATGGGCCACGGGTTGACTGTCATTGTTGATAAATGAATTTTATGGCAATGAAACTTAAAATTTCAATGGCTACGATCGTCACTGGAACATGATTACTGGACAATAGCTTATTTTATGATAATACAGATAATATCGACAATTCAAATCATCAGACTATCTCAGCATGTGGGCTGAGTGTGAATAATGATACAATGCGTGTTCGAAGGACACTGTAGTTATAGCCGTCATCGTTGCACAGCTGCATGGAGAAAGTGTACTCAACATATTTAAACCGTCCATTTGGTCTAGCAAGTCTTCATGGGCCACCATACAAAAACCACGCTGATCAGAGGATTCTAGCTATTTAATCAATAGCCTATAAAATGGACATCCGAAAATGTTTGTGGAAAATAGGTGCAACCAACAACCATCCATTTGGCAGGGCCACTTGTAGAATGCTTATGGATTACTGAATGGAAAATCTTAACCATCCCATCATTCATTCGGTAAATTGAAAACCCATGAGAAAGAAACCCAAGTTTTGTGCGGACAGGATCATCTGACCGGTGTATTATTTGCATGGTGGCCCATGAATCTGTGAGATGAACCGGATGGACAGTGATTAGAGTCTCCACGAGTCTTAGAAGACTTTCATTTCGAGAGAAAATGGGAATACCTGTGGAGCGCAAGGGCCGTAGCGAGTCCGCATATGCCGGCACCGATTATTACGATATCGTTGTTTCCGGAGTACGAACCCATCTCACCCCCCAGCTGGGAGGAGAAATGGTTCTGTAATTTAAAGTGGAGAGATCCGAAGAATGCTGGACTAATGACCACGGCTTTCTGTGGTCCACTCCATCCGCCTAGGCAAACGTGCCTTAACATTCATGGTTGGAATCACATCTTGAAAACGTCGTTGTTATTTGATACTCTGGCAGCGTATATGCTTGATACCCAGGTAATACAAAATTGTACAGGTGGCATGTACTACAAGTTAAACAGCATAAATTCACGTCGCAGGTCCTAAATCAGATTGATTGAACAATCTAACGTCTACTCTGTAGACATTTGTTTGCTCAAACAGGGCCGTCGGATAGATGGATATGCTTTTTTTTTTTTTTTTTCCATGTGACATAGGGATGAACGTAATGAGGTCGATCACTATCTTCCTCAAGGATAACTACTCCGAATCTACGGAGCTTCTCTGAACTCCTCACAGAGACTTCTCGAATCCACGAGGAAAGAAAACAAGAGAATATAAATAAACTCTAATAAAATTCGAAATTAATTGCTGAATAAATAAAAATGAATTTACACCCCTTTAAATAAGGGAACCAAGCAATAGGAAAGAAATCAGACTCAAACTACAACTAAAACTCCTAGAATCCACGACTTACTATAAATAGTAAACTTACTATTTATAGACGGTCGTGATGTCTACTAGTGCGTAAGGTTTTCGGCCAAAAATAGTAAGTGTCCTATTTGGTTTCACTAAACCGTTTTCCTAATTATTCTAAGCACTTTTCATGTTGGACACAACTCCTAAAGCCTAATGGATGAAGAGCTATAAGCAAACTAAAACTTACTATTTATAGTAAAAACGAAATTAAAATGGGAAAACGACTGTCGATCAGGAGGTTTCTCGTAAATCCGGGCTACGTAATCCGATGTCATATATTTTACGTCAGATAGCTACTAAAGTAGCTTGTTCTATCCCAAATTCATATATTTTACGTCAGATAACTCATTCCGGATTGCAAGATAAGCCCGATCTAAGGTCCAACAGTCCGAATCACTTATGTTGTCGACCGTGCCTTTTCTGATCCATCTTGGCTATGAAATTGTCCGCGACCCGCTCTACATCACCATGTCACCCGTCTAATAAATGTACACTAATCCGATCAGTTATATAATAAAAATGATTGTATTTTTAGTTCAGTATATATCTAAACTGGTTCCATAATGTGGACGGTTCATTTTAAATTAATTTTGTGTCATGTGTACAGTTTTTAGGTGCTTCTATATCATCCATCATACTTTGCCAGAGTATAAAAGTTTTCCTTGAAAGTGGAGCCCAAACTGGGGTTGCCGCCCTTTTTGTGAGCGCAACTTGGCTGCGACCTCTGAACCCGGTGGGTCACTGACAGTAGGGCCCACCTCGAGGTATGAATTATATATCTAAGCTGTCGGCTTTTTTTTTCCAATTTATTTTAAGGCATGTTTAGTGTTAATCATTAAGTTAAGTATGTTGGTGTTGTTTTCAGCTGTTTGTGTGCGAGTGTGCCGGAATTGAAATTGTGGCTTCAATTCAAATGAAACAACTATTATCAAAGCACCAAGATAGGCTAGGTATATAATTAAGATTTGATGAGATCGATCGCTTATTCAACTACTCATTTAATGTATAAAATTGGATTAGGCGATATACAAAATGTGGGGTTTGTCCTCCAAAGGTGGGTTGCACCTTTGACTTCTATATTAGAAGATTTTTCAATACAGATAAATGGAAATGAAGAAGGGATTCTTATGATCGATCGTGGTGAACATTTGCAAAATACCTTTTTGATTGATGAACTGAATCCAGCGTGCGAGGATAGACTCAAATTACAACTAAAGATTACCAACTACTTAGTTAACATTACGTATTACACCATGGAATGTAAACAACAAACTGAAAGTAAAAGATTGCACTGAGAAATGCAATTTGCTTTACCAGGAAAGTAAATTATTACTCTATGAAATGTAAATTGACTGGTAATTACAAGATATATTTGGTTTGTTTGAGTTAGTATGAGACGAAATCTTCCTTTTACATTCTTCTTCTTTTTATAGCTTTACTTTAGCCATTTAGATCCTTCTTATGTCTTGATAGTGATAACAATCATTCATCACTAATTAATTCCCTCTGTTTCTCCTTTTGCCATTTGTCTTATAACTACTTTCACATGAATGCTTCTTTATCGGTAGCTCAAACAATGATAGGGCATCGTTTGATACGCTCTAATTATTATTATCAAGAAATCTTAATATATAGATTAGTAGATTTTTTAATACACTATGCGAATCTGTACATATCACACGTAACTTACCCTATCCTGATTGGTTCTCAAAGGGAACGACGATAATGGGAATGAACACAGTAATGATTAATTACATGATTTTTTTTTAATTTTTTTTTATTTGCACGCGCTTGCACGCGCGCACACACACACACCACTTACACTTATAAAGCTACCTATTTATATCCATAAACTAGCTCAAAAACTAACCATTGAACATACACTAAATCTACTCGGTCATGATCCATGATGCTCACTATGTACTCAATCATAACAGACTGACCACAAGATCATTATATTCGCTCCTCTTGATTTTCAGAGTATCTATATGCTTAACCTATCATCAAAGTCACAATCTAAGGAAATTGCACATGTGTACAAGTCATCTGTATCTAATAGTGTACAGGCCTTGTTCATGGATTACTCCAAAACTCACCTTGTACGTATATGTGATTACTAATTTGACCATACATTAACTTATATATATATATATATATGATTACAGCGTCCTAAACATTTGATTACTTTGACTATAATTCAACATCTAACCGTTCATCATGTCAACTGGGCCACCCAAATACTGAAGAAAACCATTGAATACGAAGCTTATGGAGTACACTCCAGAACTACTAGTTACTTCTTGCACGGGACGCATGCAAACGATCTAAGGACCATGGAAAGGCGTAAACCGCAAAAATGCATCTTGGCCACCTGAAGAATATAATAGCCAATTTTGAGCACGTTGGAATGGGTGTTGTGTCAAATAGCGGACAACTATTGAATTTCGTCTTAATCGGACGGTGTAATCGGAGGCTACGCGTGGCGGAGTTTTCAAATAGAAAATGGAGAAAACAAAGCCACTGACATCCTTGCCATGGACTTAATTGAATAAAGAAATAATGTATAAAAAACGAGAGATGAGAGGCACATGCCTTTGCAAGTTCCCGGCATTAAAAAGGACGATATAATAAAATATATTATCTTATATAAACAAAACAAATAGAAGAAAAGATGAATGGGGAAGCGGATTGGCTGGTGTACCTCGCACCAGCTATATAGCTGCTGTATTTACGTAAGCAAGTTCCATAGGTCTAATCAGGAGGTATGTGTTATATCCAAACCGTCCATTCATTTGGTGAGCTTGTCTTAAGGCTTGAGACTAAAAATAAGATAGATCTAATTATCAAGTGGACTACACTGTAAAAATCAGTGGAGGAACGAACGTTTACCATTGAAACTCTTTTCGAGGTCATAGAAGTTTTGAATCAATATGAAATTTGTTTTTCCTCTTTATTAAGATCTTTGTGACCTTATGAATAGATTGGATGTAAAATAAACATTATGGTGGGCCCTATAAATTTTTTAACGATGAAAATCATTATCTCCGCTGATACTGTGGTGTAGTTCAGATGATCTTTGGGTATGATTAATTTTTTAGATAATGCTCTAAAATGATCTCTAAAAATTAATGAACCATGCAGATATAATAAATACATCATTGTGGGGCTATGTAACTTTAATCTCCTTTGAATAATCGGTACAACTCGTAGATGGACGAGCGCTCGTGCTAGTCTTGGCCTGACACGTAACTACAACAGCTAGCTGATGTGTGGTACACCTGCTGACCTGATTAATTTTTTGGATGACGCTCTAAAATGATCACTAAAAATAAGTGAACCATGCATATATAATAAATACATCACCGTGGGGCTAGGTAACTTTAATCTCCTTTGAATAATCCGTACAACCCGTAGATGGACGAGCGCCCGTGCTAGTCTTGGCACGACACTTACCTACAACAGCTAGCTGATGTGTTACACCCGCCAACCCGCTTCCGAAACAAGGGGGATACAGGGGAATGCGGGCAGGGTTATGCGGGGCTTATGGGAATGTAATTATTTTATCCATATTGTTAATTATTTTTATACGAACATTTTAAGGTATTATATAAAAAATAATAGGGATATAAATCTTAGATGGACCATATTATAAGAAAACATTAACGATTGAATATCCATCATTAAATCCGCCTAAGGCCCATTGTACTTGTTGGGGAAAAATATGTTAAGTCCCAAGACTCGGATTCCAAGCAGGTCGGCTCCGCCGGTACTGTCCAAAGAGTCCGAGATAGCGGTAAGAGCCGAGAGAATAAGGGATAGGCTAAGAGGCATAAGCACAAGACGACTAAAGTTACTTTGTCGGAGAGATAACCTCGTCTGCATAAGCCCACAGAAGGCCGATAATGTTATAAGCCATCTGACCAATAGAATAAAACCGACCTAATAAGTTGGTTCTATCGGCCACGGAGTAAGGAAGGATGACAGATAATCATCGAGACTATTCCACCCGTGAGAAGGCAAAAAACTTATGCTCTTGAGCCGGCCGAGAATCTCCTAGAGTCGGTAACGACCGAACCGAGACAGGAGAAGGCGGTATGAATGCAAATATCGCTCCTAAAATCCAGAAATACGGGTGCCCGATCCCGAGATCCTCGGGATCGGGCACAATCAGTAAAGAGGATTAAATCTCCAGATAATCAGGAGAAGAATTCTCGTATGAAGAGGATTCTTAAGATATATAAATATCTTAGCTATTTACAGAAGAAGGTAGGCAATACAGAACTCAAAAAACCTTTTTCCATTAATCAGACGACTAACTTAAGCATCGGAGGCTCCCCGGCTCTAGCCAGGGTCCCCTTGATATTGTCAATTGTGCAGGTGGAAGAAGATCTGTCTCGAAGAAGCCGTCCCATAAAAATACACCAACAGTTTGGCGCCGTCTGTGGGAATGGACAAAAAGCCATTTTCTACAACTTGTATAATGAGAAGAACTAGGAGGACGGATCTAGATGAAGTGGGGGAAGCCGCTGCCAGCACAGCTTAGGGAGCTCCCCCAATAGCACCGCCTGCGACTACCAGCCAACCTAACCGAGGGAACGCCCAATTGGATCGAGAAATCCAAGAGATGCATTCCGAGATGGCTGTTATGAAACACATGATGGAACAACTGTGTAATCAGCAGATGCAGCAGCGTTATGAGTCGGCGCAGGTTCCCCTGCCAGCATCAGCAGCACAGCCTGTTGCTCCACAGTCGCCTCAAGAGCCGACTCAGCATCAAGGAAGGTGTCAGCATCAAGGACCGAGTCAGCTAGCCCTGGCTCGCTCTGCAACGACCATTTTGCCTCCCTCTGATCTGCAACATAGAATAGATCAGAGGAGGCGAAGTCGACTCCCTGTAGAAGAGACGGTGGAGAGTGCGGAACCTTGGAAAGCCGATATGCAAGACTTAAAAAATGAGGTCCGGAAAAAGATGGAAAGGGAGATGGTAGATATGAAGAACGGTCGGAACTCGAACCCGACCAAATCCGAGGAAAAAGCTTCTCCATTTGTGGACGAAGTAATGGAAGCGCGGTTGCCGGAGAGGTTCCGCATACCTCAGATAACTCCCTTCTCCGGGAAAACCGATCCGACAGAGCATCTTGAATGCTTCAAAACATATATGGAGTTGCACGATGCCTCGGATGCCGTTACGTGTCGAGCCTTCTCTCTTACCTTGACTGATGTGGCCCAACTTTAGTTTAAACAATTAAAACCGAAGTCAATTAAGTCGTTCGCCGAACTCAGTGATGCCTTCCTCAACAATTTTATCAACAGAAAGAAGAAGCTAAAGCCGCCCGCACATCTGAACAACATAGTTCAGAAGGAAGGAGAGCTGTTGAAAGACTACATTAAGCGCTTCAACTTCGAATCTTTGAAGGTTCGAAAGCATTCTGAGGAGACAGCTCTTAACGCTCTCATGCAAGGGGTGAGAGATAAACCCTTTTTGGCGTCACTGGACAAGAATCGGCCCGAGACTTGGGGCGAATTCATGGTTCGTTCGGACAAATACGTCGACGCTGAGGAGACCCGACTCCTACGGGAGAAGGTCAAGAATGCAAAACCCTCGGCTAAAGAGCCGGCCAAGAAAGAAGCCAACTCAGCCGGAGGGAAGAAGCGAAAAGATGATCGGGCACGAGACGAAGGCAGGTCGAACAAATGACCTGACAGAAGATTTTTTACATACACCCCTCTAAAGAAATCTCAGGAACAGGTGTTGATGGAAATCAAGAACGAAGGTTTCATCAACTGGCCCGTAAAGCTCTGAGAAAACCCAAGTTGACGGAATAAGAATAAGTACTGCCACTATCATCGCGATCACGGTCACAACACGAGTGATTGTTACCAGTTGAAGGATGAGATCGATCGGCTAATTAAAGAAGGCCGACTCAGAGAACATATGGAAGGGTCTGGCGCTCCGGCAGGACTAAGCGAAGATCGGCCCCCAGAAGAAATTCGGACGATTATCGGAGGGCATCAGGGCGGTGGAGACTCCAATAATGCACGAAAAAGTCATGCCAGAAGCATCAATCGTCCGGAGTCCGAGATTCTTCTTTTGTCCCGGTCTTCCAAGGAAAAGAAAAGAGAGAAATATTGTATCTCGTTCACTGAGGAAGACGCTCGAGGCATCCATCATCCTCATGACGCTCGTAATCCTCCTCACTATCGCCAATAGGAAAGTGTTCCGAATATTTGTTGACATAGGGTCATCGGCAGATGTGTTGTTCACCCAAGCATTCGACAAGATGGGCATAGGACGATCGACCTTATGACTGGTCTGAACTCCACTCATAGGATTCTAGGGTGGACAGGTGTTTCTCGAGGGAGTTGTCTCACTACCACTCACTGCCGGAACTACGCCACACCAGACAACCGTGATGATCGACTTCCTGGTTGTGGATCAACCATCGGTGTATAACGCTATACTTGGTCGACCATCCCTTCGCCTCCTTCAAGCCGTGGTATCTACATACCACCTTTTCATAAAATTTTTGACTGAGTCGGGAGTAGGAATTGTAAAAGGAGATCAACAAGACTCCCAGAGATGCTACGCAACAGCAGTCAAAGCACCGATGGAAGTATCGATGATTGAATCGCTGGACCCACGGATCGGATCTCATGAACGGGGGCAACCAATGGAAGAACTCGTCTCGGAACTTCTAACCGAGACAGACAAGTCCAAAGTAGTGCAAATTGGCTCGTCCCTGAGTTCACCTCTTAAAGAGAAACTGATCGGCTTGCTCCGACGGTATGCCGATATATTCGCTTGGAGCCACGAAGATATGCCCGGGATCTATCCCTCGGTCATAATGCATCGACTCAACATTGACTCGACTTACAGGCCCATCCGACAGAAGCCTCGTCCTCTCGGCCCAGAAAGGTACGCTGTCATTGAGGAGGAAGTCGGCAAGCTCCTTAAAGCCAAATTCGTCGAAGAGATATACTATTCAGAGTGGATAGCCAATGTCGTGCTCGTGAGAAAAGAAAATGGAAAGTGGCGTGTCTGTATAGATTATACGGACTTGAACAAAGCCTGCCCCAAGGACAACTTCCCTCTTCCCTGCATTGATCAGTTGGTAGACAGTACTGCAGGTCATGAATTACTTAGTTTTATGGATGCCTATTCAGGCTACAATCAAATTGTAATGCATGAAACGGATAAATCAAAAACCACCTTTGTCATCGACAAAGTCCTTTACTGTTATTGAGTGATGCCATTTGGTTTGAAGAACGCCGGAGCAACGTATCAAAGGTTAGTGAACAAAATGTTCGCTCAGCAGATCGGCCGAACGATGAAAGTATATATCGATGATATGCTCGTCAAAAGTGTACAAGTAGCCGACCATGTAGCGGACCTAGAAGAAATGTTCCTAACTTTATGTAAGTATAAAATGAAGTTAAATCTTAGCAAATGTGCTTTTGGTGTAAGCTCAGGAAAATTCCTCGGTTTCCTCGTTAGTCAGCGAGGAATCGAAGCGAATCCCGAGAAAATTAAAGCTTTGCTTGATATGGAGTCTCCGAAAATAATTAAAGACATTCAAAGGCTGATAGGGAGAGTAGCCGCGCTTAACCGCTTCCTGTCCCGAGCCACAAATAAATGTCTTCCATTTTTCAAGCAATTGAAGGGATGACAGACGATGGAATGGACAGAAGAGTGTGAAAAAGCGTTTTAAGAACTGACGACTTACCTCAGGTCTCCGCCACTGCTATCTAAACCCGAGCCAGGAGAAGCACCGTTATTATATCTGGCCGTATCCGATGTAGCAGTCAGCTCAGCCTTAATACGAGAGAGCGAAGGTAGGCAATTACCAGTGTACTATGTCCGCAAAGCCTTACTATGGGCAGAGACAAGGTATCCTCAGCTTGAAAAAGTAGCCTTAACTCTGGTAGTATCCTCGCGACGACTTTGGCCATATTTTCAAGCTCACGCGATTATCGTTATGACTGACTTACCACAGCGCCAGATTCTTCAAATGTCAGAAGCTTCAAGCCGACTTAAAAAATGGGCATCGAGTTGAGCGAATTTGATATACAGTACAGGCCGAGGATAGCCATAAAAGGGCAAGCTGTCGCCGATTTCCTTGTTGAAGTGGCCTCCAATTACAACGTGGTACCTGATTCTGAGAAAGTTACTGAACCAGTGGCTTCTTCCTCTCTTGGCCCATTGCCCGATCCGGCTCCTTGGAAGTTATTCATCGACGGTTCATCCAACTCCAAGGCAAGCGGGGACGGGGTGGTATTAGAAACTCCCGATCAAACTTACATGCAGTATGCCTTATGACTTGGATTCCAAACGTTGAACAATACAGCAGAATACGAGGCCTTGTTACTCGGCCTTCGACTCGCCGCAAGTTTAGGCGCAACATATCTCAGTGTTTTCAGCGACTCACAGCTAGTCGTTAACCAAGTTTCTGGTGTTTATCAAACTCTGAAAGAACAACCAAAGGCATACATGAAAAATGCCAAAGAGTTAATTAGCGGATTCCAGAAATGTGAAGTGATTCGGATATCCAGAACCGACAATGCTAAAGCTGACTTATTAGCAAAGCTCGCCTCAGCCGATGAAGATGACATACCTCGGTCGGTTCCAATCGAATACGTAGCCAAACCGAGTATAAATCAGCTGACAGACTCGGCTATACTCCCTATTAACTCTGAGCCTGCATGGTTCGACCCCATCGTCCGTTATCTTAACGATGGAGAGCTACCGGAAGATTACACCGAGGCACGACGACTAAAGGTTCGAGCGTCGCGTTATACCATCTTGAATGAGGTACTGTACAAGAAAGGGTTTTATGCTCCCTTGCTAAGATGTGTGGATTTTCATGAAGCCGAATATGTCTTATGGGAGATACACAAAGGAATATGTGAGAACCACTCAGGAGGATGTTCGCTCGCCAATAAAGTGTTACGGCAGGGGTATTACTGGCCGACTTTATAACATGATACCAAGAGGTTCGTCCAAAGATACGACAAGTGTCAGCGATTTGCGGTAATCCCGAGGTAGCCCCCCGAGGAACTGACTCCGATGTCTGGACCATGGCCCTTCGCACATTGGGGGATCGACATCATCGGAACCTTCCCTTTGGGGAAGGGTCAGACCAAGTTTTTTATGGTTGTAGTAGACTATTTCACAAGGTGGGCCGAAGTCGAGCCATTAGCAAAGATTACCGAGTAAAAAATAACAGGCTTTGTTTGGAAGAATATCGTCTGTCGGTTCGGGATACCTCGGACTGTCATTACCGATAATGGAAGGCAGTTCTATTACAAGCAATTCCGAGAGATGTGTAGCAATCTCGAGATCCGAAACGTGTACGCCTCGCCTCATCATCCTCAGACGAATGGACAGGTCGAGGCCGTTAACAAAATTATAAAGCGGCATCTCCGAATGAAGCTCGATGAGGCAAATGGAGCATGGGCTGAGGAACTTTCGAATATATTGTGGGCCTATCGAACTACAGCTCGGACAGTCACGGGAGAAACTCCCTTCTCCCTCTGTTATGGCTCCGAGGCAGTTGTCCCGGTTGAGATCGGTATTAGCTCGGCCCGAGTCAATACGTTCAGTGAACAAGAAAATGATGAACTCCTATCACTCGGGCTCGATTCGCTAGAAAAGAGAAGAGAAAGAGCTCGAATACGAATGATGGCTCGACAGAGGCAAGTATCTCAGTTTTACAACAGCCGAGTCAAAGTTAGATGATTTCGAGCCGGGGATATAGTCCTCCGAAAGACGTTCCCAAACATAAAGAAAGTTGGGGCGGGCACATTGGGACCTAATTGGGAAGGTCCCTATGTCATCTCAAGCACCATCCGCCCAGGAACGTATCGGCTGGAAGACCTAAATGGGCAGCTGTTGCCTCACCCTTGGAATGCAGAACATCTCAAGGTCTATTACTCGTAAGACAATGTAGAAGGTGCTAAAGAATAATGGAAGAAAAATGTAATTGAAACTAATTCAATAAAATCAAAAGTTTCATTTTTTCCAAGTGCTTAGCATCGGATTACAGCATAAGGTAACACTACAAGAAAAATGGATGACACAATTCCTGATAGAATAATTGACCCCTCTCGGTCGGGGATCACCTCCTAGACTGAGCTAGAAGGGCCAGCCTCATCAAGCAGCAGTGTCCGCGGCAGGAGCTTCTCCGTCGGCGGCCTCAACACTAGTAGCCTCGGCCTCAGGACTATTGGCATCGAAAGTAGAGATATTGAGGTCAGGGAAGGCAGCCTTCATCTCCAAAACGCAGGCCTTAACAATGCAGGGGGCCAACTGCGAACGGGAGATGATAAGTTATGACCAAGAGTTTAGCCGAAAGTAACAGAGAATTAAAAAGCAAGGATTTTACCTCAAAGAGTATCCTCACCGTATGCCCCAGAGTCTGCACAGTCGGGGCATTATAAAAGCTGGCGAAGTCCTTCTCTCCCCCATGAGCGATGGCCTAAGGGATCATCCCTGAGATGACCTTGGAAAAGGGAGACAACTCCTGTTGAGTCATCTCCCCTCTTGAGGATTCCCCGCTTGGTGCCTCCCTCTGTCTCGGGACCTCTTCTACCACAGGTCCTGGCTCGGGAGCCGACTGAGAGACCGGAAGGCTCAGTTCCACTTCTTCTACCCTCTCATCAGGGTCAGAGAGCACGACTACTTGTGGGGCGGCGGAGACAGGAGCAGACGGGGCAGCTGGCTCTTAGGCCTTTGCAACGGTCTTCTGTTGCTTCGAAGGCCGAGACCCTGATAAAAGGGCCAACATCGGAGGAGCCCTAACCTTAGAGATTGGCTTTAGGGATGGACGAGACCCGGCCATACTATCAGAAGCTGACCTAAGGTATGGACGAGCCTCGAGAAGATCTGAAAAGAAGAATGAAGACGGATTAAACAGGAAACTGAGAGAATGAGACAGCGAGATGAATTACCTGAGATAAACGAGTCTAAACCCGCGAGATGAAGACGCTCGGGTTGTAGCAGCAGTTTTCAAGATCGGTCTCCTGCACTCAGCTTCCTCAGTTCTCTGATCCGAGCTAGAGTGCCGGACCCGAGCTTCTTTCTTTTCTTCAAAATATCTGCAAGACATCATGAGGTCAGGGTTAGCACGAGACAATGAGGAAGAATAAAAATTATCAGGCCTAGTCGTCGAGTCACCTGCTTTTCGGAATGATCGAGAGACTCGAGATTCGTACGGCCACACATCGACCGACTCTCATTGTCCGCACGCCCAAAACCACCTCTCCTTCAAGTATTTGTTAGAAGTGGGTGGGTCGGTTATCAGAGACCCACCTTTACTTCTCCATGCACTCAAGAAGTATAGGCCAGGAAAATTTGGGCTCGGTCTAAGTTGATAGAGGCAGAGGAACTCGTCGACTGTTAGCTAAAGCTGCTCTAACTCGGCTCACAGCACGGCGCACCCAAACAAATTCCTCCACCCGTTTGGAACAATCTGACCGGGAGCAAGTTTGACTCGGGATAAGAAATCATGAGCAATGGGCTGAAGTGGTAAGCGCAAGCCACATTGCATCGCGACCTGTAAAATAGCGACCATCTCTGCAGGAGGATGGTCGGGCAAATCGTCCGAACGAGGAAGTCGAAGAATGACTGAGTCAAGAACATGAAATCTAGCCCGGATTCGATTTAGGTCGGACTCAGTTAAAATTGAGGTGACCAGACCGCTCGAATCGTCTTCGATTCCTTCTCCCTTGGAAGATGATTCAGAAGCTTCTATAGCTGGGTTTACAGGATCTGGAACATCCACTCCTTCAGCTATAATTATTTCATCTTCTCCCTCTTCCTCCAATTGATTCATCCTGAGATTAGGTCTCCCTGGACGGGTTACCAGAGACACTCCGCTACCGGAAGGACCTGCTTGGGCGGGACACTCAGCCGATGAGTCATCAGCCCCCCTTACAAGCCGGAATGCGGCATCCGCGCCCACGGTGAACTCCGTCAGTAAAGAGGGTGGTTCCGTAATATTCCAGAGATGTTGGGACACACCCTCATCACCGGACATCCCCTCCCTGGGGCTCTGAGAGCCACGCGCAGCTATTTACGTCTATAGGAATAGGAGGAAAGAACTCACCGGGGAAGATATCAGCGGATGCGATAGGAGTTAATGGAGGAGAAAACGACAGTGGAGGGAAGGAAGAAGAAGAGGAAAGAAAGCTTGAAAGAGGATTCAAAGGCGGGAGGAAGGAAGGCGAAAATAAAATTCATACGTTCCTCCCGCCTGACCGTTTTATAGCTGTGCCACGTGGTAGAGATAATTAATGAAAAAGTGAAATGGCGTTCGTATCGACTCCTCTGCTCGACACGTGGTGCATGCCGACTGACCGCGGTAACGCCATCGCCACGCGTTCAACTCTCATAAGCGGACGAAGCGACCTAACGGCTGACCGCACGTGCGGCCTCGAGAGATGCACCGTCACACGTTAGGGATGATGCAAAGGGCATTAAATGCCTCATCATGACCTCGGACTCTAGTACGAACCGACCTAAAAACTCATTACCTCTTGATGCCGTGAACGACACAAGGAGTAAGTGGGGCTTACTGTTGGGGAAAAATATGTTAAGTCCCGAGACTCGAATTCTAAGTAGGTCGGCTTCGCCGGCACTGCCCGAAGAGTCCGAGACAACTGTCAGAGCCGAGAGAATAAGGGATAGGCTAAGAGGCATAAGCACAAGATGACTAAAGTTACTCTGTCGGAGAGATAACCTTGTCTGCATAAGCCCACAGAAGGCCGAGAATGTTATAAGCCACCCGACTGATAGAATAAAACTGACCTAATAAGTTGGTTCTGTCGGCCACGGAGTAAGGAAGGACGACAGATAATCATCGAGACTATTCCACCCGTGAGAAGGCAGAAAACTTATGCTCTTGAGCCGGCCGAGAATCTCCTTGAGTCGGTAACGACCGAGCCGAGACAGGAAAAGGCGGTATGAATGCAAATACTGCTCCTAAAATCTAAAAATACGGGTGCCCGATCCCAAGATCCTCGGGATCGAGCGCAATCAATAAAGAGGATTAAATCTCCGGATAATCAGGAGAAGAATCCTCGTATGATGAGGATTCTTAAGATCTATAAATATCCTAGCTCTTTACAGAGGAAGGTAGGAAATACTGAACTCAAAAAACCCTTTGCCATTGATCAAAAGACTAACTTAAGCATCGGAGGCTCCCCGGCTCTAGCCAGGGTCCCCTTGATATTATCGATTGTGCAGGTGGAAGAAGATCCGTCTCGGAGAAGCCGTCTCATAACAATACACCAACAATACTATTTATTTGACATCCAATATTTTTATTAGGCCAAACCCAGAAGAAGGGAAACAATAAATATTTGCTTGATTCAAAACTTTCATGGCCCCAAAACGTTTTTAATGGCGGATGTTCATTCAACACTATTTCCTATAATATGGTCCACTTGAGATTGCGATATAACTTATTTTTCTATAATGCCATATAATGATCTATGAAAATAGGTGGACCGTATGGATGAAACACATACGTCATTATGAGGCCCACATAGCACCGACCACCGACCACCGGCCATTGGTGCAGGGGGAGTAGCCAATCTGTTTCCTTTCCCTACCCACTTTTCACGTCGTGTGTCCCATTTGAGATTTGGAATTTCCTCATTTTGGGCCCGTAGCACAACATAATATGATAAAATGAATGAAACAGAGTGAATTTCTCACCCATCACGGTGGGGCCCACCAAATTTTTTAAAAAAAAAACAAAGAGAATTTTCATTACAACAGATTGCCACCAAGTACGGACGTTTCCGTCTCCCTCTCCAACTGCATCTCCTCCCCCCCCTTCACTCCAGATGACTATGGAAAAACCATCATTCAGCGAGGCACGGGGTCCATACGTTGATCAAGACCGTCCATCTTCCATTAACCCTCGGTCAAAACGCATTGCTGAGTCATCTTGTATACGAACCGAATTCCCCCTCCGGAGATTGTGAAGACTGGAGAATCTGACAATTTCAACTACGGACGCTTCCTGTTGCGTCAAGATTCCTAATCCAGACCGTTCAATCAATGGGACACCACAACCCCCACACTTGCATAAAATTGACCTAAAATAAAAATAAAAAAATCTGTCGATGCAGTTTGTCGCACGTACGCCACCCCGATCTTGTAGGGAAGCACGGAAGATGAGCCCTCAAGATCTGACGGTCTACACGAATTTTGGGACCCTTACAAAGCAGAAAAATGATGTTCCAATGGCCCGCCTATCTACTACTAGAGCAGATTGAACTATTCACACCTCTGATCCTACGGTATATAGTGGCCCCGGATTGCAATCTATGGATCAGATTGTCCCAAGGACAATCCAAAATAGACAGACTATAATACACTCTATTTCTCTCTGTATATTCTCGTGTTTCGTATGATTCGACACGTTACATGAGAGAAGCGGACTCATTTTTATAACAGAGGAAGGAGAGTTTGGGTGGGATTGGGATACGGCCACATAAGCCGATCACATCCTAACAGAAGAAAGAGAGTTTGGGTGGGATTGGGGTAAGGCCACATAATCCGCTCACATCCCTATCTTCAATTAAAAATCAAAATCATATTTGAATTTGAAATTTAATTGAAAGTAATCATACCCACTAGTGATTGCTCACAAGTGGGCCCCACTGGTCTACGTCCAACATCTTCCACTCGATCACATTGTGGGATAGGCACATAAATCTGTCCAACTAACTTGCCTTATAACAATCAAATACCAAACATCGCGATCAAAAGAATCAGAGGAATGAGACTAGCTGGATCACCAAAATCTTCTCACAGGTGTTTAAGTACTAAGTGACCACCTGACTAGTACTCAATAACTCAAGCTTTACAATGCCTGTCCTAGTCCGCTGACCACATCGGATGGAATTAACTCCCGATCTGGAGTACTCGGCCAACATACGCACTTATCCAACTTATCGAGTTATTCTGAAAACTTGATTTTTCACAAACTTCGATTAAAATCAATTTAAAGCAATACTTATGTATATATATACTTTTTAAGAAAAATATTGTTTGCAAAAGTCTAATAAAAAGAACTCAATACTGCCGGCGGATAAGGCTTCAAGTGTGTATTTATAGTTCTAGAAACTTGGTGTAGATGTCACGGGATCTTCCCCACGCAGATGTGTAATTTGGAATTAATCAAGTCGCTTTCTTAGCGTAACTGAGTCTGGCCAATCAAGGACCTTTCGTCATTATACACTAAAGTAACGACACTCAATCTCATCCTCATATACACAAGAGGAGGGTAGCTAAGGACACAAAGAGTCACCTACGGGACTGGATACTTGCACATTGCAATAATTAGATCGAATCAAAGCAATTTGTAGGTAATAGGTCCCAGCACGTGGCTATAATTCACGTCGTAAAGTAGACAATACTAGGTGTATGTCAGGTCTATAGTACGCAGGTTATTCTACATGAGGTACGACTCATCTCATAACCTCATAACCTGACTTTAAATTCAGGCGACATAACATTGATCGCATGTAAAGGAATGATGCGATTATGCTATTTGACTTTATTAGTCTCATCTTTAATCTTTAAAAGATTGTAGGTGGATATGACTCACTCATATCCTCATCCTTTATTATTCACAATAAAGGGAACTTTAACATCCCAAAAATCGGGAGTCGAGCAAAAACTTCACTCCCGAGTTCCAGAACATCATTTATGCAACATTTTCAAGGATGGATGAATATTGTTCATATTAGTGTAGAAAACATGAGTGGGATTAGACCAAAACAGCATATTATACTCCAGAGACAGTTAAATTAGCAAGAGGAAGAATGTAATAGATATATAAAGTATATGAACTGTTGTGGGTCTCCAGAATGTGAACATGTTACCAGGTTAAATATATACATGTATACTCTAAAAATGATAAAAAGAATATACATGGGGGTGTAAGAAAAAGTAAAATACCAAGTATATTGGCATCTAATTAGTAACCCTATAACCCCGTCAATCAGAACCTGCATATAGGAGGGATCCTCCTCCTCATCATCAAGTCCGGCTCTGCTTCGCAAGCATCGCCATCATCTGCAATTAAAATAGGAACTGTTTGGTGTGCGCAACACCGTCTCGTAACGTGGGAGTGAGTAATTAACTCAGTGGAATCATAAAACAAAGATTAGCATGTTCTCAAATCAATTATGCGATAATAGTAAAGCAATTAATCAAACATTCCTAGATACTGTTGTTAATGCAATATGACATGACATGATGGATGCCCTCACCGACATTCTCCCTCATATGGCACCATCTGCGTCCGCGGCATGCTTGCGTACCGCTCAGTGCTCCACATCTTTCAGGCACATGCAATGTGATGTTGATATGATTACCAAGTTATTATTAGTCCTTTTCATACAGTAGTTTTGGGAAACTGGGGTACCTTGCTTATATCAATCCCAACATAGATCCTGTCTAGGGTCGTCACTCCTAGTAATCTCATACGATGTTATATTTGTAGGTCGCTGCAAGGGCTGCCAGGGCTGTTGCTCGCACTCGTTACACCGCTCCCCCATCACTTTATCAATACAGGCCTAATTATCCTTAAGACTGCATTAGGACTCGTCGCCCCCATACGGTGTCAGGATAAACTTAAGGTCACTACAAAGGGCTCGTCACCAATCAGTGTAGGCCTACAGTAAAAATATAGTGTCCCATACCACCATAATCTGCTCAGAGTAGGGTGCTCACTGGTCACTACGGGGAGGTTTGTGGCCCCAGCGTAGGCCGACAGCTCGACCATAATGTCCCATACCACCATGCCCAGCTCATGAGTCTTTGTGGATCAAGGTACCATGGTTGACAGGATTTTCAATGGTAATTTCAGTACCCTAGGTTCAAGCAGTTATGACTCATACAGGGTGAACATACAATGGCCAGTCGGGTTACTTGACGGTCTCGACTAGTGCAAGTGCATCTCAAGCTGAACGACATGAAGTGCATGAAACACTTCATGTGGCCTAACCACTGCCGCCAATCCAAAACACGACTCGCGTTCATCGACGTGTCCTTTGTGGTACATAAAAACCAACCACGAATTCGATCCATTACCGACTGCCTGGACTAGGTCATAGCCCCAAGCATTTGTGCATCAACATCAATAAGCATAGGTGAGTAACAGAAATGAAGTACAACATTGTAAGCATGTTGACACATGTTATAACATACAACTTAAGCAAATCATCCCACACATGCATTTCATACATATAATGAAATCAATACATATAGCCAACATGATGGAAATTATTTACATCAGCGTATTACTTGAGAATTCAATCTCAAAACTCATTCACAACACCATATACTCAATACATACTAATACAAACATTTATACAAACACTTAGTCTACACACTTAAGTCTACATAGTGTATGTCGGCTCAAAGTGCGCATTTGGGCGAATCTCTTCGCCAAACCAATTATGCACGAATTCCTAATATCCTAATGCGATAAATAGCCATGGAAACTATTTCAGCGAAATATGCATGTATACAGTATTTCTTACAAATGACTAAAATGCCCTAAATCTCATATTTTTCGTACATTTACGAAACAGAAAATGGACAACATGTTGTACATGTCAAATGGAGTTGCCGTCGATAATATACTATTAAACGACATTGAAAGCTTTGAAATCAGTCAATCAAAGCGTCTAAAATCCTCACCTTTCACTTTAGATGTGTATTGTTTCGAACGGAGCGCATACGCTTCGTCAACGGCGAACTGGCGACCTAATACACAAGATGTATAAGCTACTTCGCTATTGGAATCGACGGAACCTTAAATCAGCAAGTGTTAAGGGTTTTTCTTACCTAGAAATGCATTAGAATCACCAGCAAAGTGATTGGGATATGTTGCTTAAGCACGTGCAACAGCAGCAGCAAGTGGCGGGAAGATCTCTCCCACACTCTCTCACAATCTCTCACTTTTTCTCTCTCTCTAGCTAGGGTTTCTAGCAAATTCGGATGGGTGAGATGAGTGAGGGTTTAAAGCCCTTTTATAAGCTAAAACCTTCCCAAATTAGGCTTGGGAACAAGGTTCACTTGAGGTATAACCAAATCGGGGCTGTTCTGGTCCAAAAGAGCATTTCTGGAGGTCCCCTAGCCAAACGCGGTTAGACTTAAGCTCATGCATACTGGATCTAGCACACATCAAGTTTTCAGACCGGTAGAGTTCCCAGATCGCACGGCCGGTCCAGTTTTAGTTCAGCGGTCATCGCACTTAGATCAGGTCTACAAGTCTCATGATATGAAAGAGAAAATTTTCCTGATTTGAGGGTGTAATTTGGCTGAATTCTGATGGTCAGAACGCTTAATAATAACGCGCCAAGTCACGTGCCAGATTTGAATTAAAATTTCCAAATCTAACCCTTTTCTCACTCTCTTCACTCCATGCTCAAAGAAATAGCCTCTGAAAGTCAGTTGGGCTTAATTTTCAAAACGATTGTCAAGTCCAGCCAAGCGGTCATAACAGTCTAAAATGGTAGATATCGGACTTTCGACGCGCGGTATAGATCCAATACAAAGTTTCAAAGGGTTCCTGAGAACAAACCGGTTTAGAGTTTGATCCTAAGTTTTAGGGTAACATAGCATCAACGATTCTACAAGTTTTGGGTCTTGCAGAACGTATTTAAAGCGATCAGGGACAATTTCATAGCTACTCCAGCGTAGCGCTAGCTAACTTACTTTTAATTTCTAAAGGAATTTGGTTTTAAGTGATTTCTTTGGCTTTGGAATTGGGTTCTGAGAGGTTATCAAGGTGTTTGGTTGACCCATTGTCTAAGGACGTCTAATCCCAGGTTGGCAAAAAATCTGAGGTGTTACAAGTTCATACCTCAATGTATAAACATGGCTCCAAATGTACCTATCTTGTACATTCAAGGTTGGTCTACCCGTGCGAGTGGGTGACCGACCTGTCGACAAAAATAGAAATCTTACATGATCTCAAGGTAAATGCTGATGATCTTCATACCTAGTTATATTAGTGTTCAATACTGAAAAAATGGAATGTATTATTCATGAAAAATTAAAGATATTACAAAAATAAGGACATCAGTCAAGCTTTCCTCAATCCCATCTGCCTGACGTGAACACGAAATAGATCTCTAGCTATGGGTTTCGTCATGGGATCAACCATCATCTCCTTGGCAGGAATGTAGCTGAGGGTGACCTTCTTATCTCTCACTTGATCACGAACGTAATGATACTTGATTTCAATGTGCTTAGATTTCTGATGGTGTTTAGGGTCCTTTGCCAAGTTGTCACGCCCCAAACCCGAAAATCGGATTCACATGAAACCCGATTGCCGAATCCGGTGTCGACAGCCTCCGTAGTGCCCCATTCTCGGCTTCTAATAATCTAATGCCAGATTCCGATCCTGGGATCCTACAAGGAGGATTTTCAGAATGAATTTTTTTTTTTTTATAAAGGAGCATAACCACAGACATAACCAAGTCACAAAACAACATCACCACATATCCACTATAACAACAATTTTAAGTACAATGTAGAAAGGAAAATACAAGGTGATCAAAAAGCTCCAAAAGGTCCTGATGTGCACTCCTGTCTCAGCGCTGCTGTCGTCCAACGGTACCTGCACGCAACTATCGTGCATAAGCTTACAAAAGCTTAGAGGGTGGTGTAAGTGTGTGCGTAAGGCAAACGCCAAGTGTACAGTATCAGAACAATGCGAAAGTATGTGGTAAGTCCATGAATATACCAAGGCTGTGTAATGCAAGGCATGATGCGAGATATGAATGCCATCGGCTACACCGATGCAATGCAAGGCCTACATAGCCAAATGTCATATGCGAAATGCAATCCAAGCAAGTCGGTACTCCTCAAATGCGTATATCAGTACAGTTCTTCTCTGGGTATCACCGGGGTCCAATACACATGCAGAGACTGCCACCTCCCTAGCTGCACAGTCAAGCAAGCGGATAAGACCTCACTATCCGCCTGACCAGTAGTATGCCAATACCTACCCGGCTCGTCGATAGCGGACTCATTGGCGAGCTAGTCAAACTCAGCCTAGCTTATAGCCCTCTCACTCAGGCGGATAAGGCCACACCCCCTTCCAACCGACCACGGCACAGTGGGAGACGCGGCCTACTGGTATTCGGCACTCGGGCGCTCGTGTATCCACTCGGTCTAAACGTTGGAGCATCTCCTGGTACCAAAAAGGTTCTGGGACTCTCACCCAAGGACATCCTAAGTGCCCACAGTGCTAGAATATGCATTTCCGGTATCCAATACAGCCATCCACGATGTACCTGTGGAGCCACGGCCCTGATGTCGCTAGGGCGTGCAGTGATCAAGTCATACGTATGCGAGATGCATGAATCACGCTGTCAAAACATGCAGCAATCCAGCGCGTACTGCGCGATCATGTGGGGCGCTCAGTCACATAACGAGCCCCATAGATGGTCTGCCCAATGGCGTATGCTATGATCAGTCATTACTCATATCAAGCATACATATGATGCGTATGGGCATGAGTCATGAGATTATTCTAAGCATGTTATAAGGCAATGAATAGCAAGGGTTATGGACCTATCAATGGGCCCTAAAGAAAGTTACAATGCGGACATTTAACCAACATTGTACATACAATGTGGACGTCAAACCAACATTGTTTTCTAGGCACGACTTACCATAAATATCATTTCACGATCCAGGATAGACGTACATTGCAATGGACCCTAAGGACATCCATTGGGCCTCGATCCCTGGGCCTTGGATATATCAAATGAGCCGAATTGCGTGGGCCTTACATTCTTCAAATGACTACGTAAATGGGCCTCGCCCAGGAGCCTTATGTACATTGCAATGGTCTATGACTCATGGGCCATGAAATACATCAAAGGGGGACTACACACATGAGTTTTAAATATGTCCAATGGACCATTCCATTTGCACCCCATGCACATCAAATGGGCCTGATCCCATGGCTTTATATGTACCAAATGGGCTTAGATCCCGTGGCCTTATATAGAATAGGTGGGCCGGATCTTATGGGCATTGTATATATCAAATGGGCTGAAACCCATGGGCTTTAGATATGCCAAATGGGCTTAATCCCATGGACATTACACATGCCAAATGGGATTAATCCCATGGTCTTAGATGTGCACCAAGGTGGGCCTAAATGAATGGCCATGAATGGGTCAACATGGCCCTATACACATACCATGGTGGCCCATTTGAACCATAGATCTAGTTCATTTTGGCACAAGCCATGAAATAATTTTACAACAACAAATAAATGGGCGGTTTAGATGCAACACATGCATCATGGCGGGGTCACATGAAGGCCCACCATCATAATCATATTATGTTTAACATATGTGATATAATATTATATATACATATATATATATGGTTTATTTATATCTGCACATGCACACACACACGCATACACACACGCACACACACATATGCACTCACACCTGCATACACACGCACACACACCCACACATATATACAGTGGGCTCCACCGTCCGTACGGACGGTGGATTGCAGGCACCACATCACTGTGGGTCCCATGTGGGGCCTACCATAATGTTTACCTTCCATCCAGTCTGTTGGTAAGGTCACAAGGGCCTGGATGAAGGGAAGAAAAATAAATATCATCGTGATCCAAAACTTCTATGGCCCGCCAAAAGTTTCAATGGTACGCACTCGATCAATACTGTTTCTTATGGTGTGGGCCACCCGAGCGTCAGATCAGTCTGATCTTTGGAGGGGGGCACGTCAGGAGGCTGGCCCACCTAATAAATGGGTTGGATGGTGAAACAGACATCAAGGTGGGGCCCACGGCTAGGGCCATGGGTCGACCTTGTCCGCCCACCGCTGGAGAGCGCAGGACGCCAGGCGTCCTGCGTGAGGTCAGAGGCAGCAGCGCCTCTGCTACTCGTTTAAAAAAAAAAGAGATTTGGAAAAAGGCGGTTTTTCCGTAGTTTTTCGCCTGTGGGGCCTGCTAAAATGAAATCTGCTCCGGCCATTACGATCAGTGGCCCGAGGCCGTCCAAATGAGTCCAGAGTTTGAATTTTTTTGATGCATGGAAGTGAAATAAACTAAGAAAGTGATGTTTGAATGGTAAAGGTGCGACCTTTGACGCTATGGCCCACCAGGCGATTGGATCAGCTCCAAACTTCTACCCAACGGCTACAATGCCGTGGGTAAGAGGATGGACGGCTCGGATCGGATATAAACATCAGGGTGGGGCCTATGCAAGGAGGCCACCCAAAATCTTTTCTTTCATTCTTCCTTTTTCTTTTTCCTTCACAACGTCCAGCGTCTGGGACGCTGGACGGTTATATAATTTTATTTATTATATATTTTTTTTTTCTCAAATGGTAGGCCCTGATGAAGTGGGCCACCACATGATGGGCGGCATGGGAATGGCGTGAAAGGTGGGCCCCACTTGGATAAAATAAATACATCAAGATGGGATCTATTCAAGTGGGCCACCCCATCCTTTTGTAATAAATAAAATAAAATAAATTAAAAATAAAAATAAAATAGAGAGAGAGACATGGAGAGTGGGACACGGCTTATGATGGAGGGTCCCCGTCATTATGGGCCCTCCCTTACATGAAATCATACAAGAACGGACCCCTTTGAACGAAGGACCATCAAAAATGTAAATCAACGGTGGAGATCCATTCTCCACCGTTATGGACGGTCTAGATGACCTTTTTGAAATGAAATAAACATCATGATGGGGTCCATGGAGAATGGCCCCATCATGGAACGATCATGATGATCCAAGTGGTCCATCGGCCACAAATAAGGGTCCCAAGTGAGATCCACACCATTGATCGGTGGGCCTCACTTGGTCCACCATAAAAACACATAAATCTACCCTATAGAAGCACCCACCTCTTGATCTTCTTGGTCTGTTGGATAGCCGGTCACCTAGAGCTTCACTTTGATGGTGGAGATGGAAAATGGATGGCTAGGATGATGGGATTTGGAGATGGGAAGTGGCCCACTAAAATCACTTCTTTCTCATGGAAGAGAGCTTGGACGTGAGCTCTCTCTTCCTTGCTTGGAGTTGGAGTGTTGAGAAATGAGAGAGAGAGAGAGAGAGGTGTGATTAATGAGAGATGGAGTGATGTGAAGGGGTGATGGTTGATGGATGTGAGTGATGGGTGAGGTGATGTGTTAGTTGACTTGGGTGGTTGCTTGACTTGTGGAGAAAGGAAGTATGGGTGCTTGTACTTGACATGAGAGGTGATTGATGGGATTGATTGATGTGATTGATGGGACACTTTGTAGAGATTCCTTGGAATTTGCAACGCGCGGTGTTTTTGCTCGAACTGAACGTGGGTCCGTATCTCATCATCTGGGTATCGGATCGGTGCGTGAGTTGCGGCGTTGGAACCGCGGCGACGGTGCGGTCGCAATGATACAAGTCTCAGATTAAGCCGGCTCAAATGAATAGGATACGACTCACGGTCGTGCGCAACGTCAACCATAAGTCGCGGATTGCCGGAATTTGACGAGAAGGGTCGCGGGAATCAACGGAACAGTACGAATTAGGATACGGGTCTTACAGCTCTCCCCACCTAATAAAAATTTTATCCTCGAAATTTACGTTACCATCGCAACTAACCATAACTCAAAAAGGAAATAGGGAACATACATCATATATAATCAAGCATCATAATACATCATACAATCAATTATCAAAAAGATGGGGATAACGCTCGCGGATCTCTGCCTCGCGCTCCCAAGACGCCTCATCCACACTATGGTGGCCCCACTGCACTTTCACCAAGGGAATGACCTTGGTTCTGAGGAACTGCTCCTTTCGATCGAGGATACGAACTGGCTGCTCAATATAAGAAGCGTCCTCACGAACCTCCAACGGCTGCCAATCGATAACAGGAACGACGTCTGACCCACACTTCCTCAACATAGAGACATGGAAGACGTTGTGGACGCCAGACAACTGCGATGGCAAGGCAAGCTGGTAAGCCACAGCGCCAATGCGCCCAGTGATTTCGAAAGGTCCTATGAATCTCGGGGCAAGCTTGCCTTTCGTCCCAAAACGAACTACACCCTTCATGGGTGAGACCTTGGGATACACATAGTCCCCGACGACAAACTCCAAGGGACGACGCCGACGATCAGCAAAACTCTTCCGCCGGCTCTGAGCTGTGCGCATCCTCTGTCTGATGATGTCGATAGCCTCTGACGTCTGCAGCACAAGCTCGGGACCTAGGAGACAGCGCTCTCCAACCTCGGTCCAACAACTCGGAGATCTGCACGGTCTGCCATATAATGCCTCAAAAGGAGCCTTGCCAATGGTTGCCTGATAGCTGTTGTTGTACGCGAACTCAGCCAATCGCAGGTGCTCGTCCCAACTACCCGCGAAATCAATCGCGCAAGCCCGAAGCATATCCTCAAGGATCTGGTTGACCCTCTCGGTCTGTCCATCGGTCTGCGGATGATACGCGGTGCTGAGCTGCAAATCAGTGCCCATCGCTCTCTGGAAGCTTCTCCAAAACTGAGACGTGAACCTCGGATCTCGGTCTGAAACAATCGTGACAGAAACACCATGCAATCTCACGATCTCATCAATGAACATCCTGGCGAGCCGATCTGTATGCCAAGTCTCACGAATCGCGAGAAAATGTGACCACTTCATCAGACGGTCCACAACAACCCAGATGGCGTCATGACCGCGTTGAGTCCTCGGCAAACCCAAGACAAAATCGGTAGATATATGCTCCCACTTCCACATTGGGACGCTCAGCGGCTGCAATAGACCAGGGGGTCTCTGTTGGTCGGCCTTGACACGCTGGTAGGTGTCACACTCGGCTACAAAACTGGCTATCTGGCGTTTCATCCCTGACCAAAAATACTGGCGTCTCATATCGCGATACATCTTCGTCGAGCCAGGGTGGATAGAGAAACGCGATCGATGTGCCTCGGTCATAAGCTCTCGGCGTAAATCAGGAATATCCGGGACACAATCGTCCTCTGAAGCGAAGTCCACCGTCAGAACCAATCTGCCAATCCGTCTGACTCTCGGATGCTACCTCCGCTCGGTAATCCCGTAACGACTCATCCGTCTGCTGAGCCTCGATCACCCTTGCGACAAGAGAGGGTTGAATCGATAAGCTCGACAGCTGAACGATAGATGACTGCAGACCAAACTCAAAGTCGTACTCTGCTATATCCTCGAGCATCCTCCACTCCTGAATCATCATATGCGCCACCAGGCCTCGCGACTGACGACTGAGGGCATCCGCCACCACGTTCGCCTTACCCGGGTGGTACTGAAGATCAAAATCGTAATCCTTCAGGAGTTCCATCCAACGCCTCTGCCTCATGTTCAGCTCAGACTGAGAAAACAAATACTTCAAGCTCTTGTGATCGGAAAAGAGCTCGAATCTCACCCCGTAAAGATAGTGTCTCCACACTTTCAGTGCAAAGACAACCGCTGCCAGCTCTAGATCGTGCGTAGGGTAGTTCAGCTCATGGACCTTGAGCTGTCGTGACGCATAAGCTACCGGCTTCCCGTGCTGCATCAGGACAGCACCCAAGCCAACTCGTGAGGCATCAGTAAATACAACAAATCCATCACTCCCAGAGGGAAGAGTGAGGACAGGAGCGGACGTGAGGCGGTCCTTCAACTCCATAAACGCCTGCTCACAAGCGTCGCTCCAAATGAACTCGGCACCCTTCCGGGTCAATCTGGTCAACGGGGCTGCAATGCGAGAGAATCCCTCAATAAAACGTCGGTAGTAGCCCGCCAAACCAAGAAAACTGCGGATCTCGGATGCGTTCGTGGGCTGGTCCCACTGACGCATGGCATCAATCTTCGAGGGGTCTACAGCGACACCCTGCCTTGTCACTACATGGCCGAGGAACTTCACCTCCTCCTGCCAGAACTCACACTTTTCCAGCTTCGCGTAAAGCTGGTGTGCACGGAGGGTCTGCAATGTAATCTCAAGATGTCGCTCATGCTCCTCACGAGTCCTCGAATATATCAGGATGTCGTCAATAAACACCACGACAAACTGATCAAGATACGGACGGAAGACCTCGTTCATTAACTGCCTGAATACTGCGGGCGCATTGGTCAGTCCGAAGGACATGACCTGGAACTCAAAATGACCGTATCGCGTCCTAAAGGCTGTCTTCGGGATATCCTCATCTCGAACCCGAACCTGATGATAACCGGACCGCAAGTCTATCTTTGAAAAGAACTGCGCCTCCTGCAGCTGATCAAACAAGTCATCGATCCTCGGAAGCGGGTACTTGTTCTTGATCGTGACCTTGTTGAACTCGCGGTAGTCTACGCAAAGCCTCAACGAGCCATCCTTCTTCTTTATGAAGAGTACCGGTGCTCCCCACGGCGAACTGCTCGGACGAATAAAGCCTAACTCACGCAACTCGTCCAACTGCTTCTGCAGTTCCCGTAACTCCAATGGTGCCATACGATACGGGGCCTTCGAAATAGGCGCAGTACCAGGCACAAGGTCAATCTGAAACTCAGTATGCCGACGAGGTGGTAATCCCGGAATCTCCTGAAACACATCAGGAAAATCACAAACAACCTGCAGCTGGTCGATACTCAAAGCAGCTGGCTCCTCAACGGCACACGATAACAGGCAAGAAAGCTGCCCTCCTCTGGGCTCAGCAACAAACTGAAACTTTGGCACGCCGGGTATGCAGAACGTGACTGTCCTCGCAGAGCAGTCTAATATGGCGTAGTACTCGGCAAGCCAGTTCATGCCCAAGATAACATCAAAATCGGACATCGGCAATACAAATAGGTCGGCGGGCAAGAAGATATCCCCAATCAAAATAGGGCAAGATGTGCAAAACCGGCCCAACACTGCGGTCTTCCCTAATGGCGTCGATACTACCAAATCCTCACGGGCAGACTCCAACGGCAAACCGGTCGATCGACAGAAATCATCGGCGACAAATGAATGTGATGCACCAGAATCAAATAGTACACGTGCAATGCATGCAGAGACAGGAAGAGTACCTTCGACGACCCCTCCTGATGACTGAGGGTCCTGCTGGGCAGCATAGAATCTGTCCTGAGCCTGCTGGGGAGGTGCAGGTCCCCTCTGAGGTCTCTGCTGCTGCTGTGGTCGCTGTGGGGGCCTAACCTGCTGCCTCTGCTGCTGTGGGGGATGTACAAGAGGCTGGTGCTGTGGTCGCTGCTGCTGTGGTGGCTGTCGTGGAGGTGGATGTGGTGTCCTCGGCTGCTGCTGCTGCTGCGGATGGGGACACTCGTGCCTACGATGCCCTGTATGACCGCACCCAAAGCAAGTACTTGTAAATGATCCGGAAGATGGTGTTGGGGGTACTGCTGGTGCTCGGAATGCTGGACGGGTAGTTTGCCTCTACTGTGAACGATGCTGCTGATGGGAGCTACTAGAGGGTGCCTTCCTCTTCTGATCTCCCTTCTGATCGCGGGCTCTCTGCACACTGGCCCAATCTGTCTCATATATCAAGGCTCTCTCTACTATCTCCTCAAATGTCGGAAGCATGTGTCCGATCACACGGCTCCGGAGGGCAGGATGCAAGCCGTTCTCAAAACGGCGGGCCTTCCGCCCCTCATCATCAACAAGATATGTCGCGAATCTGGATAGTGCGACGAACCGAGCCTCATACTGGGACACAGACATGTCCCCCTGGACCAACGTCTCAAACTCAAGTGCGCGCTGCTGTCACACATGCTCAGGGAAGAACTTCCGGTCAAACCGGTCTATAAAGTCCTCCCAGGTCCACTCAAAATTGGTGGCTACTGATCGGGCCACAGATGCCCACCAATACTGAGCCTCGCCCTGCAGAAGGAATACAGCCAATGGAACTCGCTGCTGAGTAGTACATCTCATGGTGTCGAATATCTTCTCCACCTCAGAGCACCATAACTCTGCAGCAGTAGGGTCTGGCTCACCCCGAAAATGTGAGGGATCGTGCCGTCGAAAATCCTTGAGAAGAGCGCTCGCACGCTCCTGCTCAGCCTCGGCCGGTGACACTGGGACGCCTGCTCTGCCCCTGAAGAATGACGGTCATCGCCTGCAACATCTGCTGCAGCTGAGTAGCACTCACAGGTACGGTCAGATCCGCACCGGTCTCAGGAAAATGAGTGGCATCCTCAGGCTCAAAAGCAGGACTATCTGGTGGTGGAGTAGGAGTAGCAGGTGGTAAAGTAGGAGCTGCGGGTGGTGGTGCGGGAGTCGCAGGTGGTGGAGCGGGATTCGCTCGGGTATTCCTTCTAGCCATAACGTCCCCTACAGGAAGGAACAATGGCCTATCAGTCTTGAGAATCCTCGAAGGCACATACATTAAGCGTTACGTCGAAAAATCGTTAAACCATTCAGACTCGGAACCTATTTATAGTAGATATGTGATGTATTACTCAGGTATTCCCAAGTTATGCTCTGATACCAACTTCTGTCACGCCCCAAACTCGAAAATCGGATTCACATGAAACCCGATTGCCGAATCCGGTGTCGACAGCCTCCGTAGTGCCCCATTCTCGGCTTCTGATAATCTAATGCCAGATTCCGATCCTGGGATCCTACAAGGAGGATTTTCAGAATGAATTTTTTTTTTTTGTAAAGGAGCATAACCACAGACATAACCAAGTCACAAAACAACATCACCACATATCCACTATAACAACAATTTTAAGTACAATGCAGAAAGGGAAATACAAGGTGATCAAAAAGCTCCAAAAGGTCCTGATGTGCACTCCTGTCTCAGCGCTGCTGTGGTCCAACGGTACCTGCACGCAACTATCGTGCATAAGCTTACAAAAGCTTAGAGGGTGGTGTAAGTGTGTGCATAAGGCAAACGCCAAGTGTACAGTATCAGAACAATGCGAAAGTATGTGGTAAGTCCATGAATATACCAAGGCTGTGTAATGCAAGGCATGATGCGAGATATGAATGCCATCGGCCACACCGATGCAATGCAAGGCCTACATAGCCAAATGTCATATGCGAAATGCAATCCAAGCAAGTCGGTACTCCTCAAATGCGTATATCAGTACAGTTCTTCTCTGGATATCACCGGGGTCCAATACACATGCAGAGACTGCCACCTCCCTAGCTGCACAGTCAAGCAAGCGGATAAGACCTCACTATCCGCCTGACCAGTAGTATGCCAATACCTACCCGGCTCGTCGATAGCGGACTCATTTACGAGCTAGTCAAACTCAGCCTAGCTTATAGCCCTCTCACTCAGGCGGATAAGGCCACACCCCCTTCCAACCGACCACGACACAGTGGGAGACGCGGCCTACTGGTATTCGGCACTCGGGCGCTCGTGTATCCACTCGGTCTAAACGTTGGAGCATCTCCTGGTACCAAAAAGGTTCTGGGACTCTCACCCAAGGACATCCTAAGTGCCCACAGTGCTAGAATATGCATTTCCGGTATCCAATACGGCCATCCACGATGTACCTGTGGAGCCACGGCCCTGATGTCGCTAGGGCGTGCAGTGATCAAGTCATACGTATGCGAGATGCATGAATCACGCTGTCAAAACATGCAGCAATCCAGCGCGTACTGCGCGATCATGTGGGGCGCTCAGTCACATAACGAGCCCCATAGATGGTCTGCCCAATGGCGTATGCTATGATCAGTCATTACTCATATCAAGCATACATATGATGCGTATGGGCATGAGTCATGAGATTATTCTAAGCATGTTATAAGGCAATGAATAGCAAGGGTTATGGACCTATCAATGGGCCCTAAAGAAAGTTACAATGCGGACATTTAACCAACATTGTACATACAATGTGGACGTCAAACCAACATTGTTTTCTAGGCACGACTTACCATAAATATCATTTCACGATCCAGGATAGACGTACATTGCAATGGACCCTAAGGACATCCATTGGGCCTCGATCCCTGGGCCTTGGATATATCAAATGAGCCGAATTGCGTGGGCCTTACATTCTTCAAATGACTACGTAAATGGGCCTCGCCCAGGAGCCTTATGTACATTGCAATGGTCTATGACTCATGGGCCATGAAATACATCAAAGGGGGACTACACACATGAGTTTTAAATATGTCCAATGGACCATTCCATTTGCACCCCATGCACATCAAATGGGCCTGATCCCATGGCTTTATATGTACCAAATGGGCTTAGATCCCGTGGCCTTATATAGAATAGGTGGGCCGGATCTTATGGGCATTGTATATATCAAATGGGCTGAAACCCATGGGCTTTAGATATGCCAAATGGGCTTAATCCCATGGACATTACACATGCCAAATGGGATTAATCCCATGGTCTTAGATGTGCACCAAGGTGGGCCTAAATGAATGGCCATGAATGGGTCAACATGGCCCTATACACATACCATGGTGGCCCATTTGAACCATAGATCTAGTTCATTTTGGCACAAGCCATGAAATAATTTTACAACAACAAATAAATGGGCGGTTTAGATGCAACACATGCATCATGGCGGGGTCACATGAAGGCCCACCATCATAATCATATTATGTTTAACATATGTGATATAATATTATATATACATATATATATATGGTTTATTTATATCTGCACATGCACACACACACGCATACACACACGCACACACACATATGCACTCACACCTGCATACACACGCACACACACCCACACATATATACAGTGGGCTCCACCGTCCGTACGGACGGTGGATTGCAGGCACCACATCACTGTGGGTCCCATGTGGGGCCTACCATAATGTTTACCTTCCATCCAGTCTGTTGGTAAGGTCATAAGGGCCTGGATGAAGGGAAGAAAAATAAATATCATCGTGATCCAAAACTTCTGTGGCCCGCCAAAAGTTTCAATGGTACGCACTCGATCAATACTGTTTCTTATGGTGTGGGCCACCCGAGCGTCAGATCAGTCTGATCTTTGGAGGGGGGCACTTCAGGAGGCTGGCCCACCTAATAAATGGGTTGGATGGTGAAACAGACATCAAGGTGGGGCCCACGGCTAGGGCCGTGGGTCGGCCTCGTCCGCCCGCCGCTGGAGAGCACAGGACGCCAGGCGTCCTGCGTGAGGTCAGAGGCAGCAGCGCCTCTGCTACTCGTTTTAAAAAAAAAGAGATTTGGAAAAAGGCAATTTTTCCGTAGTTTTTCGCCTGTAGGGCCCGCTAAAATGAAATCTGCTCCGGCCATTACGATCAGTGGCCCGAGGCCGTCCAAATGAGTCCAGAGTTTGAATTTTTTTGATGCATGGAAGTGAAATAAACTAAGAAAGTGATGTTTGAATGGTAAAGGTGCGACCTTTGACGCTATGGCCCACCAGGCAATTGGATCAGCTCCAAACTTCTACCCAACGGCTACAATGCCGTGGGTAAGAGGATGGACGGCTCGGATCAGATATAAACATCAGGGTGGGGCCTATGCAAGGAGGCCACCCAAAATCTTTTCTTTCATTCTTCCTTTTTCTTTTTCCTTCACAACGTCCAGCGTCTGGGACGCTGGACGGTTATATAATTTTATTTATTATATATTTTTTTTTCTCAAATGGTAGGCCCTGATGAAGTGGACCCCCACATGATGGGCGGCATGGGAATGGCGTGAAAGGTGGGCCCCACTTGGATAAAATAAATACATCAAGATGGGATCTATTCAAGTGGGCCACCCCATCCTTTTGTAATAAATAAAATAAAATAAATTAAAAATAAAAATAAAATAGAGAGAGAGACATGGAGAGTGGGACAGGGCTTATGATGGAGGGTCCCCGTCATTATGGGCCCTCCCTTACATGAAATCATACAACAACGGACCCCTTTGAACGAAGGACCATCAAAAATGTAAATCAACGGTGGAGATCCATTCTCCACCGTTATGGACGGTCTAGATGACCTTTTTGAAATGAAATAAACATCATGATGGGGTCCATGGAGAATGGCCCCATCATGTAACGATCATGATGATCCAAGTGGTCCATCGGCCACAAATAAGGGTCCTAAGTGAGATCCACACCATTGATCGGTGGGCCTCACTTGGTCCACCATAAAAACACATAAATCTACCCTATAGAAGCACCCACCTCTTGATCTTCTTGGTCCGTTGGATAGCCGGTCACCTAGAGCTTCACTTTGATGGTGGAGATGGGAAATGGATGGCTAGGATGATGGGATTTGGAGATGGGAAGTGGGCCACTAAAATCACTTCTTTCTCATGGAAGAGAGCTTGGACGTGAGCTCTCTCTTCCTTGCTTGGAGTTGGAGTGTTGAGAAATGAGAGAGAGAGAGAGAGGTGTGATTAATGAGAGATGGAGTGATGTGAAGGGGTGATGGTTGATGGATGTGAGTGATGGGTGAGGTGATGTGTTAGTTGACTTGGGTGGTTGCTTGACTTGTGGAGAAAGGAAGTATGGGTGCTTGTACTTGACATGAGAGGTGATTGATGGGATTGATTGATGTGATTGATGGGACACTTTGTAGAGATTCCTTGGGATTTGCAACGCGCGGTGTTTTTGCTCGAACTGAACGTGGGTCCGTATCTCATCGTCTGGGTATCGGATCGGTGCGTGAGTTGCGGCGTTGGAACCGCGGCGACGGTGCGGTCGCAATGATACAAGTCTCGGATTAAGCCGGCTCAAATGAATAGGATACGACTCAGGGTCGTGCGCAACATCAACCATAAGTCGCGGATTGCCGGAATTTGACGAGAAGGGTCGCGGGAATCAACGGAACAGTGCGAATTAGGATACGGGTCTTACACAAGTCAATAGTGAAAGTATTGTCTATCTTCAGCGATATAGGCTGACGAACACTCGGTACAATACCCAGACTCAATAAAAATCTGTGAACCCATACACACTCCTGAACTACATCATAACATGCAATGTACTTTTTCTCGTCGATGTCATTACCCCAAGCAGCATCAGAATATCCTTGGAGCTCGAGGCTTATGCCTTCATAATACAATATTAGGTCTTTTGTTCCTCTAAGATAACGGAATATACATTTAACGGCTTGCCAGTGAGACTGTCCCGGATTACTCTGATAATGGCTGACTATGCCAACTGCATAGCTAATATCCAGTCTTGTGCAGAACATAACATACATTAAGCTCCCTACTGTGCTTGCATAAGGTACTGAGGACATTGCCAATTTCTCAGCATCAGTTTGGGGACATGATTTCCTGTTTAGCTTGGTAGCTTTATCCATAGTAGTTTCAATAGCTTTTGAATTTTCCATCCTCAACAGCTCTAGGATCTTTTATATATAGGTTGCTTGAGACAATCTTAAAAATTTCTTAGGGTGATCCCTGATGATTTTTACCCCAAGAATAAAGTTGGCTTCACCGAGGTCTTTCATCTCAAAGTTTAAGAATAGTCAATCTTTAGTTAATATCAACAATTGCATGTTATTACCAGCTAATAAGATATCATCTACATATAGAGATAGTATCAGAAAAGATCTTCCAGACTATTTCAGGTATACACAATGATCTTCTTCACTCATTGTGAATCCAAAAGTGGTGATCACCAAGTGGAACCTCATATACCACTGTCTTGAAGATTGCTTCAGCCCATAAATAGATTTCAACAATTTGCAGACTTTCTTTGAATGTTTTTTGTCCACAACCCATAGGCTGTTGCATGTATATTTCTTCATCCAATTCACCATTTAAGAATGTGGTCTTTATATCCATCTGATATAACTCTAAGTCTAAACTTATGACAATGGACAAGATCATGCGGATTGAGGAGAACTTTGCAACAGGTGAACAGGTTTCCTCATAATCAATGTCTTCTTGTTGTGTAAAACCTTTAGCAACTAATCGTGCTTTATACTTATCCACTGTACCATCTGTCTTTCTTTTAATCTTAAGTACCCATTTATTACCTATCGCTTTGCGATTAGAAGGAGATCAACAAGTTTCCAGACTTTGTTCTTCTCCATGTAAGTGATCTCTTCGTCCATAACATTCACCCAATCGGCCGAGTTAGAAGATAATAATGCATCCTAATACGAATCAGGTTCATTATCATCAATTGCAACGCAAGAGAACGTTTGCCCCTCAATATCGAAGTATCTTCAGAAAATCATTCCTCTTTCGCTTCGACGTAACTCGGGAGCCTACTGAGATGTACTCCCACTATCCTGACGAACTATAGGAGCATCATCATCGTGAGAAGCAGAACTCCCACTTCATGCCCCAACCTCGAAAACTGGGCTCACAAAATTTTTAATCGCCGAATCCGATGCCGACAGCCTCCGTAGAACCCCATTCTCGTCTCCTAGCGCCCATTCGCCAGGTTCCGATGCTGGGATGCTACGAAGAGGATTTTCAACGTCAGTTTGATTCGTAATAAGCATAACCAAAGGCATAATCCACAAACAACAACCAAGAACTTCATTACATTTCCACTATGATAAAAAAATTTACAAGTACAATGAGCATAAAGGAAAATACAATGATGAAGAATAAAAACTCCAAAATGATCTGCAAAGTGCTCCTGCCTCAGCACTGCTGCGTCCCAACATCACCTGCACGTAACGGTCGTGCATAAGCTTATAGAAAGCTTAGAGGGTGGTGAAAGTGTGTGCGCAAGGTAGTAATATGATAATGCAATATCAGAGTAATACTGAATATGCAGATGGATCCATAAATATCATGAGCTGTACCAAGGCTATACGATGCAAGATGTAAGTCAAGCATACAATCCTCATCTAAGTCCACATGTCAATACAGCTCAACTTTGGGATATCAACGGGTCCTAGTATACTCTAAACCAAATCGCCATCACATCGCGCGCAATAAGGTAAGTGGAAGATACCTCACTATCCGTCTGTCAATATCGGGCTTGACTGGTCGACAGCGGACCCATTCCTCGAGCTGGTCAGACTCAGCCTAGCATTGCCTCTTACACTCGGGCGGGTAAGGCCACACCCCCTTCCAACGGACCATGACACAGTGGAGAGCGCAACCGTCTGGTAATCGACACTCAACGCTCATCTACCCACTCGGTTTAGACGTTGGAGCAACCTCTTGGTACATAAGGGTTTAAGGACTTTCACCCAGGGATATCTATAGCACCCCATATAGAACAAGATTTTCGGTATCCAATCCTGTCAACCACGATGCGTCTGTGGAGGCTATGACCCCGATGTCGCTAGGGCGTACAGTAACCATATCACACAGTGCGAGATGCATGAATCACACTATCCAATCATGCAGCAAATCCTTGCATGTAACGTGCGCTCATGTAGGGCAACACTGCCTAATCGGGAGCCCATAAACAACCTGCCCGAAGGCATATGCTATGATCAGTCACCTCTCATATCAAGCATACATATGATGCGTATGATCATGAGTCATGAAACTATACTAAACATGTTATGATGAAATGAACTATCCTTACAATGCAGATGGGCCCGGACGGCCTATACACAATAAGTACGGGCCTAATAATGGGCCCTAAGGAGAGTCGTAATGTGGACGTCAAACCAACATTGCTCCCAAGGCACGATCGTCGTAAACATCGTACATAATCTGTGTTGGGATCATACATTACAATGGACCTTAGGTACATTCCATTGGGCCTTAAATACATCAAATGGGCCATGTCATATGGGCATTTTATTCATCAAATGGGCCACATAAATGGACCACACCAATGGGCCTTATGTGCATTGCAATGGGTCATAACCCGGGGGCCTTAGAATGCATTAAGTGGGCCTACTCTCATGGCCTTACATCCACATCAAATTGGGCCCCAATGAACTACCACAAATACATTAAGATGGGCCTCAAAGCATGCCCAGGTGGGGTCCACTTGGACTATCGATCTAGCTCATTATCCCATGCCATAAATAAATCTTACAAATAGTTGGACGACATGGATACAACACATGCATCATGGTGGGTCCATAAATAGACAACATGGATGGAATAGGTGGGACCCACGGGATTTGCAGCAGTGTGAAGGAGCAGGCTTAAGCGCCACAGGGCAGCAAATGCTGCGGTACGTACAACATGGATGGCTAAAAGATCAGCAAAGGTGGGTCCCACGTAGGGCCCACCCTTATGAACATTCGTGAAGAACACATTTGCTGCTGCCGTGCAAATGTCATGAAATAAAGGGAGAGGTGAGTCCACATAGGACCTACCACTACATATATATTTATATATATAATATAATATAAATAATATAAATAATATATATATATATATATATATAGATATATATATATATATATATATATATATACACACACACACACACACACACACACACATAAGAAACAAGGTCACATCGAGGATGGGCCCCACACATAGGGTGTGTCCCACCGTCAGATGGACGGTGGACAAATACATGCATCACGGAGGGCTCGCGGACGGTGGACGTAAAGCAAATACATCATGGTGGGTACCACCGTCCGCCTAGACGGTGGGCGTAAAACAAATACATCACTGTGGGTCCCATGTGGGGCCCACCATCATGTTCCAAATGCCATCCAAGCCGTTGATAAGGTCACTTGGACCTGGGTGAAGAGAAAACACAAATTTCATATTGATTCAAAACTCCTGTGGGCCTAAAAATGAGTTTCAATGGTAGAGGTTCGATCGCACTGTTTCGTGTGGTGTGGGCCACCTGAGTTTTGGATCGGCCTCATTTTTGGAGGAGGCCAGCTTCATGGAGGGACCCGCCATATGAACGGTGTGGATAAGACATATACATCATGGTGGGGCCCACGGCAGCAGCCGTGGGTGGCTGGCCGCCCACCCGCCTGCTGCAAGTAGCAGCGTGCTGCTGCTGTAGCGTTAGAGACAGAGGCTTTGCCTCTTGCCAAAAATAATGAAATCCCATTTTTTTGGGGTTTTTCACATCTGGGGCCCGCATCAACTGGATCCACCCGGTCCATTGGCTTCCTCGGCTCGGAACAAATCTAACGAGTCTAATGTAGAGTAATTTTTGTGTTTAGAAAAAAAAATAAAATAAAATAAAGATCTTTGAATAGTAAGGGTGCAAATCTCCAATGCTATGGCCCACCAGACCTTCCAACCAGCCCCATCACTTGGCTCAACGCTTAAAACGACCTAGAGAAGGAGATGGACGGCCTGGATCATACTCATACATCAAGGTGGGGCCTATATAAGCGGTCCACCCAAAATAAAAACTCTCTTTTCCTTCTTTCTTCCTTTTTTTTTTGCTTCTTCTAGTGTCCAGGGAACGTCCAGCGTCCCTGGACCATATCACGTACATTGAGGTGGGCCACAACTGATGGATGATGTGGGTACAACATATAAGGTGGGCCTCACTTGAAGATGGCTTGGATAGAGTACATGCCTCATGGTGGGGTCCACTCGGATAGGCCACACAACCTTATCATAATCTCATAAAAAAAATGAAATAAACAGGGAGAGAGGGAGATGGAGAGTGGGACATGTTTGTGATGGAGGGCTCCGCCACTATGAGCCCTCCCTTGTAAAATAAATCATACATCAAACGAATCCCTTAACACATGGGACCATCAAAATTGAAAATCAACAGTGAGGATCCTTTCCCCACCAATATGGACGGTCTAGATGACCTTCATAATGCCATGAAATAAACATCATGATGGGGTCCATGGAGAATGGCCCTATCATGGAATGATCATGATGATCAAAGTGCGTCATCGGCCACACCTTAGGGTCCCAAGTGAGATCTAAACCATTGATCGGTTGGCCTCACTTGGCCCATCTAAAAACATGAAAAACTAGTATTAACTATCACCCACCGTCCGATCTTCTTGCTCCTATGGGTTCCTTAACACCTTAGCTTTGATTTCAATAGGTGAGATGAGGAATGGATGGCTAGGATGAGAGATGATGGGGTAGGAAGGTGGGCCACACTTGGAGCTTGGGAATACTTGGAGAGCTCTCATACGTATGGAGTCTTGCTTGGATTTTTTTTTTGAAAATGAGAAAGAGTTGTAAAGGGAGAGAGAGAGAGTGATGGGTGATGGAGTGATGGATGGGAGAGAGATAGGTGTAAGAACTTTTTAACTTTGGTGGCCTTTTGTGTAAGAAAGGCATGGGTTTGTAAGACCTTTTTGACTTTTGTGGCTTATTTGGGAAAATGTGAAAGGTAATGTGTACTTGACATGTGATGGATTGATTGATTGATGAGATTGATGTGACATCTCGTTGAGATTCTCTTAGGTTTCACAACGCGCAGTGTTTTCCTCGCACTGAATGTTGGCCCATATCTCTTGACCAGGGTATCGCCTCGGCGCGCAAGTCACGACATTCGAACCGCAACGATGACGCGATCACTATAGTAATGGTCTTGGGTTGAGTCGATATGGGTTGACGGCATATGAATCAAGGTTGCGCGTAAATATCGGTTAAGGATCGAAGGTTGCCGGAATTCAACCAGTAAGACCGCGGAAGTCTATGGAACGGTACGGACTAAGATATGGATCTTACACCCACTCTCCTAAGATACATCGGGTATTTCAAAAAATTCTACAGGAACCTTTTGTTTCATTAGGCTTGGGTATCTATCTTCAACGATGGTCACGTCCCGTGATTCTATCTCAATCCATCGTCCATGGTCCTCACAAACTAGAACGTATCCCTTTGAATGTATAGGGTATCTTATGAACACGCATTCAATGGTTTTACTATCAAGTTTACCTCTATGCGGAGTAGGCAGCAAAACATATCCCAAAGATCCCTAAGGGCATAGTTGGCTAGAGAAGGAATCCTCCCAGACCATATCTCATATGGAGTCTTAGGAATGGATTTGGTTGGGACTCTATTAAGGACGTAAACGGCTGTTAACAGTGCGTCTCCCCAAAATGTGGTAGAGAGATTGGCTTGTGCCATCATCGATCTAAACATGTCCAATAGTGTCCTATTCCTTCTCTTTGCAACACCATTTTGTTGTGGAGTATAAGCCATTGTGTACTGCTGAACAATTTCAACGTTTTCACAATATGACTTAAACGTTTCAAAAGTATACTCGCCACCTCTATCAGATCGAAGGATTTTAATCTTTTTCTCAAGCTGATTTTCCACCTCAGCTTTATATTTAAGAAAATAATCAAAAGCTTCAAATTTGTGTGAGATGAGATACATATATCCATAGCGCGAGTAATCGTCAATGAATGTGACAAAGTATTGACATCCATTTCTGACAAGTACATTAAAGGGTTCACAGATATCTGAATGGATTATCTCTAGTGTGCTCTTGGACCTAGCCGCTTTGTAAAATAGTTTCTTCGAAGTCTTCTCGGATACACAATGTTCACAAAATGGCAAATCAACTTTAAAAAAGGAGTCTAACAGACTAGAACGTACTAGTCTTGTCATACGATCCTTTCCTATGTGACTTAACCTCGCGTGCCATTTTTGAGATTCAGATACTACAGTTTTATTCGACATAGTAGATAAAACAAGAGAGGCATTATCACAATCTACGTCCAGAATAAATAAATCTGAAATTAAATTACCCCATGCAAAGATGAGGTTATTCAGTCTCAAAGAAACTCTTGTCCCAGAAAATCAAATATCAAAACCATCAAATAATAACCTAGAAACAGAAATTAAATTTCGACGCATCCCTAGTGCATAAAGAGTATTACGGAGGATTATTGTTCGACTTATGCACGTATGAAGATAAAAAATGTCAATCCCTAGTACATCTTCAACAGCGTTATTGTCCATGTACAGCTTGTAACTTTTCTTGGCTACAGGTTGAAATTCCTCGAGTCCTCGACGACTCTGCGTCACGTGCTTTGTTGTGCATGAATCCAAAATCCACTCGTTAGATATAGTATCAACGGAAAGGATTTCGGGACAAACGCCTACATACAAAGTATCTAGTGACTAAGAAATTACCGTCTTTTTATGGGCGCACTGTCGAGCATAATGGTCGAAATTTCCACAGACAAAGCAGACTACATTTGTCCTTTTCTGCTTCTTCTTTCCATTCCCCTTCTTGAGATTTGGAGCAGGTGTTGTGGTCTTCTGTTCTTGATTATTCATTTTCGCTTTCTTTCGCTCTTTGGACCGTTTATTTGTTAGCTTTCCACTTATGGGTCTCTGCTACAAGGGCCTTGGCCGAATCTGGCTGAATTGCATTCATTTCAACCTCACGTACTAAGTGACCACAAAAGTCTCTGAACGTAGTGATAGAATCAGTATGGTTCAGAATTCTTTTGATTTGGGCCCAAGATTCAGGCAAGGAACGGTGCATGGCTATAATATTTTAATTTTCAGTCAATTTACACCCAACATTCTTAAGAGCACCTATCATTTGCTCCATCTTACGAATATGATCTTTGATGGGACAGCCGACAGACATCCTATACTCCTGAAATTCTAATTTCATTGCCCTAATTCTCGCATCTGACTTATGTGTATAGGCATTTGTCAGTACTTTCCAGATTTCCTTAGCAGTTTCATGCACTTCATACGTAGGTATGAGTTCTTTGTGGATAGTGCTAAGAAGAACATTACGGGCTGAAAGATTTTATTTTCGCCACTTATTATAGCGAGTCATCGCAACCCTATGTTCTTGTAAATTCTCGTTTTTAGCTAAGATGGGTTCCTCTTGAACTATATCAAGTGTGTGCGATATGTCGTCCTCGTCCAGAAGGCATCGCACCGCGCGGGACCAGTTTTCGTAGTTGTTTCCGTTGAAATGTTGTCCTTTCAGCTGTTCAGCGATTAACACTTTAGTGGTCATCTCTACATTGCATGAATATCATACTTAGCTAAGATCTAAGGTATTGACACTAATCAACAGTATTTCTATGTGTTATACAAATATTTAGAATATAAAAGTAATCAACACATCTTAAAGAAATCTGAAAGTCCACATACCCGAATGGGCGGTGTAGAACAATTAAGTTCTCAATTTAAGATGAAATTGGTATGTTTATAAAATTATAATTGTATAACATGCAACCTTCCATTACATGATTGCATGCATCATTTGGTGGAGGAGAATAAACTTCCACTCAGGTTATGCACAACCTATATATTTATCAAGGGAACATCTAAGCACTAAGTTTTTCTATATGTTTAAATGAAAAAATAAGGAGGGCTTAAATCTAAACATATCAAGCCTAATTATTTCATACATATAAACATCATCATCAAAAAGAAAAATGAAGTGCTAAATATGAAGAGAGTTCAATCTTTACTAGTGATCATGTCCATTAGAGATGGATCTGATCATCACCGTTAATGATCATTATTGATGATGGATCCTTTCATCAACATTGATCATCATGGTTGATGATCATTTCGATCACTAATGATCTCTTGATCAACAGTGAAGAGAAAGTTATAAAGGAAACAATATTATATGCATATATATATACTTTGCAAGAAAGCTGTAGAGTTTTGGGCTACCACAAATGTGCAATTGAACCATAATTCAGTAATCTAACAGTTGATATTATGCACATCAATCAATTTAAGTGCACATCAGCCAATAGTTGTGTGTGTAGCCGTATATAACACGTGTATAGAATGTGTATATATGTACATGGGCCCAAAAATACATGTGCCACATTGCCAGATGGATGGATGGTTTGGATATATCACGTACACCGTGATTAGACCCACGTGAATACACCAGCTATAGGAGTTGTGTACGTCACCTATACAACAACTATTATAGGAGTTGTGTACGTCACCTATACAACAACTATTATACAACAACAGATTAGCTAGTAGTGTATTGTGCAAAACCCCATTATGAAGTGACGTCACCCACTCATGTGGGTCCCAGTTTCAGGTATACTTGCTCCTATGCCTATCGTATATGGGAGCAAAGGAAGGAACATTTGTAAAAGATAAGAGCCGCTCATCTTGTGATCATTTCCACCATACATCTTCCATGTCTAAAATATCAATCCAACCTAATAATCATATGGTTTTTTAAACGTGTGCCCCATCTGTTGATCATATGTTGAAAATATGACTTGGATACACCGAAAATATAAAAAATAAATAATCAAAAAATAACAATTTCACTAGACTGAATCACGTATACAATACTCTGTCCTTAAAGCGTGATTCGCCCCCTTATAAACTGCTGATGGGTTACAGGTGAATTGCTTCCAGGATAAGACAAGCCTTATCTAGATCTAGTGTGCAGCAATCACGATAGATCCACTTATGGAACAGTTTTAATGCAGCAGATTTCTTCTGATAGATTTAAACGGTAGAGATGATCACAACATTCTAAAATGGAGTTTATGGACTGTATTTTTAGAATGTGAGAGATGGTGTGTTGAGATGATGATTTCGGACTGGAATGGTCTAGTTTATATAGGCATCAGGTAGTGGACCATTGCTAGGCTGCAATCAAAGGTCCAGAACGTTTGAAAAATGTTTCTGTCCGTTGTCCATTAATCACAGATGTTTCTGGTCGTTGGATCAAAGGATCTGACCGTTGGATCATCATGAGCCGTCCGTTTTAAGACCGTTTGACTTTTAAGGCATAGAGCCATTTTCTGAAACCGCTGAACGTTTTAGATTTAAGATCCGACCGTTCTTAGTCACATATAAAACCCATGCTCATTTCAGATCTGCACCGCCCTAAGGCAATGACCAGATTCATTGCACCGCGATCGCACCATCTCGTGCCGGTTCGCATAAGGTCGTGAAGGAGTGACCACTCTACAACATGATGCGCACTTGCGAAGTGCAAAGTTCGCTATCTAGCGCCACTACAGCCACACTGCCTCACTGCCTACGCACTAGCCGACGCCCTTGCTCGAGCCCGAGCCCGAGTGTGCACGCGCGCGTGTGTATCTCCTTCTCCAAAAGCTCCAAGTAAGAATATTCTACATAACATCTCATATAAACCATAAAAGTTTCTCAACCATTTCTAATGTGGGACAAAGCACACACACCGCACTTTTAATTCAAAATATTTCAAAAAACGTTTTGGAGGAAAAATCTCAAAATTTTGAAAAATTGAATTTTCATTTTTATTCTTTCAAAAACCATTGATTTTCAACAATCCCTCACTGGTTTTTTAAAAAATTGAAAATTCTGTCAGAATAACAGTTATTATGCATAAAGAAAGATATCTTGCGATTTGAATCTTTCCTTAGTGTAAGTATTTTAAAGTTATTTCAAAATTTCTGGTTGTCACAGCATTGAACCAGTTATTCCTATATGATATAACCGAAAATACCACACACATAATAGCTCATGTGTTAGATGTTCCTTTATAATCTCGCTTAACACTTTTAATGGCCATGTGCTTATCCTGTTTCATGAACGATCCCGAGATAACTCTAACTCTCATGAGAAGCGGCACCACTTCTACGTTCACATAGGTGAAATCCTTCCAGTGTTTCCGTTAAAACACTTGTCCTATTTGACTGGACTTCATTAAGAGTTTAATACTCATCCCTCTTTTATAATGGCCAGCACTATCATCCTGGATGAGGTCATTATTTTCTTTAGTGCTAAAACTTTTTACTTATCAGTGAATTGTTATTACCCATTAAACCCAATATTTAGAGATTTTCTAATTTAGGCTTGGGTTTCTTTCACTGGTGAAACTTAAGTAAAGAGTTTTAATCCCATCCCTCTAGATGTTGTCCTTACTACCTCTCTCGTTAGAGGTTTAGTAAAAGGATCAGCCAAGTTATTACTTGACTTCACATATGAGATCGCAATGATTCCATCTTAAATCAATTGCCTTACATAGTTATGTCGCAAACTTATGTGTCTGGACTTCCCATTATAGGTACCGCTATAGGCTCTCGCTAGAGTGGCTTCACTATCACAATGAAGTGAAATAGCCGGTATAGGCTTCACATAGAATGAGATTTCTAATAGAAGATCCATTAACCACTCAGTCTCTTTGCCTGTAGCAGCTAGAGCTATGAACCCAGATTCCATAGTTGAGTGCATTATGCAAGTTTGTTTCTTGGATCCCCAAGATACAACTGCACCTCTTAGGGTGAATATGTACCCTGTAGTGGACTTGTTGTCCCCTGCACTTGATATCCAACTTGCATCGGTATATCCTTCCAACACTGCTGGAAATTTTGAGTAAAATAACCCTAGTTCTTTGGTTTCTTTAAGATAACCTAGAACTCTACTTATTGCTTTCCAGTGTTCAACACTTGGATTACTCGTAAACCTGATTAGTTTACTCATAGCGTATGCTATATCTGGTCTTGTGTATTACATTGCATACATAAGACTGCCTATAGCACTAGCATACTCTAGTTGTGCAACTGCTCTTCCACTATTTTCTTTTAACTTGATACTTGGATCGAACGGGGTTTTTGCCTCTTTAATTTTCAAGTGATTAAACTTGTTTATTACTTTCTCAATATAATGAGACTGGCATAATGCAAAACTCCCACTATGTTTTTTAACTTTGATACCTAATATGGTATCCACTTGTCGAAGATCCTTCATTTTGAAAACTGAAGAGAGAAACTTTTTGGTTTCAGTTATGCTTTCCATTTTGTTACTGATTATTAACATATCATATACATACAGAAATATGATTACAATGTAATCATTACATACTTTTGAATATATGCATTTATTAGCAATATTATGTTCAAAACCATAAGATAAAACTTTAGAATCAAATTTATCATGCCACTGTTTTGGTGCTTGTTTTAATCCATATAAAGACTTAACAAGTCTACACACTTTTCTTTCATTTTCTGATAGAACAAACCCTTCTGGTTGTTCCATGTAGACCTCCTCATCGAGATCACCATTCAGGAATGTTGTCTTCACGTCCATTTGATGGATATTAAGATGATGTATGGATGCCAGAGCGAATAAGATCCTAATTGATGTTATTCGAGCTACTGGTGAATAAGTGTCAAAATAATCGATTCCTTCCTTCTGTCGGAAACCCTTAGCAACTAATCTTGCCTTAGAGGTTTGAATTGTACCATCTGTGTGATATTTTTTCTTAAATACCCACTTATATCCTATTAGTTTAGAACCTTGAGGTAGATCTACTAATTCCCATGTTTGGTTAGACATTATGGAATCCATTTCATCATTAATGACTTCTTTCTAGAAATCGGAGTCTCTTGAAGACATAATTTCACTAAAGGTTTTAGGTTCATCTTATATAGTTAAAACCATAGGTATTTTCCTAATCACCTTCTCGCTATCACCTTCAACTAGATGAAAGGAGAGTCGATGAGAGTCTATTTGATCAGGATCAAGACTCTTTTCTACTCTTGTTCTTTAACTCCTATGAGGTTCACTTGGTGTATTCTCTTCTATATGAGTTTCTTTTATCGTTTTATTAGGAGATTGAATCTCAGCATTCTTTTTCTCCATGTATACAGAATTCTCAAAGAACTCTACATCTCTAGACTCTATGATTACATTTGTGTCTAAGTCTAGAAGTTTATAGGCCTTACTATGTTGTGCATATCCTACAAGGACGCACTTGATAGCTCTTGGTCATAATTTAGTTCTTTTAGGTTCTGGTGTTCTGCAGTATGTAAGACACCCCCACACTCTAAGATACCCTTTATTTGATTTTTTTCCTTTTCATATTTCGTATGGAGAGGTCTTGGTTTTCTTAGATGAAACTCGGTTTAAAACATGACATGTAGCTAACAGTGTTTCTCCCCATAGGTTTAATGGTAACTGTGCTTGTATTAGCATTGAGCTGGCAATTTCTATTAATGTCCTATTTTTTTTCTCTGCTATACCATTTTGTTGTGGTGTATAAGATGCTGTACACTGATGTATTATGTCGTGTTCTTCACAATAGTTAGAAAAGTCATTAGAGAAATGTTCTCCTCCTCGGTCACTACGAAGGATTTTAATATTTTTGTCTAATTAATTTTCTACTTCAGATTTATAGATTTTGAAAGCATTATATGCTTCATCTTTTGATTTTAATATATATATATATATATATATATATATATATATATATATATATACATATCTTAAACAATCATCTATAAACGTTATAAAGTACCTTTTACCTCCACGGGTAAGAACGCCATTTAGTTCACATATGTCAGTATGCACTAGGTCTAATATTTGAGATGATCTCTCAACACTAGGGAAAGGTTTCTTGATTATTTTAGACCGTATGCATACTTCACATTTATCTTTATAACTATCATTGTATGATATTAGGCCGTTTTTAGCCATGAGTTTTTTGGTACTGTAGCTAATATGGGCTAGTCTACCATGCCATAGTGTTACAGACTCAATCATGTAAGTAGAAGAATTCTTTTCATTCAAAGATAATTTGATCATCCCATTACAAGCATATCCCTTACCCACAAAGTTTCTATTCTTAGACAAGATCAACTTACCTGATTCAAACACAACCCTAATCCCAGGCTTGCTTAAGAGATACCCTGAGACAAGATTCCTCCTTATATCTGGGACATGCAGTACGTTGGTCAGAATTACCTTCTTTCCAGAGGTAAAGAGTAATTCCATGGTTCCTCTGCCTACAACTTTCGATCGTCCTTCATTTCCCATTTGAACCTCCTGACCATTGGTCTTGTCTTCATAGTTTTTGAAGGCAGATCAATCATTGCATACATGTACTGTGGCACCTGTATCATACCATAAACCAGGAATTTTCTCTTGAACTAGGTTTACTTCTATTACCATGGCTACGATTTCATCGTCTACTACATTAGCCTCTTTCTTAGGATTTTTTCGGTCCCTACAGACTCGAGCGAAATGCCCGGTCTTATTGCAGACATAACAAGCTCCCTTAGGTTTGCCTTTTTTTTTCTTTTGGATTTTCTTAAATTTCTCTTGATCTTTATTAGGTTTAAGGGAATCAGCTTTCTCATTATTTTGGGATGGTCGTTCTACTGCATTCACCTTGGATGAGGATGTACCGTTAGCGTCATCCTTTTTGTCTCGGTTACGAGATTCTTCTTCAATACGAAGATGCTTCTGGATTTGTTCTATGGTGAACTCTTCGGATTTATACAGTAGTTTCTTTCTGTAATCTTTCCAGCTCGGACACAATTTTGCGATTATAGCTCTGACTTGAAAGGGTTCAGGAAGATCAATTTTTATGGCTTTTATTTTATTTACAATAAGCTGTAATTCTTGGATTTGGGCCAGCAGCGGTAGATGGTCTACCATCGTGAAGTTGAAGTACCTGACAATTAGAAATTTATGTGTACCTTCCTCTTCAGCCTTGTATTTGTATTCCAACGCGCTCCAAATTTCTTTAGTTGATGTGGTCCCCGTATACAAATCATACAACCGATTAGAGAGCGCATTGAGGATGTGGCCACGACACAGTAGTTCATCTTCTTGTCGCTTGATCCTAGCAGCAACTTGTTCAGGAGTATCAGTTTCCTTTGCTTCAGGTAGAGGCTGGAGAGTTGGATCCAGAATGTAAAAGATCTTCAGAATGGTCAGCAGGAATTTTAGCTTGTCCTGCCATCTAGTGAAATTTGAACCATCGAATCGGTCCAATCGGATCAGATCTTGGTTCATCAATTTGATTGATGCAACACTTTCGGTGTCCATTCAATCACGCTTTAAGATTGTTGAAAATATGATTTGGATACACCGAAAATATAAAAAATAAATAATAAAAAAATAACAATTTCACTAGGCTGAATCACGTATACAATACGCTGTCCTTAAAGCGTGATTCGCGCCCTTATAAACTGCTGATGGGTTACAGGTGAATTGCTTCCAGGATAAGACAAGCCTTATCTGGATCCAGCGAGCAGCAACACGAATGGTCCACTTATGGAACATTTTTAACGCATCAAATTTCTTCTGACAGATTTAAACGGTAGAGATGATCACAATATTCTAAAACGAAGCTTATGGACTGCATTTTTAGAATATGAGAGATGGTGTGTTAAGATGATGATTTCGGACTGGAATGGTCTAGTTTATATAGGCATTAGGTAGTAGACCGTTGCTAGGCTGCAATCAAAGATCCAGAACGTTTGAAAAACGTTTCTGTCCGTTGTCCATTAATCACAGACGTTTCTAGTCGTCGGATCAAAGGATCTGACCGTTGGATTATCATGAGCCGTCCGTTTTCGGACCGTTTGTCTTTCAAGGCATAGATCCATTTTCTGAAACCGCTGAACGTTTCAGATTTAAGATCTGACCGCCCTCTAGTGCCACTACAGCCACACTGCCCACGCCCATGCCCGAGCTCGAGCCCGAGTGCGAGCGCGCTCGTGCGAGCGTGCATGCGCACTGGAACACATAACCCGTGTATCTCCTTCTCCAAAAGCTCCAAGTAAGAATATTCTATACAACATCTCATATAAACTACAAAAGTTTCTTAACCATTTTCGATGTGGGACAAAGCACACACATCAAAATATTTCAAAAAGCGTTTTGGCAGGAAAATTCTCAAATTTTGAAAAATTGAATTTTCATTTTTATTTTTTCAAAAACCATTGATTTTCAACATCATTTGTGGTTGATATTTTTGCAAAAGCCATCTGATAGGTGGGATTGCTTGATGAACAGCTCTGATCTTGCTTACGTAATCCTTGATTGCACGTCTGGTAAGCGCACGTGTAAAGTATACTCAAGCGAGGAAACACCTAATGTAATTTAGTTGTATACGTCAATGCAACAGTCTTGCAGTTATAATCCCCTTTGAACATGAATACACATAACGTATTTTAATTATTCTAATAAGTGGGTCTCAACTTTCGATAATCCAGACCATTGGTGATAGATCTTGACCGATCATTAGATCAATATCACAATCAATGATATTCATTGTAAAAATTACATTGATCCAGTGATCCAATCCATCCAAACTTGAACAACACGTGTACTACACATGTACATGTACATCAGCCAGGTACAACACGTGTAACACTATTGAGAGCACGTGTACAACACATGTACATGCATATCAGCCAATAGTTGCTATGCACGTGCACGTGTTGAGAGATACATCACCAGCACGTACATGTACATGTACATGTACAACAGCCATGTACATCAACCAATAGTTGCTGTGCATGTGTACATGTACATGTACATCAACACATGTACACCAACACATGTACACGTGTAGGGGTGCACATATAACCGGTAGAACCGTGGAACCGGTCCGTAACCATTGGATCGGTCCGGTTTGGTCCGGTTCTAGGTAGCACCGGTTCCGGTTTCGGTTCTAAAATTTGGAAAACCGTTGGATACGGATCGGTTCTGGTTTAAGATTGTGTAGAACCGAACCGAACCGTTGATCCAAACCGTGACCCGAGCCGTAGATCCGAACCGTTACCCGAACCGTCGAACCGTGCCACATGAGTATTGTCACGCCACAAATCCAGAAATCGGATTCACAGGAATCCCGGTTGTCGAATCCGGTGCCGACAGCCTCCATAGTACCCCATTCTCGGCTCCTAGCGTCCACACGCCAGATTCCGACCCTGGGATCCTACATGGAGGATTTTTTTTTTGTACATTTAACTAGTAATAAGCATAACCACAAGATTACCCAAATCACAAAAGCAACATCATAATCACATATCCACTAATATAATCATTTGAGTACAATGCTGAAGAGAAAATACATAAATCGAAAATCAAGCTCCAGAAGACCGCTGCACGCTCCAAGGTCACATGGCTGCAACCTAACATCACCTGCACGCATCTATCGTGCATAAGCTTATAGAAAGCTTAGAGGGTGGTGTAAGTGTGTGCACGAAGTAAGTGTCAAGTATTCAATACAATACCATCATCATACAATACCGAAATTACTGGTAATTCATAAATCGTACATTATCGAAATAAGCAGAAATACTGACAAGCTCATAAATCATACAGTGACAGAGTAAGCGGAAGTATGGACAAGTTCATAAGTCAATCAATATCAGAATACATAATATAAAACAGCTATGCACTAAGGAGTCATATATCAGATGCCGAGGATGTAATGCAATATACAAATCATGCTAAATCTGTCTAGGCCATATAAGTGCAGAAACTTAGCAACCCAAAATACCATATGCCCGTGGATGTGATGTAACATGCAGTGCGAATGAAATGACCATGCTTGGAGGGTGAAGTCGGGATGATAGTACGTAATATCGCAGGCTACGGGGTCCGTCACAATGGACTTCTATCCAAACCAGTCCCATACCTAAATTTGGATAGTCAGACTCAACGTGGTAAACTCTTAATCTCAAGTTGGTCGCGCGCCCAACCGAATCCTTGCCATAACGAAGGTACACAATAGTTAGTTGCGCACCACCAGCCCGAGTGGATAGTGAATGAATGAATGAATGAATGAGCATGCAACTCCTACTCGATAAGTCCACATATCAATACGGTTCCTCTCTGGGAAATCACCGGGGTCTATTACACTCCAAACCAGTTTGCCACTCCATCGCGCGCAACAAGGTGAGTGGAAGAGACCTCACTATCCGCCTGCCAATATCGGGCCCGGCTCGTCAATAGCGGACCCATTCCTCGAGCCGGTCAGACTCAGCCTAGTATTGTCCCCTCCTCTCGGGCAGGTAAGGCCGCACCCCCTTCCAACCGACCACGACACAGTGGAGAGCGTAGCCATCTGGTAATCGGCACTCGGTGCTCATCTACCCACTCGCTCTAGACGTTGGAGCAACCTCTGAAACCAAGAGGGTTCTGGGACTTTCACCCAATGATATCTATAGCACCCCATGTATAACAGATTTTTGGTGTCCCATCTGGCCATCCACGATATGCCTGTGGAGGCTACGACCCTGATGTCGCTGGGGCGTACAATGGTCATAATGCAAGATGCATGAGTCATACAATCCAGTCGTGCATCAATCCTGCGTATACCGTGCGCTCATGTGAGGTAACCTCCACCTATTAGGGAGTCTCATAATAACATGCTCAATGACATATGCAATGATCAACCACATCTCATAACAAACATGCAGATGATGCGTATGGGCATGTATCATGATGCTATGCTGTCACATACTCATAATCGGTATCAATAACCAGCCTCGACAATCAGCTTCGACAATGTGGATATTTAGCCAACATTGCCCCCAAGGGATGGCCCTCTAGAACCAAACATATAATGGGCCCACGGCCTCACACAAAGGCCTAATATACAATACAGTGGGCCTTACTCGAGGGTCATATACATAATAGGTGGGCTCTGAATACATGACATATGGGCCCTACACATGGGTCTTAAATACATCAAATGGGCCATGCATCATGGCCTAATACATATCACAATGGGCCTTATCCATAGGCCATAAATATATCACAATGGGCCTCAAACACGGGCAGAATGTGCATCACAATCGGAATCCACAATCGGCCACGATGATTGGCCTCGATCGATAGTCAGCCAATCGGCCACGACAATCAAAATCGGTAATCGGCCACGATAATCGGTCTCGATCGATAATCGGCCACAATAATCAGCACCGATAATCAACATTGATAGTCGGCACTGACAACCCACATATATACACGGCGGGGTCCATAGATGGATAACAATCAACCACAATGTAAAGATCGGCTCTCAGTCGTGGTTATACTAAATCCAATAGCACGGAGCCATCCGTCTATGTTGAATGGGGCCCACTTATTTGGGTCAACCCATGAAGTGAATGGGCCTAACAAGGTCTAAGGGAAGGTCACAATGAGGACATCTAACCGTCATTGCCCATCAATGTGGACATTCAGCCAACATTGCTCCCAAGCAGTGGCTTACCTGGAGAAAAACATATACCGACCCACGGCCTCACATAAGGCCTAATACACATCATATTGAGCCTCATACCTGGACTTCAAATACATCACAATGGGTCATGTCCCATGGGCATCGAGTACATCACAATGGGCCTCGCCCATGAGCTTTAAATACACAATAGGTGAGCCCTACACATGGGCCTTATTCACATCAAGTGGCTTCATCAATGAGCCGCACAAATGGGCCTCATCTATGGGCCGCATATACATCACTATGGGCCCCATACATGGGCAGCATATACATTACAATGGGCCTTAGACTTGGGTCTTAAACATGGGCCTGACAATACAAATGGGTGGGCCCCGCCCATGGGCCGCACCGATGGGCTTCATATATATATATATATCAACTGGGCTACATCAATGGCCGCACTAATGGGCCTTATATTCATCGAGTGGACCGTGTCCATGGGCCTTTCCAATGGGCTTTATATATATACCAAGGTGGGCCTCAATCATGACCACAAATAAATCAAAGTGGCATAACGGATGGGCCGCAAGGTACATCAAGGTAGGCCTAATCACATGAGTCTTATGTATATATCTAATAGGCCACACCAAATGGACCTTACATACATTGTAATGGGCCATAACCCAGGGCCTTGCCCAGGGCCTTGAATACATCACAATGGGTTGAGCCCTACTTATTCCAAAGGGGCCTATTACTGGACAACTTAGATAAAATACGTACATCATGTCGGGGCCACGTGAATGAACGGTGCGAGCAACACATTACAAGGTGGGCCCTATCACATGGGCCAAAATACAAACAGATGGGCCCTGATCATAATGAAGATGATCCTAGATGGCCTACATACTACAAGTATGGGCCCATGAATGTGCCCAAGGGAGAGTCGTAATACGGACATTCAACCAACATTACACTCGCAACGTGGACGTCAAACCAACATTGCTTCCAAGGCACGATCGTCGTAAACATTGTTATATAATCCGTTTTGGGATTACACATTTCAACGGACCTTAGGTACACCCCATTGGGCCTTACATATATATCAAATGGACCATATAAATGGACCACGCCAATGGGCCTTATGTGCATTGCAATGAGTCATAACCCGTGGGCCTTAGATTGCATCAAATGGGCCTAATCTTATGGGTCTTATATGTAACAAATGCACCACATCAATTAGACCCCATATGTACGTCAAATGGGCCTCAACCCATAGGCCCTAGTACATCTCAATGGGCCTTAACCCATGGGCCCTTAAAACATCAAATGGCCTAATCGCATGGGCTTTAAAAGACATGGGCCTAATCCCATGGACCTTAGAATACATCAAATGGGTCCACTCCCATGGGCCTTAAATTACATTAAATGGGCCTAATCCCATGGGCCTCATAATACACCAAATGGCCCCATTGCATGGGCCTAAGATCCACATCAAAGTGGACCCCAATGAACCACTACAATTACTCAAAAATATGCCAAGGTGGGGTCCACTTGGACTGTAGATCTGGCTCATTCTTTGACATCACTCCATAAAATGATCTTTAAAATGGATGGACAGATTAGATGCAGCACCTGCATCAATGGTGGGGGCCCACATGAAGGCCCACCTTCATGCACATTACGTATTATAATATAATATATATATGTATACAGTATATACAATAATATATATGTATATATACATATATATATATATACACATATATATATATATATACATATACATATATATATATATATATATATATATATATATATATATACATATATATATATATATAATATAATATATTATATGTATATATACACACACATGCATAACCTCACACGTACACACACCCACATGTATGCACACGTGCATACGCACCACAGCGGGCCAGCGGACGGTGGGTGCAGAACACATATATCATGGATGGTACCACCGTCCGCCTGGACGGTGGATACACACACACACACATCACTGTGGGTCCCATGTGGGGCTCACCTAAATGTTTAAATGCAATCCATCCCATTAATATGGTCACACGGATCCTGGTAAAACAAATTTCACCATAATCCAAAACTTCTATGGCCCGTAAAAAATTGGAATGGTAGAGGTTCAATCCCACCGTTTCATGTGGTGTGGGCCACCTGAGTTTTGAAATTGATTAAAACTTGGAGGGGGCCCACCTGAGGAGGGGGCCCACCTCATGAATGGCTTGGATTACACAATACATCACAGTGGGGCCCACGGCAGCAGCCGTGGGAGGCTGTTCCTCCTCCCGTGCGGCATGCAGTACGCTGCTGCTGCTGTTGCAGCGTCAGAGAGGCAGAGCCTCTTTGTTTTAAAAAAAAATGAAAAACCCATTTTTCCACGGTTTTTCACACCTGTGGCCTGCACCAAGTAGATCCACCCCGTCCATTGGCTTCAGTGGCTCAAGACCGTCTCAATGAGTCTAATATCCGATATTTTTCCGGCGAATAGAAATGTTAGGGTGTCTTTCAATGGTTGAGTCCCCTATTTTATAGGTTATGGCCCGCCTGATCATTGGATTAAACTCATTCTTTGGCTCAACGCCTAAAATGATGAGGGAAAGAGGATGGACGGCCTGGATTGAACCAAAACATCAAGGTGGGGCTTATACAAGTGGGTCACACCCAAAGCTAATATTTGGGTTTTCCTTTATCCAGGGACGTCCAGCGTCCCAGACGCTGGACGGTCTGACCATTTGCCCAAGAGGTGGGCCCTGTCTAGGTGCTTTGAGGTGGGCCCTGTTTAGGTGGGCCACCTCATGGCTACCCACACACATACAAGGTGGGCCCCATCAAAAAAATGGAAATGGGTCTAATACATGCATTCAAGTGGGATCTTTTCAAGTGGGCCACATAACCATAAATAGTAAAATAAATAAAATAAAAATAAAATAAATGAAAAGAGAAGGGAGAGAGATGGAAAGTGGGACACGCGTGTGATGGAGGGACCCCGATACTATGGGCCCTCCCTTGCAATGAATCATACAATCAAATGGGTCATTTAGCGCATGAGACCATCAAAACTTAAAATCAACGGTGGGGATCCTTTCCCACCAATATGGATGGTCTAGATGACCTTTTTGCAATGAAATAAACATCATGATGGGGTCCATGGAGAATGGCCCCATCATGGATGATCATGATGATCAAAGTGGTCCATCGGCCACAACTTAGGATCCCAAGTGAGATCCAAACCATTGATCGGTTGGCCTCACTTGGCCCATCTCAAAAATAGAAAAAAACTAGTATGATCTAGCACCCACCGTCCGGTCTTCTTGCTGATAGGGGTTCCTTGGCACCTTAGCTTCAACTTCAATGGATGAGATGAAGAATGGAAGGTTGAGATGGGGAGATCATGGGGTGAAGAGGTGGGCCACACTTGGAGTCTAGGAAGCTTGGAGAAGTTCCATACGTATGGAGCTTTGTTGCTTGGGATTGAGATGAGAAAATGAGAAAGAGAAAGAGTGTTGTAGAGAGATGGATGGATGAATGAATGATGGTTGTGTAAGAAGGTCTTGACTTTTGTGGCCTTTTGTGTAAGAGAGGTATGGGAGGTATAAGAAAAGCTTGTGGCTTTTTGTGTAAGAGAGGTATGGTTTTGGGAGACTTTTGTGGTTGCTTGGGAAAAGGGGTGAAAGTGATGTGTACTTGACATGTACTTGACATGTGATGGATTGATGGGTGATTGATTGATGGGATTGATGTGACACATCGTAGAGATTCTCTTGGGTTTAGCAACGCGCGGCGTTTTTCTCGCACCGAACGTTGGCCCACATCTCTTGACCAGGGTATCGCCTCGGCGCGCGAGTCGCGGCATTGGAACCGCAGCGACGACGCGGTCGCTATGGTAGTGGGCTTGGGTTGAGTCGACTCGGGTTGTCGGCATATGAATCAGGGTCGCGCGTCGATATCAGTTAAGGGTCGAAGGTTGCCGGAATTCGACCGGTAAGACCGCGAAAGTCTATGGAACGGTACGGACCAAGATACGGGTCTTACAAGTATGTTAAATGATGACCATTGGAAATATTTTTAAAGCAATTTTTTTTTTTTTTTATACATGTGGTTGACCTTGAACAACCTAATTTCTTGTTATATTGGCCCTACCTGATGCACGGCCTGGGTATCCCTCACATGTTCCAGGTTGGAACAAGTGGCTGCCTGTGGGCTTAGTAAAGCTCATGCTTTTAAAGTGTTTACGGCAGTGTTTGGAATGTCCACCAAATACAAATGAGAAAATTATATTAATGTGAATGGGGCCATTTTTGTGGAGGGAGCATTGTGGGATGCACCAAATGGCTCCATCCCTCCATCTTAGCAAAATACATTCCATCACTGTCTCATTCTTGGGCATTATCAAACCAGGCTTAACACTTTGGCAAGGACTGCATTTTTGGCTCTTGCAGTTTTTTCTCCTGAGTGGGCTTAATTTAGTTGATAAAGGGGTTTTTTTTTTGGATTTTCCTGGTAAGGCCAGAACCGTGGAACCGATCCGGAACCAAACCGGTTTTCACGGTCCAGTTCCGGTTCGGTTCCAGGGTACCAACGGTTCGGTTCCGGTTCTAAAAATGGTAGAACCGTTAGGAACGGTTCGGTTCCGGTTTCACCCCAGAACCGGACCGAACCGACCCGTGTGCACCCCTATACACGTGTACATCAACACATGTACAACAACACATGTACATTTATGTACACATGTACATCAACACATGTATATGTACATCAGTCAATAGTTTTAGAGTTGTATTTCAACACAACAACTGTACGGCTGGAATGATGTACATAAGCTAATCCGCAGCAGGTTCTGCTTATTTCACATGTGTTATTCCACACGGTCACACATGAAAATAGGTCACACTATCACACATCTATGTACACATATCTGATATCATTCAAAAGCTAGGAGAATGATTTCAATAATTTTTTTTAAAAAAGGGCCACTTACCTTTTTAGATGAAAATTATAAATCGGAGATCCGCTGTTGAGTTTGCTCTGTTACCACTGTAGGGAAGCATGGAAGATGAGCCCTCAAGAACTGACGGTCTACACGAATTTTGGGACCCTCACAAAGCAGAAAAATGATGTTCCAATGGCCCGCCTATCTACTACTGGAGCAGATTGAACTATTCACATCTCTGATCCTACGGTATATAGTGGCCCCAGATTGCAATCTATGGATCAGATCGTCCCAAGGACAAGCCAAAATAGACAGACTACAATGTACTCTATTTCTCTCTGTATACTCTCGTGTTTCGTATGATTCGACGATTTACATGAGAGAAGCGCACTCCTTTTTATAACAGAGGAAGGAGAGTTTGGGTGGGATTGGGATACGGCCACATAAGCCGATCACATCCTAACAGAGGAAAGAGAGTTTGGGTGGGATTGGGATAAAGCCACATAATCCGCTCACATCTCTATCTTCAATTAAAAATCAAATTCATATTTGAATTTGAAATTTAATTGAAAATAATTGTACCCACTAGTGATTGCTCACAAGTGGGCCCCACTGGTCTACGTCCAACAGATCTCTCCTTGGATCTTCTCGTTTGAGTGCTGTGGCAGAGAAATCTTCTCCTCCGAAACCCTCTGGGTAAACATCTCTGGACCGTTTAAAACTTGGGTCCACGAGCTCCGTTACAAGCATCTGAACTGTCCAGAAGAGTCGGAATATCAAGATCTATAATAGTGATTCACCATTAATGACCTTCATCTTCCACACCAAGAAAATCTGACCGTAGAACCTTAGGTATTACCTATCCTTGATCTAAACCATTCATCCTAAGGACCATCAGATCATCATATAATGGTCGGATTCTTAAACCAGATCTCATACCGTGTGTTAGCACTAATGATAATCAGTGTATAAAAGAAACCAAGGTGTTGGAAACTCTCCTTGCGTAACCTGTTTGCAAGTTAAGTAATTCGGATCCTAGAAATGTAGAGAGAGAGAGAGAGAGAGAGAGAGAGAGAGAGAGAGAGAGAGAGAGAGAGAGAGAGAGAGAGAGAGAGAGAGAGAACATGCAAACTAGCAACCGAGAGAGTTCCGATTGAGAAAGAGAATAGTGGAGTTCGACTCATTGAGTCGAATTGAGCCTTGTCGAGTCCAACTCCCATTGTTGGACGTGGTTGGGAGAGAGTAGGAGAGAAAAGAGAAGGAGAAGGAGAGAAGGAAAGAGAGGGATCGGGAGAGAAGTAGAACCAGAGACACTGAGTTGACTCACCAAGTAGACTGGCTGAGTACACGACGAGTCAGGGCCAAGTTTAGGTCCAGCAATGCCGGAACCCCTGGTGAGAATATGAGAGTTCAGTGGGAGGGGCCAAGCATTGAGTTCAATGCCGAGTCTTACTGAGTTGCAACCGAGTCTCACTGAGTTGAGACAAATTTGAGTCCACTTCACACCAAAAATGGTAGGTGATCTTCCCGAACTTGGAATTTCAAATTTATGTAGTTAGTATTTGTAGCGATGATGAATTTATATCTGATATCTCTAATGATTACGAAGTTGCATTCTTATCATGTGCATGTAATTATTGAATTGAGATTGATATCCCAAGTGCTCTACCCTGGATTGACCTTAAAAGATCCACATCATAACGGCTTAGCTTTGGTTTTCCCTAAAAGATCCACGTCAAGGTGCTCTGTATTGGATTGTCCCTAAAGGATCCACAACACAGGCACTCTCCCCTGAATTGTTCTTAAAAGATTCATGGGTGCTTTACCCTGTATTACTCTTAAAAGATTATAATAAGAAATGATACTTATTTAATTTATTATTAATATATTCATGGTAGGCAATGCATTCATAGTATCCTTGTGATCTTAGCATCTTATTACATGTTCTTTGATTGATGCTTTATAATTCAAGCATATGTTGTTGTTATCTATTTTGGATATAAATTTATAATTTTTAAATTTTGAGTAATAAATGATCTCATTGAGCTATGTGTGCTTTCCCCATCTAGCTATAATACTCTTTTATTCTAGTTGTGTGTGTATATATATATATATATATATATATATATATATATATATATATATATATATATAAAGATGTATAAAAGAAGTACAAAGGAAAGTCTTGATTATTGTAATTAAACATTTTGTATAATTTATTTTATGAAAATTTGGTTTGCCGTTACGTGATTTTTATGGAATTATGGTCATAGATATTTATATTATAAATCATGACCAGGAATAAAGAGTCACGGGAACCAAATTTCAAGGTGTGACATCATTGTACAGGGATGGTAGATCATACTGTTGCTTTATGGTAACATTCCAACATGTATTGGAGAGGGTTACTAATGTTGTAGAAGGCATATTCCACAAATATCACTGCACAAATTATATTTCAGGTTTTAGGAAATTCGTGGCCTTTTCTCTTGGTTGAATATTGCACTTAGGCCGTGTTTGTTAATGCTGAATTTTTACACTTAATGCGAAATGGAAAATTTTTTTCGTGTTTAGTGGTGTTTGTTAATGCATTGTTAACGCGGAAGGCGGAAAGCGCTTAAGTGATTTTTCACTGAATTCTTTCCGTGATAGGAGTCTGGCTTAATGGTGAACGCGGAATGCGCTTCGTGATTTTTTATTAAACAAAAACTTTTTGCTTTCAAACGTACCCCTTTTCAAGTTACTATGGAATTTTTTGCTTCCAAAAGTACTCCTTTTCAAGTTATCCTGATTCAAAGCTTCTGTGGCCACATAAATATTTCAACTGTTGACGTTCAATACTCATATTTTTGGCCCCCCTGAGTATCAGATACAGTTCATTTTTGTCCTTATCTCTTAAAATGAACTCACAAAATGGATGAATGGAGTGGATTTCTCACAAACATCACGGTAGGCCCCACCTAAGTTCCCAGCACAGGAACTTGATGCCAATGCCTTCCGCCCGAGGAATCCTCGTCCGAGTCAGGGACTGAATTGGGAAGCGGATTAGCTAGTGTATTGACATAAGCAAGTTATGTGGGTCCCATTTTGATGTATTTGTTATATCCAAACCGTTCATCCATTTTGTTAGCTCGTCGTAAGACTTGAGCTGAAAAATAAGACATATATAAAGATAAACTGGACCACACTGTAAAAAGCAGTAGGGGATTGAACGTGTACCATTAAAACCCTGTTGGGGTCACAGAAGAAGTTTCAGACCAATACGAAATTTGTTTTTCCTCTTCATCCAGATATTTTTGACCTTATGAATACATTAGATGGAAAATAAATGTTATAGTGGGCCATGCGAATTTTTTAATAGTGAAAATCATTATCCCACTGCTATTTTTAGTGTGGTCCATTTGAGTTTTGGATATGATTCATTTTTTGGACAATGCTCTAAAATAATCTTGAAAAATTTATGAACGGAGCGAATATAATAAATACATTATTGTAGGGCCCATGTAATTGTGATCTCCGTTAAAACCTTCATATAAGGCGGACCTTGAGGAGCGTCTTCGCATGACACGTATCCACGTATCAACGGATTGGCTACTCCCCCAGCCATTAGCCTGGTGGGTGATGGTTAGTGCTGTAAGGCCCCATGATGTATGTGTTTCATCCATTCAGTTCATTTATTTTTTACATGTCATTTTATATCTCTATCCCAAAAAATTCCAAAACACTTATACATACAAATCATTAATTTGTAGTTTGTATTTATGAATAATGATATTTTAATTTTCTATTAAGTATTTTATAGTTTATTTGAATTAAATAGAATAATTTTATTTTCATTTAATAAAAAATAATTTCTTTATAATATAAAATATTTTCAAAAAGGAGATAGGGGCAAATGTGTCAAATCAACATATTTCAGACAATTCATATGTTTGTTAACAAAAAGATTGTTTCAAATTGAGTACTTAATTTTCAGACTTCAGCCATAATTACCAAACTAGTTTATTGACTTCAGATTTCAAATTCAGGCTTTGGACTTAACAAACGGGGCCTTAGTCATGTCTATAGGGATACCGCTGACTGGCTAGCCAGGAAAGGTAGGTTTTAGACCAGTTCTTTGTACCGGGGATATTTGCCCCTTCCCTTAATGCCTGCTTGCTATTCTTTCTGTTCTTTACTTTTAATACAATTTGAATCATTATACGTAAAGATGAAAAAAGAAATCAATATCTACTTTAAGGCTTTTTGAAATGTGCTATTGTCCCTTGATCTGCAACTTTGCCCCATCTTGAGATTATTGTTAGAAAAATATGGTCAGTCTGGATGGAGCTGCCATAACATTGGTGCCTTATCTAGCTGCTAGTCTTGAAATGTCCTTTTGATTTACTTGTATTTTCCTTTACTCCAAATGCAAATATTTAAATTCTTCAACTCTAATTTGTCCCTACGTTCTTCCTGTTGGGAGCCTTGTACAAAACCTTAGGATCTAGCCCTCCAGAAAAAATCAGAATTATTGGATAATAATAGCAATGAAATAAATCCAAGCAACAATCACACACCACATAAGAGATTTTTACGTGAAAAACCCTCAAAGAGGTAAAAATCACGGGACCTCGTCCAGATCAACAATCCACTATGAAAGTAGAACGTTACAACTGATCACAAGCACACCTTGCTATGACCAATCATTCATCACTCATATAGGAGTGGATAAACAGTAAGAAAATAAAAGAAAAACTGAGAGATCTAACCGATTACGAGTACGTAGAAGCACTGAGATGTAGATTGCACAGTAGATCACCTCCACGAGCATAACCTCCCTTCTACAAGCTTCTCCCTCTCTTTCTCTTTCTCTCTCACCCTTGATAACCCTCTTGTATTTTTCTCATCCCTAGAAAAACTCTAGAGAACCCTTTTTATAGTTTTAGGAAACTCCTTTCCGCATCCCTATTGCGAAAGGACTCAAATCCACAGTTTCGTGCAAAATCGTGAAATAAACTGTGTAACCTACGACTAGTCGTAGCTCTCCTACGACTGGTCATAGACCACCTACGACTAGTCGTAGCTCACTTACGACTAGTCCTAGATCCTGAAAAAAACAGCACAACTCGCTGGACTTCGAGTCGTGCCAGGGCTCGAACCTATGACTGGTCGAGTAACGCGGTGAATTACTCCGATTTTTCACCCGTTGCTCCATCTCTCCTCTGATTTGAGAAGAAAAAATCCCATCAAATCTCCCCCTTTCCGACTCAGGAGGAATTCACCTTCTTTAAGTCAGCCTGATTTCTATAAACCTTAAACTTGCCCTTGAGCAAAGCCTTGGTCATCATGTCTAACCCATTATTGTCCGTGTGGACCTTCTCAAGCTGTAATACCTTCTGTTCCAAAGTATCTCTGATCCAGTGATACTGAATCTCTATGTGCTTCGACTTGGAATGCTGACTTAGATTTTTGCTCAAGTGTATAGTACTCTGACTATCGCAATAGACCACGTGCTCCTCATGCTTCAGGCTAAGTTCCTGTAGGAACCTCTTCATCCAAAGCATCTCTTTACATGCTTTTGTGACTGTAATGTACTCGACCTCTGTCGTCGACAATGCTACAACCTTCTGTAGCTTGCTTTGCCAAGAAACCGCTCCCTCTGCAAATGTAAACATGAACCCCGATGTAGACTTCCTGGAGTCTATGTCGCCTACCATATCTGCATCTGTGTAGCCCTCTAGCATAGGTTTACTGTCACCATAGCATAGGCTCAACCTGGATGAGCCTCTTAGATACCGCAGTATCCACTTCACCGCTGCCCAATGTTCTTTGCCACGATTGGCAAGATATCGACTGACAACACCAACTGCATATGCTATGTCTGGGTATGTACACACCATAACATATATCAAACTTCCTACAGCTAACGCGTAGGGTATCTTCTACATCTCTTCCACCTCTGCCTTCGTCTTGGGACACTGCCTGTCACTCAATCTGAAGTGACCATCTAGTGGAGTACTGATCGGCTTTGCTGCATTCATATTGAACCGCTCTAGGACTTTCTCAATATACCACTCTTGTGATAGCCAAAGCTTCTTGCTGCTTCTGTCACGAGTTATCTCCATTCCTAGGATCTGTTTAGCAGGGCCCAAGTCTTTCATTGCAAATGACTTGCCCAACTCCTGTTTCAGCCTGTCGATCTTCTTGATGTCTTTTCCCATGATGAGCATGTCATCAATGTATAAGAGCAGAACTATGAAATCACAATCTGAGAACTTACGCGTGAACACATAGTGGTCCGACTCCGTTCTGTCATACCCATGCTGTAACATGAACGAATAGAACTTCTTGTATCATTGTCGTGGAGCTTGTTTCAGCCCATACAAGCTTTTCCTCAGCCTACATACCATATAATCTTTGTCCTTAATTTCGAACCCTTCTGGTTGGTGCATGTAGATCTCTTCTTTCAGGTCACCATGGAGAAAAGTAGTTTTAACGTCCAATTGCTCTATCTCCAGATCCATGTTAGCCGCCAACCCAAGCAACACCCGTATGGATGTCATCTTCATCACTGGTGAGAATATCTCCTCGAAGTCTATGCCTTTCCTCTGACCGAACCCTTTTACCACAAGTCTGGCCTTGAACCTCGTTTATGAATTCTTTTGCTCAACCTTCTTTCTGAATACCCACTTATTACTCAGAGCTTTCTTGCCCTTAGGCAGTTTCACCATATCATAGGTGTGGTTTTTATGCAAGGATTCTATCTCCTTTTGCATAGCTTTCAACCACTCCTCCTTATGCTCGTCGGCTAGGGCCTTAAAATAATCTTCTGGCTCTCCCCATCTGTTAGCATAATGTACTCATACGGCGAGTACCTCTTGAACGACTGTCTGTCCCTAGATGACCTCATCACCTGTGGCTCAACAGGTGGATCAAGTGGGGGCTGCTCCCCCTGTCCATCTTCTGTAGGAACCCCCTCGTCCTCTGCACCTCGCTGTACTCTCCTGTCATCAGGCACCACGGGAGGAATAACCGGATCCATGTCCTCTAGCTCACCTGAACTAGGCTGGTTCTTTTCTGGCTTACCAATGTCTTCAATGCACTGATCTTCAAAGAAAACCACATCTCTGCTCCTGACGAGCTTCTTCTCGGTCGGATCTTACAATCTGTAACCGAATTTTTCATCATCGTACCCTAGGAACACACACTGCCTGATCTTTATATCGAGCTTGGACCTCTCGTCCCTTGGTACGTGAAGAGATGCCTTGCATCCAAACACCCTGAGATGACTGTACGATGGATCCTATCCAGTCCATACCTTCTCAGGTACTTCTGCATTAAATGGGACTGATGGAGACTTGTTTATCAGATACACCGCCGTGTGCATTGCTTCTCCCCAGAACATCTTGAGAAACTTCGCATGGGATATCATGCATTTGATTCTCTCAACAATGGTGCGATTCATTCACTCAGCTACACCATTATGCTGGGGGGTCTTGGGAACTATCTGTTTATGCATATACCCAGGGACTTGCAGTACTCATGAAAGTTGTCAATGTATTCACCACCATTGTCAGTGCGGATGCACTTCAATGATCTACCTGTCTCTCTTTCGATCATAGCATGAAACAATTTGAACACACCAAAGACCTCATCCTTGGATTTCAAAGCATAAGCCCAAACCCTCCTATATGCATCATCTATAAAAGTAACAAAATACAATGCCTCACCCAAGGTTTTTGTCCTCATAAGACCACACACATCAGAATAAACCAAATCTAATGCATGCACTTTATTAACATGAGAAACAGTTTTAACAAATGAAACTCTATGTTGTTTCCCTAATAAACAATCAAGACAGGTTTTGAGAGCTATACCTGTCACGTCTGGAAGGAGCCGCTTCCTCGCTAGTAGCTGAAGCCCTTTTTCACTCATATGGCCTAGATGCCTGTGCCACATGTCAATAGCTAAATCTTCCACTGCGTTCAACCCACATTTGCATACACTGACACTTACCTTGTACAAGGTGCAATACTTCTTTCCTTTGGCTTCGATCAACGAACCCTTGATGAGCTTTCAGTGCTCACCAGCAAATCGACTTTCATAGCCATCATCATCCAACCTTCTCGTCGACATCAAGTTGAGGCGAAGGTTTGAGATATGCCTCACATCCCTGAGAACCAACGTGCAGCCCACATCGATCTTCACACAAATATCACCAACTCCCATGATCTTCGATACGTCAGAATTTTCCATCTTCACGGTCCCATAGTCACATGACTTGTAGCTTGTGAAGAAATTCCTACGTGGAGTCGCATGAAAAGAAGCTCCTGAGTCAATTACCCAGTCGGTGTCTTGACCCGTACCCATGAGACATACATAGTGATCTGTGGAAAGAATAATAACAACGTTGCTATCTAAAGCGACTGCAGTGGAATTAGATTTATCTTCCTTCTCCTTTCCTTTTCTTTTCTTGTCATTTTTAGCCTTACGACATTCATGTTTATAGTGGCCTTTCTTGCCATAATTCCAGCATTCAACATCTTTTCTGTTACTTAACTTGCCTCTTGATTTATTTCGGGCCTTCCCGCTGTAACATCGCGAAAATCGGAAGATGAGCATAAACTCCACTCCCGAGTTTCAGAACATCACTTATGCAATATTTTCAATGATGGATGAATGTCGGCAGCAGTAGTACATAAAACATATGGTGGATTAAGCCAAAATAACATATCATACTCTAGAGACAGTTAAATTAGCAAGCGGAAGAATGTGATAGATATATAGAATATATGAACTGTTGTAGGTCTCCATAGTGTGAACATGTTACCAGGTAAACTAAATGCATGTATACTCTACAATAGAAAGAAAAGAATATACATGAGTGTGTAAATAAAAGGTAAAATACCAAGTGTCTTTGCATCTAATCAGTAACCCTGCAAACCCGTCGATCAGAACCTGCATAAAGGAGGGATCCTCCTCATCATCACCAAGTCTGGCTCTGCTTCGCAAGCATCGCCATTATCTGAAACTGAAATAGGAACTGGTTGGTGTGTGCAACGCCGTCCCGTAACGTGGGAGTGAGTAGCTAACTCAGTGGAATCATAGAGCAAGGGTTATCATGTTATCAAATCAATCACGCGATAATAGTAAAGCAAACAATCAGACATTCCTAGATACTGTGATAATGCAAGCATGAAATGACATGATGGATGCCCTCACCGACATACTCCCTCATGCGACACCATTTTACGTCCGCGGCATGCTTTCTTCCCTCAGTGCTCCACATCTTTTAGGCACATGCAGTGTGATATGAATATGATTATCGAGTTGTTATTAGTCCTTTTCATACAACAGGATTGGAAAACTAGGGTACCTCCCTTATATCAATACCCAAACAATGATCCTGTCTAGGGTCGTCACTCATAGTAATCTCATACGATGATATATTTCTAGGTCACTGCAAGGGCTGCCAAGGCTGTTGCACGCACTCGTTGCTCCACTCCCCCATTCCCTTATCAATACAGGCCTAGTTTATATCCTTAAGACTGCATCAGGACTCGTCGCCCCCATGCGGTGTCAGGATAAACTCAAGGTCACTACAAAGGGCTGCCAGGGCTGTTGCTCGCACTCGTTGCTCCACTCCCCCATCACCTTATCAATGTAGGCCGACAGCAAGAATATAGTGTCCCATACCACCATAATCTGCTCAGAGTAAGGTGCTCACTGGTCACTACGGGAAAGTTTGTGGCCCCAGCGTAGGCTGACAGCTCAACCACGGTGTCCCATACCACCATGCCCGGCTCATGAGTCTTAGGGGATCGAGGTACCAAGGTTGGAGGGGCTTTTCAATGGTAAGTTTAGTACCCTAGGTTCAAGCAGTTATGACAAATACAAGGTGAACATACAATGGTCAGTCGAGTTACTTAATGAGTCTGACTACCACGAGCGCACGTCGAATCGACCGACATGAAGTGCACAAACACTTCGCGTGGCCTAACCACTGCCGACGACTCTAGTACGGCTCGGGTTCGTTATACACATCCTTCGTAGCGAATAGAATCGGACTTCCGATGTGCGGTCCAAGTCCGATATAAAGTTTCCGAATGCTCCCATGAGCAACCGGGTTTAGAGTTTGATCTTAGGTTTTAGGATGTTGTAGCGTCACCTATTCTACACGTTTTGACTCTAGCAGATCGTATTTAAAGTGATTGGTGACAATTTCACAGGTCGTCTCGTTTAGCGCTGGCTAATTCATGTTAAATTTCTAAAGAATTAGTTTTTAAACGATTTTTTGGCTTTTGAATTGGGTTCTGAGAGGTTACCAAGGTGTTATGGTTGACCCATTGCTTAAGGACGTCTAACCCCAGGTTGGTAAAAATTTGGGGTGTTACATCCACCCTTCCTGTTCTTTCCTCTCCCCCGTTCCTGTGTCACAAGTGCCTCTTGCTGAGTAGACCCCTGAGACTTCTTCCTTATCTTTTCATTGAAGAGACAGCTAGTAACCTGTTCCATGGATATCTTTCCATCTGGCACGGAGTTACTTAGAGACACCACCAATGTCTCCCAACTATCAAGCAACGAACTAAGCAATAGTAAAGCCTGCAATTCATCATCCAGGACCATCTTCATAGAAGAGAGTTGGTTTACTATATTTCTGACCTCATTCATGTGCTCGACCACAGAACCACCATCCTTGAATTTGAGATTCATAAGTTGCCTTATCAGAAAATTTTTATTACCGGCTGTCTTCCTCTTATACAGCTCTTGTAGTTTCAGCCAAAGGCTAGCGCCTGAGGTTTCTATAGACACATGGTGAAATACAGAATCATCTAGCCATTGTCTATTAAACCCCACCGCTTCCGGTCCAACTTCTTCCAATCATCATCAGACATATCCTTGGATTTTGCTGATATGCCTCAAATTGGAGAATATAGATCCTTGCAATAAAGCAAGTCTTCCATCTTAGCCTTCCATATGGTCCAGTTAGAACCATTGAGGCTAATCATCTTTGATGAGCCACCTTCCATAATTCTAAACCGATCCTACCCGTTCAATGAGCTTAGTGCTCTGATACCACTTTATTGGGGGCCTTGTACAAAACCTTAAGATCTAGCCCTCCAGAACAAACCAGAATTATTGGATAATAATAGCATTGAAATAAATCAAAGCAACAATCACACACCACACAAGAGATTTTTACGTGAAAAATCCTTAAAGAGGTAAAAACCATGAGACCTCGTCTAGATCAACAATCCACTATGAAAGTAAAACGTTACAACTGATCACAAGCACACCTTGCTATGATCAATCATTCATCACTCACGCAGGAGTGGATAAACAGTAAGAGAATAAAAGAAAAACTGAGAGATCTAACCGATTACGAAGACGTAGAAGCGCTGATATGTAGATTGCACAGTAGATCACCTCCACGAGCATAACCTCCCTTCTACAATCTTCCTCTCTCTCTTTCTCTTTCTCTCTCACCCTTAATAACCCTCTTGTATTTTTCTCATCCCTAGAAAGACCCTAGAGAACCCTTTTTATAGTTTTAGAAAACCCCTTTCTGCATCCCTGTTGCGAAAGGACTCAAATCCGTAGTTTTACACAAAATCGCGGAACAAACTGCGTAACCTACGACTAGTCGTAGCTCTCCTACGACTGTTCGTAGACCACTTACAACTTGTCTTAGACTCCGAAAAACAGCACAACTCGCTGAACTTCGAGTCGTGCCAGGGCTCGAACCTATGACTGGTCGAGCGCCTCCGACGACCAGTCATGGCTCCTTACTTCGATTTTTCACCCGTTGCTCCATCTCTCCTCTGATTTGAGGAGGAAAAACTCCATCACTTCCATCGCAGGTAATGTTGATTGTATGCCTCTCCATTTTTTACGATTTCAATTTTATTCATTATACCGAGATTGATGGCCAGCAGGATGGTTTCTTTTGCTTATTTGTTGAGCAGTTTTCTTCTCAGGCTGGGTTATTTTGTATTTGATAGTGTTTCTAAACTATCATCTATGTGCATCATGTCAGCTGGTCATAGTACCTTCAATATCCAAATAAATAAATAAATAAATAAAAATCTATGATTTTAGAGCCCAAAGAGTCCTTTGGTTCCAGGCCATGTTAGTATATTGCTGCTGCTACTGCTCAGAGAGATATGGCCTGAAGTGTTGAATTTTCACATAGCAGAAACACAGACGTGTGTACGCCAGACAAGATAAATGATTAGAGATGAAAGATACATGATTAGAATCACTGATGTGGAGAAACGTGTGTATGCCAGACAAAAGATACATGATTAGAGACAAAAAATACTTGATTAAAATCACTGATGTGGAGAAAGTAGTTTCAACATTGCCTTTGACACATCCCTCAAAGAGAAAACGAAACCAAAATGACATGGATTGTACAGAGGGAATGCAGCATCTGCATGTGTGAGATGGAGATATTGATTAGTGGGCTCTGCTGCGCATATGCCATGGCCAAAAGAATACACTGGGCTGGGCAACTCTTGTATGGAAATGAGTTGGGTTCTCAACTTCCAGTCGCCCATTGTGTCTTGGGCTGATTAATGAGCGGACCTGCCTGATTTTCAGGCCTTGTTGGACTGTTGTTCCTTGCAATTAACAGCCTGGTCCTTCCACGGGTGCCACATTGGCACTTGCACTTGTGAGTAGAATACAAACAATCCTATGGCCTGATTAACCTGGCCATTGATTCAGTGAGATCTCGACACCGGAATAACAAAGAAGTCAATGCGTATACACACACAAAAAATACAATACTTAAGGGCCTGTTTGGAAGATCAGAAGAGTGCAGATTGTCTGTGTTGAAGGCACCGGAAAATTCGGTGCTGTCGCTTCTCATTGGTCATGTCATCGCAGATTTTCCTTCTCACGAATCAATTGCTTACAACAACCTAACTTTTACTGTGTGGAACTTCTCTGGCCCCACCAAGATTTATGTGTTACATCCACACCTTCCATCAATTTTTTCAAGATTATTCTAGAGCATGAACTCAAAAATGAGGCACATCCAAAGGTCAAGTGGACTATACCAGAGATAGCAGCAGGAATTGCTTGACTAATGTTGAAACATTCATAGGGTCTATTGTGAGGTTTATTTGCCATTTAACCTCTTCACTTGGTCTCACAAACCTGGATGAAGAGAAAACACAATTATCAACTTGATCAGAGCCTTTCATGGTCCCAAGAAATTTTCAACCGTGGCCGTCCAATTCCCATTGTTTCCTGTATTAATGTGGCCCACTTGAGGCTTGGATCTGCCCTGCATTTGGTAGCATGCACTCAAAGGTATGGAAAAATGGATGGACAGAGTGGATCTAATACATACATCATAATATGGGCCCACCGAAGTTACACATGTCAGTACTTCCAGTTTTCTTCTCACTACCAAGCAACCATTTTCCTTGTCAAAATTTCCCATGACCATGTATTTCTTAGATCCACACTGCTCATCAATTTTTTAGATCATTCTAGGATATGAGCCTGAAAACGAGGAAGATAGGAAGCTCAAGTAGACCACACTATAAGAAACAGTAGGAATTGACGCCACCGTTGAAAACATTTTAGGCCACAGAAGGCTCTGACCAACCTGCTATTTGTGTTTTACCTTCATCCAGGTATGCATGGGTGACCTGACAAAGAGGTCAGATGGGAAATAAGCCTCACGGTTGGTTTTAGGAAGGTTTCAACGGCAATTTGTTCAATCCCGCCCTACTGCTTTCTATAGTGTGATTAACTTGATGGTTGGATGTAACTCATGTTTGAATTCATGCACTAAAATTATCTAGAAAAATTGATGAAGAGTCTGGATCTAACACAAAAATTTTGATGGGACTAGAGAAAATTTCCCGTGTTAAAAGTTGTGCGGTGTATTACACAATCTATCAGGTAGACTAATTTGACGTATTTAATTTGTTTGAATCCAGATCCTCTGTTTGCCACAAACAGGTCACTCCTGTTTGACTGCATCTTGATTAGTCCATGCCAATGCCATCACCGAGGTCATCAGAACTGCTGCATTAAATGCAGTCTGATGATGTGGCTCAATTAGATTCCAACAATTAAGAGTTTTCTGTTTGTAACAAGCATGAGATCTCAGATCTGAACTGGAGTCATCAAAAATGACATGGACCAATGAGAAGCGCCAGCACTAGAATTTTCTTTACTTTCAATATAGACAATTGGTACTCAAGGCGATAGTGTTTCTCAGGGAAACTTGACGTCGTAGAAAATGTGGAAAAGGAAACGCTGTTTTTCTTACTTGTTGTTCTTATTTGTTTTTTGTTTTTCGACGAGATTTTCTTAGAAACTGAGGACATATATATATATATATAGAGAGAGAGAGAGAGAGAGAGAGAGAGAGAGAGAGAGAGAGAATCACCGTGCTCATGGGCATGTGCTAGGTTAGAAAGGCACGTGCAGGATGCTTGAAGAGGGATAGTGAATGTGTCGCATACACAGCACATGTGAAGCGCTCGAAGTTAAATTATAGCATGTGGCACATATATGTACTTGAAGATGTATGGTGGCACATGTGGCATAAGATGTATTAGTACATTTGACACATGAACACTTGAAGTTAAATACCAAAACTTGTGCAGGTTGACATCATTGGCACACGTGGTATATTTAGAGCAGCTGAAAATGGATAATGACACATGTGGTACATTAGTGCATGTGAGATGCTAAGCCCCTTTGGTGCCAAGGAAGAGGAATGGTGGCATGTTAGTCTGTGGGGCGCAAGAGAAGATGCATAGTGGCACATGTAGTACATTAGCATGTGGGGTGTAAGAGGAGAAATGGTGGCACATGTGGCATAGTGACACGTGTGAGGCATAATTAAAGAAGGACAAATCGTCGTTTGACACGTTGGCACATGTGAAGCCATTAAAGATGGATGGTGGCATATTTGAGTTGCATATATAGTGGGAAAATGCCTTAGGAATCAAGGTGAGAAAATAAATTTATTTATTTTTTAATAAAGAAAAAAGGGACTTTTTATAAAAAAATTCTTCAAGGAATTGGATTTAACCCAACACTGCTGGCCAGTGATTTTTAAGAGGAGAAATTACATTATTGCCCTCTTTTACCTTTTCATCACATAATTAAAGGAGAAAATGATGGGCCACATGGACAATCGTGGGCCTACATCATTCCCTCTGGATTGGAAATAAATCTAGAAGGTTGGATGCTTCGTACTAAAAGAAGTTCAAATCTTCTGAGGCTGACTAGAGGTAGGTTTCTGCTAGACAAAGCCGGTGTCGGCTCTATTAGGAAGCTTAAGAGGTCCCACTTGTACAGGATATGATAGGCAGCCCAGGTCTTTTTGTCCCTGGTCTCTGCCCGAAGTCTTCTCTGTAATTTGCTTCTTTAATGAAAACAGTCATGATTTCCAAAAAAAAAAAAAAAAAAAAAGTTCAAATCTAATAATTTCATTCATCACCCGTGATCCATGTGTGATTCAGAACAATGCTTGTTCCTCTATTTCACTAAATATTGTGTATTCGTCTTGCCCAGTGATAGTAGTCTCCATGATCAGCTATACTAACTTCTTCATTTTTCATAAGTTACTTATCCATATTGCCCTTTATCAATCATCACTTGAGGCATTAATAACATAATTTGTTGGATAACCAACGACTCACCTTACCGTAATAGACATACAGTTTACACAACATGTGTCCCATTTTCATACGAATGTTCTTCATATTCTATGCTATTTTCTACTTTTATACAATTGAAGATTTTTCAACAACTTTTTCCATCCATGTCAAATTCACTTTAACTGTGGATTGAAGTTCATAACATTGAAAATAACGGTAACTCGAATATCTGCACTTCAAGCATGCAAAATGAATACTACTTTGTCCCATCTTGGATGCCCATTCCATAACCACTGTCATATAGGTTGTTCTTGGTTTTATTATTGGATGTTGGCCTGTCATTCCTCGCTCTGATCTATGGGAGGATCTGTAGTTGTCTAGCGTGAGAAGTTAGCATATTGCTCAATTGTTAATGAAGTTCTCCATGGGGCACCAAATCATTTCCTAAGTCTTCAATTAATTATTCCATTTGCTTTTAGTGTAAGTGCATGTGCATTGGACATCCTAAATGTACTTCATTGGAATCCAATTCATTTCTTATGTCTAGGTAAGCCCATGAAGATAACTTGAAATCTTTTGATATTTGCACTCACAAATTCTGCTCGTGATGACAAGGTATAGAATTCCTCGGTGTATTCATGTCACGCCCTAAACTCGAAAATCGGACCTAAACCCGAAAATCGGATTCACAGGAATCTTGATCGCCGAATTCGATGCCGACAGCCTCCGCAGTACCCTATTCTCGGCTCCTAGCATTCATATGCCAGATTCCGAACCTGAGATCCTACAAGGAGGGTTTTTTTTTTTTTTTTTTTTGTACATTTAACTAGTAATAAGCATAACTACAAGATTACCCAATTCACGAAAGCAACATCATCATCACAAATCCACTAATATAATCATTTGAGTACAACACTGAAAGAGAAATAAATAAATAGAAAATCAAACTCCAAAAGACTACTGCACGCTCCAAGCTCAACACTGCTGCAATATAATATCACCTGCATGCATCTATCGTGCATAAGCTTATAGAAAGCTTAGAGGGCGATGTAAGTGTGTGCACAAGGTAAGTGTCAAGTATTCACTACAATGTCATAATCAGACAATACCGAAAAATCGGTAATTCATAAACCATATAATGTCTAAATAAGTAAAAACATTGATAAGATCATGAATTATCAGAGTAAGCAAAAATACTGACAAGAGCGTGAATTATCAGAGTAAACAGAAGTACTAACTAGGTCATAAATCATACAATGACAAAGTAAGTAGAAGTACGGACAAGCACATAAGTCAATCAATATCAGAATACGCAATATAGAACAACTATACAATAAGGAGTCATAAAAAATCAAATATCAGATACCGATGATGTAATGCAATATTCGATGCAAATGATATAACCATGCTGGAGTGTGAAGTGGGGATGATAATGTGTAGTATCGCAGGCTACGGGGTCCACCACAAGGGACTTCTCTCTAAACTAGTCCCATACCTAAATTTAGATAGACAGACTCAACGTGGTAAACTCCTGATCTCAGGTTAGTCGTGCGCCCAACCGAAATCCTTTCCATAACGAAGGTACACAACAATTAGTTACACACCACCAGCCCGAGTGGATAGTGAATGAATGAATGAATGAGCATGCAACTCTTACTCAATAAGTCCACATATCAGTACGGTTCCTCTATGCGATTATCACCGGAGTTTAGTACACTCCAAATGGCACTGCCGCTCTCCCTAACCGCACAGTCCAAGTGAGCATAAGAAACCTCACTATCTGCCTGACCAATAGTCTGCTAATACCTATTCGACACGTCGATAGCGGACCCATTCACGAGCTAGTCAAACTCAGCCTAGCAATGCCTCTTACGTACGGGCGAGTAAGGCCACACTCCCTCCCAACTGACCACGGCACAGTGGGAGACGCGGCCTTCTCGTATTCGGCACTCGGGCGCTTATGTATTCACTCGGTCTCGACGTTGGGGCGTCCTCTGATACCAAGAGGGTGTTTAGGGATTTTCACCCAGGGCCATCTATGGCAGCCTGATACTCGAACAGATTTTCAGTGTCCCATCTGGCCATCCACGATATACCTGTGGAGGCTACGACCCTGATGTCACTAGGGCGTACAGTAATCACAATGCAAGATGCATGAGTCATACAGTCCAGTCATACATTAATCTACCGCATGCCATGCACTCATGTGAGATAACCTCCGCCTATCAGGGAGTCTCATAACAACATACTCAATGGCATATGCAATGATTAATCACATCTCATAACAAACATGCAGATGATACGTATGGGCATGTATCATGATGTTATACTGTCACATACTCATAATCGGTATCAATAACTGACATCGACAATATGGACTTTTAACCAACATTACCTCCGAGGAATGACTCTCATAGATCCTAACATATAGTGGACCCATGGCCTCACACAAGGGCCAAATATATAACACCATGGGCCTCACTCAAGAGTTTAATATACATCACGATGAGCCTCTCACATGGGTCTAATATACAACACAACAGGCTCCATCTTCAGGCCCTCAAATGCATCACAATGGGCCTCATCACATATATCTTGGATTCATCATATTAGGCCTTAAACACGGGCTGAATACACATTACAGCGGGCCTCAAATATGGGCCGCATATACATTACATTGGGCCTCGTCAATCAGAATCGGCTATCGGCCACGACATTCGGAATCAGTAATTGGCCTCGATCGATGATCGGAATTGGCAATCGGCCACATTAATCAGGATCAGCAATCGGTCACAATAATCGGCCTCAATCGATAATTGGCAATCGGCCAAGACAAATCAGAATCGGTAATCGGCCTCGATAGATAATTGGCAATCAGCCAAGACAAATTAGAATCGGTAATCAGCCTCGAAGCAAGGCGGGGTCCATGGATGGACGACCGATGATGGTCCAAGCAATATCAATGGGGGCCCATTCGTTTGGGTTAACCTACTAGAGAATGATGAGAATGGACCTAACCAGGCGTAAGGGAAGGTCACGATGTGGACATTCAACCATCATTTTCCAACAACGTGGACCGTTAACCAACATTGCTCCCAAGCAGTGGCCTACATAGAGTTAAACATATAGTGGGCCCATGGCCTTACACAAAGGCCTAATGTACATAGCAATGGGTTTCATATAAGGGCCACATATACACCACATCGGGCCTCGCCAAAAGGGCCACAAATACCTTACAATGGGCCACATACCTGGGCTTATGTACATCACAATGGGCCACATCTTATGGGCCGAAAATATATCTCATTGGGCCTTACCAAATGAGTCTCAGATACATCATACCAGGCCTCATCATATGGGACAATTACATCATAATAGGCCTCATATCTGGGCCTCAAATATACATCACAATGGGCTATGACCCATGGACCTCAATATATATCAGTTGGGCCGAATCAATGGCCGCACCAATGGGTCTAACATATATCACAATGTGCCGCACCAATGGGCCTAACATATATCACAATGGAATGCTCAATGGGCTGCACTAATGGGCCCTATACACATTAAGTCGGGCCTTAATAAATGGACCGGAAACATATCACAATGGGCCTCGTATACATCAAGTGGGCCGCATCAGTGGGTCGCATCGATGGGCCTCAAGTACACAATAGGTGGCCTCAAATACATACAATCAGGCCCACCGTAACTATCTATACCCTACATCTATTTTTTTGGAGATCATATACCCAAAAAATGAATCATAATGAAGGATCATCTGGACCACACCCTAAATAGCAGTGGAGATAACGATTTCCACTATTTAAAATCCACAGGGCCCACCATAATGTTTATTTTCTATTCAATCTCCTGCTGCTTATACAGTGTGGTCTACTTGATAGATGAACGGTGTGGATCACAAATGCATCACGGTGTGCCCCACGTAGCCCGCTGGATAGATGGCATGGAAATAACACATACATCATGGTATCCCACAGAGCTGGCTGGAGTCAACCAGCAGCCATGGGACTGCACTGTCCAGATGGACAATCAGGATATAACACATATCATGGTACAGATGAACGGTAGGATGAAACTCATATATCACAGTGGTGGTGGTCCACATCCATGGACTGGACAGAGTGGATAAAACACTTGCATCATGGTGGACCACGCCCATCAGCTGGATGAACAGATGGACGGTTGGAAGGAACACATGCATCATGTGGAGTCCACACATGCATGGGTCATGATGTCCCATGAAGGGATGGTGTGTTTACAACACATCATCAATGAAGGCCCCCACCTGCTGGGCTAGTTGGGTGGATGGCATGAAGGGCACATGCATCAGGTGGGGTACACATGGTCTGGACGGTGCAGGTGAAATACGTAGATCAGGTAGGCCACGAAATGACTGAATTGGCAAGGATGAAACATATACATCATGATGCACACAGCAGATTTGCTGACTGCTGGCCCAATCGACGATGGACCCGCATGGTATTTGGGCCATCCCCGGGGCAGTGCAGGCCCGAATACAACATTTCAGTGGGGTCCACCAAGGCATGGGCTAGCCCACCAATCCACCCAGCCAGATGGGCCGGTTGGGTAAAACGCATACAATCAGGGTGGGCCAGCCCTCAAAATAATCTGGAAAACTAGATGGACGGCTGGACGCAATGCATTTCAGTGGGGTCCCACCACACGTGCAGCATGAGCATGGTGGCCCTCACATGAAATTAGGTCTATCTCATTCTCTTGTACAGCCATAAAACAGTCTCTACAGAAGGTTGGACGGTATGGATACAACACATGCATCATGGTGGGCTCCAAGGGCTGGATGGATGGTTGGGATCACAACACACCATCACGGTGTGGTCCGCTGACAGGTGGACGTGGTGAATGTAACACGTGCCACGGTGGGGACCTGGCTCAACAGCAGCTATATGGCTGGTTTGAGGCACCCATCCACTCCGCTTCTCAAGCCAGGTGGGTCCCACGTGGGGCCCACCATCACATTTACTTTAAAATGTAATATAATATATTACATAATATTATACATTATATATATATATATATATATATATATATATATATATATATATATATATATATATATATATTAAAAAAAACGGCAAAAGGCTGCCCAGAACCCACCGTCCAGATGAATCTGGACAGTACAGATTACATACATTAAGGATGGCCCCACATGGCAAGTGAGTCCACACGTGTGGGACCCACCAGTGAAATGGATGGATGATCGTCGATACAACACATCACGATGGCCTCTGCACAGCACCGTCCAGCAATGGACTGTGTAGATACAGATACATCACGGTGGTCCCTTAGCACCGTCCAGATTTAAATGGATGGTGGGGCTCCTGGCATGGCACATGAATCAAGGTGGGTCACACCCACACGTGTGGGGTGGGCCACACAGGAGGACAGAGTGGATTCTCTACATGCATCAACGGTGGGTTCCCACAGAGCTTGGTGACGTTGCACAACAGCAACGTCCGGCTGTTGGACGTCCCATTGATGGACGGTTCAGGTCTACTGCATGCATAAGGTGGGTCCACATGCGTGGGGTCCACCAACAAGTTGGAATAAAGCTGATATTTGTGGTTTTCCTCATCCAGGCGGTCAGCAGGGGACTGTGTTGCTGTTGCTGCAGTACAGATCACAACCTGTTGAGATCTGGGCCGTTGAAGCTGAGTGGTGGGGGATGAAACCCATACATCAAAGTGGGGACCACTAGGGTGGGCCTCACAGTCTTAGATCAAGTCGATATTTATGTTTTCTCTTCATCTAGACCTGTCCAGACGGACGGGCAGGAAGCATGTCCGCTGGACAAGCAGCGAGGTGGGTTCCACCACCAGCGGACGGCATGGATCGTACATCAAGGTGGACCATAGAGTATGGAAGAGAGAGAGAGAGAGAGAGAGAGAGAGAGAGAGAGAGAGAGAGAGAGAGAGAGAGATATGAATGGACGTGAGTAACGGAGGGACCCCGCCACTAAGGGTCCCTCTTTGAAACAACACATACATTAAGATGGGTCCCACATATGTGGGCCCTTAAATCACAACTCAAATAGTAAAATCACCCACCTATTGGTTGCCTTCTTGGTCCGATGGAATGCCAAACTCCTTAGCTTCGGCTTTGATGGAGGATGATGGAGATTGGATGGTTGGATATGGTGGTAGGGAGGTGGGCCACACATGACCTCTCTCCTATGGACGTCCACCTCTCCCATGGTTGCTTGTGAGATGTTTTTTTTTGAAAATGAGAAAGATGAGATTGATGGAGTGAGTCATGGGGTGTGTAAAAGATGGGATGGAAATGTTGACTTTGGGGATGGTGTTGACTTGGAGATGGGATAAGGTACTTAACTTGATGGGTTGTGTACTTTTGACAAGTGAGGTGATTGATGTGAAGTGTTGTAGAGATTCCCTTGGTATTGCAATGTGCGGCATTTTTCTTGAATTGAACATGGGTCCACATCTCCTGGCCTGGGTATTGGGTCGGTGCGTGAGTCGTGGCGTCGGAACCGCAGCGACGGCGCGGTCGTAGGGGTATAGGTTTTGAATCGAGTCGACTCTGATATGCGGGACTCGGTCTAAGATCGCTTGCAAACATCAGATACAAGTCGATGGTTGCCGGAATTTGATCGAAATGACCGCAAAAGCCTACGGAACAGTATGGGCTAGGATATGGGTCTTACAATTCATTCATTGATTTATTCCTTGAATGTAGGTTATGATATCTTTGATAGAGGTCATCGGCATAAGTTGCAGGTAAAAACTTATGTTTTAATTTCTTTTCAATCTTTTTTCTTAGAATTTATTTTCTCCTTTTCTGACAAATTTGTTTGACTTGGAGATTGTCTCATCATTCTAATGTGTGACAAGAAATCAATACTAATAAATTAATGTTATGTAATTTTCTTATACTGAAACACATTTTTTGTTTACCTGGCTTACTAATAAATAAAGCTGTCAACATACAAATAATTGTGGAATTAAGGAATTTTCATCTTATTCCAAGCTTTATATCACATTCGAAAAGTAAAAGGATTTTGGGAGGGCTCGCTGTTGGCTAGGACATTGGCAAGAAGGTTTTCCTACTTATCCTCGAGTCTCTAACTTCGACAGTGAGATTCCCTCCATATTGAAGTTCTTCCACTTGATTAATGAAATTGCCTATTCTATGGAAAAAGTTTTTTACTTAACTCTGTTTGGTGTAAGCGTGCAGGTTACTTAGATTACTTACACAAACTCTAGCTTCATCATACCTTTTGGAGCCATTGTAAGGTTATGTAAAGTTGAAAATCCCTCAACTATCACTCACCTTGATATCAAAATGGTGCAACCTGATTATTAACCAATGAGAACTTAACATCTGAATTGCAAAAAATAAATACATACACTCATAAGAAATATTTGAATAGAGAGGGAAAAAGAATTTTGTTGAGATTCAAACTTCTTTTCTTACATTACTTAAAAAAAAAAAAAAAAAAAAAAAAAAAAAAAACCACACGTCTTATAAACCCTAAAGATAAGTTCTATGAATTTTTAATGAAGTTCTCCCAATTACTAGATTGATTTCAAATAAAGCTTAATTGATTTCAAACTAACCTATAATTTATCTACCATAACAACAATCCCATCAATATATAATAAAGGTTTGACTTAAAATAGCAAAATACTATTTAAAAATTTCTATGACATCTTCCACATAGGTCCCTTTTATCTACCATAAATAGCAAATGTGATCTTTGATATTTAGGCCCCTTCTAAAATCTGACAACAAACCACATCCAAAATTAGCACATACCAGGCCCTATAGTAAGCTATGGGCCTACATCAAATAGTCTTTACAACAGCCTACTATGGAAGCAAACATAATCACGACCACATGTTTTCAAAGGCGGCCAGAGTCATATTGAGAATGACCAAGTATTCCACCACCGAATAGAGTCTTTAACACGAACACAATCAATCCACTCATAAAAACAGATGAGGTTTCCACCAACAATCCATAAATGTACGTTTCCGTAGACAACCTTGTAACCCTCATCCTTCTTTCTTTAACGTATGCATCGAGTGCCAACCCGACTATACTCACCAGCTGTTTCCCGTCAAGATCTCCATTTGGCTCCATATGCCTAGGTTTCGCCAGGCATCTTGCAAGCACAACTGCATCTTCTTGGCCAGCTGCACCGCCTTGCCCGAGGAACGGCCCATCACGTGCAATGCGTCCCCTGCCACAGTCACCATCCCTCTGCCCAAGTTTCCTAGTAACACGTCCCAAGGAGTTCTGCATCTTATGTTTGTAAAATTCAAAGAATCATCCATGCTGTTCCCGGCCAATTCGGTTATTTATGATGGAAATCCCTTCATTGCTTCCAGTGCTGTTTGTCTGATCAGTTCGGGCTTCCCCGATATTTCGGAATCTGCGTACACGTATGGCGTTGTCACGTCGATGAACCCGCACATGAGATGTCCAACGTGGACGCGGTTTGCCTCCTGACACTGCTAGTAGTGGACTCGTTACTGGACGGTGCTGTGGGTCCCACTATGATGTATTTTTTTTTATTTTTTTTCCACGCCGTCCATCCATTTTCCATCATATTAGCGATGAGCCCAAAAATGAGGTACATCAAAATCTCAGGCGGACCACACCACAGGAAACAGTGGTGATTGATCTCCACCGTTAAAAACTTCTTAGGAGCCACGAGAGTTTTGTATCAAGCTGATATTTCTCTGGAAGCGGCTCACTAGGCCTAGGTACAGAGTGAACTCTGTGAGGTCTACCATGGTTTATTTATTTTATCCACTCGGTCCATATATTTTTTCAGATAACTTTAGGACTTGAACCTAAAAATGAAGCATATACAATATTAAAATGGACCACACCATAGTAAACAGTTGAATTGAACATCTACTGTTGAAAAATTCTTGGGGCCATAGAAGTTTTGGATCAAGCTTATATTTGTGCAATCCCTTCATCCACGTCTTTATGATCTTATCAACAGGTTGGATGACAAATAAACATCATTGTGGGACCTAGAAAGGTTTCAACGGTGAAAATTATTATCCCCGCTGTTTCCTGTGGTATGATCCATTTGATATTGGGATATGCTTCAATTTTGGAATAACCCCTTAAATTAGATGGAAAAAAAGGGATGGACTGCGTGATAGACCACATACATTCAAGGTCTCAGTAGGAGCTACTAATTAACTGGGTACGCAATCCGATTTCTTTTTCTCTTTTCCCTTCATTTAGGTATTTATGACCTAATCAACAGGTTAGATGGGAAATAAAGATTACAGTGGGCTCTAGGAAATTTTAAAAGGTGACTGTTCAATCACCATTGTTTTCCTGTTGTGTGGTCCACCTGAGATCTGGATATGCCTCATTTCTGGGCTCATGCCTTAAAATACTGATCCAAATTAGATGGCCCGTATGGATAAGACACATAGTCATTTTGGGCCTACAGATCATCGTCCAGTAGCGAGCTGGCTGCTACTAGCAGTGTCAGCAGGCAAACCACGTCCGTCCAACATGAGATCTGGACTAGTCGTGGGGCCTTGCAGTTTTAACTGCCTAGTGGCACTAGATTGTTGACCACTGTTTATGTCTGTTGCCCATGTCCAGTCAAATCGACCGGTTACGATTGTCCAAGGGCTAATTCGGCCCCCCCAAGTCGGGCTGGTTCAACCCTGACTTGGCCAGGTTGCCGCTGGAGTCGGGCCATGGAATCCATCCGAGTCACTGATTCTTTTAACCATGATCTTGAGTCTTTCATCTGTTGATGATTACCATAAGTCTTAGCAGGAATTTGAACTGTACACACTACCTTTTAGAAGCTGCGGCCGGGATATGAACCAATAGACGAGTTTGTCGTTGATGGGATGTTTCCCTACAATCACATGTCCTTTCTTTATCCGGACGAAATCATTGTCAAATCCATACCATTTGGGTAATATGTAAGCCCTCTCAGTGCAACTGTATTGTAGCTTCTGGTGGGTTTTAGCTTGAGTGATTCTGCCCTAATGGGTATACTCCGTCGCAGCCGATTAAAATCTACATTGCATGAATGTGAATCTCTCTTTCTTTTTAAATCATCTAATCACGTAGAAAACAAAATCAAATAGCTGATTACCAAAATCATTTGAACTGTTCCAATGACAGCTTTTCTTTTTAATGGCTAATACCTCTTGAAAAGTGGGGAAGGCTTCACATGTAGGTTGGCTAGTGGGTTTGGTTTTGACTAGCCCAGCCTGTTTTTGTCTGCATTTGGTCTGCTGGGCCTTGAGGCCTGTGAGTTGGACACGTTCTTGTATTCAAGACTTTATAATTAATTGGGCTCGATATGAGCATGCATCTATCTAATGACCTGAAAGTAGGCCTTCCCAGCTCAACTTAGCATGGTCTGGGCGAGTCATGAGTAGGCCAGTATTTAGAAGGAAGGCCAGTCATGATCCCGGTGACCTGGGCCTGAAAACATCATGGTGTGGATCTTATGGGGTTGGCTGTTGCAGAAAAATAAAAAAACCAACCCATAAAGGCCCTAATACAGTTATAATGGCCTTGTAATGTGCAGCATAAAAAGACACTGTAACAGCAGTTATAGTGCTATCAGGACACATGTGGTCACCATTACTGTTACAGAATACCTTGGAAACAGGTACTTGGATCATGGACTGGGTTTGGACATGCTTTCAGCCTAAACATGCTTGATCCTTTCTACTAATCACTGGCCTATAGCAAGACAGTGGCCACTGAGCTGGAACTGGACCGGGTTCCACTGTTTTAATAATTTCCAAACTTTTATGTGTGCAACATCCAATCCATCGAATTAGTTGGCCCAATCATTGAGATTATTATTATTATTATTATTATTTTGCAAAAATCAGCCTCATCCTCGTGCCAATTGGACTACACTTGTATTTTGTTATTTATCAAAACGTTGTTTTTATATGGTGTGACCCACCCAGTGAGTGGATGGGGCTGATTTTCTAAGAGATCCGAACGATGTGAACAACCTATTGGAAGAGTTGGATGTCGAACAAACATGATAAGTTAAAAGTTATTCATTAGTGGACAGTAAAATATGGTCCACAGACAAACTTGAAACCCTCTCTTTTGTAAATTTGATCATAATTGGAAACTTTAATTAAAAAAATAATGCAAATGCTGCAAAAAAAATTAAAATTAAAAATTAAAAATTAAAAATTAAAAATTTTTAAACAAAATTTGACAGTCAGGATCAATAGATCACCTTTGTAGTGGCCACACTCCCATCATGGAAATGAAGAACAGAGTGGGAAGTTACTTGATCTGTTTTGACTGCGACGATTTCACAGCCGAAGCGGACTGTTCCGTGCGATAGGCCATCAAAAAGTACTTGGATAAGATCACTCCTCAGCAAGCAGCGAAACTCTTCTTTCCTACCATCAATCCACACAATGTGTTTAAATCCAAATGGAAACATTACAATGTCGAGGTGAAGAATGCCTACTGGCACATCCTCACAGCATAACGATCGGTAGCTCCTGCATTCAATCAGGTGCAGCTGGGCTACACCTTGACCAATCTAGACCATTGGACTGGTGGCCCATCTGATCAGTTATTGGACAGATGACGGGTTTAGAATTTTACCCTACTAGGACTTCCTGTGTCATCCCATTGTCGAGCGAAACCTCTCGCACCCTGACTATAATTCAGACAATAAATAATAAATATAAATGTAAATAACAAAGTTGGAATATTCAGCATTTTGATAAACCCATAGGCCAAATCTATATTGTGACTCATTTCTTTTAAACAGGTGCTCTGCATCTAAACTGGACACGTGGCATGATCTGCCAATTGAACTTATCGGATGATCTGAACAGTCCAACTGGTGGTCCTTTTCAATATGATGCCGGCCGTTGCAAATATGCTCTATACTGTACACTTTTATAGTCCTTCCACCCGAGCAGATCCGAAGTGGGACTCACCCAATGAACGATCTGGATCGTGGACTGTTGCACCGTCAACCGCCACTCTGTTTTATGACAATTTGAAAGCCTCCCTCTATTTTCACTTTTTATAGATACCTCTGTAAAACAGAGATTCGTTAATGATTCCCTCACATAGGCAACGAAAACCGAAAATTGGGTTGGTCCAACCATCTGGTGGCCCACCACGTGGATGGTGTTAGAATAAAAGGGAAAAATAAGGATTTAAAAATCAGAAAAAAAAAAAGTTTTTATCTTGTGTTAACCCCACTTGCATAAATGTGTTTGGTTTAGTCTTAACAAATGTTTCAGATGTGTTGAGATTTCCGAGACTTTACATAAGAATCCTTCACTTTATGTGTGGTGTCTTTGACTTGGCCTATTTTGTTTTTCTCTGCGTAAGCTGACATGTACTGGTATATCATTAATCCATTGCTCACATGTACCTCGAGCTCCATCGGCTACATCTTTTCTTTTTATAAGTGCTCAGTCTTTCTCATTCAAATGGCACCGGAAAAAATCATTTTCTCTCCTTCTCTTAATTTCCTTTGGTTTTCTCTTTGTAACATCCTTATGGGAAAATGATGTAGAGCGGGTCACGGACAGTTTCATGGCCAAGATGGATCAGAAAAGGCCCGGTCAATGACAGAAGTGATCCGGACCGTCGGACCTTATATCGGGCGTATCTCGCAATCTGAAATGAGTTATCTGACGTAAAGTATATGATTTTGGGGTAAAACGAGATACTTTAGCCAACCAACCCCGCTATGCCAGGTTGTGTAGCCCGAATTTGCGAAATACCCCCTGATCGACGATCGTTTTTTTGTTTTATTTTCATTTTTACTATAAATAGTAAGTTTTAGTTTGATTATAACTCTTCATCCGTTGGGCTTTAGGAGTTGTGTCCAACATGAAAAGTGCTTAGAATAATTAGGAGCACGGTTTGGTGAAGCCAAATAGGACACTTATTACTTTTGGCCGAAAACCTTGCGCACTAATAGATGTCACAACCGTTTATAAATAGTAAGTTACGGATTCTAAGAGTGTTAGTTGTAGTTTGATTCTGATTTCTTTCCTATTGTTTGGTAGCCTTATTTAAAGGGTTGTGAACTCGTTTTTATTCATTCATTAATTAATTTCAAATTTACTAGAATTTATTTCTATTTTCTGCTTTTTTTTCTCGTGGGTTCGAGAAGTCTCTGTGAGGAGTCAAGAGAAGTTCCGTGGATTCGGAATAATTATCCTCTTGAGGAAGACAGTGCTCGACCTCACGTCTTCCCTTGCGTCAGTTTGGTATCAAAGCGAGGTTTCTCCTCGGATCGATAGCTTCTAACGACGGGTCGGGCAACAATCCTATGGGCGGTGCTCAAGGGAGTTTACCTTTAACGGTGGCGGCTTTCGAAGAAGCGCAACGAGAGAATCGACAAGCCATGCAAGGGCTGCGGGCTTCCATCGACCGCATAACAGATCTCTTAGCAAAAAACCTAGGGCAACTCCGTGTTCCCGGCGATAATCCTCCATCGCTAATTGCTAAAACTCGTAATTGCCTTGATCGCAGGATAGTACCGGCAGTGCATCCAAAGGTCATTCCTGAGGAAGGGGGCTCCAGTGAGGAGAAAATCGACATAATCTTTCAACACCCCAGATAATGCGGCGATCAAGTAGAACAAACGGATCGAGAATTCAAGATGCGGGTTGATATTCCTAGCTTCTACCCTTCATCACTTATAAATGCAAGACGCTTCGCCTTACCAAGGAAAGCATGTTAGTATCCTAGCTGAACTAGAAGGAATCTCATTTCAACCTTCCATGGTTCAAAGTTGTTTCTACCGGTGAATTTCTCTCCTTTGTACTTCGCGTTAGACCCTTTCATCGACCTGTCTAGATTAGAACTTGAAACCCCCAACGTTAACTCTAATACCATCTGTTGGGGATCACATGGAAGTAACTCCAAATTCAATTAAATAAGACGAAATCAAATGCAACACAAACACATAGAGATCACATGATTTTTATGTGGAAAACCTTACGGGAAAAAAACTACGGCATAAAGTGATAACGAATCTACTATGAAAGTGAAATTACAAGAGATGGATAGACTTACGATCCAAATAATCCCAAAATCCCTTCACAAAATGCTAGCTTTGCTCTCCTTCTTGCTCTAGAAGCCCCTTGTACATGATTCATCCTAATTCTTACGTTTACAACCCCTTATGTAGAGTTATAACCGAATTATGAAATAAAATATGCACTTGCACCAAACTGTGCATGTCTGTCCACGGGACCTTCAATTCCATCGACAACCATCGAAGGCTAGTCAACGATATCGAAACCACCGTCAATGGCATCGAGTAGAAACTCCTAAACTATCTAATATCAAAATTTGAAAGTTTTTTGATGGGATCAAATGGTCTATCAATACCACCATCAAATCTTATTTCAATAGATTGAAGACGTCTTACAGTACGGAATTACATGTGAGAAAGCAACTGGTGCTGAACGCATTCAATTGTTGTACGTGTATCAGGATGGTACCTTTCATTTGTTCGGTCCTCACGTTGATGGCTCTTTTTTTTTTTAATTTTATATATATATATATATATATATATATATATATATATATAAAACACATACTCATACCCCACACACACTCCCAAAAACTTACACCACAATGGGTACTCAAACCCATGACCTCGTGTTGAAACTCTCGTGAGTCTAGCTACCGCGGAGGCATGAGTAAGGACCCCATGTGGATGACTCCTAAAATAATACTTTGGTTATCCTATAGCAATTGATCGGATGACCATTCAGGTGTTTAGTAGCACTCGGCAGCTAGGAAAAAGAGTACAACCATTGGTCAAGATTGCTTGGGCAAAAGTCTTACAAATGTAGACTTCTATTAGCTGACCAGTACTTTCTTTAGCCCATGGTCCAACCACTTAGGGCCACTTAAGTCATGGAATAGCCTCATTTTTTTAAGGTTTGCCATGTCTTGGGAAGATAAATTCATCTCCCTCTCTCTCTCTCTCTCTCTCTCTGAGGTGAGGGTTATTTTATTCTAGCAGGGTATCATATTGGATACCCAGCAAGTTGGTGACTGTACTCGTCGAGCACATTAACTCAAGTTAAACCACCTAAGTTGGGACACTTTATCTGTAACTAATAAGTCCCAGTGATCTCCAAATCAGATTCGATGAACGATCTAATATCTGATTCGCAGACGCTTGATTGTTAAAAAGAACGGTTAGACGTTTCGCTTTCATTGAGGTCTCAAGTCCAACGCGTTGAACCGCAGGTTACGGTACACCCATTGGATATCTCCCAGACTGTGATCTGCATGTTAGGGTCCACCCATTGGATATCTCCCAGCCTATTAATTTCATGAAAAATCCAAACCTTCTAAAATTTTTACCCCGCGATGAGGATCGGATAAGAAAAAGAATGAGCCTAATCTAATAATTTAGGGAGCAACACAATAAGAAACAATATATAGCCATTGATAAATATCAAATACAAGTGTGGATGTCTCCGATCTTGTCGTAAGATAATCCTTATGGTAATCCCAACCTATTGAATGGGCTGGATATCATACAGACATTGAAAGTTTTCAAATTTTCCACTGGGTGGACCATAACTTAAGGTCCACCTCTTTTTCAGTCCACTCCGATAAATGCCCACCAACGCCACAGATTGCATAAGTCCATTCCATATATAAAATTCAGCCTGGGTTTAGAGATGAGAAATTTACGGCTGTGGACCCCACCTTTTATCCGGTGCTTTTTACGAAGCAATATAAACTTAATATAGGCACTTGGACCTCCTCGTATGGACACCAGATTTGAGGACGAAAATACCTCTGCCTTCCTCTGGCTGGCGTGCAGAGATGAGCTCTGACGGATGGTCCGGTGATGGGAACTCAAGTGGGCCCATTGTGATGTTTGTGAGAAATCCTTCCCGTCTAAGTTCATCCATAGGGTCACAAAGACCTATATGAAGAGGAAAAACAAATTTTATAATGATCCAAAACTTCTGTAACCCCTAAAAGGGTTTCAATGGTAGACGTTCAATTCCCCACTACCTTTTACAGTGTGGTCCACTTGATAGTTAGATCTATCTTATTTTTCATCTCAAGCTTTAATATAAGCTCGCCAAATAGATGGACGGTTTGGATATAACACAAACCTCATGATGGGACCCATAAAAGCAATACAGGAAAAAAAAAAAAAAAAAAAAAGAACAGTGTTGCGGCACTACCACCGGTTTGGCGGCAGTTTGACTTTTAAAAAAAAAAAAAAAAAAAAATTTTACAGGGAAAACTTTTTCTCCATTACATTTTTCTCTAATACATAATTATATAAATATGTATATATAAGTATATAAAAATATTTTTCTATCTTTTAATTCATTTCTTTGTCTATTTATTTAATAAGCATATCTCCTAGACTAGAATGATTTATTTAACGTACCACATATGATTTTGGGGTAGGAGAAGCTAATTTAGCCAACCAACATATATAGTTATTTTCCAAGATCCATAAGTAGTTCCTCAAGCACTATTACACTACTATAAAGAGAAATATCAGTGTACAGTATACATCTAATGCAACAGCTACCTAAGGATAGCCTATCATGCTTAAAAGGCTAAATAAATCACCATACATGTTAAAAAGGCTTATATGATATAGTCTCAAATGTATCCTCATACATGTTTATAGAATGGAAGTTCCATGGAAGCTTTATTCATGTATTCTTAGCCGTGCATTTGGCCCTTGAATTAAATTTTCAGAAATTGCTATTCTAATGGATTCTACAATTGGTTAAAACAATTAGAACAATGGGAGTTATTACTTGAGGTGTAAACTTAGGTAAGAAAAAGCTTCTCGGTCGGGTTTCTTTCTCAAGGTCCTTCCAAACACCGAGTGAATTTGGAAAGTGACCACAACTACACATTCGGTTCAATTGAATTAGGAGTGGATTTTCGAAATGTACGATGTTCACTTTTACATGTTTTTTGTTCGACTGAGGGTTTGTGAGTCGCTTCGGTTCAGTTTGAACAACGGAGTGCATATAAGTGTAGGATTTATTTTCTAATCTTGTACACACACACACACACACACACACACACACACACACACACACACACTTCTAATCACGATTAGATTTAGAGTATAATGGGTGCATAGTGGGTTTTGGAACCTACTACGAATACTCAAGGTTTTTTTTTTTCATAGGAAAGATAGGGTTTTTATTGTAAGTTGTTTTATCTCTTGTAACCTTTTTCTTATTATAGAGAATTAATTGTCGTTTTGTGTTGTAGCTTTTTCCTGTATGAGTTTTTCACATAAAATCTTGTGTGTTCTCTATATTTGCTTGGATTTGGTTTTCTTCATGAAATTAACTATGAATATGAAACAACTACTTAATTTTGTTAATTCTTCTCTTCCTAATCATATTTACCACCTAAAAAAGTTATATATAATCTTAAACAAACTCCTCAATCTTGGATCATTTGTATCTTTTTCTTTGCCATATTGACTTTCTTTGTTGTAAACCATATCATTCTCCATTCGTCTTCGTTGTTCTTGGGGACAATTCCTTTATTAATCTAAGTAGATGATATCATAATTACAAGTGATAATTTTTCTCTTTTATCTAGTTTGATTTTCAAAATAGTATCTAAATTCATTGTGAAAAATTCCGGTTCTCTTCACTATTTGGGTATTAAAATTATTCCTTTTAATGATGTTTTTCTTATCTTATTTCAAATATGTTGTTGACCTTTTTTTTGAAGCCAAAATGTTGGACTCTAAGTTTATTAACACCCCCTTGAGTGAGAAACATAAGTTACATACATCTCTTAAACATGCAATTGATGACACTAATTTCTACAGTAGCATTGTCGGAGCTTCAAAATATTTGACCATGATACATCTTGATTTGTCATATGTTGTCAACCTTGTTTGCCAATTTATTAATGCACTTGTTGCCATTCACTACCAAGTGTTAAGAGAATTCTCAAATATATCAAAGGTACATTGTATCGTGGAATTTGAATTACTTTTCGATCTTTACTTAGCTTGTACAGGATTTCAAATATTGATTAGGTAGGATGTGCTCTTACTCAATGGTTTACCACAGTGATGTAGAGCGGGTCGAGGACACTTTTATGGCAAAGATGGTCCAAAGAAGGCCCAATCCGGAACCGAACCGTTTTTCACAGTCTGGTTCCAATTCGGTTCCAGGGTACCAATGGTTCGGTTCTGGTTCAAAAAATGGTAGAACTGTTAGGAACGGTTTGGTTCTGGTTTCACCCTAGAACCGGACCGAACTGACCTGTGTGCACCCCTAAATGCTAAAATAAGCAAAGTTATCATTGAGTCTATGGGTGAGGCACTGCTTGCAGCGTGTCACATTTTAAATAGAATTCCTTCTAAGAAACCTAAAACATCATCATATGAGATATGGAAATGAAGAAAATCTAACCTATAATATTTTAAAGTGTGGGGGTGTCTCGCTTATTCCAAGACTCCTAATCTCAAAAGAACCAAGTTAAGACCTGGACTTATAAAGTGTGCCTTCGTAGGGTATGTACAAAATAACAAAACTTATAGACTCCTAGATCTAGAGTCTAACATCATAATAGAATCAAGAGATGTTGAGTTATTTGAGAATTCACTATCCTTTAAGTCAAATGATAATGAAGTGCAAACTTCTAATAGAGAACCAGTGATTATAACTCCACAAGAAGTGGAAACTCCAAGCGAACCTCGTAAGAGTCAGATGGTAAAAATAGAAAAGAGTCTTGACGTTGATCAGATAGACTCTCAGCATATCTTTTTTCATCTTGTAAAAGAAGATAAAGAAAATGTTATAAGAAAAATACATATAGTAATGACTATAGAAGTGACCCTAAAACATATAATGAGGCTATATCTTCTAGAGGCTCAACCTTTTGGAAGGAAGCCATTAACGATGAAATTAAATCTATAGTGTCAAACTAAACATGAGAACTAGTGAACTTACCTCCACGTTCTAGGCCCATAGGATATAAGTGAGTATTTAGGAAGAAATATCGCACTGATGAGACTATCAAAATCTTTAAAGCTAGATTAGTAGCTAAGAGGTTCGGATAAAAAAATGGATAAATTATTTTGACACTTATTCTCAAGTCGCTAAGATAACATTCATTAGGATTTTATTTACGCTAACATCCATACATTATCTTCACATCCACCATATGGATGTAAAGACTGCCTTCTTGAATGGTGACCTCAATGATGAGGTATACATGGAATGACTCAAATGATTCATTCTACCAAAAAATGAGAATAAATTTTGTATATTAATTAAATATTTGTATGGGTTAAAACAAGCATTTAAACAGTGGCATGAGAAATTTGATTCAAAAAAATTATCTCATGATTTCATACATAATGTAACTGACAAATGCATATATTTTAAAGTTAATGGTAACTGTGTAATTATTATGTATATATGTTGATGATATGTTAATAATTAGTAATAAAATGGAATGTGTAATTGAAACAAAGAAGTTTTTGTCTTCTATATTCAAAATAAATGATCTTGGACATGTGGATAACATCCTGGGTATCAAAGTTTAAAAAAACATAATGGAGTTATGCTCTATGCCAATCTCATTATATTGAGAACATACTAAACAAGTTTAACCTTCTCAAAATAAAATAAACAAAAACTTCATTTAATTCAAGTATCAAGTTGAATGAAAATAATGGAAGAGCAGTTGTACAACTTGAGTATATAAGTGCTCTAGGTAGTCTAATGTATGTTATGCAATGTACCAGACTATATATCACATATGCTGTGAGTAAACTCGGTAGGTTTACTAGTAACTCCAATGTAGAATACTTGAATGCTATTAATAGAGTTTTTGGTTGCTTAAAAGCAACTAAAGACTTATGGATATTTTACTCAGAGTTTCTTGTCGTATTGGAAGGATATACCGATGTGAGCTGGATATTGAATGCAAGGGACAATAAGTCCACTACAGGGTGGGTATTTACCCTAGGAGGTGCATCTGTATCTTGGGGATTTAAGAAACAAACCTGTATAACTCACTCGACTATGGAGTCTGAGTGGCATATGGATCTTTAATTAGAAATCCTATTATTTTTGTGTAAAGCCTTTACCGACTGTATCACTGCATTATGATAGTGAAGCCACATTAGTTAGAGCCTATAATAACATTTATAATGAAAAATCTAAACATATAAGTCTATGACACAATTATATAAGATAATTGATTTAAGACGAAATCATTACAATTTCATATATGAATTAAGTAATAACTTGGCTAACCTTTTTACTGAACTTCTAACGAGAGAAGTAGTAAAAACAACATCTAGAGGGATAGAGTTGAAACTCTTTAACTAAAGTTTCACCAGTGATGGAAATTCAACCTAAAAATAGAAAATCTCTATGTTTGGGTTCAATGGATAAAAAAAGTTATTGATATGTGAAAAGTTTCAGCACTAAAATTATATAAAACCTTATCTATAATAAGTAAGTGTTAAGCGTTACAGAAAGAGGGTTAAGTCCTAGAACTCTAAATGAAATCCAGTCTAAAAGACAAGTGTCTTAGTAGCAACGAAGACACTAGAAGGATTTTACCTATGTGAAAGTAGAGATAGTGTTGTCTCTCTTGGAGTCAGAGTTTCTCTCGGTATCATTTATGAAATAGGATAAGCACATGACCATTAATTGTGCTGAGTAAGATTGCCGGAACTTTAATAATACAAAAGTAAATATACGTGTGGTTTCTCCGGCTCTGTTATATAAGAATAACTAGTTCAATGCTGAAGTTATCAGAAATTTCGATAGATCTTTGAGCTACTAATACTGGTAAAAAATTTAAATTGAAAGATATCTTCTTTTTTTTATGCATACAAGCTGTTTATATTATGACAGATATTTTTTTGAAAATATTTTCAATCAAGTGGGGGATTGTTGTGAAAATTTTTTGATTAATTTTTTTTAATTATATATATATATATATATATATATATATATATATATATATATATAAAATAAATTTTTGTTTAAAAAACTTGTAGTTTTGGTGTTTTTAGGAATAATCTCATATCAAATAGGAGAGAAGAAAAAATTGTGTTTATATGTGAGGTGTGGAGTACTTTATTATTTGCTTGGTTGATCCATGGAGTATCAGGACTTGCGTCTCGGGTACTGTGCAAGGGCTTGGGTGATATCACACAGGATACTTCATTTATTTGGAATCTAATTGTATCTCTTGAGCCTCTAAAAACTAACCCACAGTTGCTCAATCTAGTGCCGAGCTCTTGCATTATGTGACATTGGGGTGTATAGCTTGATCGTAATTCTATTATCTTTTTTTTACCATTTAAGTGTTTTATATTTCCCAGTAAATCATATGTTTTATGCATGTACAAAGCACGATAAGTTTAACTAACATTTTGTTAGAGAAAATATCGCATTAGGTACTCTTGTTATACAATTTGTTTCTTCTTTACAACATATTAACAATATCTTTATTAAGCCACTTGCGAAAGTTATTCTTCAGGTATTGCACACCAAGCCTGGTGTACTATCACCACCACCTTTTAGCTTGGCGGGGAGTGATAAGGAAGAGATACAAGTCCCCACACGTGAGTATGTCACACGTGTGGATTGGTCATGTGTTTGGGTGACACATGTAGAATAATGGAGAAGTCCTCTTCTCCTTCTCTTACTCTTCTTTTCCTTCTCTAACTCATCCTCTCCGTCGCCTTCTCTTACTCATCTTTTCATTTTGTAATTCAAATAAAGAATGACAGCAAGAGGTTTCATACAATCTCTCTCCATGCTGATTTTAGAAATCTTCATTGACCGCCCGATTATGGTGCCTGTTCATCTACAAGGTGGGTCCACCTAATGCATCGGTAAAATGTCTCCCAAACGTGAGAAGGTTCACATGGGCTAGCTAGCAGAGTGTTGTCTTATTCCTAGCTTTTCTATCTGTTTGTATTTTTATGCCCTTTCTTGATAATGTATTTCATGCACGTTGTTAATTTGTTTCCAATTAAAAATTTTACAGTGCACAAAAGGCACTACAAGATCCTGTATGCAATCCATGCAGATCGAGAAACAATTACATACAAAAGCTTGTGTTTTAACATACAATGTTTTTCTTTTGCACTAACATTTCACTTTAGTAGAAAAGCTGAGCCCCAAAAATGGACCATTAAGGACTTTTTTTTCTAGTGAAAATTTTATCAAGTGGCCATTACGGACTTTTTTTCTAGTGAACATTTCATCAAGTGGCCATTACGGACTTATTTTCTTGTATTTTAGAAAGGTGAAAGCACACAACCTGTACTTCTATTGATATTGGAAAAAGGGTTGTACATCTTTCTTGTTGGGTCTAAAACCCGGCTTCGTGCTGTTGTGTGGCTGTAGCCACCAAAAAAGAAAAAAAACAGAAATTTTTGAAGAAGAAGAGAAACTGTTGCTGTATATTGGAATTGCGTAAAATCGTATTACACTGCTGCCTTTTTGTAGGCTTTCTTATTCTGTGAAATCACTAAACTATCCCTATCTAGATTCATCCTAGGGGTAGCTAAAGAAAGAAAAAATAATCCAGAAAAAATCTACACCGCTAGCAATCTAATCTTAGAAAAAAAAATCTAATCTCACAGCTAGCTCATACGATATTCACACGGTTTTGGATTTGCACAAATCCATCACCGTTTCCAACACTCTCCTTCAAACCAAAACCGGCTTTATTCCGAGCATCGTTCTTAGTCGTTTGAATGCATCTGTCGGCAATGCCTTCGTGAAAATATCCGTTACCTGTTTCATGGTATTGCAATACTCTAATTTCATCATTTTCTGCGTCACATGATCTCTCAGAAAATGGTATCGGGTATCAATGTGTTTGCTTCTTACATGCTGCACCGAATTTTTGGTTAGCTCGATTGCTAACTTGTTATCCACATATATGACTGTGGATTCTTCCTGCGGATGCTTCATCTCTTTTAGCAGGTTTCTTAACTAAATTTCTTCATAAATGATGGACGATGCTGCCATGTATTCTGCTTCACATGTGGATAGGGCGACCACACTCTGCTTCTTCGAATTCCATGTGAAAGCAGTCGTTCTAAGATAGAATACATAGCCAGTGGTGCTCTTTCTCTCATCTTGATCACCTCCCCAATCACTATTTGAGTATCCATATAGCATTGCTTCATCATCGTATGGATAAAAGAGACTGAATTTAATGATCCCTTTGATATACCTCAGTACTCGTTTTGCAGCTAGCTAGTGTGACTCTTTTGGGGCTTCCATATAACGGCTTAGAAGCCCAACATTGTAGACTATATCTGGCCTAGTAATTGTGAGGTACCTTAAGTTTCCGATTAGGCTCTTGAATAGGGTTGAGTCGATGTTTCTTCCTTCTCCATCTTTTGTGAGCTTCAGACTTGTTGTAACAGGTGTATTTACAGCTTTACAATCGGCCATCTTAAACTTTTCAAGTAATTCCTTAGCATACTTTTTCTGTGATATATAGATACCACCATGTTGTTGTTTCACTTCAATGCCAAAAAAAAAGGACATCAGACCTCTGTCTGTCATCTCGAACTCCTTAAACATGGCCTTCTTGAATTCTTCAAACATCGCCTGACTATTTTCAGTGAAAAACCGATCATCAACATATAAACAAGCGACAAGTATATCACCATAGGCATTCTTCTTTGTATAGACGGCATGATCATATGGACATTTGACGAAACCATTCTCTTGAAGATAACCGGCGATTCGTGCATTCCAAGCACGAGGAGCTTGCTTAAACCCATATATGGCTTTCTTCAGCCGATACACCTTGTGTTCCTTCCCTTGCATGACAAAACCTTCAAGCTGGTCAGCGTATACTTCTTCTTCAAATACCCCATTTAGGAATGCAGATTTCACATCCGGTTGGTAAATCATTCAACTGTGATGAGCTGCAAGAGAGATAATCATTCTTACAGTGTCAAAGCGAGCAACCGGGGCGAAAAATTCTTCATGGTCTACCCCATATTTCTATTTGTAACCTTTTACTACGAGCTTTGCTTTATATCCTTCGATCTTTCCATCGACATTCCGCTTGATTTTGTACACCCATTTGAGACCAATCGTCTTCTGGCTTTTGGGGAGTGAGGTCAACTCCCATGTTCGATTCTTCTCGATGGCATGAATCTCTTCTCCCATTGCCTTTCACCAACATTCTTTATTCACAGCTTCCTCGAATGTGAGAGGCTCGTGATTCGCATACAAGCAGAGTAAGTTCACTTCTTCAGTTTCTGCATAGATGTCGTTGAGGCTTCTCATTTTAATAGGAGCCAAGGGTGAAAGGGAATCGGATGAAGATATGTTGGATGAATTCTGATTTGATGAAGTACTTCCAGGAGATATGGAGCGTACTCTTGGACTTCTGCGATCTGAAGGGGGTGATGTAGGTGTCTGATCTGGCTTCTCATGTCTCTCTTCTTCATATTCTTCAACCTCGACCTGCTTTTCTTTGGCTGAGTTTCCCTCGTTCCATTTTTATGCTTCTTCCTCACAAAATACCACATCTCTACTCACCACCAGCTTATTGGTTAGTGGGTTGTAAAGTTTGTATGCCTTTGACTCTTCGCTGTAGCCGATGAAGATGCACTTCTCGCCACGATCATAAAACTTTTTCCTTTTCGCTTCTAGAATTTGAGCGTAAGCGACACACCTGTTGAGGGTCAAATATTGCATATCAGACCTACTTATTACCTGGATTTACGAACATGATACCGTTTAATAGCCCGATTTAACCGTGTTTGTGCTACAAGGTGTAATTACGAGCTTGGACTGAAATAAGAGGCTAAAAAGCATGGATTTAAAGTTCAGAATTCACCAAGGTAAGGGACGGACTCCAAGGGACCAAGATCAATGGAATTACACGCCAGAGATCCGAGAAAATTGAGAAATTGAGGCTAAAGTAACTTGAAAATCAGCTAGAATGCAAGATCACAGGGTTTTCACCACCCGTTTGGCTCGAAACTTCATACATGGCCAAGGGACCACAAATTAACTGTACACGTAGAATTTCAGCCCTCAGATCACTCCGAAAGTGACCTAACGGATAGATCAACCCTTTAAATCCTTAAGTGGGGCCCGCCTGATCTTTGGATATGCTTCAATTTTGGTCTTAACCGTTTAATGAGCTGAAAAAATGGATAGACGTAGCGAATTTCTTAAAAACACCATAGTGGACCCCACGTGAGCATGAGTGTGCATAGTGCACAAGTGCACTAGCCATGCACAACAATGAAGAGTCTATCAAACCGACTCTTGACCCGTCTCTCCTTCTCCATCTTTGTTTCAAATAGCAGATGCAACACGATTGCTGGTTTCAAGTTGTGGGCCCCACTTATCATCTAGTTCGATGATCCGAACCGTCCATTCGTCCGGTGGGGCAATCACAACCATCGCCAAGTTGTCGTTTCTCCACCATGCAAAGTAAATGTGTGAAGATCTTAGTCGCACGCAAGATGAATGGTAGCATAAAAGATTTTTTGGAACGCACCGAATCAACTCCAAAAACACTCCTTCAGGGATGTTTTTTTGTCCTGAAACCAATGGACGGAGTAGATGTAACAACCCCAACTTTTCAGGACCCGAGTAGACAACCCGTTTCCCAAAAACCCGAGTGTTAACCTGAAAGGATGGTCAAATTCGAGTGTAATTTTTTTTTTCTTTCATCAGAGTAAGCAAATGAGCATAGTGTGGACAAATCGACATAAAGGAAAATTCCATTATCATTCAAGTATACAAGAAGCTGCCCATAATGACTTATACAAACCAACGTCTCTAAATTTAACAAATACAAGATTTATAAGAATTAATAAATGAAGAATAGTAGAAAGCATGTAAATATAAGCGGCAAGATCAAGCAGCTCCTCCAGGCAAATACAGTCATGCATCCCTGGTGATCGTACCCTGCTCCTCATCAAGTCTGAACATGCATATTACTTACGCCACCTGTACTACTTGTACGGTTGTATATTTGATGGATGAGTGGCCAACTCAGTGTGAATTCTTCTTAAGATTACACACCGCCGCATTAGGTAAGAAATAGTATAAAACATTCAAACAACCAAAACAGAGTAAATGCAGTCTTATTAGGTGCATGGATGTATGAATGCAATCATCACCCCGGGAATGCTCATCCGTGCGGACAGTGGGCCGTCACCCATGCAATCATCGAACCTGGGAAACGTTATCCAGTCGAAATCATCAAACTTGAGGAAACATCACCCAGTTGGAACAATACGTGCCATGAATGCATGATTAGCCAAGTCATTATTAGTCCATTTATAACCAGCCAATTTAGATAAGCTCAAAGGTCATTACGGGGAGCACATGACCTAGCGTAGGCCGACGGGTCGGGCATAGTGTCCCATTACTACCATCCCCGACCTATGAGGCTACCATCTTAGGATGTTTAATGGAAACCTGTCGACTAGTGGCCAATCATATTACAGTATATGAGGCTTACCATCGCATGATTGCATGGTATAAAACATCGAACCCATATAGGAAAAATATCAAAACAAAATCACGTAGGGCGATATCAAACAAGCCATATAGGACAATTATCAAAATAGGCCTCATAGGGCGAGTATCAAAACCATAAGATAAAAGACCATCCTTGAAAACCATTGGACACAACAACCCTGGATGGTAGGCCCACATTAATGATCTATTTAGACTACCACTTAATAACCACTACGTCGAAGGTCTATTTTAATCACAATCATTTGGGTTATATCCCAAGTATGGGTGTACGGTGAGGGTTTCCCACTAATGTACCAGTTTAAAGTCCATAAGCAATACACAAATAATCCACAAGCATGAACAAATATACATGATGAACATTAAGCAGCCAATATAGCAATTCAATTTTCACCAGCTAACATATGTGATTATAAGAGGAAAATATCAATTATAAATTTAAATAAAAACTATGACTTAAGCTATTGAGAAGATGGAAAGCTCAAGGGGAAGAATCATTACCTTATACTTTGAATTGCTTTCAGATGTTGCTAAGTGCTGGTGCCCTTAGGATTGTATCCTACCACAAATCATGAACTTGTACAATTAGGTCCAAGTTCTAATTACTACCTAGGGTTGAAGGTTATAGCCTAGGGTCATCTTTTAGGATTTTAATGTGGAATTAGAGTTTTATCCTAGAGTCTAGCCCCATACTTGAATTTTAGGATTTTATTTTAGGGTTTAAATCAATTAGGTCTAGGATTTTGATTATGGGATTAGGACTCTAATTGGCGTGGCCATTAACGATATTGTTAATGGGAATCATTGATAAGTAAAATTTATAAAATAAATTAGTTATAAATTTTAGGAATATTACAATGGCTAATGTTATATCAATTTATCTAATGATGCCCAAGATGAATAATAATACTTATAATTTCTAAAACAATTATTGATATTAACAATTAATATTAGTTAACGTAGCCCTGATAATCATTGTGATGAATAAAAATAGTATGCTCTAACGTTAATAATAATATCTTAAGGAGGACGAATAAAATACTAATATAATAATAAAAATATATATACACGTATCAATTAATAAAAGTATGGACAATTACTAATGGTTAATCATATCTAACGTAAAAACCCTAAAATGATGTTAACAATGGCAATTGAAGTAATTTAAATTTGAAAAGAAAATATAGGCTCACCTGGTTGACTTGGATCAAGTCGAGTTGACTCGGCTAAGCACCCATCTCTCTCTTTTCCTCTTCTCCTCTCCTTTCTTTCTTTTTCCTACTTTTCTTTTAAACCTAAGGTCCAGCAAACTGGCCGGGTCAAACTAGACCCAACCTGACTGCAACAGCCCACTCAAGCCAAACTCGATCCAGTTGACTTGGCAACGAGTCAGCCCATAACTCAGCCCCATCTCACCCTCTTTGTCTCCTCTCTGCCCTTTTCTTTTCTTCTCTTCCTATCTCTCTTTCTTCTTTCTCATTTTCTCACCTCAGCGAGATCGCTGGGCTGAACCCCGGATAGCAACTCACACCAGCGAGTAGAGTGAAGTGGTGCAACAGCCGCACCCACCTCCTCTCTAACTCTACTCTATTTTCTTCTTCCTTTCTACTGTCTGCTTCTAGAAATGCCTGGAGTCTCGAGCTGGTGTAGCGAGAGGTTGAACAGCAACCCCCAACTCAGTCTGAAGTCAGTAGCAGCCCGTGCACATGGCCAGCGACTCGGTTGGGCTGAGGCAGTGTGGCAAACTGCACCCATGCACCTACTTCTTCCTTATTTTCTTTCTTTCCATTTCCCTGCTTCCTTTCAAACCAGCAACATCAAGCAACTTGCTAGAAATGAAGGGACTCAACCTGGTTTGGTCGTCTAAACAGGAACGTGGTGCACACACACCACCCCAAGTCTCTCTCCATTTCTCTTCCTCTCCCTCTTTTCTTTCTCTTTTCTTCTTATCTCTCCCTTCTCCCTCTTTATTGTGCTTATGCTGGAGCGTCCAGCAGTGGACGCTGAGCTTGGACAGGCTCAGCTCAGTCACAGTCATAACCCGACAGTGCCATCATGCTCACCCAGTGTCACCTCCCTTATTTCTCTCTTTACTTTCTTCTCCCAATTTCTTTCTCTCCCTCACTCTCTTCTACAACGTCCTGAAATCGCTTGGACCAAGACAGATTCAAAATCTGGTGGTGCGGATCAAAGTGTGGTAGCGAGTGAATGACGAGGAAGAAGACAGGCGATAATGGAGGATCTCTCCCCAATGCTCCTTCCTTTAATCCGAAGACATGGGAGGGTTCTTAGAGGTCCAACAGAGCTTGCGGATGTAGGAAACGGAAGGTTTGAGGGCATTTACTCAGTGGGTTCGAATGAAGGAGGAAACGGCTGGTTTCACGATTGTGGCTGCGAAAATGGAGGGTGAGCTATTGTTCCCCGATCCATACGCCTCTTATACTCGCCCTAACCCTTTCTAGACCGTCGGATTAGCACCTAGGGGTTCGGATCTTCTCTGGCCGAAACCGCCTTCAAAACAGTGGGTGAAAATCGAAAACCGACTATTGGTTTTGCTTGAATGCCCTAACCTATCGGATGGCTGAGATCTCTCCTAAATGGAAGGCTGGGATTGGAGGAATCCTCCTCTCGCGCGGATTGCTCTGCTGGCAACCGCAGGTTTCTATTTATGGAAACGTTGTGTTTATAGGCTTCGTTTAGGTCAGTTCTTATGTGCATGAGGATGCACTTCAGCAAGTAAGATCACCTAGGGTTCGTTCAGGATCACCGTCTGGCCATGATGAACGGTCCTAATTATGGAAATGGGCTATGGTTTGTGGGCCACCGACGGAAACCATGGACGTTCGTTCGTCTACTGGTGAAAATAGAAGGGAAATAATTTCTCTCCGTATGTGGAAAAATCGGTCAGAGGCGATTTGAATGGGTTTTCCAATCTAGTGTGCAGCGAGTGCACATACTCCTCATGCCCATGTGTTAAAGTTGGGGCCCTAGGGATGATCCTGACCAATCCACTCCATCCACCCTATTTGGTGGACCTTGCCATGGCCTTTTACCAAAAGTGGGGTAGATCCAAGGTCCAAGTGGGCCATACATCTTGGTTTAGGGTCCTACTTGGGGATTCCCTGCTGATCTGTTGGTCGGATCAGTCTGAATTAGAATATGAGCGGTTAAAAGGTTCTAATGGCTTATTTCATAATAGGTTATTAACCAATTACTAATACTAATATAATTTTTATTATTTTGAGTATCACTTATATTTACAATGTTTAAAATTAATATATATATATATATATATATATATATATATATATATATATATATATGTAAATATTAACACGCTACTATATTCATGCTATTGGTCACATATTTATTAATTCATAATTCACAATATCATATTATACATATGAATGAATGAATTGAAGATTGTATGATATCATGTTTAATCAAAATTATATTTGTATTTAATAATAATATACAATTCCTTTAAAGTATCTAATGATTTTTGTCTACATACTTATAAAAGATATTCAATGTTACATTATTATTTGTAATTTAATTTTTTTATGTTGTGAAATTATTATTCCTTATGTTTATTTAATATAATATTATTTTCATAATGTCCTATATACATTAAGTATACACGTATCATTTTAGCATGAAATTTTAAATCTTTACAAAGTATATACATTTCATAGTGTATATATATTTAAGTTGTATTATTTTTTGTATTTATATTAAATTAAATTACATGGTAGCACCCGAGTACTGGAAAGTACGGGGTGTTACAGTAGATTTTCTACTTGGCATCAATAAGTAGGCTAACGCATTTCACAGAGTCGACTTGTAGCGACTCTATTTCGCACAGGGAGTTGTGGTCGGGTGCAGCTGGGCCACCATTATCATGCAGGTCGATGATCCACACCGTTCATTGAATGCAGGAGGTTAAACCGACCGTACCTTGATCTACGGCCTTATTTTCTTGAACATTGCATGTACATGAAGTATCAAATACAGGTCGAACGGCTGAAGCACGGAGTCAATGGGCCGCATTAACGGAATTCCAAAACAGTCCATGTCTGACCAAAATTGCACGACAAATCCAATGAATAGAGTGAATTTTTCCAACACCAGCAAATATGGGTCTCACTAGTTATACATCTCTTGGCGTCAAAACGGGCGGTTATGAATCAAGTTCTGCAATCCACCGACTCTCAGCTCTACATGCCTGCTCTGACTTGATATGCACTCCACCCGTCATCGTCGGTAGAAGCTATAAAATGCTAGAGGGGGATCAGTTGTTAGTGTTGGGGGGGGGGGGGGGGACGTGCAAAAGAGAGAGAGAGAGTTTGAGAAAGTTTTATTTTTCTTAATTTTATTTATTTTTTTCCTTCTTTCTTTTCTTTATGATTAAATTAGAGGATAGCCCACTCATGTGCGGCTAAACGTCTTAGCTAGGGCTAAGAGGTGAAGCCTCTAGCATGATGAGAGACTTTGTTTGAGCCTTTTGTTTATATTGAACTGATGTTGATTATAGTTGATTAAGGGAATGTTTTTAGTTTTTAATGGTCTGTTGTGACTGAAATTACAATGGGTCTGCGATGACTTTGAGCATGTTCCTTTCTTTTTTATGTTTATGACGTCAGGAAGCCCTGTTGGTCACCATTGTCTCCTGGGCATGGTCGGATGATAGTACCCTTCCTAACCTTCATACATTGATTGAATAGTTTGGTGATAGAATTCATTCTAATTTATATACCTTTCATCTTTTTAAAACTATATTAAAGAAAGTTCAGTTTAAATTCCATGATTCTTGATGCAGGCATAAGATCTCCCTGATCTTTACAAGTGGATCCTCTATATCCCTAGTTTCCTTCCTCTGATTTCTTCTAAGTTTTAGATTAATATTTCATAATTATTTCCTAAATTCCATTCGATTTAGTTTACATCTTAGTCTAATTTTAATTCTACTTAATTTCAAATTACATACAAGTTTCAGTCCTTTAGGATTCGACCTTGGTCTTACCGAGTTTATTACTACATCATAACCCTGCACTTGGAGAGTGAACAACACCCAAAGATCTTAAGGTGCACCACGCTCGGCTTGTATTCACTCCATACTTCCTACGGTGTCTGGAATCTAACACTCTTGGTTGGACACCTATTTAGCAGATAAGCAGTACATGTAACTGCCTCTGTCCAGAAATTCTTTGGCAGATTTTTCTCTTTCAGCATGGTCCTCATCATGTCGAGGATGGTACGGTTCTTTCGTTCCGCAATTTCATTTTGTTGTGGCGTGTACGTTGCAGTATGTTGTTGCTTAATGTCATGTTCCCTGCAATATTCTCAAAAAACATTTGAGGTGTACTCCCCACCTCTGTCAAATCGGAGGGTTTTGATTTTAAGACCACTTTCTTTTTCAACAAGGGCCTTAAAATTTTTAAAAATAGTAAAAGTAGCAGACTTCTCTTTGATTACATACGCCCACAATTTTCTACTGAAATCGTCAATGAAGGTAATAAAGTATTTATTACCTCCAAGAGAGATTGGCTCTAATGGTCCACAGATGTCAGTGTGAACCAACTGCAACGGTCCTCTTGCTCTTTAGGATACTCCACTCAGAAAGGAATTCCTTTGTTGTTTCCCAAGTATGCACACCTCACACACATGTTCTGGAGTTTCAATAGCAGGCAAGCCATGCACCATGCTTGATGAGGACAGAAGTTTTAGGCCACTAAAGTTTAGATGGCCAAAGCGAAGATGTCACATCCAGGAATCATTCTTTGCTTTTTCATAAAAACACTTCTCAAGCATTGTGTTTATATGGAGAGGAAACGTACGATTCTTCTCCATCTGGACTTTTACAATCAAACGTCCATGCATATCTCTTATGGAAAGAGAAGAGTTCTCTATGCGTATGACATACCCTTTTTCGAAGAGTTGTCCGAGACTCAGTATGTTACTTTTCATGTTTGGCACATAATACACATTGAAAATATAGTTTGGAACACCATTCTTCTGAAAGTTTTTTATTTTTATTTTTATTTTTTTTACGCATGCACACACACCCCACACACTCACACTGGTGGAATTTCACCACCTATGGGTACTCGAACCCTTGACCAGGAGTTGAAACTCCTGAAAGATTTTGATTTTACGTTTAGTGATTTCACAAAATAAGAAAACCTATAAAAAGGAAGCAGTGTAATATGATTTTATGCAATTCCAATATACAGCAGCAATTTCTCTTCTTCTTCAAAAATTTCTGTTTTTTTCTTTTTTGGTGGCTGTAGCCACACATTAGCATGAAGCCGGGTTTTAGACCTAACAAAGTGGTAGAGCCGCTGATCCTTGGGCCTCATCAGTCATGAGAGCTGCTGATCCTTAGACTTCATCAGCCATGAGAAGGAGTCGCTGATCCTTGAGCCTCATTAGCCATGAGAAGGAGGTCCTGCACACTACCTGTTTTGGGTCTGCAAATATCCAACAACAAAAACAACAAATCAACCGTGAGGAGGTTGAATTGCCTTTTAGAAAAAGTTTCCAGCAAAAAATATAGTTTCCAGCAAGAAAAGTTTCCACAAAAAAAAGTTTCCCAGCAAAAAGTTTTCTAGCAAGTTTTCAACCACAACAGGATTTTTTTTTCAAAAATCAGATTGCAAAAAAAATAAAATCAGATTGCAGCAAATAAAAAATTTATTTTCAAAAAATCTTATTGCAGCAAACACATATTTGTTTAAAAATTCAGATTGCAGCAAAAAATCTTGTTTTAAAAAATCAGATTTCAGCTAAAAAAATTTATTTTAAAAAATATTCAGATTTTTTATTTCATCCATCTCCCTTCACTTTCAAAGAAATCAGCCATTCCTTTAAAAAAATAGAAAATATGGCCAGCACAATCCAGCCACAGGTTCATAAGTTGTCAAAGGACAACTATAAAAAATGGTGCATCTAAATGAAGGCATTGTTCGGGTCGTAAGAACTTTGGGATGTCGTCACCGATGGGTATGAAGCACCCACAATGGAAGAAGAGGCTGCCTTCACCAATGAAGAAAAGATTGTTCTAAAAAAATCAAAGAGAGACAATAAAGCTTTGTTTATTCTCTATCAAGGGTTGGATGAATCCACCTTCGAAAAGATTATCGAAGCAATATCAAGCAAGCAAGGATTAGATACCCTTGACACCATCTTCAAGGGTGTAGATCGAGTGAAGTGGGTTCGCCTTCAAATATTAAGAGCCGAGTTTAAAGCAACTCACATGAAGAAAGGTAAGAATATTATTGATTATTTTTCGCGTTTGCTTGTAATTGTCAATAATTTGAAAAGGAATGGTGAAAAGATTGAAGATGTTCGAGTTATTGAAAAGATACTTCGATCCCTCACAACCAAGTTTGAGCATGTGGTTGTAGCGATCGAAAAATCAAAAGATATTAAGAAACTCTCCATTGAGGAGTTGATGGGATCATTGCAAGTTCATGAGCAACGAATGCAGAAGAATGCCAGTTCCATGCTGATGGAATAAGCGTTAGAGTCAAGATTGACTCTGAATGAAAACAATGGTGGAGGTGGAAGTTCACAATGTGGTGGACATTTTGCTAACAATCGTACAAGAAGCAGAGAGCGCGGATACCAACAAAGTCATGGCCAAAACCAATAGAAAAATATCAATTTTCGTGGAAGAGGAAATGGTAGAGGTAGATCTATCCGTGGATGAGGAAGTACAAAGAACGTCCAATGCTATAATTGCAACAAGCTTGGCCATTATGCATCTGATTGCTAGAGCAAATCGGTGACTCAAGACAATCTATCTAACTATGCCGAAGCATCAGGCCATGAACAAGAAAGCTCCACACTTCTCCTTGTATAAGAGAAAGGTAGTGATCAGCAGGATGTATAGTATCTCGACACAGGTGCAAGTAATCACATGTGCGGCGACAAAAAACTCTTTTTGGAACTCACAGAAGGAGTTCATGGCGATGTAACGTTTGGAGACTCATCAAAAACATCAGTGAAAGGTAAAGGTACAATCAAAATCTTTTAGAAGAATGGTGTTCCAAATTATATTTCCAATATGTACTATGTGCCCAATATGAAAAGTAACATACTGAGTCTCGGACAACTCTTCGAAAAAGGGTATGTCATGAACATGGAGAACTCTTCTCTTTCCATAAGAGATATGCATGGATGTTTGACACAATGTTTGAGAAGTGTTTTTATGGAAAAGCAAAGAATGATTCTTGGATGTGGCATCTTCGCTTTGGCTATCTAAGCTTTAGTGGCCTAAAACTTTTATCCTCATCAAGCATGATGCATGGCTTACCTGTTATTGAAGCTCCATAACATGTGTGTGAGGCGTGCACACTTGGAAAACAACAAAGGAACTCCTTTCCGAGTGGAGTATCCCGAAGAGCAAGAGGATCGTTGCAGTTGGTTCATACTGACATCTGTAGACCATTAGAACCAATCTCTCTTGGAGGTAATAAATACTTTATTACCTTCATTGACAATTTCAGTAGAAAATTGTGGGTGTATGTAATCAAAGAGAAGTTTGCTGCTTTTACTATTTTTAAAAATTTTAAGGCCCTTATTGAAAAAGAAAGTGGTCTTAAAATCAAAACCCTCCAATCTAACAGAGGTGGGGAGTACACCTCAAATGTTTTTCGAGAATATTGTAGAGAACATGGCATTAAACAACAAAACACTGCAGTATACACGCCACAACAAAATGGAATTGCGGAACGGAAGAACCGCACCATCCTCAACATGATGAGGACCATGCTAAAGGAGAAAAATCTACCAAAGAATTTCTGGGTAGAGGCAGTTGCATGTACTGCCTATCTGCTAAATAAGTGTCCAACCAAGAGTGTCAGATTCCATACACCACAGGAAGCATGAAGTGGATACAAGTCGAGCATGACGCACCTTAAGATCTTTGGGTGTGTCGCCTACGCTCAAGTTCTAGAAGTGAAAAGGAAAAAGCTTAATAATCATGGCGAGAAGTGCATCTTCATCAGCTATAATGAAGAGTCAAACGCATACAAGCTCTACAATCCACTAACCAATGAGTTGGTGGTGAGTAGAGATGTGCTATTTTATGAGGAAGAAGCATGGAAATGGAATAAAGAAAACTCAGCTAAAGAAAAGTAGGTCGAGGTTGAAGAATACAAAGAAGAGAGACATGAGAAGCCAGATCAGACATTTCTAAGCGGGCCAAACAACAAGGACCCGGCAACACCTATCTTATAAACTAAGCCAAAATAAAGATAATACAAAAAACTGACCAAACCTTATCAATCACAGGACAAGAGTATAGCCTCCTCAATCATACAAGCTGGGTAGACCCCACTCACGACTTCTTCTGCTGCTGCTGAACAGCCAGTTGCACCTGGGAGAATCTTAAAGCACCGCCATATTCCAGCCAATAATTCATAGATACTAAGCATGAAAACCTGGACCGCACAATACCCATATAACCAGCCATGAAAAGAAACAAATAAAGCTACTGAAAAGATACAAGCCACCAGCTCATACCGGACAACTCCAACTCTAACTCTAACTTATACCTTGAACACCTGAGATAAGGGCTTCTTCGCAGGCATTGTTAGCGCAAATTGTAGATTTTACAATTTTTGTAAAAATAATTAAAGAAATCAAAAATATAAGGATAGGTTGAAGTACGTGTGATCACGTTATCCCTAAAGCGTTATTCGCTCCTTCTCAAAATGATTGAGAATAATAATAGGTTACAGGCAAACTAGCATATAACGAGCCTGAGTGTGGTTCCGCATTGAACAAATATGAAGAACCAGGAATGGAACTCCGTATACACAACTTTTTATGGAAGATAAATAAATGAAAATTCACAGATTTAAAAAGAAGATTAGAAAAAATTTGGACTACTACTTTGGTCTGTTTCTTGAGGTCTTCTGGCAAAGGTTCGTATGAACCTTGCTGACTCATTAGAGTACATTGTTGCTCTTTTTGCTGAGTTGTAATTGAGAATAGTCCGAGTGTTGGTAATGGTCCAATAAACCATTCAGGCATTGTTTATATAAGCCAAGGTTGCTAACCGTTTTGGTCCAAGATCATAACTCAATATGACTGTTATATGCTTGTTGGTGATAAACTAGCCGTTATTGGCAGTTTCTGACCGTTATGCATGTGAGACAACCAGCTATTGCATGCTAGCCATTTCTAGAGCTATTTTACGACCACATATGTAGCAGTTTAAGCATGGTCTCATTCAATACTACATATGCAGTTTCTTTTAAAAATAAATAAATAAATTTAAGGACAATCTTCATATATAAATCAGCAAAATTTATAATTTCGGGTTGCCCAGAAGGAAAAGAATCTGGGGAGGCTTATTATAAAATGAGAATAAACAAAAACCCGGACTAAGAAAAGGAAGGCACCACAGAGAGCAGACAGCTCTGCAATGGGGAGAGCCGCAAAACTAATTGGCTCTAATAGAACCTAAGCCCACCTTATCCAAGAAGATGAGGCCCCAGATCTAAGGAGGAATAGCCACTATACTGTTAGAGAAGAAAGAAGCTTGGTTCCCACTGCCCAGACGAGCCATGGCATTCGCAGGGGCATTACCCTCCCTGAGGAAGTGGGAGAAAATCACCTGACCTATAGATGACATATGTAGTTAAACCTCTCTCCAATGGCTAGTTTTTAGCCTCTATAAAATCCACATCGATCTCATTCAGACCACTCGCCCACTCCAGCCACCTAACCCATATTCCATGTCACAACGTGACTCATACTCGTCTCGCACCATTTTGCGTAAGGTCGTAAATGAGTGATCCATCTACGCATGTGCAAAGTGCGAAGTGTGCCACTAGCGCATTTATAGCCACACTACCTCCCACGCCCTCACACAGTACCCGAGACGCAACTCCCGATACTCCATGGATCAACCAAGCAAATAATAAGGTACTCCACACCTCACATATAAACACAATTTTTTCTTCTCTCTTATTTAATATGGGACTATTCCTAAAAATACCAAAACTGTAAGTTTTTCAAACAAAAATTTATTTTATATGTATATATATATATATATATATATATATATATATATATATATATATATATATATATATATATATAAATTAATCAAAAAATTTTCACAATAATCTCCCACTCAATTGAAAATATTTTCAAAAAAATATCTATCATAATATAAACAGCTTGTATGCATAAAAAAAGATATCTTTCAATTTAAATTTTTTACTAGTATTAGTATATCAAAGATCTATCGAAATTTCTAATAACTTCAGCTTTGAACTAGTTATTCTTATATAACAGAGCTGGAGAAACCACACGCATATTTACTTTTGTATTATTAAAGTTCCTGTAATCTTGCTTAGAAAAATTAATGGTCATGTACTTATCCTATTTCATAAATGATACTGAGAGAAACTCTGACTCCAAGAGAGACAACACTATCTCTACTTTCACATAGGTAAAATCTTTCTAGTGTCTTCGTTGCTACTAAGACACTTGTCTTTTAGACTGGATTTCATTAAGAGTTTTATGACTCAACCCTCTTTCTGTAATGCTTAACACTTACTTAATATAGATAAGGTTTTATATAATTTTAGTGCTGAAACTTTTCACATATCTATAACTTTTTTTTACCTATTGAACTCGAACATAGAGATTTTCTATTTTTAGGTTGGATTTCCATCACTGGTGAAACTTTGGTTAAAGAATTTCAACTTTATCCCTCTAGATGTTGTTTTTACTAGCTCTATCGTTAGAAGTTCAGTAAAAGGGTCAGCCAAGTTATTACTTGATTCATATATGAAATTATAATGATTTCATCTTAAATCAGTTGTCTTATATAATCGTATCGTAGATTAATAATTTAGATTTTTCATTATAAATGTTGTTATAGGTTGTAACTAATGTGGCTTCACTATCACAATGCAGTGATATAGTTGGTAAAGGCTTTACACAAAAATAAAAGAATTTTTAATAAAAGATCCATAAGCCACTCAGACTCCATAATCAAGTGAGTTATACAGGTTTATTTCTTAGATCCCTAAGATACAGATGTACCTCCTAGGGTGAATACCCACCCTGTAGTGGACTTATTGTCCCCTGCATTCAATATCCAGCTAACATCCGTATATCCTTCCAATACGGCAAGAAACTCTGAGTAAAATAGCCATAAGTCTTTAGTTGCTTTTAAGCAACCAAAAACTCTATTGATAGCATTCCAGTATTCTACATTGGAGTTACTAGCAAACCTACCGAGTTTACTTACAGCATATGTGATATCTGGTCTAGTACATTGCATAACGTATATTAGACCGCCTAAAGCACTTATATACTCAAGTTGTGCAACTGCTCTTTCATTATTTTCATTCAACTTGATACTTAAATTAAATGAAGTTTTTGTTTATTTTATATTGAGAAAGTTAAACTTGTTTATTATCTTCTCAATATAATGAGATTGGCATAGAGCATAACTCCATTATGTTTTTTAACTTTGATACCCAGGATGTTATCCACATGTCCAAGATCCTTTATTTTGAATATAGAAGATAAAAACTTCTTTGTTTCAATTACACATTTCATTTTATTACTAATTATTAACATATCATCAACATATATACATAATAATTACACAGTTACCATTAACTTTAAAATATATGCATTTGTTAGTTACATTATGTATGAAATCATGAGATAATTTTCTTGAATCAAACTTCTCATGCCACTGTTTAGGTGCTTGTTTTAACCCATACAAAGATTTAATTAATATACAAACTTTATTCTCATTTCTTGGTAGAATGAACCATTTGAGTCATTCCATGTATACCTCATCATTGAGGTCACTATTCAGGAAGGCAGTCTTTACATCCATATGGTGGATGTGAAGATAATGCATGGATGTTAGCGTAAATAAAATCGTAATGGATGTTATCTTAGCAACTTGAAAATAAGTGTCAAAATAATCTATCCATTTTTTTATCTGAATCTCTTAGCTACTAATCTAGCTTCAAAGATTTTGATAGTCTCATCAGTGTGATATTTCTTCCTAAATACCCACTTACATCCTATGGACCTAGAACCTAGAGGTAAGTTCACTAGTTCTCATGTTTAGTTTGACACTATAGATTCAATTTCATCATTAATGGCTTCCTTTCAAAAGGTTGAGCCTCTAGAAAATATAGCCTCATTATATGTTTTAGGGTCACTTATATAGTCATTACTATAGGTATTTTTCTTATAACATTATCTCTATCTCCTTTTACAAGATGAAAAAAGATAAACTGAGAGTCTATCTGATCAATGTCATGACTCTTTTCTATTTTTACCATCTGACTCATACGAGGTTCGCTTGGAGCTTCCACTTCTTGTGGAGTTATAATCACTGGTTCTCTATTAGAAGTTTGCACTTCATTATCATTTGACTTAAAGGATAGTGAATTCTCAAACAATTCAACGTCTCTTGATTCTATTATAATGTTAGACTCTAGATCTAGGAGTCTATAAGTTTTGTTATTTTGTACATACCCTACGAAGGCATACTTTATAGGTCCAGGTCTTAACTTGGTTCATTTGGGATTAGGAGTCCTGTAATAAGTGAGACACCCCCACACTTTAAAATATTGTAGGTTAGATTTTCTTCATTTCCATATCTCATATGATGATGTTTTAGATTTCTTAGAAGGAATTCTATTTAGAATGTGACACGCTACAAGTAGTGCCTCACCCATAGACTCAATGACAACTTTGCTTATATTAGCATTTAGGGGTGCACACAGGTCGGTTTGGTCCGGTTTTAAGGTGAAACCGGAACCAAACCGTTCCTAACGGTTCTACCATTTTTTGAACCGGAATTGAACCATTGGTACCCTGGAACCGGACCGTGAAAAACGGTTCGGTTCCGGATCAGTTCCATGGTTCTAGCCAAAAAATCAGGTCTGGATAGCTATGTAGGAGTTCTACAGGAGAGGAGATTAAATCACCACCATTTTTAAATGGTGGGCAGCCAACTATCATAGGGTTCTACCTTTAATCCTTCCTTTGATATACTCTCTTCCAACTGCCATTTTCAAACACCTTCTACAACACCATCAACCAGTCCCAACGCTTAAACATTCCAACTCAACAAAATCAACCATTTCAAATGAAATCCAGCTCCAAAAATAGAAATCTGGAGAGCCATTTCGCCAAAAACAGAAACCCAAAAAATCTAATTTTGAAAATCTCACATGAAATTCATCTACTTACATAAGAATCTGCAAAGCCATTTCAACGGTTCGGTTCGGTTCGGTTCTACAGGGCCCTAAGCCACAACCGATCCGTATCCAACAATTCTTGAAAATTTGGAACCGGCTCTGGAATCGGTGCTGTTTATAATCGTACCAAACCGGACCAATCCAATAGTTCCAGTCCAGTTCCACGGTTCTACCGATTCGATGTGAACCCCTATATTGACAATCTCTACTAACGTCATATTCTTCCTTTCTACTATATCATTTTGTTGCAATGTATATGGTGTAGTACACTGGTGTATTAATACATGTTCTTCACAGAAGTTGGAGAATTCATTTGAAAAGTATTATCCCCCTTTATCACTGTGAAGAATTTTTATTTTCTTATTTACTTAATTTTTTACTTTTACTTTAGATAGTTTAAACATGTTTAGTGATTCATTTGTGCTCTTTAATAAGTATACATACACATATGTAGAGTAATCGTCAATAATTGTTATAAAATACTTTATACCTCCATATGTAAGAATATCGTTCAACTCACAGATATCACTATGCATAAGATCTAATATTTGAGATGATCTTTAGATACTAAAAAAAGGTTTCTTTATCATTTTGGATCTTATGCACACTTTACATTTATCGTTCTTATTATCTGTGTATGAGATTATATCATTCTTAGCCATAAATTTAAGGTACTATATCCTATATGTGCTAATCTTTTATGTCATAGTCCAATAAATTCAACCATATACGTAGAAGTGCTACTTTCATTAAATGAAAACTTTATCATATCATTACAAGTATATTCATTTCCAACAAAATTCTAATTCCTTGACAAAATTAGTTTACCTGACTCGTACACCACCTGTATTCTAAGTTTTTCCAAAAGATTCTCAAAAATTAAGTTTGCCTCATGTCTGGGACGTGCAGTATATTTTTCAAGATCGCTTTCTTTCTATAAGTAAAAGCTAGTTCCACAGTTCATTTGTCAATAACCTTCGATCAGATTTCATTACCCATTAGGACTTCTTTGACCATTAGTCACATCCTTATAGGTTTTGAAGGCTAATTTGTTATAACAGACATGTATTGTACCCACAGTATCGTATCACTAACCGGGAACTTTTCCTTAGATAGTGTTAACTTCAGTGATCATTGTCACTATATCACCCTCTACCACATTTGCTTGTTTCTTGCATTTGCGATGTTGACAAACTCGAGCATAATGCACGGTTTTTCCATAGACATGGCAATGGCCTTTTAACTTTCCATTCTTCTTTTGTATTTTCTTCTTTCTTACATTTGTGATGTTGGCAAACTCGAGCATAATGCTTGGTTTTTTCACAGACATGGCAATGACCTTTGAACTTTTCATTCGTCTTTTGTGTTTTTTTAAATTTTTCTTTATTGAATTTTAGGGAATCGTCCTTCTCAGAATTCTTATTATTAGTGTTTTTCCATAGACATGGCAATGTCCTTTTAACTTTCTATTCTTCTTTTGTATTTTCTTCTTTCTTACATTTTTGATGTTGGCAAACTCGAGTATAATGCTTGGTTTTTTCACATACATGGCAATGACCTTTGAACTTTTCATTCGTCTTTTGTGTTTTTTAAAAATTTTCTTTATTGAATTTTAGGGAATCGTCCTTCTCAGAATTCTTATTATTAGTGTTTTCTATTGCATTTACTTTGGACGAGGAAATCGCATTTTTAGCCATTTTATCAAAGTTACGGTATTCTTCCTCAATTCACATTTTTCAAGTTCAAAATCATAATTTTTTTAAACTTCCTAATTTTTCTTTTCAAAATGCCATTTTTTTTAATTTAAAATATCAATTTTTTAATCTTTTTTTTTTTACACACGCACACACCCCCACACACTCACACTGTAGTGGGATTTCACCAGCTATGGGTACTCAAACCCTTGACTAAGTATTGAAACTCCTGAGAGTCTACCACTGAAGCAAGAGAAAGGACCTGATATTTTAATCTCGTTTTTTCTTCAAAATTTCTATTGTTTTGAACTTCTCCAGTTTCTTTTTCAAAATGTTTTTTTTTTTCAAACTTGTCAATTCTTTATTCAAATTCTATTTTTTAAAATCTCATTTTTGTTATCGAACTTTTCAATTTTTTTCAAAATACAAAATCTCAATTTCTTTTCCAAAATCTTTTTTTTTTCAAAGTTGCCAATTTATTCAAACTAATTTTTTTCAAGATGTCAATTTTTTTCAACTTCTCAAAATTTTTTTCAAAGGTCAATTTTTTTTTTTCCATCATCATTTTTTTTTCAACAACTCAATTATTTTTAAATATCAATTCTTTTCAAAATCTCAATTTTTCTCTATCAATGTTATTTTTTTTTTCAAACTTTTGAATTTTGTTTTTCATAGTCACAATTTTTTTAACTTTTCAATTCAAAATTATCAACTTTATCCAAACTTCACAATTTTTTTAAAAATGTCAATTTTTTCTTTTTCAAAATCCCAATTTTTATTGAATCAAAATTCTTTGCAAAATCTCAATTTTTCTCAAAAATTGTCTATTCTTCTTAAACTTCTCAACATTTTGTTTTAGAATTATAATTTATTTATTTTTTAACTTCAAAATTTTCTTTTTCAAGATTATATTTTTTATCAAAATTTTGATTTATTTTTAATCACAATTTCTTTTCAAATTTAATTCTTTTTTTTTTATTAATCTTCATTTTGTTTTAAATCCATCCTTTTTTTTCAGAAATTATAAATTATAAGATTTTTCATGCGATATTGCCATGCATTTAAAAAGTAGTTTTCATGCAAAAATAAACATAATTTCCACTTGATAAAAAACAGTAGAAAAAAAAAAATCGATGCATTCAATCAATTCATTAAAAAAATTTTATATTGAAGTTTATGACAAAATTTACTAACTCTATTAAAAATCACTTCTTTGATTAAAATAAAGTACAACATTCCATCAAATTCTACAAAAAAAAAAAAAAGTAATAAAAATAATAATATTGAGGTTTGGACAAAACTTAAGAACTTTGGCAAGATTTACAACGAACCGTGATCCATCGCACAATTCTGAAAAGTTCGTCAGTAAATGTTAATGTGGGAGGTTGGGCATAATTTTTCAATGGACTTGATCAGCCAAAAAAATAAATTTTCGAAAATTTTTGTGACAGATTGAATCCGTCACAAAATAAAATTTATGACGAATTCTAGTCCATCGTAAAAATCCCGCCCAAATATTTCATCTGGGTGGGACCATGAATTTGCAATGGTCTTTTTCGTATTTTTGCAATAGATAATCCGTCATAAAATTTGTCAATAGACAAGATCCATCATTAAACCAAGATTTTTTGCGATGAACAAGATCCATCGTAAAACCAAGCATTTTCGTGTCGTTTTTTCACTATTTTGGCATAGCACAAGATTAATATCTCTCCCATAGACTAATTGCTTATTGGAACATCATATCTAGTCTATGTGATTAAACTTACTTTGGCTTGGAAGCCTCAGTGTTAAATTACCTTCTTAGCTTTAATTGGTAAATTGATTAAGGTAGGCAATTGTGTATTTAATAGTTAAAACTCGTAAATGACTTGGCCATAATTCTATAACTTTGTCAAGCTTCTGCATGCGTTGTGGTAGATTATATCCCACCACACAATATAATTTAAAACATTTGCATTTCCAACTTTCTCAACTATAATAAACTCCAAAGCATAAATGAAGAAAATCACATTAGTTCTATTCCAATATACTATTGATTTTGCAATGACAGTAGTTCCCTACCAACATGCTAGTTAGTTTGCTTTTCTTCATAATTCAAAAATTAATTTTATAACCAATTAACTAAGGTTCTATAAGTGTACCAAATTTTAGGGTCATTACATATGGAATATGGATTTAGAAGGATTGTGTATTGCTTATATCTATTGTCTAGTATTCATGACAGAAAGTTCAAGTTTAATTAAATGTAGGTTTGACTTGATCAAAGAACTCGTGTAGCCAGGCAAGTTAAACTATAGGTGTTACTTGCGAATGAAGTAACCCCTTGGAATCCATAACCCAATGGCAGTTAATTTTGTTTGCAGGATGCTGCATTGCAGAATTCACAGTGATAGTTCTATTCTGGCCCATTTGCCAATTAGCTGCCAGCTGCTTTAGTTACTGAGCCTGTTGAGGCAGCTTTTATGCTAGCCTGTTTGAGGAAGCTATGATGTTTTTGCTGACATGCTCCCATTATATTTGGTGCAGTTGGGGTTATGATGTGCGTGCCTTTCTCAGATGGTTGGATTTAAAATGTCATGTCTCTGTTTTTATTGAGTGTATTTTTTATTTACTAGTGCTGAATGATGGAACTATACCAAAGGTGAGGTTCTCTTTTTTCTTTTCTTTTTTTCTTTTTGTGATGCTCACTTGAATAAAAGTACAATCATTTTTATCATTTCAACATAGGTAGTGTGCTCCCACCATTCTGAAAAAAAATAAAAATAAAATAATTGAAGCAAGCTATGAAAACTGCGGAAAGATCAAGCTAGAAGTTTATCAACAGATGAGTAGTCTAGAAAGTCACTGAATAAAACACACTAATATGAATGCTAGACAAAACATATCCTCCAACATTGCCTTTGATACATTCCTTGTAGACCAGGAAACCTATGAAGATGGTAGTAGAAGAACATAGATACAATGAAGAGAAATGCAATGTCTACCCTAGGAACAGGACATATGACAGTGTGGTGTGCATGTGATCCAGGACATTAATTAGGTGGGTCCCACTGTGTATATGCCATGGAAAAAAGAAAGACTGGGGTGCTCATCGGGTGTGCTCTGCTTGTATAGAGAATAAGGACCGTTTCTCAAAGTTTTTCAGTCACCCATTTTGTGTCCCACCAAATGAGCGAACCTACCTAATTTTCTGTCGCATGTGTGCCACATTGGAAAATCCTACTGGCATGAGTAGCACTCTACTACAGAAGCAAGGCTTATTGTATTGGAACCCCAGGATTTCAGAGGCGGCCACAGTCATATTGAGCATGGCTGAATGAGCCACGAAATAAAATCCGTAACACAAGGAAAATCAATCGAGTCACAAACATGGATGAGGTTGCCACCAAAATTCCAGTAAGGTATGTCTGCAATGACAATCTTGCCACCCTCATCCTTCTTTCTTCCACGTATTCATCAAGTGCCTTTCCAACTTTATTAACTAGCTGCCTCCCATCATAATCTCCATTGGGCGTCATGCACAGTTCTTTCGCCAAGCATCTTGCAAGCACAATCGCATCTTCTAGGCCAGCTGCACCACCTTGCCCGAGGAACGGGCCCATCACGTGCATGGCATCCCCTGCCACTGTCACTGTTCCTCTTCGGAAGTTTCCTAGTAATAGATCCCATGGTGCTCTGTAACTTATCTTGGTGAACGTTAAGGCAGAGTCGTCACTCTTCTCCACCATTTCCGTTAATTCTTGTGGGTATCCCTCCATTTCTTTCAGTGCTTCTTGTCTGATGAGTTCGGGCTTTCCTAAGATTTCAGAATCTGTACACACGTATGAGGACAGCGTGCTTGTCAATGGGTCTCATCAATTAAAAATAAAATAATAAAAAAAACCTTTCATTTTCATCATGACCCGCGAGAAGAAAGCATGCCTTGGTTGGATGAGTGGGTCCCATCACATGGATTTAGCCTCTTTCATTAGTTGATTATTTAAATCTACAGGTTGGCTAGAATTACAAGTAGAGATATTACCTCCAGGAAGCCGTGGACGAGCTACAAACCAATAGACGTTTTTGTGGTCGACAGGAATTCTCCCTACGAGAACAGATCCTTTCTTCATGCGGACGTAATCATTGCCAAATCCATGACCGTTTGGGTAATTTGCAAGCCCTCTCAGTGCACCCGTAGGGGCATCTCTGGTGGGCTTTAGCTTGAGTGATTCCCCTACTATCGAGTTTACTCCGTCGCAGCCAATTAAAATCTACATTGCACCAATGAGAATGGGTGAGTATTTTCTTTTTTTGGCTTTCTTCCAATGATTAAAATCATTTTGATGGTTTGAAATTGAATTACATGTTTTCTTAGTAACTGCAACTATCTCATCAAATCAGGAAGACTAGCCTTACATTTACAGTCACAAGTGGCCACTTTAAGTTGAATTTGGCCTGACCTAAGGTGTGTGATTGGATAGGATCTTGAATTTTAAACCTGATGACTATTTGGAATGGACATGAACATGCATTAATCTAATGACCTTACAAGTTGACTCGGCATAGCTTCTTTTTTCTTTTATTTTTTTTTAATACACACGCATACAGCACATGGCCATTCGAACCCATGACCTCAAACGTTCAAACTCACTCTGCCCACCACTTAGCCATACGTTGGAACCTAACTTGGCCCAGCTGGACTTATTTAACTTTAGTGAGTCATATGGTAGGCCCATCTCAAGGCCAATTCAGCTGTTTTTTTCTGGGCCTGGACATAGGTCTTCAGCCTAACCAGGACTGACCCTTTCTACTAACCACTTGCCTGTTGGAAGACACCAGCATCTGGGCTGCTAGTGGACTGCTTTCGTTGTTTTCTTTGTTTTATTTCCTCGGTCTTGAGTAGGAGTCCTATGGTGCGAAATGGAAATATGATAATTTCAATCTTAAAAAAAAAAAAAATTAAAAAAAAAGGGAGGGGAAATCCTGCTGTAATGGAAATCTGCATTCTGTCTTTGAATCATGGAAGGGGCAACTTGGACCAGAGTGAGAGCTCCATGCCGTCTTAGGGTAAAGAGATTACTTGGACAAACTTCTATACAACTGCCGTACTGTCTTACCACCAAAGGGCTACTTAGACAACCAGAGTAATGCAGCCGCTGTGCTGGAATAGGGCGAAAAGGGCCATAACTAGTTATGTGCTTTGGACAATCCATGCTATAACCGATTGAATCCTTAGTACTGATCACGGGACATAACTTTCACTAGCATTCCCCATTTTCAAAATATTATTATTTAAAATTGGTATTGTCAATTAAGAAGATAGATGCAACTGCATGTAAATACATAGGTAAAAGATTCGTTGTTGAGGATTAATGTCTCACCTTAGCAATTGCCACACTCCCATCATGGAATTGAAGAGTGGATTGGGAAGTTACTGGATCTGTTTTGACTTTGACGATGTTGCAGCCAAAGAGGACCGTTCCAGCCGGTAGGCCATCAAAAAGAGCTTGGAGGAGATCACTCCTAAACAAGTAGCGTCCCTCTTCTTTCCTGCCACGAATTACACACAAACTGCATCAGTCCAAACCGAAATAGTTACAATGTCGAGGTGAACAATCCCTTCTAGCACATCCACATAACAGGTAGTGCCTGTTTTCCATCAAGAGTGCTTCGCTTTGATCGATCTAGACCATTGGATAGGTGGGCCCCCTCCACATAACTATGGAACAAGTGATAGACTGAGAATTTTACCCTAGCCGTGCTTCCCGTGTCTGCCCGTTGTCGAGGAAAACCTCTCTTAACCTGAAAATAATTCAAACAATAAATATATCATAAAAAGTTAATTGGTGCGTGATCCTGACCATACAATTGGTGGACCTTTTCCATCTAATGTTGGCTGTCGAGAATGTACTTTCTACTGTACATTTTTGTTGTCCTTCCACCAGAGCAAATACGAAGTGCGACTCACCCAATGGCAGTCTGGATCATGGACTGTTGCATCATAGGTCCACTTTTCTCTGGAGGCTAGGGTAAGCTTAACTCCATGAGAAAAAATAATGGATAATTGTAAACACCTGATCCTCTCGGGTTAGGAGGAGTATTTGTTTTTCTTCCTAGTTGATAATGGTGCAAGTCTTACTGGCACTTGGAACAGAGTTCATAGCTAAAATTTGCCTACGAATGTGTGAATAGGACTCGATCTCATTAAAATTCTTGAGTTCTTTGAAAGTGCCACAGATACATTTCGGAATGATATGTATATCCGAGAGTGTTGTAACATCACAAGAGGCAATGGATGTTGTCTAATGGTACGTATATACGGCTCTTTGGAGATGAAAATTTTGAGAGTAGTCGCTTTACAAGAAGCATTCCTCTAGATCCAATCATATTTCTCATGTGATAGACTGAGTGAAGATAACCTCGTTTCACCGCTGGGTCTCGGTATTGATTCTGTGGTCGGGGTCGCCGACACTGTTGTGCAAGCTAACCTTTAAAAAGAAAAAACAAAAACAAAAATAAAAATAAAAATAAAAAGGTCCCATCATATTTCACCGGGAGTTTCAGGATACATTTGACAAGTTGGATGTTATGAACAGCCTGTGGGCTCTATAAGTTTCGAGTTTCATTACTTATTAAAGAAAAAATAAATGTACATGGGGATGAAATTTATGAGGAATCTACATTTTACAAAATAATGCCTCCATGATTAGATATCATATGGAGATACTTTTTGAGGGATGAAATTACAAAAATATATCCGTTTAATTTATTTCTTTAAAAAGTGGTAAAACTCAAGACTCATGGAGCCCATGTAGTATATGAATAACATGTAACTTATTAAGAGTATATGCCACACCATGGTAATAACATGATCAAAACATCAAAACAATCATATCATTAAATGGGCTACAGTTTAATTGAATATTTTGAATAGGGTACATTATTTTTAGCAATTGCCCCCACTTTATGATTGAATTCATCATATTTTTAGTTTGTCTAATAAAATTGTTAGAGTGCATCTGTAGGGTTGGATGTGAAAGAAATACCTCGTGAGCGCAACAACTTTTGATTTTCCCCTTTGTTATTATGAGAAAGCAAGGGTGGGCAGTAATTTCTCTTCCACCACTGGAGGCACTATCCAGTAAAATTTATCGTGGTAAACATCTCTTGTACATCATGGATTGCCAACGTCTTGTCTTGATGTCTTGATACAATTCGGATTGTATCCTCGGTGGGTAAAGGGCCCACTATAAATGTATGTGGCTTATCCACGCTGTCCATCTGTTTTTTCCATTCATTTTATAGGTTGAGCTTAAAATGGAAGCATATCCAAAGTCTCACTTAGTCTGAATTGAACACCTACCATTGAAATCTTAAAAGGGCCACAAAGGCTTTGGATCAAGCTAATAATTGTGTTTTCCCTTTATGCTTGTCTAACTTATGAACAGGTTGGATGACAAATAAACATAACTGTGGGTGATTAGTAAGGTTTTCACGGTGGACATCATTAACCCCCTGTTTTCTGTGATGGGGTCTACTTAGCTTTGGATATGCTTCAAATTTAAGGTCAACGTTTGGAATGAGCTGAAAAACATATGAACGGCGTGGATAAGCCACGTATATTCATGGTGGGCCCTACAGAGTTTACCCAGTACTTAATTTCAACGTAAGGTTATGGTTCTAATATGAAATCACACTGCGGGGGTTTGTGCTAGGGGTGTGAGTGTGTGCGTGTGTAAAATAAAAAATAAAAAAATTGAAAGTTCCGACAACCTAACGTGCATGAGCCATGGCAGTATAAAATGACACTTTTTTCGGTGGCTAGTCCTTGTCTTCACCAGCTCCGAAAGGCTGCCATGGCATGCTTGCCATACATGTTGTCACAAAATAGCACGCACCATTTGGAATCTAACTACGTGGAATGCACATGTGAAAGCAAAGAAGCATACGCTCGTAAACGAACAGCTTTGTCTCGAAGAGCGGGCCCCACGCCCAACTGATCAAGTGCGCGCCAGCCGTTTGTTTGGATGCCGATTGCAGCTCCCGTGGCCCGCAGACTCTCAGCTTTTTCCAGAACTACACTACCAATACCCTTCCTGTACAACGTTTTAAAAAAAAATCAATCACAGTGCGATAGACACGGATAGTAAGTCGGATCATATTCTCACACAAGTGACAATATGGCACGCGCGCAACCATGATCCGGGTTGTTCATTCCCTGTACTATCTAAATAAATAAATCACCCTTGGGTATTCTAACTACCGATCAAATGACCACTCAGGAGTAGCACCGGGCAGCTAGGAGAAAAGAGTACAACCATTGGTCAAGATTGCTTGGACAAAAGTCCTAAAAATGAAGACTTGGACCATGTGACCAGAACATTTTTTAGCCTATGGTCCATCCACTCGGGCCCACCTGAGTCATAAATTAACCTATTTGATAGTTGAAGTGGATGTCAACAGCGCATCATGGTGAGCCACAGAACCCTTGTACCAAAATTTTGATAGAAAGGTTATCTTAATCTGGCCATGGCCTAAAAAAGGTCCATCCATGATTCAAGTACTGTATAATAGGATACAGTTGAAAAAAAGCATTCATAGTTGTTTGGAAATGGGAGCAGATGAATCATGTGCTTGTGTTGGCATATGCACATCATGATGGCCGCATATGCAACCAACGGTGAACTTTCCCTGAAAGTCATATGGCCCACCAGTGTTTTGGATGGGATGGACTGTCAACACACGCATACTTGTGTTTACATACACACACATAGAGCGCGAAGAATACTTGTGAAGGGCAAGGGCTGTAGCCAGGCCGACGATACCGGCGCCGATTATTATGATGCCACTGTCTTGGGAAGATAAAGTACTCATCTCTCTCTCTCTCTCTCTCTCTCTCTCTCTCTCTCTCTCTCTCTCTCTCTCTCTCTCTCTCTCTCTCTCTCTCTCTCTCTCTCTCTCTCTCTCTCTCTGGTAGAAGAGAACCTACTTGGATTTGCTCTCTCTCTCTCTCTCTCTCTCTGGTAGAAGAGAACCTACTTGGATTTGAATATCATGCAGTGTCTTATAGACCGTGCATCGATGGTCCTGTAATATAAAAGTGCAACTTGTATACGATAGTCCTGTGATATAAGTGGTGTGATATAGGTGGTGGGAGAGTTATTCCGGCGAGCATCATGCTATGGGCTAGTAGTTCAATATTATACAAATGGAGTGGTGTGCCACACACCACCGACTTATGCGGTGTGTTGACATCACTAAGTTTTATGGGCCCACCATTTTGTGTGTTATACCTAAACCGTCGATCCATTTGGTCATGTCATTTCAAGGCTTGATCTAAAAAATGAGGCAGATCTAGAGGTGAGTGTATCACATCACATAAAGCAGTTGGAATTGATAGTCTACCATTGAAAACTTCCCGGAGGCATAGGAGTTTTGAATCATCGTGATATTAGGTTTTTTACCCTTTATCCAGGCCTGTGTAACCTTACAAAAGGTTTGATGGCGAATAAACATCATTGTGGGCCTTACGAAGGTTTCAACAGTGGAAATCATTATTTCCACTATTTTCTATGGTGTGGTCCACTTGAGCTTTGGATCCGCCTCGTTTTTGGGTTATTTCCTTCAAATGATCTCGCAAAATGGATGGACGGTGTGGATATAATACATACATCATGGTGGGGCCCACAGAACTTGAGCATCAACACACAAGGGAAGTCTGTGGTGTGGCGCACCACGTAACCTACTTCAGTTGGAGGGTACTCATCGATTGAAATCATTCGGCGACCACACCAATGGTAATCAGACGCCCACCTTCTGGACCCATTCCTAGATTTAAATACCCTAACCGGTTCCATCGGAGGCCCGTTCAGAAATTTTGCAGCAACCGTCAGGAAAAGCCGAGGTTGTATTTCTGTATGGAGTTTCTTGGCATCATCAATCCACATTGGCCATCAGGATACCGGTTTGGATCTTTAAATCAAGGCTGAATTTTATGGAATGGGCTTATCTAGGCTCTTGGGTTGGTGGGCATTTACTGGAAATGAAAAGGAGTTCTCCGGTCCACCTGGTTGGACCGCAAGTTACAGTCCACCCTATAGATAACTTCCAACATTTCAATGCTATGCGATATCCACCCTCGTTCGATAGGTTGGGCTCATGTAAGAATGATCTTGTGAAGAAATCAGCCACATACAGTCACTGAGTGGTGCACATAGGGTTATATATTTTTTCTGTGGTGTTGCTTCCTCTATCAGTAGTTTCGGTTCACTTTTGCATTAGCTGATCCTCAAGGTGGGGCCAACTTATTGGAAGGTTTGGATCCTGCATGTTGGGAGATATCCAATGGGTGGACCATCCTAATTAACCTGCAGTTTAATGGACTGAGACCTTAATGAAAGAGAAATATCTAACCATTCTTTTTCACCAAGTGTCTACGAATCAGACATTAGATTGTTCAACCAATCTGATCTGATTTATTAGTTACAGAAAAAGTGTCCCAAGTTAAGTGGTTTAAGTTAATGTGCTCAAGTGTACCATTTCCGAGTTCCTGTGTATCAATCATGATACCCTGCTAGAATATCAAATAACCCCTCCCTTGATGCATATGATGTGCATTTGCACATTACGTGGATAGCGTGAGGTCGCTCTTGAACGGTTCACGATGAGCCCCACAATGATGTATGTATTTTATCCACATCTTCCATCCATTTTGGATCATGAGCTCAAAATCGAGATAAATTCAGATCTTAGGTGGACCATGTCACGAGAAAATAATAATAATTGAACACTCACCATCCAAAAGTTCTTTGGATTGACTGTAAAGTTTATTTGCCATCCAACCTTTTGATCAGGTTACAGAGACCTTGATGAAGAGAAAATACAAATTTCATCTTGATACAAAACTTTTGTGGCCCAAAATTATTTTTTTTTCTGATAGTGGGTGTTCAATCAGCATTATTTCCTGTGGTGTGGTCCACTTAAAATTTTGATCAAACTCATTTTTAGGCTCCTTTCAAAATGTTCTGGAAAAAAATGAATGGATGGTGTGGGTAAAATACAAATCATTGTGGGCCCATAGAGCACCGTCCAGTAGCAACTAGCTACCGAGGTATCAGTGGGCAAACCGAGCCCCTTTCGACGGTGCCCTCATACTTGGAGGTTAGGCTCTTCATGGTGCGGTCCATCATTTCCATGACTCAGATTTCAACTGAAACACGTAAGCAGAAGCTAAAAACACTGTACGCCATCAGTTAACATACAACGTTTTGTATGTGATGGTTTCGTCGTATGTTTAGCAAACAGGCTACTCTTTAGCCGTCCACAGTATAGTACTTTTAGATTCGGAAGGGCATGAAAAGTGCAACTAAAAATTCCATGACTGCAACACCTTGCCATGAGAAAATAATAATAATAATAGCAAGGAATTGTCACTTCTCAAAAAGCCTGGGAATGATGTCTACGTGCTAGCCCTACAGCCCTTAACACGTACACGTGTCAACCCGTGAATGCGAGTGAACAGTGAAAGCTGCATTTATACATTTTAGCTACGGTTAAACTGTGATTGTGATAATGCAGATGAAGAAAAACTCAGGATGAAAGTTGAAGAGAGTACGGAACTTGTAGTAGCTGGGCAAGGAGTGCAGCCTGGATAGAAGTTTTGTCATTATACGAAGTCCTCTGGATTTCTTGGGTCTATGATCATTTTCGATTCGTTGATAGTACTAATTCGTTATCTACACAAAATAACAAGCTGTATCCAGATCAGTTTAGTCCTAATCATCATGTACAGGACAATCCAGATCAGTTTAATATTTCGAAGCGCTTGGCAGTGACGTGTGCAGCATCATTGGCAACAGGTGGCGATGCATGTTAGAGCAACCCACTTCAATGCACTTCAATGCACTTTAATGTGAGCATTCATGAGAGCCCATGTTATGGTGGCCCCACTCTTGGGGGCTTGCACAAAACCTTAGGATTTAGTCCTCCAGAGTAAATTATAATTATGAGACAATAATAGCAATAAAATAAATCAAAGCAATAACCATACACTACACGAGATTTTACATGGAAAACTCTTAAAGAGGTAAAAATCACAGGACCTTGTCCAGATCAACAATCGATTATGAAATAAAATGTTACAACCTTTGTCACTCACGCAGGAGTGGATGAACAATAAGAGAATAAAGGAAAAACAGAGGGATCTCACCGATCACGAGGACGTAAAAGTGTTAAGACGACAGCTCCCTTCCACAAGCTTCCTCTCTCTCTTTTCTCTCACTCTCTCACCTTTGATATCCTTAAACCCTTTAGAAAATCCTTTTGTGCTTTTTCTTCACACCACATCTCTTAGAAAAACCCTAGAGACCCATTTTTGTAGTTTTAGAAAACTCTCTTCCGTATCCCAGTTGCGAAAGGACTTGCGACACGAAATCCACGTAAAATCGCAGAACGAATCTGCATAGGTTCGACCGGTCGTAAACCTCTTCCGACCGGTCGAGCACCTCTTACGACTGGTCGAGGACCACTTACAACTAGTAGAGCACCCCCAAAAAAACCAGTCCGCACTCGCTGGACTTTGAGTCGTGCAACCCACGACGGGTCGAGGAACTACCCATAGCCGGTCGGGCAGGGCTCTCGACCGGTCGAAGACGGGTCAAAAAAACCATCAAATCTCTCCCTTTTTGACCCAGGAGGGATTCACCTTCTTCAAGCCAACCTAGTTTCTGCAAACCTCAAACTTGCCCTTAAGAAAATCCTTGGTCATCATGTCTAATCCATTATCGTCCGTGTGGACCTTCTCAAGCTGTAACACCTTCTGTGCCAAAGTATCCCTGATCCAGTGATACTGAATCTCTATGTGCTTCAACTTGGAATGCTGACTTGGATTCTTGCTCAAGTGTATAACACTCTAACTATCATAATAGACCACATGCTGCTCCTGCTTTAGGCTAAGTTCCTATAGGAATCTCTTCATCCAAAGCATTTCTTTACATGCCTCTGTGACTACAATGTACTCGGCCTCTGTCGTCGACAATGCCACGACCCTCTATAGCCTACTCTGCCAAGAAACTGCTCCTTCTACAAACGTGAACATGAACCCCGATGTAGACTTCTCAGAGTCTATCTCACCTACCATATCTACATCTGTGTAGCCCTCTAACACAGGTTTACAGTCATCATAGCATAGGCTCAACCTGAATAAGCCTCTTAGATACCGCAATATCCATTTCACCGCTGCTCAATGCTCTTTGTCAGGATTGACAAGATATCGGCTGACAACACCAACCGCATATGCTATGTCAGGGCGTGTACACACTATAGCATACATCAAACTTCCTACAGCTGACGCGTAGGGTATCTTCTGCATCTCTTCCACCTCTGCCTTCGTCTTAAGACACTGTCTGTCGCTCAATCTGAAGTGACTATCCAGTGGAGTACAGACCAGCTTCACTGCATTCATATTAAACCGCTCTAAGACTTTCTCAATATACCGCTCTTGTGACAGCTAAAACTTCCTACTACTTCTGTCACGGGTTATCTCTATTCCTAGGATCTGTTTAGCCGAGCCCAAGTCTTTCATCGCAAAAGACTTGCCTAACTCCTGTTTTAGCCTGTCGATCTTTTTGATGTCCTTTCCCATGATGAGCATGTCATCAACGTATAAGAGCAGAACTATGAAATCACCATCAGAGAACTTACACGTGAACACACAGTGGTCCAACTTTGTTCTGTCATACCCATGCTATAACATGAATGAATCGAACCTCTTGTACCATTACTGTGGAGCTTGTTTCAGCCCATACAAGCTCTTCCTCAGCCTACACACCATATGGTCTATGCCCTTGACTTTGAACCATTCTGGTTGGTGCATATAGATCTCTTCTTCTAAATCACTATGGAGGAAAGGAGTTTTAACGTCCAACTGCTCTATCTCTAAATTCATGCTAACCGTCAACCCAAGCAATACCCGTATGGATGTCACCTTCACCACTGGTGAGAATATCTCCTCGAAGTCTATGTCTTTCCTCTAACCGAACCCTTTTACCACAAGTCTGACCTTGAATCTCATCTGTGAATTCTTCTGCTCAACATTCTTTCTGAACACTCACTTGTTGCTCAGAGCTTTCTTACCCTTAGGCAGTTTCACCATGTCATAGTTGTGGTTCTCATGCAAGGATTCTATCTCCTCTTGTATAGCTTTCAACCACTCCTCCTTATGCTTATCGGCTAGGGCCTCAGAATAATCTTCTGGCTCTCCCCCATCAGTCAACATAATGTACTTATGCGGCGAGTACCTCTTAGACGGTTGTCTGTCCCTAGATGACCTCCTCACCTGTGGCTAACAAGTGGATCAAGTGGGGGCTGCTCCACTGGTCCATCTTCTGAAGGAACTCTCTCATCCTCTGCACGTTGTACTCCTCCGTCATTAGGCACCACAGGAGGAATAATCAGATCCATGTCCTCTAACTCACCTGAACTAGCCTGGTTCTTTTCTAGCTTACCAATGTCTTCAATACACTGATCTTCAAAGAAAACCACATCTCTGCTCCTGACGAGCTTCCTCTCGGTCGGATCTCATAATCTGTAACTGAACTTTTTATCACCATATCTTAAGAACACACACTGTCTGATCTTCATATCGAGCTTGGACCTCTCGTCCTTCGGTACGTGAACAGATGCCTTGCATCCAAACACCCTAAGATGACTATACGATGGATCTTGTCCAGTCCACACCTTCTCAGGTACTTCTCCATTCAACGGGACTTATGGAGACCTGTTTATCAGAGATACCGTCGTGTGCATTGCCTCTCCACAAAACGTCTTGGGCAACTTCGCATGGGATAACATGCATCTGATTCTCTCTACAATGGTGCGATTTATTCGCTCAGCTACACCATTATGCTGGGGGGTCTTGGGAACCGTCTGTTCATGCCGTATACCCAAGGACTTGTAGTACTCGTGAAAGTCACTAATGTATTCACCACCATTGTCAGTGCAGATGCACTTTAATGATCTACCTGTCTCTCTCTCGACCATAGCATGAAACAATTTAAACACACCAAAGACCTCGTCCTTGGATTTCAAAGCATAAGTCCAAACCCTCCTAGATACATCATTTATAAAAGCAACAAAGTACAATGCCCCACCCAAGGTTTTTGTCCTCATAGGACCACAAACATCAGAATAAACCAAATCTAATGTATACACTTTATTAACATGTGAAACAGATTTAACAAATGAAACTCTATGTTGTTTCCCTGATAAATAATCAAGACAGGTTTTGAGAGGTATACCTGTCACGTCTAGAAGGAGCCGCTTCCTTGCTAATAGCTAAAGTCCTTTTTCACTCATGTGACATAGACGCCTGTGCCACATGTCTATAGTTGAATCTTCCGCTGCGTTCAACCCACCTTTACATACACTGACACTTACCTTGTATAGGGTGCAATACTTCTTTCCTCTGGCTGAGATCAATGAACCCTTGATGAGCTTTCAACTCCCATCGGTAAACTGGCTTTCATAGTCATTATCATCCAACCTTCCTGTCGACATCAAGTTGAGGCAAAGGTTTAGGATATGCCTCACATCCCTGAAAATCAATGTGCAGCCCGCATCTGTCTTCACACAAATATCACCGACCTTTACGATCTTCGATATGCTAGAATTTTCTATCTTTACGGTCCCACAGTCACCTGACTTGTAGCTTGTGAAGAAATCCCTGCGTGGAGTTGCAAGAAAAGAAGCTCCCGAGTCTATCACCCAATAGATGTCTTGACTCGTAGCTGTGAGACATACATCATGATCTGCAGAAAAAATAACTACAACGTCGCTATTTGAAGCGACCGCAGTGGAATTTGATTCATCTTTCTTTTCCTTTCCTTTTTCTTTATTGTCGTTTTTAGCCTTACAACATTCATGCTTATAGTGGCCCTTCTTGCAACAATTCCAGCATTCAACATCTTTTCTATTACTCGACTTGCCTCTTGATTTATCTCAGGGCTTCCCACCCTTCTTGTTCTTTTCTCTCCCCCGTTCCTGTGTCATAAGTGCCTTTTGCTAAGTAGACTCCTGAGACTTTCTTCTTGTCTCTTCATTGAAGAGACAGCTAGTAATCTGTTCTATAATATCTTTCTGTCTGGCGCGGAGTTACTTAGAGACACCACCAATGTCTCCCAACTATCAGGCAACGAACTAAGCAATAGTAAAGCCTGCAATTCATCATCCAGGACCATCTTCATAGAAGAGAGTTGGTTCACTATATTGCTGACTTCATTTATGTGCTCGGCCACAAAACTACCATCCTTAAACTTGAGATTCACATGTCACCTTATCAGAAAATTTTTATGACCGGTTGTCTTCCTCTCATACAGCCCTTGTAGTTTCAGCTATAGGATAGCGGCTGAGATTTCCGTAAACATATGGTGGAATACACAATCATCTAGCCATTGTCTAATAAACCCCACCACCTTCCGGTCCAACTTCTTCCAATCTTCAACAGACATACCCTTGGATTTTGCTGATATGCCTAAGATTGGAGAGTATAGGTCCTTGCAATAAAGCAAGTCCTCCATCTTAGCCTTCCATATGGTCCAGTTAGAACCATTGAGGCTGATCATCCTTGATGAGCTACCTTCCGTAATTCTAAACCGATCTCACCCATTCAATAAACTTAACGCTCTGATACCACTTTGTTTGGGGCCTTGCACAAAACCTTAAGATCTATCCCTCTAGAACAAACCAGAATTATGGGACAATAATAGCAATGAAATAAATCAAAGCAACAACCACACACCACACAAGAGATTTCTACGTGGAAAACCCTCAAAGAGGTAAAAATCACGGGACCTCATCCAGATCAATAATCCATTATGAAGTAGAATGTTACAACCTCCGTCACTCACGCAGGAGTAGATGAACAATAAGAAAATAAAGGAAAAACAGAGGGATCTCACCGATTACATCGGCGTAAAAGCGCTGAGACGACGACTCCCTTTCACAAGCTTTCTCTCTCTCTTTTCTCTCACTCTCTCACCTTTGATATCCCTAAACCCTTTAGGAAACCCTCTTGTGGTTTTTCTTTACACCACGTCTCTTAGAAAAACCCTAGAGACCCATTTTTATAGTTTTAGAAAATTTCCTTCCACATCTCAGTTGCGAAAGGACTTGCGACATGAAATCCGCGCAAAATCGCGGAACGAATCTGCGTAGGTTCAACCGGTCGTAGACCTCCTACGACCGGTCGAGCACCTCCTACGACCGGTCGAGCACCCTCGAAAAATAAGTCCGCACTCGCTGGACTTTGAGTCGTGCAACCCACAACTGGTCGAGCAACGACCTACGACCGGTCGAGCAGGGCTCTTGACCGGTTGAAGACGGGTTAAAAAAACCCATCACCCACTTATAGTAAAACAACTGCCTGCATGAGATACAGTGTAGTCTTTCATGCAATTGAAACATGCATGGGCTACTGTCAGGAAAGACAAGATAAAAGAAGTAAAAAGTCTAGTACTGAATGAAAGAGACTCCATGGTCCATGCAAGACGACATTCTGTACCGTTCAGCTTGTTATTTTGTGTAGATAAAAGTTTTTTGTACAAACTTTTTACACAAAATAACAAGGAAAAAAAATAAATCATAAGCTTTTATGATGATTATCTTGGGTTTATCATTATTTCTTGTATGCCTTCATCTCTAATGCCCATGATCCTTGTTAATGTTGTTTTATGATTCATGTTCAAGTCCTCATTTTGGGATGTTTACGGTGTCAAGGATTGGATTCCAATCCTGCCATCACAGTGATCTAAATCATGAAGTTACTTTAGATATTCAAACAAAAGTTTATGAACATGAAAGAGACTCCCGATAAGATCTTGATTGGGATATTTCAAATGATGGAATCGATGACTAGTGTTCACTTTAAACGACAAGATTGATTACCATGAGGGGTCATTTGGCACCATGGATTTGAGGGGATTTTAAATCTCCTCTATTGTTTGGTACCATAAAGCAACAAAGGTTTCAAATCCCGGTGTTTTTGAAGGGGTTTGAAATACAGAGTGAGAGCATGGATTACATTTAAAATCCTTAACAGAGTTGCATAAGTAATATGTGTGTCACTAGACTATTAAGCTATTGGCACATAGCCCACTAATGATATCCCAAAGCAACTAGATTATCAAATGCATCACTATAATTACTTTCATATGATTATCAGCACCGTCCAAACATTGTCCATTTAAATCGATGATTAAAAATTGTTGGTTAGTCACTCGAACATGATCTTGTGCTTGTGATCCATCCGAGACTTAGAAATTCATCATCTTCAGGCAAAGTATATATTTCAGCGGGCTTATTACAACCATTGTCTCAAACATTACATACATTTACTAATTAGATATATTAAGTTGATTTACTAATTAAATTCAAACCCCTGCAAATATACCATTCATAGCTACTTTTGGATTAAAGTTGATTCCCAATCCAGGGTGCCAAACACAGTGGGAGGATTTCAAATCCAGGGGGTCCAAATCCACGCTCTCAAACGGGCCCTAAGAGTAAGGATCATTTGATGGGACCACACTCATATGAGATGATGGTGGTTGGAGTTAATGTAAAGCATAATTTAGAATCTTAAAGGACTGTGTTATGCATTAAATATGAAGATCAAATAAGTTAAACAAATGGTGTACCTGATTGGGAAGGCATCGTTGTAGGCTCGATGCTGCAATCTTTTATACTTTACACCCTTTAGAGAAGCATTGGGATGAGAATAGAAGCTTTAGTCATGTAGGCTCAGGGACCTAGCCCCTGTTTTTATAGTTTAGAGAGTTAAGGAGGTAAAACCCCATCAAAACTTCTCTCCCTTAGGCTCTACACGAATTTGACAATCCTAAATTAACTAAAACATTATGCGGGACAGTTGTAGAGCACCATCCCTACATGATTTTAATTAAATCACAACTTTGTGAGGTCCATTGTATGCCCAATTACATTATTAAATCCTTAGGAAGATTCAGACATAAGGCTCACCTTATAGAACTCTTACATTCCTCCACTTAGGCCATATTGATCAATGTTAAGGTTTAATTTTGAATATATATATATATATATATATATATATATATATATATATATATATATATATATATATATATATATATAAAACCAATGTAATTGTTGAATAATACAGGCAATACTTTTACAATCCAGTCCATTAAAGCTATTAGTATCAGAACACGGTATTCTTCACAATATTTAATTTAGGCGTGGTGAGACTAAGCATGATTAGAAAACACCACAAGTCTTAATGATATAGATCAGGAACTAGAAAGTGTAGAATAAGGATTGCACAATTAAAGTGATTATGTGCCTATCCTTAAGAGGTCAATGAGCTTTCGCATGTTTCCAATGAAATATTATTTTAATTCCACTAATTTAATATAAATTATATATGTATGAAAAGAAGCAGAAATTAACTTTATATCAAAATCATCAAAACTTTATGAATAAGATCTCTTTAATGTTTATGAAAAATAAGATATGATAAACTCCCACTAACTGAATACATCTGTGTGGCCAATGACTCTCATGGATGTTACATACTCCTGAAATGACGTGATGGGGATCCTTTTAATGAGCGGATCCGCAATTATCTGCTTAGTGCCGATGAACTCCACAAACAATAGATAATTCTGAATTCTTTCATTCACAAAGAGATACTTGATGCAATATGCTTCGACCGTAATGAATGCGTGTTGTTACTAGATAAGAAAATGCATTAGAGTTATCATAAAAGATTCTTAATGGTTTCGGGATATGATCCAATACCCGCAAACTTGAGAAGAAATGTTGTAACCACAGTGCCTGATTTGATGCTTCATGATAAGTAATGAACTCAGCTTCCATTGTAGATAGTTTGTCGTCTACTGTTTCACGCTTTTTCAAGATACAACCCCGCCAACTATCATGAAGATGTAGCCTGAGGTGGACTTCTTTATATCAATGTAATCATCATAATCTATGTCTGAGTATTCAATTAACTTTAAATGATCAGACATTCTATATGTGAGTTTTAAGTCCTTTGTTATTTATAAGTAGCACAACACTTTCTTTACAATTATCAATGTTGCATTCCTGGATTAGAAAAATACATGCCCAACATTCCAACTGCGAAGGCAATATCCGTTTGCATGGAGATTTGAGTATACATGATGCTCCCTACTACTGATGTATACAAAACATCATTCATTCGATTTTTTTTCCAAATCATTCTTAGGACATTGAAGCTGACTGAATTTATTACCCTTTACAATAGGCGATTGCTAAGGAGCACAGTCTTACATGTCATACCTTTTGAGTACCCTATCAATATATGCCCTTTGTGACAGGCTAAGCAGTCTATGTGATCTGTCACATTGTATTTCAATGCCGACGACATAAAAAGCGACGCCAAAATCATTCATCTTAAACTTTAAGATAGAAATTTCTTAGTATCTCTCAACATCTTAATGTCACTGTTAGCCAGCAAAATGTCATCAACATACCAACATGACAAACTTTCTCTCATTGATATTGACATAGATACACTCATCCGTAATATTTTCCACAAAACAATATAAGAAAATCACTTCAAGAAACTTCATATACCACTATCGTTATGCATGTTTCAACCCATAATTAGATTTCTTGAGTTTACAATTCATATGTTCTGAGTCATTGGTAACAAAACCTTTAGGTTGCAACATATATACATTCTCGTTTAGATCTTCATTGAGAAATGCAATCTTTACATCCATCTAATGTAACTCTAAATCCATATGGGCCATAAGAACCATTATGATCCTGGAGGAGTCTTTCTTATATACTGGTGAGAAAATCTCCTTAAATTAATGCATTTATATTTGTTAAAACCAAAACCATTAGAAACAAGCCTGCCTTTATATCTTTCAACATTACCCTTGGAGTACCGTTTGGTTTTAAATACTCATTTAAAACCGATCGACTTTATTCTTTTGGATAACTCAATAAGATCGCATATTTTATTGTCCTTCATGCATTTCAATTCATCTTTCATGTCATCAATCTATCGAGAAGGGTTAGCACTCATGCTCCTGTAATTATACAATATAATCATTTCAAATCATAAGCATATTCTTTCTTTCAAATATTCTAAATGGCTCACCTTATTGAGTGTATTTTTGACTTCCTTCCTCAATGGGTTATACGAGAGGTTCATTGTGGTGATCTGCAATGACTACATGTTCAACTACACGATTCATACCCACATGGTCCTGAATGACTGTGATAGGAATTAATCATTTCTTCCTCGATTAAAAAATTATTAATGTTCGTGCTCCCACTATTTTTAGTATTCTCAATAAATCCAGCATTCTCAGTCTCAATAATGTCGATGAAGTAGGAAGGATAGTAGAATCGATAACATTTTAACATTTTCAGGTATCATATAAAGAAATAACTTATACTTTTGAAATCGAGCTTTCTTTCATACAGGTTATAAACTTTGGCTTTAGTAGGACATCCCCAAACATGTAGATATTAGAGACTTACGTTTCTTTCATTCCACAACTCAAAAAGGATTTTACTTACAACCTTCCTAGGGACCCTATTAAGGATATAAACTGCAGTTTTGATCGCATCAACCCATAAAAATTCTGGCAATATCAAATTATTTATCATGCTACACAACATATCCATAAGTGTGCGATTGTATCTTTCAACAACATCATTCTGCTCTAATGTCCCAGGCATAGTATATTGGGCGATAATACCACAATCTTATAGGTGTTTAGTGAATGGTCTTGGATTATGACCTGATTCATCATATCTACCATAATATTCACCATCACAGTCAGGCTTGACGACTTTAATCTTCACATTGAATTGATTTTCAACTTTGACTTTATAGATTTTAAAAGTATTTAGGTCATCTGATTTTTCATTTATAAGATAAAGGTACCCAAAACGAGAATAATCATCTATAACAGTGATAAAATATTGATGCTCACTCCAAGATGCTATAAGGAATGACCCACAAATGTCCGTGTATATCACCTATAAGAGTCACACACTTCTTGCTCACTTTTCTTTCTTTGTGACCTTATCAATAGGTTGGATGGCCAATAAACATTTTGGCGAGCCCTAGGAATTTTTTAATGACAGGAACTCGATCACTAGTGTGTTCCTATAGTGTGGTCCCCCTAAGCTAGAAAAAATAGATAGACACATGGATATACCACACATACATCAAGGTAGGACCCACGATTAGGGCCACACTACACGTACATCAAGGTGGGACCCATGGTCAAGGCCACACCGTATTGGGTGAGGCTAGGCCTCACCTAAATGTATTTCTTCGTGGCCACTTTTTTTTAAAAGGCCTGAAAGGGTACCATGGCATGCTCATGCAATGCATGTTGGCACAACATAACACGCACAATTTAGAACCTATCTATGTGAACTAGACAAGTGATGGCAAGAAAACCTGTGCTCATAAACAAACATCTTTCTCTTGAAGAGTGGGCCCCACACCCAGCTGATCGAGTGCTTGCCAGCTATTGGTTTGAATGCCGATTGCAGTTCCTGTGGCCTATAGAGAGTCAACTCTTTCTAGAACAACATTACCAATACCCTTCCTGTCTAGTATTCAAATCAAGTAAAATAAGATCAAACACATTGCGATCACAACAGATGGCAAGTTGAATCAGACATGATTGCGCCCTACTCGAATGGACTCGGTTTTGCAGGGGTACTAAGTGGCTCGCCATGATGTATGTGTTTTATCCACATCAGCCATCAATTTTAATATATCATTTCAAGGCATGATCTCAAAAAGGTGGTAGATTCATGGCTCAAGTGGGCCACACCACAAGAAGCAGTAGTGATAATGGCAGCACCGTTGAAACCTTCTTAAGACCCACGGTGATGTTTATTTTCCATCTAACATGTAGATAAGGTTACACAAACCTAGACGAGGAGAAAACACAAATACCAGCTTGATTAAAAACTTATGGCCCCCAAGAAGTTTTCAACGATAAGCATTCAATCTCCACTATTTCTGTGATGTGGCCCACTTGAGTTTTGGATCTGCCTAGTTTTTTAGACTCATGCCTTGAAATGTTATGGAAAAATGAATAGACAGCATGGATAAAACACACACACACACACACACACACACACACACACACACACACACACACACACACAAAATATAGGAATGCTCACTGCGCATCGGTTCTTGCTAGAACTCATGAGAACTCATCTCATGTGATATGAGTGTAAGATCTAAACTGTCCACATGATGCAGCACCCCATGAAACCTATAGAGGCCAGCTTTTACCCTGAACCAATACTTTGGTGGGCCATGGAAAAAGAGAGAGGCAAATCAAGGAAACCGATTAATTTTTCTATGGCCCACCAAAGTTTTAAATTAGGGTAAAAGTTGGGCTTTAGGGGTTTCATGGGGTGACGCATCACATGGACGGTTCAGATCTTGCACTGGTCATATCATGGGAGATAAGTTCTCAAAAAGTTTTCATGAGTTCTAGTGAGAATTAGTGCGCACCTAAGCACTGGCCATATCATGGGATATAAGTTCTCAAAAAGTTTTCATGAATTCTAGTGAGAATCAGTGTGCACCAAAGCATTCCTGGGGGTGGGGGTGTTTATGCAGTCAAGCTCATGGGAACTTCCCATGAGGTCGAGCTGTGTGGGCCCCACCGTGACGCGTGTTGAACATCAACACTGTGCATATGATGGGTCCCCTTTAAATTATGGGATATCCCAAAAATCAGCCATATATGGAACTCAGGTGGGCCATACCATCTAAAATCATGTGAAGACACGTCTAAAACATATAAAAGCACTTAGTGGGGCCCACCTAAAATTTGATTGTGTTTGAAACTTGGTCTGACCCCTCCAAGTGGGACACACACAATGGATGGGCTGGATTTGTGAACCACATCTCGGTAGGCCCAAAAATTGATTATGAATGTTTTAATGGGAGGATAACCCCTCTCAACTTTTGTATGTGGTGTGGCCCACACAAGTCATGTATTGACTTGATTTTTAAGCCCTAGGCCCACCATGGAATGGTGCATCTAATTGATGGGGTAGATGTTCGACATGCATCACAGTGGGACCCACACAGCTCAACCTCATGGGAAGTTCCCATGATATATGGGAAAAGGTTCTATGCGGTTGAGCTCGTTGAAACTTCCCATGAGGTTGAGTTGTGTGGGCCTTATTGTGATGCATGTCGAACATCAACACCGCGCATTTGATGGGTCCCCTTTAAATTATGGGATATCCCAAAAATTAGCCATATATGGGACTCAGGTGGGCCATACTATCTAAAATCAAGTGAAGACATACCTAAAACATATAAAAGCACTTGGTGGGGCCCACTTGAAATTTGGATGCGTCTAAAACTTGGTCTGACCCCTCATCCAAGTGGGACACACATGATGGATGGGCTGGATTTGTGAACCACATCTCGGTGGGCCCAAAAAATGATTATGAATGTTTTAATGGAGGGTAGCCCCTCTCAACTTCTGTACATGGTGTGGCCCACAAAAGTCATGGACTGACTTGATTTTTAAGCCCTAGGCCTACCTTGGAATGGTGCATCTGACTAATGGGGTAAATGTTCGACACGCATCACAGTGGGGCCCACACAACTCGACCTCATGGAAAGTTCTCATGAACTCGACCACATAGAACCTTTTTCCGCACACGCGCGCGCGCGCACACACACACACACACACACACACACACACACACACACACACACACACATATATATATATATATATATATATATATATATATATATTCGCTCACACATGAGCTTCTACTAATGAAAATATGATGCAATGATCATTCAATCTAATCATATTCTCACAAGTAATAATGGGAAAATTAATTAAAATAGCCTATAATTATGATGGCATAAATGTGCTAACCTCATTATCTAAAGTTATTATTTATTTAGGATTTTAGGCACTTTTTCATATTTTTGAAAGGCGAAAATAGTCTTCTATTAGTCGTCCCATCATATGACGATAGCTTTTGACGAATGTGGAGATAACCTTTGCAAAATGGCAATGTGGGCTTCACTAAATCAAAAATTAGAGTCATTCATCAGCCGATTTGATGCGTTCACTTTAATTGGACAATCGTAAACCCATAGTAGGATCCTTCTAAAAAAAATGAAGCTTTCTGTGGCCCACAACTGCATTAATGTTTTGATTTAATTCCAAAATGTTTTCTTCGGTGTGGTCTATCCGTGATGAGTTTTGCCCTCAAACTTTGATAGAGAGCATGAAATTAAAATTCCTTTCATGTAAATGGCTTGGATCTATTACAAAACGATCCAGTGTACCCACAGAATATGCAGAATCGGTTCGATAGGTAGGTCCCTTGCACAAGAAGGCCATTTAACCTTTTCTTTCTCTTTTTTCTTTATTTTTTTCATGAGAGATGACCATTAATTGGCCATTAAGACCATTGTCACCTCCATGGGACCCACTATGGTGAGCTTTAGACCCCATTCCCTCCATTATGGCGGGCATCTGAGTGTTTATCTTTTAGATTTTTTGCCATTCTCCGACATAAAAGCTATGACAGTCAAAGGTTAATTTAGGTCAAGATAATAGTAGCTTTTGTGTGTGTGTGTGTGTTTTTTTTTTTTTTTTTTTTTTGCATCAATTATGTGAATTTGTGAAAGGGGTGAGGGTGTGGTGGTTCCCTTTATAATTTATAATTTTTATTTTTTATAGGTATAAATGGTAGGAGTTTGTAAAATGAATGAATTTTGTAATAGAAAAATATTGTAATAAATGAATTTTGTAACGGAAAAATGTTGTAATAAATGAATTTTAAAATAGAAGAATGTTGTAATTGATTAATGTAATGAATGTTGAAATAAATAGATGTTATAATATATGAATGTTGTAGTAGAAGAATGTTGAAATAGATGAAGAGTCATAACTGCTATAACTCCCTTTAGGTTGTAAATTCCAAAAAAATGATCATAACTTTCTTGTTACATGTCCGATTTGAATGATTTTGTACTTATTTGAAATGTAATTTGATGAACTTTCAAATGGCTTTGAAATCACCTTATTTAGATATCATTTGATTATCCAAAAGTGAGCTTAAAATTACTATGGATCATTGATACACATTGTGGATCGTCGGTATTCACTATGAATCATCAGATTCATGAAAATGGTCATAACTCCCACATTACATATCCAAATTAGATGTTCATATACTCATTGGAAATGTAATTTGATAAAATTTCAAATGACTATAAAATCACCTTATTTAGACACCATTTGACTACCCAAAAGTAAACTCAAATTTATTTTGGATTGTTGATACTCTCTGTGGATCATCATTGGTCTAACAAAAACAGTCATACTCTTTTGTTACATGTTCGATTTGGGTAATATTGTATTCATTAGAAAAGTAATTTGATGAACTTTCAAATAGCTTTGGAATCACCTTATTTAGATACAATATGATTGTCCAAAAGTAGGCACAAAGTTACTATAAATTTTTAATACTCATTGTGAATCATCGATACTTATTGTGGATTGTCTGTCCCATGAAAAATGTTATAACTCTTAATTATATGTCTATTTAGGTGATCTTGTACTCATTAAAAAGGTAATTTGGTGAACTTTCAAATGAATTTGAAATAACCTTATTTGAATACCATTTGATTGCCCAAAAGTGAGCCCAAAGTTACTATGAATTGTCGACATTTACTATGAATCGTCAGTCCCATTAAAAAATAATAATAATAATAACTTTTTAATTACACATTCAATTTGTGTCATCTTGTATTCGTTTGAAAAGTAATTTGATAAACATTCAAATGGTTTTGAAATTATCTCATTTGGACACCATCTAGTTATTCAAAAGTACACCCAAAGTTATTGTGATCGTTGTGGCATGGTCCATCATAGATTAGCCTTATTTTTCTCCCCAAATGAAGGAGGGCGCATTCAATGGTTGAAGTAGATGCCATCAACACATCATGGTTGGGCCTACCAGAACCCTTGCCTTGAAATTTGGATGCGAACTTACCCTCGTTTGGCAGTGGGCGGCCTAAAATTAAGGTAAATCCATAACTCAAGTGCATGATAGGATACAATTGAGGTAAAACGCTCATAATTGCTTGGAAAGGGGGGCAGATGTATCATATGCATGGTTTGGTATATGCATATCACGGTGGGTCCCACATGCAACCAATGGTGGACGTCCCCTGAACTGTTTCCTATCGTATGACCCACCAGAGTTTTGGATCAGACTGAATTTTGGACCTTGGGCCATCTGATGGATGGGTAGGATGCCATCATCTCATTACGGTGGTCCCCACACAGGCACGTAAAAAAAATCGCCGACCAATAGAAGCATTTCCCTATTTACACCCATATATACAAACACATGGAGAGCGAGAGAAAGAATACCTGTGAAGGGCAAGGGCGGTAGCAAGGCCAACGATCCCGGCACCGATTATCACGATGTCATTGTCTTCGGAAGATAAATTCATCTCTCTCAAGACTCTCTTTCTCTCGAGACTCTCTGGGAAAAGAGAATCAACTTTGGATTGGAGCAAGAGAGGGGAGAGAATTATTTAATACTCCCTCGGGCATTTTACTTTTACGCTGGTACTCAAAATTATAAGAGAAAATGACCACTGTAGACAAAACCTTTTACCCAGCGGTTTTTATCGCGGAATACCAACTTAAGTTACCAACTTAAACTAGCACGTGCAGACAGCGACTTTGAGGACGAAACTACCCCTCCTTTTTACTGCCGTTGCTTTTCCTCTCCCTCCCTTCTCTCGCTCCATTTTTTTTAAAAGAAAAGGACGAAAACTCCACCGCTACATCTGTTGCTTGGATCGCACCACGCTCTAGCTGGATCCCACCTTCAGGTGTACACGAATCGAGCTAGCTCGGTTAGCTCGCTCTACTCAATCTGAAAAAAGCTCGATTCAGTTCGGTGTTGAGTTCAAGCAAGGTTGAATTGATTTTTTGAGCTCAAAAATGAGTTCGAGCAGGCTAGCTCAACTCGACTCGGATCAAATCTAGCTTGAATCAAACTTGGATCGAACTAGTTCGGTGACTTGGTTACTTTATCATTAATGTTGCTCACCAACTGTTTGATAAAATGACTGAACGACATGTGGCTGGTGGCAATGAAGGTTTGGCTAATGGCAAGGTGGAAAGGAAGGTATGTACATGGAGCAAATACTTTTTTTTTCTTTATTATTATTATTATTTAGAAGGTGTTTGAGAAAATACCTATAAAATCATTGCCTTTGTAGGTAAAACAGTGGAATTTTGAAGTTGCAATTAAGGTGTTTATGGAAATGCCTCAATAGCAAACTCGGTTCGATCTTAGCTCAAACTCAGCCCGAGCTGCTAATTGAACTGAGCTGAGCTGGCCAATCAGGCCCGAGGACCGAGATGAGCCGAGTTCAAGCTGAGGTTAGCCACTGTTCGAGCCGAGTCGAGCTGAGGCCAACTCGACTCGGTTTGACTCGATGTACACCCCTAATCCCACCCTCTCTATTCATCAACATTATCTTGTTTTTCCTGAAAATGTTCCCTCCACGAAAGACAGTACGCATGACAGGTATGATATACATTTACCTAAACGGCGTAAATTTTTTGTGGGCCATTGAAATGCCGAATGAAGCTCCCATCTTGGTTTTTGGTTCATCCATGCGAAAATCATCATATGGACATGATGGATTACAAGTAAAACATCATTGTAGGGGCATAAAAAGGTTTCCACGGTGGAAACACTATTTCCTGTGGTGTGATCCACTTGATATTTCAATATGCCACCATTTTTGGCTGAAACCCTTGCTTTAGATGGAAAAATGGATGAACGTCATGGATAGTCCACATACATTCAAGGTGGGCCCAACTCAATATTTTTAATTTTTTAATTTTTTTAATATTTTACTATTAATTTTTTAAAAAAAGTTTTTTTAGGTTAGCTTGTTAGTACACACCCATGTCAATACACACACTCCATGTTAGCCACCCCCGCTAGGAATCGATACCAGGACCTCAAGTGTTGATATGAGGTATCTCTACTCAGTCTGCCAATTGAGCTATGGATCTGGGTGTGCCCAACTTAGTCAACTCAGCACTATAAGTGCGTACTGAAAATTTTATGAACCGCTCGGTCAATTTCATTAATTGCTCAATCAAATTCACCGAAGAGAATTTCATGTAAATCTCGGTCAATTTCATTAACTGATCGGTCAAATTTAACAAAGTAAATTGTTAGGCTAGGTCAATTACATTTAAAGTTCATTCCAATTCATGTTAGCCTCACCCAATTTCAAGCTTGCCTCGCTCAAATTGATGTTTCCCTTGCTCAATTTCTCGGTTGCCTCGTTGAATTTTTTCGTTGCCTTGCTCAACTCCTATGTTCCCTCGCTCAATTTCTAGGTTCCCTTGCTCAATCCTCGCTCCAATTTCTACGTCGCCTCGCTTGCCTCGCTCAATTTCTAGCTTTCTTCACTCAATTTCTAGCTTCCCTCGCTCAATTCCTAAGTTGTCTCACTCCAATTTTGATATTTCCTCGCTCAAATCCTAGGTTGCCTCGCTCAATTTCTAACTTCTTCGCTCAATTCATAGGTTGCCTCGCTCAATTTCTAGGTTCCTTCACACAATTTGTAGCTTCCCTCGCCTCCTCAAATCCTAGGTTGCCTTACTGAATTTCTTAGTTCCCTTGCTTAATAACTAGAATTCCTTGCTGAATTTTTACGTTACCTCGCTCAATTCCTAGCTTCTTTCGCTCAATCCTTACGTTGCCTCGCTCAATTTCTAGGTCGCATCGCTCAAATCCTAGGTTCCCTTGCTCAATTTCTAGCTTCCCTCGCTAAAATCCTAGGATTCCTCGCTCAATTCCTAGGTTGCCTCGCTCAATTCGTAGGTTGCCTCGCTCAATTTCTAGCTTTCTTCGCTCAAATCTTAGGTTGCCTTGTTCTAATGCTAGGTTGCCTCGCTCAATTTCTAGCTTCCCTCGCTCAATTCCTAGGTTACCTTGTTGAATTCTTACATTGTCTCACTCAATTCTTAGGTTGCCTCGCTCAATTTCTAGGTTTCCTCGCTCAATTTCTGGCTTTCCTCGCTCAAATCCTAGGTTACCTTGCTCAAATCCTAGGTTGCCTCGCTCAATTTCTAGCTTCCCTTGCTCAAATCGTAGGATTCCTATCTCAATTCTTACGTTACCTCGCTCAATTCATAGGTTGCCTCGCTCAATTTCTAGGTTCCCTCGCTCAATTTCTAGGTTACCTCGCTCAATTCCTACGTTCCTTCGCTCAATTTATATATTGCCTCAATGGATTTCTAGCTTCCCTCGCACAAAAGTAACATAGTAAAAAAATAAATAAATTCAGTTTGCCCCGCTCAATTTCTAGTTTGCCCCTCTAAATTGAGCGGGGAAAACTGAAAATTGAGCGGGGCAAACTAGAAATTGAGCGGGGTAAACCGAAATATATATTTTTTTACTTTTGTAGGTCCCATCATGATGTATGTCTTATATCTAAACCGTCCATATATGAGCGGGGCAAACTGGAAATTGAGCGGGGCAAACTGGAAATTGAGCGGGGCAAACTGAAAATTTAGGTTTAGGGTGTAAGTTTAGGTTTAGGGATAACAATTTTTGATACACTTTAGCTACGGATTATAACCGTAGCTATAATTGCGTCGATATAATTTTTGAATTTGAAAATGGGTAGGTTATAGGTTTTGGTTTTGATTTTGATTTAGGTTATAGGTTATAGGTTTAGGTTAAGGTTATAGGTTTTTGGATTTGAGAATGGGTTCAGGTTTAGGTTATAGGTTTCAGTTTAGGTTATAGGTTTTTGAATTTGACAATGGGTTCGGGTTTAGGTTATAGGTTTTGGGATTTGAGAATGGGTTCGGGTTTTGGTTATAGGTTTTGGTTTTAATTTTGGTTTAGGTTATAGGTTTTTGGATTTGAGAATGGGTTATGGTTTAGGTTTAGGAAATCGGGTTCAGGTTTGGGATTGGGTTTAAGTTTGGATTTTTAAGTTTAGGTTTACATTTATGTTAGGGAGTTGAGATTAGAATTAGGTGTAGGTTTCACTTTAGGAAATTGAGTTTAGGTTATAGGTTTAGGAAAAGGTTAGGTTTAGGTTATAGGTTTTGGGATTTGGGAATAGTTTTAAGTTATAAGTATAGGTTTAGGTTAGGTTATAGGTTAAGGTTTAGGGATAAGTTTAGGTTTTAGTATTCGAGAATGGGTTCAGGTTTAGGTTATAGGTTTTGGTTTTGGTTTAGGTTATAGGTTATAGGTTTAGGATAAGGTTTAGGTTTAGGTTTAGGTTATAGGTTTTAGGATTTGAGAATGGGTTCGGGTTAGGTCATAGGTTTTTGTTTTAGTTTAGGTTATAGGTTTAGGTCAATTTCATGTTTATCCCGCTCAATTTTCAGTTTACCCCGCTTAATTTCTAGTTTGCCCCGCTCAATTTCAAGTTTACCTCGCTCAATTCCAGTTTGCCCCGCTCAATTTTTAGTTTGCCCCGCTTAATTTCCAGTTTACCCCGCTCAATTTTCAGTTTACCCCACTCAATTTTCAGTTTGCCCCGCTCAATTACTGGAAATTGAGCGGGGCAAACTGGAAATTGAGCAGGGCAAACTGAAAATTAAGCGGGGCAAACTAGAAATTAAGCGGGACAAACTGAAAATTGAGCGGGGCAAACTGAAAATTGAGCGGAGCAAACTGAAAATTAAGCGGGACAAACTGGAAATTGAGCGGGGCAAACTGAAAATTGAGCGGGACAAACTAGAAATTGAGCGGGGCAAACTGGAAATTGAGCGGGGTAAACTGGAAATTGAACAGGGCAAACTGGAAATTGAGCGGGGTAAACTGGAAATTGAGCTAGGCAAACTGAAAATTGAGCGGGGCAAACTGGAAATTGAGCGGGGCAAATTGATTTTATTTTTTTTTTGCTATGTTACTTTTGTGGGTCCCATCATGATGTATGTGTTATATCCAAACCGTCCATATATTTTATGAGCTCATATTAAGGCTTGAGACGAAAAATAAGATAGATCTAACTGTCAAGTGGACCACACTGTAAAAGGCAATGGAAAATTGAACGTCTACCATTGAAACCCTTTTAGGGGTTACAGAAGTTTTGGATCATTATGAAAATTTTTTCCTCTTCATCCAGGTCTTTTTGACCCTATAAATGAACTTAGACGAGGAGGATTTCTCACAAACATCACAGTGGGCCCCCTAAAGGTTTCTAATGGTTGACGCTCATTCAACACTATTTCCTGTAATGTGGTACACTTGAGAACTGGATATATCTCATTTTTGGTCTCATACCATAAAATGATCTGGAAAAATATATGAATTGAGTGAGACAGCCTACGAATTGTGCGAGGGAAGCTAGAAATCCAGTGAGACAATATATAAATTAAGCGAAGGAACCTACGAATTGATCGAGACAACCTAGCAATTGAACTTGATATGTAATTATGGATCCTGATGTATGTCAAAACAATATGACTTGTGGGCCTTGGTTCTTGGATGCTCTCTAGGTTAAATGAGTTCAATTCATGAGATAAATTCATTCATGTGCAACGCTTGTTTTCTTTGTTCAGGCTAGTATATATCAGGAGGAGAAGAATCTCATAGACTTGTCTATTATCCTTATCAGATTTTCAAGGTAAAGAAAGTATCATTATGGAAGTTTTGCTTGCCTTTTCCTTGTTTTTATTATCACTTTCTCATTGTTATGGAGTATTGCTTTTTGAATATTTTTCTTTTTATAAATTTTGTAAAAATCATATATTTTACAACTCAATTGAATGGAGCCTTGCTGCTACCTTGAGGTTGTGCATTCAATTTGAGACTATTATCACATGTTTCATTTATGATTTTAAAGATTGTGAGAGTTTGAATTTCCTTTAAAACTTAGTTCTTTACTATCTGTTTAGCTGGGTTTAATAATTTCATATTTGCATTTGGACAGGTATTCAATCTTCCCAATTTAAAATCTTTCAATCCAATCTTCCCAATTTACTATCCGCAATCTCATTCATTCAATTGCTCTCTAAATTGAATCAGTTTGATAATGCACCAACCTTTGCTCTATCCTTTGGTAGTGCTTATTTCCTTTAATTCTATTATAAATTTTGTTTATTCTTTTTATCATTACAATGATTGTTTCAAAGATTTTATTTGGAATGGAGCTTCGATATTAGGAACATTGTGTGATCTAGGCTGTATGAATGAAACTATAATAGTTATCAGTTGCATCTGGTTTATCTACTTAATGTTAACCATCATTTTCAGTTGCAAAGTTACAATCGGGATCTATTCCTGTTTCTATACTTTCTAGTTTCAGCTATAACTTCTTTCAAAATTCACCATGAGGTGGGACTGCTCGAATGTGGTTGGAGATTTAGTCGTTCCTGTGTAACTTGGTTAACAGACCTGATTTCTAGTTTACAATTACATATGAAAATGGTCTTCTAATGACTTAACTTTGTGCTGTGTATAATAGATTTGAAGGACAATATCTTAAGAGTAGGGGAAAGGAAGATTTCAATGCCATTTTTGTAAGGTTTACAACTTTAAAAGGGGTGTTTTGTGTGGATGTTGCTGATATTTATAATACAATCTACCTCCTGTATTTCATGCATGCTAACTATTTGATAAAATGACTCAACAAGGAGTGTTTTGTGTCGATGTAGCTGATATTTATAATACAATCTCCCTCTTGTATTTCGTGCATGCTAATTGTTTGATGAATTGGCTCAAGAAGGAATAAGAAGCTAGCACTACTATCATTAGGCTATGATCTGACTAATCCTTGATCTTGGGTGTGTGGAAAAAAGTTTATCAAGATTGAGCAGGTTTCAATTTTTATAGTGATGCCTCTTATAATAGCTATTTCTTTCTTTGTATTTTGAAACACTTCTTACTAAGACTATGATGACACCTGTAACTTGATTAGACTGGCACTATGTGTCTCAACCTTAAGATCATGGGCCGGATCCTAGCTTATCTACTGAAGCACATGATTGCACAAAATTGGTAAGGAAAACTGTTGAGCGATTGTGTCTTTGATTTTTTTAAATGTCTGGTTCTCTCCGTCGTACTTTTGCCTATATTTACATCACTAAATCTATAAGGGCTCTTCCATTTACCATAGACCTTTAGAACTTCATTGCCATATATTGAAACCTCCCAAGTAGAGAAGGCATCTTGCACTTTTTCCTTGGTGACTAATGAATAAGGCATGCACCAACATTCATTATGCAAGTACTATGGCATATATAAATGTATATATGGTTTACTGTTCCATGATTTTCATCTTTGATATCTTGTTTATAGTTGACCCCATGGCCAAATATCCAAGTCACTATAACAAAATGGAACATTGCTGTTGCATTTTTTCTAGCAGCTAACATTTAACGCCAGTTGTGGTTTCCACTTGTGGCATATTCTGGATATATTTTGGATATATGTGCATATTTATATAAGTTTTTCATATTATGTAATGCTTTGGGTTTTGAAGATTATCTACTACGCCGCTATCAAAGTTTTCACTGCTGGGCTGAAATTGTTCAGATCCAAGATGAACAAGTTTCATGTTCCCCATTATAACACGACACAATACTTGGTAAGTCTCTTGTCAAGAATGCACATGTGTAGTTATCATTGCAGTTATAGTTATTCATTATGTGACAGGTTTTCGGGTGAGATGAACGAGTTTCAAAAGAAAACAGTCTGCAGTTTTGAGAAGCGATTCCTAATGTCATTTTATGTTTAAATGCATATTTCAGATTCAAGCATCGGGTACGTCTCTTGACTCAAGAATGCACATGGTTGGAGTGGTCTAGCCATTTGGACAGACTGTGTTTATGTATTTGCTCAAAATTGATGGAGCAAACCCGGATGTGCGTCGAAGCTATCCGGAAGAGCGGGGGTCCCTGGAAGGTGGGAACTGCTGTTATGACCATGATGAAGCTATCCATTTCCTATGGACAGCATTGGAGGGGCCTGGCCACTTGGACAGGCCATGTTTATGTATTTGCTCGAAATTAATGGAGTGGACCCGGATATGCGTCGGAGCTATCCGGAAGAACGGGGGTCCCTGGAAGGTGGGAACCGCTATTATGACCATGATGAAGCTGTCTATTTCCTATGGACGGCATTGGAAGGGCCTGGAAATTTGGACAGGCCATGTTTATATTTGTATTTGCAGGTACCATACCCTTAACCTAAACCCGAACCGATTCTCAAACCCAAAAACCTATAACTTAAACCAAAACTAAAACCAAAATCTATAACCTAAACCAAAACCAAAACCTATGACCTAAACCCGAACCGATTCTCAAATCCCAAAACCTATAACTTAAACTAAAACCAAAACCTATGAACTAAACCCGAACCCATTCTCAAATCCTAAAACCTATAACCTAAACCTAAACCTAAACCTATAACCTAAACCCGAACCCATTCTAAAATCCCAAAACCTATAACCTAAACCAAAACCTATAACCTAAACCCAAACCCATTCTCAAATCCTAAAACCTATAACTTAAACCAAAACCAAAACCTATATCCTAAACCCGAGCCGATTTTTAAATCCTAAAACCTATAACCTAAACCAAAACCTATGACCTAAACCCGAACCCATTCTCAAATCCCAAAACCTATGACCTAAATCCGAATCCATTCTCAAATCCCAAAACCTATAACGTAAACCTAAACTATGAACTAAACCCGAACCCATTCTCAAATCCTAAAACTTATAACCTAAACCTAAACCTAAACCTATAACTTAAACCCGAACCCATTCTAAAATCCCAAAACCTATAACCTAAACCAAAACCAAAACTAAAACCTATAACCTAAATCCAAACCCATTCTCAAATCCTAAAACCTATAACCTAAACCAAAACCATAACCCAAGACCTAAACCCGAACCCATTCTCCAATCCCAAAACCTATAATCTAAACCAAAACCAAAACCAAAACCAAAACCTATAACCTAAACCCGAGCCGATTCTCAAATCATAAAACTTATAACCTAAACCAAAACCTATGACCTAAACCCGAACCCATTCTCAAAGCCCAAAACCTATGACCTAAACCCGAACCCATTCTCAAATCCTAAAACCTATAACCTAAACCTAAACCTATAACCTAAACCCAAACCCATTCTAAAGCAAAACCTATAACCAAAACCAAAACCAAAACCAATAACCTAAACCAAAACCAAAACCTATGACCTAAACCCGAACCCATTCTCAAATCTCAAAACCTATAACCAAAACCAAAACTAAAACCAAAACCTATAACCTAAACCCAAACCGATTCTCAAATCCTAAAACCTATAACCTAAACCAAAACCATAACCAAAACCTATAACCTAAACCCGAACCCATTCTCAAATCCAAAAACCTATAACCTAAACTTAAACCTTATCCTAAACCTATAACCTATAACCTAAACCATAACCATAACCAAAACCAAAACCAAAACCAAAACCTAAGACCTAAACCCGAACCGATTCTCAAATCCTAAAACCTATAACCTAAACCAAAACCATAACCAAAACCTATAACCTATACCCGAACCCATTCTCAAATCCCAAAACCTATAACCTAACCTAAACCTATACTAATAACTTAAAACTATTCCTAAATCCCAAAACCTATAACCTTATCCTAAACCTATAACCTAAACCTAAACCTATAACCTATAACCTTAACCAAAACCTATAACCTAAATCCGAACCCATTCTCAAATCCTAAAACCTATAACCAAAACCTATAATCTAAACCCGAACCCATTCTCAAATCCCAAAACCTATAACCTAAACCTAAATCTAAACCTATAACCTAAACCCGAACCCATTCTCAAATCCCAAAACGTATAACCTAAACCTAAACCTATAACCTAAATCCGAACCCATTCTAAAATCCCAAAACCTATAACCAAAATCAAAACCTATAACCTAAACCCGAACCGATTCTCAAATCCTAAAACCTATAACCTAAACCAAAACCTATAACCTAAACCCGAACACATTCTCAAATCCAAAAACCTATAACCTAAACTTAAACCTTATCCTAAACCTAAAACCTATAACCTAAACCTAAAACCTTATCCTAAACCTCTAACCTATAACCTAAACCAAAACCTATAATCAAAACCAAAACTTAAGACCTAAACCCGAACCCATTCTCAAATCCAAAAACCTATAACCCAAACCAAAACCATAACCAAAACCTATAACTTAAACCCGAACCCATTCTCAAATCCCAAAACCTATAACCTTATTCTAAACCTATACTTATAACCTAAAACTATTCCCAAATCCCAAAACCTATAACCTTATCCTAAACCTATAACCTAAACCTAAACATATAACCTATAACCTAAATCCAAACCAAAACTTATAACTTAAACCCGAACCCATTCTCAAATCCCAAAACCTATAACCTAAACCAAAACCAAAACCTATAACCTAACCCGAACCTATTCTCAAATCCCAAAACCTATAACCTAAACCAAAACCTAAAACATATAACCTAAACCCGAACCCATTCTCAAATTCTAAAACCTATAACCTAAACCCGAACCCATTCACAAATCCCAAAACCCAAACCCAAACCTAAACCTAAACCTAAAACCTAAACTTAAACCTAAACCTATAACCTAAACTCAAATCCCTAAACCAAAACCTAAACCAAAACCTATAACCTAAACCCGAATCCATTCTCAAATCTCAAAACCTATAACCTAAACCAAAACCTATAACCTAAACCCGAACCCATTCTCAAATCCCAAAACTTATAATCTAACCTAAACCTATACTAATAACCTAAAACAATTCCCAAATCCCAAAACCTATAACCTAAACCTAAACCTATAACCTATAACCTTAACCAAAACCAAAACCAAAACCTATAACCTAAATCCAAACCTATTCTCAAATCCCAAAACCTATAACTAAAACCATAACCAAAACCTATAACCTAAACCTGAACCCATTCTCAAATCCCAAAACCCAAACCCAAACCTAAACCTAAACCAAAACTTATAACCTAAACCAAAACGAAAACCTATAACCTAAACCCGAACCCTTTCTCAAATTTCAAAACCTATAACCTAAACCAAAACTAAAACTTATAACCTAAACCCGAACCCATTCACAAATCCCAAAACCTATAACCTAAACCCGAACCCATTCTCAAATCCCAAAACCCAAAAATCAGTGGGGATTACAATAGGGAAAAGAAAAAAAAAAATGAAAAAGAAGCTAACAAGTTGGGGTCGACCAAGTCCGGCCGGTCGACCGGCCTATGGCTACAGATTATAACCGTAGCCATAGCTATAATGCTCTGTACTTTTTTTTCTTTTTTATTTTTTATTTTTTACATGGAGAACTTTATTGTACCTACATTTTTCTTTAATACATGTTTATATAAATGTGTGTGTGTGTGTGTGTATAAATTTTTCTCCTTTTTTTTTCATTTCTTTCTTTATTCATTTAACAAGAATATCTTCTAAACTAAAATTAGTTACTTGACGTACCACATATGATTTTGGGGTAAGAGAAGCTATTTTAGCCAACCAAGCTAGTTATTTTCCAAGATTCCATCAGGTCGATGGTTAAGGTTTAGGTTTAGGGATTTGAGAATACATTTAGGTTTTAGGTTTAGGTTATAAGTGTCGGTTATATGTTAAGGTTTAGGGAACTGAGAATAGGTTAAGGTTTAGGCTTAGGAAATCGAGTTCGGGACCGGATTTAGGTTTGGGTTTTCAAGTTTAGGTTTAGGTTAAGGAGTTGATATTAGGATTAAGTGTAGGTTTATGTTATAGGTTTTTGGATTTGAGAATGGGTTCGGGTTTAGGTTATAGGTTTAAGTTTAGGTTTAAGTTACAGGTTTTGGGATTTGGGAATAGTTTTAGGTTATAACTATAGGTTTAGGTTAAGTTATAGGTTAAGGTTTTGGGATTTGAGAATGGGTTCGGGTTAAGGTTATAGGTTTTGGTATTAGTTTAGGTTATAGGTTTTGGTTAAGGTTATAGGTTATAAGTTTAGGTTTAGGTTAAGGTTAGGTTTAGGTTATAGGTTTAGGTTATAGGTTTTGGTATTGGTTTAGGTTATAGGTTTTGGTTAAGGTTGTAGGTTATAGGTTTAGGTCTAGGTTTAGGTTAAGGTTAGGTTTAGGTTATAGGTTTAGGTTATAGGTTTTGGTTAAGGTTATAGGTTATAGGTTTAGGTTTAGGTTAAGGTTAGGTATAGGTTATAGGTTTTGGAATTTAATAATAGGTTTAGGTTTAGGTTATAGGTTCTGGTTTTGGTTTAGGTTATATGTTATAGGTTTAGGATAAAGTTTAGGTTTAGGTTTAGGTTATAAGTTTTGAGATTTGAGAATGGGTTCGGGTTTAGGTCATAGGTTTTGGTTTTAGTTTAGGTTATAAGTTTAGGTCAATTTCATGTTTGTCCCGCTCAATTTTCAGTTTGCCCCGCTCAATTTTCATTTTGCCCCGCTCAATTTCCAGTTTGCCCCACTCAATTTCTAGTTTTCCCCGCTCAATTTCCAGTTTACCCTGCTCAATTGAGCGGGGCAAACTAGAAATTGAGCGGGGCAAACTGAAAATTGAGCGGGGAAAACTGGAAATTGGGCAAACTGAAAATTGAGCGGGGCAAACTGAAAATTGAGCGGGGTAAACTGAAAATTAAGCGGGGCAAACTAGAAATTGAGCGGGGCAAACTGAAAATTGTGCGGGACAAACATAAAATTGACCTAAACCTATAACGTAAACTAAAACCAAAACCTATGACCTAAACCCAAACCCATTCTCAAATCCCAAAACCTATAACCTAAACCTAAACCTAAACCTTATCCTAAACCTATAACTTATAACCTAAACCAAAACCAGAACCTATAACCTAAACCCGAACCCATTATTAAATTCTAAAACTTATAACCTAAACCTAACCTTAACCTAAACCTAAACCTATAACTTATAACCTTAACCAAAACCTATAACCTAAACCAATACCAAAATTTATAACCTAAACCCGAACCCATTCTCAAATCCTAAAACCTATAACCTAAACCTAAACCTAAACCTTATCCTAAACATATAACCTATAACCTAAACCAAAACGAAAACCTATAACCTAAACCCGAACCCATTATCAAATCCCAAAACCTATAACCTAAACCTAACCTTCACCTAAACCTACCCCTATAACCTATAACCTTAACCAAAACCTATACCCTAAACCCGAACCCATTCTCAAATCTCAAAACCTATAACCTATAACTTAAACCAAAACCAAAACCTATAACCTTAACCCGAACCCATTATCAAATCCCAAAACCTATAACCTTAACCTAAACTTAAACCTATAACCTATAACCTTAGCCAAAACCTATAACCTAAATCAATACAAAAACCTATAACCTAAACCCGAACCCATCTTCAAATTCCAAAAACAATACCAAAACCTATAACTTAAACCAAAACCAAAACCTATAACCTTAACCCGAACCCATTCTCAAATCCCAAAACCTTAACCCATAACCTAACCTAAACCTATAGTTATAGCCTAAAACTATTCCCAAATCCCAAAACCTATAACCTAAACCTAAACTTAAACCTAAACCTGAACCCATTATTAAATCTCAAAACCTATGACTTAAACCAAAACCAAAACCTATAACCTAAACCTGAACCCATTCTCAAATCCAAAAACCTATAACATAAACCTAAACCTTAACATAAACCTATAACCTATAACCAAAACCAAAACCTATAACCTAAACCTAAACCAAAACATATAACCTAAACCAAAACCTATAACCTAAACCTAAATAAAAACCTATAACCTAAACCAAAACCAAAACTTATAACCTAAACCATAACCCATTATCAAATCCCAAAACCTATAACGTAAACCAAAACCTATAACCTAAACTCGAACCCATTCTCAAATCCAAAAACCTATAACCTAAACCTAAACCTTAACATAAACCTATAACCTAAACCAAAACCTATAACCTAAACCTAAATCAAAATCTATAGCCTAAACCAAAACCAAAACCTATAACCTAAACCGGAACCTATTATCAAATCTCAAAACCTATAACCTAAACTGAAACCAAAACCTATAACCTAAACCCGAACCCATTCTCAAATCCCAAAACCTAAACCTATAACCTAAACTCAAATCCCTAAACCTAAACCTAAACCTAATCCTATAACCTAAACTCAAATCCCTAAACCTTAACCTATAACCTAACCTAAACTTATACTTATAACCTAAAACTATTCACAAATCTCAAAACCTATAATCTAAACCTAAACCTAAACTTGAAAACCCAAAGCTAAACCCGATCCCGAACCCGAACCTGATTTCCGAAACCTAAACTTTAACCTATTCTTAATTCCCTAAAGCTATTACCTATAACCTACACCTAAGCATAACCTAAACCTATAACCTTAACCTAAACCTAAAACCTAAACCTAAACCTAAAACCTAAATGTATTCTCAAATCCTTAAACCTAAACCTACACTTAATCCTAATTTTAACTCCTTAACCTAAACCTAAACTTAAAAACTCAAACTAAACCCGATCTCAAACCTGAACCCGATTCCCTAAACCTAAACCTTAACCTATTCTCAATTTCCTAAAGCTTTAACCTATAACCTAGAACCTATAACCTAAACCTAAACCAAAACATATAACCAAATTTTTAGTTTACCCCACTCAATTTCCAGTTTGCCCCGCTCATATATGGACGGTTTGAATATAACACATACATCATGATGGGACCCACAAAAGAAAAAAAAATTCAATTTGCCCTGCTCAATTTCTAATTAAGTGGGGCAAACTGAAAATTGAGCGGGGCAAACTAGAAATTAAGTGGGGCAAACTGAAAATTGAGCGGGGTAAACTGGAAATTGAGCGGGGCAAACTGATTTTTTTTTTTTTTGCTATGTTACTTTTGTGGGTCCCATCATGATGTATGTGTTATATCCAAACAGTTCATATATTTTACGAGCTCATATTAAGGCTTGAGACGAAAAATAAGATAGATCTAACTATCAAGTGGACCACACTGTAAAAGGCAATGGGAAATTGAACGTCTACCATTGAAACCCTTTTAGGGGTTACAGAAGTTTTGGATCATTATGAAATTTTTTTTCCCTCTTCATCCAGGTCTTTTTAACCCTATAAATGAACTTAGATGAAGAGGATTTCTCACAAACATCACAATGGGCCCCCTAAAGGTTTCTAATGATTGACGCTCATTCAAAACTATTTCCTGTAATGTGGTACACTTGAGAACTAGATATATCTCATTTTTGGTCTCATACCATAAAATGATCTGGAAAAATATATGAATTGAGCGAGACAGCCTACAAATTGTGTGAGGGAAGCTAGAAATCCAGTGAGACAATATATAAATTGAGCGAAGGAACCTAGGAATTGAGCGAGACAACCTAGCAATTGAGCGATGCAACGGAAAAATTCAGCGAGGCAACTTAGGATTTGAGCGAGGTTCCCTCGCTCAATTTCAACGTAGCCTGAACCTCGCTCAATTTCTAGGTTCCCTCGCTCAATTTCTAGCTTTCCTCGCTCAAATCCTAAGTTGCCTCGCTCAATTTCTAGATTCCCTCGCTGAACTCCTATATTACCTCGCTCAATTTCTAGCTTTCCTCACTCAATTCATACCTTGTCCTGATCAATTTTCAATTTACTCATTCAATTTCATATTTGTCTCGCTCAATTTTTAGTTTGACCATGAAGTGATTGAAATTGATCGTAAAGTGAATGAAATGTATTTTCGACCATTGACCTAATAGAATTTTGGAAAATAACTAGGTTGGTTGACTAAAATAACTTCTCCTACCCCAAAATCATATGTGGTACGTCAAGTAACTAATTTTAGTTTAGAAGATATTCTTGTTAAATGAATAAAGAAAGAAATGAAAAAAAAAAGAGAATATATATGCGCGCGCGCGCGCACACACACACACACACTTATTTATATAAACATGTATTAAAGAAAAATGTAAGTACAATAAAGTTCTCCATGTAAAAAATAAAAAAAATAAAATAAAATAAAAAAGAAAAAAAAGTGCATAGTATTGTAGCTATGGCTACGGTTATAATCCGTAGCCATGGGCCGGTCGACCGGGTTGACCCGGGCGACCCCAACTTGCTGTCTACTTTTTCATTTTTATTTTATTTTCTCCTTTCCCAGTTGTAATTCCCACTGATTTTTGTGGGTCTCATTATGAGGTATATGCTATATCCAAACCGTCCATCTATTTGGTGAACTCGTATTAAGGCTTGAGATGAAAAATAAGACAGATCTAGCTATCAAGTGGACCACACAGTAAAAGGTAATGGGGAATTGAATGTCTACCATTGAAACCCTTTTAGGGGTTGTAGAAGTTTTGGATCATCATGGAATTTGTTTTTCCTCTTCATCCAGGCCTTTGTGACCTTATGAATAGATTGGATGGAACATAAATGTTATGATGGGCCTTACAAAAAATTTTAACGGTGAAAATCAATTTCCCCGTTGCTCTCTGTGGTGTGGTCCATTGATTTATGGATATGATTTTTTCTTTTTTGGATAATGCTCCGAAATGATTTTGAAATATGGATGAACGTTGTGGATATGATAAATACATAGCTGTGGGGCCTTGTAACTTTGATCTCTCCTAAGCCGTTCGTACAACTCTCAGTTGGAGGAGCGTCAGCTCTCGTCTTCGCAGTGAAAAGGAGGGGAAGTTTCGTCCTCAAAGTCGCTGTCCGCCCGTGCTAGTCTAAGTTGGTAACTTAAGTTTGTATTCCGCGATAAAAACCGCTGGGTAAAAGGTTTTGTCTACAGTGGTCATTTTCTCAAATTATAAACCCTCGATGTAAGAGCTATTTGATACTCTGGGAGCATATCATGGTTTATACGCAGGAACTACGAAATTGTACACGTGTAACACATTAACTCAAGTTCAACCATCTAAATTAGGAACGCACTTTATCTGTAACTAATAAGTCACGGAATCCAGCTCAGATTGGTTGAAGAATATAATGTCTGAATCGTAGACACTCGTTTTTTATTCAAAAAGAACGGTTAGATAAGGGAACTTGCTGAGTGTGGAACAATTAATGAGTGGTTGTAGCAGCTGATTCCTTCGCAAGTTAATCCTTACAATGATCCCTACCTATTGAATGGGCTGGATGCAGGACACAATTTGAAAGGTTGGAAGTTATTGGCAGGGTCGATCGTAAGTTGCAGTCCAACCGGTTAAACGTGATACTCTTTTTCATTTCTCCACTGTCTCCATAAGCCCGTTCCATTGAAATCAGCTATTGATTTAGAGATCTGAACCGGTGTCATGGAACGCGGTTTAGCTAGTGAAGGCTTCAATAGCCATCTCGCCACTGAGGGCCCGTTTGGCCGTGGATTGAATGGTAGTAGGGTGTATGGCATGGATTTTTAGGTACTGATGGTGTTGTCAGTGAATTGTCTTGAGATATATGGGATTGCTATATCCCTGGGTTGTTATATCGAATCTGTTTGGCACGCCCGGTCAATTTCGGGATTAAACCTTCTCATCCCTTTCAATCCTTCAAACCAAATACATCTCACAAATTTAAATGGATTAAAGTGGATTGAATGGAATTTAAAGGTAATGATGGTGTCGTCAATGGATTGTCTTAAGGCCCATGGGATTGGAATCAGATCACCGACTCTGTTTGGCACGTCGGGCTAAGAATTTAACTTCCAATCCCTTCCAATCCGACTGACCAAACGGGCCCTGAAGTGACGCCACTAAGTTCTGTGAGCCCACCATGACATATGTGTTATATCCACACCATTCATCCTTTTAGTAAGATTATTTTTGGGTATGAACCAAAAAATCATCATCATCTACCATTGAAACCTTAATGGAGCCCACCAAGATGAAGTTTTTAATAATAAGCTTTTAATCCATGTTGCTTGTTTTTTTTTTTTTTTCTACACATGCACACACAACCCCACACACTCACGCTGGTGGAATTTCACCACCTATGGGTACTCGAAACCTTGACCGGGGGTTGAAACTCCATAGAGTCTACCACCCGAGCAAGAGTAAGGACCCTTCAGCTTTATATTTGCCTTATTTTTTAGTTCACATACTAAAATGATCTCCTCCAATGGATGGACAGTATGGATACAGATACAATGCATGCATCACAGTGGATCCCACAAAATAGCCGGATAGCTAAAGCCAGCTGATCTGCATCAGTGGTCACGATGGTTAATGGTGGATTGATAATACTACGAAAGAAAGCGGTTTGGCTGGTGTACCACACACCACTGACATGGCTGATGTGTTGACGTCACTAAATTCTGTGGGTCCCATCATGAGGTATGTGTTATATCCAAACCGTCCGTCCATTTGGCTAGCTCGTGGTAAGAATTGAACCGAAAAATACGATAAATACAAAGATTAGATGGACCACACTGCAAAAAGCAGTGGAGAAATGAATGTCTACTATTGATGCCCTTTTGGAGTCACATAAGTATTGGATCAGTATGATATTTGTTTTTCCGCTTCATCCTGGTCTGTGTGACATTATGAACACAGTGGATGGAAAATAAACATTATAGTGGGCCCTATAAATGTTTTAACAGTGAAAATCATTATCCCACTGCTATTTTTGGTGTGGCTCCCTTGAGTTTTGGATATTACTCAATTTTAGGTTCATAATCTAAAATGATCTCTAAAAATGGATGAAGGGTGTGGATATAATTAATATATAATTGTGGGGCCATATAACTTTATCTGCTTTGAACAGTTCGTACAACACCGAGCTCCGAGTAGCGTCGGATCTTGTCATCGCACGACACGTACCCAAATAAGCCAGTTTGGTGGTGTATGGTAAACCAGCCAATCCTCTTCCGCTCTTTCTAGGCATCGTCCGTCTTTCTCTTTTCCCGACTGTTGCTGTAAATTTCGTGAAGTGCCTGTTTGTGGGACTTTGATGGAACCGGTTAAGATCTTTAAATCGAGGAGATTTATAGGGCATTCCTCATCTATGCTGGCGCCCATCAGATGAATGGTCTGGATCGTTGAAACCTATCTCACCTGTACGGAAAGGGCCAGAGTATTTTTTATCGAGCTACAGTTTAGACTTTGTACCATCTTATGTTGCGAATTCCTGCATGCCCCAATCAGAGTGGATCCGTGGATAGGAGAGATACACCGTTGGTTGCATACAACTCAATGACCATCCACTTCGCATGTAGCTTAAGTTGGATTCTATCATAACCATCCATTTTCATATCGGTGGATGGGGTCTTTATGATCAAACGATCAAAGTGGTTTGTTAGAAAAATAGCATTCCATTACCACCCCACAAAATGAATGGTTTAGGATGTTGTTAGGACCCGTTTTTGTACTATCGATTTTGACCAACGTGCTGCGTTAGTAAGCTAGGTGGGGCCCACCGTGATGTTTGTGAGAAATCCACCCGTCCATCCATTTTAACAGCTCATTTTAAGACATACAGCCAAAAAATGAGCTTGTTCCAAGACTAACTGGGGCACACGAGAGGGAAAATTGGGGAAACAAATTCCTACCGTTGAAACCTTACCGGGCAAGGGTAAAAACGAGCCGGATCCGCCTGATTTTTGCACCTAAAGGGTAATCATCGTTGGCGCCACTGGATAGTCCCTCACAACCACCGGACGCGGATTTCCTGCCAAAGCCTTTCGGAAGTTCCGAAGTTCCTGCACAAGGATTCTTGACGGGGCATTCTAATGTTTGTTAGAAATCTACTTGTACATCCCTTTTATAAATCATTTTAGGACATGAGACTGAAAATTAATAAGATCCAAATGAGCCATACCAGATGAAACGGTGGGGAAAGGAATTTTTACCGTGAAAACCTTTCTAAGATCCACCTTGATGTTTATATTCCATCCAAACCGTTTATAAGGTCATTGTCACTGATATGAAGTGAAAAAGTCAAGAAATTAAACTGATATAAAACTTTTGTAGCCATATAAATGTTTTAACGGTGGTCACTAAATCCTCACTATTTCTTCCTGTGTGGCTCACTTAGCTTTTTATCATCCTCATTTTTTGCGGCCGGTCCTAAAATGAACTGGAAAAACGGATGGACGGAGTGGCTTTCTCACAAACATTGTAGTGAGCTTCATATAGAATCTTGCGCAGGAATTTCCTTTCGCAGGAAATCCGCATCCACAACCACCAGTTCGTATTTGTCCCACGTGTCAAGGTGCCTGTCGAGATAGACATCATCTCTGAACTATTTTGTTGGTTTACCCGGTGATTTTCTCTTTTGGAAAGGCTGGTTTCCCTCGCCGCGCTCATGCTTTTAAATTGGAGTTTGAATCATTCTGTATGCAACAAAATATGCTGTACAGTGAGTATTCATTTGTTTCATTTTTATTATCCATTTAAACGTTAAAGCTCAATCAAAATGGAGAGAAAAAAGAATAAAATATATAATCATTGATGCAAAAATCCAGTACACCTCTTTAGACCATTTACCTAGACAGGAAAAAAATAATGGAGACCTTGGCTAGAATCGAAGACCCTCCGATGGTGAAGTCAGGACTAGGATCATATTAAAGGGTTTAAAAGAAAGTTTTTACGTGTCTTGCATCCTCGAAGTCTCTTATATTTATAGGAGGAGGAGGATCCCCTCATGCCAAGATTCTTTCCTGATATTTTGAAGATTCAATGCCAATCTAATTTTGGACTCTAATTGATCCCGAAATACTCAGGATCGGGGATCTTCTTCCTAAATTTTCGGGAAGGTGTTTCACTTTACACTGTTTCTTCCTTTCTCGGTAGATTTATCCGATTGAATCAAACTTATCCGACTCTAGTGACAAGCGAGTCTCGGCTAACTATAAAAGGTTGAGCTACTTGCCTTCTGTCGGATGAGACAAGACCAATCTATAATCAGCGCGCCTTCCTAATCTGATAGCCGATTCTATAACTGACCTAAGGATAGGTTGATTTTATGGTCAGTCGTGTAGCTTCTGAGCATTGGGCCTTAGTCAGCCTATTTAGATGTTGATGCCTCGTTTGTCAAGCCAACTTCATGCATCTCAAAGATTCTTTACCTTATGACTCAGGACTTTGTAAGCCTCAATTTGGCTTATTACCTTGGGAGCCCAGGCAGTGTTAGTAGAGTGGGTCCATCCCATAGCCGAGTCTCTAGACTTGTACTATTTTTTCCCAACAGTAAGCCCCCCACTCCTTGCATCAACTTTGTTAACGTTAAGGAGTAGAGAGTTGTTGAGTCGGCTTGAGATGGGACCGACTTTATGATGGAACATTTATTGTTTGCAGGCGTTCTAGATCATCTAAGACATGTGCCGGTTCGTCAATCGAGGCTGCACAAGCGGGAAGCCGCCAATACGTATTTTCGTCTTATGAGAGCCAGACACCTGGTAAAAAAGCACTCGCGTCTCCTGAAACATGCCACGTGTCAGGCGGGGGAGTTGAAGCAGGCGTCGACTCGACTCCTTAAATGCCCTTACTACATGGCAAGGCTATAAAAGGGGGAGCAAGACGCTGGGCTCCCATTTTCGCGAACGTTTTCCACTATTTTTCATCATTTCTGCCATTTTCGTCCTTCGTTTCTAACTCCTGCTCCCATGTTTCATCTTTTCTTCAGCCACTCATGCTGTCTCTGGTGAGTTTTTAACTCTCCCTCCCTTATGCTTTCAATTGTAGTAACAATGCAAAGACCCTTGAGCCCCTGGAGGAAGCTTCTAGTGACGAAGGTGAAGCGAGACATCTTTGGGACATTTTGGAATCACCTTCGTTGTTGGCGAAGACAGCTGTGGATGTCAATGTTGCTTTCCAGCACTCCGAAAGGATGGTGGGATCTTTAGCGGAGCACCTAGTTCCAACGAGTTCATCTCGCAGAGGGGCATCGTTGACGACTGCCCTTAGCAGGCCCAATCCTCTTGAGGAGGAAGCAGATGAGGAAGAGGGCGAGATGGCCGAAGGAGTTAGTGAGTCGGTCGCTGCCCGAAAATCGGCAAGTACTGCTGAGCAGCAGCTAAGGGAGAGGAGGCTGAGGACGAACAGAAGGGTTCCATTCCTTCGATTCTAACCGAGGCAGAATTGGACAAGGTCAGGGCTGGGTACCATGTTCCAGACTCACTCATTCTTTGTCTCCCTCTCCTAAATGAACTACCCAACCATCCTCCTGCCCGGATGGTTGCGATTTTCCAGGTCGCTTTGCAGTGCAACTTACATCTGCCTCTTCAGGAGATAGCTAGGGATTTTCTTTCCTGACTACGAATAGCGCCTAGGCAGATAGTTCTGAATGGGTGGAGAGACTTTGTTTGGATACGAAGTATTGTTGACTGAGATGGAGCAGCCCTCACTGACCGTCGCTGAGTTTCTCTATCTGTACCAAGTACGACCGAACCCGCAGCAGCCCAACTGGTATTTTTTATGTGCTTGGCGGAATAAAGGCGGATCATTGATAACTGACCCTCCTACTTCTAGTAAGCATTGAAGAGATAGGTGGTTTTGGACGTGTGGTCGCTGGGAGACTGTCGAACCTAAGCCCATCAACTCTTGCGTTCCTTGGGTTTTCTCCCAAGCAAGTGACTTGGCGTGTGTGCTTTTCTCTTCCTCCCTGTAATTCTAAGTCTTTGAGTCTGACTGTGTATGCTTTGCAGATATTCCCGGGCGAAGGCCCAGTCTTGGAGTCAGCGCTCTAGCTCGAATCAAAGATCTGAAGGCGCTAAGTCCGGAGCGAAGGTCTTTGAAGAGGCTCCTCCAACTGGAGCGTCTTTTTTAATTGGGTTTGGACTCGGCCTTAACAGGTACTTTCGGGCCGCCCTTCTTTATTCCTTTTGATTCTTGTTTGACTCGTTTTGTGGTTGAGACAGAGATGGTTGAGGGTCGTCCCTTCCTCCATCTGCCTTACAAAATGAAGGCCCCTCCAAGGTCAGAGTCTCAGCCTTCGAAGAGGCTGAAGACGGTTTCAAAGACTAAGGGGCAAACTGCCCCGACCATCCCGGTCGTGATTGTTCCTGACTCGGGGGAAGGGATAGGAGCAGTGGACATGGTGGCTCCTAAGTCTCAAGGGGATGCTGAGCCGAGACCTGTTGCGGAGCCGGTACCAGAACAAAGATATGAGTAGAGAAGGGAGGAGCCCTCGGGAGGGGAGATGACTCAACAGGAGATGTCGATCTTCCAACGGGGCGTTAAGGACATGCTCCCTTAGACGATCTCCCATGGGAGCGAAAAGGACTTCGCTGAACTCTTCAAAACTCCCTTAAGGCCAACTCTCTCCCATATAGCGAATACGCTTCTCGAGATAAGAACTAAACTTTGCGCTTGCTTTGTCGATTTTCTCAGGCATGGATAACCTTTTGTTTTCCTTTTGCAGTTTGCCCCTTGTGTACTCAGGGCTTGCTCGGATCTGGCCGACACCTAGAAATATGTTGAGGAGGCAGAAGCACAACCGGCTACTACTACAACTCGGCTCAACATACTGACTGGTGACTTAGGGGTTGTCAGGCAAGCCCTTGAGAGGGCCACCGCCGAGAGTGCTCGTTTGGCCTCGCAATTGAAAGAGGTACATGAGGAGAGCCGGAAGAATCGTCAGGTCTATGTCTCCTCTGAAGAGAAGTTGGCTCGGCTTAGGACCGAGACTAAGGCTGCCCTTGCCCATGTCAAGGTCTAAGCCATAGAGGCCTATCTTGAATCCCACGAGTGTTTGGACGAGCGAAACTGCTTGTATTAGGATGGCTATGTCAAGTGCATGGACCTTATAAAGTTGTCCTTTCCCGAACTTGATCTCTCGGGATTCGACAAGAGTGGCTTTGGGTCTGACGGTCTGGATGCCGGGGCAACTCGGTCTTTTGGTACGGCGACTGCTGATCTTGAGATTACTTTCGAGGTTGATCCTGAGGCGGCACCAGTGATTGCTCTGAGTGGCGGCAACAGCTGAATCCGAGCCACATCATGAGTCAGCTCCTGGTGAATTTTGAAGCTAATTTTGGATTGTAAAGCTTCAAGCACTTCAAGCACACCAGACTTCAAGTCGGGCTTGAGAGCATCCGTAACCGAGGGGGACGTCGCTTTTCTCGACTGACTCTTTCTTGTATTTTTCGTTGTCACTTTGTCAATGTAATTCCAAAGTGGGAGCTAATATAATCCGATATAAAACTTATACTGATAAATGAATATATTTGATTTTTACATTCAATTGACTCAATTTACATGCTTTCCATTCTTTGCTCGTCTGATAATAGAATTTGACCAATTGCTCAATGGCCAACCTAGGGATAGTAGATTTTTAGGTGCTCGACATTCCACGGATGAGAGAGTACTTGCCCAGTTAGATCTTTCAACCGATATATTCCAGGTCGGATGGTGCTCAAGACAACATAGAGTCATTCACAATTGGGTCTTACTATGCCCACACCGACTTCCTTTGTGTTTAGTAACATTTTTCGAAGGACCATGTCCCCAACTCGGAATCGTCTAACCTTGACTTTGAAAGTGCCATGTTAATAAACCCTAAGTATTATTAAATTTTGGTGTGCTAAACCAATTCAATTTTGTATCTTGATTTGTATCAAGCTTGTACATATGTTCACATTGAATCTTTGACATTCATTCTGTTCATACTGAATTTATCTTGTCGATATCTACAACGAACTTACCGAGATCTTCAAACTGGAAGAAAGTGAAGACTTAGTTTTTAAGAACATTGCAGTTCAAGATCTAGAACCAAAAAAAGTTCAAAAACTCAAGACCTAGTTGAAGACTATGTTTGATATATCGAGTTCAAGTTTTGAAGTGCACAAGAATTAAAGCTACTAAAGTGATCGATAGTTTGATGGTTCATATGTTATATCTCATAAGTAAGGTACGATTGACTTAGATTGACCTTGTATCATGATTAGATCATTTTATACTTACGGTCAGTCATTTTGGTCATTTTATAAGTGTAAAATTCTATTCTTTCGACTAACCCTAGCACTGGCTCGACCAGTCCTAGAATTTTCTCGGCTAGTCCAGGATTTGTTATGAATTTTTAGAATTTTTCTATTGGTTTGCAACCAGTCCTGAAAACTGCTCGACCAGTCATGTGAATAGTACTCGACCAGTCGTGCAGTACTCAACTCGTTTTCTAGTGAGTAATCTGGACACACACAACCAGTTGTATGGTGTCCACGACCAGTCGAGTTGGCCACTCAACCAATCGTGGGAGCCACAAGGCCAGTCGTGTAACTGAAAAATCTTATCGCGCCAGAATTTTTAAAAATCTGTTTGAATAAGGCCAGTCGTAGCTATTTAAAGGCCAGTCGTGTGAACTGATTTTTCACATATAAATAATACTTGAATTTCAGAGTTTTCTATTCAATTCTTATCATTCTTAAGCAATCACTCTGAGATTATTTTAAGTACATTATAGGCTATTTTGTGAATATTTAAAATTCTTTAAAGTAGTTCTTGTATTTTGATTTTGATTCTCTATTCCGTTCTTATATTGAAAAGGGATATTTGATTTACTGTTTCATAATATTAAAATTAAAGAAAAGTCCTTTCTGATTTAATTAAAAATCATCTAGACTTAAAACCCTATACACTTGTGACACTGAACGTTTAATATCTACGTCGTCATCAAGTTGGTTCTACCGAGCTGCTTTAGAATCTTCATGCAGATAAGTATCTTACTTTTCTTTAATTCAATTTTATTTGTTTGGCTTGTGAGATTGTTCTAGAAAATCTTCATTTGTGGTTTGTCTGAGGTGATCTATAAAACTTAGAGCATGGGGTTTTTGAATTGTGTAAGCCCTCTGAAAGACACAATTGTGAACGTTTTAGGTGAACCTTTAAAAACCTATTTTGCATTAATGAACGCTAATATCTCGAGGGAGTGGATATTATGAGTGAGGTATTTATGTGGCTGTTGTTTAACAGTTAGTGTACGCACAAGCGAACCACTATTCTTTGTGTTTGGTGGATGTGTGGTTTATTTCTTTATCTTTTATGGTTTAAAATTATGGGATGTATTTGTAGATATGAATGTAGTAATCTTTACATTTCAGCATTGTGTGGTAAATGTTGTAATAAATTAATTTTTATTTCTTTCATATTCTCTTCAGTTTGAGTTTTTGATACTCACCCACGTTCTAGTAAGGTTATCTTGTCATAAACTATTGGTTTTTAGTGTTAGGTTATCCTTAGAACCACGTTTGTTTCAACCTCTCAATACTTAATTTTTGAGGTTGTTATTTCCTTTGGTTATTTACATTTTATTAGGCTATCTTGTTATTTTTATTCTGCTTATTATTTTTATTTGGCATTGTCCTATTCACCCCCCCCCCCCCCCCCCCCCCCCCCTCTAGGACATTTTTCTCGGCCTTTTCAGACTCAAGCATTGTAGAATCGAGATACTTGTTGTTGTCGAGCTGTCATTCGCAGCCGAGCCCTTTCCCTTTGTTCTTCCAAGAAGTCGAGTTCAAGAGCCAACAACTCTTCATTTTCTTATTCATTAAACAAACTGACTCGAGCAAAAGGCATTCCGTTCTTGACTGGAGTGATGACTTCTAATCCATACGTAAGGGAGAAAGGAGTCTCTCCCGTGGCCATTCGAGTGGTAGTTCAATAAGCGCATAATATTTTAAGAAGTTCTTCTGCCCACTCTCCTTTAGTTCGGTCGAGTTTGGTTCGGAGATGCTATTTAATGATCTTATTGACTGCCTCAACCTGTCCATTCATCTGAGGATGATGGGAAGACAAGTAGACATTTCTTATTCTAAGATTGTCGCACATCCCTTGGTATTACTTTTTGTCGAACTGTTTACCGTTGTCAATGATAATGATCCGAGGTATTTTGAATAGGCAGATGATATTTTTTCAGACAAAATCTATGATCTTTTGCTCAATTATCCTGGCCAATGGTTCGGCTTCGGCCCACTTGGTGAAGTAATCCACTGCGACAACGGCAAACTTGGTCTGGCCTTTCCCCAAAGGGCACGGTCTGATGATGTCCATCCCCCACTACGTGAAGGGCCAAGGACCGGCCATAGGGTCAGTTCCTCAAGTGACTGTCATGGAATGACCGCCGTTGGCATTTGTCACAACTTTGGACGAGCTTGTGAGTGTCGTGCTGAATGGTCGGCCAGTAATACCCTTGTCGCAAGACCTTATACTTAAGCGATCATCCTCCTAAGTGATTTCCACAAATCCCTTCGTGAATTTTCTGCAGTACATAGTTAGCCTCGCCATGTCTTAGTACACCGTTGAGTATGGTATAATAGGAAGCTTGAATTTTCAACCGTCGGGCCTCAGCGATCCTCATGCAACTTTTCATTGTCGAGATATTAGACAATCAGATCAAGCTAAGTAGGTTCCAAATTGATTGAGTGCACGGTCGAGCTGGGCAGGTCGTCGATGCTTAGCTTAGCGACGTACTCAATGGGAATGGACCTGAGTATATCGTCTTCATCGGTAGAGGCAAGTTTTGCCAATAGGTCGGCTTTAGCATTTTGTGTTTGGGGGATCCGAATGATAGTACATCGTTGAAAATCGTCAATCAACTCTTTGGCCTTCTTCATATAGGCTTTCAGCTGCTTTTTATGTGTTTGATACACGCTAGTGACCTAATTGACGACCAACTGCGAATCACTGAATACGTTGAGACGAGTAACACCCAGACTACTGCTAATCAAAGGATGACCAATAGGGCTTTGTATTTTGTTGTATTGTTCGAGGCTTGAAATCTAAGTCTTAAGACATATTGCATGTAAGTTTGATTGGGAGTTTCCAAGATGACTTCTGCCCCGCTTGCCTTAGACTTGGATGAGCCATCCACGTAAAGCTGCTAGTGGGGTGGGTCGGGCGATGTCTCAGGAGCTGCAGTCATCGGTTGATTGGCTGGCTCATTTACAAGCTCAGTAGGTAGATCGGTTTGTGGGGTAACTTCAGCTATGAAGTCGGCTTGTACTGAATATCAAATTCACTGAGCTCAATTTCCCACTTCATTAGGCAGTCGAAAGCTTCTGGTTTCTGGAGAATCTATCACAGTGAGAGGTCAGTTACGATGATGATGGAGTGCGCTTGAAAGTATGGTCGTAGTTGTCGTGAAGACACAACTAATACGAGGGCCACTTTTTCCAAAGGTGGATATCGGGTTTCTGCTGGGAGTAGTTCTTTGCTAACATAATACACCAGTACTTGGTTCCCTTCATGCTCACATATCAAGGCCAAGCTTACGGTTGCGTTGGAGACCGCCAGATATAACAACAAGGCTTCCCCAGGCTCAGGCTTTAATAGAAGAGGTGAAGATCCGAGATATGACTTCAACTGCTGGAATGTTGCTTCGCACTCTTCCGTCCAATCTACCATTTATCGTCCCTTCAATTGTTTGAAGAATGGGAGGCATTTATCGGTAGCTCGAGAAAGGAAGCGGTTGAGTGCGGCTACCCGTCTAGTCAGTCTCTGTATATCTTTAATCGTTCTCGAAGATTGCATATCAAGTAATGCCTTGATCTTCTTCGGATTTACCTCAATCCCTCGCTGGCTGACTAGGAATCCAAGAAATTTACCTGAGCTTACTCCAAAGGCACATTTGCTCAAGTTCAACTTCATCTAATATTTGCGAAGGATAAAGAACATTTCTTCCAAGTTGGCTATATGATCGGCTGCCCATATACTTTTAACGAGCATATTGTCGATGTACATTTCCATGGTACGGTCGATCTGCTAGGCAAACATTTTTTTCACTAACCGCTGGTAGGTTTCTCCTACATTTTTTAAGCCAAAATGTATCACACGGTAACAGTAAAGACCTTTGTATGTGAAAAGGTAGTCTTAGATTTATCTGATTGATGCATTACAATTTGATTGTACTTAGAATAAGCATTCATGAAACTAAGAAGTTCATGTCCCACTGTGCTGTCCACCAACTGATCGATCCTCAAAAGAGGAAAGTTGTCATTTGGGTAGGCTTTGTTTAAGTCGGTATAATCAATACAGACTCGCCACTTCCCGTTAGCTTTTTTAACGAGTACGACATTAGCTACCCATTCCGGATAGTATATCTCCTCGATGAATTTATCCTTAAGGAGCTTGCTGACCTCTTCTTCGATGATGGCATACATTTTAGGGTTGAGTGGTCATCGCTTCTGTCAGATCGGTCGGCAAGTTGGGTCAATATTGAGGCGATGAGTAATTACCTAGGGATCAATCCCGGGCATGTCTTCATGGCTTCACGCAAATACGTCGGCGTACCGTCAGAGTAGAGATACCGGCTTATCTTTTAGGGCCGACTGTAGAGACAAGCCAATCTGAACAGCTTTCGACTCATCTGTCTCAACCAAAGATATCGGAATGAGGTTCGCTACTGGTTGACCTCACTCGAGAGTCTTAGCTCAAGGGTCCAGTGATTCGATCGTGGTTACCTCGGCTGGAGCTTTTACGGTCGTCGCATAACAACACCTTATGTCCTGTTGGTCACCTTTGATGACTCCTACTCCTGATTCAGTAGGAAATTTCTCGCAAAAGTGGTATGTTGACACGACAGCTCGAAGAAAATAGAGGGAAGGTCGGCCGAGGATAGCATTATAGACTGACGGCTGGTTAGCTACAAGAAAGTTGACCATAACCATTGAGTGGTTGGGGGAATCCCCAGCTATGAGTGGGTGTGAGATTGCTCCCTCAGGAAGAGTCTAGCCCCTTGAGAACCTGATCAATGGGGTGCGGCCTACCCTCAGCGTCGACCATTCAATTCCCATCTTATCGAACGCTTACATGAACAGTATGTCCACAGATGAGCCTGTGTTGACTAGGATATGGAAGACTTTACGATTTGCTATGGTGAGAGTCACGACTAAGGCGTTGCCATGAGGGTGACAAATGCCTCGGGTGTTTGCATCAACAAATGATATGTAATATTTCTCTTTCTTTCTTTCCTTGGTAAGTCGACTCAAGATCATGATTTTTGACTCGGGCTGACTGATGTTCCTTGCGTGGTTCTTCTGAGTGTTATTTAAATCGCCCCCACCTTAATGACTACCAATGTTGTTTGGATTTCTTCGATAGGTCGGTTGTCGTCCATCCATTCTTCAATACCCCTGGCTTTTTGATCGATATGCTTTTCCAAGTGACCTTCTCGGATGAGCCTCTCAATTTCCTACTTTAGATTATAATAGTGCTCATATTATGCCCATGATTGCGGTGATAGTGGTAGTATTTGTTTTTACTCTGTAGGTTAGGATTACCTCAGAGTTTATGTGGCTAATTTATGAACCTTTCATTCTTTATCTTCATGAGGACTTGTTCTAGTGGTTTGTTAAGCGGGGTGTAGGCCAAGAACTTGTTGTCAGGTCGCTTACTCGGCTTACGATTATCTCGTGGATGCTCATCTTTTCACTTTTTACCACTGGTCGAGTCGGTTTCTTTTTTAGCTGACTGTTTCTTAGAGTTTTTTTAGCGCTTTGTGTGGCCTCACGTAAGATTTGTGTTTCCTTGACATTGGCATATTTTTTCGAGCGAGCCATAAATTCGGCCAAGGTAGTTGGAGGATTCTTATCAAGAGATGACAAGAACGACTTGTCCCTCACCCCTTGCATGATGGAATTGAGGGTTGTTTCATCAGAGTGCTTTCAAACTTGTAATGCTTTAAGATTGAAGCGCCTAATGTAGTCCTTAAGGAGTTCACCCTCTTTCTGGACTACGTTGTTCATATGCACTGACACCTTAAGCCTATTCTTTCCTCTAATGAAGTTGGCGACGAAAGCATCGCTTAGTTTGGCGAACGAACTAATGGATCTCAGATTGAGTTGCTTGAACCGTAGTCGCACAACGTCAGATAGAGTAAGGGAAAATTCCCAACACATAACAGCATCAGAAGCGTCGTGTAATTCCATGTTGGTTCGAAAGGATTCTACGTGCTCAGATGGGTTGGCCTTCCCAGTATAGGGGGTGATATGAGGAAGACATAATCGGTCTGGCAATTGTGTTTGCAAAATGGTGTGCATGAATGGAGATTCTTTCTTCTCAGATCCCGTCGGATCATCCAGGCGACTTTGCTTTAGGTCAGAAATCTGTTTACACAAATCCAATATTCGACCTTCCATTGTTCTAGGCTATTGGTCGTTTCTTTGGCCAGAGGCCTCTCTCGCCTTCTCTGGTCTATCTCATGACATAGCTCAGAAGCCGACAGCTGGAATGTGGTCGAAGCATGAGAGGGAGCAGGCTCCGCTCGTTCTTCCGAATGATTCGGATGTGGAGAAGCCTGAGAGGCGGGTGGTTGGGAATAAGCCGGTTGTCGAATGGGTCGATTATCCTCTTGCATGGGTGCATGTTGAGGTTGTAGCTATTCCAAGAGCTGCCTCATATAGTTCATGTTGGCCCGGATATCTTGAAGTTCCTTCTCCTGGCGTTCGTTTCCGTGATTACACTGGGTACGCCTAGATGAAGCTGTAAGACCCGTATCTTAGTCCGTACCGTTCCGTAAACTTCCGCGGTCTTACCGGTCGAATTCTGGCAACCTTCGACCCTTAACCGATATTGATGCGTAATCCTGATTCTTATGCCGACAACCCGAGTCGACTCAACCCAAGACCAATACCATAGCGACCACGCCGTCGTTGCGGTTCCAATGACCCGACTCGCGCGCCGAGGCGATACCTTAGTCAAGAGTTGTAAACCGACGTTCGGTGCGAGGAAATGCCGCGCGTTGCGAAACCCAAGGAAATCTCTACGATGTGTCACATCAATCATATCAATCCCATCAATCCAACACATGTCAAGTACATGTCAAGTACACATCACTCTCACCCCTTTTCCCAAGCAAGCCACAAAAGTCTTCCATGCCCATACCTTTCTTACCCAAAGACCACAAAAGTCTTCCAAACCCATACCTCTCTTACACAAAAGGCCACAAAAGTTAAGGATTTCTTACACCCCATCTCTCTCCCATCCATCACTCCATTACCCATCACACACTCTCTCTCCCTTTACAACTCTCTCTTTCTCTCTTTCTCATTTCAAATCTCAAGCAAAAAAAAAACTCCTCCATATATATGGAATTCTCCAAGCATTCCTAAGCTTCAAGTGGCCCACTTTCCTACCCCACCATCTCCCATCTCAACCCTCCATTCCTCATCTCATCCATTGAAGTTGAAGCTAAGGTGCCAAGGAACCCCTAGGAGCAAGAAGATCGGACGGTGGGTGCCTCTATAGGGTAGTTTTTCTTATTTTTATGATGGGCCAAGTGAGGCCCACCGATCTATGGTGTGGATCTCACTTGGGACCCTAAGGTGTGGCCGATGGCCCACTAGGATCATCATGATAATCCCATGATGGGGCCATTCTCCATGGACCCCATCATGATGTTTATTTCTTAGAAAGGTCATCTAGACCATCCATTTTGGTGGAGAAAGGATCTCCACCGTTGATTGTAGATTTTGGTGGTCCCACATGCTTTAGGGCCTACTTGATGTATGATTCATTGCAAGGGAGGGCCCATAATGTCGGGGTCCCTCCATCACAAGCGGGTCCCACTCTCTCTCTCTCTCTCTCTTTCATGTTCCATTTCTTTTCTTTATATGGTTGTGTGGCCCACTTGAATGGACCCCACTATGAGGCATATACCCTAATCAAATAATCTATAAGTGGGGCCCATGTTATTGTGTTATATCCACACCATATTCCATGAGGTGGCCCACCTAAGCGGGGCCCACCTCTAATGAACTTGTTTCATGCACGTCCAGCGTACGCTGGACGTGGGTTGGGAAAACACAATACAAGCTTGTTTTTCAAAGCTTTTTGGGGTGGGCCATTGGTGTAGGCCCCACCTTGATGTTAGTATTCAATCCATGCCGTCCACCTCATCCCCTGGAGCATTTGAACCGTTGAGCCGAAAAACGAGGCTGACTTGATCATCTGGTGGGCCATAGTATAGGAACCTGCGGTGGTTACCATTGAAAGGTCGTTTGATGTCTTCTATCCAGCCAAAAATCGTAAACTCTGGACTCATTGGGCTTGTTTCGAGCCAAGGAAGCCAATGGTCGGGGTGGATTTACTTGATGTGGGCCCCAGATGTGAAAAACCTCAAAAAAATGGGTTTTTCATTTTTTTTAAAAACCAACCCAAGAGGCTCTGCCTCTCTCTGACGTTGCAGCGGGCGCTGCACGTCCTCTGGCGGGCGGGCGAGCGAGCAGCCACCCACGGCTGCTGCCGTGGGCCCCACCATGATGTATGTAAAGATCCACGCCGTTCATGAGGTGGGTCCCCTCCTCAGGTGGGCCCCCTCCAAATTTCAGCTCGATCTGGAACTCAGGTGGCCCATACCACATGAAACAGTGTGAACTAAACTCTACCATTGGAATCCTTTTGGGGCCCACAGAAGTTTCAGATCAATCTGAAATTTGTGTCTTCACTCCATCCAGGTCTAAGTGACCTTATGAACGGGTTGGATGGCATCTTAACATTACAGTGGGCCCCACATGGACCCACAATGATGTATGTATTCTAAGTCCACCGTCCAGGCGGACGGTGGCACCCACCTTAATGTATTTGTACTTCTACCGTCCAGCGGACGGTGGGGCCCTTGGTGAGATGTGTTCGGTCCTCACTGTCCAGCGACAGTGGGACCCACCATGATGCATGTGATGCATCCAGACCGTCCATCTACTTGGTGGAATCATTTTAAGGCATGAGTTGCTGATTGGGTGGGCCACTCATGTATGAGTTATGCCCATTTGATTTATAATAGGCCTATGGGCTAGGCCCATTTGATTTACGAAAGGCCTATGGGTTAGGCCCATTTGATTCATATAAGGCCTATGGACTTGGGCCCACTTGATATGTAAAGCCTATGGGCTTAGGCCCACTTGATACTTAAGGCCTATGGGTTTAGGCCCACTTGATATGTTCCAAGTCCATGGGACTAGGCCCATTTGATATATCCCAAGGCCCATGGGATTAGGCCTATTTGATGTAATTTAAAGCTCATGGGATCAGGCCCATTTGATGTATTTTAAGGCCTATGGGGTTTAGGCCCATCTGACTTAAATAAGGCCTATGAGTTTAGGTCCATCTGATATGCATCAGGCCCATGTGATTAAGCCCATATTGATATACTCTGAGGCCCCCTGGATTGTGATCCATTGCAATGTACCTATGGCCCATTGGTGAAGCCCAGTAATGCGGCCCATTTGATAAACATAAGGCCCACTTGATGCATATAAGGCCCATTGAATGTGACCCATGTGATATATTTAAGGCCCAATGGGATGTACCTAAGGTCCATTGAAATGCGTGACCCCAACATAGAGTATGTAACGATGTTCACGACGATCGTGCCTTGGGAGCAATGTTGGTTTGACATCCACATTGCGAGTGTAATGCTGGTTGGATGTTCACATTACGACTCTCCTTAGGGCTCATTGTTAGGCCCGTACTTATTGTGTATAGGCTGTCCAGGTCCATCTGCAGTGTAAAATAGTTCATTTCATTATAACATGTTTAGTACAGTTCCATGACTCATGATCATACGCATCATATGTATGCTTGACGTGAGGATTGTCTGATCATAGCATATGCCTTCAGGCAGGTTGTTTATGGGCTCCCGATTAGGAGGTGTTGCCCTGCATGAGCGCACGATACGCGCAGAATTTACTGCATGATTGGGTAGTGTGACTCATGCATTTCGCATTGTGTGACATGGTTGTTGTACGCCCTAGCTACATCGGGGCCGTAGCCTCCACAGGCAGATCGTGGTTGGCAGGATTGGATACCAAAAATCTCATTCTACATGGGGTGCTATAGATATCCCTGGGTGAAAGTCCCTAAACCCTTATGGTACCAAGAGGTTGCTCCAACGCCTAGACCGAGTGGGTAGATGAGCGTTGAGTGCCGATTACCAGACGATTGCACTCTCCACTGTGTCGTGGTCGGTTAGAAGGGGGTGCGGCCTTATCCGCCCGAATGTAGGGGGCAATGCCAGGCTGAGTCTGACCAGCTCGAGGAATGAGTCCGCTATCGACGAGTCGCGTCCGATATTGGCAGACAGATAATGAGGTCTCTTCCACTTACCTTATTGCGTGCGATGTGGCGGTAATCTGGTTTAGAGTGTACTAGACCTCGGTGATTCCCATATTTGAGCTGTATTGATGTGTGGATATAGATGAGGATCTGTATGCTTGAGTTGTATTGCACATCGCATGGCCTTGGGATGGCCGATACCATTCATGTCTTGCATCGCATAGCCTTGGTACGGCTCATGATATTATGGATCCATCTTCATATTCCGTATTATTCTGACATTGCATGTTCATATTACTACCTTGCGCACACACTTTCACCACCCTCTAAGCTTTCTATAAGCTTATGCACGACTGTTGCGTGTAGGTGACGTTGGTTCGCAGCAGCGCTGAGGCAGGAGCACGTTACAGATCGTTTTGGAGTTTTTATTCTTTACCATTGTATTTCCCTTTATGCTCATTGTACTTGTAAAGTTTTTGATCATAGTGAAAATGTAATGGAGTTCTTACTTGTTGTTTATGGGTTATGTCATTGGTTATGCTTATTACGAATCAAACTGATGTTGAAAATCCTCCTCGTAGCATCCCAGGATCGGAACCTGGCGAATGGGAGCTAGGAGCCGAGAATGGAGTTCTACGGAGGCTGTCGGCGCCGGATTCGGCGATCGAGAATTTTGTAAGCCCGGTTTCTGAGTTTGGGGCGTGACAGAAGTAGAGTTTGCTGGGTGGACGATAGGAGCCTGGTGATTGTCCCTTCGCTGTGGCTGCCCTTGAGCCCCATTGATTGCCTAGTCCCGCCGCCCTGTTTTCCCTTGGGCCCCATTAGGAGGCTGTGGACAGGTAACTAGAACTTCATTGGGCTCCTTTGAACAGTCCGTCAAGTTACTGTCATTTAGAGTTTTTGAGGTGAACTGGGATCACGACTTTTTATTCTTTTTCCACAGACGGCGCCAAAGTGTTGATGCAAAAATCTAGAATGCCCTCCTTGGACCCTTTACCTATACAGAAAGAAGATAATGGATGTCCTGGCTAGAGCCAGGGACCCTTCGATGGCGAAGTCAGGACTAGGATCGTATTAAAGGGTTTGGGAGAGAGATTTTACGTACCTTTCATCCTTGAAGTCTCTTTTATTTATAGGAGGGGGAGGATCCTATCGTGCCAGGATTCTTTCCTGATATTTTGGAGATTCAATACCAATCCAATTTTGAACTCTAGTCGATCCTGAAATCCTCGAGATCGAGGATCTTCTTCTTAGATTTTCGGGAAAGCATTTCACTTTACACCGTTTCATCCTTTCTCGAAAGATTTTACCGATTGAATCAGGCCTAGCCGACTCTATTGACAAGCGAGTCTCGGCTGGCTATAAAAGGTTTAGCTACTTGCCTTCTATCGGATGAAACGAAACCGATCCATAATCAACGTGCCTTCCTAATCCAATAGCCGACTCTGTAACCAACCCAATAACAAGTCAATTTTATGACTAGTCGTGTGGCTTCTGAGCATTGGGCCCTAGCCGGCCTATTTGGATGTTGTTGCCTTGTTTGTCGAGCCAACTTCGTGCATCTCAAAGATTCTTTGCCTTATGGCTCAGAACTTTATAAGTCTCGGTCTGGCTTATTGCCTCGAGAGCCTAAGCAGTGTCAGTAGAGTTGGTCCATTTCATAGCCAAGTTTCTAAACTTGTACTATTTTTCCCCAACAATAATCATTATCAAAAGAATAAAGAATTTAAAATAATAATAATAATAATAATAGAAAGAGTTGTTTCAATTATTGATCTCCTAACTTTTTCGCTTCTCTCAACTTCTCTCCAAACTTTTCCTCTTTCTCCTAACATCCATGTTTGCTAGATACATATTCATATGAGATACACCAGATCAAGCAATATGAGACATTGGATAAGTAATACTCATCGTAGAAACTTTCATCTGTAATGTCTGGTCCACCGTATAGTGTACAGTGTCAACCAGCCCATTCATGGGGTTCGAGAGACACCAAATCAAGCCATTCAAAACTGAGGTGACACACAAAATATATAGGATTTAGGGATGATTATCGTACATTGCTCTATCTATGGTGTGTTTAACCACTTAAGTTTTTTAATCGGATGCCAGTTTGATAGATGCAAACGATCTAAACTCATCTCAAAAGAAAGGGAAACAGATGGTCGTTTCCTCTTTATTTTTCGCCAATCCCTTTTCTTCCTTAGGTGATAGGTTTACACAATATTTGTATCATTTCGAGACTCTATTGTAAACATTCAACTTCATCTATAAATCTTATTTACTTTAGCATATAAGAAGAAACCACTTCTCAACAATCAAATAAAGGAAGGCAGTCAACATGAGAGATCTACTTATAGTGATGAACCACAAGATTTGTCAATATTCAGATTTCCATTAAAGCCTATTTGTTTGGAGAGAAAATCCTGAAATATCACGGAAATGAATACAAATTCCCTTGATGCAACATTTTTTAAAAAAGAATTTCTTATGCAACAATTGCCTCTGTTTAACAAGAAAAGATGGGAAAATTAATTTCATTTTCCTATGTTTTTCTAAAAAAATCTACAAAACAATTTCTTAAAAAACATATTCAATACTTAAATGTAGATTTTCACGGTTATGAAATACAACTCTGGCCTTTTGATCATTAACCTTTTAATATTTTCATTGGAAAATGATATGTAAAACAAAGAATAATAAAGAAATTTATGGTCCCATATCCATATTGACCATAAAGGTTTGGGATCCTGCTCGGGCCGACAGCTATGGTTGTTGTTCTTTGAGGTATGTTGTAGATGGACCACTCTCCGTGTTACAGTTCGCGGTTGTAAGAGGTTGTGGATGCCCTCCTACTTGTTCATTTCGCTTAGCCAATGTTGCATCCTACGTGGGACCCGTCATGGGGGCAGAGTCAAAGAATAAAACCGAGTAGAGACCCTTGCAAATTGCATTTCCACCCCACTTACCAACTAAACTGCTTCATCCACAGTCCCGACAGGGTACATTTGAACTTGAGCCTGAATTGTCAATCGTAAACCGCCTATGAACCGTGCTACCTTTTATGATTCGGTCTTCAACAAATCCTTCTGTGTTGCCAACCGCGAGAATTCTTTAGTGTAATCGGTGACGGTCTAATTTCCCTACCAGTAATTTTTGTATTGCTAGAACAATACATGTTCGTAATCACATGGGAGGAATCGTAATCGAAGAATACATCTCATCTGTGACCATGATTGGATGGGTGCTTTATTCTATCAATCACATGAGAGTTGTAATTGTTCCCACCATGTAGAAGTACTGGATTTCAGTTTGACTTCACTTTCTTATGTTCTAAGATGTCCATGTAATCAAAATAATGCTCTACCTCAACTAACCTATCGAGGATATCTTTAATACATAATAAGCTATTAAAATTAAGAAGTTCGACCTTAACTCGATAGTATTTTTCAGTGCGATCTAGCCGATCGTCTCCATGAACGAGTCATTGGGAAACAACGCCACTGACGTTCTCGTTGCTAGAGCTCGACATATCTAGGGTAGCCTTACGATTCACCTTAAAAAATGCTTTACGAAAATCAGGGTTATGTTGCACGACGATCACGGGCAGCTGAGCATCGCCTTGAGCTCGGGGTGAAATTAGTGTCTCCACAAGACAATCGAGGGTTACCAACAGTCCTTGTATGGTCAATTAACTCTCCCGGTAGAAAGCTCCAATTCTTTCCAACATATAATGAATGTTGGGATCACCGTCCACGTGATTTTGGTCCATTCCTTTATTAGCTGCTATTGGTCCAAGGGGAGTCCCCGCTCTAATACCACTTACGTAGGGAAGGACATGATGAGGTCGATCACTATATATCCTCCTCAACTGATAACTACTTAAATCCACAAGGCTCTCTTGAATCCACAAGAGAAACTTGAATCCACAATAAGAAAGAAGAAAACTTTTAAATAATTCATTTATTGAATGAATTAATGAATAAAAATGAGGTTAACACCCTTTAAATAATCATAAGCAAACAATAAAAATGTAATCAAATAAGGAAACAAATTCAGAAAAATATGTAATTTCTACTACCCATCGACCAATCAAAACAACTAAAAAGTGTCCAGATACTTAACTAAAAAATTATGTGATTTAAAATGATATGTTAACCCGATTTATCAACCTGTTAAACTGGATTTCAACCTGTCGACAAGATTTGTCGACTTGTCTAAACTGACAAAAACCAGACAACAAATAATTTAGAATTTCTGACAGAATTTTAACCAGTCAACTTGTTTCATCAATCAATCAAACTATGCTAAGTATGTTCGATTCTTCTTGGCTCTCTCTTTTAAAAAATAAAAATAAAAAAAAATAAAAATCCATCTTAACTATGAATGAGTTCGCGCCTCATTCTACATTAAGCTTATCCAACGCGAACCAAATAGGAGTCATTCCCACCCATGCCTCGAGCGTTGTCCAATTCCGTAAGTAGTCTATCTTGGGGTGTCCCTGTTCAATGATACATGCGGTGCAAGCTCATGGCGCACTGCTCTCCATGCACACTTTAGATGCATCACATGTGATAACCCGACAAGTGTGATGGGCATCTGGGCGTGCATAATGTGTGTTGGGGATTTGTGCTACAGAATCACACAGATCTAGATATAGGATAACAATCCAATATCAATAAGCAATCACAAGAGAACACAAAGATTTAACGCGGAAAACCCTTGTGGGAAAAAACCATGGCACAAAGCAACAGAAATCCACTATGAAAAGAAATTACAAAAGAGAGAACTTACCCGATTCGAACAATCTCGAATCTCACCCTTGCTACACACTTTGATAACCCTAGAACCCTTTAGGAACCCTTGAAATTTTTTTTAAAAGCTTTAAAATCCCTTAGAATAGCCTTAGGGACCCGTATTTATAGTTTAAGAAACTCTACTTACATACCTACTTTGGAAAAGTTCAGAAACCGCCTCAAATTTATGCAGTCCGCACAGGAACTGCATAACCTCGACTGGTCGAGGGACCCCCTCGACCGTTCGAATCATCCCCTCGACTGGTCAAGCGGCTCGGATACCAAAAATAATAGCACGCTAGACTTTGAGTCGAGCGGCTCACTCGACCGGTTGAGCCAGACGCTCGACCAGTCAAGAGACCCAAAAAAGACAGATTTTAAGGCATCTATCAACAATCTCCACCATGTCTTTAATCTACAACCGTGTAGCTTGCTAACTTCTTCTCTTATTTCTTCATCGCATCATAGCTTTAATCAATGCTTCTCGTGCACACTTCGTCCTTCTTTTACGCTATCGCCAAGCCCAGAGAAGTTGCACAGAACTTGAGGTTCTCTATAGGAATGACCTTTGTGAGCATGTCTGCTGGATTCATGCTGGTGTGAATCTTTTCCAGTGTGACGCCTCCTTCCTCAAGCACCTGTCAGATAAAGTGGTGATGAACATCAATGTGTTTAGTATGTGAGTGATAAACAAAATTTTTAGCCAAATTGATAGCACTCTCACTATCACAGTTAACCGACATGCCCTCCTGTTAAAGCCCCAACTGATTTATCATGCCTCTGAGCCAAACACCATCTTTAAACACTTTCGTCATTGTCATATATTCTGCTTCAGTCATGGAAAGAGCCACCATGGACTGTAGCTTAAACATCCAACTGATTGTTTCACTTGATAATACAAACAAGTATCCTAAAGTAGACTTTCTGAAATCTATACTACCTGTGTAATCAGAATCCACATACTCTACCAACTTTGTCCCTGTCTTTTCAAAAGTTAAGACGTAGTCTTTCATACCTTGAATGTATCAAAGTAGTCATTTCCTCGCTTTCCAATGTTACTTGTCAAGGTTTGACATGTATCTACTCACAACACCGACTGTCTGTGAAATATCTGGTTTATTACAGACCATGACATACATTAAACTGTCAACCGCATTCGAATAAGGCACATGAGACATAACCTACTTTTCCTCATTTGATTTTGGACATTATTCTGAGGAAAGCTTAAAGTGAGCTGTGTGGGGAACGCTCACCGGCTTTGCTTGGTCCATCCCATACTTGATCAGCACCATTTCAAGATAATCTGTCTGTAATAACCAAAGTCTGTTCTTTTTCTTGTCTCTATGAATATTTATGCTAAAAATCCTCTTTACAGCCCCCAAATCTTTCATCTCGAATGTCCCTTATAACTGAGTCTTTAGTACGTTGATGTCAGACATATCATAATAGACAATCAACATATCATCAACATACAGTACTAGTATTATAAATTTTCTATCACTTAGTGTCTTGTAATCGACACAGTGATCATATTCACTCTGAGTAAATTTCTGACTCATTAGGAAAGAATCAAATTTTTTTATATCACTGCCTAAGCGACTGTTTCAAGCCGTACAACGACCTCATTAACATACAAACCTTTTTCTCTACTCCTTTAACTTCGTAGCCCTCTAGTTGCTTCATGTAGATCTACTCTTCTAATTCCCCGTGTAGGAATGCAGTCTTCACATCCATCTGTTCCAGCTCGAGATGGTATTAGGCAACCAGTTCCAACACGAATCTGATAGACATCTGCTTAACTACCGACGTGAATATTTCTGTGAAGTCGATTCCTTCTCTTTGAGCATAACTCTTCGCTTCCAACCTTGATTTGTATCTATCCTATTTCCTTTTGAAAAACCACTTGTATCGGATCGCTTTTTAGCCCATGGGAAGCTCTACCAGATTTCATGTGTAATTTTTGTGCAACAAGTCCATCTCATCGTCCATAGTCACCTTCCACTTTTCTGCATTAGGCTCATCAAGAGCCTCCTGAATAGTAGACGGGTCCCCTTTATCTGTAATGAGGGCATATGCAATATTAGAGTCGTCCCTATATCTTGTCAGTAACCTACTATCACGCGGTGGGTTCCTTCTTACAGGTGGCTGCTTCAACTGATTCTGTACCTCTGTCTTCACATCGATCTCTATCTGAGTATCATCTGTATCAATCTAGACGTCTACGATCACCCTTTCTGCTTCCACTTGCCCCTCTTATTTATTATTGTGAAATAGAGAGCTTTCATCGAATTTGATGTCACGGCAAGTGATGACCTTGTGTGTGACCTTGTCGAATAACCTGTAACCCTTTACACCAATGTCATAGCCAACAAAGATATACTTTTTAGTTTCATAGTCTAGCTTATCTCTCTCAACTAACGATACATGAGAGTAAGCCTCACAACCAAATATGCATAGATCTGAGTAGTCGATTTTCTGACCACTCCATACTTCCTCTGGAATTTTACATTTAATTGCGGTTAAAGGATACCAGTTCACCAAATAACAAGCCATGTTAAAGGCCTCAGTTCATAAGTCTTTGCCCAACGCAACATTACTTAACATGCATCTGGCTCTCTCCAAGAGAGTCCGATTCATTCGCTCGCCACACCATTTTGCTTAGGTGTGAGGCGCACTGTGTTATGCCTAATAATCCCTTCATCCTTTTAATACTCATTAAACTCAGTGGAAGTAAATTTTCCACCATTGTCAGTCCTTAAAACTTTTATTTTTCGCCTTGACTGTTTTTTTACCATTACTTTCTATTATTAGAATATGACGAAAACTTTAGATTTACATTTCATGAAGTAAACCCAAACTTTTCTGGAGTAGTCGTCAATGAATGAAACAAACCATGACGACCCCCCAATGGAAACTTCTAGCAATGGCCCCCCTACGTCAGAGTGCACATAATTAAGCACTCCCTTATAAACATGTTTTTCAGATTTCAAAGACAATGTAGATTGTTTACCATATATACAATGCTCGTATATATCTAAATCATAATTTTTAAAAGCTAGAATCAAACATCGATCAGAAAGTACCTTCATGCCCCGCTCGCTCATGTGGCTCAAACGAGCATGCCACATATGTAGAGAGTCTACAATAGCAACTGTTGCTCCACCTGCCAAAGTGTTCCCAATCAACATGTAAAGATTTCCGTACCTTTACGCTCTCATAACCATAAGTGCCCCTTTTGAAACATTAAGGACACCATCAATATCGGTGAACTTGCACCCTATATATAGCCTCGAGCGCACTGAGAGAAATTAAAATTTTCTTCATATCAGGAACATGCCTGACATCAGTCAGGATACGCTCATCCCATCAAATATTTTGATGCTCACCATACCAATAGCCACAACATTACAGGCATTATCATTGCCCATAAAAATCTATCCACCATCGCATTCTCTATAATTAACAAACCAACTCCAATGAGGAGTCATGTGATATGACGCTCCTATGTCTATGATCCACTCATCTGCATGATTATCGTGAACATATCCTATCATGGACACACACAAAACATCACCACCACTTGTTTCTTCATCAGATGTGACAACATTGGCCTCATTGGAAGAAGTCGCTGGATTTTCTTTCTTCATTTTAAGATTTCTACAATCCTTCTTCATGTGTCTAGACAACTCACAATTCCAACACTTTAATTTTCCTTTGCCCTTATCCTTGAATTTGGATCTAGGCCTTGAGGATCCTATACCTCGCTTAGAATCTCTGCCCCTCGTAATTAGTGCATCGAAAGATGCCCCCATGTCACCGTTTAAGTTTCTTATAGCATTCCCTTGAAGGGCTGAGATAAGGGTGTCAACACTTAAGGTTTTATTTGCGGTGCACATCGTGTCCCTAAAAGACTTATATGATATACGAAGAGAATTCAATAATATACATGCTTGTTCCTCATCTTTGACCACTTCCTCCATATCTAGCAATTAGTTCTCCTGTAGATTCAGATCTATGCCCCAACGATTTCTCTGATACCACTTATTGAGGATTTGTACTGTGGAATCACACAAATCTAGATCTAGGATAGCAATCCAATAACGAAAAGCAATCACAAGAGGACACAGAGATTTAACGTGGAAAACTCTTGCCAAAAAAAATCACAGCACAAAGCGACAGAAATCCACTATGAAAAGAAATTACAAAAGAGAGGACTTATCCGATTTGAATAATCTCGAATCTCACCCTTGTTACACCCTTTGATAACCTAGAACCTTTTAAGAACCCTTGGAAAACTTTTAGAAAGCTTTAGAATCCCTTAGAATAGCCTTAGGGACCCCTATTTATAGTTTAGGAAACTCCACTTATGCACCTCCTTTGGAAAAGACCGGAAACCATCTCAAATTTATGCAGTCTGTGCAGGATCTATATAACCTCGACGGGTCAAGGGACCCCCTCGACCGATAGAGTAGCCCGGACACCAAAAATGATAGCATGCTGAACTTTGAGTCCAGCAGCTCACTCGACTGGTCGAGCCAAACGCTCAATCGGTCGAGAGACCCAAAATAGACATATTTGAAGGCATCTGTCAACAGTGTGCCTCACCGTGAAATTGACCTAGTGCAAAAACCAGAAGAATCGACTCATCATGCGGGCCCACCCATCAATATTAAATGCGGACATTATGACCAGATTTGCCTAGTTCATCTTTTTTTAGTAGATATACAGGTTTCCCACATTATGACTAGACTTGCCTGGTTCTTGCACCATATCATATTGAAGATGGCTTCTACCTTGAATGGTCTTGATGTCCTCCACGCTTTCCAAATTGGCATACTTGCTGTCGGGTGTAGCTATTCGAAACATGCCAATGTTTGTGCCTGATCTGCATCATTAATGAGGTGGGCCCCCCCATTACATGTTCTTTATCCCAAAAATCAGACCAATCCGATCAAGTGTATGGTAACAAAAAAATTACTGCCGATTAAAAAATTGTCCAACAGAGAACAGTTTGATAGACAAGGATGCCTACTTAATGATTAGACAACTATCCTGATATCATGCCCGACGACAGAGATGGTGGGGCCCACCAGATGAACGGCTTAGATCTCGAAAATGGTAAAGACAGCTAAGGAATCACCATGCCCTGATTGAGGGGACTAAAAGTAACTCATCTCTTTGATAAATGGTGATGTGGAGTGGCACGTGGACACTTTCATGGCAAAGATAGACCCCTGATCAGAGGCAGAAATGATGAGGACCATTATAACCTTAAAGTAGTCATATCTCGCAAACCAAAATGAGTTTTTTGACCTATCATATATGATTTTGGGGAAGGAGAAGCTACTTTAGTCAACCAACCCCGCTATGCCAGGTTGCCTACACCATATTTGCAAGATTCCTTAAGATCGACTGTCAAAAGTCCATTTTATTTCCAATTTTACTATAAATAATAAGTTTTAATTTGACTATAACTTTTGATCCTTTGAATTACATGAGTCATGCCATCATGAAAATGGCTTTTAAAAATTAGGAGAATAACATGTTGGGCTAAATTTGACACTTAATATTATTGGCCTAAAAACCATGAAGTCTAATAAGAAGCATGATCTTCTATAAATAATAAGCTTACTATTTATACTAGGTCACATTTTTAGGGAGTTTGAGTCTAAAACTCCATCTCAAGTTTGAGTTCATCATTTAAAGGATTGTAATATCATTTTTTTTTTTTATCATCAATCAATTTATTATCGAATTTATTAGAAATTATTTCTATTTTATCCCTCTTGGATTCAAAACTTTGCAAAGAATCCAAAGAACTCCGTGGATTCGTAGTTATCCCTAAGAAGATGATAATAGACCTCATCACATCCTTCCCTGCCTCAAATGGAAGTACAGAAGTAACAAGTATTCCCAAACGATAAAAGGGAGTTGAGAATCTTCTGCATTTTCCCTTTCCAGCCAACAAATGCATCCTCCTACGTTTGGCTTAGAGCCCATAAATCAATTTGAACCGAAACTCATGTAGACCTCACCATATATTTGAACGGAGAGTGGATGCTCACCCATTAAAACCTTTCAGATTAAGTGAGGACCCACCCAGGTGTGTGTAGGGGTGTACATCGAGTCGAACCAAGTTGAGCTGGCCTCAGCTTGACTCGGCTCGAACATTAGCTGACCTCATCTCAAACTCAGCTCAGCTCGGTCCTCGAGCCTAACTGGCTAGCTCGACTCAGTTCGGTCAGCAGCTCGGGTTAGCTCGGGCCGAGTTCGATCCAAGATCGAGCCGAGTTCGCCATTGAGGCATTTCCACAAACACTTGAACTGCAACTTAAAAATCCCATTGTTTTACAAACAGAGGCAATGGTTTTACAGGTGTTTTATCAAACACCTTCTATAAAACAGCTTATAAGTAACATAAAAACCCAAAAAAAAAAAGGGCTCACAAACTCCTCCGAACATTTAACTCTCAACAACGAAGGAAACCTTGCAATTTTAGATGGAAGCGGGATGACCCTCTGGCAGACGACCATTTCAATGAGTAGTCTTCCTGTTGCAAAGCTCACATAATTATCTGGAAATCTCATCTTGAGAGATGGGAGTAGAGATGTTTGGCAGAGCTTCGACTATCCAACTCATACAGTCCTCCCGGGCATGAAGATTGATGTGAACCAAACTTTTACATTGTGGAAAAGCAACAACAACCTGGGTTTTGGAAGATTCTTGTTTCGTGTAGATTAAAACATAGGCAATGGTTGACAGCCACATTTCCTTGAGTCATTTTATCAAACAGTTGGTGAACAACATCAATGGCAAAGTAACTGAGTCACCAAACTGGTTTGATCTGAGTTCAATTCGAGCTAGATTCGATCCAAGTTGAGTTGAGATGGGGCCTGCTCGAACTCGGCTCGAACTCATTTTCGAGCTCAAAAAATCATCTCGACTCGGCTCGAACTCAACTTCGAACCAAGTCAAATCAAGTTTTTCGAGGTTAGTGTACACCCCTAGGTGTGTGTATGACATTCAATACATATACATTTATCAGGTGTGCCCCACCAAGATGAATGAGCATTCTAAAAATGAGACCATTTCAAGACTTTGGTGGGCCACACCAAGTGAATATAGATATCTTACTAATGTTTAGACTTGATTTAAAGTGGTTCCTTGTAGTGTGGTTCACCTGAGATTTGGATTTTCCTGAGTTTGGGCTTCCAACGGTGAACACGAAGGATCTGCACGAGCAGATCTTGGTGGGGCCCACCCTATTCGGGAAATAAGCAAATGAGTCATGACAAAGAACGGACAATATAAAACAGTTCTCTGGACCTTCCATCCTTATGGACCACCTATTGATTTGATCACAACATCAATAAAGATGGAAAGTTCCAGTTCATTTGGCCCATCCTAATCTCTCTTTGGATCATGTAATCAAATCTCTTCATCCAATCTCTTAGATTGTGTAATGTCTTGTACAGATGCATCCCTCCAAAAGGAGTGCATGCAACACACCTGAAGAGAGAATGAGAGAAATGGGGGAGAAGAACGGTTGGGACCTCGAGCTGGGGGAGAGAAAAAAGAATTATTTGATACTCTGGCGCCTTATGACACTTGATACGCAGTACTTAAAAATGGTACAAGTGGAATATAATAACTCAAATTAAACTGACTACATTGTGGATTCCATTATAGTTATAAGTTGAAAAGTTTGAAAATCATATTGTTGGGACAATCCTAATCTCTTATTAATGGAAACTTGTTTTCTAAAATAAGACCATTGGATAATTTTCAGTTTCGACTATCCAATAAATGCCAGCAATCTAATAATTAAAGAGAAATGCTTCCAAAACTCTCTCATAGCAGAGTTATAGCGCTCCTAGTTGCATCGGTTCTCTTGGACAGTCCATTCAAATAATGTCAATTGTCCATTAAATCCTGAACACATTTCATAGGCTAAGGGATTCTTTAGAATCATAAGCAATCTACGACAAATCCCAACAAATAGATGGTTCAAATTGTTGTTGGACCTATTTTTATGTAAATGGTATTTACCACCATGTTACAAAGACCACTGATCAGATGGTTCATATATGCCATAGTGGTATGATGTTTCCATGATAGCCCATTATAAGTTGAACCATATGAACAGTATAGATCAATGGATTGGACTATTTAAGTGTCCCAACACATCTAGCTAGGAGCACTATAACTTATAGTGCTCCAAGAGCATCTTTCGTAATTAAATAACCTAATAAAGTAGGGTTTTGTTCATGATACATCCAAGCTGGTACAAATAGTTTAGAGAGTTTATTTTGAGTTCGTTATATGCCAGGTGTGTAAGTTCTTCATAATTTTTTACTGCCTGCATATCACCGTCCTACTCTACCACAGTATTAAAGTATTTCTCGAGAGGAAAATGGGCCTTCATAAGGCTTCCTTTTATTATTTTTTTTACACACGCATCACATGAGTCACTCAAGCCTATGACCAGTGTTGAAACACAGCGTCTACCAATAGCTATCAATAAGGACCCAAAAAGGAGTTTGGGGTTTGGTAAGAACCCAAGATGCTTTTTCAGGTTAAACGTAACTTGTTGGCTGGCTTTTCCATGTGAAATCTAAGTTGTTAGAGCAACACAGCCACATATTTAATTCCTAAACAATCGTTAACTTTTGTTAGTGTCCTTTGGACTTAAAAACTGTGGCAAATATGATATATATATATATATATATATATATATATATATATATATATATATATATATATATATATATATATATATATATATATATATATATATATATATATATATATATATCAGTAACGCTCACCTGTGAACTAGTTCGTACGTACTAGGTATGAACTTTTTTGAGAACCCATCATTTGTGATATGGATCCAAAATCTAAATGATTATATATTGTATGGATATTCTCAATGCAACATGATTTCCACACCTTGTATGATTATCTCCTACTTAAAGATGTTCACACCCAATTCAACCATCTCTTCATAGGTTATCAGGGGTTATTTGGAATTAAAGAAATGAGAATATGATTTTGGTAAATTTATAAACTTGTCAAATTCATTTGCACTGATTTTGAATTTGGTATATCTCAAATGCCCTTATTTGATAATCAACTCAAATGCCCTTATTTGATAATCAATTATAAATTTATAGATCTTTGGTAACTGCAGACCATTTATTGCAAAAGCACAGCTTTTATTGCTTTTAGGAGCTCTCTCATTTTGTGGATTTACTGGGGATTTCGTTTTTCTGGGGTTAGGGTATGGATTTGCATAACGTGCGGATTTAGCAAAATCCATAAAAATAATAATAATAATAAAACAAGGGAGATTTTAAATCTATGGACCACAAATCCCTAACCCCAAACAGCCCTTAAACAAAACTCACATCAGAACCATCTAACTAAAGGCCCATTTGTTATGATCATATATTTTTCCCAACCCACCAACCAGATGTTTAGGTGAGCCCTACTAGGTTAAAGTGATTCTTGAAACAATATAAGGATGTACACCGCTTGATGATTGGATTTCTTTTGTTTGAACTTATCCCAACTGTCCATTATGCAAGACAGCGATCGGGAGATTACGATAATCCAATCAGCGTGTTTCTGATTTGGTGGGACGTCTGAGAGTGGGCTGCTCTAAATGGGTGGTCCAGACTAGTCATTGGATCATTTACATGTACAATAACCCTCTAATTGCACCTGCATAGGGTGTGCAAAACGTGAACTAGTTGTACCTGATCATTCCCCTACTTAAACTTTCAACATGAATGGTTAACCATTGCCAATAGGTCAATTTAGAAATTTAGAAACTCAGGCAAGTTAATTTCTTGAAAACTCTTACTAGTTTTTCATTATCATTTAATATTTAAAAATGTAAATATATAAATTATATTTAGTTTGTCCTAGTGTAATCAAAACTTAAAAGAGAATAAGCACTCAAAAGTTACAGTTCTACTGCTAAGTACCAGAGCTCTAAAAAAACGTACATGGTTTTGGAGAGTTTAAACATGAGAATTTTGGAAGCCTTGAAGGATGTCATCTAATTTACAGGACATGATTGTAAGCTCGAGGCCGAGCTCAAGCTCCAATGGTAAGCTCGAGGGCGAGTTCAAGCTCGAACGACGATTCAAGCCAAACGTGGCCCACCACGGCTCGATGTACAGCCCTACCATTATATCTTGTTTTGCTTCCTCTGTATACGAACTCTTTCACATCACATGCAACAGAATCTAGTACCTACGATCCAAGAAAAAGTATTTATTCATGATTTCACAGCCCAAAGAGTCCATTGGTTCCAGGTCTAGCTAGTAGATTGCTGCTGCTTCTTGAAAGAAACACAGATACTAACGTGAATGCCAGACAAAAGTAAAAGTACATGGGTACAGTGAGGAGAAATGCCATGTCTACTTAACGACCAGAACCAAATCCTATTGGTGGGAATATATGCCAGCGTGGTGTATGTGGTTGATCCAGGATTCCAATTAGGCGGGTCCCACTGGACTGGGTTGCTCATTAGGTAGTCTACACTTCTATAGAAAACCAGGACCGTTTCTCAAAATTTTCAGTCACCCATTTGTGTATGCCACCAAATGAGTGAACCTGCTTGGATTTCTGCCCAAGTTGCACAGTGGGTCCACCTAATTAACATCTCAGTCCTTGCACGTGTGCCACACTGGCACTTGCACAAACAATCCTACAGGCATGACTAGGACCTTAATATGGAAAGAAGACTATCGTATTGAGAACCCACAATTTCAGAGTCGACCACAGTCATATTCAGCATGACTAAATGCATCACGGAATAAAATCCGTAGCACAAGGAGAACCAATCGAGTCACAAACGTGGATGAGGTTGCCACCAAAACTCCAGTAAGGTATGTCTGCAATGACAATCTTGCCACCCTCTTCCTTCTTTCTTTCACGTATTCATCAAATGCCTTCCCAACTCTATTCACCAGATTCCTCCCATCATAATCTCCATTGGGCCCCATGAACAGCTCTCTCGCTAGGCATCTTCCAAGCACAACCGCATCTTCTAGGCCAGCTGCACCACCTTGCCCGAGGAACGGTCCCATCACATGCATGGCGTCCCCCGCCACAGTCACCGTGCCTCTTTGGAACTTTCCCAGTACTAGATCCCATGGTGCTCTGTAACTTACCTTAGTAAACGACAGATCAGAGTCTTCGCTGTTCTCCACCATTTCCAAATATTCTTGTGGGCATCCCTCCATTGCTTTCAGTGCATCTTGTCTGATGAGCTCAGGCTTCCCTAATATTTCAGAATCTGCACACGTATAAGGATTGTTAGGGCCAATTGATTTGTGGGAAAAGAAAAGAAAAGGATTGTTTAGCATCTTTCAATTTTTTGAGGGTTTAGCATATCTTTATTTAGTTGATTGTTTAAATCTACATGTTGGCTAGAATTTGAACTATACACACTACCTCCAGGAAGCTGTGGCCGACCTATGTACCAATAGACGATTTTGTCGTCGACTGGAGCTCTCCCTACAAGAACATTTCCTTTCTTTATGCGGATGTGATCATTGCTGAATCCATGACCGTTTAGGTAATTTGTAATCCCCCTCACTGCACCCATAGGGTACTCTCTTGTAGGCTTTAGCTTGAGTGATTCCGCAACGATTGAGTTTACTCCGTCGCAGCCGATTAAAATCTACATTGCACCAAAGCTAATGGGTAATTTTCTTTTTATGTTGTCTTTCTTCCGATCATCAAAATCATTCTGACAGTTTGAAATTGAATTACATGTTTTCATAGTAACACTGCAAATAACTCATCAAGACAGGAAGGCTAGACTCACATGTCCGATGGCAAGTGGGCTAGGCTCAGCCAGCCTGGTGCACTTTGAGTTGAATTTGGCCTGCCTTAAGGTGTGTGAGTTGGACAGGATCTTCAATTTTAGACCTAATGACTCATTGGGTTGGACTTGAACAAGCATTTACCCAATGGCATTACAAGTCGACCTAGCCCAGCTTGACTTATTTAAGCTTAGTGGGCTGAGTGTTTTGATGGTGGGGCCATCTCAAGGCCAATTCAGCTTTTTTTGGGCCTGAACACAGGTCTTCAGCCCGACCAGGCCTGACCCTTTCTAGCGACCACTTGCTTGTTGCTAGACACCAGCATCTTGGCAGGAAGCTTGGCTGTTGATCAGGATTATAACAGATGTCTATTAGAGAAGGACTTGTTCCTTTTTTCTAAGAACGAAAATATTTGATTTCCATTCGGCACCATGGGACTCCGACTCAAGACCCAGGAAGTATAAGACTCAAACAAAACGACGCACTGGTTTCGTAGTTTCATTTGAGTCTTATATTTCCTGGGTCTTGAGTCGGAGTCCCATGGTGCCAAATGGAAATCAAATATTTTTGTTCTTAAAAATAAATAATAAATAAATAAATAAATAAAAGTAACAAATCCTTCTCTGATAGACGTCTGTTATGATTCTGATCAACAGCCAAGCTTAGAGCATTCTGCTTTTGAGATATGGGAGGGGTAACCTAGAGTATACTGAGAGCACCGTAAGCTGGTAAGGCCTACTAAGATAGCTGGAGTGTAGCTGCCATGCCGTCTCAAGGTGGAATGGGCTTCATAGACAACAACAGTGCGAACGGCAAGCTGTCTCCATGTTTTTTCTAAAAAAATTTAGAAAAAAAAAAAAAACTACTTGGATAACTTAAGTACAGCCACCAGACCATCTAAGAGTAAAAGGGCTACTTAGATCACCCACCAGACCATTGAAGGGTAAAAGGGCTACTTAAATCACTAGGGTGTAGCCACCATGCTATCTCAGGGTAGAAAGGGATGCGACTTAGTATAGGCCATGGACACTTCATGCTAAATCCTCTGTCCTGATCATGGGAGATCACTTTCACTAGCACTCCCCATTATCAAAATACAATAATCATTTAAAAATGGTAATGTTAATTAAGAAGATAAATGTAACTGAAAATAAATTAATAGACAAATAAAAAGATTAGTCGTTCAGGATCAACGGATCACCTTAGCAATGGCCACACTACCATCATGGAATTGAAGAGTTGAGTGGGAAGTTCCTGAATCTGTTTTGACCTTGATGATGTGGCAGCCAAAGCGGACCGTTCCGGCCGGTAGGCAATCAAAAAGTGTTTGGAGGAGATCACTCCTCAACAAGAAGCGTCCCTCTTCTTTCCTGCCATGAATTACACACAAACTGCGTTAGTCCAAACCGAAACCGTTACAATGTCCAGGTGAACAATCCCTTCTGGCACATCCATGGCTGCGCCTTGATCCATCTAGACCGTTGGATAGGTGGGCCCCCTCCACGTAACTATCAGACAAGTGATAGACTGAGAATTTACCCTAGCAGTGCTTCCTCTGTCTGCTCGTTGTCGAGGTAAATCTCTCTTAACCTGAAAATAATTCAAACAATGAATATCATAAAAAGTAAATTGGTGGATGATCCTGACCATACAATTGGTGGACCTTCTCTATCCGATGTTGGCTGTCGAGAATGTAATTTCTACTGCACATTTTTGTTGTCCTTCCACCACTCCAAAGTGGGACTCAATGAACGGTATGGATCATGGACTGTTGTGTCATAGGTCCGTTCCTAGGTCGTTTGGGGTCGTTTGGCAGAATAGATTTAGTTTGATTTAGAATCATATTTACCATGGAATGAATTAAAATCCTCCATTATGTTTGGCACCATGCAGATGGACTCCATGTAAATAAAATAAATCATATATGCCATGCTCGTGCATGCATGAGACAAATTTTCACACATGGCCCACTGTGATTTTTATGTGAAATTCACCCCGATCACTAGTTGTGTTACACCATTTGAGCCGTATAGCCCAGAATCAGCCCCATCCATAATTTAGGTAGACCATACAATTGGAAACAACATACAAGGCATCCTTCTACCAATTGTTTTCCTTTGCATGGTCAACCTTAATCATGGACTGAGTTGATTTTTGAGCCTATGGATAAAATGGGATGATGCACACGGTGATTGAGGTGGATTTCACCTGAACATCACAGTGAGGCCAACTAATTCTTGAAGTCAAATTGGGGACACTTTCGTGCAAACGCACCACTAACGGACATTCAAGGCATGCACACCTAAAAAATTCTCATACAGCCCTACCATAATGTTGATATACAATTCACCCCAATCACTAGGTGCGTCACTCTATTTTAACCACATGGCTCAAAAATTAACTTGGTCCGTGAGCCTACTTGAATCATGGAATGTCCCAATTTTTTTGCCCTATGACTAAAATGAGGTGACGCACCTAGTAATCAGGATGGATTTTACTTAAACATCATAGTAGAGCATACTCGTTCAGGCGATTTTCAAGCAAAGTCAGTGATATGAACACTTTTTTCTTTTTTTCTTTTTTTGTTTTTAAAAGACAGCTATTTCATTACTTGTAGAGGTAAAAGTTACAGAGCACTACACAAAAAATTTTCGGGTCCCCTCGAAAACAAAATATATGAGAGGACCAATCATAAGGGCACGCCATACGTCCACCTATATACAGTAGAAACCATGAAAAAAAAGGGGGGGAGAAAACTAAAAAATCTTTGTGGGAGTTCTGATCGCCTCAACCCCAACCTTGTCCAAGAAGAGCATTCCTCGGACCTGAATTGGAAGCGATCTCAAGTCATGGTGAATCGCAGACTTTTGATGCAAACTCCCAAGGCGGGCCGTCCCGTCCGCAGGACCGCTTCCTTCTCTGAAAGTGTGGAAAATTGACCCAGCCGCCATAAAGAATTGATTCTAGAAATCCAAGGTTTCCACTTCCAAGGCGTTGTGGAGGGGGTCGTGAGGCTAGCAAAGACCACATTTGAATCAGACTCAACTATAATCCTGTCCAGACCATTTTTCAAATAGAGCAAAATTCCATCATGAAGAGCACGAAGCTCTACAAAATTATTTGAGCCTACCCCGTAGGCTGCTAAAAACGCAAATAAGAAGGCTCCGGAATCATTTCTGCACACCCCGTCCCCACCAGACAGGCCAGGATTAGAAAAGGCCGAGCCGTCAACATTTAATTTGACCTAGCCAGGGGACAACACTCTCCATTTCACCAGAATCGTAGTTGCACATGACTGAGAGAGAACCGGCTTATGGGGAGGAGCACAGCGAGGCCATTCTAGCCTATTCATTATGTCGGCACCAAAGATCATCTTCACCCACCATCTGACACGGACCACAGACTTCCTGAAGGACATTGGCACACTGTCGAAAATCACCTCATTTCTCAAGCGCCAGAGCTCCGAAAAAATGAGAATCGGGATCAGATATATGACTGCCTTGGGCGCTGCTTCTGAAGCCACAACAGCTCTCCGGTGGGCCAGTTTCCCTGCAATCGAATTTTGAATTAACGGTGGGACTCCACACAGCCTTCCAAAAATATTCCAGAGGGTTCTTGCCTGCCGACCGAACATAAACAGATGGGCCACAGACTCTGATTGCGGACTTGCGTTCTCCTCATCCGAGCAACAAGAACACCAAGATGCGAGGGCTACCCCTTTAGCTTGAACACGAGTGTCAACCCAGGTGGCGTTTTGAAGGAGTCTTCACATGAAGATGGAAAATTTTGGAGGGAGATGTGCGTGCCAGATCCAGCTAGCCCATTGGCTAGAGGAGGAAGGGTTCTCAGTAGAGCCCAAGCTGATCGTAGGGAGAAGTTACCTGAATTTTCCAGAGGCCAAATGCAGTCCGAGTTTTCGTCAGATGTTGTAAATCCACCATGGAAAATGTCATTAATGATGTGCTGGGGAAGATATGAGAAGGCCCGAGAGGGAGGGAGAGGCCCTGCGCTTCGAAGAACTTCTTTCACTTGAAGGTTTTGCAGCTCAAGGGGAATTGGGTTATCAACCTAGCGTTGGAGGGGACCCCTGCCCATCCAGTGATCGGACTAGAAATTGAGGTCCCCACAGTCCATAGTCCTCTGAACAGTGTCCGTCAGGAGGGGCAACAAGGATCTAAATCTTTTCCACAGCAGAGACAGGTTTAAGGAGGGCGACAGAAGGACATTTAAGAGGATGCCTCTGTTGTGTTTACTCCGCATGAGTTTTCCCCATGGGCCCGACTAATCACCACATTTAACTAACCATGCTGACTTAAGACGGTGGGAATCCATGACTTCTTGCAGTCTTTTTACTCCCAGGCCTCGTTCTTCGGTGGGTTTTGCGATCTTTTTCCAAGCACCCAGTGATGGTTTCTTTTCCCATAAACCTAGCCCCAAAAGAAGTTTGAAAAACTCTTTTCCATCTTCATGATCACTTGACTCAGGATGTGCATCCCTGCCATGATATGGACGGGGTAACTTCCCAGAACATGTCGAATTAAAGTGACCCTACCTGCTTGGGTGATCTGTCCACCAGCCCAGCCAGAAATTCATCTGTCCACCTTTTGCACCAAGAAATGTAACGCTGAGGCTCTTAACCTGCCAAGGCAGAGTGGGGCACCCAAATAGCTGAATCCATCATAGGCTCTCCTGAAACCAAGAATGCGCTTAGTGGCTCAAATCCTAACTGGGGAGAGCGCTTTAGCGCATATGAAACTACTCTTCCGAGTATTGATCTTTAGGTCGTTGCTTCCTAAAACAAAGACAAGAACTGGTTTATGTGGATGATATTTTCCTTCATGCCGTTGGTGAATAGAAGAATGTCATCAGCATAGAGAAGATGAGTGGTGATGGGGCTTCCCTGACGCATAGGAAAAGGCCGACATCCGCCGCTCACGATCATGAGGTTGAGATTGACTGAAAACAGCTCCATCGCAAAAATAAACAAAGCAAGGGAGAGCGGATCCTCTTGTCTAAGGCCCCGGTATGATTTGAAAAAGCCCGTCAGTTCGCCGTTGATGAGAATAGAGAACTAGTTATTTCCCTAACAGCTTTCCAAGAGATGAACCCACCGTTGACTGAAGCCAAATTTGAGGAGAACAAACTTGAGGTAGTCCCAGCTCACCCGATCGTAAGCTTTTTCAAGATCTAGCTTGAGGATAAGGTTTCCCCCCCTCACTTTTTTGTTAATATCCCTAATCACTTCCTGAGCAAGCGCAATATTTTTGGATATCGTTCTCCCCTTGACGAAAGCACCTTGTTCCTACAATATCATCTTTGGCAATAAAGAGCTTAAGTGGTTAGCTAGCAGTTTGGCAAAGATTTTGTAAATAACATTGCACAAACTAATAGATCGAAAGTCAGCAAAAGAAGTGGTTGACGGAGATTTGGGAATAAGACAGATAAGATTTGAGGTAAACGCTCTAGGGAGAGGGGTCCCGTCCATGAAATCCACCGTAGCTTTAAGGATATCATCTCCAACAATGTCCCAACATGTCACATGGAAGGTTGCGGAGAAACCATCATGACCCGCGGCCCCATCTTTGGGCAGAGAGAAAGCAGCCACTTTAACCTCCTCCATGGAAGGGGAGGCCGTCAAAGCATCATTTTCAAGCTGGGTAATGACGTGGGGAATAGCCTAAGGAAAATCAGAATGCTTGGTGGTGGGCTCTGATTTAAAGAGATCTTCAAAAAATGCTACCGCTTTGGTCTTAATGTCTTGGATGGAAGAGGTCGTAACCCCAGCCATAGTTGTGATAGAGGTAATGGCAGCCCTTCTAACCCTTTCATTGACCGAGGAGTGAAAGAAATTAGTATTTATATATCCCTCTTGAAGCCACAAATTTCTAGCTTTTTATTTCCAAAACACCTCCTCCATGAGGTAGAGCTGATTTAACTTGTTTTTCACTTCCACGAATTGAGAGGAAAGGTCAATCGAGGGAGTCGATTGCATACTGAAATCGATCCCTTCAAGCTCTTCTTCTGTTTTCTGGATCTGATAGAAGATATTTTCAAATGTTTCCTTGTTCCACATTTTGAGTAATTGTTTGGTTTTTTTCAGTTTTAGCTAAATGTTAATCAACAGTTGTGGGGAGCAGTAGCCTTCCCACGCCTTAAGAATTAGCTGACGAGATGAATCATGCAATGTACACATCCTAAGAAATTTAAAAGGTCTAACCTGAGCTTGCTGATAGGACAGACAGGCGAACCACAGCGGCGCATGATCAGAATTTAACCTAGGCAGATGTTCGACACGAAAAAGAGGGCACATGTTAATCCAGCTGGAGTTGAGGAGCGATTGGTCCAGTCTCGCCCACACAGGGGCACTGCCTTGATGATTGTTGCACCATGTAAAATGATTTACCACGAACCTAACATCTATAAGTCCGGAGTTGTTAATCATAGCAGCAAAATCCGACATACTCGTGCCATCAGGGGCGCGGAGACCTCGCCTATCACCTAAACTAGCCACTGCGTTGAAATCTCCAGCAATGGCCCAACGCCCTTGTATCGTTCTGCTAAGTGTTTCGATCTCAGTTCAGAGAGGCCTCCTTTGCAGATAACAACAACGCACATAAACCACCGAGAGAGAGATGGGCTCTCGTAGGGAAGGGAAAGAGAAGGACAGAGTGACCATTTGGGAGGAAATGGATGCCGTCAACGCATTCAGCTGATTCATGTAAAAAATCCAAATTTTACCTTCCAGATCCCCATTAGAAACTGAACAATGAAAACTCAATTTCAGACCGAATGCCACCCTTTTGCTTTCCGGAATCATGGGTTGAAGAATCGCCAGTAAGTATGGGTGGTATCTCTTTACCATCTGTTTGAGGGATTCGACCGTAGGCGCATTTCCAACACTACGTGCATTCCATATAATCACGTTATCCATCAGTGACACATCTTGAGTTAACTGCCCGGTGCTTCAGTTTAAGGATTCTACTGGACCATTCTCCTATGGGTGGAAGCCTCACTTTCGACCTTCTTAACTGTTGTCTGCTCGTAGAGATGTTAGGGAGTTGGACTGGCTCTGTCTGATCGGTTTGTGACTGAGAGCTGTTCGAGTCTGTGATGTCTTGATTTGGCTCATTATTCTGTTCTTGATCAAAGAATGATGACAGGTTGACTGTAATGTCCCCCGACGTGGCTTCCAATTCAACATCTCTACTGGGATTTCTAAGCAAGTTGTCTTCCAAGTCAGTAGTTGTAACATCCCGGATTTTTTTCAACTTGGCAATGGACGTCCTTAAACATAGAACTGCCCTAGGACCTTATTCAGTCATATTCAGTCATAATTAGGGCGTAATTTAGTTAAAAAATAAATAGCCTGAATCACTATCTATACAAACTACAAAGACCCGAGTACCACCTCGAGCAGAAATCTCTTAGGATCAAATCCTTTAGAAATTAGGCGAGTATTAGCTAGTGCTAAACTAGTTTACTTGTGAAATTTGTACTAAACGCTTTAAATATGATCTGCAATACCCAAAACTTGTAGAAACCTTGACGCTAGGTTACCCTAAAACTTAGGGACAATCTCTATTCCTGTTTGCTCTCGGGAGCACTTTGAAACTTCGTATCGGACCTGGACCGCACATCGAAAGTCCGATAGCGATGAACTTAGACCATTATGACCTTCTAGTTGGACTTGACTATTACCTCAAAAATTAAGACCATACGATGTCCTGGGACTGTTTCCTTGAGTCTAGAGTGAAGAGAGTGAGAAAGCGAAGATTTTTAGAAAATTAAATATAATTTTAAGTAATCTGAATCATTTCGCTTGTGCATTATTTCCAAGCGTTTTGACCGTTAGATTTTGACCCAAATTCACCCTCGGATCAGGATAGGTGGCCCATACATGTCATAGCACTTGTGGCCCTGAACGAGTTTCGGTGACCGCTGAACTGAAAATGGTCCGCCACAGTCGATTTGAAAATCCGATCGGACTGAAAACTTAACTTGACCTAGATCCAATATGAGAGAGCTTAAGTCCGACCGCATTTAGTAATAGGACCTCCAAAAATGCTCCGTTGGATCGGAACAAAGTCGATTTGGTTATAACCTAAGTATACCTTAGTCATAAGGCTATTTTCGTCAATTTAGAGCATATATAAGAGGCCTAAACCCCCTCTCTCATATCCCATATGAATTTCCTAAACCTAAGGGAGAAAGAAGAAAGAAAGAGAAGGAAAGAGAGAGAGAAAGTGAGGGAGAGTGTGAGGATTGTTCTTGGCAGTTGTTCCTGCCATTCTTCGTGCACATCTACCGTATTTTGATCGTTATACCAACGATTCTGGCGTCGTTCTTAGATAAGGAAACCAAACCCTAATCTGTTTTAGGGTTTTGATAGTTTCAAGTAGCGAAATAGCTGACTTACCTCGTGTTATAGGTCGTCATATCAACGTTGACGAAGACTTAGAGATTCCATCGACTTCTTTACGCTTCTACGGCATAAGGTGGGGACTTTAGACGTTTAAGTTGTCATTTTTTAATGCTTTCAATGTCGGATAATGATAGATTCCTGACGTGGATGCTATTTCATATGTAGAACATGCTATCCGTTCTCTGTTTCAGTTAAATACGAAGAATATGAAATTTTGTATATTCTCTGTATTCGTAGAAAATACCGTATACGTACAAAATATGAAAGTGTGTTTGCCATGATTAACTGTCGTCTATATATGTTAAATGTATGTGTAACAACTCCTGGGCTAAAGGTTTAGTCCAAATACATGATATACCAACATACGATATGTATTTAGTATGTGTAGCCTAAGTGTTTGTGAAAATGAATGAATGAGTATAGACTTTGTATTCGTGCTCGCCATGACAAACTATCATGGATATATGATTGTTGTATGGGAGACAACCCTTTGACGAAAGGATTTGTCCTAATACGTATGCAAATTAACACATAATATGTATGATGTAATGTATAGGCTGTGTTTATAAAAGTGTCTGAATGAGTTAGTAGTTAACAAGATGTACCTGTATGCGAGTTGAGATATGATTCTCAACCACATCAATGATGTGTATGAGTTCCTCCATGTATGACTTATTTTAATGTCTGCTTGATTATGAATTGAATGTGTGTGAATTCATGTTTATAATGCACTTCAGAACATGTTCATATGATTGAATGATTTGTAATCTTGATCCATTACTGCTTTGACTATCTCATAGGACATCATGTTGTAATTGAATGTGTTTGGGGCTATTGAATAGTCTAGGCAATCGGTAATCAGACTTGAGTTCGTGGCTGAGTTGGATTCGCCACGCAGAACGTGTTTGACGAACCCGAGCCGTGCGTTGCTTGTCGACAGTGGTTAGGCCACATGAGGTGCTTATGCACTTCATGTCGATCAACTCAACGGACGCTCATACTAGTCGAACTCGTCAAGTAACCCGATTAGCCCGATGTGTGTTAACCATGTATGGACGCTACTGCTTGAATCTAAAGTACCAAACTTACCAGTGGAAATCCCGTTAACCATGGTACCTCGATCCGCTAAAACTCATGAGCCAGACATGGTGGTATGGGACACCGTGGTCGAGCTGTCAGCCTACGCTGGGGCCACGAGCCTCCTCATAGTGACCAATGAGCAATTCAGACTCGTGAGCTAAATATGATGGTATGGGACACTGTATTCGAGCTGTCGGCCTACACCGATAAGGTGATGGGGAGTGGTACAATGAGTGTGAGTAACAGCCTTAACAGTCCTTTGTAGTGACCTCGAGCATACTCTGAATCTGCGGTGAGGCGATGAGCCTTCCCGTAGTAAACAAAGTAAAAACTAGGCCTGTATTGATAAGGTGATGGGAGAGTGGTGCAACGAGTGCGTGTAACAGCCCTGGTAGCCCTTTACAGTGACATAGAACCGCATCATCGTATGAGATTATCTAGGACTAACGACCCTAGAATGGATCCTTGTTTGGGAATGATATAAGGGAGGTACTTTAGCTTCACAACCCTGCTGTATGAAAAGGACTAATAACAACTCGGTAATCATGTTCATATCTCACTGCATGTTGTTGAGGGTCAAATATTGCATATTAGACCCCAGATATTATCTGAATTTACGAATATAATGCTATCTAATGGCTTGTTTTCTCATTCTTGTGTTGCAAGGTGATTTTATGAGCATGGATGGAAAAAGGACGTTAAAAGTTGAGATTTAACGATCTGATGACGCCAAAGTCAAGGGACACACTCCAGGGGACCAAGATTGACAAATATACACGGTCAGAAATTCGAGAAAAGTTAGAAATTGAAGCTCAAGTGGCCTGAAGGACGTCCAGAATGCAAGATCACGACGTTCCCACCATCCGTTCGGCTCGAAACTTCATACGTCGCCTGAGGACCATAAATTAACCGTACATATAAAATTTCAGCCATTGAAGATCTCAGGAAGTGCCCCAACTGACAGATCAGCCCATAAACCGTTGATTCTGGGCCCACCTGATATCTGGAACTGCCTCAAAATTATTATTGACGCCTTAAATGAGGAATCAAAACAGATGGACGGTGCAGATTTCTCCAAAACAGTGCAATGGACCCCATATGAGATGAGTGTGTACAGTGCACATGTGCACTCGCCATGCATGGCAAGTGTCAGAGACGGCTTGACCGTCTCTGACCTAAAGAAAAAAAAAATTTCGTTCGCAGCGGACGCACGGCCGCTGGCCGTTTTTGCGAACGGTAGTAGGCCCCACCCATTGCTCGTATGACCAATCTGATCCGTCCACCGTGTAGAGGGCTTCGAGAACTACAAAACCATGCTGACCTTTTGCACCCATGCGTGCACACGTGTGAGATACAGAGGCCACAAAAGGGCTGCCCCGTAGCGTTCAAATCTGATCTTTTTGGATTTCTTCTCTGGGCCACGTCAATGGACGTTCAAAACCACCCATTCTTGACTGAAATTTCATTCTGAATCCAATGGATGGGGTGGATTTTCCAGAAAATGCTTCTGTGGGGCCCACCGACCACAACAGCGAAATGGTGCGAAAGGTTTCGTACATCCGCGAACACCGACTTTTTCGGACAGTTTTGACCCACCATCTTTGATCATATGGCAGATCTGAACCGTCTATCATGTAGAGGACCCAAGAAAGTACTAAGGGACGGTGTTTCTTTGGAATTTGAGCGAGGAAAGTGGCGTGTTTCATGGTACCGAACTTGGCTGCGAAAATTACACTCCGTGTCCTGCTACAACTCTGTCACTGACTCCAGCCTTCCAGCAGCTATAAAATGAGGTTTTTGGACGTGGGAAGCATTCATTTAGGGTCTGGGGAGGAAGAACAGAGGGCTCAAGCTTGGGTTTCAACGTGGGCAGAGGAGAGAGAGAGGAGCTTGATTTTTTCTTTTCCTTTTCTTTTCCTTTTCTTTTTCTCTTTATCTATTTGGATTGAGCCCATCCATGGCAGGCTAAATCCTCCTAACTAGGGCTAAGAGATGAAGCTTGTAGTGAGATGGGAGATTTGATTTTATTTAAATTTTAATGCATGAATTGACGTTCATTTTAGTTAATTAATATGCGAATGTTTTAGGTTTTTAATGGTCTGTTGTGACTGAAATTACAATGGGTCTGCAATGGCTTTGAATATTTCCATTCTCTTTAATGTTTATGATGTCAGGAAGCCCTGTTGTTCACCATAGTCTCCTGGGCATGGTCGGATGACGGTACCCTTCCTAACTTACATACATGTGATTGGGTGGTAATTAGTTTGATTCTGTTGGTTGCCATAGTCTTTGGGAATGGTTTGGTGATGGAATCCATTCTAATTTATCTTACTTTCATCTCTTTGAAAACTAGATCAACGGCAGTTCAGTAATTTCCATGATTTTTGATGCAAGCATAAGTTCTCCCTGATCTTTACAAGTGGATCCTCTGAATCCCTAGTTCCCTTCTCCTGATTTCTCTCAAGTTTAGATAATTATTTCACCATTATTTCTCAAATTACATTCAGATTAGATTTCGCCCTGTTGTTCACCATAGTCTCCTGGGCATGGTCGGATGACGGTACCCTTCCTAACTTACATACATGTGATTGGGTGGTAATTAGTTTGATTCTGTTGGTTGCCATAGTCTTTGGGAATGGTTTGGTGATGGAATCCATTCTAATTTATCTTACTTTCATCTCTTTGAAAACTAGATCAACGGCAGTTCAGTAATTTCCATGATTTTTGATGCAAGCATAAGTTCTCCCTGATCTTTACAAGTGGATCCTCTGAATCCCTAGTTCCCTTCTCCTGATTTCTCTCAAGTTTAGATAATTATTTCACCATTATTTCTCAAATTACATTCAGATTAGATTTCATCTTAATCTAGTTCTAGTTCTGGTTAGTTTTAGATAACGTACAAGTTTCAGTCCCTTGGGATTCGACCTCGGTCTTACCGAGTTATTACTACATCACAACCCTGCACTTGGGGAGTGAACAAGTTTTTGGCGCCGTTGCCGGGGACTGTCGGCTACGTTTTTCTGAAATTAATTAGTTTTGGGATTAGTTTAAGATTAGATTTTCTTTAGAATTTTTAATTCTAGTTTTAGAAGTAGTTATTTTCCTTGTTAGAAATTTTTCCTAACGTTAGAAACTTACTATTCTTCATTCTATCTGATTTTTAGAACTAACCTAATTTTTTTCTGTTTTGTAGGAAACTTCTAATTTAGTAAGCTCTTTCTAATTTCTCTTTCTTTAGAATTTCTTCTTTTTTTTTCTAGAAATTAGTTTACTCTTAATTAGGACTTTCTATTCTTAGAAACTAACTTATTTTGTTTTGTTTTGCAGATTCTTAACCTAGGACTCCAAATTTGGTAACTTCTTTCCATCTTTCCCTTTTATTTTCTAGATTTCTTCTTCCTCTCTTGGGTTTAAGTTAGAAATTGAGGGCTGAGTGTGTTTTATGCCCCAGTGGGCACGCGACAACACTCGACGTCTCGTGACTGAAGGAGGATTAGTTGAGGGGTTGACTGTCCATCGCAGGACTAGACACCACTTGAATTCTCCTAGGTTAGAGGACGTTATGGTTGAGGAAGTACATGATGAGAATGAGGTGCATCAGGCACCCCCGCCTCGTACTTTATGAGATTATTTACAACCGGCGGGGGTGAGTACGCCCTCATGCATGATTTTTCCTGAGAATACAGGACATATGAACATCAAGCCAGGGGTTATCCAACTCCTTCCTAAGTTTCATGGGCTTGAGTCTGAAGAACCATACTTGCATCTGAAAGAGTTCGATGAAATCATAGGCACCTTATAATTTCCTAATGTATCTGAGGATACTATTAGGCTGAAACTCTTTCCATTTTTCTTGAAAGAAAAAGCCAAGACGTGGTTACATTCACTGCGTCCTAGATCCATTGGCACATGGAATGATATGCAGAGAGAATTTATAAAGAAATTTTTTCCACATCATAAGACAATTACCCTCAGGAGAGCAATCATGAACTTTGCCCAAAAGGAAGATGAAACATTCTTCCAATGTTGGGAAAGGTTCAAGGATCTGGTTAATGCATGCCCACAACATGGCTTTGAAATATGGCGCATTACAAATTTTTTCTATGATGGGCTAACATCTTCCATGCGCCAAATGGTCGAGACAATGTGTAACGGAGAATTCATCAATAAAAATGTCGACGAAGTATGAGATTACCTCGATAGTCTCGCTGAAAAAACACAATCATGGGACTATTATCCAAGGACGAACGTTATGTCTAGGCCGACTCATTCAAGGGAAAAATGAGGAATATATCTCCTGAAAGAGGATAATGATCTTAATGCCAAGGTGGCCAATCTCACTAGAAAATTTGAGGCCATGGAAGGAAGGAAGGAAAAGGTTAATGAAAGTGTTTGCGGCATCTGTGATTGCAACATTCATACTACTGAAAATTGTCCTTCAATACCTGCCTTTCGAGAAGTATTGAATGAACAATCTAATGCCGTAAATAACTATCAAAGACCTTTCAATGGACCACCCTCTAATACGTACAATCCTGGTTGGAAAAATCATCCAAATTTCAGTTGGAGGAATGGACCAACGGCTACACCTCAAGGTTTCCTAAACCAAAATCCAACTCAAGAGAAACCTCAAGAGGATTTGGTTCTAAAACATTTTCAAAAGCAAGAGCTTTTCAATCAGGGTATGATGCAAGCCTTTCAAGACCTTATGAAAGCAATACTTGAACTTAAGGCTGAAAATACGATTGGAAACAAGGGGAGCTTCCCAGCTCAACCTCTTCCCAATCCTAAACCGCATTATGGAGATAGTGATCCCAGCTCTTCAAATCAAATGGGGCACGCTAAATCCATCACCACTCTTAGGAGTGGGGAGGTTATTGATAAAACCCTTCCGGTTAGGCCCGAAAAGCCTCAAGAACCAGAAGAGGACAACAATGATGGATCTGGTGACGCCCCACAAAAATTTGAACCGGAACCTCTAGAGAAGCCAGTTGCTCCGTTTTCCCAACGGTTGGTTGAACCAAAACGTCTCTCTAACTCTCAGGATATCCTAGAGGTGTTGAAACAAGTGAAAGTCAACATTCCTCTGCTTGATGTTGTAAAACAGATTCCTTTATATGCTAAATTTCTAAAGGACTTATGCACTACCAAACGACGAAAAAGTGTTCAAAAGAAGATCTCCTTGACTGAGAAAGTGAGTGTCATCCTGAAACAAGATGTGCCGCAAAAATTCAAAGATCCCGGTTGCCCAACCATATCATGTGTAATTGGAAACTATCGAATTGATCACGCACTTCTTGACTTAGGAGCAAGCATCAATCTAATTCCCTATTCGGTATACCAACAGTTAGGTTTGGATGAATTAAAACCCACTCGAACCACACTACAACTTGCTGATCATTCTGTTCGTATACCAAGAGGGATCATTGAGGATGTGTTGGTCCAGGTGGATAGATTCTACTACCCTGTTGATTTTATCATCTTGGACACCGAACCCATCAATGACACAAGCACTCAGATTCCCGTCATTCTTGGTCGCCCATTCCTGTCCACTTCAAATGCAATTATCAATTGCAGGAATGGTGTCATGACTATGTCCTTTGGAAATTTGACATTGGAATCGAATATCTTTTTCAATAACGGCAGCAACTCAGAGGATGATGACGATTTCCACGATGTTAACATGATTGATTCTTTTGTGGAAGATAGAACGCCTCTCACCTTATCCTCTGATCTTCTAGAGACGTGCCTGGCCCACTCCCATGATCTTGATGATGATATAATTAGGGAGACGTGTGTCATGCTTGATACTGCACCGGTACTTGAAGTTAACCGGTGGAGGCCACACATTGAAGAATTACCCCAAACTTATGTAGTGCCTCTACCGTCTAACCTCAAGCCACCGAAGCTTGACCTAAAACCTTTGCCCTCTGATTTAAAATATGTCTATTTAGGTCAAGATGAGACATACCCGGTGGTGATTTCTGCCCACCTGGAGAAAGAACAGGAGAGTATGCTGATATCTACTCTCATTGAGCATAAGGGAGCTCTTGGATGGACGATAGCGGACCTTAAGGGAATTAACCCATCGATTTGTACTCACCGTATATATCTTGAGGACAATGCAAAGGCTATTCGGCAATCACAACGTAGACTAAATCTAAACATGAAGGAAGTGGTTAAGGCTGAGGTTCTCAAACTATTGGAAGTGGGGATCATTTACCCCATATCCGATAGTCAATGGGTGAGTCCAACTCAGGTAGTTCCTAAGAAGTCCGGGATCACCATCGTAGCCAATGCCAATAAGGAACTCGTGCCGACCAGAGTTACTACTGGTTGGAGAATGTGCATTGACTACAGAAAGCTGAATACCGTCACAAGGAAAGACCACTTTCCTTTGCCCTTCATTGATCAAATCCTAGAAAGGCTAGCTGGTCATTCCTATTATTGTTTCCTTGACAGGTATTCAGGTTATAATCAGATTGAAATCGCCCCTGAGGATCAGGAAAAGACCACATTTACATGTCCCTATGGTACCTTTGCTTACAGAAGGATGCCATTCGGGCTATGTAATGCCCCTGCCACCTTTCAGCGATGCATGACGAGTATCTTTTCTGACATGGTGGGGAAATATCTAGAGGTCTTCATGGACGATTTCTCTGTTTTCGGTTCATCTTTCAGCGAGTGCTTAGCAAGTCTTAAATGTGTGCTGAAAAGATGTGAAGAAAAAAATTTGGTACTTAACTGGGAGAAGTGCCATTTTATGGTTCAAAAGGGAATTGTCCTTGGGCATATCATCTCGTCCAAAGGAATCGAGGTAGATAAGGCAAAAATCGATCTTATCTCTAACCTACCTCCACCCAAGAACATCAGAGATGTGCGATCCTTCTTAGGACACGCAGGCTTTTATAGACGATTCATAAAGGACTTTAGTCTCCTCTCTCGTCCTTTATGTAATCTTCTTCAAAAGGATACACCATACGAGTAGACTGAGCAGTGCCAAGAAGCTTTCACTAAGCTTAAGGGCATGTTAACCACTGCACCTATCATGCAGCCACCCGACTGGAGTCTTCCTTTTGAACTTATGTGTGACGCCTCTGATTATGCTCTTGGAGCGGTTCTAGGCCAGAGAAAAGATAAGCGGCCTTACGTTATTCACTACGCAAGTAGGACTCTAAATCCTGCCCAAGTGAACTACTCGACTACGGAAAAAGAACTCTTAGCCGTAGTGTTCGCTTTGGACAAATTTAGGTCCTACCTTATCGGATCCAAGATCATCATCTACACAGATCACGCGGCACTTAAGTATCTTCTTTCTAAGAATGATTCTAAGCCCCGCCTGATACAATGGATCCTTCTACTCCAAGAATTTGATTTGGAAATTAAAGATAAAAAAGGGAGTAGAGAACGTAGTGGCCGATCATCTTTCTCGCCTTAATACCTCTGATTCCCTTGAGGCGACCCATATCAATGACATGTTCCCTGATGAACAACTGTTTAGAGTCTCCCATTCACCTTGGTTCGCTGATATTGCTAATTATCTTGCTACAGGTGCCATACCGACACACTGGACGTCACAAGATAAAAAGAAATTCTTTACCAAGGTGCGTAACTTTTTCTGGGACGATCTATATTTGTTTAAATATTGCCCAGACCAACTCTTAAGGAGATGCGTACCAGACGATGAGCATCAGAGTGTCATCTCCTTCTGTCATTCACAGGCCTGTGGTGGTCACTTTTCTGCTAAAAAGACTACGGCCAAGATTTTACAGTGTGGCTTTTACTGGCCCACTATGTTCAAGGACACTCATGAGTTTTACAAAGCTTGTGAGCGTTGTCAAAAATTGGGAGCATTGTCCCGTCGAAATATGATGCCTTTAAATCCCATCCTTATTATAGAAGCATTTGATTGTTGGGGCATTGATTTCATGGGACCGTTCCCCCAATCATTTGAAAATCTGTATATTTTGCTCGTCGTAGACTATGTCACTAAATGGGTCGAAGCAATTCCGTGCCGCAAAAATGACCATCGCACGGTCATTAAATTTTTGAAAGAAAATATCCTGTCGCGGTTCGGAACACCTCGAGCCATCATTAGTGACGGGGGCTCACACTTCTGCAATAGACCATTCGAGAGTTTAATGAAGAAATACGGTATCTCGCATAAGGTGAGCACCCCATACCATCCACAAACAAGTGGACAAGCTGAGATTTCTAATAGAGAGATCAAACATATCCTAGAGAAAACGGTTAACCCTGATCGTAAGGACTGGTCAATCCGATTGACCGATGCCTTATGGGCGTACCGTACTGCTTTCAAAACTCCTATTGGAACATCTCCCTTTAGACTTGTCTATGGGAAAGCCTGTCACTTGCCTGTGGAATTGGAACATAAAGCATACTGGGCGATTAAAATTCTGAATTTCAATCTGGACAACGCTGGCTCGCTACGCAAACTTCAATTAAATGAACTTGAAGAAATCCGGAACGATGCGTACGAAAACTCGAGAATTTACAAGGACAGGATGAAGGCGTTTCATGATCAACATATTCTACGGAAATCATTCACGCCAGGTCAGAAAGTCCTCTTGTATGACTCTCGACTACATCTCTTTCCGGGTAAGCTTCGATCTCGTTGGACCGGCCCTTACATTGTTGTTACTGCTTATCCTCATGGGGCCGTCGAGATAAGAGATCCCGACAATGGCAAGGAGTTTAAAGTAAATGGACATCGATTAAAGCCATTTGTTGAGACATTTGATTCAGAGGACATGTCCATGCCTCTGATTGCTCCTATTTAACAGGACTGATCTCCTAGTCTGATGGAGGTATAGGTAGGTTTATCGCTTTCATAGGTTTAGGATAGTCACTTTCATAGGTTAGTTAGTTCAATGTTTGTGGGTAACATTACTGCAAACCCTCACGAGACTACAACTCGTCCACTAGGGGTAACTTAGGGGTTTAAAGGCTTGTTGCATACGCTAAATGCAATCGAGAGCACCTGCGAAAATGGTATAGGTAGGATTTTATTTTCGTTATTTTTATTCTGCTTTCTCTCTCATGCTGACAAGCTTCCATGCCGTGATCTATTGGAAACTCTCTTGATTCGTTATCCAGGTACTATCTTCCCATCACTTTACTTTCTTTGTCCCATGTGCATTGCATGTTTATATATTTTACATTGAGGACAATGTAGATTTTAGGTTGGGGGTGGGAGATTAGGCTTCCTAAGGCTTCCTAATCAGTATTTTTTTGGTCTTGAGCAAAAATTGTGAAAATTTTTAACTTGGTCTTGAGCAAAAATTGTGAAAATTTTTAAAATTTTTCTGACATTTCTTGTAAATTCAACGTGATTTGGACATATATCTTTGGTTTAGAATTACGAGATACGTGATGTTGGTAATTTATGACCCTTCGATTTAGCTACTTGATAGATTCCACAGTTGAGTTTAAATTATCAATCCATGATTAGAGATTTTAAACATTGATTGAATCATGATTTCAGGACACGTCTTGCTGACACATTCAGATTTCAGTTCCATATCGAAGGATTAACTTGGTAATCATTGAGGATAAAAGGAACCAGTCTGAAGTATCTTGCCATCATGGTATAAAAATTGGAAAGGTGGATAATTAATCTTCACCATAGGTTTGCTCCCTATAGGTGTGGAGTTAATTCCCCATGAATGATATCTAAAAAGAGTCAGGTGTACGATCTTCACCATAGGTTGCTCCCTATAGGTGAGGATTTGATTCCCCTTCCTTGGCATTACTTTGAATAGAAAAATCACAAGTTAATAGGCTAATCTATGAGGCAAGTTTTGGATTAAGTTTGGTTATCATGAATTCTCTTGTTGGTTACCAATGAGATCCTGAAATAACAAATTCAATCTTAATGTGATTAGCTGAGATTACACTATACATCCATGGATCTCAATGTTTAAAATTTTTCTAATTGATGGATTAATGCTTTACACTTGATTATGAAGTCTACGGTGCGCTTGAGCTCAGGAGAATACAATTTCTAACATTCATGAATATTAAATTTCTCGTATTTTGTTCAAAATCTCACTCAATTTCATAAAAAGTTCTCCTATAATTCTCAACTTATTTTTCGCATATTTTGCTCGGGACTAGCAAAATGCTGGTTGGGGGTTGTGTTGAGGGTCAAATATTGCATATTAGACCCTAGATATTATCTGGATTTACGAATATAATGCTATCTAATGGCTTGTTTTCTCATTCTTGTGTTGCAAGGTGATTTTATGAGCATGGATGAAAAAAGGAAGTTAAAAGTTGAGATTTAACGATCTGATGACGCCAAAGTCAAGGGACACACTCCAGGGGACCAAGATTGACAAATATACACGGTCAGAAATCTGAGAAAAGTTAGAAATTGAAGCTCAAGTGGCCTAAAGGACGTCCAGAATGCAAGATCACGAGGTTCCCACCATCCGTTCGGCTCGAAACTTCATACGTCGCCTGAGGACCATAAATTAACCGTACATATAAAATTTCAGCCATTGAAGATCTCGGGAAGTGCCCCAACTGACAGATCAGCCCATAAACCGTTGATTCTGGGCCCACCTGATATCTGGAACTGCCTCAAAATTATTATTGACGCCTTAAATGAGGAGTCAAAACAGATGGACGGTGCAGTTTTCTACAAAACAGTGCAATGGACCCCATATGAGATGAGTGTGTACAGTGCACATGTGCACTCGCCGTGCATGGCAAGTGTCAGAGACAGCTTGACCGTCTCTGACCGAAAGAAAAAAAAAAAAAAAAAAATTCGTTCGCAGCGGACGCACGGCCGCTGGCTGTTTTTGCGAACGGTAGTGGGCCCCACCCATTGCTCGTATGGCCAATCTGATCCCTCCACCGTGTAGAGGGCTTCGAGAACTACAAAACCATGCTGACCTTTTGCACCCATGCGTGCACACGTGTGAGATACAGAGACCACAAAAGGGCTGCCCGGTAGCGTTCAAATCTGATCTTTTTGTGATTTCTTCTCTGGGCCACGTCAATGGACGTTCAAAACCATCCATTCTTGACTGAAATTTCGTTCTGAATCCAATGGATGGGGTGGATTTTTCATAAAATGCTTCTGTGGGGCCCACCGACCACAACAGCGAAATGGTGCGAAAGGTTTAGCACATCCGCGAACACCGACTTTTCCGGACAGTTTTGGCCCACCATCTTTGATCATATGGCAGATCTGAACCGTCTATCATGTAGAGGACCCAAGAAAGTACTAAGGGACGGTGTTTCTTTGGAATTTGAGCGAGGAAAGTGGCGTGTTTCATGGTACCGAACTTGGCTGCGAAAATTACACTCCGTATCCTGCTACAACTCTGTCACTGACTCCAGCCTTCCAGCAGCTATAAAATGAGGGTTTTGGACGTGGGAAGCATTCATTCAGGGTCTGGGGAGGAAGAACAGAGGGCTCAAGCTTGGGTTTCAACGTGGGCAGAGGAGAGAGAGAGGAGCTTGATTTTTTCTTTTCCTTTTCTTTTCCTTTTCTTTTTCTCTTTATCTATTTGGATTGAGCTCATCCATGGCAGGCTAAATCCTCCTAGCTAGGGCTAAGAGGTGAAGCTTGTAGTGAGATGGGAGATTTGATTTTATTTAAATTTTAATGCATGAATTGACGTTGATTTTAGTTAATTAATATGGGAATGTTTTAGGTTTTTAATGGTCTGTTGTGACTGAAATTACAATGGGTCTGCAATGGCTTTGAATATTTCCGTTCTCTTTAATGTTTATGATGTCAGGAAGCCCTATTGTTCACCATAGTCTCCTGGGCATGGTCGGATGACGGTACCCTTCCTAACTTACATACATGTGATTGGGTGGTAATTAGTTTGATTCTGTTGGTTGCCATAGTCTTTGGGCATGGTTTGGTGATGGAATCCATTCTAATTTATCTTACTTTCATCTCTTTGAAAACTAGATCAATGGCAGTTCAGTAATTTCTATGATTTTTGATGCAAGCATAAGTTCTCCCTGATCTTTACAAGTGAATCCTCTGAATCCCTAGTTCCCTTCTCCTGATTTCTCTCAAGTTTAGATAATTATTTCACCATTATTTCTCAAATTACATTCAGATTAGATTTCATCTTAATCTAGTTCTAGTTCTGGTTAGTTTTAGATAACGTACAAGTTTCAGTCCCTTGGGATTCGACCTCGGTCTTACCGAGTTATTACTACATCACAACCCTACACTTGGGGAGTGAACACATGTGCCTGAAAGATGTGGAGCACTAAAGGATGAAAGCATGCTGCGAACGTGACATGGTGTCGCATGAGGGAGTATGTAGGCAAGGGCATGCATCATTATTGCATCTCATCCTTGCATTAACAAGAGTAGCTAGAAATGTTTGATTGTACTATTTTATCATTACCGATTGACTGATTTGATAACATGTTAATCTTTAGTCTATTATTTCACTGAGTTAACTACTCACTCCCACGTTACGGGACAGTGTTTACAAAACCAACCAGTCCCTGTTTTAGTTTCAGATGATGGCGTTGCTTGCGAAGCAGAGCCGGAATTTATGTTGATGAGGAGGATTACGGGGTTGCAGGGTTACTGATTAGATGTCATTACACTTGTTATCTTGCACTTTTAAAACACCCATGTATATTTATTTTATTCATTTTTGGAGTATATATGTATATAGTTAACCTGGTAACATGTTCACACTTCGAAGACTTACAATAAATTATATATTTTATATATTTATCACAGTCTTCCGCTTGCAAAATTTAACTGTCTTTAGAGTATGATATGCTATTTTGGCTTAATCCACTTCATGTTTTATGCACTAATACAGTCGACATTCATCCATCATTGAAAACGTTGCATAGGTGATGTTCTGGAACTCGAGAGTGGGGTTTCTACTCGACCCCCAATTTTCAGGATGTTACAGCAGTGCTAAAGAGTTTCAGATTAACAGGTTTCTGTTAGTGATAACGACATTGAAGATCTGGCTTATCACAATCCCTACTGCGGTAAGACTTGTGCTGATTAAGGGGAAAGCAGCCCTCCGAACGGGATTTGTTTCGTCTTAAAAAGCATCTGGGAGAGGTAGGAAAGGATGCCGAAATAACTTGGATGGGACGGGGTGTGGAGCAGGGAGAAACTGATGTGGGGGTGATTAGGGAGGCAGAGGAAGGTGAGGTAGGCTACTAGCCTATAAGTAATGTACATAGGTTGGAATCTCGGTTGGGGGGAGCACTCCAATGACTAGGATACTCTAATAGAAGGGTAGGTTGCTCTGCTAGAACAAGGCAAGGGTCTAGGTTGAGGTGAGCAAGGGTGGAGGGGGTATTTATGAAGAGGGGAACAGGGGAGTGGGAATCAAGTAATAGTTGATTACCCATCTTAGGGCCATGATGGGTTGGAGGCTGAAGCAAAGGAGGGGCTGGAAAGGGGGGCAGGCTGATAATAGAGCTGGATAGGGCCTGTTGGTTGGGGGGAGTAGGAAGGACTAACTGGGTGGTTGTCTCAGAGGTGGGACCGAGTAAGGTCAGCTGGTTGGAGAGAGAAGGGCTGCGTTTGGCATTTCATCGAACATCCGTCGGGGGTCACTGAGGAGGCCTGCTGAGATGGGAGAAAGTTTACATTACCCATTCTTTAGTGGAGGAGGCCTTCAGCACGTTGGACTGAGGGCGGGGGTCCATTGAGGACTCCAATGGCATACCCTCTAAATAACCGGCAATAGGGAAGACTTGCCCAAGGACCACCATGAAACGGGGCTGAGCAAGGAGAAGCTTGGAAGAGAGTCAAATGCAAACTCGGGCAAACCCTTAAAATATTCCCAATGTAGCCAGACTATCCATTTCCAAAATGTCCCTAAAGCAATTGGCTGCTCTTTCGATGGCCTCTAGAAACCATGCATGTGGTGGGATCCCGTACAAACGAATCCAGACCCCCATACCATAGGATGCCTTATTCAGCTTCCATTCTTTTACAAAGGAAATCTTCATTTTCTTATGGAGACTGAGATCTGCAACAAACATCGACCTCTCAGCTTTAGATTGGAATTTTAGGAGGATCTGGCGGGGCGCAAGGCGAGTGAAGTCAACCTGCAATCTGACGAAGCTCGAAGCTCGAAAAACATCAATGAGGTGTAGAATGGACACCACTTCATTTTCCACCGTAGCAATGAGTGCAGAGGAGAGGGTTTGGATTGTGTGATAAACCTTGTCATCGTCCGTGGGGATGCTGAAAGGGTCTGGGGCCTCCCTCTCAAGGGAGATAGAAGAGTAAGGATGTGTTTCCAGCCCTACTTGCTTCTGGGTCCGCGGATACAGAACGTCCTTGTAGGAGGTTGCGGAAGGAGTTACTGACAAGCGCCTCACCGGGTTTTTACTAGGGTTTGATTGTCCAGCATGAAAAACCCCTTTGAGATGTTTAGTATTCATAGGCGGAGGCCTATTAGGGAGGTTGGAAGTCGTTTCCTGGGATCCGGTTTTGGAGTGTGACCTAGATTTAGGTTTTTCGCCCAATCAATGTGCACGACCCCCCCATCGATCCGTCTCTCATGAAGGCATTTAATAGCGTTGAGAGCCTCTTGTTGATAGACAAATTGAATGAAAGCAAACCCTCTGGATCGATTAAGGGTTTTGTTCCTGGGTATAAACACATCTTTTACCTTGCCGAACCTTCCGAAAATGCGGTGAAGATCCTCCACTGTGGTGTCATATGTAAGGTTTTCCGCAAAAATGGAGAAAGGTGATCGTGGAGGTTTCTTTGGGCCGATGAAGCGTCATGGACGGTCGCCCTTTTCTCCTTCGTCTCCTTCGTCTCGCACTTCCATCCCTCTGCAATTTATCAGTCCTACTCGCCTACCCGAGATCTCATTCAAATCAGTGATATGAACACTTGCACGCCTAAAAAATTCTCACACTTTGCCCACCGTGATGTTTATGTAAAATCCACCTAGATCAGGTGTGTCACCCTATTTTAGCCATAGAGTTCAACAACCATCCCAGTCCATGATTTAGGTGGGTTATACGAAAGGGAAACAGTAACACTCACCCACCAAACTATTTCCTTTAGCATGGCCCAACTAAACCAAGTATAGGCCTAATTTTTTTTATCCCAGGACCTGAATTTTAGATTTGCCTCCAACTGTGGGAATGAATTTCATATAATCATCGTGGGGAGCACTGAAAGAATCAAGGGTGGGCAATCCTCTCCCAAAGTCATTTCCCTTAGTATGGCTCACTAAATTATGGGTCGATGACCCTACAACTAAAATGGGGTGATGCACCGGTGATCAGGGGAGTGATCACTTAAATATCACAATGAGGCCTACTAATTCTTGAAGTCAAATTTACTTGATTTTCATGGCGATGTCATCGATGGATATGGTTGATAATGAAGCTTGTAATCACTCCTCAAAACAAGAATTTCAAAATGCATGAATCAATCCATTTACCACCAATGTACACCATCCCAAATGCCTACCTTTTGCTTTTATAACTAATCACAACCAACTACCACTGTTTCCATGCTACCAACGACCCAGGGTAAGCAGAACTCTACACGAAGAGATAAGGATAATTGTAAACACCTCTCTATTTATAACAATTGTAAGCACCGGTACTCTCTGATATTCACCTTATTGATGCATCTCCTTTTCTTTCTTTCTTTCTTTTTTTAGATATTTTGCATATATTTTGGATGGTTGTACGATATTATTTTCAATGGTGTGACTCACTGATGATTGGATTAGCTTGAATGTTTGGGCGTCTAATATTTAGGGTGGACTAACCTTGTTGGAAGGATTGGATGCCATTTTACATAGAACAGTAGGCGGCACATGAAGACAACATGAACTGCTCGAGCAAGGGTATTGGCGCTGTGGTAAAGATTGGAGGAACTTACGATAATCGTAGACAAGTGGGAAGTGTTTACAATTGCCAAAAAACAAAAGGAAGTTGTTTACAATTATCCCAAAAGATTATTTATTTTGGTGAAAAGGAAAATTTTGCAAAATAATATTGTTATACTTGGGATTTTACTCCAAGTACACACCTTGTTTTGTGAGAGCGCCGCAATAGCATCACTTTTCAAAACATTATTTTTCTACATGTTTGGCCATTGTTTGCATTTTTCTCGCACGAAAAAGCTAATAATAACCTTTTTTCCATTTTTTACGCACTTGTACCTTTTTTAACATTACTCTTTGGGAGAAACTCTCATCTCAAATAAACGGGTTCTTCTATAGAAGGAAAGAAAAGAAAAGAAAAACCTGACATCTAGAAGATGGGTTCTTAATGCTGGAGCATTTTTATACCAAGTTCGAGTAGGGTAGCCTGTAGGATGTAGGGACACATTCAGGGTGGGCGGCCCATGTGAAGCAGGTGGCTCGTGTGAGGCGGTATCCATGTGAAGTAGAGCCCACAAGGGGGGTTCAATTGAAGTCCTAACCCATTGGATGTGGGGCTTGGGCAATGAGATAAAGGGAGTGATTCGTGATGCTTTATCAATTCGAGCTTTTAGAGCAAGTAGTTAATTATCCTACATCAAAGTAGTATTAGAGTGGGAGGTCTCGTCACCAAGGGTGATTAATGGATCTTATGCTCATTGGAATAATTATTCAATGAGTTTTCAAATGACTTTGGAATTAACTCATTTAGAGACCATAGTGGGCATTATGGTGGGCCCTAGGAAGTTTCATGTTGAGTGAGGTTTGGCACACTTAATCAGGAAATCCTTTAACCTAGAAAGTTTTTAATAGTGGTCGTTCGATCACCACTATTACCTCAATGTGAAGCTCTCATGCCCTAAAAATGGTTTAGAGAAATGGATGGACTAGATTTTCTTTTTTCCCTTCTAGAAATTTTTTTACTAGGTATCTATCTAATTCTTCTTTAGCAATCTCATTAATTAGTGAGCATTTTAGTCATTAACTATTTAATTCTTCTTTAGCAATCTTATTAATTAGTGGCCATTTTAGTCATTAAAAAAAAATCTTAAGAGAAGTTAGAAAAGACTAACAGAAGGTGCCTTTGGCACTAACTTCATTAATAAGGCAAGCTTCACAAAAACTTAATTTAAAAAGGTACCCAGATGTAACTATTATGTTAATGAGGTACTATTTTGTAGAATTCCCTAAAAAAAATAATACATGTAAGAATGAAGGTAACACCTTAGTGGGTACTACCCTCATCAGGGGGCCCACCTTGATGATGTGTTGTATATCCACGCTATCCATCCATTTCTCCGGACCATTTTAGGATGGGGTCCTAAGAATTATGCATATCGAAATTTCAAGTAGACCACACCATAAGAAACATGGCACATCATATGGTTTTCCTAATGTTTATTTGCAATCCAACGTATTGATAATGCCAAGAAGATATGGATGAAGGGAAAATACCAAGATTAGCTTGATCCAAAACTTTCATTGCCTACAAAAAATTTTTAATGGTCATTCATCATTATTTCTAGTGGTATGGTCCACTTGAGATTTAGATCTTCTTAAGGTTTGGGATCACATCCTGATTTGAAATGGAAAAACAGATGGATGACAACATATGAACAATGTAGATAGAGTTGTACATGAGTCGTGTTAGATCGGTCAGCTTGCTCGACTCGACTCAGAAAAGCTTGACTCGTCTTGACTCGGATCGAACCTCAACATGAATTAGCTTGGCGACTCGGTTATTTTGATATTAATGCTACTCATTGAGTGTTTGATGAAATGACTCAACAAAGTGTTGTTTTGAGTTTGTACATTGTGTGGGATCACTTGGTGGTGAGGAAGGAATAAATATGAAACATAAAAAAAATAAAAAATAAAATAAAAAAATAAAAAATAAAAATAATATTATAAGATTGCCCTCATATCTTAATTTTGATGATGTTTGCCAAGTGTTTGATGAAATATCTATAAAGTGTTGTCACTATTTTGAATTATGTGAGAAATTGAAGATGCATTATACGTTTTTTTTTTAGAAAATGTTACACAGGCTTGAACTCGGCTCAAACCAGCCCAAGTTGCTGACCAAAAAAAAAAAGTTGTTGGCCGAACTAAGCCAAGTTGGCCAAACAGGCTCGAGGACCAGGCCAAGCCAAGTTCAAGTTAGGCTTAGCTAATGGTCGAGCCGAGCCGAGCCATGCCGAGCTCAACTCAATTAGACTTGTGTAGAGCTCTAGTGTAGATATATAACAAATACATTAAGGTGGCCCTACTTAGGGCATGGTAATAGCTAATTCACTCCCTGTAAGAATGCACTTTTCATTGGAAGCGGATTGCGTTGGACTATTCATCCATATAGGGGCTGCCATAGGGCCCACTGTGGTGTATCTATTTTTCTATTCATCTATTTTCTTGTATCATTTTAAAATATAAGCCCAAAAATGTGGCAAATCTAATGCTCAAGTGGACCACACTAGAGATGACTTATTTTTAATACTTTGTACATTTAATGCAACTCAAGCTCACTATTTGGTGTGATCCACTTGAGCATTAGATTTCTCTCATTTTTGGACTCAAACTTAAAAATAATATGATAAGATGGATGGAATGCATGGATAAAAAGATACGTTACAGTGAGCCCAACGGGAGCCCTACGTAGACGGATTAATCTCCCGCGGAGTCGGATGCAATCTGTTCCCTTTTCCGTGGCTCGCCTTTTCTTTTCCAGGCTTGGACGGATAGCAGGGCATGCTTGTGCAATACAGGCACCATCTAAAACCTGTCTACGAGGACTACACAGACTAAAGCAAGGAGGCCTACGCTCGTAAGCGAATAGCTTTCTCTCGAAGAGTGGGCCCCACACCCAGCTGATCAAGTGCGCGCCAGCCGTTGGCTTGGATGCTGATTGCTGCTCCCGTGGACCGCAGAGAGTCAGCTCTTTCCAGAACTACACTGCAAATACCCTTCCTGTACACCATTCAAAGCGAGAAAAAATAAAAATAAAAAAAATCAAACACAGTACAATGGCCGCAGATGGCAAGGAGAATCGGACGGCGGTTGCGTCCTAGGACAGGCCGCTGTGATGTATGTGTTTTATCCATACCATCCGTCCATTTTTACAAATTATTTTAAGGCATGAGTGTAAGACCCGTATCTTGGTCCGTACCTTTCCGTACACTTCCGCGGTCTTACCGGTCGAATTCTGGCAACTTTCGACCCTTAACCAGTATCGACGCGCGACCCTGATTCATGTGCCGACAACCCGAGTCGACTCAACCCGAGACCAATACCATAGCGCCGCACCATCGCCGCGGTTCCGATACCGCAACTCGGGCGTCGAGGCGATACCCTGGTCAAGAGTTATGGGCCAACGTTCGGTGCGAGAAAACGCCGCGCGTTGCGAAAACTAAGGGAATCTCAACGATGTGTCACATCAATCACATCAATCCCATCAATCAATCACCCATCAACCCATCACATGTCAAGTACACATCACTCTCACCCATTTTTTCAAGCAACCACAAAAGCCTTCCTAACCCATACCTTTCTTACACAAAAGGGCACAAAAGTCTTCCTAACCCATACCTCTCTTATACAAAAGCCTCAAAAGTCAAGCTTTTCTTACACAACCATCACTCACCCATCCATCCATCACTCTCTCTCTCTCCCTTTACATCACTCTCTCTCCTTCTCTCTTTCTCATTTCAAATTTCCAAGCAACAAATGAGCTCTAAGAGACTCCATACGTATGGAATTTTTCAAGTCTCTCTAAGCTTCAAGTGGCCCACCTTCCTACCCCAAAATCTCTCATCTCAACCCTCCATTCTTCATCTTAACCATTGAAGTTGAAGCCAAGGTGCCAAGGAACCCCTAGGAGCGAGAAGATCGGACGGTGGGTGCCTCTATAGGGTAGTTTTTATTATTTTTATGGTGGACCAAGTGAGGCCCACCGATCCATGGTGTGGATCTCACTTGGGACCCTAAAATGTGGCCGATGGACCACTTGGATCATCATGATCATTCCATGATGGGGCCATTCTCCATGGACCCCATCATGATGTTTATTTCACTTAGAAAGGTCAATTAGACCGTCCATATCGGTGGAGAATGGATCTCCACCGTTGATTTACATTTTTGATGGTCCCATGTTCAACGGGACCCGTATATTGTATGATTCATTGCAAGGGAGGGCCCATAATGACGGGGCCCCTCCATCACAAGGCGTGTCCCACTCTCCATGTCTCTCTCTCTTTCTCTTTCATTTCTTTTATTTTATTTTATTTTATTATTATTTTTTTTTTTATGAAAGGGTTGTGTGGCCCACTTGAATGGACCTCACCGTGAGGTATTAATCTTGTCCAAGAGTCCTTCAAGTGGGGCCCACCTTTCATGTTGTACCACTCCCATCATCCATCAGTGGTGGCCCACTTCAAAAGGCCCACCACAATGTTTATTTTTTTTTTTAAGAGGCCACCGTCCAGCGTCTGGGACGTTGGACGTCCCTGTAACAAAAACCAAAAAAAAAAAGAGGAAAAAGCCACTTTTGGGATGGTCCACTTGCTGAGGCCCCATCTTTAGGTATGTATGAAATCCACACCGTCCATCCCATTCCCCATCTAATTTTAGGCGTTGAGCCAAGACTTGGGGTTGATTGGGAGGTCAGGTGGGCCATAGCGATGTGGGTTGCATTCCTACCTTATAAAGGATCATTTCTTCGATTTATTTTATTCTCTGAGCATAGAATATACTCTATATTAGGCTCGTTGGAATGGTTGCGAGCCGAGGAATGCAATGGCCGGGGCGGATTTCTTTTAAGCGGGCCCCATGTGTGAAAAACCCCAAAAATCGGGTTTTTTTTTCCCAAAATTTTCAAGAGGCGCTGCCTCTGCCTCTCTGACGAGCATCTGCTGCACGCAGTAGCGTGCAGCGTCAGCAGGCGGACGGCCATGCGGTCACCCACGGCTGCTGCCGTGGGCCCCACACGATGTATATGTATTATCTATGCCGTCCATTTGGAGGGTCCCCATCTCAGGTGGGCCCCCTCCAAGAATGGGACAGATCCAAACTCAGGTGGCCCACAACGCAGGAAACAGTGGAGACCTTGTGGCTGCCTTTGAAGTAATTTTTTTGGCCCACAGGAGTTTCGGATCAAAGTAAAATTTGTTTTTCCTATCTATCAGGGTCCGTATGACCCTATGAACCGTTTGGATGTAAAATAAACATTATGGTGGGCCCCACGTGGGACCCACTTGTATAAGCAAGGTGGTTGGTGCGTCTCACAGCAGCTGTTCAGCTGCTGTTTGACGTCACCAAGCTCTCTGTGGACCCCACTATGTGTTGCGTCCCTACTTCCATTGAATGGTGGAAATACACCTAGGACTGTAACGTCTATGGACCCCACTACGATACATGTATCCACCATAATGCATTTGTTACATCCAAGCTGTCCATCCATTTTGAAAGCTCGTTTCATGCCTGAGCTAAGGAATGATTCAGATACATAGCTCTTGTGGACCCCGCCCTTGGTGCATGTGTAGCATCCAAACCGTCCAACCATTTGGCAAGCTTGCCTTAACAGGCTTAAGACTGAAAATAAGTCAGATCTAAAGCTCTCTGTGGACCCCACCATTTAAGGTAATGGACAATGACGTCCACCGTTCAAAATTTCTAAGGGCCATGGGAGTTCCTATTAAGCTGATATTCGTTCCACTTTTAATTTGTGAACATGTTGGATGAGAAACATATGTTATGGTGGGCCTTAGGAGCTCAAATGATGAGTATCATTATCACCACTTTTATAGGGGTTTAGGCCCACTTTGATATGCATACAAGGCCTACGGGTTTAGACCCATTTAATGTACGATAAGGCCTAGGGGCTTAGGCTCATTGAACGCATGTTAGGTCTATGGGTTGAGGCCCACTTGATCTACATGTGGGGCCCAATTGGTGTGGCCCATTGGTCCTATTTTGGACTCATGAGTCTACACTCATTTGATGCCATCCTAGGCCCACGGGTTTGACCCATTGCAATGCACTTAAGACACATTGGTGTGGCCCATTTGTATGGCCCATCTGATGAATAAAAAGGCCCATAAGATATGGCCCATTTGATATATAAATTAGGCCCAATGGGATGAATCTAAGATCCATTGCAATGTGTAATCCCAATACAGGTTATGTAGCGACGATTAAGAAGATTGTGCCTGGGGAGCAATGTTGGTTTGACGTCCACATTGCGAGTGTAATGTTGGTTGGATGTCCACATTACGACTCTCCTTAGGGCCCATTACTGGGCCGTACTTATCGTGTATAGACCGTCCCGGCCCATCTGCGTTGTAAGATAATTCATTTTATTATAACATGTTTAGTATAGTTTCATGACCCATGATCATACGCATCATATGTATGCTTGATATGAGGATTGACTGATCATAGCATATGCCTTCGGGCAGGTTGTTTATGGGCTCCCGGTTAGGCGGTACTGCCCTACATGAGCGCACGGTATGCGCAGGATTGGTTGCATGACTGGATAGCGTGATTCATGCATTTCGCATTTGTGTGACATAGTTATTGTATGCCCTAGCGACATCGGAGCCGTAGCCTCCACAGACAGATCGTGGTTGGCAGGATTGGATACCGGAAATCTTGTTTTACATGGGGTACTATAGATATCCCTGGGTGAAAGTCCCTAAACCCTTATGGTACTAAGAGGTTGCTCCAACGTCTAGACCGAGTGGGTAGATGAGCGCCGAGTGCCGAATACCAGTTGGCTGTGCTCTCCACTGTGTCGTGGTCGGTTGGAAGGGGGTGCGGCCTTACCCGCCCGAGAGTAGGGGGCAATGCTAGGCTGAGTTTGACCAGCTCGAGGAATGGGTCCGCTATCGACGAGTCGTGCCCGATATTGGCAGACGGATAGTGAGGTCTCTTACACTTACCTTATTGCGCGCGATGTGACGGCAATCTGGTTTAGAGTGTACTAGACCCCGGTGATATTCCATATTTGAGCTATACTGATATGTGGACATAGATGAGGATCTGTATGCTTGAGTTACATTGCACATCGCATGGCCTTGGGATGGCCGATACCATTCATGTCTTGCACCGCATAAGCCTTGGTATGGCTCATGATATCATAGTTCCATCTGCATATTCCGCATTACTCTGATATTGCATCTTCATATTACTACCTTGCGCACACACTTTCACCACCCTCTAAGCTTTCTGTAAGCTTATGCACGACCATTGCGTGCAGGTGACGTTGGTTCGCAGCAGCGTTGAGACAGGAGCACGTTGCAGAGCATTTTGGAGTTTTTGTTCTTTATCATTGTATTTCCCTTTATGCTCATTGTACTTGTAAAGTTTTTGATCATAGTGGAAATGTAATGGAGTGCTTGGTTGTTGTTTGTGGGTTATGCCTTTGGTTATGCTTATTATGAATCAAACTGACATTGAAAATCCTCCTCGTAGCATCCCAGGATCGGAACCTGGTGAATGGGAGGTAGGAGCCGAGAATGGGGTTCTACGGAGGCTGTCGGCGCCAGATTCGGCGATCAAAAATTTTGTGAGCCCGGTTTCCGAGTTTGGGGCGTGACAATGAGCCCAAAAAGGAGCCAGATCTAAGGCTCAAATGGGCCACACCATAGGAACCAGTGGTAATAATGAAGCTGCCGTTAAAACCTTCCTAGGTGGGTTCCTAGGGCCCACTGTGATGTTTATTTTCCATCCAACCTGTTCATAAGGTCAGGTAGACCTGGATGAAGGAAAAACAAAAATATTATCGTGATCAAAATCTTTTGTGGCCCCAATAAGTTTTCAACAGAATGCGTTCAATCCTCACTGTTTAATGCGGTGTGGTCCACCAAAGCTTTGGATCTGCCTTATTTTTTAGTTTATAAAAGAATATGATTTATCAAAATGGATGAACAACATGGATAAAACACATGCATTGTGGTGGCCCCCACAGAGCTCTATTAGGACCGAGCGCATCTGCTCGGTGTTCAGTCGAATCATATTCTCACCGTAACGGAGGACGCACGGCTGATAAGCTCACTCAGACTCGATGAAGGAAAAACACAGATATCAACTTGATCCAAATACGTTTTTGCCCCGTAACGAGTTGAGCAAATCAGTAATTCTCATACACAACTAGTTTTGGACAATTTAAATTGGTCCAGAGGTAACGATAAAGTCTATTCATCAGATAGAGCTTACTAATTAAATTTTATACACTAAAAATTAGTAAATCATTTTCATCATGGTAGCGGCACTAGTAAGTTAAATATAGACCACTGGAATAAATTTATAGCTACCCAAATATTTTTTTTAAAGAATATCTTATTATTGATCAAAATAAAAAATAAAAAAATTATTTTCACCTACTTACAAAGGACATTACCTAATTAACAGATTTCTTACCCATGCGGCTCTTCATCCAAATACATCACATATGTATAATGTTTTTTAGTTATCCCACTTTCTTTGAAAAGGATCATCTTCCTCTTCTCTCACTCTTCTTTATTCATTGAATGCTTCTCTTCTTTAATATTATCTCTTCCTGATATATATATATATATATATATATGTTATGGAGAAATCTGAGCCCGTGACAAAATGTTAATCGGACTCGAAGTCCGAGCCGAGGCGCCCGAGGCATGATCCATCTGATCAAGACTACAGCATCGCAACAACAACACGAACGTCTTCGAGTCAAAGCTAGCTCAGAGTTGGTCCTAATTGTCAGATCAGATAACCCGCTACCCCCCAACTCCGAGGCGATTAAGTCAGTCGGATCGGATTTGTTATGACTGGTCGGATGACGTCATACTCGGAGCGTTCCTCAATATGGCCTGGCAAGCTGAGCCGAGCAGACCTTCTGACGTGCGTATCCCACTCGCTAAACATGGAAACTTCCATAACCAAATGTGGCTGATGACTTCGCTCACAGATGCGCACGATCCGCCAGATACGCTGCGCAATCAATAGATTGCGGGCAGTATCCCCATGATCCCAAAATTCCTTTGATCGTGTCGAGATCATCGCAACCAGACCGCCCCACAGGCAAGTATAAATAGCCTGCAGTGCTATGTCTACAGGTTGGCGAAATTAAGCTTTCCTCTACACTCGACATAGATCCTGATTCCCTTGTCCTGACTTAGGCATCGGAGGGTCCCCCGGCTTAGCCAGGGACACCTTTGCCTCTTCTTTTGGTGCGGGCTTCAGGGACGGCACGCGGAGGATCTTGAAAGCGTTGAGGGAGAGACGACTAGATGTTTACATCAACATTTTTTGGCGCCGTCTGTGGGAGCCTGAAATTAGAAGTCAGGTTCTCATTCACCTAAGCAATGGCGAGGAAGAAGAAAGCTGTAATGGTGGAACCGGTACCGAGTGATTAGGATCGGTCATCATCAACCCTTCATGCCGAGTCTGCGCCAGGACCTTCTCAACGTTCTCGTAACCAGTCGGGTAAATACCGCGCCATGCAGAACGAGATCCAGGCCCTGCGCAATGAGATCAACAAGATGAAGCAGCATAGGGAACCAGAGTCACGTCCGGTTCAGGAATAGCCTGTTCTCGAACCGGTGGAACTCTTTGTGGAGACCCGCTCTGCGCCAAGGAGTGCAAGACCTGAAGCCCCTCAGCATTCAGGGGTGCCCCGTTCAGGACAGAACCCTCTTGTGGTGCATGGCGAGGGATCCGCGCGGAATGCCAATACCCGGGTTCCCACAACCGTTCATTCCGCTCCATCCATTCTGCCACCCACGGACCTCCGACATCAGTTAGAACGGAGGAGAGAAGGGAGAACGCTGGAGGGCGAGGATACCCCAGAGGTCGTCGTGGAAAATAGGGACCCATGGGAGGCACGATTTGTAGAGTTGAAGGACAAGTTCCTAACGTTGAAAAAGAAGTAACAACAATCTACAGTCCCAACCACGATCCAGGCGATGATGGAAGAGACCGAACTTCCCTTCACCTCAGCCATCATGGCTAAAGTGATGCCGCAGAGGTTTCGGATGCCTCCCGTCATCAAGTAATAAGGGTCTGGGGATCCATCCAAACACCTGGAGTCATACCGATCATGGATGAAGATCCAGATTGCAACGGACGCAATGATGTGCAGGGAGTTTTCCATCACCCTCACAGGATCCGCTCGAATTTGGTATCGCCAGCTCAAGCCAAACTCCATGGGCTTCTTCGCATAACTAAGCCGACTATTCCTTACACAATTTATAAGTGGTAAGAGAAGTCGAAAACATAACACCCACCTGCTTACCATCAAGCAGGCTCTGAAAGAGTCGTTAAAAGACTACATCACCTATTTCAATGAAGAGGCATTGCATGTCGAAGACTATAATGACAAGATGGCTCTCGCTGCCATCCTGAGCGGACTGAAGGAAGGAAAGTTCGCCTTCTCCATCAGCAAAAATCCCCCAAAAGCGCTAGCGGACTTCATGGCGAAAGCTCAAAAGTACACCAACGCCGAGAAGTTCACTAACGCCCGTAAAGGACTATAAGTCGCCGACTCAAAGAACAAAGGGAAGAGGCCAAGGAACGAAGACTCTCAACCGAACGGTAAAGGAACCGATGACCGCGCTCCACGCGATCGTCGACCGAGCCGTAGGCCAGAGGGAAAATTTCGTTCCTATACTCCTCTCAACACATCTGCCGAGCAGATTCTGCTAGATATCCGAGGAGACAGGCTACTTAATTGGCCGGTCTGCATGAGGGTTGACCCCGAGCAACGGGACTAGCGAAAATTCTCCCACTTCCACTGAGATCATGGCCATAACACGGATGACTGCATAGACATGAAAGACGAGATCGAGTCCCTCATCCGCAAGGGATATCTGCATCGTTACACCAAAAGAGAAAGATCCGCTCGGAGAGAGGAGCAGCCGCGGAAAAAGCCAAACAACCCCCCAGAGGAACCCGACAAAATTTGTACCATCTTCGGGGGATCAGCTGGGGGAGGGGATTCAAACAGGGCTCGAAAAGCCCATTCCCGGAGATCCGAGTCGGAGCATCACGTTCACCTGACGGAACGTCCCAGCAAGAAATTACGAGTCGCTCCGTGCAGCCTGACCTTCACGGAAGACGATGCGCGCGGGATCCAGCGTCCACATGATGACGCGCTAGTGGTTACCATGACCATAGAGAATTATAAGGTGTTCCGTATCCTGGTCGACACCGGGAGTTCGGTTGATGTCATGTATTCCGAGGCGTTCGAAAGAATGAAAATTCCACGGTCTCGGCTCCGACTCGTGAAGACTCCCTTGCATGGCTTTGCCGGAGAGAGAGAGTAATCTCCGAAGGAGCTATCTCCCTCCCAGTAACAGCGGGAGAAGGGCAACATCAAGTCACTCTTTTGGTAGAGTTTTTGGTTGTCAATGTTTCATCTGTCCATAATGTAATCCTAGGTCGACCCTCCCTCAATGCAATGAGAGCGGTCGTCTCAACTTACCATTTGATGATGAAGTTCCCAGCCGAAGGAGGGATCGGCTATCTCCGAGGTGATCAACGCGAGGCCCGAAGATGTTATGCTATAGCGGTCAGGAAAGGAGCCGCTAAACGGGCTCTCGTTGTGGATGCCTTGGACCCTCGAGGACTAGCGGAAAGTTCATCAGTCGAGAATCTGGAAAAAGTTTCCCTCGATGAATCAGACCCGGGCAAGACTGTCCAGATCGGGTCATCATTGAATTCCGAACGGAGGAACGAACTACTAGCCTTCTTGAGGCAGCATCGAGATGTCTTCGCATGGTCGCATGCGGATATGCCAGAAATCTCTCCTGACGTACTGGTTCACAGGTTGAACGTGGACCCAGATCATAAGCTGGTCAAGCAAAAGAGAAGACCGTTTGACGCCGAACGATATGAAGCCATTGCTGAGGAGGTCTCCGTCCTGCTAGATGCGGGCTTCATAGAAGAAGTGTACTACCCTGACTGGATAGAAAATGTTGTGCTCGTCAGGAAGTCCAACGGTAAGTGGCGGGTCTGCGTAGACTATTCCGATCTGAATAAGGCGTGTCCCAAAGACAGCTTCCCGTTACCTCGGATCGACCAACTGGTGGAAAGCACGATCGAACACGAGTTACTCTCATTTTTGGACGCTTATTTCGGTTACAACCAGATTGCTATGTATCCCCCAGACAGGCAGAAGATGACCTTTGTCACGGACAGAGGACTCTACTGTTACCGGGTCATGTCATTCGGCCTGAAAAACTCTGGGGCAACATACTAGAGGCTGGTGAATCAGATGTTCACCAAACAGATAGGGCGCACCATGGATGTGTACGTGAACGACATACTGGTAAAAAGTATCAAAGCCTCCGATCACCTTGCAGATCTCGAAGAAACTTTCAACGTCCTCCGAGAGTATCAGATGAAGCTTAACCTTGCCAAGTATGTGTTCGGAGTTGAGTCAGGAAAGTTCCTTGGCTTTCAAGTTAGCCAGCGAGGGATCGAGGCCAACCCAGACAAAATCAAGGCCCTCCTCGACATGATCTCGCTTCGGACTCTTAAGGAGATACAATGTCTCATGGGAAGAGTTGCCGCCCTCAAACGCTTCATATACAGGGCCACGGATAAATGTCTTCCCTTCTTCCAGCAGCTGAAGGGTCATAAGAAGTCAGAGTGGATGCCAGAGTGCGAGCAAGCTTTTCAGCAGTTGAAACAGTACTTGAGATCACCACCTCTATTGTCCAAGCCAGAAGAAGGGGAGCCCTTGTTCCTCTACCTCGCAGTCTCGACTTCAGCTGTCAGTTCGGCTCTGATCAGAGAGGTCGGAAGCAAGCAGTACCCTGTGTACTACGTAAGCAAAGCCATGGTACCAGCTGAAACAAGGTACCAATCCTTGAAAAAACTGGCGCTCTGTCTCGTCGTAGCGGCCAGAAGACTGCGGCCATACTTCCAAGCCCACTCCATAGTTGTGCTAACGGACTCTCCTCTGAGACAGGTCCTCCAGAGGCCTGAAGTGTCAGGTCGGATCACTAAGTGGGCCGTGGAGCTCGGAGAGTTCGACATTCAGTTCCGCCCTAGGGTGGCAATCAAAGGTCAAACGTCAGCCGATTTCATCGCCGAGTTCACGGCTCCGAGTGAGGAGAAGATCAGTAAAGAAGTTGAGATGACACCACCCGTCCCATTGAGCGACCAGGAGGCAGTGTCGGATCGTGGATGGATCATTTATGTTGATGGGTCTTCCAACATTAAAGGAGCAGGAGCCAATGTTATCCTGGTTGCACATGATTCAGCAACAATCTAATATGCAATCAGACTCAGATTCAAAGCTTCAAATAACGAGACCGAGTACGAAGCGTTATTAGCTGGGCTCAGGCTAGCAGCGAGCCTGAGCGTCCAGACTCTGTAGGTCCATTGCGACTCACAGCTGGTGGTGAACCACATCTCCTCGGAGTATGAAGCTAAAGAGGTCAGAATGATCGCTTACCTTGAAGAAGCGAGAAAATTGATCGAGAAATTTTGGAGTTCCACCATCCGGTAGATCCCCAGAGCTGAGAACTCATGGGCCGATGCTCTAGCGAGGCTCGCCTCGGCCTCCGAGGGAAAGATTCCACATTTTGTTCCCGTCGAGTTTTTGAGCATCCAAGTATCCGTCAGTCGAAAAAGGTCAACCTCGTCCAGTCCATTCCTAGTTGGATGGACCCGATCTTCAATTATTTGTCGTTCAACGAAATCCCCGCAGACAAGTTAGAAGTAAGGCGACTCAGAGTCAGGGCAGTTCGGTACGTCGTGTTGGACGGAGTGTTGTACAAGAAGGGGCATTCTCAGCCTTACCTTAGATGCCTCCGACCGGACGAAGCCGACTACGTGATTCGGGAAATTCACGAGGGAATTTGCGGGAACCATTCTGGTGGCCGAGCCCTCGCCCTGAAGATACTTCGCCAATGGTATTTCTGGCCCACTCTTAAGCAGGATTCAAAAGACTTTATTCGGAGGTGCGACAAGTGTCAGCGCTTCGCGGCTGTGCCGAGGTGACCGGCAAAAGAAATGACCCCCATGAGCGGGCCATGGCCGTTAGCCCAATGGGGGATCGACATCATCGGTCCTTTGCCTACAGGGAAAGGACAGGTCAAGTTTTCCATAGTTGCGGTCGACTATTTCACTAAGTGGGCCGAAGCCGAGCCAGTTGCCAAGATCACCAAGTAGAAAGTGATCGAATTTGTGTGGAAAAATATCATCTGCCGGTTCGAAATCCCACATACCATCGTCTCTAACAATGGTCGTCAGTTCGATAATGATAAGTTCCACGGTATGTGCAGAAGACTCGGCATTGTGAACGCCTATTCATATCCTCGGCACCCACAATCAAACGGGCAGGTTGAAGCCTTCAATAAAATCATCAAGCATCACCTAAAGACAAAGCTTGAAAAAGTAAAGGAAAGCTGGGACGAAGAGCTCCCCCTCGTCCTCTGAGCCTACAGGATCACAGCCCAAACTTCGACGAGCGACTAGCCTTTAAGGCTCTTAATAAAGATTCCAATTTGGCCTAGGATGTTTACTCGACTGTCTTGGTTAGTACGACTATAACCTAACGGTCCGACCCCCAAGGGGTCGGAGCCTTATCCCACAAAAATCGACAAGGCATCTCTTTGGGGGAAAAAGCCTAATCATAATCCGATTCTCCAGTGAAATATTCAGCTCGACATACGATAATGAAAAGCTCTCGCCTAAGGAGCGACGAACCGAGCATTCCAAAAGATCGGACCTAACTAAGACTTGGGCAGAAAATGGATTAAGCAACAAGGGACTAGGCCGGTAAAAAGAAATCAGCTCGACAACATCTCACAGCAAGTTGACAATGTAAAAAAAAAAGTGTTTTTCATTGAATCCCCTCGGAGGGGAAAAAGTACATTGGTTACGATACATCGAGGGTTTCTAAAAAAAAATAACCAAAATGATAAAACGTCTTCAGGCCGGAGGAGGAGCTTGGGCGTCAAGGGCTTGGTCCGAGCAGACGACTTCGGCCGTGGCATCTTCGGAGTCGTCGGGCAGGAGAGAATCAAGATCGAGGTCTGGATATAAACCCAAAACTGCCTCGAGACACGCATCGAAGCCGCGGTTGTAAAACATCGCTGCCTCGGCGTCCCTCTCCTTGGAGGTTTTGAAGTCTTTAACTGCAGCGGCAACTGCCGCAGCCGAGGAAGCCTCATCCTTGATCCGCTGAGCCTCCACAGCCTGGGCGATGGCTCGGGCCTGTTCTTCAGCTGCCTCGGCCTTGGCGCTGTTCAGGACTTCAGCAAGACGAGCGGTCTCCATGGCTAAAGAGTCCGCGTGGGCCCTGCCGCGGGTCAGCTCAGCGGACGCTACATCGCCACTATTCTTAAAGTCATTTGCCTTGTCGTGCAAATGCAGCTCCCTGGCTTCCAAGTCCACTACGACTCCCTGCAGTCGCCTAACCCTGGCCCTCTCACCCGTGAGCTGTTGGCGCAGATTAGTATGCTCAGACCTCAAGGCCGCTGCCTCGGCCTGAAGAGCCTCCAACTCCACCTCCTTACTCTTATGCTTCCGCACCCTCTACCGAATCGAGAGCAGCATCGGGAACATGAAACAAAGATCAGAATCTACAGAATGTATAACTACATGAAAGAGTCTTCTAAGAGACTTACCATATAGCATACGGAGGCGAAGTCGTTAAGGAAGCCGCCCTCCGACCGCTCAAGGGTCTGAGCGATATCGTCTTCCTTTGCATGCTTGGCAGCCTACGGAGCCAAGCACGTCATATGATAGCCGGGCTCGAACCTCTCACTGCTTGTGCCCGCCTGAGGCGAGGCCTCAGCCCCCTCAGCCCATACCCTGCTGCTGGCCGAGTTCTGACCCTAGCCACGGAAGTCTCCCTCGACCTCGGGGGGAGGGGGGGAAGCGTATTGTCGGCCATTTTATTGGCCTCCTCCTATTTGGAGGAGGAGGGAATAACGATGGGGGCCTCGGGGACTGCGACAAGCACCTCCACGGAGGGGAGAACGGTGACGGTGGGAGCTCAAGGAGCAACGGAGCTCGGCACGATTGGGGTGCTGACCACAGTCGTTTCGACGAGTCATGGTGGAGGACGTATCAATGGGCGCAAGATTGCCGGGGGAGCCGCGGCAGTGCTGGGGCGCTCCGGAGTCGGCAGTGCGGAGGGCGAGCCAACTGGCCTCAGTGTTGGGGCTGTTGGGGTCGACGTAGAGGAAGACTCCCACACATGAGAGTGAGCAGCCTTCTTCCGAGTGATCTTCATTCGGGGGCTTCCTTTAGCAACTCCGCCGCGGTCGAGGCTGCTTTCCTCTTCCGAGCCCCGGACGCCTTGGCCATGCATGCGAAAAAGAAGATCATGTCAGCTACTAAATAACTGAAGGAAAGTTCATCGGAGATATCAGGGTAGCTTACTAAGGGATGTAGGCGAAGGTTGGGATTTGCAGAGCCCAGATCAGTAGAGGTTGGCCGTAGTGATCAAATCAGCACAGGAGCAAAGCGTCTCCGACCGCGCTCTGGCCTTTGCAATTTGATTCTTCTGGTCCGAGTCAATGAGCGACAAGCCCTTTGCGAAAGCTACAAAATAAAAAAAAAGAGCGTCACTCCAATGAAAAAATGTGAAAACTAAGGCAGCAACTCGGATACCATATGAAGTCCGACCTGACTTCGTAAAGCGGGTCTGAATACAAGCTGTTGAGGCCCTAAGCTCAGCCGTTGTTGCCTCCCAGTCACCTGCGGCCAAGAACCACTTATTCTTCCAGTCCTTGTTGGAAGACGGCAGGTGCATAACTAATCCCGACCCCTTTCTCCCCCGAGTCGTAAAGTAGTATCATGGATCGTTGCTATCATGCTTGACCAGGTACAGGCTCAGCAGCTCTTCTGGGGTCAGCTCGGAGTTGCCAACTTGCCTCTAGATAATGTAGGCGGAGATCATCACCCTCTAGGCATTCGGAGTAAACTGTCCGGGGGCCAATCCGAGGTGAGCCGCGACCTTCCTGATGAAGGGGTGCAGAGGGAGCCGGACCCCGCATTACAGCGCACAGAGGAAGATGGCCACTTCCCCCTCGGCAGGAGCCCTAGCAGCATCCAAAGGACCAGGAGCCCTTATCTGAACGGAGTCAGGGATCTGAAACTCCGAGCAAATCCACTCCATCTGAGATTCTGACATGACAGAACATACGAAAACTACCTCTGCGGTACGCAGACTTGCAGGCATCTGGGTAGTGGCAGTGGTCTCGGCTTGGCGGGCTGCTTTCTTGCTGGGCTGCTTGGTCTTAGAAGCCAATGTTTTTTACTTCCGAGGCGGGAGGTACAGGAGAGTGGTCTTGAAAGGGCCTTTGGAAGACCCACTCCCACTGTCAATAGTCCCCGGCTCAGAGTCATCGCCATATTCACGAACAATTTTCAGGTCGGAAGACATAACAGAAAGAAGGGCGAAGGTCAGCGAGACTCACCGGGTGATTGCCGGAAATCGCCTTCTTCCGAAAACTTCGAGTTCGGCCGGACTTGCCTCTCGTAGGAAATCGCCTCCTCCGATGAGCTCTTATAAATAAGAACGCAAAATGGCAAACGAAAATCCGGGGCACCTTATATAGGCAGCGAAGGATTTTCGCATTAAAGACAAGCTTTAATTGCAGCAGGCGAATCGGCACGAGCCGACCTCCGAGCACACATGGCAACACCGCATAGGACGAGCATCGAACCGTCGGTACGCCTCTAACATCGGGCAGTGTGCCTCGACACGTGAGGCGACGCCACAGCAGTCGGAGCCATCATAAATACGCCACCTCAAGCTGCGTAGCAACTTCTCATAGGTTGGAAGAAGATCCGGGATCGTAACCGTCGCCACGCGTTAACCAAAGCGACCAACGCGGGCAATCCGAGACCCGTCATCATTACGATAAGGGCGGAAGATTCCGTATAAGTACTCTCCGAGCCCGCAAGCAAGCTCGAAGAGTGGGGGGCTTCTGTTATAGAGAAATCTGAGCCCGTGGCAAAACGTTAATCGGACTCGAAGTCCGAGCTGAGGCGCCCGAGGCATGATCCATCTGATCAAGACTACAACATCACAACAACAACACGAACGTTTTCGAGTCAAAGCCAGCTCGGAGTTGGTCCTAATTGTCAAATCAGATAACTCGCTACCCCCCAACTCCGAGGCGATTAAGTCAGTAAGATCAGATTCGGTATAACTGGTCGGATAGCGTTATACTCGGAGCGTTCCTCAATATGTCCTGGTAAGCCGAGCCGAGCAGACCTTCTGACGTGCGTATCTCACTCGCTAAACATGAAAACTGCCATAACCAAACGTGGCCGATAACTTCGCTCGCAGATGCGCACGATCCGTCAGATACGCTGCGCAATCAATAGATTGCGGGCAGTATCCCCATGATCTCCAAATCCCTCTGATCGTACCGAGATCATCGGAACTGGACCGCCTCACAGGCAAGTATAAATAGCCCGCAGTGCTATGTCTACAGGTAGACGAAATTAAGCTCTCCTCTACACTCGATATAGATCCTGATTCCCTTATCCTGACTTAGGCATCAGAGGGTCCCCCGGCTTAGCCAAGGACACTTTTGCCTCTTCTCTTGGTGCAGGCTTCAGGAACGGTACTCGGAGGATCTTGAAAGCGTTGAGGGAGAGCCAACTAGATTTTTGCATCAACAATATATATATATATATATATATATATATATATATATATATATATATATATATATATATATATATATATATATATATATGGAAACAAACATACTCCTCTCTTACTTAGAGAAGGCTTTGTTAGGCCCGCCATGATGTATGAGTTTTATCCACTCTAACCATCTATTTTGTTGATCACTTTAGATCATGAACTTAAAAACAAGACAAAACTAAAGCTTAAGTAGACCACACAATGGGGGTTTAATGTCCACCATTAAAAACTTCTTGAGAGCCAGAAGTTTTGGATCAAGCTGGTATTTATGTTTTCCCTTCATCCAGCTCCGTGTGAACTTATGATCAGGTAAGATGGCAAATAAACATCATGGCCAGCTTAGGAAGATTTCAAGGTGAGGTTATTGTTGCAACTGCTTCTTGTGGTGTGGTCCAATTGACTTTTGGATATGACTAGTTCATGGGATCATGCACTAAAATAATTTGAGAAAATGGATGAGTGTGGATTATAACACATGCATCATCATGGTTGGTCCAAGCACAGGCTTGGGTTTCTGTGTCGCTATCACTGTAAGTCGGGTGTTGGTTTATAACACGGGTCATACGGCATTGGGTGTTTCATTGACCGAGGAGCTTCGTTCATATCTGTGTTTTAAATTCAGGATGTCCGTTAGTTTTCCCACGCTTGGGCTGTGGATTAAGTGCGGCTGGCCTCACCTTATATGGCGTGTCCTTGACCAAGGGGCCCACCTTGATCCATGTATTGTATATCCACACTGTCCATCCGTTTTAAAAGGTACTTTAGGCCATGCAGCAAAAAAATCAATCAGATTAAATTCTCAGAGTGGACCCTAAAGTGTTTTAACAGCCAGTGTCAGTATTCCTGCTGCTTGTTCCACTTGAGCGTGTATTTGTATTATTTTTTAGAAATTACTTTAAAATAAAATGAAAAAAATAAATGGACGGTGTAGATAAAAATCGTAGATCACGGTGGCTCCTTAGAGCCCATGCCCGTTTCTAGACAGGGATGAGTGGGGTTACTACCTAATCCTCGTTCCTCGGCAGTTGGCAGCGATGAGGCGTCCGTTTCCGATGGACGCGGAGGCGGCCAAAGCGTTCGCGGACTGCGTACCACCCCCGCCCGTCCTTAGATCCGAACGGGCAGTTTTGTGTGCTGGCCAACCGTGATGTATCTGTACATTTAAACCGTTTATCCATTTTTCTTAGATTATTTTAGAGCATCTAAACAAAATTGAGACAGATCCAACGATCAAATGGACCACACCATAGATGACTCTTGCATTTAATGTAACTGACATTTAATGCTTTATGCATTTTAATGCAACCAAGCTTATCATTTGGCGTGGTCTACTTTGAACGTTGGACATGTCCACTTGAGCGTTAGATATGCTTCATTTTCGTGTTCATGCCTTAAAAAATTATGAAAAAAGGAATTCACCGTTTGAATGTACGGATACATCACGGTGGCTCTGTGGGCCCACTTACTTGCCCGTTCGGAGGTCGGGACGGGCGGGGTAGTACGCAATCCGCGTCTGGCCAAAGCTATCCGCAGGAAATTCCATGCTAGCGAGGTGGCGCAAACCGTGATGTTTAGGATAAATTTACCCGGGCACGGGTTGGATACGGACAAGGTGACGTCACCAAATTCTACGAATCTCACCGTGTTTCATGTGTTGTATCTATACCGTCCAACTATTTTTAGAGATTGTTTTATGGCATTACAAAGAGAATGAGATATATCTAAATTTCAAGTGGACCTATCACAAAAAACCCTGGGAGCCATCATACCCACCGTTGAAATATTTATATGGCCCACAATGATGTATTTTTGAGATTTATTTCATTCATAAGTTAACATAAAGATAGATTAAGTGAAAACAAAAATATCAACTTCATCGGAAACTACCATAACCCCAAAGAAGTTTTGAACAATGGATGTCACTATCCTCACTATTTTTTAGTGTGGGGTCCACTTGAACTTTAGATCTATCTCATTCTCTTTGTAATGCCATGAGACGATCTCTAAAAATGGTTGGACGGTATGAATACAACACATGCATCATGGTAGGATCCATAGAGTATGGTGACATCACTTCAGTAGCAATTTGGCTACCTTGTCAGTATCCAATCCTCGCCCGGTACACCCCCATCTATCCATTTTTCCACGTCATAGAATGTGTACCCAAAAATGATGCAGATCCAAAACTCATGTGGGCCGGACGTCTGGAAAAGTGGGTAAGGGAATTACTTCCCTTGAACCCACCCTGCGTCCACCATGATGTATATATGTCATCCATACTCATGAGGTCATTTCTACTTGGATTAACTGAAATTATAAAAAATAAGCATGATACCACTTTTGTGGCCACATTTAAACAACTTTTGTAGACGCTGGAGTGTTTTAATGGTGGAAGTTCAATTCTCACCTTTTTCCTGCCATGTGTCCCACTCGAGCTTCGGATCTATATCATCTATATCATTGTTGGGTCAATGTCATAACATGATCTATCCAATCTAATGAACGGGCTAGATTTATAACAAACATCACGGTGGGCTCCAACTAACATTCAGTTGCAACCGGAGGCGTTAGGCTTCCTTTCCGATATCATAGGGGAGAGAAAGCGACAATAAGGATTAAATGAAGAGAGAGAAAGGGGATTACATACGGTTGTTTTAAGAGAAAATGAAATAACTAGAGAAGTTGAACTCTTGTAATTTATCCTTAGATATGTTGAACTCTTGTGATTTATCCAAGGCAATGTACCACTTGTGTAACAAATCCAGTTTGTTAAATATTTATGTTCCGTTATAGGCATGTGAAGCATATAAAATTATTATTATTTTTTAATTAGTGTATAATCTTATTTTATAAGAAAAATGGGTTGATAGAAATTCATTCCAACAATTTGGATTTAACTTGCATGTGTAGATCAAGCAACTAGGATCATTTAATATTTTTTTGTAGATAAAATTAAATTAGCATGCCTTATTAGATAAATAAACTAGATATGTGACACTTATTTTATTATATTTATATAAAACTTGATGTCATGTACCATCTCATAAGCAAGCACTACAAATAGATAAAGAGAATTGTTTTTTCTATTTAATATTACCTAGTTGGATCAATTTAAATTGTCCAACTAGTTATGTGTGGGTCTATATGTGTGTGTGTGAGAGAGAGAGAGAGAGAGACATACACCTATATTGAGGAATTTTAGAATGCATGTCATAGTTATGTAAAGTGCCATATGTGTTAAGATCTAAGTCATTCATCAGTTAGGATCCACTAAAGAGAACTTGTATGCTAAAAAGTAAGAAACTACACTTTTAAGAAAAGTACAAGTGTGCATGTTAAATCTAGATCATTGGACTATTTTATTAACAACCCATTATCTTCATAAGTATTTGACATGTTTGATGATAAGATCAGCATTTTTATTTTTATTTTGCCCCTAACAAGTTGATAATGTAATTTATCTAATGTACAGATCTGATTTGATTTTTAGTTCGATGGTCCAAATCTATAACAAATGTGTAGTCCATTCTACATTTAATGAAAAAAAAAAACTCTCGTAATTAATGTAAGCAAATGCTTCCATGGTAGATTAATTACAATTTGGCATGAAAAAGGGCCCACAGCTTGAGTGGGCCCATTATTACGTTAATGTAAAATCAACCCCTTCCATTAGGTATGTCGCCCCATGTTAGATCAAGGTCTCAAAATTTATTCCCATCCTTAGTTAAGGTGAATCACATTATTAGAAACAGTGTATATGGAAAGGTTCACTCTCTAAACTATTTCCATTAGTGTGGCTCACATGAATCATACATGGACTTCATTTTTGCGACTCAAGCTTAATTTTGGTGTGATATCTAATAGTTGGAACGGATTTCATAGTTTCTTTACAATAGGCCCTGAAAAAAATAAAGAGCGGATGTCTCTCTCCTAATTGTTCCTATTGGTGTAGCCCATCTGAACCACTAATTAGCCTAATTTCTTTGCTTTTAGCCTATCACTAAATTACATGTTTAATGGTCAGAGTGGATCTTACATATATTTAAGAGTGGGCCCATGAAAAAATTTAAGGTAGGAGTGTGTGTGGTACTTATTCCCGAAATATTACCATTTAGCGTAATTAATACTCGTAATGCTAGAATACAGGTGGCGTTGTAGACGAGGATTTCCTGCGAAAGCCTTTTGCAAGAAGTTCCCGAGGATTCCGGGTGGGGCCCAGTGCAATGTATGTGAGAAATTTATTCCCTCCATCCGTTTTGCGAGCACATTTTAGAACGTTATACCAAAAATGAGGTGGATACAAGACTCAAAGGAGTCACACGAGAGGGGAAATTGGGGAAAGAAATTCCCACCGTTGAAGCCTTCCTGAACCCACCTTGATATTTATATGCAATCCAAACCCTTTATAAGGTCATTCCAAATTGGATGAAGTGAAAACACAAAAAATATAGCCTAATACAGAAATTTTATGGCCATAAAAATGTTTCAACGGTGCTCACTAAATAGCAATTATTTCCTCTCGTGTGGCCCATTTGAGTGCTTGATACATCTATTTTTTGGTCACACATCTTAAAATTATCTTTAAAAAAGGATGGATGAGATATATTTACAAACATATCGGTGGGGCCCACCTAGCATCCTTGCGCAGGAACTTCCTGTGAAAGGCTTTTACAGGAAATCTGAGTCCGTTGTTTTGGTAATTAATCCCCGTAATACCGATCCACGAGTGATTTAAATGCAGCTTTGAAAAAGAGTGGCCCCTTCAGGTAGGACGTATATGGTGTTAATTTTAAATCTATCCTGAACATCTAATGGGTCACCTCACTTTACACCTAGGGCTCAAATTTCAGGCCCATTCATACTTCGGGTGGACCACACAATTGGAAATAGTTGATCAAGAAAAGTTCACCTTCCAAACTATTTACGTTGGCTTGGCCTACTTGAAAGATGAATGGATCTTAATTTTGTCCCTATATAAGTTCTCCTTAGTGGATCTAAACTGATGAATGACTTAGATCTTAGCAAATATGCTAATTATGACATGCGTTCTATAATCCCCTCAATATAGGTGTATGCATTATATAAAAGGAGGAATTTTTTCATTAAATGCCCAGCTAGTTAGACCAAAAATCAATGTCCAACTAGTTGCGTGTGGGCATTCTCTCTCTCTCTCTCTCTCTCTCTCTATAGGAAAAGGTACTAAGCGCTCGACCTCACATGTCCGTCCCATTAGGTCGAGCTGTGTGGGCCCCACCATGATGCATTTCGAACATCTATCCCATCAGTAAGATGCACCATTCCATTGTGGACCTAGTTCTCAAAAATCAAGTCAATCCTTGACTTGGGTGAGCCACACCACATAAAGAAGTAGAGAGGGTCCATGGACCATTAAAACATTCATAATTATTTTTTGGGTCACACCGAGATGTGGTTTGAAAATCCAGCCCATCCATTATATGTGTCCCACTATGATTAGGGGTCATACCAAGTTTCAGCAGCATTCAAAACTTAAGTGGGCCCACCAAGTACTTTTCCATGTTTTAACAGTGTCTTCACATGATTTTAGATGGTATGGCCCACCTGAGTTCCGTATACAGTTGATTTTTGGGATATCCCTTAATTTAAAGGGAACCCATCAAATGCACGGTGTTGATGGTCGACAAGCATTGATATCCCTAACACATTGACGCACCACCGTTGGGGCTGGTGACACCTGATCGGCGTCCCAATGTGGTGGACTCGGATTGCGAAGCGTACCGCGAGCACCAAGGTACGTATTTTATCGTGCTGGATAGCCTTGTCGGTGCCTTGTCAGGCTGGAAAAGCACTGTGGCCCTATATGATGTAGGTGTTTTATCCCTGCAGGCCATTCACTTTGTCAGCTTGTTATAGGTCATAAGCCAAGAGGCCCAAAACAAATGAGGCAGATCCAAATCCTAGGTACAACACACCATGGGAGAAGGGTGATAGGATGCCCACCATTCAAAGCTTCTTGCGGCCAAGATAGTTTCGTATATAAATGATATTTGTATTTTCCCTTCAACCAGATCGACCTGATGTTAAATAAACATTTCAGTGCCACTAGGAAGTTTTTAGTAGAAGGCATTCAATTACCATTGTTTTCAGGTGGTGTGGTTCACTTGAGATCTTGATCTTACTCAGTTTTAGTTCAAGCCCTGAAACGGGCTGGCAAAATTAATGGACAGCATGGATAACACGCATACGTTATGACGGAGGCCATGGAGCTTTTCCAGCAGGAAACATTACCGGCGTGGGTGCTGGGTACTACGTAATCAAAGTCCCAGTATGGCAGGCGGGTTTGAGATCCAGGCCGTTCGTTTCCTGGGCTATACAGAAGTAAGATGGTCCCGAAACCTGTGGTGAACTTTAAATGTTAGCTGGACGAAAGCAAATTGGTTAGTTTACCTCACACCAGCTATATAGCTAGTGGTGAACTTTAAATGTTAGCTGGCCGGAAGCGAATTATTTAGTTTACCACACACTAGTTATATAACTACTATATTGACATCAGCAAGTTCTGTGAATCTGATTGTCAAGTATTATATCTAAACTGTCCGTTTATTTGGTGAGCTTGTCTTAAGGCTTGAGACTAAAAATAAAATATATTTAAATATCAAGCTGACCACACTGCAAAAAGCACCGAGGATTTAAACTTCTACCATTGAAACCCTTTTTGGGTCATAGAAGTTAGTTTTTCATCTTACTTCAGGTCGTTTTTATATATAGATGGAAAATAAACGAAATAGTAGGTCTATGAATTGTTTAATTATGAAAATTATTATCTCCACTGTTATTTGTAGTGTGGTCGAGATGATCCTTAGATATGATTTATTGTTGGGATAATGCCCGGTGTTACTGCGATCGGTAGCTGAGATTGGCTGGCCCCACCATGATGTGTTGATGAAAAGGAACCGGTGTTACTGCGGTACGTGTACCAGATCCGGACCTTTCATTTGTTGGGTCCTCACGTGGATGGTTCGTAATTAAAAAAATCATAATCGAGTAATCTCAGCTACCGATCGGATGACCATTCAATAGTAGCATTGGGCGGCTAGGAAACAAAGAGTAACGGCCAACATTGTTTGGGAAAATTAAACTCCAAAAAGTGGAGACAAGATCATTTGACATGTATCATGGATTAGCCCCGTTTTCTTCCTTTCGCGAATTCGATGGTTGAAAGCGGATACAATCAACACATCATGGTGGGGCCCACAAGAAATCTGGATCCGAACCTACCTTCTTCTTTTGGCAATGAGCGGCCTAAAAATCAGGTAAATCTATGACTCGAGTGCAGGATAGGTTTTGGTAGAGGTACAACGCTCATAGTTGTTTGGAAGCATTTCACGGTGGGTCCCATATGCAACCAATGGTGGACGTTCCCTGAATTGTTTCCTATCGCATGGCCCACCAGAGTTTTGGATCAGACTGAATTTTGGACCTTGGGCCATCTGATGGATGGATAGGATGTCATCATCTCATTAAGATGGGCACCACACGCACATTAAAAAACCCTATTTATACCCATATATACAAACACATAAAGAGCGAGAGAGTGAATACCTGTGAAGGGCAAGGGCTGTAGCAAGGCCAACGATACCGGCACCGATTATCACGATGCCATTGTCTTCCGAAGATAAACTCATCTTTCTCTCCCTCAACCTCAAGACACTCTCCCTGTCTCTCTCAAAAGTCCATGGGGAAACAGAACTAAATTGGTTTGGAACGTCGGGCAGTATCTCATAGATGGAGGCGGAGTAGGAGTTACAGGGGTGTTACCCCTACCGTGGGGCCCACATTGATGATTTGTTGTATATCCACGCCGTACACCTGTTTTTTCAGATCATTTTAGAACGTGTTGCAAAAAATTAAGTAGATATAAATCTCATGTGGACCACACCTCAGGAAACAGTGGTGATTGAACGGTCACTATTAAAACTCCCCAGGTACCAAGATTCATGATATTTATTTACCATCAAACCGGTTGACAAGGTCAAAAAGATCTGGATGGATGAAGAGAAAATAAAAATATCAGTTGATTCAAAACTTTTGTGGCTTAAAAAATGTTTTTAATGGCTATTTATCACTTTTTCAGTGGTGTGATCCACTGGAGATTTGGATCTGTTTAATTTTTGGTTTAACATCTTAAAATGAGCTAAGAAAAGTGATGGACGGCGTGGATATACAAAAAATTTATCAAGGTGAGCCCCACATGATAAGTTTAACATCTAAAAAGGTATTATCCGGTAACACCCAATCCGCTATTTTTGTAATATTATACCGGCATGGACGTGATGGAGAGTTAATTCACACTCTGACAGTCATTATATTAAGGGTTGTCAATGGGCCGGGCTCGGGTCAGAAAAATCAAAATTTAAACAGAGCCTTGCGACCGTTAAGATCTGGCTGAGACGGACGCGGATTTCCTGCGGAAGCCTTTCCAAGAAGTTCCTCCGCTGGAAACTTAAGTGGGAGTGAGCTCACCGTTATTTTTGTGAGAAATCCATACCGTCCATACGTTTTTTGAGATCATTTTAAGACATGGAGTAAAAAATGAGACGGATCCAATATTAAAGTGGGCCGAAAACGTGAGGATAGTTGAAATATTCGTAGGGCCAAAGAAGTTTTGAATCATTCGAATATTTATGTTTTCAGTTAATCTCAGTAGGAATGACGTCGAGAACGGCATGGATGGCATGTAAATATAACTATCAACCGTAGGAAGTTTTCAACGGTAGGAATTTCCCTGCCCACCTTTTCCTTCAGTGAAGCCCACTTGAGTATTGGATCCGGATCATTTTTAGCCTTGCATGATAAAATGATCTCAAAAAACGTATGACGGAATGGATTTCTCACAAACATCAGTAGGCCCCACCTACGTTTCCAGCGCAGGAACTTCTGCCAAAGGCTTCTGCAGGAAATCCGCATCCGGCTGAGACCTACCCGACCAACCCCAGATCTGGCCCGTTGGCATTTTTAGGTGGGATGGGCCCCACAGTCAAGGAAACGGGTAGCACTTGACCGGGAAGTGCAGGAAGATTCATTTGATACTCTGGTAGCTTATCGTGGTTGATATGCAGGAACTTGAAAATTGTACACGTGTAAACTCTGTGAGGCCTGCATTGACTTGTGAATGGGAACTTGGAAATTGTACACGTGTAAGCTCTACGAGGCCTGCAATGACATATGTGAATGCTATCCATCCTTTTTTTTTCTTTTTTTATTAGCTCATTTCAGGGCACGATCCCCAAAATTGAAGAATATACCGAGTTCAAAGTGGATCACACCATATTAAACAGCTAAAATAAACATTTAACGTTCGAAACTTATTGGGGCCACAGAAGTTTTAGACTGATATTTGTGTTTTACTTCGTTCATGAATATATGACCTTATGAACAGGGGATGACAAATAAACATTATTGTGGGCCATTCAAAGGTTTTAATGGTGGACATCATTATCGCCACTATTTCCTATGGTATTGTCCACTTGAACTATGGAATGCTTTAATTTTGGGATCATGCCCTAAAATGAGCTGGTAAAATGGACGGACAGCATGGATACTAACACATGCATAACAGTGGGTCTCATGGAGTTTATTCGGTAAGCAATAATATACCGGTACACAACCACCACGTGCCTTCATGGGCAACGCCTTAGACCATACTAGTGTAATTCTTTGGGTAAGGATGAAAAGGTTTGGATTAGGTGGGATGAAATTGCATTTGGTCCCATGCGAGATTTTGTTGATTTTGAAATTCAATATGCATGTGGGCCTCACATTGATGCACGTGTTTTATCCACGCTACTCATTCATGTATGTCCTTTTTACATGACATTATAAGTGACCGACATTAGTTGTGAATTTGATTCATTGATTACAATTTCATGGTTTACCAAGCAGGATTTTACTTATTCTAGTATTTTCCCCATGGTAAGAATTTTATCTCAAATAGGAAATTTGATGACCGAAATACAGTATTTCCAAACATGCAATCATTGTGCTATAATGGTATTAATCCCATCTAATAATTCCATACCATTTAATCCCACTAACCAAATAGGCTAGTGGACTCCTAGGTCCTCGGAGGTGTGTGAGATCCCTTATGGTGGGGCCCACAGTCAGGGTGTTAATCCCATCTAATACAATTCCATACCATTTATTAATCCTACTGATATATATGCCTCGTATTCACACCGTGCATCCATTTTTAAAACTAATTTTAGTGCGTGATCCCAAAAATGAATCACATCCAAATCTCAGGTAAACCATATAATTAAAACAATGGTTTAAAAACTTATTATGGGGCACAAATAGAGCTATACGCAAACCGAGCTAGCCTGGTTAGCTCGCTCGACTCGGCTCAACCCAGAACTAAGTTCTGGTCGGGACAGACCATTTTCTTCAACCTGAAATTGAGTTCGGCCCAACTCGAGCCGAAACTCGACTCGACTTGGCCCAACTCGATCGAGTGGGGCATGTGTGTGTGTGTGTGTGTATTTTAAAACCCTACCCATCCCTTTCCCCTTTACCCTTCTGAGATAGTTTACTGTCCATCTTTGAAGTGACAGTGACTCATCCACGTACGGAAGTATAACTTGAACGGCCTAGATTCATCCAAATACAAAAATGAATTATAATGTATTGACTATTTAGATTTTTTGTAGAGTCTACAGTTCAACTATCTAAACCGTTGATCGAGGGCCTTGTAATGGGACGTGGATTACCTGTCAAAGCCCTTCTCATAAACTTATTGTAAAGTCTGAAACTGGCCCGAACTCGCCCGATTGTTGACCGGGCCGAGTTCGGGCTGGACATGTTGGCTGTTCACTCCCCAAGTGCAGGGTTGTGATGTAGTAATAACTCGGTAAGACCGAGGTCGAATCCCATGGGACTGAAACTTGTACACTATCTACAACTAACTAGAACTAGAACTAGAATGAGATGAAATCCAAATTGATTTGTAATTTGAAGAATAATTATGAAATACAAATCTAAAACTTAGGAGAAATCAGAGGTGAGAAATTAGGGATTCAGATGATCCACTTGTAGAGATCAGGGAAATCTTATTCCTGCTTCAAGAATCATGGAATTTAAACTAAACTGTCATTGAGATAGTTTTCAAAAGATGAAAGGTATATGAATTAGAATGGATTCTATCACCAAACTATGCCCAGGAGACAAAGTAAACAACAAAATTAATCTAATTACCAACCAATCAATGCCTGAAGGTTAGGAAGGGTACCGACATCCAACCATGCGCAGGAGACGATGGTGAACAACAACGCTTCCTGACGTCATAAAAAGGAGGGAAAGGAACATGCTCAAAGCCATTGCAGACCCATTGTAATTTCAGTCACAACAGACCATTAATAAAACTAAAAGCATTCCCTTAAAATCAAACTAAAATCAACATCATTTAGTCTAAACAAATTGCACAAGCAACAGGTCCTCCCATCATGCTACAAACTTCACCTCTTAGCCCCAGCTAAGAGGTTTAACTGCATATGAGTGGGCTAAATCCCTTAACAAAAACCATAAAAATAAAAGTAAAAATAAAACTACAAACTCTGAATCTCCCTATCGTCTCTTTCTTCGAGCCTCAAGCCAAGATCCCCTTTGCTCTCTCTCCTCCTTTCTCCTTTTATAAGTAGTAGCAGCCGGTGAGCGTGATTGCTGCAATAGAGTCAGAAACCTACTCTGTTTACGCAACAGAAATTTTTAGAACTCTTCCGCATCGGTGATGATTATTAGGCCCATAATCAGACTTATCAAAGGAATCCATGCCACTCATTTGTTTCCCCTCAAAAAACCAGTCAGGTTTGATTGGTTTTAGATCAAATTCGTGGTGGACCACGAATTATTTCAATTCACCGTCAGTCTTTCATTTGGGCAGTTGAAATCCGATCTTCACTGTCATTTGTAATTCCACCACCTTGGCGAGGGAGATAAGACCTGTGGAATCCTGATGGACGGTCCTGATTAGCCCTATGGGCCCTGATGGTGGCCCACAGAGATCAACCACGACCTCTGTTGCGGAACAGAGCCATCGCAAATCTTGCGCTGAGTTGGTGGGGCCCACTTATTGGTGTCAGGAACAAGATCCACGCAGTACGTTGAAGTCTCCTCGAAAAAACATTCAGGAAGGGACAGTTTTGATTGGATTAGGTGTCGTCCACCGTTCTGTCCATTTCACCGTCCATCTTCCGTTCGGCTGAGACGTTCGCATGATTGCTTGTATGGTGGAAAACAGGCACCTAGGAGTTGATTTTGGCCATTCTACGGATCGAATTAACGGACCAGATTGATGAATTGGATGAGATATGGGCCCCACTACACGAAACCGACGGACCCACTTCCGCCCGCTGTGTGCTATTTTACGTCTTGAGAAGAAGAGTCGGTCAGCGCTTGCTGACCGACTTTTAAATTTTTGGTGCACGCACGGTGCACTTGTGTACCTTACACATGCACTACCTGTCTGGATCCCACAGAGATTCTTGTGAGAAATCCATTCCATCCATCCGTTTCCCCATCCAATTTAAAGCGTTGAAAACGAAATTGAAGTATATCCAGGTATCATGTGAGCCCCAAATCAAGATTTTATGGGCTGATCAGTTAGTTTATCCACTTTCACAGGGATTCAAGATCTGAAATTTGACTTGTACGGTTCATTTAGGATTCTCAGTCCAGATATAAAATTTTGAGCGGAACAGATGGTGGGAACCCCGTGATCTTGCATTCTGGATCAATTTTGGGCCACTTGAGCTTCAGTTTCCCGATTTTCTCGAATCTATGGTGTGTAATTCCATCAATCTTGGTCCCTTGGAGTCCGTCCCTTGCCTTTGGTGTCATCAGAGCTTAATTTCATGCTTTAAGCACCCTTTTTTCAGTCAATGCTCCTAAATATGCCCTGCATCATAAACACGATTAAATCGAGCTGTTAAACAGTATCCTGTACGTAAGTCCAGGTAATAACTGGGTCTGATATGCAATATTTGACTCTCAACATTGGCCTAGTGACCAGGCCCATCCTGGTTGAGCCCAGTTCGGGCTGAGTTTGACTGGTGACCGGGCCGGGCCTGGTTGAGCCCAGTTCGACTCGAATCGACTCGTGTACACCTCTAGGCACAAATGTTTTGGATAAAGCTGATATTTTTATGGTCTCATTGTGTAGGTATTCATCACCATATTAACAGATTTGATGGATTTTAAACATTCTAGTATCACCCAAACCACTAGACAGTGGAGATTCAATCACGACTATTTCTTATGGTATATATGGTCTACCTTTGATTTGGATCTGCTTCATTTTTCAGATAATACCCTAAAATAAGTAGTCAAAATGGAATACTAATGTGGATGTAAGGCATTTACATCAAACTAGGCCCCATAGTTGGAGATCCACTGACCTTGATGGATTTGGATCCATTACGTCCTCTTTCAGCATTATGATGAAGACGGACAATCGTGGGACCCAATCCTAAGTATGTGTCTCATCTACTACACCATCCACTTCATAAGATCACTATCTCATATCAATGATCTAAAAATAGTCAGTTGTAAGACTCAGGTCACGTTTAGGACCTTGTCATGTTTTGCCTCTGTCTCTACACTTTATATAGTTCATATTAAGGCGGCTGACTAAAAAGAAAGTGGGTCGAAGACCATGGTCATGTTTAGGACCTTGTCACCCATCATCCTCAGTTGTAACATGGCTTTCATCCTTCCAATAAAATTTCAGGCACAACCTAACTAGATGGTTGAAGATGTGGAAGAGGTAGGCAAGACATCAGTCTAGGCAGAGATCGGATTCCCCTCAGTCGGTCGTAGCTATGGAGTGTTGAGGGTCAAATATTACATATTAGACCCCAGTTAATACCTGGATTTATGAACATCATACTGCTTAACGGGTTATTTTAATCACGTTTGTGATGCAAGGTGAATCTAGGAGTGTGGACTGGAAAGGATGCTAAAAGCATGGATTTAATGCTTTGGCATCACCAAGGCATTGGATGGGACTTCATGGGACCAATATCGAGGATTTACACACCAGAGATCAGAGAAATTCTAATCACTCACTTCAAACAGGCCTAAAAAATGTATAGAATGCAAGATCACAGGGTTTTCACCATCTGATCGGCTCGAAACTTCATACAAGGCCTGAGGACTATAAATGAACTGTACACATAAAATTTGAGACATTGGATCCCTGTAGAAGAGGCTCAATGGTCAGATCAGCCCCTTAAACCCTTAAGTGGGGCCCACTTGATCGCTGGATACGCTTTGGTTTTGGACTCAATGTCTTAAAGTAAATGAGGAAAGGAATGGTCGGAGCAGATTTCTTATATACATCAAGGTGGAACTCACCTTACATGGTGCATGTGCATAGTACACGTACACTGGATGAACACCGCACCTAAGGAATCGGTCAACTGAAGCCCTCGGCCCATATCACTAAGGCCTAGCTGACATAATTTGAAAAGAACAAAGGAAATGAGATCTCAGCCGTGTAAATGTCGAACGGATGCCTGAATAGGAAACCCGTGGGCCACATAAAAAATCAATCCAAAACCAGCCCTCTCTGAACGGTTTTTTTAGTAGAATGCAATGGACAGCGTGGATTTTGCAAAATAACAGTGAAATGGGACCCACCAACGTCACAGCGAAGAGAGGAAGGACTCCTGTTTCAGCGTCCGGACGCAACCCGACGTTTGCGGGCTGTTGTGTGATCACGGTCGTTATTAAATGGGAGATCTGATCCGTTCATCATGTAGGCCATCCCAAAATGTCCTAGGGGACGTTAATGCTTTGAAAAGAAAGCAAGAAAAAAAAAGAGTTTTCTGCATCACTTTTAGCTGCGTAAGATGTTACGGACACTGCGACTGCATAAACAGCTGTCCATCGACTTCAGTTACGTAAATAGAGGTTACGCATAGCTCTTTGCTGCGAAAGCCCTCCATCCACCAGCCCTCACCACTTCTATAAAAGAGAAAGTGGGGATGTGCATATGAAAAAAAAGCGGGGATGTGGGTGTGGAGGCAGCCACGAAGAGAGAGAGAGAAAGAGATTAGAGATTTTTATTTTTTTTATTTATTTTGTTTTGTTTTCATGAATTTCGAGAGAGTTAGCCCATCCATGACAGGCTAAACCTCTTAGCTAGGGCTAAGAGGTGAAGCTTGTAGCGTAATGGAAGAGTCCTTTGCTTGTGTTTTGTTTATACTAAATTGATTTTAATTATAATTTAATTAAAGGGAATGTTTTTAGTTTTTAATGGTCTGTTGTGACTGAAATTACAATGGGTCTGCGATAGCTTTGAGCATGTTCTTTTCCTTTTATATTTATGATGTCAGGAAGCCCTGTTGTTCACCATCGTCTCCTGGGCATGGTCAGATGATGGTACCCTTCCTAACCTTCATACATGTGATTGGTTGGTAATTAGTTTAATTCTGTTGTTTGCTTTGTCTCCTGGGCATGGTTTGGTGATGGAATCCATTCTAATTCATATACCTTTTATCTCTTGAAAAATAGATCCATGTAAGTTCAGTTAATTTCCATGATTCTTGAAGCAGGCATAAGATCTCCCTGATCTCTACAAGTGGATCCTCTGAATCCCTAGTTTCCTACCTCTGATTTCTCCAAAGTTTTAGATAATTATTTCCCAATTCTTCATTAAATTCTATTTGATTTAGATTATATCTTAGTCTAATTCTAGTTCTACTTAGTTTCAGATTACGTACATGTATCAGTCCCTTGGGATTCGACCTCGGTCTTACCGAGTTTATTACTACATCACAACCCTACACTTGGGGAGTGAACATGGAGCTAAACCTACTGTGGTTATCGAGGGTGAAGAAGTAGAGAATGTCATCTTTACAAAGTCTTCATAGCTGGAGATCAAACACCTGAAGCCCCTTTTACATGACAGTTCACATGGACGAATGCCCAGTCACTTCAGTAATGGTGGACAATGGTGTGGTTGTCAACATAATGCCTATGTCAATGGTCTGAAGGCTCAGAAAGATGCCCTAGGATCTAATGCTAACTGAGGTAATTGTCTCCAATTTTGCAAGGGTATCAAAAACACCAAAGGGGTTCTTCTCATAGAGTTTGTGGTCAGGAGAAAAATGGGTCATGGTACCATTCTTCGTAATTAAACCAACCACCAGCTACAACAACTCCTATGGAGTGATTGGATCTATTCAAATTGGTATATCTCATCGTCCTTGCATCAATTCCTGATTTTATGATATAGAAAGAAGGTCGAAATTGTTTGTATACATAATCGTCCGTTTCTAACCGAATCGAACATGGTTTAATATAATCTCTACATAGGGCAGATCGACTTGTTGCACTTTATCTAACGAGACAAATATGGTCAATCGAGAAGAGTCACTATTACAATATATCCTCCCCGAGACCTAGACACACTTTTTAGTAGGGTAGACTCGATAGAGTTAAAGTCAGAGTTGAATACATTCATTAGTAGCATCACCACGTTGATGGAAGATCTGTTAAGCAAAACTATCCCCACTCCAACTCAGAGTTGGCCCTGTTCACCAGCTATTATACTAATAGAGGGTTGGCCGACTGAACCAACCATTACTCTTAGTGAAAAGCCATCCAATGAGCCAAATGTGATCATCCCATATTGACCACCTACTCAATACTTTTTCGAAGAAGTTTCCTAATAGATTATGTAATTAAGACAAACAAAGTGGCCAAAGCCATGACCGTCATTTGCAATCTCGAGCAATACTTCAAGAGTATTAGTATCGCAATGAATGCCACGTCAACAGAGTGTAATAATTGAAGATAGGTGTGGCATTCAATGAACTAAAGCTTGCACCTAGTAAAAAGGATGATGCGAAGGCCGATGTACAAGAGACTCTCATCGAGGTACTTTTAGGTATAAAGGAAGAACCTCGGCCGATGTTTATCAACACAAAGTTCGCCTCAAGCACAAATGGAGATGATTGCACTACTTGAAGACTACTCGAACTGCTTTGGTCGGGATTATTATGAGATGTCTGGCTTAAACAGAGACTTAGTCGAGCATCGTTTCCTGATCAAAGAGTGATTTAAGTCATTCAAATAGCCCACGAGGAGGATAACTCTAGAGATCACCCTTAAAAATTAAACAAGAGGTTAAACGTGTTGAGGAGAAGCCTTCAATATTCAAGTTTTCATGTTGCTCGACCGGTCGTGGGGGAGCCACGACCAGTCGTGGGAGGTGCTCGACCGGTCATAGGTTTGAGCTCTGACACGACTCGAAGTCCAGCGAGTTATGCTGTTTTTTTTTCGGGGCCTAGGACCAGTCGTAGGAGAGCTACAACCAGTCGTAGGAGAGCTACGACCGGTCGTATGAGGTCTATGACCAGTCGTAGGAGAGCTACGATCAGTTGTAGGTTACGCAGTTTGTTCCGTGATTTTGCACGAAACTGCGGATTTGAGTCCTTTCGCAACCGGGATGCGAAAGGAAAGTTACCTAAACTATAAATAGGTGTTCCTAGGGCTTTTTAGAGAAATGAAAAAGTTTTCTAAAGGGGTTCCAGGGAAATTAAAGGGTGTAGCAAGGGTGAGATTCGAGGTTGTTCGAATTGGGTAAGTCCTTTCTCTTTGTAATTTTTATTTTCATAGTGGAGATTTGTCGCTTTGTGCCGTAGTTTTTTTCGAAAGGGTTTTCCACGTTAAATCTGGGTGTTCTCTTTGTTCTCTTGTGTGCTTGGTGCCATTGGATTGTTATCTTAGATCTAGATCCGTGTGATTCCGCAGGAAGAAATCCCCAACAAGTGGTATCAGAGCGATCGTTGGGGTACAGATCTGAATCTGAGGGATTAGTAATAATGGCGAGCGCTAAGTATGAGATTGAGAAGTACTCAGGAAAAAATAATTTTGAGTTATGAAAGGTTAAGATGATTAGCCTGTTAACCAAGCAAGGCGAAGATGGTGCTCTTGAGGAGTGGAAGTCTACTATGAATGATGCTGATTGGAATGCTCTTGATAAGAAGGCTTTATCATCGATCCGTTTATGTCTCATGGATGAGGTTCTCTACAATGTCATGAGGGAGAAAACTACGGCTGGTTTATGGGCAAAGTTATAGGATGTATATGCGAAGAAATCCTCAAAAAATTGCCTACACTTGAAGCGGCAGTGGTATAACTTCAAGATGGCAGAGGGTGGAGATCTGGAGGTTCACATCAGCAACTTTAATAAATTGGTTTACAAATTGCTGGATATGGAGGAAGTGATGAAAGATGAAGAACAAGCATGTATGTTGCTGAATTCTCTCCCGGCGTCCTATGAGGCATTCAAAGACACTATGTGCAAAATGAATAAAACCCTGAGTGTCCACACCGTTATCTCAGCCCTTCAAGGGAAGGCTATGAGACAACTGGACAACGACATGAGGACATCTTCTGATGTACTGTTTACAGTGGGTAGGAATTCTGGACAAGGTACAGGTTCTTCTGGTTCTATATTCAAATCCAGGGGCAAGAGTAAAGGAAAAGTAAAGTGCTGAAATTGTGGGAAGGAAGGACATGTGAAGAGGGATTGTGAAAATCCTAAATCGAAGAGGGAAGATTCTGAGGCTTCATGCAGAGAGGCTAATGTTGCCACGTCAGATGGATCGAGTAGATGTGATGGTGATGTTTTATCTGTGTTTTCGCTCAAACGGTCATACGATGATCGTAAGGATGAGTGGATGCTAGATACAGGGGCATCTTTTCACATGACTCCTCATCTGAGTTGGTTCACCAACTACAGGGAGTGCGATGGTGGACAGGTATTTATGGGCAATGACATTGCCTGTAATGTTGTGGCTATTGGTTCTGTGCGCATCAGGATATTTGATGGGGTGGAGCGTACCTTGACAGATGTGAGGCACGTTCCTGATTTGAAGCATAATCTGATTTCTCTTGGTGTGCTTGAGGCAAAAGGATGCAAGTACACAGGTAATGATGGTGCTCTTAATGTATCCAAGGGGGCACGGGTAATCATGAAAGTGCAATGACTCGATAACTTGTACAAGTTGATCGGGAGTACTTCAAAAGGTGGAGCTACGGTGGATGTAGCGGATTGCACCTCTGCACGTGTGTGGCATATTGGGCATGGCCACATGAGCGGGCAGGGTAGGAAGGCTGAGACACGCGGACATGGATACAGAGCAGGTGGAGCAGCCACCTGTGAGAAGAAACACATGGCATGATCGCGGGATATCAGCGAGGTACATGGACGACTCCAATATCGCAGGAGAATTCATCTTCTATTCAGATGGCTCTAGGTAAGCCCAGTGCTGAGAAGTGAAAGGTGACTATGTGTGATGTGATGGATTTGTTGTACCAGAGCGACATATGGGAGCGGGTGGAGCTTCCAATGGACCAGAAAGCGGTTGGATGCAGGTGAATCTTCAAGAGGATACAGCATAGATACAGAGCGAGGTTGGTGGCGATGGATTATACTCAAGGAGGAGGGATCGACTTCTCAGAGATATTCACACCGACGGTATAACAGGTGTCTATTAGATCAGTGATTGGCGCTGGTTGGCCAATGTGATCTTGAGTTGGAAGGAAGGATGTGGAGTCTGCACTTCGAAGTGAAAGGGACTGAGAAAATACTTTGCAGGAGGTCGTTGTTCGGCCTGTCTCCTAGGCAGTAGTTTGATTCCTTTATGGTGGGTCAGGTATTGTATGTTGATGACATGTGGATCGCCAATTGTGACATGTCTGAAATTAATATACTGAAGACTTAGTGAAGGATCGGAGGGTCTGTAAAGATGGTTCTTGGCATTGAGACTTAAGGAGGAGTAGGCTTTGGTAATCACAGGAGGAATACCTTATGTGTAGGTATTAATCCAGGATGTGATGGGCCATGTAAAGCTGGAGAGCGTTCTCTACGTTTCTCTCCTTAAGTTTTCCTCAGAATTTGTCCCAAAACAGATGAGGAAAAGCAGGATATCTCATGAGCCTTATTCGAATGCGATGGGCAGTGTATGGTATAGTCTGGATTGGACCGGTTATTTCACAGGCTATCAGTGTTGTGAGCAAGTACCCCAGCAAGTAATATTGGGTAGCGGTGAGATGGTAAGAAGACTACGTTTTTCTTTTTTGAAAAGATAGGAGCAAAGGTGGTTGAGCACGTGGATCTTTGTCTGTGAAACTTCTCTGGGCTTGGCGATGGCGGAAAAGAAAGACGGAGTGTGTACAAGGAGCTATGATGAGATGTAGAAATAAGAGAAGAGGTCACGTAGCTACATAGTTGAAGAATGAAGACTTGGTGGAGATTGTTGAGGAGAAGCCTTCAATCTTCAAGTTTTCATGTTGCTCGACCGGTTGTGGGGGAGCCACGACCGATCATGGGAGGCGCTCGACCGGTCGTAGGTTCGAGCCCTGGCACGACTCGAAGTCCAGCGAGTTGTGCTATTTTTTTTTCGGGCCTAAGACCAGTCGTAGGAGAGCTACGACCGGTCGTATGGATCTACGACTAGTCGTAGGAGAGGTACGACCGGTCGTAGGGGGTCTACGACCAGTCGTAGGTTACGTAGTTTGTTCTGCAATTTTGCACGAAACTGCGGATTTGAGTCCTTTCGCAACCGGGATGCGAAAGGGAAGTTGCCTAAACTATAAATAGGTGTTCCTAGGGCTTTTTAGAGAAATGAAAAAGTTTTCTAAAGGGATTCCAGGGAAATTAAAGGGTGTAGCAAGGATGAGATTCGAGGTTGTTCGAATCGGGTTAGTCCTTTCTCTTTGTAATTTCTGTTTCATAGTGGAGATCTGTCGCTTTGTGCCGTGATTTTTTCTCGAAAGGGTTTTTCACGTTAAATTTGGGTGTTCTCTGTGTTCTCTTGTGTGCTTGGTGCAATTGGATTGCTATCCTAGATCTAGATCCGTGTGATTCCGCAGGAAGAAATCCCCAACAGAACGACTGTTACAAGCCAGATTTGTTTAGTCAATCCAATATGACAATTGGATCTTGAATATAATTCCAGTTATTAAAAAGAATGGGAAGCTGAGAGTTTGTATAGAATTTACGAACATCAATCTAGCAACCCCAAATGATGAATATTTATTGTTGATTATGGATCAACTTGTTGATATGCCACTACACATAAGATAATGTCGTTCATGGACGACCACTTCGATTATAATCAAATCTACATTGCTAAAGAAGATGTGCCCAATATGAACTTTCAATGTCTAGGGGCAATTGGGATCTATTGTCAGGGTTGTAATACTGTTCGAACTGAAGAATGCTGGAGTAACACATTAGAGAGATATGAATGCCATTTTTTCACAACATGATTGACATGTTTATGGAGGCCTACATTGACGATGTGGTTATAAAATCGGTTGATCTTTAAGACTATTTCACAAACTGAAGATAGTCATTCAAGTGCATGAGAAGACATAATCTAAAGATGAATCCCATAAAGTGTTCCTTAAGAGTCTCAGCCTTATTTATTTATTTATTTATTTCTAGTTCATCAATGAGACATAGAGGTTGACTGAAATAAGGTGTGAACTATTTTGAAAGCCTAGCCACCTAAAAATAAGTAATTGCACAGATTCATGGAAAAAATAAACTTTTTACTCTGATTAACTTTGAATTCAATCTAGAAGATCAATGCATTAATCTCCCTTGATCAATTTAAACTGACCAAATTGTGGATTCCAATGTAGTTAAGTTGAAAAGTTTGAAAATCATATTGTTTTGACAATTCTAACATCTTATTCATGGACACTTGTTTTCTAAAATAAGATCATTTGATATTTTTTAGTTTTAAACATACAACAAATGCCCAGAAATCTAATAATTAGAGAAAAATGTTCCATTCTCTTGGAGCAAAGTTATAGTGCTCCTATTTGTATCGCTTCACTTGGACAGTCCATTCGGACAATGTCAATTATCTATTAAATCCAGAGTATATTTCAAAGGCTAAGGGATTCTTTAGAGTCATAAGAAATCTATGACAGACCCTAATAAATAGATGGATCGAAATTGTTAATTGGACCTTTTTTTTTTATGTAAATGATTTTAACCATCTATATTATAAAGATGACTGATCAAATGGTTCATATATGCCATTGTGGTGTGATGTTTGCATGGTAGCCCATATTTGTTGAACCTAATGAAGAGCCTTGATCAATGCATTGGAGTATCTAAGTGTCCCAACGCAACCAGGAGCACTATAACTTAGTTCTCTAAAAGCATTAGAGCATCCCTCATAATTAAATAACCTAAGGAAGCAGGGTTTTGTTCATGATACATCTAAGCTTGTACCTATAGTTTAGACAATTTATTTTGAATTGCTTGTATGTCACATGTGTTGTTTCCCAGTAAGTTTCAAGTGCCTGCATATCATCATCAAACTCAGCCAAAGTATAAACTATTTCTTAAGAAGAAAAGAGGCATTCAAGAGGATTTTCGGGGGCAAAACCTAACTTATAGGATGGATTTTCCAAGTGGAATTTAAGTTTTTAGAGCAACACACCACCACATTTTTAATTCTTAAACTACCTTTAAATTTGGCTTCCTTTGAATTTTGAAAGCTTGTCACCCTCCAAAAACTAATTGTGTGGACAAAAATGTTGGACACTACCCATCCATGTTATATATTGTAACATGATTTTAACACCTTATAAGGTTATCTCCTACTTAAAAAGATGTGTCCATCCAATCTCGCCTTCTCTTCATAGGTTATTATGGGTAAAAATGGACTAGCTAAAGAAGAGAGGTCAGCTCGGACCTTTGTGTTCGTCGCACGATCAACCAGCACCAGTTATGACCAGGAGCCCCTCAACAGCTAGAGAGTAGTAATCCATTGTCCGAGAAACAGCCTACCCCTTGAGCTCGGCCTTCAAGAGATGAAGTATCTACACTCCCATCAGATGTCAAGCCCCTCTATGGTCCCATCCATTTTCGAGCTACTACCCTCAAGGAAACCCTGTCCTGTGCGGTAAAATGAAGAGGATGGTCATCGATAATCCTACCTATATTCCATTAAGGAAAGGAGCTCGGTCTCAGTGCTCAAACACAAATCCCAAGAGCAGGTCGGTAGGTCAGTCATTTGCTCGATACCAAGGAAAAACTCAACCACAACTCACTTAAGAATCCAGGTTGGCAAATTCCTCTTCAGAATGGTCGTCACCTTAGACTCTCCACCTCGACTGCCTACCAAGTGCTTCCATTGGTTCCGACCTGGTTTCAATTGTACCCACCTAAGATCTCAGTCGAAGATCTCAAGAGACAACTACAACATGGTTTTTCCTAAGATCTCATCCAAGGATTTCGGAGGATACCCGCGACATATTTGGAATACGAATCCCTCTACAACACGTACCTACTAAGTAGGGAGATCACAACCTGCGTTACCGCCCTCTTTCAACTATAAATAGGAGTTTCCCTAATAGTGAAAGGTATACACAACTCTATGCACAAAACTCTATGCTTTACTAGACCCATATTTCATATCTGACTTAAGCATCGGAGGGTCCCCTGCTCTAGCCAAAGTCTCTTTTATCGCTTTTGTGTGCAGGAACTCAAAGGTCAAAGAAGGGTTAACCAGATTTCTGCATCAACATTGGTTATTAGGGATTTTTAGAATTAGGGGATATTTGATTTTTTTTAAAATAAATAAATAAATTATAAAGTATAGTTGTAAATAGCTTATTGTTACTCCTTACCTTGTTTGGAAGTAAGGATTTATTTCGATCTTGAAAACTGGCCTGAAAAGGACTGACTTAAATTTGTGGGCCCTATCATGATGCGCGTGACATATCCACACCGTCCATCCAATTTACATGAATATTAGAGGGCATGAGCCCAAAAATGAGGTGGATCCAAAGATCAAGTGGTTCACATAACAGGAAAAAGTGGCCTTAAAATGTCCATTCTCAAAGTTGTTTCCTTCCTAAGGCCCATATTGATGTTTATTTGTCATCTAACCTATTCAGAAGGTCAAGTAGACATAGATAAGGAGAAAACACAAATATCAACTTGATCTAAAACTTCTCAGGCCCTAGGAAAATTGTAGCAATTTAATTCTTGCTATTTCCAGTGGTGTGGTCCACTTGAACTTTAGATCTGCCTCATTTTTGGGCTCATGCCCTAAAACCAGCTAGCATAGCGGATGGACGACATGGATAAGCCACATGCATCATAGTGGGCCTCACATTTTTGCGTACTCTTCTTTAGTTTTAGCATTTAAAAAAAAAAAACATGTTATCACCCATAACATTTAGAACCATGTGGAAATTACATAGGTAAATAATTATTATCTATTTAGAAGTTTTTACAAAAGTAACTTAAAAAACATATGGCCCCTTGGAAGAAGGATTGAGACTATGAATTTGGTATGATCACAAACTTATTAAAGTCATTTGCATTGGATTTGAATTTGGAAAATCTCAAAGTCCCTTGGGGCTCATTTGGTAACGTGGATTTGGAACACCTTGGATTTGAAACCCCTTAGATTTGAAATCCTCCTATTGTGTTTGGCACCTTGGATTGGGAATCATTTTTAATCCAAAGGTAGCTATGCATGGTATATTTATAGGGGCTTGAATTTAATTACTAAATCTCGAATTAGTGAACAAATGTAATGTTTAACACAATGGTTGAAATAGGCCCGTTGAAATATGTGCTTTGCCTGAAATTGATGAAATTCCAAGTCTCGGATGGGCCACAAGCACAAAATCATGTCCGAGTGACTAACCAATGGTTTTTAACCATTGATTTACATGGACAATGTTTCGACAGTGTTGATCATCATATTAAAGTAATTATAGGGGCACAATTGATAATCTAATTGTTTTGGGACATCATTTGTGGGCCGCGTGCCCAATAGAGTAATAGTCCGGTGACATAAATGTTACACATGCAACTCTTGGAAGGATTTTAGATGTAATCCAAGCTCTCACCATGGATTTCAAACCTCCTCTTTAAGGAGATTTAAAATCCCTGGTTACTTTATGGTGCCAAACAACCAAGGGATTTGAAATCCCCCTAAACCCATGTTGTGAAACGACCCCTTAGGGCTTGTTAGGTGAGTGGAGATTTAAAATCCCTGGTTACTTTATGGTGCCAAACAACCAAGGGATTTGAAATCCCCCTAAACCCATGTTGTGAAACGACCCCTTAGGGCTTGTTAGGTGAGTGGCATTAGGTGAGATTGGGTGGTATGAAATTGCATTTGGTTCCATGCGAATTCCATTCCGCGTTTGGAAATGGTGGGAAGGATTGGATTAATCTAGATATCATGTCATCCAGAGCCAATAGTAAAAATTACAGAATTTCTGGTGGATTTCAAAATCCACTACATTTTAGGCCCCACGTTGATGCAAACCTTCATGGGGGTACAAAAGATTTGGATTGACTCATTTTTTTAGCTCATGCCCTAAATTGACCTAGACAATGAATGGACAACGTAGGTGAAACACATACATCATGGTGAGGCTTATGGAATATACATGAGGCAATCACGATGCCCACATAATAAACATGAGACAATTAAGTCTCTTTTAAAAAAACTGAAAATGTCAACATCAATAAATACAAAAGTCGTCATTACCTATTTATTACTATTTATATGCATTTATAATTAACCAAATAGGATACTAAAAAAGGGGAAATATTAAATCCATGGATTCATGGGTTCCACAAATCCCTGCCCCAAATCCCTCACACTAACCAACCATTAAGCAAAACGATCACATCAATCGGATGATCCGAACCATCTAACTAAAGACATGTCTACACTCATTATAGCGCATCTACATGAACTAATGAAATGTCACCACGTGTCGCACTACACACTCAATGATGGATGAAATCCTACTTGTGTATTGAGTATATCTTTTTCCCAAATCCTTCAATGGCATGTCATGTGTCAAAAGTAGAATGGTACAAAGGTGTACACATGTCTGCAGAAAGTGGACTATGATGAATGACATGTACCCTTAACAGAGTAACATGTGTGGTCGAAGTAGTGTGCTCGATAAGTCTATAAAGACCAGTTGAGATAAGAATCTTATCACAAATTCGAATATGCTCAGAAAGGTCATCTTATACAATCCTGCAAAAATGGGAGATCGACCCAGAGATAATCAGAAACTAAATACATCATGATAAATTCTAGTGAAACTGATCACGTAATGCCCATGGATCTCTGTACACACTGACAATGAGAGCTGAAAATGGTTTCAGACTATGATTCAAAGAGATATTTTCAGTCAGGCTAGGATAAATAGAAAACAACTATGCACCAGAATCGTCAATGATCCTGGACTAGCAAGGAAGCCCAACAAGGGCTTTCCTCCTCCCAAAGCTATATAAGAAGCATGAGATGAAGAGCTTCAGGCTCGGGTCCTTACTCATGCATTGGTGGTAGATTCACAAGAGTTTCAATGAGAGGTCATGGGTTTGAGTACCCATTGTGGTGAAATCTCACTATGGTGTGAGTGCGTGGGTGTGTGTGGAGTATGGGTGTTAAAAAAAAATAGCTCTAGGCCCACGCTAAACACAATCAATCTGCATAGCTTGTTTATCTTTAGTTTCTAATTCATCCACTTTTGTCCAGCTACACTGCAGAACGTTCAGAGTTAGGTTAGCTTAGATTGCTATTGTCTAATGTCATCGCTGCAATACATTTAGGAGTAGTATAAATATCCACGACCCACATCAGATCCCTAATCAACTGAGCCATTACTTAGAAGATCACACCCTGGTCATATCCTTCTAACCGATTTGTCTCCATTATTTGTCCACACAAGCGATCGCAAGTATTTATCTTTTTTGTTTATTTCTCTATTTATTTTGCGCATCTACAGATTGTACTAAGCTTGAAATACAAATTAATAAATCAACATTTTTCAGCCTTTAGTTTTAAATCTTTCTATCAATATTATTTTGTTGGGAAATACAAAGTCTACTATCAATGTTAAAAAAAAAGTCTTTAATGCAATGCAAATATATATATATATATATATATATATATATATATATATATATATATATATATATATATATATATATATATATATATATATATATATATATATATATATATATATATATATATATATATATATCATTTTAAAGTACCAACTCCTACCCTTTTAAAATTGCTTAATCGCTATAACAATCATTGGCTAACAAAGGCGGCTAATCCCACAGATTCAATTTTAATCGGTATATCTTAGTATTGGGGTCATAAGCGTTCAATCAAACTTGAGTTGAATACGACTCTAGTACACCCACAATATCTTGACGGCACACGCTTAACTTAACTGAATATGGGCCTTCATCAACATGGGTCACCTCCTGTTTGATGGAATTGAGCAAACAAGGCCTATTTTGTATTATCATATGTTTCCCAACCCACCAACAGGATGGGTAGGTGGGCTCTTCTATATTAGAGTGATTCTTGAGAAATGTAAAGATATATAAGGATGAACAGCCTAGCTTGATGATTGGATTGCTTTTTTTTGAACTTATCCCAACCGTCCATTGTGCAAGACATTGATCGGGAGATTACAATCATATAATCAGTGTGATTCTGACTTGGGGGACGTCTGAGAGTGGGTCACACTAAATGGATGGTCAAAGCTGGTCATTGGATTGTTTACGTGTAAAATAACTTTCTGAGTGCACCTCTATAGGGTGCAAAATGTGAAGTAGGTGTACTGGATCGTTCTCCTACTTAAACTTTTAACATGGACAATTGATCATTACAAACAGATCAATTTGAGCTGACTCGGCTAGAGACACAGATCAATGTGACCATGGCTACGATTTCATCGTCTACTGCATTAGCCTCTTTCTTAGGATTTTTTCGGTCCCTACAGACTCGAGCGAAATGCCCAGTCTTTCCGCAGACATAGAAAGCTCCCTTAGGTTTGCCATTTTTCTTCTTTTGGGTTTTCTTGAATTTCTCTTGATCTTTGTTAGGTTTAAGGGAATCAGATTTCTCATTATTTTGGGATGGTTGTTCTACTGCGTTCATCTTAGATGAGGATGTACCGTTAGCGTCATCCTTTTTGTCTCGGTTACGAGATTCTTCTTCAATACGAAGATGCTTCTGGATTTGTTCTAGGGTGAACTCTTCAGATTTATGCAGTAATTTCTTTCTGTAATCTTTCCAGTTCAGAGGCAATTTTGCGATTATAGCTCCGACTTGAAAGGATTCAGGAAGATTAATTTTTATGGCTTTTATTTTATTTACAATAAGCTGTAATTCTTGGATTTGGGCTAGCAGTGGTAGATGGTCTACCATCGTGAAGTCGAAGTACCTGGCAATTAGAAATTTATGTGTACCTTCCTCTTCAGCCTTGTATTTGTATTCCAGCGCGCTCTAAATTTCTTTAGCTGATGTGGTCCCTGTGTATAAATCATACAACCGATCAGAGAGCGCATTGAGGATGTGGCCACGACACAGTAGTTCATCTTCTTGTCGCTTGATCCTAGCAACAACTTGTTCAGGAGTATCAGTTTCCTTTGCTTCAGGTAGAGGCTGGAGAGTTGGGTCTAGAATGTAAAAGATCTTCAGAGTGGTCAACAGAAATTTTAGCTTGTCCTGCCATCTAGTAAAATTTGAACCATCGAATCGGTCCAATCGGATCAGATCCTGGTTCATCAATTTGATTGATGCAACACTTTCGGTGTCCATTCAATCACACTTTAAGATTGTTGAAAATATGATTTGGATACACCAAAAATATAAAAAATAAATAATAAAAAAATAACAATTTCACTAGGCTGAATCACGTATACAATACACTGTCCTTAAAGCGTGATTCGCACCCTTATAAACTGTTGATGGGTTACAGGTGAATTGCTTCCAGGATAAGACAAGCCTTATCTGGATCCAGCGTGCAGCAACATGAAAGGTCCACTTATGGAACAGTTTTAACGCATCAGATTTCTTCTGACAGATTTAAACGGTAGAGATGATCACAATATTCTAAAATGGAGCTTATGGACATCATTTTTAGAATGTGAGAGATGGTGTGTTGAGATGATGATTTCGGACTGGAATGGTCTAGTTTATATAGGCATTAGGTAGTGGACCGTTGATAGGCTGCAATCAAAGATCCAGAACGTTTGAAAAACGTTTCTGTCCATTGTCCATTAATCACATACGTTTCTGGTCATCGGATCAAAGGATCTGACCGTTGGATCATCATGAGCCGTCCGTTTTCAGACCGTTTGGCTTTTAAGGCATAGAGCCATTTTCTGAAACCGTTGAACGTTTCAAATTTAAGATCTGACCGCCCTCTAGTGCCACTATAGCCACACTGCCCACGCCCGTGCCCAAGCCCGAGCCTGAGTGCGAGCGCGTGCGCGCGAGCATGCATGCGCACTGGAACACGTAACCGGTGTATCTCCTTCTCCAAAAGCTCCAAGTAAGAATATTCTACACAACATCTCATATAAACTATAAAAGTTTCTCAACCATTTTCGATGTGGGACAAAGCACACACACCGTTCTTTTAATTCAAAATATTTCAAAAAGCGTTTTGGCGGGAAAATTTCCAAATTTTGAAAAATTGAATTTTCATTTTTATTTTTTCAAAAACCATTGATTTTCAACATCATATGTGGCTGATATTTTTGCAAAAGCCATCTGACAGGTGGGATTGCTTGATGAGCAGCTCTGATCTTGCTTACGTAATCCTTGATTGCACGTCTGGTAAGCACACGTGTAAAGTATACTCAAGCGAGGAAACACCTAATGTAATTTGGTTGTATACGTCAATGCAACAGTCTTGCAGTTATAATCCCCTTTGAACATGAATACACATAACGTATTTTAATTATTCTTATAAGTGGGTCTCAACTTTCGGTAATCCAGACCATTCGTGATAGATCTTGACCGATCATTAGATCAATATCACAATCAATGATATTCATTGTAAAAATTACACTGATCCAGTGATCCAATCCATCCAAACTTGAACAACACGTGTACTACACATGTACATGTACATCAGCCAGGTACAACACGTGTAACACTATTGAGAGCACGTGTACAACACATGTACATGCATATCAGCCAATAGTTTCTATGCACATGCACGTGTTGAGAGATATGTCACCAACACGTACATGTACATGTACATGTACAACAACCATGTACATCAACCAATAGTTGCTGTGCATGTGTACATGTACATGTACATCAACACATGTACAGCAACACATGTACACGTGTAGGGGTGCACATATAACCGGTAGAACCGTGGAACCGGTCCGGAACCATTGGATCGGTCCGGTTTGGTCCGGTTCTAGGTAGCACCGGTTCCGGTTTCGGTTCTAAAATTTGGAAAACCGTTGGATACGGATCGGTTCTGGTTTAAGATTGTGTAGAACCGAACCGAACTGTTGATCCAAACCGTGACCCGAACCGTAGATCCGAACCGTTACCCAAACCGTCGAACCGTGCCACATGAGTATGTTGAATGATGACCATTGGAAATATTTTTAAAGCAATTTTTTTTTTGGTACATGTGGTTGACCTTGAACAACCTAATTTCTTGTTATATTGGCCCTACCTGATGCACGGCCTGGGTATCCCTCACATGTTCCAGGTTGGAACAAGTGGCTGCCTGTGGGCTTAGTAAAGCTCATGCTTTTAAAGTGTTTACGGCAGTGTTTGGAATGTCCACCAAATACAAATGGGAAAATTATATTAATGTGAATGGGGCCATTTTTGTGGAGGGAGCATTGTGGGATGCACCAAATGGCTCCATCCCTCCATCTCAGCAAAATACATTCCATCACTGTCTCATTCTTGGGCATTATCAAACTAGGCTTAACACTTTGCCAAGGACTGCGTTTTTGGCTCCTGCAGTTTTTTCTCCTGAGTGGGCTCAATTTAGTTGATAAAGGGTTTTTTTTTTTTTGGATTTTCCCGGTAATTCCAAAACCGTGGAACCGATCCGGAACCAAACCGGTTTTCACGGTCCGGTTCCGGTTCAGTTCCAGGGTACCAACGGTTCGGTTCCGGTTCTAAAAATGGTAGAACTGTTAGGAACGGTTCGGTTCCGGTTTCACCCCAGAACCGGACTGAACCGACCCGTGTGCACCCCTATACACGTGTACATTAACACAAGTACAACAACACATGTACATGTATGTACACATGTACATCAACACATGTATATGTACATCAGTCAATAGTTTTAGAGTTGTATTTCAACACAACAACCGTACGGCTGGAATGATGTACATAAGCTAATCCGCAGCAGGTTCTGCTTATTTCACATGTGTTATTCCACACGGTCACACATGAAAATAGGTCACACTATCACACATCTATGTACACATATCTGATATCATTCAAAAGCCAGGAGCATGATTTCAATAATTTTTTTTAAAAAAGGGCCACTTACCTTTTTAGATGAAAATTATAAATCGGAGATCCGCTGTTGAGTTTTCTCTGATACCACTGTAGGGAAGCGCGGAAGATGAGCCCTCAAGATCTGACGGTCTACACGAATTTTGGGACCCTCACAAAGCAGAAAAATGATGTTCCAATGGCCCACCTATCTACTACTGGAGCAGATTGAACTATTCACACCTCTGATCCTACGGTATATAGTGGCCCCAGATTGCAATCTATGGATCAGATCGTCCCAAGGACAAGCCAAAATAGACAGACTACAATGCACTTTATTTCTCTCTGTATACTCTCGTGTTTTGTATGATTCGACGCGTTACATGAGAGAAGCGCACTCCTTTTTATAACAGAGGAAGGAGAGTTTAGGTGGGATTGGGATACGGCCACATAAGCCGATCACATCCTAACAGAGGAAAGAGAGTTTGGGTGAGATTGGGATAAAGCCACATAATCCGCTCACATCCCTATCTTCAATTAAAAATCAAATTCATATTTGAATTTGAAATTTAATTGAAAATAATTGTACCCACTAGTGATTGCTCACAAGTGGGCCCCACTGGTCTACGTCCAACAGATCTCTCCTTGGATCTTCTCGTTTGAGTGCTGTGGCAGAGAAATCTTCTCCTCCGAAACCCTCTGGGTAAACATCTCTGGACTGTTTAAAACTTGGGTCCACGAGCTCCGTTACAAGCATCTGAACCATCCAGAAGAGTCGGAATATCAAGATCTATAATAGTGATTCACCATTAATGACCTTCATCTTCCACACCAAGAAAATCTGACCGTAGAACCTTAGGTATTACCTATCCTTGATCTAAACCATTCATCCTAAGGACCATCAGATCATCATATAATGGTCGGATTCTTAAACCACATCTCATACCGTGTGTTAGCACTAATGATAATCAGTGTATAAAAGAAACCAAGCTGTTGGAAACCCTCCTTGCGTAACCTGTTTGCAAGTTAAGTAATTCGGATCCTAGAAATGTAGAGAGAGAGAGAGAGAGAGAGAGAGAGAGAGAGAGAGAGAGAGAGAGAGAGAGAGAGAGAGAGAGAGAGAGAGAGAGAGAGAGAGAGAGAGAGAGAGAACATGCAAACTAGCAACCGAGAGAGTTCCGATTGAGAAAGAGAATAGTGGAGTTTGACTCATTGAGTCGAATTGAGCCTTGTCGAGTCCAACTCCCATTGTTGGACGTGGTTGGGAGAGAGTAGGAGAGAAAAGAGAAGGAGAAGGAGAGAAGGAAAGAGAGGGATCGGGAGAGAAGTAGAACCAGGGACACTGAGTTGACTCGCCAAGTAGACTGGCTGAGTACACGACGAGTCAGGGCCAAGTTTAGGTCCAGCAATGCCGGAACCCCTGGTGAGAATATGAGAGTTCAGTGGGAGGGGCCGAGCATTGAGTTCAATGCCGAGTCTTACTGAGTTGCAACCGAGTCTCACTGAGTTGAGACAAATTTGAGTCCACTTCACACCAAAAATGGTAGGTGATCTTCCCGAACTTGGAATTTCAAATTTATGTAGTTAGTATTTGTAGCGATGATGAATTTATATGTGATATCTCTAATGATTATGAAGTTGCATTCTTATCATGTGCATGTAATTATTGAATTGAGATTGATATCCCAAGTGCTCTACCTTGGATTGACCTTAAAAGATCCACATCATAACGGCTTGGCTTTGGTTTTCCCTAAAAGATCCACGTCAAGGTGCTCTGTATTGGATTGTCCCTAAAGGATCCACTCCTTAAAGGATCCACAACACAGGCACTCTCCCCTGAATTGTTCTTAAAAGATTCATGGGTGCTTTGCCCTGTATTACTCTTAAAAGATTATAATAAGAAATGATACTTATTTAATTTATTATTAATATATTCATAGTAGGCAATGCATTCATAGTATCCTTGTGATCTTAGCATCTTATTACATGTTCTTTGATTGATGCTTTATAATTCAAGCATATGTTGTTGTTATCTATTTTGGATATAAATTTATAATTTTTAAATTTTGAGTAATAAATGATCTCATTGAGCTATGTGTGCTTTCCCCATCTAGCTATAGTACTCTTTTATTCTAGTTGTGTATATATATATATATATATATATATATATATATATATATATATATATATATATATATATATATATATATAAAGATGTATAAAGGAAGTACAAAGGAAAGTCTTGATTATTGTAATTAAACATTTTGTATAATTTATTTTATGAAAATTTGGTTTGCCGTTACGTGATTTTTATGGAATTATAGTCATAGATATTTATATTATAAATCATGACCAGGAATAAAGAGTCACGGGAACCAAATTTAAAGGTGTGACATCATTGTACAGGGATGGTAGATCATACTGTTGCTTTATGGTAACATTCCAACATGTATTGGAGAGGGTTACTAATGTTGTAGAAGGCATATTCCACAAATATCATTGCACAAATTATATTTCAGTTTTTAGGAAATTCGTGGCCTTTTCTCTTGGTTGAATATTGCACTTAGGCCGTGTTTGTTAATGCTGAATTTTTACACTTAATGCAAAACGGGAAATTTTTTTCGTGTTTAGTGGTGTTTGTTAATGCATTGTTAACGCGGAAGGCGGAAAGCGCTTAAGTGATTTTTCACTGAATTCTTTCCATGATAGGAGTCTGGCTTAATGGTGAATGAGGAATGCGCTTTGTGATTTTTTATTAAACAAAAACTTTTTGCTTCCAAACGTACCCCTTTTCAAGTTACTATGGAATTTTTTGCTTCCAAAAGTACTCCTTTTCAAGTTATCCTGATTCAAAGCTTCTGTGGCCACATAAATATTTCAACTGTTGACGTTCAATACTCATATTTTTGGCCCCCCTAAGTATCAGATGCAGTTCATTTTTGTCCTTATCTCTTAAAATGAACTCACAAAATGGATGAATGGAGTGGATTTCTCACAAACATCACGGTAGGCCCCACCTAAGTTCCCAGCACAGGAACTTAATGCCAATGCCTTCCGCCCGAGGAATCCTCGTCCGAGTCAGCGACTGAATTGGGAAGCAGATTAGCTAGTGTATTGACGTAAGCAAGTCCTGTGGGTCCCATTTTGATGTATTTGTTATATCCAAACCGTTCATCCATTTTGTGAGCTCATCGTAAGACTTGAGCTGAAAAATAAGACATATATAAAGATAAAGTGGACCACACTGTAAAAAGCAATAGGGGATTGAACGTGTACCATTAAAACCCTGTTGGGTCACAGAAGAAGTTTCAAACCAATATGAAATTTGTTTTTCCTCTTCATCCAGATATTTTTGACCTTATGAATACATTAGATGGAAAATAAATGTTATAGTGGGCCATGCGAATTTTTTAATAGTGAAAATCATTATCCCACAGCTATTTTTAGCGTGGTCCATTTGAGTTTTGGATATGATTCATTTTTTGGACAATGCTCTAAAATAATCTTGAAAAATTTATGAAAGGTGCTAATATAATAAATACATTATTGTAGGGCCCATGTAATTGTGATCCCCGTTAAAACCTTCATATAAGGCGGACCTTGAGGAGCGTCTTCGCATGACACGTATCCACGTATCAACGGATTGGCTACTCCCCTAGCCATTAGCCTGGTGGGTGATGGTTAGTGCTGTGAGGCCCTATGATGTATGTGTTTCATCCATTCAGTTCATTTATTTTTTACATGTCATTTTATATCTCTATCCCAAAAAATTCCAAACATTTATACATACAAATCATTAATTTATAATTTGTATTCATGAATAATGATATTTTAATTTTCTATTAAGTATTTTATAGTTTATTTGAATTAAATAGAATAATTTTATTTTCATTTAATAAAAAATAATTTCTTTATAATGTAAAATATTTTCAAAAAGGAGATAGGGGCAAATGTGTCAAATCAACATATTTCAGACAATTCATATGTTTGTTAACAAACAGATTGTTTCAAATTCAGTACTTAATTTTCAGACTTCAGCCATAATTACCAAACTAGTTTATTGACTTCAGATTTCAAATTCAGGCTTTGGACTTAACAAACGGGGCCTTAGTCATGTCTATAGGGATACCGCTGACTGGCTAGCCAGGAAAGGTAGGTTTTAGACCATTTCTTTGTACCGGGGATATTTGCCCCTTCCCTTAATGCTTTCTTGCTATTCTTTCTGTTCTTTACTTTTAATACAATTTGAATCATTATACGTAAAGATGAAAAAAGAAATCAATATCTACTTTAAGGCTTTTTGAAATGTGCTATTGTCCCTTGATCTGCAACTTTGCCCCATCTTGAGATTACTGTTAGAAAAAGATGGTCAGTCTGGATGGAGCTGCCATAACATTGGTGCCTTATCTAGCTGCTAGTCTTGAAATCTCCTTTTGATTTACTTGTATTTTCCTTTACTCCAAATGCAAATATTTGAATTCTTCAACTCTAATTTGTCCCTACGTTCTTCCTGTTGGGGGCCTTGCACAAAACCTTAGGATCTAGCCCTCCAGAAAAAACCAGAATTATTGGATAATAATAGCAATGAAATAAATCAAAGCAACAATCACACACCACACAAGAGATTTTTACGTGGAAAACCCTCAAAGAGGTAAAAACCACGGGACCTCGTCCAGATCAACAATCCACTATGAAAGTAGAACGTTACAACTGATCACAAGCACACCTTACTATGATCAATCATTCATCAGTCACATAGGAGTGGATAAACAGTAAGAGAATAAAAGAAAAACTGAGAGATCTAACCAATTACAAGGACGTAGAAGCGCTGAGATGTAGATTGTACAGTAGATCACCTTCACGAGCATAACTTTCCTTCTACAAGCTTCCTCCCTCTCTTTCTCTTTCTCTCTCACCCTTGATAACCCTCTTGTATTTTTCTCATCCCTAGAAAAACCCTAGAGAACCCTTTTTATAATTTTAGGAAACTCCTTTCCACATCCCTGTTACGAAAGGACTCAAATCCACAGTTTCGTGCAAAATCGCGGAACAAACTGCGTAACCTACGACTAGTCGTAGTTCTCCTACGACTGGTCATAGACCACCTACGACTAGTCATAGCTCACTTACGACTAGTCCTATACCCCGAAAAAAATAGCACAACTCGCTGGACTTCGAGTCGTGCCAGGGCTCGAACCTATGACTGGTCGAGCAACGCGGTGAATTACTCCGATTTTTCACTCGTTGCTCCATCTCTCCTCTGATCTGAGGAGAAAAAATTCCATCAAATCTCCCCCTTTCCGACTCAGGAAGAATTCACCTTCTTCAAGTCAGCTTAGTTTCTACAAACCTCAAACTTGTCCTTGAGCAAAGCCTTAGTCATCATGTCTGACCCATTATTGTCCGTGTGAACCTTCTCAAGCTGTAATACCTTCTGTTCCAAAGTATCTCTGATCCAGTGATACTGAATCTCTATGTGCTTCGACTTGGAATGCTGACTTGAATTTTTGCTCAAGTGTATAGTACTCTTACTATCGCAATAGGCCACGTGCTCCTCCTGCTTCAGGCTAAGTTCCTGTAGGAACCTCTTCATCTAAAGCATCTCTTTACATGCTTCTGTGACTGTAATGTACTCGGCCTCTGTCGTCGACAATGCTACGACCTTCTGTAGCTTGCTCTGCCAAGAAACCGCTCCCTCTACAAACGTAAACATGAACCTCGATGTAGACTTCCTGGAGTCCATGTCGCCTGCCATATCTGCATCTGTGTAGCCCTCTAGCGTCACCATATCATAGGCTCAACCTGGATGAGCCTCTTAGATACCGCAGTATCCACTTCACCGCTGCCCAATGTTCTTTGCCAGGATTGGCAAGATATTGGCTGACAACACCAACTGCATATGCTATGTCTGGGCATGTACACACCATAACATACATCAAACTTCCTACAGCGCATCTCTTCCACCTGTGCCTTCGTCTTGGGACACTGCCTGTCGCTCAATCTGAAGTGACCATCCAATGGAGTACTGATCGGCTTTGCTGCATTCATATTGAACCGCTTTAGGACTTCTCAATATACCGCTCTTGTGATAGCCAAAGCTTCTTGCTGCTTCTGTCACGGGTTATCTCCATTCCTAGGATCTGTTTAGCCGGGCCCAAGTCTTTCATCGCAAATGACTTGCCCAACTCCTGTTTCAGCCTGTCGATCTTCTTGATGTCTTTTTCCATGATGAGCATGTCATCAATGTATAAGAGCAGAACTATGAAATCACCATTTGAGAACTTACGCGTGAACACACAGTGGTCCGACTCCGTTCTGTCATACCCATGCTGTAACATGAACGAATCGAACTTCTTGTACCATTGTCGTGGAGCTTGTTTCAACCCATACAAGCTTTTCCTCAGCCTACACACCATATGCTCTTTGCCCTTAACTTCGAACCCTTCTGGTTGGTGCATGTAGATCTCTTCTTCCAGGTCACCATGGAGAAAAGCAGTTTTAACGTCCAATTGCTCTATCTCCAGATCCATGCTAGCCGCCAACCCAAGCAACACCCGTATAGATGTCATCTTTACCACTGGTGAGAATATCTCCTCGAAGTCTATGCCTTTCCTCTGACCGAACCCTTTTACCACAAGTCTGGCCTTGAACCTCGTCTGTGAATTCTTTTGCTCAACCTTCTTTCTGAATACCCACTTATTGCTCAGAGCTTTCTTGCCCTTAGGCAGTTTCACCATATCATAGGTGTGGTTCTTATGCAAGGATTCCATCTCCTCTTGCATAGCTTTCAACCACTCCTCCTTATGCTCGTCGGCTAGGGCCTCAAAATAATCTTCTGGCTCTCCCCCATCAGTCAACATAATGTACTCATGCGACAAGTACCTCTTGAACGACTGTCTGTCCATAGATGACCTCCTCATCTGTGGCTCAATAGGTGGATCAAGTGGGGGCTGCTCCCCCTGTCCATCTTCTGTAGGAACCCCCTCGTCTTCTGCACGTCACTGTACTCTCCCGTCATCAGGCACCACGGGAGGAATAACCGGATCCATGTCCTCTAGCTCACCTGAACTAGGCTGGTTCTTCTCTGGCTTACCAATGTCTTCAATGCACTGATCTTCAAAGAAAACCACATCTCTGCTCCTGACGAGCTTCTTCTCGGTCGGATCCTATAATCTGTAACCGAACTTTTCATCACCGTACCCTAGGAGCACACACTGCCTGATCTTTATATCGAGCTTGGACCTCTCGTCCCTTGGTACGTGAAGAGATGCCTTGCATCCAAACACTCTAAGATGACTGTACGATGGATCCTATCCAGTCCACACTTCTCCATTAAATGGGGCTGATGGAGACTTGTTTATCAGATACACCGCCGTGTGCATTGCTTCTCCCCAGAACGTCTTGAGAAACTTCGCATGGGATATCATGCATTAGATTCTCTCAACAATGGTGCGATTCATTCGCTCAGCTACACCATTATGCTGGGGGGTCTTGTGAACTATCTGTTTATGCCTATACCCAGGGACTTGCAGTACTTATGAAAGTTGTCGATGTATTCACCACCATTGTCAGTGCGGATGCACTTCAATGATTTACCTGTCTCTCTTTCGACCATAGTATGAAACAACTTGAACACACCAAAGACCTCATCCTTGGACTTCAAAGCATAAGCCCAAACCCTCCTATATGCATCATATATAAAAGTAACAAAATACAATGCCCCACCCAAGGTTTTTGTCCTCATAGGACCACACACATCAGAATAAACTAAATCTAATGCATGCATTTTATTAACATGAGAAACAGTTTTAACAAATGAAACTCTATGCTGTTTCCCTGATAAACAATCAAGACAGGTTTTGAGAGGTATACCTGTTACGTCTGGAAGGAGCCGCTTCCTCGCTAGTAGCTGAAGCCCTTTTTTACTCATGTGGCCTAGACGCCTGTGCCACATGTCAATAGCTGAATCTTCTACTGCGTTCAACCCACCCTTGCATACACTGACACTTGCCTTGTACAAGGTGCAATACTTCTTTCCTTTGGCTGCGATCAACGAACCCTTGATGAGCTTTCAGTGCCCACCAGCAAACCGACTTTCATAGCCATCATCATCCAACCTTCTCGTCGACATAAAGTTGATGCGAAGGTTTGGGATATGCGTCACATCCCTGAGAACCAACGTGCAGCCCACATCGGTCTTCACACAAATATCACCAACTCTCATAATCTTCGATACGCCAGAATTTTCCATCTTCACGGTCACATAGTCATATGATTTGTAGCTTGTGAAGAAATCCCTGCGTGGAGTCGCATGAAAAAAAGCTCCTGAGTCAATTACCCAGTCGGTGTCTTGACCCGTAGCCGTGAGACATACATCGTGATCTGTGGAAAGAATAATAACAACGTCGCCATCTGAAGCGACTGCAGTGGAATTAGATTTATCTTCCCTCTCATTTCCTTTTCTTTTCTTGTCGTTTTTAGCCTTACGACATTCATGCTTATAGTCGCCTTTCTTGCCACAATTCTAGCATTCAACATCTTTTCTATTACTCAACTTGCCTCTTGATTTATCTCGGGCATTCCCGCTGTAACATCGCGAAAATCGGGAGACGAGCATAAACTCCACTCCCGAGTTCCAGAACATCACTTATGCAACATTTTCAATGATGGATGAATGTCGGTAGCAGTAGTACATAAAACATATGGTGGATTAAGCCAAAACAATATATCATACTCTAGAGACAGTTAAATTAGCAAGCGGAAGAATGTGATAGATATATAGAATATATGAACTGTTGTAGGTCTCCAGAGTGTGAACATGTTACCAGGTTAACTAAATACATGTATACTCTATAATAGAAAGAAAAAAATATACATGAGTGTGTAAATAAAAGGTAAAATACCAAGTGTATTTGCATCTAATCAGTAACCCTGCAAACCCGTCGATCAGAACCTGCATACAGGAGGGATCCTCCTCATCATCACCAAGTCCGGCTCTGCTTCGCAAGCATCGCCATTATCTGAAACTGAAATAGGAACTGGTTGGTGTGTGCAACGTCGTCCCGTAACGTGGGAGTGAGTAGTTAACTCAGTGGAATCATAGAGCAAGGGTTAACATGTTATCAAATCAATCACGCGATAATAGTAAAGCAAACAATCAGACATTCCTAGATACTGTGATTAATGCAAGCATGAAATGACATGATGAATGCCCTCATCGACATACTCCCTCATGCGACACCATCTTACGTCCGCGACATGCTTTCTTCCCTCAGTGCTCCACATCTTCTAGGCACATGCAGTGCGATATGAATATGATTACCGAGTTGTTATTAGTCCTTTTCATACAGCATGATTGGAAAACTAGGGTACCTCCTTTATATCAATACCCAAACAATGATCCGGTCTAGGGTCGTCACTCCTAGTAATCTCATACGATGATATATTTTTAGGTCGCTGTAAGGGCTGCCAGGACTGTTGCACGCACTCGTTGCTCCACTCCCCCATCACCTTATCAATACAGGCCTAGTTTATATCCTTAAGACTGCATCAGGACTCGTCACCCCCATGCGGTTTTAGGATAAACTCAAGATCACTACAAAGGGCTGCCAGGGCTATTGCTCGCACTCGTTGCTCTACTCCCCCATCACCTTATCAATGTAGGCTGACAGCAAGAATATAGTGTCCCATACCACCATAATTTGCCATTAGTAGGGTACTTACTGGTCACTACGGGGAGGTTTGTGGCCCCAGCGTAGGCCGACAGCTCGACCAAGGTGTCCCATACCACCATGCCCGGCTCATGAGTCTTAGGGGATCGAGGTACCAAGGTTAGAGGGACTTTCCAATGGTAAGTTTAGTACCCTAGGTTCAAGCAGTTATGATTAATACAAGGTGAACATATAATAGTCAGTCGGGTTACTTGATGAGTCCGACTAGCACGAGCGCACGTTGAATCGACCGACATAAAGTGCACAAACACTTCGCGTGGCCTAACCACTGCTGACGACTCTAGTACGACTCGGGTTCGTCATACACATCCTTCGTGGCGAATAGAATCCAACCACGAATTCTAAACTGTTACCGACTGCCTGGACTAGAGTATAGCCCTAAGAACATGTAATCTACATCAATAATCATATGAGAGAAAGAAAATTGAAATACAAGAAATTCTATCATGTTATCAGCATAATATAACATACATCATAAGTAGTTAATCATACATGAGTATTTGACACCTAAGGTAATCAATTAAAATACAACAACATGGAGAAAATCATGTGCATCATCAAAGTAGTTGAGAATCCAGTCTCAACGCTAATCTATAAGACCATTTGCTCAATACTTACTAATACATACATTTATATAAACACTTAGACTATTCAACTCCAACGTACTTGACGTATGTTGATTCCAACATATAATATGACAGATCCTTATATCAAGGAGTTGTCTAATACACAACAATCATGTTCATTCCAAACATATGGCAGGCATAAATCATATTGATTTAGGCATTTCAACAAACACTTAGTCTACACACATTAGTCTACATAGCATATGTCGGCCAATATGTGCACTAGGGCGAATATCTTCGCCAAACAGATCATACACACATATCTTGCCTAATAACACGACAAATAAACATGGCAATCATTTTAGCAAAATACGGACGAATACAGTATTTCCTACAAATGCCTAAAATACCCTAAATCTCATATTCTTCGTACGTATGCGAAATAAAAAATGGACAGCATGTTCTACATGTCAAACAGCATCCTTATCAGCAATCTACCATTAAACGATATTGAAAGCTTTGAAAAATGGTAACCAAAGCGTCTAAAATCTGCACCTTATGCCGTAGGAGCGTAATGAATCGAATAGGAACTCTACGTCGTCGTCAAAGACTAATTGGCAACCTAATGTACAAGGTAAGTCAGCTACTTCACTACTTGGATCGATAGAATCCCTAAAACAGGTTAGGGTTAGGGTTTTCTTACCTAGAACGGCGTTGGAATCGCCAAAATAGCGATGCAGGTGGAAGGATCTGGCACGTGGAGCAGCGGGGAAGAATCCCAGGAGAAATCCCTAACTTCTCCCTCACTTCTCTCTCTTTTCTCTCCTCTCTCTCCTAGGGTTTTCTCTAAATGCGTATGGGTTAGAAAGCTAAGGGTTTAAGCTCCTTATATAGGCCCGAACATAACCAAAATAGGCTCCAAGTAAAGGTATACTTGGGTTATAGCCAAATCGGGTCTTTTTCGATCCAACGGAGCATTTCTGGAGGTCCCCTGACTGAATGCGGTCGGACTTAAGCTCATGGATGTCGGATCTTGATCACATTAAGTTTTTAGTTCGATAGGGTTCCCAGATCGCACGTGGCGGACCAGTTTCAGTTCAACGGTCATAGAAACTCGATCAGGGCCACAGGTGTTATAACATGTAAAGGCCACCTATCCTGATTCGATGGTAAAATTTGATCGAATTCTTATGGTCAGAAAGCTTAGAAAATGTCGCGCAAGCGACATGTGCCAGATTTCATAATTTATATTTAATTTCTAACATTTCTCACACTCTTCACTCTGGACTCAAGGAAATCATCGTGGGACATCATTCGGACTTGATTTTTGAGGTGATTGTCAAGTCCAAGTAGGCGGTCAGGATTGTCTAAGTTTAGGACAATCGGACTTCCGATGTGCGGTCCAGGTCCAATACAAAGTTTCCGAATGCTCCCGTGAGCAACCGGGTTTAGAGTTTGATTTTAGGTTTTAGGGTATTGTAACGTCACCTATTGTACACGTTTTGGCTCTAGCAGATCGTATTTAAAGTGATTGGTGACAATTTCACAGGTCATCTCATTTAGCGCTGGCTAATTTATGTTAAATTTCTAAAGAATTAGGTTCTAAACGATTTATTTAACTTTGGAATTGGGTTCTGAGAGGTTACTAAGGTGTTATGGTTGACCCATTGCCTAAGGACGTCTAACCCCAGGTTGACAAAAATTCGGGGTGTTACAATCTACCCCCCTTAAAATAAAATTTCATCCTCGAAATTTGCCTAAGGGTAATGAATCCCTAGGAAGACTTTAGTATTCACATTCTAAGGAAGGTGCAAATCCTATTTAATAACCTACCCTCACGTATAACTTAAATCAACTTCTTCGATCCTCGGCCAGTGGGGAGGAGGCCAACTACGCTTCCGCTGCGCTACTCTGATCCAACAGTTGTATTGGATAATCCTAAGTAGATTGGGCTCGATACATTCTACCCCCCTTAAAACTTAGTTCTATTTAAGGTTCAAGAATCTATGTCTCGATCCGTATATCGGAATGAGGTGTAACTTAGGGCCTATCCTTGACATAAAATGGAAAACAACCTCTCGCTACATTGGTCTTCCTTTGCTAATGATGCGTTCTATGGCATTGGTACCTATGGTTGTAGAAGGAGCCTAATCTCTATTGTGATTGCATTCAAGGGCAAGTATGAGCTTGTGGCAAGATGTCTAGTCTCTATTGGCTATATGTCCTCAACATTTTCCAAAGGCAAAGCAATAACTTTTTGTTATAGATGGTCGGGTCAACACAGAAGAAAAGTTGTGTAGTGGGTCTGAGCTGGATACATAGACTTTCTGCCTAGGATAGAAAATTTGTTGTATCAATTCTTAATCCGAGTCGATGCCAATCTTCTGCTTGATCAGAGCATTGGATCTATTGGTAATCAATAGGATTAAGAAGTCGATTCAAACCGCGAATACATCGCTAATATATACAGTTCTCTTACTCCGTGTTCCCGAATGTAATAGGCCCTTGGGGAAGGCAATTAAAAGGGGGCGTGCTAGTTTATTCTAAGTTCAATCTTAGGGATGTAATAGTTTTCCCTGAGAATGAATGATTCTAAGTGAAAATAACTTTCCTAAGGGTTATAACAGGAGTCTATAAGTATTAAGGGGATCTATTGAAAAAATAAGGTTCTATTCCAACCAAAACTAATCTACTATTCCTTAGCATGTACAGGCTTTACACTACTTAATATAACTAGTAGACTAGTCTATAACTCACTAGCTATAATCCAAAACTTAAGCCTATACGCTAAATGGTTTCATACCATTTCTACTACAGGGGATTGTTCTATCACTAAGAGTTAAGATTGTCTAAATAGAATTGGATTCCCTACATCGTCAGATCTTTCAAATCTAGGAGTACTAATTTTAAATCCAAAACTCCAAGGGCATAGGTGGCCAGTGGTATGAAGTTGTGTTAACTGGGACCGCATTGCTAATCCCATGTTGGGATTGGGAGTGACATGCTTGGTAGGAGGGTGGGGTGGGATAAAAATAAATTTTGTAAGCTTAATCCCGGGATTTACTTTTAATCATATACATTCCAAACATGGTAGTGGAAACCATAAGATACACCCAATCTATGGACAATACCTTACAGCGAACGAAACGACATGCACTTCATTTAACAAATTTGTCACAATACATGAAATAAAGTTTCACATGCATTATGACAGGAACGACTGCGGCTATGCTAAGCTCAAACCACTAAACACAAACACATTTTCTACCTATGACATCACTAGACCCAACAGCAACAAAACACAGAAATCCTTAAAATAGTAATCAAACAATCTACGGGGCAATGACATAGATGCCTAATTCTACCAAAGGACTTCTACCACGGTCCCGACTTACGTTCCTTAATACCGTGTAGCTTAATACTGTCTATTGCCCATTAGAGCTCTATCGGCCATGTATTCTCAATACTCCTCAAGCGAAGAAAGTGGAGAAATGGGATGGGTAAGTAGGTTTCCACGAGTTTGGGGCTCAAATGAGAGCTTAAGAGCTCAAATGAGCCATGAAAAGTGAAGGAATGAAGAAAAGGGGCTGACCTATTGGGCTGCCACAAATCTAGGTCTGATAGAGGAGGGAAACAGGCCCCAAAAGGCTGGGGTTGCAAAGGGAAAAGAGTGAAATGGGTTGGGTTAGAAGCTCACACGATTTGAGTTTCAAATGGAGGATGGGAGAGCTCCAACGTGAGAGAATGGAGAGAGAGGGGAATGTGTACCACTGCAGATGATGGAGGGGCGTGGGTTGAGGCAGAAGACAGCAATGAGAGTGATTGGAAGTGGGGTTTGAGAGGAAAAATAACAAAAATGTGAGAAAGGGAGAGCTTGGAGGTACGTTTTGTGAAGGGGATAGGGATTTGGAGGGGTTTTAAGGTGCAGCCCACATACCAGGGGGCTACCCTAGCCCCCAAAGCTCGTCGGCCCGAAGGCCCGCCCGATTGGGGTCCACTGTACGGCGAGGCCTCGCCGACCATCTTATTTTTTGGCGATGCCTTGCCCTTTGGGCGAGGTCCCCCTGTCCTAAGGGCCCAAAATTCATATGGGTCCCACCCTGGATCATTCTAGATTTGCGTGGGTGGGCCCACAACTCCGTCTCGATCCATTTTGGGTCATTTTACAAACCGAAATTAGTTTACATATCATGTAACATATGATTTTGGGGTAGGAGAGGCTAATCCATCCAACTAACCCACTTATTCCATAAGATTCCATAATTGGAATGGTCAAAAGTCCAATCTACACATATATTTACTATACATAGTAAATATTTATTTAAGTATGATTCTCCATCATTTTTACATTAGGATTTGTGTGTAGTATGAAAGGACTTAGAAAAAGTTAAAGAATGGGGTGGTGGAAGGAGAGATTTTGAAGGAATTGGATAAAAAGGAGTTTTAGGCCTTGAGATTAAGTGTAAGGTGTTGTGGTTGCCCCACAACCCAAGGACATCCATGTCTAGGTTTGGAATTTTTCAGGGAATGACTCAAACCCATCGACTGACGGCCTAGAGGTGACTTAGGTCGCTTCACGCGACCAAAGATACGTTATGGCCCAAATTACCGTATAGTCTCACCTGTTGGCGAAACTTGGAATTCTAAATGTAGTTTCTAGGTTCCATCACCCCCTTCCTAAGTCAGAGTGTGTCAGAGTGCATCGCGTTACCATAACCTAGGTCCAGTTTAATCCAAATCATACTCTAATACCACCTGTAACATCCCCAAAATTGGGGGTCGAGCATAAACTCTACTCCCGAATTCCAGAACATCACTTATGCAACATTTTCAATGATGGATGAATGTCGGCAGCAGTAGTACATAAAACATGAGGTGGATTAAGCCAAAACAACATATCATACTCCAGAGACAGTTAAATTAGCAAGCGAAAGAATGTGATAGATATATAGAATATATGAACTGTTGTAGGTCTCCAGAGTGTGAACATGTTACCAGGTTAACTAAATACATGTATACTCTACAATAGAAAGAAAAGAATATGCATGAGTGTGTAAATAAAAGGTAAAATACCAAGTGTATTGGCATCTAATCAGTAACCCTGCAAACCCGTTGATCAGAACCTGCATACAGGAGGGATCCTCCTCATCATCACCAAGTCCGGCTCTGCTTCGCAAGCATCGCCATTATCTGAAACTGAAATAGGAACTGGTTGGTGTGTGCAACACCGTCTCGTAACGTGGGAGTGAGTAGCTAACTCAATGGAATCATAGAGCAAGGGTTAACATGTTATCAAATCAATCACGCGATAATAGTAAAACAAACAATCAGACATTCCTAGATACTGTGATTAATGCAAGCATGAAATGACATGATGGATGCCATCACCGACATACTCCCTCATGCGACACCATCTTACGTCCGCGGCATGCTTTCTTCCCTCAGTGCTCCACATCTTGCAGGCACATGCAGTGCGATATGAATATGATTACCGAGTTGTTATTAGTCCTTTTCATACAGTAGGATTGGGAAACTAGGGTACCTCCCTTATATCAATACCCAAACAATGATCCTGTCTAGGGTCGTCACTCCTAGTAATCTCATACGATGATATATTTTTAGGTCGCTGCAAGGGCTGTCAGGGCTGTTGCACCCACTTGTTGCTCCACTCTCCCATCACCTTATCAATACAAGCCTAGTTTATATCCTTAAGACTGCATCAGGACTCGTCACCCCCATGCAGTGTCAGGATAAACTTAAGGTCACTACAAAGGGCTGCCAGGGCTGTTGCTCGCACTCGTTGCTCCACTTCCCCATCACCTTATCAATGTAGGCCGACAGCAAGAATATAGTGTCCCATACCACCATAATCTGCTCAGAGTAGGGTGCTCACTGATCACTACGGGGAGGATTGTGGCTCTAGCGTAGGCAGAAAGCTCGACCACGGTGTCCCATACCACCATGCCCGTCTCATGAGTCGTAGGGGATTGAGGTACCAAGGTTAGAGGGGCTTTCCAATGGTAAGTTTAGTATCCTAGGTTCAAGCAGTTATGATTAATACAAGGTGAACATATAATAGTCAGTCGGGTTACTTGATGAGTCCGACTAGCACGAGCGCACGTTGAATCGACCGACATAAAGTGCACAAACACTTCGCGTGGCCTAACCACTGCTGACGACTCTAGTACGACTCGGGTTCGTCATACACATCCTTCGTGGCGAATAGAATCCAACCACGAATTCTAAACTGTTACCGACTGCCTGGACTAGAGTATAGCCCCAAGAACATGTAATCTACATCAATAATCATATGAGAGAAAGAAAATTGAAATACAAGAAATTCTATCATGTTATCAGCATAATATAACATACATCATGAGTAGTTAATCATACACGAGTATTTGACACCTAAGGTAATCAATTAAAATACAACAACATGGAGAAAATCATGTGCATCATCAAAGTAGTTGAGAATCCAGTCTCAACACTAATCTACAACACCATTTACTCAATACTTACTAATACATACATTTATACAAACACTTAGACTATTCAACTCCAACGTACTTGTCGTATGTTGATTCCAACATATAATATGACAGATCCTTATATCAAGGAGTTTTCTAATACACAACAATCATATTTTTACATTCTAAACATATGGCAAGCATAAATCATATTGATTTAGGTATTTCAACAAACACTTAGTCTACACACATTAGTCTATATAGCATATGTCGGTCAATATGTGCATTAAGGCAAATCTCTTCGCCAAACAGATCGTACATGCATATCTTGCATAATAACACGACAAATAAACATGGCAATCATTTTAGCAAAATACAGACGTATACAGTATTTCCTACAAATGCTTAAAATACCCTAAATTCATATTCTTCGTACGTATGCGAAATGAAAAACGGACAGCATGTTCTACATGTCAAACAGCATCCTTATCAGCAATCTACCATTAAACGGCATTGAAAGCTTTGCAAAATGGTAACCAAAGCGTCTAAAATTCGCGCCTTACGTTGTAGGAGCGTAATGAATCGAATAGGAACTCTACGTCGTCGTCAATGACTGATTGGCAACCTAATGCACAAGGTAAGTCAGCTACTTCGCTACTTGGATCAATAGAATCCCTAAAAGAGGTTAGGGTTAGGATTTTCTTACCTAGAACGGCGTTGGAATCGCCAAAATAGCGATGCAGGTGGAAGGATTTGGCACGTGGAGCAGCAGGGAAGAATCCCAGGAGAAATTCCCAACTTCTCCCTCACTTCTCTCTCTTTTCTCTCCTCTCTCTCCTAGGGTTTTCCCCAAATTCGTATGGGTTAGAAAGCTAAGGGTTTAAGCTTCTTATATAGGCCCAAACATAACCAAAAGCAGACTCCAAGTCAAGGTATACTTGGGTTATAGCCAAATCAGATCTTTTTCGATCCAATGGAGCATTTCTGGAGGTCCCCTGACTGAATGCGGTCGGACTTAAGCTCATGGATGTCGGATCTTGATCACATTAAGTTTTTAGTTCGATAGGGTTTCCAGATCGCACGTGACGGACCAGTTTCAGTTCAGCGGTCACAGAAACTCGATCAGGGCCACAAGTGTTATGACATGTAAGGGTTACCTATCTTGATTCGATGGTAAAATTTGATCGAATTTTGACGATCAGAATGCTTAGAAAATGTCGCGCAAGCGACACGTGCCAGATTTCATAATTTATATTTAATTTCTAACATTTCTCACACTCTTCACTCTGGACTCAAGGAAATCGTCGTGGGACATCATCCAGACTTAATTTTTGAGGTGATTGTCAAGTCCAACTAGGCTGTCAGGATTGTCTAAGTTTAGGACAATCGGACTTCCGATGTGCAGTCCAGGTCCGGTACAAAGTTTTCGAATGCTCCCGTGAGCAACCGGGTTTAGAGTTTGATCATAGGTTTTAGGGTATTGTAGCGTCACCTATTGTACATGTTTTGGCTCTAGCAGATTGTATTTAAAGTGATTGGTGACAATTTCACAAGTCTTCTCGTTTAGCGCTGGCTAATTCATGTTAAATTTCTAAAGAATTAGGTTCTAAACAATTTATTTGGCTTTAGAATTGGGTTCTGAGAGGTTACCAAGGTGTTATGGTTGACCTATTGCCTAAGGACATCTAACCCCAGGTTGGCAAAAATTCGGGGTGTTACACCCGCCCTTCCTGTTCTTTCCTCTCTCCCGTTTCTGTATCACAAGTGCCTCTTGCTGAGTAGACCCCTGAGACTTCTTCCTTGTCTTTTCATTGAAGAGACAGCTAGTAACCTGTTCCATGGATATCTTTCCGTCTGGCGCGGAGTTACTTAGAGACACCACCAATGTCTCCCAACTGTCAAGCAACGAACTAAGCAATAGTAAAGCCTGCAATTCATCATCCAGGACCATCTTCATAGAAGAGAGTTGATTTACTATATTGCTGACCTCATTCATGTGCTCGACCACAGAACCACCATCCTTGAATTTGAGATTCATAAGTCGCCTTATCAGAAAATTTTTATTACCGGTTGTCTTCCTCTCATACAACCCTTGTAGTTTCAGCCAAAGGCTAGCGGCTGAGGTTTCTATAGACATATGGTAAAATACAGAATCATCTAGCCATTGTCTATTAAACCCCACCGCTTGCGGTCCAACTTCTTCCAATCATCATCAGACATATCCTTGGATTTTGCTGATATGCCTAAAATTGGAGAATATAGATCCTTGCAATAAAGCAGGTGCTCCATCTTAGCCTTCCATACGGTCCAGTTAGAACCATTGAGGCTGATCATCCTTAATGAGCCACCTTCCATAATTCTAAACCGATCCTACCCGTTCAATGAACTTAGTGCTCTGATACCACTTTATTAGGGGCCTTGCACAAAACCTTAAGATCTAGCCCTCCAGAACAAACCAGAATTATTGGATAATAATAGCAATGAAATAAATCAAAACAACAATCACACACCACACAAGAGATTTTTACGTGGAAAACCCTCAAAGAGGTAAAAACCACGGGACCTCGTCCAGATCAACAATCCACTATGAAAGTAGAACGTTACAACTGATCACAAGCACACCTTGCTATGATTAATCATTCATCACTCATGCAGGAGTGGATAAACAGTAAGAGAATAAAAGAAAAACTGAGAGATCTAACCGATTACGAAGACGTAGAAGCGCTGAGATGTAGATTGCACAGTAGATCACCTCCATGAGCATAACCTCCCTTCTATAAGCTTCCTCTCTCTCTTTCTCTTTCTCTCTCACCCTTAATAACCCTCTTGTATTTTTTTCATCCCTAGAAAAACCCTAGAGAACCCTTTTTATAGTTTTAGGAAACTCCTTTCTGCATCCCTGTTGCGAAAGGACTCAAATTCGCAGTTTCGTGCAAAATCACGGAACAAATTGCGTAACCTACGACTAATCGTAGCTCTCCTACGACTGGTCATAGACCACCTACGACTAGTCCTAGACCTCGAAAAAAACAGCACAACTCACTGGATTTCGAGTCGTGCCAGGGCTCGAACCTATGACTGGTCGAACGCCTTCGACGACCAGTTGTGGCTCCCCTACGACCGGTCGAGTAACGCGGTGAATTACTCCGATTTTTCACCTGTTGCTCTATCTCTCCTCTGATTTGAGGAGGAAAAACCCCATCACTTCCATCACAGGTAATGTTAATTGTATGCCTCTCTATTTTTTACGATTTCAATTTTATTCATTATACCGAGATTGATGGCCAGCAGGATGGTTTCTTTTGCTTATTTGTTGAGCAGTTTTCTTCTCAGGCTGGGTTATTTTGTATTTGATAGTGTTTCTAAACTATCATCTATGTGCATCATGTCAGCTGGTCATAGTGCCTTCAATATCCAAATAAATAAATAAATAAATAAAAATCTATGATTTTAGAGCCCAAAGAGTCCTTTGGTTCCAGGCCATGTTAGTATATTGCTGCTGCTACTGCTCAGAGAGATATGGCCTGAAGTGTTGAATTTTCACATAGCAGAAACACAGACGTATGTACGCCAGACAAGATAAATGATTAGAGATGAAAGATACATGATTAGAATCACTGATGTGGAGAAACGTGTGTATGCCAGACAAAAGATACATGATTAGAGACAAAAAATACTTGATTAAAATCACTGATGTGGAGAAAGTAGTTTCAACATTGCCTTTGACACATCCCTCAAAGAGAAAACGAAACCAAAATGACATGGATTGTACAGAGGGAATGCAGCATCTGCATGTGTGAGATGGAGATATTGATTAGTGGGCTCTGCTGCGCATATGCCATGGCCAAAAGAATACACTGGGCTGGGCAACTCTTGTATGGAAATGAGTTGGGTTCTCAACTTCCAGTCGCCCATTGTGTCTTGGGCTGATTAATGAGCGGACCTGCCTGATTTTTAGGCCTTGTTGGACTGTTGTTCCTTGTAATTAATAGCCTGGTCCTTCTACGGGTGCCACATTGGCACTTGCACTGGTGAGTAGAATACAAACAATCCTATGGCATGAGTAACCTGGCCATTGATTCAGTGAGATCTCGACACCGGAATAACAAAGAAGTCAATGCGTATACACACACAAAAAATACAATACTCAAGGGCCTGTTTGGAAGATCAGAAGAGTGCAGATTGTCTGTGTTGAAGGCACCGGAAAATTCGGTGCTGTCGCTTCTCATTGGTCATGTCATCGCAGATTTTCCTTCTCACGAATCAATTGCTTACAACAACCTAACTTTTACTGTGTGGAACTTCTCTGGCCCCACCAAGATTTATGTGTTACATCCACACCTTCCATCAATTTTTCAAGATTATTCTAGAGCATGAACTCAAAAATGAGGCACATCCAAAGGTCAAGTGGACTATACCAGAGATAGCAGCACGAATTGATTGACTAATGTTGAAACATTCATAGGGTCTATTGTGAGGTTTATTTGCCATTTAACCTCTTCACTTGGTCTCACAAACCTGGATGAAGAGAAAACACAATTATCAACTTGATCAGAGCCTTTCATGGTCTCAAGAAATTTTCAACCATGGCCGTCCAATTCCCATTGTTTCCTGTATTAATGTGGCCCACTTGAGGCTTGGATCTGCCTTGCATTTGGTAGCATGCACTAAAAGGTATGCAAAAATGGATGGACAGAGTGGATCTAATACATACATCATAATATGGGCCCACCGAAGTTACACATGTCAGTACTTCCAGTTTTCTTCTCACTACCAAGCAACCATTTTCCTTGTCAAAATTTCCCATGACCATGTATTTCTTAGATCCACACTGCTCATCAATTTTTTAGATCATTCTAGGATATGAGCCTGAAAACGAGGAAGATAGGAAGCTCAAGTAGACCACACTATAAGAAACAGTAGGAATTGACGCCACCGTTGAAAACATTTTGGGCCACAGAAGGCTCTGATCAACCTGCTATTTGTGTTTTACCTTCATCCAGGTATGCATGGGTGACCTGACGAAGAGGTCAGATGGGAAATAAGCCTCACGGTTGGTTTTAGGAAGGTTTCAACGGCAATTTGTTCAATCCCGCCCTACTGCTTTCTATAGTGTGATTAACTTGATGGTTGGATGTAACTCATGTTTGAATTCATGTACTAAAATTATCTAACAAAATTGATGAAGAGTCTCGATCTAACACAAAAATTTTGATGGGACTAGAGAAAATCCCCCATGTTAAAAGTTGTGCGGTGTATTACACAATCTATCAGGTAGAGAAATTTGACGTATTTAATTTGTTTGAATCCGGATCCTCTGTTTGCCACAAACAGGTCACTCCTGTTTGACTGCATCTTGATTAGTCCATGCCAATGCCATCACTGAGGTCATCAGAACTGCTGCATTAAATGCAGTCTGATGATGTGGCTCAGTTAGATTCCAACAATTAAGAGATTTCTGTTTGTGGCAAGCATGAGATCTCAGATTTGAACGGGAGTCATCAAAAATGACATGGACCAATGAGAAGCGCCTGCACTAGAATTTTCTTTACTTTCAATATAGACAATTGGTACTCAAGGAGATATTGTTTCTCAGGGAAACTTGACGTCGTAGAAAATGTGGAAAAGGAAACGCTGTTTTTCTTACTTGTTATTCTTATTTGTTTTTTGTTTTTCGACGAGATTTTCTTAGAAACTGAGGACCTATATATATATATAGAGAGAGAGAGAGAGAGAGAGAGAGAGAGAGAGAGAGAGAGAGAGAGAATCACCGTGCTCATGGGCATGTGCTAGGTTAGAAAGGCACGTGCAGGATGCTTGAAGAGGGATAGTGAATGTGTTGCATACACGGCACATGTGAAGCGCTGGAAGTTAAATTATAGCATGTGGCACATATATGTTCTTGAAGCTGTATGGTGGCACACGTGGCATAAGATGTATTAGTACATTTGACACATGGACACTTGAAGTTAAACACCAAAACTTGTGCAGGTTGACATCATTGGCACACGTGGTATATTTGGAGCAGCTGAAAATGGATAATGACACATGTGGTACATTAGTGCATGTGAGATGCTAAGCCCCTTTGGTGCCAAGGAAGAGGAATGGTGGCTTGTTAGTATGTGGGGCGCAAGAGAAGATGCATAGTGGCACATGTAGTACAATAGCATGTGGGGTGTAAGAGGAGAAATGGTGGCACATGTGGCATAGTGACACGCGTGAGGCATAATTAAAGAAGGACAAATCGTCGTTTGACACGTTGGCACATGTGAAGCCATTAAAGATAGATGGCGGCATATTTGAGTTGCATATATAGTGGGAAAATGCCTTAGGAATCAAGGTGAGAAAATAAATTTATTTATTTTTTAATAAAGAAAAAAGGGACTTTTTATAGAAAAATTCCTCAAGGAATTGGATTTAACCCAACACTGCTGGCCAGTGATTTTTAAGAGGAGAAATTACATTATTGCCCTCTTTTACCTTTTCATCACATAATTAAAGGAGAAAATGATGGGCCATATGGACAATCGTGGGCCTACATCATTCCCTCTGGATTGGAAATAACTTAAATCTTGGATGCTTCATGCTAAAAGAAGTTCAAATCTTCTGAGGCTGACTAGAGGTAGGTTTCTGCTAGACAAAGCCGGTGTTGGCTCTATTAGGAAGCTTAAGAGGTCCCACTTGTACAGGATATGATAGGCAGCCCAGGTCTTTTTGTCCCTGGTCTCTGCCCGAAGTCTTCTCTGTAACTTGCTTCTTTAATGAAAACAGTCATGATTTCCAAAAAAAAAAAGAGTTCAAATCTAATAATTTCATTCATCACCCGTGATCCATGTGTGATTCAGAACAATGCTTGTTCCTCTATTTCACTAAATATTGTGTATTAGTCTTGCCCAGTGATAGTAGTCTCCATGATCAGCTATACTAACTTCTTCATATTTCATAAGTTACTTATCCATATTGCCCTTTATCAATCATCACTTGAGGCATTAATAACATAATTTGTTGGATAACCAACGACTCACCTTACCGTAATAGACATACAGTTTACACAACATGTGTCCCATTTTCATACGAATGTTCTTCATATTCTATGCTATTTTCTACTTTTATACAATTGAAGATTTTTCAACAACTTTTTCCATCCATGTCAAATTCACTTTAACTGTGGATTGAAGTTCATACATTGAAAATAACGGTAACCCGAATATCTGCACTTCAAGCATGCAAAATGAATACTACTTTGTCCCATCTTGGATGCCCATTCCATAACCACTGTCATATAGGTTGTTCTTGGTTTTATTATTGGATGTTGGCCTGTCATTCCTCGCTCTGATCTATGGGAGGATCTGTAGTTGTCTAGCATGAGAAGTTAGCATAGTGCTCAATTGTTAATGAAGTTCTCCATGGGGCACCAAATCATTTCCTAAGTCTTCTATTAATTATTCCATTTGCTTTTAATGTAAGTGCATGTGCATTGGACATCCTAAATGTACTTCATTGGAATCCAATTCATTTCTTATGTCTAGGTAAGCCTATGAAGATAACTTGAAATCTTTTGATATTTGCACTCACAAATTCTGCTCGTGATGAAAAGGTATAGAATTCCTCGGTGTATTCATGTCACGCTGTAAACCCGGAAATCGGATTCACAGGAATCCCGATCGTCGAATTCGGTGCTGACAGCCTCCACAGTACCCTATTCTCGGCTCATAGCATTCATATGCCAGATTCTGATCCTGAGATCCTACAAGGAGGATTTTTTTTTTTGTACATTTAACTAATAATAAGCATAACTACAAGATTACCCAATTCACGAAAGCAACATCATCATCACATATCCACTAATATAATCATTTGAGTACAACACTGAAAGAGAAATACATAAATAGAAAATCAAACCCCAGAAGACCACTGCACGCTCCAAGCTCAACACTGCTGCAACATAATATCACCTGCACGCATCTATCATGCATAAGCTTATAGAAAGCTTAGAGGGCGGTGTAAGTGTGTGTACAAGGTAAGTGTCAAGTATTCACTACAATGTCATAATCATACAATACCGGAAAACCGGTAATCCATAAACCATATAATGTCTGAATAAGCAAAAACATTGATAAGATCATGAATTATCAGAGTAAGCAAAAATACTGACAAGAGCGTGAATTATCAGAGTAAACAGAAGTACTAACTAGGTCATAAATCATACAATGACAAAGTAAGTAGAGGTACGGACAAGCCCATAAGTCAATCAATATCAGAATACGCAACATAGAACAACTATGCAATAAAGAGTCATAAAAAGCCAAATATTAGATACCGATGATGTAATGCAATATTCGATGCAAATGATATGACCATGCTGGAATGTGAAGTGGGGATGATAGTTTGTAGTATCGCAGGCTACGGGGTGCACCACAAGGGACTTCTATCCAAACCAGTCCCATACCTAAATTTGGATAGTCAGACTCAACGTGGTAAACTCCTGATCTCAGGTTAGTCGTGCGCCCAACCGAAATCCTTGCCATAACGAAGGTACACAACAATTAGTTACACACCACCAGCCCGAGTGGATAGTGAATAAATGAATGAATGAGCATGCAACTCTTACTCAATAAGTCCACATATCAGTACGGTTCCTCTATGGGATCATTACTTGAATTTAGTACACTCCAAATAGCACTGTCGCTCTCCCTAGCCGCACAGTCCAAGTGAGCATAAGAAACCTCACTATCCGCCTGACCAGTAGTCTGCCAATACCTATTCGACACGTCGATAGCGGACCCATTCACGAGCTGGTCAAACTCAACCTAGCAATGCCTCCTGCGTACGGGCGAGTAAGGCCACACTCCCTCCCAACTGACCACGGCACAGTGGGAGACGCGGCCTCCTGGTATTCGGAACTCGGGCGCTTATGTATCCACTTGGTCTCGATGTTGGGGCATCCTCTGGTACCAAGAGAGTGTTTAGGGATTTTCACCCAGGGCCATCTATGGCAGCCCGATGCTCGAACAGATTTCCAGTGTCCCATCTGGCCATCCACGATATGCCTGTGGAGGCTACGACCCTGATGTCACTAGGGCGTACAGTAATCACAATGCAAGATGCATGAGTCATACAGTCCAGTCATACATTAATCTACCGCATGCCGCGCACTCATGTGAGATAACCTCCGCCTATCAGGGAGTCTCATAACAACATACTCAATGGCATATGCAATGATCAACCACATCTCATAACAAACATGCAGATGATGCGTATGGGCATGTATCATGATGTTATGCTGTCACATACTCATAATTGGTATCAATAACCGGCATCGACAATGTGGACATTTAACCAACATTACCTCCAAGGAATGACTCTCATAGATCCTAACATATAGTGGACCCATGGCCTCACACAAGGGTCAAATATATAACACCATGGGCCTCACTTAAGAGTTTAATATACATCATGATGAGCCTCTCACATGGGTCTAATATACAACACAACGAGCTCCATCTTCAGGCCCTCTAATGCATCACAATGGGCCTCATCACATATATCTTGGATTTATCATATTAGGCCTTAAACATGGGCTGAATACACATTACAGCGGGCCTCAAATATGGTCCGCATATACATTACATTGGGCCTCGTTAATCAGAATCGGCTATCGGCCACGACATTCGGAATCAGTAATTGGCCTCGATCGATGATCGACCTCGATAATCAAATTGGCAATCGGCCACGTTAATCAGGATCAACAATCGGTCACAATAATCAGCCTCAATCGATAATTGGCAATCGGCCAAGACAAATCAGAATCAGTAATCAGCCTCGATAGATAATTGGTAATCGACCAAGACAAATCAGAATCGGTAATCAGCCTCGAAGCAAGGCGGGGTCCATGGATGGACGACCGATGATGGTCCAAGCAATATCAATGGGGGCCCATTCGTTTGGGTTAACCTACTAGAGAATGATGAGAATGGGCCTAACCAGGCGTAAGGGAAGGTCACGATGTGGACATTCAACCATCATTTTCCAACAACGTGGACCGTTAACCAACATTGCTCCCAAGCAGTGGCCTACATAGAGTTAAACATATAGTGGGCCCATGGCCTTACACAAAGGCCTAATGTACATAGCAATGGGTTTCATATAAGGGCCACATATACACCACATCGGGCCTCGCCAAAAGGGCCACAAATACCTTACAATGGGCCACATACCTGGGCTTATGTACATCACAATGGGTCACATCTTATGGGCCGAAAATATATCTCATTGGGCCTTACCAAATGAGTCTCAGATACATCATACCAGGCCTCATCATATGGGACACAATTACATCATAATAGGCCTCATATCTGGGCCTCAAATATACATCACAATGGGCTATGACCCATGGGCCTCAATATATATCAGTTGGGCCGAATCAATGGGTCTAACATATATCACAATGTGCCGCACCAATGGACCTAACATATATCACAATGGAATGCTCAATGGGCTGCACTAATGGGCCCTATACACATTAAGTCGGGCCTTAATAAATGGGCCGGACACATATCACAATGGGCCTTGTATACATCAAGTGGGCCGCATCAGTAGGTCGCACCGATGGGCACACAATAGGTGGCCTCAAATACATCCAATCAGGCCCACCGTAACTATCTACACCCTACATCTATTTTTTTGGAGATCATATACCCAAAAAATGAATCATAATGAAAGATCATCTGGACCACACCCTAAATAGCAGTGGAGATAACGATTTCCACTGTTTAAAATCCACAGGGCCCACCATAATGTTTATTTTCTATTCAATCTCCTGCTGCTTATACAGTGTGGTCTACTTGATAGATGAACGGTGTGAATCACAAATGCATCACGGTGTGCCCCACGTATCCCGCCGGATAGATGGCATGGAAATAACTCATACATCATGGTATCCCACAGAGCTGGCTGGAGTCAACCAGCAGCCATGGGACTGCACTGTCCAGATGGACAATCAGGATATAACACATATCATGGTACAGATGAACAGTAGGATGAAACTCATATATCACAGTGGTGGTGGTCCACATCCATGGACTGGACAGAGTGGATAAAACACTTGCATCATGGTGGACCGCGCCCATCAGCTGGATGAATAGATGGACGGTTGGAAGGAATACATGCATCATGTGGAGTCCACACATGCATGGGTCATGATGTCCCATGAAGGGATGGTGTGTTTACAACACATCATCAATGAAGCCCCCCACCTGCTGGGCTAGTTGGGTGGATGGCATGAAGGGCACATGCATCAGGTGGGGTACACATGATCTAGACGGTGCAGGTGAAATACGTAGATCAGGTAGGCCATGAAATGACTGAATTGGCAAGGATGAAACATATACATCATGATGCACACAGCAGAATTGGCAAGGATGAAACATATACATCATGGCAAGTGAGTCCACACGTGTGGGACCCACCAGTTAAATGGATGGATGATCGTCGATACAACACATCACGATGGCCTCTGCACAGCACCGTCCAGCAATGGACGGTGCAGATATAGATACATCACGGTGGTCCCTTAGCACCGTCCAGATTTAAATGGATGTTGGGGCTCCTGGCATGGCACATGAATCAAGGTGGGTCCCACCCACACGTGTGGGGTGGGCCACACAGGAGGACAGAGTGGATTCTTTACATGCATCAACGGTGGGTTCCCACAGAGCTTGGTGACGTTGCACAACAGCAACGTTCGGCTGTTGGACGTCCCATTGATGGACGGTCCATGTCTACTGCATGCATAAGGTGGGTCCACATGCGTGGGGCCCACCAGCAAGTTGGAATAAAGCTGATATTTGTGGTTTTCCTCATCCAGGCGGTCAGCAGGGGACCGTGTTGCTGTTGCTGCAGTACAGATCACAACCTGTTGAGATCTGGGCCGTTGAAGCTGAGTGGTGGGGGATGAAACCCATACATCACAGTGGGGTCCATTAGGGTGGGCCTCACAGTCTTAGATCAAGCCGATATTTATGTTTTCTCTTCATCTAGACCTGTCCAGACGGACGGGCAGGAAGCATGTCCGCTGGACAGGCAGCGAGGTGGGTTCCACCACCAGCGGACGGCATGGATCGTACATCAAGGTGGACCATAGAGTATGGAAAAGAGAGAGAGAGAGAGAGAGAGAGAGAGAGAGAGAGAGAGAGAGAGAGAGAGAGAGAGATGAATGGACGTGAGTAGCGGAGGGACCCCGCCACTAAGGGTCCCTCTTTGAAACAACACATACATTAAGATGGGTCCCACATGTGTGGGCCCTTAAATCACAACTCAAATAGTAAAATCACCCACCTATTGGTCGCCTTCTTGGTCCGATGGAATGCCAAACTCCTTAGCTTCAACTTTGATGGAGGATGATGGAGATTGGATGGTTGGATATGGTGGTAGGGAGGTGGGCCACACATGACCTCTCTCCCATGAACGTCCACCTCTCCCATGGTTGCTTGTGAGATGTTTTTTTTTTGAAAATGAGAAAGATGAGATTGATGAAGTGAGTGATGGGGTGTGTAAGAGATGGGATGGAAAGGTTGACTTTGGGGATGGTATTGAATTGGAGATGGGATAGGGTACTTGACTTGATCGGTTGTGTACTTTTGACAAGTGAGGTGATTGATGAGGTGTCGTAGAGATTCCCTTGGTATTGCAATGTGCGGCATTTTCCTTGAATTGAACATGGGTCCACATCTCCTGGCCTGGGTATTGGGTCGGTGCGTGAGTCGCGGCGTCGGAACCGCAGCGACGGCGCGGTCGCGGGGGTATAGGTTTTGAGTCGAGTCGACTCTGATATGCGGGACTCGGCCTAAGATCACGCGCAAACGTCAGATACAAGTCGAGGGTTGCCGGAATTCAACCGAAAGGACCGCAAAAGCCTACGGAACAGTATGGGCTAGGATACGGGTCTTACAATTCATTCATTGATTTATTCCTTAAATGTAGGTTATGATATCTTTGATAGAGGTCATCGGCATAAGTTGCAGGTAAAAACTTATGTTTTAATTTCTTTTCGATCTTTTTTCTTAGAATTTATTTTCTCCTTTTCTGACAAATTTGTTTGACTTGGAGATTGTCTCATCATTCTAACGTGTGACAAGAAATCAATACTAATAAATTAATGTTATGTAATTTTCTTATACTAAAACACATTTTTTGTTTACCTGGCTTACTAATAAATAAAGCTGTCAACATACAAATAATTGTGGAATTAAGGAATTTTCATCTTATTCCAAGCTTTATATCACATTCGAAAAGTAAAAGGATTTTGGGAGGGCTCGTTGTTGGCTAGGACATTGGCAAGAAGGTTCCCGTACTTATCCTCGAGTCTCTAACTTCGACAGTGAGATTCCCTCCATATTGAAGTTCTTCCACTTGATTAATGAAATTGCCTATTCTATGGAAAAAGTTTTTTACTTGACTCTGTTTGGTGTAAGTGTGCAGGTTACTTAGATTACTTACACAAACTCTAGTTTCATCATACCTTTTGGAGCCATTATAAGGTTATGTAAAGTTGAAAATCCCTCAACTATCACTCACCTTGATATCAAAATGGTGCAACCTGATTATTAACCAATGAGAACTTAACATCTGAATTGCAAAAAATAAATACATACACTCATAAGAAATATTTGAATAGAGAGGGAAAAAGAATTTTGTTGATATTCAAACTTCTTTTCTTACAATACTTTTTTTTTTAAAAAAAAAAAAAAAAAAAAAAAAAAAAAAAAAAAAAAAAACCACACCTCTTATAAACCCTAAAGATAAGTTCTATGAATTTTTAATGAAGTTCTCCCAATTACTAGATTGACTTCAAATAAAGCTTAATTGATTTCAAACTAACCTATAATTTATCTACCATAACAACAATCCCATCAATATATAATAAAGGTTTGACTTAAAATAGTAAAATACTATTTAAAAATTCCTATGACATCTTCCACATAGGTCCCTTTTATCTACCATAAATAGCAAATGTGATCTTTGATATTTAGGCCCCTTCAAAAATCCGACAACAAACCACATCCAAAATTAGCACATACCAGGCCCTATAGTAAGCTATGGGCCTACATCAAATAGTCTTTACAACAGCCTACTATGGAAACAAACATAATCACGACCACATGTTTTCAAAGGCGGCCACGGTCATATTGAGAATGACCAAGTATTCCACCACCGAATAGAGTCTTTAACACGAACACAATCAATCCATTCATAAAAACAGATGAGGTTTCCACCAACAATCCATAAATGTACGTTTCCGTAGACAACCTTGTAACCCTCATCCTTCTTTCTTTAACGTATGCATCGAGTGCCAACCCGACTATACTCACCAGCTGTTTCCCGTCAAGATCTCCATTTGGCTCCATATGCCTAGGTTTCGCCAGGCATCTTGCAAGCACAACTGCATCTTCTAGGCCAGCTGCACCGCCTTGCCCGAGGAACGGCCCATCACGTGCAATGCGTCCCCTGCCACAGTCACCATCCCTCTACGCAAGTTTCCTAGTAGCACGTCCCAAGGAGCTCTGCATCTTATGTTTGTAAAATTCAAAGAATCATCCATGCTGTTCTCGGCCAATTCGGTTATTTATGATGGAAATCCCTTCATTGCTTCCAGTGCTGTTTGTCTGATCAGTTCGGGCTTCCCCGATATTTCGGAATCTGCGTACACGTATGGCGTTGTCACGTCGATGAACCCGCACATGAGATGTCCAACATGGACGCGGTTTGCCTCCTGACACTGCTAGTAGTGGACTCGTTACTGGACGGTGCTGTGGGTCCCACCATGATGTATTTTTTTTATTTTATTTCCACGCCGTCCATCCATTTTCCATCATATTAGCGATGAGCCCAAAAATGAGGTAGATCAAAATCTCAGGGGGACCACACCACAGGAAACAGTGGTGATTGATCTCCACCGTTAAAAACTTCTTAGGAGCCACGAGAGTTTTGTATCAAGCTGATATTTCTCCGGAAGCGGCTCACTAGGCCTAGGTACAGAGTAAACTCTGTGAGGTCTACCATGATTTGTTTATTTTATCCACTCGGTCCATATATTTTATCAGATAACTTTAGGACTTGAACCTAAAAATGAAGCATATACAATATTAAAATGGACCACACCATAGTAAACAGTTGAATTGAACATCTACTGTTGAAAAATTCTTGGGGCCACAGAAGTTTTGGATCAAGCTTATATTTGTGCAATCCCTTCATCCACGTCTTTATGATCTTATGAACAGGTTGGATGACAAATAAACATCACTGTGGGACCTAGAAAAGTTTCAACGGTGGAAATCATTATCCCCACTGTTTCCTGTGGTATGATCATTTGATATTGGGATATGCTTCAATTTTGGGGTAACCCCTTAAATTAGATGGAGAAAAAGGGATGGACTGCATGATAGACCACATACATTCAAAGTCTCAGTAGGAGCTACTAATTAACTGGGTACGCAATCCGATTTCTTTTTCTCTTTTCCCTTGATATAGGTATGTATGACCTAATCAACAGGTTAGATGGGAAATAAACATTACAGTGGGCTCTAGGAAATTTTAAAAGGTGACTGTTCAATCACCATTGTTTTCCTGTTGTGTGGTCCACCTGAGATCTGGATATGCCTCATTTCTGGGCTCATGCCTTAAAATACTGAGCCAAATTAGATGGCCCGTATGGATAAGACACATAGTCATTTTGGGCCTACAGATCATCTTTCAGTAGCGAGCTGGCTGCTACTAGCAGTGTCAGCAGGCAAACCACGTCCGTCCAACATGAGATCTGGACTAGTCATGGGGCCTTGTAGTTTTAACTGCCTAGTGGCACTAGATTGTTTGACCACTGTTTATGTCTGTTGCCCATGTCCAGTCAAATCGGCCGGTTACGATTGTCCAAGGGCTAATTCAGCGCCCCCGCCCCCCCCCCCCCCCCCCCCCCCCCCCCCCCCAAGTCGGGCTGGTTCAACCCTGACTTGGCCAAGTTGCTGCTGGAGTCGGGCCATGGAATCCATCCGAGTCACTGATTTTTTTAACCATGATCTTGAATCTTTCATCTGTTGAAGATTACCATAAGTCTTAGCAGGAATTTGAACTGTACACAGTACCTTTAAGAAGCTGCGGCCGGGATATGAACCAATAGACGAGCTTGTCGTTGATGGGATGTTTCCCTACAATCACATGTCCTTTCTTTGTCCGGACGAAATCATTGTCAAATCCATACCATCTGGGTAATATGTAAGCCCTCTCAGTGCAACTGTACTGTAGCTTCTGGTGGGTTTTAGCTTGAGTTATTCTGCCACTAATGGGTATACTCCGTCGCAGCCGATTAAAATTTACATTGCATGAATGTGAATCTCTCTTTCTTTTTAAATCATCTAATCACGTAGAAAACAAAATCAAATAGCGGATTACCAAAATCATTTGAACTGTTCCAATGACAGCTTTTCTTTTTAATGGCTAATACCTCTTGAAAAGTGGGGAAGGCTTCACATGTAGGTTGGCTAGTGGGTTTGGTTTGACTAGCCCGGCCTGTTTTTGTCTGCATTTGGTCTGCTGGGCCTTGAGGCCTGTGAGTTGGACACGTTCTTGTATTCAAGACTTTATAATTAATTGGGCTGGATATGAGCATGCATCTATCTAATGACCTGAAGGTAGGCCTTCCCAGCTCAACTTAGCATGGTCTGGGCGAGTCATGAGTAGGCTAGTATTTAGAAGGAAGGCCAGTCATGATCCCGGTGACCTGGGGCTGAAAACATCATGGTGTAGATGTTATGGGGTTGGCTGTTGCAGAAAAATAAAAAAACCAACCCATAAAGGCCCTGATACAGTTATAATGGCCTTGTAATGGTGCAGCATAAAAAGAGACTGTAACAGCAGTTATAGTGCTATCAGGACACATGTGGCCACCATTACTGTTACAGAATACCTTGGAAACAGGTACTTGGATCATAGACTGGGTTTGGACATGCTTTCAGCCTAAACATGCTTGATCCTTTCTACTAATCACTGGCCTATAGCAAGACAGTGGCCACTGAGCTGGAACTGGACCGGGTTCCACTGTTTAAATAATTTCCAACCTTTTATGTGTGCAACATCCAATCCATCGAATTAGTTGGCCCAATCATTGAGATTATTATTATTATTATTATTATTATTTTGCAAAAATCAGCCTCATCCTCGTGCCAATTGGACCACACTTGTATTTTGTTATTTATCAAAATGTTGTTTTTATATGGTGTGACCCACCTAGTGAGTGGATGGGGCTGATTTTCTAAGAGATCCAAACGGTGTGAACAACCTATTGGAAGAGTTGGATGTCGAACAAACATGATAAGTTAAAAGTTATTCATTAGTAGACAGTAAAATATGGTCCACAGACAAACTTGAAACCCTCTCTTTTGTAAATTTGATCATAATTGGAAACTTTAATTAAAAAAATAATGCAAATGCTGCAAAAAAAACTAAAATTAAAAATTAAAAATTAAAAATTAAAAATTTTTAAACAAAATTTGACAGTCAGGATCAATAGATCACCTTTGTAGTGGCCACACTCCCATCATGGAAATGAAGAACAGAGTGGGAAGTTACTTGATCTGTTTTGACTGCGACGATTTGACAGCCGAAGCGGACTGTTCCGTGCGGTAGGCCATCAAAAAGTACTTGGATAAGATCACTCCTCAGCAAGCAGCGAAACTCTTCTTTCCTACCATCAATCCACACACAATGTGTTTAAATCCAAATGGAAACATTACAATGTCGAGGTGAAGAATGCCTACTGGCACATCCTCACAGCATAACGATCGGTAGCTCCTGCATTCAATCAGGTGCAGCTGGGCTACACCTTGACAAGTCTAGACCATTGGACTGGTGGCCCATCTGATCAGTTATTGGATAGATGACGGGTTTAGAATTTTACCCTACTATGACTTCCTGTGTCATCCCATTGTCGAGCGAAACCTCTCGCACCCTGACTATAATTCAGACAATAAATAATAAATATAAATGTAAATAACAAAGTTGGAATATTCAGCATTTTGATAAACCCATAGGCCAAATCTATATTGTGAGTCATTTCTTTTAAACAGGTGCTCTGCATCCAAACTGGACACGGGGCATGATCTGCCAATCGAACTTATCGGATGATCTGAACAGTCCAACTGGTGGTCCTTTTCAATATGATGCCGGCCGTTGCAAATATGCTCTATACTGTACACTTTTATAGTCCTTCCACCCGAGCAGATCCGAAGTGGGACTCACCCAATGAACGATCTGGATCGTGGACTGTTGCACCGTCAACCGCCACTCTGTTTTATGACAATTTGAAAGCCTCTCTCTATTTTCACTTTTTATAGATACCGCTGTAAAACAGAGACTCGTTGATGATTCCCTCACATAGGCAACGAAAACCGAAAATTGGGTTGGTCCAACTATCTGGTGGCCCACCACGTGGATGGTGTTAGAATAAAAGGGAAAAATAAGGATTTAAAAATCAGAAAAAAAAAAGTTTTATCTTGTGTTAACTTCACTTGCATAAATGTGTTTGGTTTAGTCTTAACAAATGTTTCAGATGTGTTGATATTTCCGGGACTTTACATAAGAATCCTTCACTTTTGTATGTGTGGTGTCTTTGACTTGGCCTATTTTGTTTTTCTCTGCGTAAGCTGACATGTACTGGTATATCATTAATCCATTGCTCACATGTACCTCGAGCTCCATCGGCTACATCTTTTCTTTTTATAAGTGCTCAGTCTTTCTCATTCAAATGACACCGGGAAAAACCATTTTCTCTCCTTCTCTTAATTTCCTTTGGTTTTCTCTTTGTAACATCCTTATGGGAAAATGATGTAGAGCGGGTCATGGACAGATTCATGGCCAAGATGGATCAGAAAAGGCCCGGTCAACGACAGAAGTGATCCGGACCGCCGGACCTTAGATCGGGCGTATCTCGCAATCTGAAATGAGTTATCTGACGTAAAATATATGATTTTGGGGTAGAACGAGATACTTTAGCCAACCAACACCGCTATGCCAGGTTGCGCAGCCCGGATTTGCGAAATACCCCCTGATCGATGATCGTTTCCCTGTTTTATTTTCATTTTTACTATAAATAGTAAGTTTTAGTTTGATTATAACTCTTCATCCGTTGGGCTTTAGGAGTTGTGTCCAACATGAAAAGTGCTTAGAATAATTAGGAGCACGGTTTGGTGAAGCCAAATAGGACACTTATTACTTTTGGCCGAAAACCTTGCGCACTAATAGATGTCACAACCGTTTATAAATAGTAAGTTACGGATTCTAAGAGTTTTAGTTGTAGTTTGATTCTGATTTCTTTCCTATTGTTTGGTAGCCTTATTTAAAGGGTTGTGAACTCATTTTTATTCATTCATTAATTAATTTCAAATTTACTAGAATTTATTTCTATTTTCTGCTTTTTTTTCTCGTGGGTTCGAGAAGTCTCTGTGAGGAGTCCAGAGAAGTTCCGTGGATTCGGAATAATTATCCTCTTGAGGAAGACAGTGCTCGACCTCACGTCTTCCCCTGCGTCAGTTTGGTATCAAAGCGAGGTTTCTCCTCGGATCGATAGCTTCTAACGACGGGTCGGGCAACAATCCTATGGGCGGTGCTCAAGGGAGTTTACCTTTAACAGTGGCGGCTTTCGAAGAAGCGCAACGAGAGAATCGACAAGCCATGCAAGGGCTGCGGGCTTCCATCGACCGCATAGCGGATCTCTTAGCAAAAAATCTAGGGCAACTCCGTGTTCCCGGCGATAATCTTCCATCGCTAATTGCTAAAACTCATAATTTCCTTGATCACAGGATAGTACCGGCAGTGCATCCAAAGGTCATTCCTGAGGAAGGGGGCTCCAGTGAGGAGGAAATCGACATAATCTTTCAACACCCCAGATAATGCGGCGATCGAGTAGAACAAACGGATCGAGAATTCAAGATGCGGGTTGATATTCCTAGCTTCTACCCTTCATCACTTATAAATGCAAGACGCTTCGCCTTACCAAGGAAAGCATGTTACTATCCTAGCTGAACTAGAAGGAATCTCATTTCAACCTTCCATGGTTCAAAGTTGTTTCTACCGGTGAATTTCTCTCCTTTGTACTTCGCGTTAGACCCTTTCATCGACCTGTCTAAATTAGAACTTGAAACCCCCAACGTTAACTCTAATACCATCTGTTGGGGATCACATGGAAGTAACTCCAAATTCAATTAAATAAGACGAAATCAAATGCAACACAAACACATAGAGATCACATGATTTTTATGTGGAAAACTTTACGGGAAAAAAACTACGGCATAAAGTGATAACGAATCTACTATAAAAGTGAAATTACAAGAGATGGATAGACTTACGATCCAAACAATCCCAAAATTCCTTCACAAAATGCTAGCTTTGCTCTCCTTCTTGCTCTAGAAGCCCCTTGTACATGATTCATCCTAATTCTTAGGTTTACAACCCCTTATGTAGAGTTATAACCGAATTATGAAATAAAATATGCACTTGCACCAAACTGTGCGTGTCTGTCCATGGGACCTTCAATTCCATCGACAACAATCGAAGGCTAGTCAACGATATCGAAATCACCTTCAATGGCGTCGAGTAGAAACTCCTAAACTATCTAATACCAAAATTTGAGAGTTTTTTTATGGGATCAAATGGTCTATCAATACCATCATCAAATCTTATTTCAATAGATTGAAGACGTCTTACAGTACGGAATTACATGTGAGAAAACAACCGGTGCTGAACGCATTCAATTGTTGTACGTGTATCAGGATGGTACCTTTCATTTGTTCAGTCCTCACGTTGATGACTCTTTTTTTTTTTTTAATTTTATATATATATATATATATATATAACACATACTCATACCCCACACACACTCCCAAAACTTACACCACAATGGGTACTCAAACCCATGACCTCGGGTTGAAACTCTCGTGAGTCTAGCTACCGCGGAGGCATGAGTAAGGACCCCATGTGGATGACTCCTAAAATAATACTTTGGTAATCCTATAGCAATTGATCGGATGACCATTCAGGTGTTTAGTAGCCCTCGGCAGCTAGGAAAAAGAGTACAACCATTGGTCAAGATTGCTTGGGCAAAAGTCTTACAAATGTAGACTTCTATTAGCTGACCAGTACTTTCTTTAGCCCATGGTCCAACCACTTAGGGCCACTTAAGTCATGGATTAGCCTGATTTTTTTAAGGTTTGCCATGTCTTGGGAAGTTAAATTCATCTCCCTCTCTCTCTCTCTCTCTCTCTCTCTGAGGTGAGGGTTATTTTATTCTAGCAGGGTATCATTTTGGATACCCAGCAAGTTGGTGACTGTACTCGTCGAGCACATTAACTCAAGTTAAACCACCTAAGTTGGGACACTGTATCTGTAACTAATAAGTCCCAGTGATCTCCAAATCAGATTCGATGAACGATCTAATATCTGATTCGCAGACGCTTGATTGTTAAAAAGAACGGTTAGACGTTTCGCTTTCATTGAGGTCTCAAGTCCAACGCGTTGAACCGCAGGTTACGGTACACCCATTGGATATCTCCCAGACTGTGATCTGCATGTTAGGGTCCACCCATTCTCCCAGCCTATTAATTTCATGAAAAATCCAAACCTTCTAAAATTTTTAGGGAGCAACACAATAAGAAACAATATATAGCCATTGATAAATATCAAATACAAGTGTGGATGTCTCCGATCTTGTCGTAAGATAATCCTTATGGTAATCCCAACCTATTGAATGGGCTGGATATCATACAGACATTGAAAGTCTTCAAATTTTCCACTGGGTGGACCATAACTTAAGGTCCACCTCTTTTTCAGTCCACTCCGATAAATGCCCACCAACCCCACAGACTGGATAAGTCCATTCCATATATAAAATTCAGCCTGGGTTTAGAGATGAGAAATTTACGGCTGTGGACCCCACCTTTTATCCAGTGGTTTTTACGAAGCAATATAAACTTAATATAGGCACTTGGACCTCCTCGTATGGACACCAGATTTGAGGACGAAAATACCTCTTCCTTCCTCTGCTGGCGTGCATAGATGAGCTCTGACGGATGGTCCGGCGATGGGAACTCAAGTGGGCCCATTGTGATGTTTGTGAGAAATCCTTCCCGTCTAAGTTCTTCCATAGGGTCACAAAGACTTATATGAAGAGGAAAAATAAATTTTATAATGATCCAAAACTTCTGTAACCCCTAAAAGGGTTTCAATGGTAGACGTTCAATTCCCCACTACCTTTTACAGTGTGGTCCACTTGATAGTTAGATCTATCTTATTTTTCATCTCAAGCCTTAATATAAGCTCGCCAAATAGATGGACGGTTTGGATATAACATAAACCTCATGATGGGACCCATAAAAGCAATACAGGAAAAAAAAAAAAAACAAATAAAGAACAGAGTGTTGCGGCACTACCACCGGTTTGGCGACAGTTTGACTTTTTTTTTTTAAAAAAAATAAATTTTACAGGGAGAACTTTTTCTCCCTTACATTTTTCTCTAATATATAATTATATAAATATGTATATATAAGTATATAAAAATATTTTTCTATCTTTTAATTCATTTCTTTGTCTATTTATTTAATAAGCATATCTCCTAGACTAGAATGATTTATTTAACGTACCACATATGATTTTGGGGTAGGAGAAGCTAATTTAGCCAACCAACATATATAGTTATTTTCCAAGATCCATAAGTAGTTCCTCAAGCACTATTATACTACTATAGAGAGAAATATCAGTGTACAGTATACATCTAATGCAACAGCTACCTAAGGATAGCCTATCATGCTTAAAAGGCTAAATAAATCACCATACATGTTAAAAAGGCTTATATGATATAGTCTCAAATGTATCCTCAGACATGTTTATAGAATGGAAGTTCCATGGAAGCTTTATTCATGTATTCTTAGCCCTGCATTTGGCCCTTGAGTTAAATTTTCAGAAATTGCTATTCTAATGGATTCTACAATTGGTTAAAACAATTAGAACAATGGGAGTTATTACTTGAGGTGTAAACTTAGGTAACAAAAAGCTTCTCGGTCGGGTTTCTTTCTCAAGGTCCTTCCAAACACCGAGTGAATTTGGAAAGTGACCACAACTACACATTCAGTTCAATTGAATTAGGAGTGGATTTTCGAAATGTACGATGTTCACTTTTACATGTTTTCTGTTCGACCGAGGGTTTGTGAGTCGCTTCGGTTCAGTCCGAACAACGGAGTGCATATAAGTGTAGGATTTATTTTCTAATCTTGTACACACACACACACACACACACACACACACACACACACACACACACACACACACTTCTAATCACGATTAGATTTAGAGTAGAACGGGTGCATAGTGGGTTTTGGAACCTACTACGAATACTCAAGGTTTTTTTTTTCATAGGAAAGATAGGGTTTTGATTGTAAGTTGTTTCATCTCTTGTAACCTTTTTCTTATTATAGAGAATTAATCGTCGTTTTGTGTTGTAGCTTTTTCCTGTATGAGTTTTTCACATAAAATCTTGTGTGTTCTCTATATTTTCTTGGATTTGGTTTTCTTCATGAAATTAACTATGAATATGAAACAACTACTTAATTTTGTTAATTCTTCTCTTCCTAATCATATTTACCACCTAAAAAAGTTATATATAATCTTAAACAAACTCCTCAAGCTTGGATCATTTGTATCTTTTTCTTTGCCATATTGACTTTCTTTGTTGTAAACCATATCATTCTCCATTCGTCTTCGTTGTTCTTGGGGACAATTCCTTTATTAATCTAAGTAGATGATATCATAATTACAAGTGATAATTTTTCTCTTTTATCTAGTTTGATTTTCAAAATAGTATCTAAATTCATTATGAAAAATTCAGGTTCTCTTCACTATTTTGGTATTAAAATTATTCCTTTTAATGATGTTTTTCTTATCTTATTTCAAATATGTTGTTGACCTTTTTTATGAAGCCAAAATGTTGGACTCTAAGTTTATTAACACCCCCTTGAGTGAGAAACATAAGTTACATACATCTCTTAAACATGCAATTGATGACACTAATTTCTACAGTAGCATTGTCGGAGCTTCAAAATATTTGACCATGATACATCTTGATTTGTCATATGTTGTCAACCTTGTTTGCCAATTTATTAATGCACTTGTTGCCATTCACTACCAAGTGTTAAGAGAATTCTCAAATATATCAAAGGTACATTGTATCGTGGAATTTGAATTGCTTTTCGATCTTTACTTAGCTTGTACAGGATTTCAAATATTGATTAGGTAGGATGTGCTCTTACTCAATGGTTTACCACAGTGATGTAGAGCGGGTCGAGGACACTTTTATAGCAAAGATGGTCCAAAGAAGACCCAATCCGGAACCGAACCATTTTTCACGGTCTGGTTCCAATTCGGTTCCAGGGTACCAATGGTTCGGTTCTGGTTCAAAAAATGGTAGAACTGTTAGGAATGGTTTGGTTCTGGTTTCACCCTAGAACCGGACCGAACTGACCTGTGTGCACCCCTAAATGCTAAAATAAGCAAAGTTATCATTGAGTCTATGGGTGAGGCACTGCTTGCAGCGTGTCACATTCTAAATAGAATTCCTTCTAAGAAACCTAAAACATCATCATATGAGATATAGAAATGAAGAAAATCTAACCTATAATATTTTAAAGTGTGGGGGTGTCTCGCTTATTACAAGACTCCTAATCTCAAAAGAGCCAAGTTAAGACCTCTGGACCTATAAAGTGTGCCTTCGTAGGGTATGTACAAAATAACAAAACTTATAGACTCCTAGATTTAAAGTCTAACATCATAATAGAATCAAGAGATGTTGAGTTATTTGAGAATTTACTATCCTTTAAGTCAAATGATAATGAAGTGCAAACTTCTAATAGAGAACCAGTGATTATAACTCCATAAGAAGTGGAAACTGCAAGTGAACCTCGTAAGAGTCAGATGGTAAAAATAGAAAAGAGTCTTGACGTTGATCAGATAGACTCTCAGCATATCTTTTTTCATCTTATAAAAGAAGATAAAGAAAATGTTATAAGAAAAATACCTATAGTAATGACTATAGAAGTGACCCTAAAACATATAATGATGCTATATATTCTAGAGGCTCAACTTTTTGGAAGGAAGCCATTAACGATGAAATTAAATCTATAGTGTCAAACTAAACATGAGAACTAGTGAACTTACCTCCAGGTTCTAGGCCCATAGGATGCAAGTGGGTATTTAGGAAGAAATATCACACTGATGAGACTATCAAAATCTTTAAAGCTAGATTAGTAGCTAAGAGGTTCAGATAAAAAAATAGATAGATTATTTTGACACTTATTCTCAAGTTGCTAAGATAACGTCCATTAGGATTTTATTTACGCTAACATCCATACATTATCTTCACATCCACCATATGGATGTAAAGACTGCCTTCCTGAATGGTGACCTCAATGATGAGGTATACATGGAATGACTCAAATGATTCATTCTACCAAAAAATGAGAATAAATTTTGTATATTAATTAAATATTTGTATGGGTTAAAACAAGCACCTAAACAGTGGCATGAGAAATTTGATTCAAAAGAATTATCTCATGATTTCATACATAATGTAACTGACAAATGCATATATTTTAAAGTTAATGGTAACTGTGTAATTATTATGTATATATGTTGATGATATGTTAATAATTAGTAATAAAATGGAATGTGTAATTGAAACAAAGAAGTTTTTGTCTTCTATATTCAAAATAAATGATCTTGGACATGTGGATAACATCCTGGGTATCAAAGTTTAAAAAAATATAATGGAGTTATGCTCTATGCCAATCTCATTATATTGAGAACATACTAAACAAGTTTAACGTTCTCAAAATAAAATAAACAAAAACTTCATTTAATTCAAGTATCAAGTTGAATGAAAATAATGGAAGAGCAGTTGCACAACTTGAGTATATAAGTGCTCTAGGTAGTCTAATGTATGTTATGCAATGTACTAGACTATATATCACATATGTTGTGAGTAAACTCAGTAGGTTTACTAGTAACTCTAATGTAGAATACTTGAATGCTATTAATAGAGTTTTTGGTTGCTTAAAAGCAACTAAAGACTTATGGCTATTTTACTCAGAGTTTCTTGTCGTATTGGAAGGATATACCGATGTGAGCTGGATATTGAATACAAGGGACAATAAGTCCACTACAGGGTGGGTATTTACCCTAGGAGGTGCATCTGTATCTTGGGGATCTAAGAAACAAACCTGTATAACTCACTCGACTATGGAGTCTGAGTGGCATATGGATCTTTTATTAGAAATCCTTTTATTTTTGTGTAAAGCCTTTACCGACTGTATCACTGCATTGTGATAGTGAAGCCACATTATTTAGAGCCTATAATAACATTTATAATGAAAAATCTAAACATATAAGTCTACGACACAATTATATAAGATAATTGATTTAAGATGAAATCATTACAATTTCATATATGAATCAAGTAATAACTTGGCTAACCCTTTTACTGAACTTCTAACGAGAGAAGTAGTAAAAACAACATCTAGAGGGATAGAGTTGAAACTCTTTAACTAAAGTTTCACCAGTGATGGAAATCCAACCTAAAAATAGAAAATCTCTATGTTCGGGTTCAATGGGTAAAAAAAGTTATTGATATGTGAAAAGTTTCAGCACTAAAATTATATAAAACTTTATCTATAATAAGTAAGTGTTAAACGTTACAGAAAGAGGGTTAAGTCCTAGAACTCTAAATGAAATCCAGTCTAAAAGACAAGTGTCTTAGTAGCAACGAAGACACTAGAAGGATTTTACATATATGAAAGTAGAGATAGTGTTGTCTCTCTTGGAGTCAGAGTTTCTCTCGGTATCATTTATGAAATAGGATAAGCACATGACCATTAATTGTGCTGAGTAAGATTGCGGGAACTTTAATAATACAAAAGTAAATATACGTGTGGTTTCTCCGGCTCTGTTATATAAGAATAACTAGTTCAATGCTGAAGTTATCAGAAATTTCGATAGATCTTTGAGCTACTAATACTGGTAAAAAATTTAAATTGAAAGATATCTTCTTTTTTTTTATGCATACAAGTTGTTTATATTATGACAGATATTTTTTTGAAAATATTTTCAATCAAGTGGGGGATTGTTGTGAAAATTTTTTGATTAAATTTTTTTAATTATATATATATATATATATATATATATATATATATATATATATATATATATATATATATATATATATATATATATATATATAAAATAAATTTTTGTTTGAAAAACTTGCAGTTTTGGTGTTTTTAGGAATAATCCCATATCAAATAGGAGAGAAGAAAAAATTGTGTTTATATGTGAGGTGTGGAGTACTTTATTATTTGCTTAGTTGATCCATGGAGTATCAAGACTTGCGTCTCGGGTACTGTGCGAGGGCTTGGGAGATATCACACAAGATACTTCATTTATTTGGAATCTAATTGTATCTCTTGAGCCTCTAAAAACTAATCCACAGTTGCTCAATCTAGTGCCGAGCTCTTGCATTATGTGACATTGGGGTGTAGCTTGATCGTAATTCTATTATCTCTTTTTTACCATTTAAGTGTTTTATATTTCCCAGTAAATCATATGTTTTATGCATGTACAAAGCACGATAATTTTAACTAACATTTTGTTAGAGAAAATATTGCATTAGGTACTCTTGTTATACAATTTTTTTCTTCTTTACAACATATTAACAGTATCTTTATTAAGCCACTTGCGAAAGTTATTCTTCAGGTATTGCACACCAAGCCCGGTGTACTATCACCACCACCTTTTAGCTTGGCGGGGAGTGATAAGGAAGAGATACAAGTCCCCACACGTGAGTATGTCACACGTGTGGATTGGTCATGTGTTTGGGTGACACATGTAGAATAATGGAGAAGTCCTCTTCTCCTTCTCTTACTCTTCTTTTCCTTCTCTAACTCATCCTCTCCGTCGCCTTCTCTTACTCATCTTGTCATTTTATAATTCAAATAAAGAATGACAGCAATAGGTTTCATACAATCTCTCTCCATGCTGATTTTAGAAATCTCCATTGACCGCCCGGTTATGGTGCCTGTTCATCTACAAGGTGGGTCCACCTAATGCACCGGTAAAATGTCTCCCAAACGTGAGAAGGTTCACATGGGCTAGCTAGCAGAGTGTTGTCTTATTCCTAGCTTTTCTATCTGTTTGTATTTTTATGCCCTTTCTTGATAATGTATTTCATGCACGTTGTTAATTTGTTTCCAATTAAAAATTTTACAGTGCACAAAAGGCACTGCAAGATCCTGTATGCAATCCATGCAGATCGAGAAACAATTACATACAAAAGCTTGTGTTTTAACATACAATGTTTTTCTTTTGCACTAACATTTCACTTTAGTAGAAAAGCTGAGCCCCAAAAATGGACCATTAAGGACTTTTTTTCTAGTGAAAATTTTTTCAAGTGGCCATTACGGACTTTTTTTTCTAGTGAACATTTCATCAAGTGGCCATTTCGGACTTATTTTCTTTTATTTTAGAAAGGTGAAAGCACACAACCTGTACTTCTATTGATATTGGAAAAAGGGTTGTATATCTTTCTTGTTGGGTCTAAAACCCGGCTTCGTGCTGTTGTGTGGCTGTAGCCACCAAAAAAGAAAAAAAACAGAAATTTTTAAAGAAGAAGAGAAACTGTTGCTGTATATTGGAATTGCGTAAAATCGTATTACACTGCTGCCTTTTTATAGGCTTTCTTATTCTGTGAAATCACTAAACTATTCCTATCTAGATTCGTCCTAGGGGTAGCTAAAGAAAGAAAAAATAATCCAGAAAAAATCTATACAGCTAGCAATCTAATCTTAGAAAAAAAAATCTAATCTCACAGCTAGCTCATACGATATTCACACGGTTTTGGATTTGCACAAATCCATCACCATTTCCAACACTCCCCTTCAAACCAAAACAGGCTTTATTCCGAGCATCGTTCTTAGTCGTTTGAATGCATCTGTCGGCAATGCCTTCGTGAAAATATCCATTACCTGTTTCATGGTATTGCAATACTCTAATTTCATCATTTTCTGCGTCACATGATCTCTCAGAAAATGGTATCGGGTATCAATGTGTTTGCTTCTTACATGCTGCACCGAATTTTTAGTTAGCTCGATTGCTAACTTGTTATCCACATATATGACTGTGGATTCTTCCTGCGGATGCTTCATCTCTTTTAGCAGGTTTCTTAACTAAATTTCCTCACAAATGGTGGACGATGCTGCCATGTATTCTGCTTCACATGTGGATAGGGCGACCACACTCTGCTTCTTCGAATTCCATGTGAAAGCAGTCGTTCTAAGATAGAATACATAGCCAGTGGTGCTCTTTCTCTCATCTTGATCACCTCCCCAATCACTATCTGAGTATCCATATAGCATTGTTTCATCATCGTATGGATAAAAGAGACCGAATTTAATGGTCCCTTTGATATACCTCAGTACTCATTTTGCAGCTAGCTAGTGTGACTCTTTTGGGGCTTCCATATAACGGCTTAGAAGCCCAACGTTGTAGACTATATCTGGCCTAGTAATTGTGAGGTACCTTAAGTTTTCGATTAGGCTCTTGAATAGGGTTGAGTCGATGTTTCTTCCTTCTCCATCTTTTGTGAGCTTCAGACTTGTTGTAACAGGTGTATTTACAGCTTTACAATCGGCCATCTTGAACTTTTCAAGTAATTCCTTAGCATACTTTTTCTGTGATATATAGATACCACCATGTTGTTGCTTCACTTCAATGCCAAAAAAAAGGACATCAGACCTCTGTCTGTCATCTCGAACTCCTTAAACATGGCCTTCTTGAATTCTTCAAACATCGCCTGACTATTTTCAATGAAAAACAGATCATCAACATATAAACAAGCGATAAGTATATCACCACAGGTATTCTTCTTTGTGTAGACGGCATGATCATATGGACATTTGACGAAACCATTCTCTTGAAGATAACCATCGATTCGTGCATTTCAAGCACGAGGAGCTTGCTTAAACCCATACATGGCTTTCTTCAGCCGATACACCTTGTGTTCCTCCCCTTGCATGACAAAACCTTCAAGCTGGTCAGCGTATACTTCTTCTTCAAGTACCCCATTTAGGAATGCAGATTTCACATCCGGTTGGTAAATCATTCAACTGTGATGAGCTGCAAGAGAGATAATCATTCTTATAGTGTCAAAGCGAGCAACCGGGGTGAAAACTTCTTCATAGTCTACCCCATATTTCTATTTGTAACCTTTTACTACGAGCTTTGCTTTATATCGTTCGATCTTTCCATCGGCATTCCGCTTGATTTTGTACACCCATTTGAGACCAATCGTCTTCTGGCTTTTGGGGAGTGAGGTCAACTCCCATGTTCGATTCTTCTCGATGGCATGAATCTCTTCTTCCATTGCCTTTCACCAACATTCTTTATTCACAGCTTCCTCGAATGTGAGAGACTCGTGATCCGCATACAGGCAGAGTAAGTTCACTTCTTCAGTTTCTGCATAGATGTCGTTGAGGCTTCTCATTTTAATAGGAGCCAAGGGTGAAAGGGAATCGGATGAAGATATGTTGGATGAATTCTGATTTGATGAAGTACTTCCAGGAGATATGGAGCATACTCCTGGACTTCTGCGATCTGAAGGGGGTGATGTAGGTGTCTGATCTGGCTTCTCATGTCTCTCTTCTTCATATTCTTCAACCTTGACTTGCTTTTCTTTGGCCGAGTTTCCCTCGTTCCATTTTTATGCTTCTTCCTCACAAAATACCGCATCTCTACTCACCACCAGCTTATTGGTTAGTGGGTTGTAAAGTTTGTATGCCTTTGACTCTTCGCTGTAGCCGATGAAGATGCACTTCTCGCCACGATCATAAAACTTTTTCCTTTTCGCTTCTAGAATTTGAGCGTAAGCGACACATCTGTTGAGGGTCAAATATTGTATATCAGACCTAGTTATTACCTGGATTTACGAACATGATATCGTTTAATGGCCCGATTTAAACGTGTTTGTGCTACAAGGTGTAATTACAAGCTTGGACTGAAATAAGAGGCTAAAAAGCATGGATTTAAAGTTCAAAATTCACCAAGGTAAGGGACGGACTCCAAGGGACCAAGATCAATGGAATTACATGCCAGAGATCCGAGAAAATTAAGAAATTGAGGCTAAAGTAACTTGAAAATCAGCTAGAATGCAAGATCACAGGGTTTTCACCATCCGTTTGACTCGAAACTTCATACATGGCCAAGGGACCACAAATTAACTGTACACGTAGAATTTCAGCCCTCAGATCACTCCGAAAGTGACCCAACGGATAGATCAACCCTTTAAATCCTTAAGTGGGGCCCGCCTGATCTTTGGATATGCTTCAATTTTGGTCTTAACCGTTTAAATGAGCTGAAAAAATGGATAAACGGAGCGGATTTCTTAAAAACACCATAGTGGACCCCACGTGAGCATGAGTGTGCATAGTGCACAAGTGCACTAGCCATGCACAACAACGAAGAGTCAATCAAACCGACTCTTGATCCGTCTCTCCTTCTCCATCTTTGTTTCAAATAGCAGATGCAACACGACTGCTGGTTTCGAGTTGTGGGCCCCACTTATCATCTAGTTCGATGATCCGAACCGTCCATTCGTCCCGTGGGGCATTCACTGTTGAGGGTCAAATATTACATATTAGACCCCAGGTATTGCCTAGATTTACGAACATAATGCTGTCTAACGGCCTGTTTTTATCATGTTTATGTTTCAGGGTGTAATTGAGAGCATGAACTGCAAAAAGGTGCTAAAAGTATGGTTTTAGCGCTCAAGATGCACCAAGGCAAGGGACGCACTCCAGGGGACCAAGATCGACTGAAATTACACGCCATGGATCCGAGAAAATCAAGGAACTGAAGCTCAAGTGACCTGAAGGACGTCCAGAATGCAAGATCACGAGGTTCCCGACATCTGATCAGGTCGAAACTTTATACATGAGATAAGGGTCATAAATTAACCGTACATATAAAATTTCAGCCATTGAAGATCTCGGGAAGTGCCCCAACTGACAGATCAGTCCATAAACCGTTGATTTTGGGCCCACCTGATATCTGAAATTGCCTCGAATTTGGTATCAACGCCTTAAATGAGGAGACCAATCAGATGGTTGGATCAGATTTCGTAAAAACATCATAGTGGACCCCACTTTAGATTAAGTGTGCATAGTGCACAAGTGCACTACACGTGCATGGGAAACGGCAGAGACGGTTGACCGTCTCTGACCGAAAAAAAAAAAAAAAAAAAAAAAAGGGGCAGCGTAATGCACGGCCGCTGGCCGTTTTGCGGTCGACTGTTGGCCCCACACATGCCTCATCCGGGAAATCCATACCATCCATCTTGTAGAGGGGTTCGAATACTACAAAACCATGCTGACCTTTTGCATCCATGCGTACACACGTGTGCGATACAGGGGCCACAAAAAGGCTGCCCTGGGACGTTCAAAATTGATCTTTTAGTGATTTCTTCTCTGGACTTCGTCAATGGACGTTCAAAACCACTCATTCTTGTCTGAAATTTCGTCCTGAATCCAATGGACGGGGTGAATTTTTTAGAAAATACTTCTATGGGGCCCACCGATCACAACAGCGAAATGGTGCGAAAGGTTTCGCACATCCGCAAAAACTGACTTTTTCAGGCGATTTTGGCCCACCATCTTTGATCATATGGCAGATCTGAACCATCTATCATGTAGAGGACCTAAGAAAGTCCTAAGGAACGGTGTTTCTTTATAATTTAAGCGAGGAAAGTGGCGTGTTTCGAGGCATCGAACTTGGCTGCAAAAAAGCTTTCAATGGGCATGCATAGCTTTCCAAATCCGATTCAAATCCGATTTTCACCACTCTAGCAGCTATATAAGGAGGTTTTGGACGTGGGGAGGGGGGATTCAGGTCGAGGAAGGAAGAAAAAGAGAGACGTGGAGGCTCGGGCAGGGACGTGAAGCAGAAGAAAAAAAAGAGTATTTTCTTTATTTTTTTAGTTTATTTCAATTGTGGAGATTTAGCCATCCATATCTGGCTAAACCTCTTAGCTAGGGCTAAGAGGTGAAGCTTGTAGTGAGATGAGAGATTTGATTTTATTTTAATTTTAATGCATGAATTGACGTTGATTTTAGTTAATTATTATGGAAATGTTTTAGGTTTTTAATGGTCTGTTGTGACTGAAATTACAATGGATCTGCAATGGCTTTGAATATTTCCGTTCTCTTTAATGTTTATGATGTCAGGAAGCCCTGTTGTTCACCATAGTCTCCTGGGCATGGTTGGATGTCGGTACCCTTCCTAACTTTCATAGCATGTGATTGGTTGGTAATTAGTTTAATTCTGTTGTTTGCCATAGTCTCTTGGGCATGGTTTGGTGATGGAATCCATTCTAATTCATACACCTTTCATCTCTTTGAAAACTAGATCAACGGCAGTTCAGTAAATTCCATGATTCATGAAACAGGCATAAGATCTCCCTGATCTCTACAAGTGGATCCTCTGAATCCCTAGTTTCCTTACCTCTGATTTCTCCTATAAGTTTTAGATTAATAGTTTACAATTATTCCTCAATTTATAATTCAATTCAGAGTTCATCTCATTCTAGTTCTATTTCCAGTTAATTTTAGATAACGTACAAGTTTCAGTCCCTTGGGATTCGACCTCGGTCTTACCGAGTTATTACTACATCACAACCCTGCACTTGGGGAGTGAACAATCACAACCATCGCCAAGTTGTCGTTTCTCCACCATGCAAAGTAAATGTGTGAAGATCTTAGCCGCACGCAAGATGAATGGTAGCATAAAAGATTTTGTGGAACGCACCGAATCAACTCCAAAAACACTCCTTCAGGGATGTTTTTTTGTCCTGAAACCAATGGACGGAGTAGATGTAACAACCCCGACTTTTCAGGACCCGAGTAGACAACCCGTTTCCCAAAAATCCGAGTGTTAACCTTAAAGGATGGTCAAATTCGAGTGTAATTTTTTTTTTCTTTCATTAGAGTAAGCAAATGAACGTAGTGTGGAAAAATCGACATAAAGAAAAATTCCATTATCATTCAAGTATACAAGAAGCTGCCCATAATGACTGATACAAACCAACGTCTCTAAATTTAACAAATACAAGATTTATAAGAATTAATAAATGAAGAATAGTACAAAGCATGTAAATATAAGCCGCAAGATCACGCAGCTCCTCCAGTCAAATACAGTCATGCATCCCTAGTGATCGTACCCTACTCCTCATCAAGTCTGAACATGCATATTACTTATGCCACCTGTACTACTTGTACGGTTGTATATTTGATGGATGAATGACCAACTCAGTGTGAATTCCCCTCAAGATTACACACCGCCGCATTAGGTAAGAAATAGTATAAAACATTCAAACAACCAAAACAGAGTAAATGCAGTCTTATTAAGTGCATGGATGTATGAAAGCAATCATCGCCCCGGGGATGCTCATCCGTGCGGACAGTGGGCCGTCACCCATGCAATCATCGAACCTGGGAAACGTTATCCAGTCAAAATCATCAAACTTGAGGAAACATCACCCAGTTGGAACAATACGTGCCATGTATGCATGATTAGCCAAGTCATTATTAGTCCATTTATAACCAGCCAATTTAGATAAGATCAAAGGTCATTACGGGGAGCACATGACCTAGCGTAGGCCGACGGGTCGGGCATAGTGTCCCATTACTACCATCCCCGACCCATGAGGCTACCATCTTAGGATGTTTAATGGAAACCTGTCGACTAGTGGCCAATCATATTACAATATATGAGGCTTACCATCGCATGATTGCATGGTATAAAACATCGAACCCATATAGAAAAAATATCAAAACAAAATCACGTAGGGCGATATCAAACAAGCCACATAGGACAATTATCAAAATAGGCCTCATAGGATGAGTATCAAAACCATACGATAAAAGACCATCCTTGAAAACCATTGGACACAACAACCCTGGATGGTAGGCCCACATTAATGATCTATTTAGACTACCACTTAATAACCACTACGTCGAAGGTCTATTTTAATTACAATCATTTGAGTTATATCCCAAGTATGGGTGTACATTTATAGGTGAGGGTTTCCCACTAATGTACCAGTTTACAGTCCATAAGCAATACACAAATAATCCACAAGCATGAACAAATATACATGATGAACATTAAGCAGCCAATATAGTAATTCAATTTCCACTAGCTAACACATGTGATTATAAGAGGAAAATATCAATTATAAATTTAAATAAAAACTATGACTAAAGCTAATGAGAAGATGGAAAGCTCAAGGGAAAGAATCATTACCTTATGCTTTGAATTGCTTTCAGATGTTGCTAAGTGCTGGCGCCCTTAGGATTGTATCCTACCACAAATCATGAACTTGTACAATTAGGTCCAAGTTCTAATTACTACCTAGGTTTGAAGGTTATAGCCTAGGGTCATCTTTTAGGGTTTTAATGTGGAATTAGGGTTTTATCCAACAGTCTAGCCCCATACTTGAATTTTAGGATTTTATTTTAGGGTTTAAATAAATTAGGTCTAGGATTTTGATTATGGGATTAGGACTCTAATTGGCGTGGCCATTAACGATATTGTTAATGGGAATCATTGATAAGTAAAATTTATAAAATAAATTAGTTATAAATTTTAGGAATATTACAATGGCTAATGTTATATCAATTTATCTAATGACGCCCAAGATGAATAATAATACTTATAATTTCTAAAACAATTATTGATATTAACAATTAATATTAGTTAACGTAGCCCTGATAATCATTGTGATGAATAGAAATAGTATGCTCTAACGTTAATAATAATATCTTAAGGAGGACGAATAAAATACTAATATAATAATAAAAATATATATACACGTATCAATTAATAAAAGTATGGACAATTACTAATGGTTAATCATATCTAACGTAAAAACCCTAAAATGATGTTAACAATGGCAATTGAAGTAATTTAAATTTGGAAAGAAAATATAGGCTCACCTGGTTGACTCGGATCAAGTCGAGTTGACTCGGCTAAGCACCCATCTCTCTCTTTTCCTCTTCTCCTCTCCTTTCTTTCTTCTTCCTACTTTTCTTTTAAACCTAAGGTCCAGCAAACTGGCCGGGTCAAACTAGACCCAACCTGACTGCAACAGCCCACTCAAGCCAAACTCGATCTAGTTGACTTGGCAATGAGTCAGCCCATAACTCAGCCCCATCTCACCCTCTTTGTCTCCTCTCTGCCCTTTTCTTTTCTTCTCTTCCTATCTCTCTTTCTTCTTTCTCATTTTCTCACCTCAGCGAGATCGCTGGGCTGAACCCCGGATAGCAACTCACACCAGCGAGTAGAGTGAAGTGGTGCAACGGCCGCACCCACCTCCTCTCTAACTCTACTCTATTTTCTTCTTCCTTTCTATTGTCTGCTTCTAGAAATGCCTGGAGTGAGTCATCCTGTCTCGAGCTGGTGTAGCGAGAGGTTAAACAGCAACCCCCAACTCAGTCTGAAGTCAGTAGCAGCCCGTGCACATGGCCAGCGACTCGGTTGGGCTGAGGCAGTGTGGCAAACTGCACCCATGCACCTACTTCTTCCTTATTTTCTTTCTTTCCATTTCCCTGCTTCCTTTCAAACTAGCAACATCAAGAAACTTGCTGGAAATGAAGGGACTCAACCTGGTTTGGTCGTCTAAACAGGAACGTGGTGCACACACACCACCCCAACTCTCTCTCCATTTCTCTTCCTCTCCCTCTTTTCTTTCTCTTTTCTTCCTATCTCTCCCTTCTCCTTCTTTATTGTGCTTATGCTGGAGCGTCCAGCAGTGGACGCTGAGCTTGGACAGGCTCAGCTCAGTCACAGTCATAACCCGACAGTGCCATCATGCTCACCCAGTGTCACCTCTCTTATTTCTCTCTTTACTTTCTTCTCCCAATTTCTTTCTCTCCCTTACTCTCTTCTACAACATCCTGAAATCGCTTGGACCAAGACAGATTCAAAATCTGGTGGTGCAGATCAAAGTGTGGCAGCGAGTGAATGACGAGGAAGAAGACAGGCGACAATGGAGGATCTCTCCCCAATGCTCCTTCCTTTAATCCGAAGACATGGGAGGGTTCTTAGAGGTCCAACAGAGCTTGTGGATGTAGGAAACCGAAGGTTTGAGGGCGTTTACTCAGTGGGTTCGAATGAAGGAGGAAACGGCTGGTTTCACGGTTGTGGCTGCGAAAATGGAGGGTGAGCTATTGTTCCCCGATCCATACGCCTCTTACGCTCACCCTAACCCTTTCTAGACCGTCGGATTTGCACCCAGGGGTTCGGATCTTCTCTGGCCGAAACCGCCTTCAAAACAGTGGGTGAAAACCGAAACCGGCTATTGGTTTTGCTTGAACGCCCTAACCTATCGGATGGCCGAGATCTCTCCTAAATGGAAGGCTGGGATTGGAGGAATCCTCCTCTCGCGCGGATCGCTCTGCTGGCAACCGCAGGTTTCTATTTATGGAAACATTGTGTTTATAGGCTTCGTTTAGGTCGGTTCTTATGTGCATGAGGATGCACTTTAGCAAGTAAGATCACCTAGGGTTCGTTCAGGATCACCGTCTGGCCATGATGAACGGTCCTAATTATGGAAATGGGCTATGGTTTGTGGGCCACCGACGGAAACCATGGACGTTCGTTCGTCTACTGGTGAAAATAGAAGAGAGAATTTCTCTCCGTATGTGGAAAAATCGGTCAGAGGCGATTTGAATGGGTTTTCCAATCTAGTGTGCAGCGAGTGCACATACTCCTCATGCACATGTGTTAAAGTTGGGGCCCTAGGGATGATCCTGCCCAATCCACTCCATCCACCCTATTTGGTGGACCTTGCCATGGCCTTTTACCAAAAGTGGGGTAGATCCAAGGTCCAGGTGGGCCATACATCTTGGTTTAGGGTCCTACTTGGGGATTCCCCGCTGATCTGTTGGTCGGATCAGTCCGAATTAGAATATGAGCGGTTAAAAGGTTCTAATGGCTTATTTCATAATAGGTTATTAACCAATTACTAATACTAATATAATTTTTATTATTTTGAGTATCACTTATATTTACAATGTTTAAAATTAATATATATATATATGTAAATATTAACACACTACTATATTCATGCTATTGGTCACATATTTATTAATTCATAATTCACAATATCATATTATACATATGAATGAATGAATTGAAGATTGTATGATATCATGTTTAATCAAAATTATATTTGTATTTAATAATAATATACAATTCCATTAAAGTATCTAATGATTTTTGTCTACATACTTATAAAAGATATTCAATGTTACATTATTATTTGTAATTTAATTTTTTTATGTTGTGAAATTATTATTCCTTATGTTTATTTAATATAATATTATTTTCATAATGTCTTATATACATTAAGTATACACGTATCATTTTAGCATGAAATTTTAAATATTTACAAAGTATATACATTTCATAGTGTATATATATTTAAGTTGTATTATTTTTTGTATTTATATTAAATTAAATTACATGGTAGCACCCGAGTACTGGAAAGTACGGGGTGTTACAGTAGATTTTCTACTTGGCATCAATAAGTAGGCTAACGCATTTCACAGAGTCGACTTGTAGCGACTCTATTTCGCACAGGGAGTTGTGGTCGGGTGCAGCTGGGCCACCATTATCATGCAGGTCGATGATCCACACCGTTCATTGAATGCAGGAGGTTAAACCGACCGTACCTTGATCTACGGCCTTATTTTCTTGAACATTGCATGTACATGAAGTATTAAATACAGGTCGAACGGCTGAAGCACAGAGTCAATGGGCCGCATTAACAGAATTCCAAAACAGTCCATGTCTGACCAAAATTGCACGACAAATCCAATGAATAGAGTGGATTTTTCCAACACCAGCAAATATAGGTCTCACTAGTTATACATCTCTTGGCGTCAAAACGGGCGGTTACGAATCAAGTTCTGCAATCCACCGACTCTCAGCTCCGCATGCCTGCTCTGACTTGATATGCACTCCACCCGTCATCGTCGGTAGAAGCTATAAAATGCTAGAGGGGGATCAGTTGTTAGTGTTGGGGGGGGGGGGGGGGGGGGGGGGGGGACGTGCAGAAGAGAGAGAGTTTGAGAAAGTTTTATTTTTCTTAATTTTATTTATTTTTTTCCTTCTTTATTTTCTTTATGATTAAATTAGAGGATAGCCCACTCATGTGCGGCTAAACGTCTTAGCTAGGGCTAAGAGGTGAAGCCTCTAGCATGATGGGAGACTTTGTTTGAGCCTTTTGTTTATATTGAACTGATGTTGATTATAGTTGATTAAGGAAATATTTTTAGTTTTTAATGGTCTGTTGTAACTGAAATTACAATGGGTCTGCGATGACTTTGAGCATGTTCCTTTCTTTTTTATGTTTATGACGTCAGGAAGCCCTGTTGTTCACCATTGTCTCCTGGGCATGGTCGGATGATAGTACCCTTCCTAACCTTCATACATTGATTGAATAGTTTGGTGATAGAATTCATTCTAATTTATATACCTTTCATCTTTTTAAAACTATATTAAAGAAAGTTCAGTTTAAATTCCATGATTCTTGATGCAGGCATAAGATCTCCCTGATCTTTACAAGTGGATCCTCTGTATCCCTAGTTTCCTTCCTCTGATTTCTTCTAAGTTTTAGATTAATATTTCACAATTATTCCCTAAATTCCATTCGATTTAGTTTACATCTTAGTCTAGTCTTAATTCTACTTAATTTCACATTACATACAAGTTTCAGTCCTTTAGGATTCGACCTTGGTCTTACCGAGTTTATTACTACATCATAACCCTGCACTTGGGGAGTGAACAACACCCAAAGATCTTAAGGTGCACCATGCTCGGCTTGTATTCACTCCAAACTTCCTACGGTGTCTGGAATCTGACACTCTTGGTTGGACACCTATTTAGCAGATAAGCAGTACATGTAACTGCCTCTGTCCAGAAATTCTTTGGCAGATTTTTCTCTTTCAGCATGGTCCTCGTCATGTCGAGGATGGTACGGTTCTTTCGTTCCGCAATTTCATTTTGTTATGGCGTGTACGTTGCAGTGTGTTGTTGCTTAATGTCATGTTCCCTGCAATATTCTCAAAAAACATTTGAGGTGTACTCCCCACCTCTGTCAGATCGGAGGGTTTTGATTTTAAGACTACTTTCTTTTTCAACAAGGGCCTTAAAATTTTTAAAAATAGTAAAAGTAGCAGACTTCTCTTTGATTACATACGTCCACAATTTTCTACTGAAATCGTCAATAAAAGTAATAAAGTATTTATTACCTCCAAGAGAGATTGGCTCTAATGGTCCACAGATGTCAGTGTGAACCAACTGCAACGGTCCTCTTGCTCTTTAGGATACTCCACTCAGAAAGGAATTCCTTTGTTGTTTTCCAAGTGTGCACACCTCACACACATGTTCTGGAGCTTCAATAGCAGGCAAGCCATGCACCATGCTTGATGAGGACAGAAGTTTTAGGCCACTAAAGTTTAGATGGCCAAAGCGAAGATGTCACATCCAAGAATCATTCTTTACTTTTTCATAAAAATACTTCTCAAGCATTGTGTTTATATGGAGAGGAAACGTACGATTCTTCTCCATCTGGACTTTTACAATCAAACGTCCATGCATATCTCTTATGAAAAGAGAAGAGTTCCCTATGCGTATGACATACCCTTTTTCGAGGAGTTGTCCGAGACTCAGTATGTTACTTTTCATGTTTGGCACATAATACACATTGAAAATATAGTTTGGAACACCATTCTTCTGAAAGATTTTTATTTTTATTTTTATTTTTTTTAAGCATGCACACACACCCCACACACTCACACTGGTGGAATTTCACCACCTATGGGTACTCGAACCCTTGACCAGGAGTTGAAACTCCTGAAAGATTTTGATTTTACGTTTAGTGATTTCACAGAATAAGAAAACCTATAAAAAGGAAGCAGTGTAATATGATTTTATGCAATTCCAATATACAGCAGCAATTTCTCTTCTTCTTCAAAAATTTCTGTTTTTTTCTTTTTTGGTGGCTGTAGCCACACAATAGCATGAAGCCGGGTTTTAGACCCAACAAAGTGGTAGAGCCGCTGATCCTTGGGCCTCATCAGTCATGAGAGCTGCTGATCCTTAGACTTCATCAGCCATGAGAAGGAGCCGCTGATCCTTGAGCCTCATTAGCCGTGAAAAGGAGGTCCTGCACACTACCTGTTTTGGGTCTGCAAATATCCAACAACAAAAAAAAAAAATCAACCATGAGGAGGTTGAATTGCCTTTTAGAAAAAGCTTCCAGCAAAAAATATAGTTTCCAGCAAGAAAATTTTCCACAAAAAAAAGCTTCCCAGCAAAAAGTTTTCTAGCAAGTTTTCAACCACAACAGGATTTTTTTTTCAAAAAAATCTGTTTTCAAAAATCAGATTGCAAAAGAAATAAAATCAGATTGCAGCAAACAAAAAATTTGTTTTCAAAAAATCTTATTACAGCAAACACATATTTGTTTAAAAATTCAGATTGCAGCAAAAAATCTTGTTTTAAAAAATCAGATTTTAGCTAAAAAAATTTATTTTAAAAAATATTCAGATTTTTTATTTCATCCATCTCCCTTCACTTTTCAAAAAAATTAGCCATTCCTTTAAAAAAATAGAAAATATGGCCAGCACAATCCAGCCACAGGTTCATAAGTTGTCAAAGGACAACTATGAAAAATGGTGCATCCAAATAAAGGCATTATTCGGGTCGTAAGAACTTTGGGAGGTCATCACCAATGGGTATGAAGCACCCACTATGGAAGAAGAAGCTACCTTCACCAATGAAGAAAAGATCGTTCTAAAAAAATCAAAAGAAGAGAGACAATAAAGCTTTGTTTATTCTCTATCAAGGGTTGGATGAATCCACCTTCGAAAAGATTGTCAAAGCAATATCAAGCAAGCAAGCATGAGATACCCTTGACACCATCTTCAAGGGTGTAGATCGAGTGAAGTGGGTTCGCCTTCAAACATTAAGAGCCGAGTTTAAAGCAACTCACATGAAGAAAGGTAAGAATATTATTGATTATTTTCGCGTTTGCTTGTAATTATCAATAATTTGAAAAGGAATGGTGAAAAGATTGAAGATGTTCGAGTTATTAAAAAGATACTTCGATCCCTCACAACCAAGTTTGAGCATGTGGTTGTAGCGATTGAAAAATCAAAAGATATTAAGAAACTCTTTATTGAGGAGTTGATGGGATCATTGCAAGTTCATGAGCAATGAATGCAGAAGAATGCCAGTTCCATGTTGATGGAATAAGCTTTAGAGTCAAGATTGACTCTGAATGATAACAATGGTGGACGTGGAAGTTCACAATGTGGTAGACATTTTGCTAACAATCGTACAAGAGGCAGAGGGCGCGGATACCAACAAAGTCATGGCCAAAACCAATAGAAAAATATCAATTTTCGTGGAAGAGGAAATGGTAGAGGTAGATCTATCCGTGGATGAAGAAGTACAAAGAACGTCCAATGCTATAATTGCAACAAGCTTGGCCATTATGCATCTGATTGCTAGAGCAAGCCGGTGACTTAAGACAATCTATCCAACTATGCCGAAGATCAGGCCATGAACAAGAAAGCTCCACACTTCTCCTCACACAAGATAAAGGTAGTGATCAGCAGGATGTATAGTATCTCGACACAGGTGCAAGTAATCACATGTGCGGCGACAAAAAATTCTTTTTGGAACTCACAGAAGGAGTTCATGGCGATGTAACGTTTGGAGACTCATCAAAAACACCAGTGAAAGGTAAAGGTACAATCAAAATCTTTTAGAAGAATGGTGTTCCAAATTATATTTCCAATGTGTACTATGTGCCCAATATGAAAAGTAACATACTGAGTCTCGGACAACTCTTCGAAAAAGGGTATGTCATAAACATGGAGAACTCTTCTCTTTCCATAAGAGATATGCATGGATGTTTGACACAATGCTTGAGAAGTGTTTTTATGAAAAAGCAAAGAATAATTCTTGGATGTGGCATCTTCGCTTTGGCTATCTAAGCTTTAGTGGCCTAAAACTTTTATCCTCATCAAGCATGATGCATGGCTTACCTGTTATTGAAGCTCCATAACATGTGTGTGAGGCGTGCACACTTGGAAAACAACAAAGGAACTCCTTTTCGAGTGGAGTATCCCGAAGAGCAAGAGGATCGTTGCAGTTGGTTCATACTGACATCTGTAGACCATTAGATACAATCTCTCTTGGAGGTAATAAATACTTTCTTACTTTCATTGACGATTTCAGTAGAAAATTGTGAGTGTATGTAATCAAAGAGAAGTTTGCTTCTTTTACTATTTTTAAAAATTTTAAGGCCCTTGTTGAAAAAGAAAGTGGTCTTAAAATCAAAACCCTCCAATCTAACAGAGGTGGGGAGTACACCTCAAATGTTTTTCGAGAATATTGCAGAGAACATGGCATTAAGCAACAAAACACTGCAATGTACATTCCACAACAAAATGGAATTGCAGAACGGAAGAACCGCACCATCCTCAACATGACGAGGACCATGCTAAAGGAGAAAAATCTACCAAAGAATTTCTAGGTAGAGGCAATTGCATGTACTGCCTATCTGCTAAATAAGTGTCCAACCAAGAGTGTCAGATTCCATACACCACAGGAAGCATGAAATGGATACAAGTCGAGCATGACGCACCTTAAGATTTTTGGGTGTGTCGCCTACGCTCAAGTTCTAGAAGCGAAAAGGAAAAAGCTTAATAATCATGGCGAGAAGTGCATCTTCATCAGCTACAGCGAAGAGTCAAAGGCATACAAGCTCTACAACCCACTATCCAATAAGTTGGTGGTGAGTAGAGATGTGCTATTTTATGAGGAAGAAGCATGGAAATGGAATAAAGAAAACTCAGCTAAAGAAAAGTAGGTCGAGGTTGAAGAATACAAAGAAGAGAGACATGAGAAGCTAGATCAGACATTTTTAAGCGGGCTAAACAACAAGGACCCGACAACACCTATCTTATAAAGTAAGCCAAAATAAAGATAATACAAAAAGCTGACCAAACCTTATCAATCACAGGACAAGAGTATAGCCTCCTCAATCATACAAGCTGGGTAGACCCCACACACGACTGCTTCTGCTGCTGTTGAACAGCCAGTTGCACCTGGGAGAATCTTAAAGCACCGCCATATTCCAGCCAATAATTCATAGATACTAAGCATGAAAACCTGGACCGCACAATACCCATATAACCAGCCATGAAAAGAAACAAATAAAGCTACTGAAAAGATACAAGCCACCAGCTCATACCGGACAACTCCAACTCTAACTCTAACTTATACCTTGAACACCTGAGATAAGGGCCTCTTCGCAGGCATTGTTAGCGCAAATTGCAGATTTTACAATTTTTGTAAAAATAATTAAAGAAATCAAAAATATAAGGATAGGTTGAAGTACGTGTGATCACGTTATCCCTAAAGCGTTATTCGATCCTTCTCAAAATGATTCAGAATATTAATAGGTTACAGGAAAACTAGGATATAACGAGCCTGAGTGTGGTTCCGCATTGAACAAATATGAAGAACCAGGAATGGAACTCCGTATACACAACTTTTTATGGAAGATAAATAAATGAAAATTCACAGATTTAAAAAGAAGATTAGAAAAAATTTGGACTACTACTTTGGTCTGTTTCTTGAGGTCTTCTGGCAAAGGTTCGTATGAACCTTGCTGACTCATTAGAGTACATTGTTGCTCTTTTTGCTGAGTTGTAAGTGAGAATAGTCCGAGTGTTGGTAATGGTCCAATAAACCATTCAGGCATTGTTTATATAAGCCATGGTTGCTAACCATTTTGGTCCAAGATCATAACTCAATATGACTGTTATATGCTTGTTGGTGATAAACTAGCCGTTATTGGCAGTTTCTGACCGTTATGCATGTGAGACAACCAGCTATTGCATGCTAGCCATTTCTAGAGCTATTTTACGACCACATATGTAGCAGTTTAAGCATGGTCTCATTCAATACTACATATGCAGTTTCTTTTAAAAATAAATAAATAAATTTAAGGACGATCTTCATATATAAATCAGCAAAATTTATAATTTCGGGTTGCCCAAAAGGAAAAGAATCTGGGGAGGCCTATTATAAAATGAGAATAAACAAAAACTCGGACTAAGAAAAGGAAGGCACCACAGAGAGCAGACAGCTCTACAAGGGGGAGAGCCGCAAAACTAATTGGCTCTAATAGAACCTAGGCCCACCTTATCCAAGAAGATGAGGCCCCAGATCTAAGGAGGAATAGCCACTATACTGTTAGAGGAGAAAGAAGCTTGGTTCCCACTGCCCAGACGAGCCATGGCATTCGCAGGGGCATTACCCTCCCTGAGGAAGTGGGAGAAAATCACCTGACCTATAGATGACATATGTAGTTAAACCTCTCTCCAATGGCTAGTTTTTAGCCTCTATAAAATCCACATCGGTCTCATTCAGACCACTCGCCCACTCCAGCCACCTAACCCATATTCCATGTCACAACATGACTCAAACTCGTCTCGCACCATTTTGCATAAGGTCGTAAATGAGCGATCCATCTACGCATGTGCAAAGTGCGAAGTGTGCCACTAGCGCATTTATAGCCACACTACCTCCCACGCCCTCACACAGTACCCGAGACACAACTCCCGATACTCCATGGATCAACCAAGCAAATAATAAGGTACTCCACACCTCACATATAAACACAATTTTTTCTTCTCTCTTATTTAATATGGGACTATTCCAAAAAACACCAAAACTGTAAGTTTTTCAAACAAAAATTTATTATATATATATATATATATATATATATATATATATATATATATATATATATATATATATATATATATATATAAAATTAAATTAATCAAAAAATTTTCACAATAATCCCCCACTCAATTGAAAATATTTTCAAAAAAATATCTATCATAATATAAACAGCTTGTATGCATAAAAAAAGATATCTTTCAATTTAAATTTTTTACTAGTATTAGTATATCAAAGGTCTATCGAAATTTCTGATAACTTCAGCTTTGAACTAGTTATTCTTATATAACAGAGCCGGAGAAACCACACGTATATTTACTTTTGTATTATTAAAGTTCCTGTAATCTTGCTTAGCAAAATTAATGGTCATGTACTTATCCTATTTCATAAATGGTACTGAGAGAAACTCTGACTCCAAGAGAGACAACACTATCTCTACTTTCACATAGGTAAAATCCTTCTAGTGTCTTCGTTGCTACTAAGACACTTGTCTTTTAGACTGGATTTCATTAAGAGTTTTAGGACTCAACCCTCTTTCTGTAATGCTTAACACTTACTTAATATAGATAAGGTTTTATATAATTTTAGTGCTAAAATTTTTCACATATCAATAAATTTTTTTTACCTATTGAACCTGAACATAGAGATTTTCTATTTTTAGGTTGGATTTCCATCACTGGTGAAACTTTGGTTAAAGAATTTCAACTTTATCCCTCTAGATGTTGTTTTTACTAGCTCTCTCGTTAGAAGTTCAGTAAAAGGGTCAGCCAAGTTATTACTTGATTCATATATGAAATTATAATGATTTCATCTTAAATCAGTTGTCTTATATAATCGTATCGTAGATTAATATGTTTAGATTTTTCATTATAAATGTTATTATAGGCTCTAACTAATGTGGCTTCACTATCACAATGCAGTGATATAGTTGGTAAAGGCTTTACACAAAAATAAAAGAATTTTTAATAAAAGATTCATAAGCCACTCAGACTCCATAATCAAGTGAGTTATACAGGTTTATTTCTTAGATCCCTAAGATATAGATGCACCTCCTAGGGTGAATACCCACCATGTAGTGGACTTATTGTCCCCTGCATTCAATATCCAGCTATCCTTCCGATACGGCAAGAAACTCTGAGTAAAATAGCCATAAGTCTTTAGTTGCTTTTAAGCAACTAAAAACCCTATTGATAGCATTCCAGTATTCTACATTGGAGTTACTAGCAAACCTACCGAGTTTACTTACAGCATATGTGATATCTGGTTTAGCACATTGCATAACGTACATTAGACCGCCTAAAGCACTTATATACTCAAGTTGTGTAACTGCTCTTCCTTTATTTTCATTCAACTTGATACTTAAATTAAATGAAGTTTTTGTTTGTTTTATATTGAGAAAGTTAAACTTGTTTATTATCTTCTCAATATAATGAGATTGGCATAGAGCATAACTCCATTATGTTTTTTAACTTTGATACCCAGGATGTTATCCACATGTCCAAGATCCTTTATTTTGAATATAGAAGACAAAAACTTCTTTGTTTCAATTACACATTTCATTTTATTACTAATTATTAACATATCATCAACATATATACATAATAATTACACATTTACCATTAACTTTAAAATATATGCATTTGTTAGTTACATTATGTATGAAATCATGAGATAATTTTCTTGAATCAAACTTCTCATGCCACTGTTTAGGTGCTTGTTTTAACCCATACAAAGATTTAATTAATATACAAACTTTATTCTCATTTCTTGGTAGAATGAACCATTTGAGTCATTCCATGTATACCTCATCATTGAGGTCACTATTCAGGAAGGCAGTCTTTACATCCATATGGTGGATGTGAACATAATGCATGGATGTTAGCGTAAATAAAATCGTAATGGATGTTATCTTAGCAACTTGAGAATAAGTGTCAAAATAATCTATCCATTTTTTAATCTAAATCTCTTAGCTACTAATCTAGCTTCAAAGATTTTGATAGTCTCATCAGTGTGATATTTCTTCCTAAATACCCACTTACATCCTATGGACCTAGAACCTAGAGGTAAGTTCACTAGTTCTCATGTTTAGTTTGACACTATAGATTCAATTTCATCATTAATGGCTTCCTTTCAAAAGGTTGAGCCTCTAGAAGATATAGCCTCATTATATGTTTTAGGGTCACTTATATAGTCATTACTATAGGTATTTTTCTTATAACATTATCTCTATCTCCTTTTACAAGATGAAAAAAGATAAACTGAGAGTCTGTCTGATCAATGTCATGACTCTTTTCTATTTTTACCATCTGACTCATACGAGGTTTGCTTGGAGCTTCCACTTCTTGTGGAGTTATAATCACTGGTTCTCTATTAGAAGTTTTCACTTCATTATCATTTGACTTAAAGGATAGTGAATTCTCAAACAATTCAACGTCTCTTGATTATATTATAATGTTAGACTCTAGATCTAGGAGTCTATAAGTTTTGTTATTTTGTACATACCCTACGAAGGCACACTTTATAGGTCCAGGTCTTAACTTGGTTCATTTGGGATTAGGAGTCCTGTAATAAGTGAGACACCCCCACACTTTAAAATATTGTAGGTTAGATTTTCTTCATTTCCATATCTCATATGATGATGTTTTAGGTTTCTTAGAAGGAATTCTATTTAGAATGTGACACGCTACAAGTAGTGCCTCACCCATAGACTCAATGACAACTTTGCTTATATTAGCATTTAGGGGTGCACACAGGTCGGTTCGGTCCGGTTTTAAGGTGAAACCGGAACTGAACCGTTCCTAACGGTTCTACCATTTTTTGAATCGGAATTGAACCATTGGTACCCTGGAACCGGACCGTGAAAAACGGTTCGGTTCCGGATCGGTTCCATGGTTCTAGCTAAAAAATCAGGTCTGGATAACTATGTAGGAGTTCTACAGGAGAGGAGATTAAATCACCACCATTTTTAAATGGTGGGCAGCCAACTATCATAGGGTTCTACCTTTAATCCTTCCTTTGATATACTCTCTTCCAACTGCCATTTTCAAACACCTTCTACAACACCATCAACCAGTCCCAACGCTTAAACATTCCAACTCAACAAAATCAACCATTTCAAATGAAATCCAGCTCTAAAAACAGAAATCTGGAGAGCCATTTCACCAAAAACAGAAACCCAAAAAATCTAATTTTGAAAATCTCACATGAAATTCATCTGCTTACATAAGAATCTGCAAAGCCATTTCAACGGTTTGGTTCGGTTCGGTTTTACAGGGCCCTAAGCCGGAATCGATCCGTATCCAACAATTCTTGAAAATTTGGAACTGGCTTCGGAATCGGTGCTGTCTATAATCGTACCAAACCGGACCAATCCAATAGTTCCAGTCCAGTTCCACGGTTCTACCGATTCGATGTGCACCCCTATATTGACAATCTCTACTAAAGTCATATTCTTCCTTTCTGCTATATCATTTTGTTGCAATGTATATGGTATAGTACATTGGTGTATTAATCTATGTTCTTCACAGAAGTTGGAGAATTCATTTGAAAAGTATTATCCCCCTTTATCACTGTGAAGAATTTTTATTTTCTTATTTACTTAATTTTTTACTTTTACTTTAGATAGTTTAAACATGTTTAGTGATTCATTTGTGCTCTTTAATAAGTATACATACACATATGTAGAGTAATCGTCAATAATTGTTATAAAATACTTTATACCTTCATATGTAAGAATATCGTTCAACTCACAGATATCACTATGCATAAGATCTAATATTTGAGATGATCTTTAGATACTAAAAAAAGGTTTCTTTATCATTTTGGATCTTATGTACACTTTACATTTATCGTTCTTATTATCTGTGTATGAGATTATATCATTCTTAGCCATAAATTTAAGGTACTATATCCTATATGTGCTAATCTTTTATGTCATAGTCCAATAGATTCAACCATATACGTAGAAGTGCTACTTTCATTAAATGAAAACTTTATCATATCATTACAAGTATATTCATTTCCAATAAAATTCTAATTCCTTGACAAAATTAGTTTACCTGACTCGTACACCACCTGTATTCTAAGTTTTTCCAAAAGATTCTCAAAAATTAAGTTTGCCTCATGTCTGGGACGTGCAGTATATTTTTTAAGATCGCTTTCTTTCTATAAGTAAAAGCTAGTTCCACAGTTCATTTGTCAATAACCTTCGATCAGATTTCATTATCCATTAGGACTTCTTTGACCATTAGTCACATCCTTATAGGTTTTGAAGGCTAATTTGTTATAACAGACATGTATTGTACCCACAGTATCGTATCACTAACCAGGAACTTTTCCTTAGATAGTGTTAACTTCAGTGATCATTGTCACTATATCACCCTCTACCACACTTGCTTGTTTCTTGCATTTGCGATGTTGACAAACTCGAGCATAATGCACGGTTTTTCCATAGACATGGCAATGGCCTTTTAACTTTCCATTCTTCTTTTGTATTTTCTTCTTTCTTACATTTGTGATGTTGGCAAACTCGAGCATAATGCTTGGTTTTTTCACAGACATGGCAATGACCTTTGAACTTTTCATTCGTCTTTTGTGTTTTTTTAAATTTTTCTTTATTGAATTTTAGGAAATCGTCCTTCTCAGAATTCTTATTATTAGTGTTTTTCCATAGGCATGGTAATGGCCTTTTAACTTTCTATTCTTCTTTTGTATTTTCTTTTTTCTTACATTTTTGATGTTGGCAAACTCGAGCATAATGCTTGGTTTTTTCACAGACATGGCAATGACCTTTGAACTTTTAATTCGTCTTTTGTGTTTTTTTAAAATTTTCTTTATTGAATTTTAGGGAATCGTCCTTCTCAGAATTCTTATTATTAGTGTTTTCTACTGCATTTACTTTGGACGAGGAAATCCCATTTTTAGCCATTTTATCAAAGTTGCGGTATACTTCCTCAATTCACATTTTTCAAGTTCAAAATCATAATTTTTTTGAACTTCCTAATTTTTCTTTTCAAAATGTCATTTTTTTAAAATTTAAAATATCAATTTTTTAATCTTTTTTTTTTACACATGCACACACCCCCACACACTCACACTGTAGTGGGATTTCACCAGCTATGGGTACTCGAACCCACTAAGTGTTGAAACTCCTGAGAGTCTACCACTGAAGCAAGAGAAAGGACCTGATATTTTAATCTCGTTTTTTCTTCAAATTTTCTATTGTTTTGAACTTCTCCATTTTCTTTTTCAAAATGTTTTTTTTTTTCAAACTTGTCAATTCTTTATTCAAATTCTATTTTTTAAAATCTCATTTTTGTTATCGAACTTTTCAATTTTTTTCAAAATACAAAATCTCAATTTTTTTTCCAAAATCTTTTTTTTTTCAAAGTTGCCGATTTATTCAAACTAATTTTTTTCAAGATGTCAATTTTTTTCAACTTCTGAAAATTTTTTTCAAAGGTCAATTTTTTTTTTTCCCATCATCATTTTTTTTTTCAACAACTCAATTATTTTTAAATATCAATTCTTTTCAAAATCTCAATTTTTCTCTATCAATGTTATTTTTTTTTTCAAACTTTTGAATTTTGTTTTTCATAGTCACAATTTTTTTAACTTTTCAATTCAAAATTATCAACTTTATCCAAACTTCACAATATTTTTAAAAATGTCAATTTTTTCTTTTTCAAAATCCCAATTTTTATTGAATCAAAATTCTTTGCAAAATCTCATTTTTTCTCAAAAATTGTCTATTCTTCTTAAACTTCTCAACATTTTGTTTTAGAATTATAATTTGTTTATTTTTTAACTTCGAAATTTTCTTTTTCAAGATTATATTTTTTATCAAAATTTTGATTTATTTTTAATCACAATTTCTTTTCAAATTTAATTCTTTTTTTTTATTAATCTTCATTTTGTTTTAAATCCCTCCTTTTTTTCAGAAATTATAAATTATAAGATTTTTCATGCGATATTGCCATGCATTTAAAAAGTAGTTTTCATGCAAAAATAAACATAATTTCCACTTGATAAAAAATAGTAGAAAAAAAAATCGATGCATTCAATCAATTCATTAAAAAAAAATTATATTGAAGTTTATGACAAAATTTACTAACTCTATTAAAAATCACTTCTTTGATTAAAATAAAGTACAACATTCCATCAAATTCTACAAAAAAAAATAATAATAATAATAATAATAATATTGAGGTTTGGACAAAACTTAAGAACTTTGGCAAGATTTACAATGAACCGTGACCCATCGCACACAATTCTGAAAAGTTCGTCAATAAATGTTAATGTGGGAAGTTGGGCATAATTTTTCAATGGACTTGATCAGCCAAAAAAATAAATTTTTGAAAATTTTGTGACGGATTGAATCCGTCACAAAATAAAATTTATGACGAATTCTAGTCCATCGTAAAAATCCCACCCAAATATTTCATCTGGGTGGGACCATGAATTTGCAAGGGACTTTTTCATATTTTTACAATAGATAATCCGTCATAAAATTTGTCAACAGAAGATCCATCGTTAAAGCAAGATTTTTTGCGACGAACAAGATCCATCGTAAAACCAAGCATTTTTGTGTCGTTTTTTCACTGTTTTGGCATGGCACAAGGTCATTATCTCTCCCATAGACTAATTGCTTATTGGAACATCATATCTAGTCTATGTGATTAAACTTACTTTGGCTTGGAAGCCTCAGTGTTAAATTACCTTCTTAGCTTTAATTGGTAAATTGATTAAGGTAGGCAATTGTGTATTTAATAGTTAAAACTCGTAAATGACTTGGCCATAATTCTATAACTCTGCCAAGCTTCTGCATACGTTGTGGTAGATTATATCCCGCCACACAATATAATTTAAAACATTTGCATTTCCAACTTTCTCAACTATAATAAACTCCAAAGCATAAATGAAGAAAATCACATTAGTTCTATTCCAATATACTACTGATTTTGCAATGACAGTGGTTCCCTACCAACGTGCTAGTTAGTTTGCTTTTCTTCATAATTCAAAAACTAATTTTATAACCAATTAACTAAGGTTCTAGAAGTGTACCAAATTTTAGGGTCATTACATATGGAATTTGGATTTAGAAGGATTGTGTATTGCTTATATCTATTGTCTAGTATTCATGACAGAAAGTTCAAGTTTAATTAAATGTAGGTTTGACTTGATCAAAGAACTCGTGTAGCTAGGCAAGTTAAACTATAGGTGTTACTTGCCAATGAAGTAACCTCTTGGAATCCATAACCCAATGGCAGTTAATTTTGTTTGCAGGATGCTGCATTGCAGAATTCACAGTGATAGTTCTATTCTGGCCCATTTGCCAATTAGCTGCCAGCTGCTTTAGTTACTGAGCCTGTTGAGGTAGCTTTTATGCTAGCCTGTTTGAGGAAGCTATGATGTTTTTGCTGACATGCTCCCATTATTTTTGGTGCAGTTGGGGTTTTGATGTGCGTGCCTTTCTTAGATGGTTGGATTTAAAATATGTCATGTCTCTGTTTTTATTGAGTGTATTTTTTATTTACTAGTGCTGAATGATGGAACTATACCAAAGGTGAGGTTCTCTTTTTTCTTTTCTTTTTTTCTTTTTGTGATGCTCACTTGAATAAAAGTACAATCATTTTTATCATTTCAACATAGGTAGTGTGCTCCCACCATTCTGAAAAAAAAATAAAAATAAAATAATTGAAGCAACCTATGAAAACTGCGGAAAGATCAAGCTAGAAGTTTATCAACAGATGAGTAGTCTAGAAAGTCACTGAATAAAACACACTAATATGAATGCTAGACAAAACATATCCTCCAACATTGCCTTTGATACATTCCTTGTAGACCAGGAAACCTATGAAGATGGTAGTAGAAGAACATAGATACAATGAAAAGAAATGCAATGTCTACCCTAGGAACAGGACATATGACAGTGTGGTGTGCATGTGATCCAGGACATTAATTAGGTGGGTCCCACTGTGTATATGCCATGGGAAAAAGAAAGACTGGGGTGCTCATCAGGTGTGCTCTGCTTGTATAGAGAATAAGGACCGTTTCTCAAAGTTTTTCAGTCACCCATTTTGTGTCCCACCAAATGAGCGAACCTACCTAATTTTCTGTCGCATGTGTGCCACATTGGAAAATCCTACTGGCATGAGTAGCACTCTACTACAAAAGCAAGGCTTATTGTATTGGAACCCCAGGATTTCAGAGGCGGCCACAGTCATATTGAGCATGGCTGAATGAGCCACGAAATAAAATCCGTAACACAAGGAAAATCAATCGAGTCACAAACATGGATGAGGTTGCCACCAAAATTCCAGTAAGGTATGTCTGTAATGACAATCTTGCCACCCTCATCCTTCTTTCTTCCACGTATTCATCAAGTGCCTTTCCAACATTATTAACTAGCTGCCTCCCATCATAATCTCCATTGGGCCTCATGCACAGTTCTTTCGCCAAGCATCTTGCAAGCACAATCGCATCTTCTAGGCCAGCTGCACCACCTTGCCCGAGGAACGGGCCCATCACGTGCATGGCATCCCCTGCCACTGTCACTGTTCCTCTTCGGAAGTTTCCTAGTAATAGATCCCATGGTGCTCTGTAACTTATCTTGGTGAACGTTAAGGCAGAGTCGTCACTCTTCTCCACCATTTCCGTTAATTCTTGTGGGTATCCCTCCATTTCTTTCAGTGCTTCTTGTCTGATGAGTTCGGGCTTTCCTAAGATTTCAGAATCTGTACACACGTATGAGGACAGCGTGCTTGTCAATGGGTCTCATCAATTAAAAATAAAATAATAAAAAAAACCTTTCATTTTCATCATGACACGCGAGAAGAAAGCATGCCTTGGTTGGATGAGTGGGTCCCATCACATGGATTTAGCCTCTTTCATTAGTTGATTATTTAAATCTACAGGTTGGCTAGAATTACAAGTAGAGATATTACCTCCAGGAAGCCGTGGACGAGCAACAAACCAATAGACGCTTTTGTGGTCGACAGGAATTCTCCCTACGAGAACAGATCCTTTCTTCATGCGGACGTAATCATTGCCAAATCCATGACCGTTTGGGTAATTTGCAAGCCCTCTCAGTGCACCCGTAGGGGCATCTCTGGTGGGCTTTAGCTTGAGTGATTCCCCTACTATCGAGTTTACTCCGTCGCAGCCAATTAAAATCTACATTGCACCAATGAGAATGGGTGAGTATTTTCTTTTTTTGGCTTTCTTCCAATGATTAAAATCATTTTGATGGTTTGAAATTGAATTACATGTTTTCTTAGTAACTGCAACTATCTCATCAAATCAGGAAGACTAGCCTTACATTTACAGTCACAAGTGGGCCACTTTAAGTTGAATTTGGCCTGACCTAAGGTGTGTGATTGGATAGGATCTTGAATTTTAAACCTGATGACTATTTGGAATGGACATGAACATGCATTAATCTAATGACCTTACAAGTTGACTCAGCATAGCTTCTTTTTTCTTTTATTTTTTTTTTAATACACACGCATACAGCACATGGCCATTCGAACCCATGACCTCAAACGTTCAAACTCACTCTGCCCACCACTTAGCCATACGTTGGAACCTAACCTGGCCCAGCTGGACTTATTTAACTTTAGTGAGTCTTATGGTAGGCCCATCTCAAGGCCAATTCAGCTGTTTTTTTCCGGGCCTGGACATAGGTCTTCAGGCTAACCAGGACTGACCCTTTCTACTAACCACTTGCCTGTTGGAAGACACCAGCATCTGGGCTGCTAGTGGACTGCTTTCGTTGTTTTCTTTGTTTTATTTCCTCAGTCTTGAGTAGGAGTCCTATGGTGCGAAATGGAAATATGATAATTTCAATCTTAAAAAAAAAAAAATTAAAAAAAAAAGGAGGGGAAATCCTGCTGTAATGGAAATCTGCATCCTGTCTTTGAATCATGGAAGGGGCAACTTGGACCAGAGTGAGAGCTCCATGCCGTCTTAGGGTAAAGAGATTACTTGGACAAACTTCTATACAACTACCGTACTGTCTTACCACCAAAGGGCTACTTAGACAACCAGAGTAATGCAGCCGCTGTGCTGTAATAGGGCGAAAAGGGCCATGACTAGTTATGTGCTTTGGACAATCCATGCTATAACCGATTGAATCCTTAGTACTGATCACGGGACATAACTTTCACTAGCATTCCCCATTTTCAAAATATTATTATTTAAAATTGGTATTGTCAATTAAGAAGATAGATGCAACTGCATGTAAATACATAGGTAAAAGATTCGTTGTTGAGGATTAATGTCTCACCTTAGCAATTGCCACACTCCCATCATGGAATTGAAGAGTGGATTGGGAAGTTACTGGATCTGTTTTGACTTTGACGATGTTGCAGCCAAAGAGGACCGTTCCAGCCGGTAGGCCATCAAAAAGAGCTTGGAGGAGATCACTCCTAAACAAGTAGCGTCCCTCTTCTTTCCTGCCACGAATTACACACAAACTGCATCAGTCCAAACCGAAACAGTTACAATGTCGAGGTGAACAATCCCTTCTAGCACATCCACATAACAGGTAGTGCCTGTTTTCCATCAAGAGTGCTTCGCTTTGATCGATCTAGACCATTGGATAGGTGGGCCCCCTCCACATAACTATGGAACAAGTGATAGACTGAGAACTTTACCCTAGCCGTGCTTCCCGTGTCTGCCCGTTGTCGAGGAAAACCTCTCTTAACCTGAAAATAATTCAAACAATAAATATATCATAAAAAGTTAATTGGTGCGTGATCCTGACCAAACAATTGGTGGACCTTTTCCATCTAATGTTGGCTGTCGAGAATGTACTTTCTACTGTACATTTTTGTTGTCCTTCCACCAGAGCAAATACGAAGTGCGACTCACCCAATGGCAGTCTGGATCATGGACTGTTGCATCATAGGTCCACTTTTCTCTGGAGGCTAGGGTAAGCTTAACTCCATGAGAAAAAATAATGGATAATTGTAAACACCTGATCCTCTCGGGTTAGGAGGAGTATTTGTTTTTCTTCCTAGTTGATAATGGTGCAAGTCTTACTGGCACTTGGAACAGAGTTCATAGCTAAAATTTGCCTACGAATGTGTGAATAGGACTTGATCTCATTAAAATTCTTGAGTTCTTTGAAAGTGCCACCGATACATTTCGGAATGATATGTATATCCAAGAGTGTTGTAACATCACAAGAGGCAATGGATGTTGTCTAATGGTACGTATATACGGCTCTTTGGAGATGAAAATTTTGAGAGTAGTCGCTTTACAAGAAGCATTCCTCTAGGTCCAATCATATTTCTCATGTGATAGACTGAGTGAAGATAACCTCGTTTCATCGCTGGGTCTCGGTATCGATTCTGTGGTCGAGGTCGCTGACACTGTTGTGCAAGCTAACCTTTAAAAGGCAAAAACAAAAACAAAAATAAAAATAAAAATAAAAAGGTCCCATCATATTTCACCGGGAGTTACAGGATACATTTGACAAGTTGGATGTTATGAACAGCCTCTGGGCTCTATAAGTTTCGAGTTTCATTACTTATTAAAGAAAAAATAAATGTACATGGGGATGAAATTTATGAGGAATCTACATTTTACAAAATAACGCCTCCATGATTAGATATCATATGGAGATACTTTTTGAGGGATGAAATTACAAAAATATATCCGTTTAATTTATTTCTTTAAAAAGTGGTAAAACTCAAGACTCATGGAGCCCATGTAGTATATGAATAACATGTAACTTATTAAGAGTATATGCCACACCATGGTAATAACATGATCAAAACATCAAAACAATCATATCATTAGATGGGCTACAGTTTAATTGAATATTTTTAATAGGGTACATTATTTTTAGCAATTGCCCCCACTTTATGATTGAATTCATCATATTTTTAGTTTGTCTAATAAAATTGTTTGAGTGCATCTGTAGGGTTGGATGTGAAAGAAATACCTCGTGAGCGCAACAACTTTTGATTTTCCCCTTTGTTATTATGAGAAAGCCAGGGTGGGCAGTAATTTCTCTTCCACCACTGGAGGCACTATCCAGTAAAATTTATCGTGGTAAACATCTCTTGTACATCATGGATTGCCAACGTCTTGTCTTGTTGTCTTGATACAAATCGGATTGTATCCTCGGTGGGTAAAGGGCCCACTATAAATGTATGTGGCTTATCCACGCTGTCCATCTATTTTTTCCATTCATTTTATAGGTTAAGCTTAAAATGGAAGCATATCCAAGGTCTCTCTTAGTGTGAATTGAACACCTACCATTGAAATCTTAAAAAGGCCACAAAGGCTTTGGATCAAGCTAATAATTGTGTTTTCCCTTTATGCTTGTCTAACTTATGAACAGGTTGGATGACAAATAAGCATAACTGTGGGCGATTAGTAAGGTTTTCACGGTGGACATCATTAACCCCCTGTTTTCTGTGATGGGGTCTACTCAGCTTTGGATATGCTTCAAATTTAAGGTCAACGTTTGGAATGAGCTGAAAAACATATGAACGGCGTGGATAAGCCAAGTATATTCATGGTGGGCCCCACAGAGTTTACCGAGTACTTAATTTCAACGTAAGGTTATGGTTCTAATATGTAAAATAAAAAATAAAAAAATTGAAAGTTCCGACAACCTAACGTGCATGAGCCATGGCAGTATGAAATGGCACTTTTTTCGGTGGCTAGTCCTTGTCTTCACCAGCTCCGAAAGGCTGCCATGGCATGCTTGCCATACACGTTGTCACAAAATAGCACGCACCATTTGGAATCTAACTACGTGGAATGCACATGTGAAAGCAAAGAAGCATACGCTCGTAAACGAACAGCTTTTTCTCGAAGAGCGGGCCCCACGCCCAGCTGATCAAGTGCGCGCCAGCCGTTTGTTTGGATGCCGATTGCAGCTCCCGTGGCCCGCAGACTCTCAGCTTTTTCCAGAACTACACTACCAATACCCTTCCTGTACAACGTTTTAAAAAAAAAATCAATCAGAGTGCGATAGACACGGATCGTAAGTCGGATCATATTCTCACACAAGTGACAATATGGCACGCGCGCAACCATGATCCGGGTTGTTCATTCCCTGTACTATTTAAATAAATAAATCACCCTAGGGTATTCTAACTACCGATCAAATGACCACTCAGGAGTAGCACCGGGCAGCTAGGAGAAAAGAGTACAACCATTGATCAAGATTGTTTGGACAAAAGTCCTAAAAATGAAGACTTGGACCATGTGACCAGTACATTTTTTAGCCTATGGTCCATCCACTTGGGCCCACCTGAGTCATAAATTAACCTATTTGATAGTTGAAGTGGATGTCAACAGCGCATCATGGTGAGCCACAGAACCCTTGTACCAAAATTTTGATAGAAAGGTTATCTTAATCTGGCCATGGCCTAAAAAAGGTCCGTCCATGATTCAAGTACTGTATAATAGGATACAGTTGAAAAAAAGCATTCATAGTTGTTTGGAAATGGGAGCAGATGAATCATGTGCTTGTGTTGGCATATGCACATCACGATGGCTGCATATGCAACCAACGGTGAACTTTCCCTGAAAGTCATATGGCCCACCAGTGTTTTGGATGGGATGGACTGTCAACACACACATACGTGTGTTTACATACACACACATAGAGCGCGAAGAATACTTGTGAAGGGCAAGGGCTGTAGCCAGGCCGACGATACCGGCGCCGATTATTATGATGCCACTGTCTTGGGAAGATAAAGTACTCATCTCTCTCTCTCTCTCTCTCTCTCTCTCTCTCTCTCTCTCTCTCTCTCTCTCTCTCTCTCTCTCTCTCTCTCTCTCTCTCTCTCTCTCTCTCTCTCTCTCTCTCTCTCTCTCTCTCTCTCTCTCTCTCTCTGGTAGAAGAGAACCTACTTGGATTTGAATATCATGCAGTGTCTTATAGACCGTGCATCGATGGTCCTGTAATATAAAAGTGCAACTTGTATACGATAGTCCTGTGATATAAGTGGTGTGATATAGGTGGTGGGAGAGTTATTCCGGCGAGCATCATGCTATGGGCTAGTACTTGAATATTATACAAATGGAGTGGTGTGCCACACACCACCGACTTATGCGGTGTGTTGACATCACTAAGTTTTATGGGCCCACCATTTTGTGTGTTATACCTAAACCGTCGATCCATTTGGTCATGTCATTTCAAGGCTTGATCTAAAAAATGAGGCAGATCTAGAGGTGAGTGTATCACATCACATAAAGCAGTTGGAATTGATAGTCTACCATTGAAAACTTCCCGGAGGCATAGAAGTTTTGAATCATCGTGATATTAGTTTTTTACCCTTTATCCAGGCCTGTGTAACCTTACGAAAGGTTTGATGGCGAATAAACATCATTGTGGGCCTTACGAAGGTTTCAACAGTGGAAATCATTATTTCCACTATTTTCTATGGTGTGGTCCACTTGAGCTTTGGATCCGCCTCGTTTTCGGGTTAGTTCCTTCAAATGATATCGCAAAATGGATGGACGGTGTGGATATAATGCATACATCATGGTGGGGCCCACAGAACTTGGAGCATCAACACACAAGGGAAGCCTGTGGTGTGGCGCACCACGTAACCTACTTCAGTCGGAGGGTACTCATCGATTGAAATCATTCGGCGACCACACCAATGGTAATCAGACGCCCACCTTCTGGACCCATTCCTAGATTTAAATACCCTAACCGGTTCCATCGGAGGCCCGTTCAGAAATTTTGCAGCTGTATGGAGTTTCTTGGCATCATCAATCCACATTGGCCATCAGGATACCGGTTTGGATCTTTAAATCAAGGCTGAATTTTATGGAATGGGCTTATCTAGGCTCTTGGGTTGGTGGGCATTTACTGGAAATTAAAAGGAGTTCTCCGGTCCACCTGGTCGGACCGCAAGTTACAGTCCACCCTGTAGATAACTTCCAACATTTCAATGCTATGCGATATCCACCCTCGTTCGATAGGTTGGGCTCATGTAAGAATGATCTTGTGAAGAAATCAGCCACATACAGTCACTGAGTGGTGCACATACGGTTATATATTTTTTCTGTGGTGTTGCTTCCTCTATCAGTAGTTTCGGCTCACTTTTGCATTAGCTGATCCTCAAGGTGGGGCCAACTTATTGGAAGGTTTAGATACTGCATGTTGGGAGATATCCAATGGGTGGACCGTCCTAATTAACCTGCGGTTTAATGGACTGAGACCTTAATGAAAGAGAAATATCTAACCATTCTTTTTCACCAAGTGTCTACGAATCAGACATTAGATTGTTCAACCAATCTGATCTGATTTATTAGTTACAGATAAAGTGTCCCAAGTTAAGTGGCTTAAGTTAATGTGCTCGAAGTGTACCATTTCCGAGTTCCTGTGTATCAATCATGATACTCTGCTAGAATATCAAGTAACCGCTCCCTTGATGCATATGATGTGCATTTGCACATTACGTGGATAGCGTGAGGTCGCTCTTGGACGGTTCACGATGAGCCCCACAATGATGTATGTATTTTATCCACATCTTCCATCCATTTTGGATCATGAGCCCAAAACCGAGATAAATTCAGATCTTAGGTGGACCATGTCACGTGAAAATAATAATAATTGAACACTCACCATCCAAAAGTTCTTTGGATTGACTGTAAAGTTTATTTGCCATCCAACCTGTTGATCAGGTCACAGAGACCTTGATGAAGAGAAAATACAAATTTCATACTGATACAAAACTTTTGTGGCCCCAAATTATTTTTTTTCTGATAGTGGGTGTTCAATCAGCATTATTTCCTGTGGTGTGGTCCACCTAAAATTTTGATCAAACTCATTTTTAGGCTCCTTTCAAAATGTTCTGGAAAAAATTGAATGGATGGTGTGGATAAAATACAAATCATTGTGGGCCCACAGAGCACCGTCCAGTAGCAACTAGCTACCGAGGTATCAGTGGGCAAACCGAGCCCCTTTCGACGGTGCCCTCATACTTGGAGGTTAGGCTCTTCATGGTGCGGTCCATCATTTCCATGACTCAGATTTCAACTGAAACACGTAAGCAGAAGCTAAAAACACTGTACGCCATCAGTTAACATACAACGTTTTGTATGTGATTGTTTCGTCGTATGTTTAGCAAACAGGCTACTCTTTAGCCGTCCACAGTACAGTACTTTTAGATTCGGAAGGGCATGAAAAGTGCAACTAAAAATTCCATGACTGCAACACCTTCCCATGAGAAAATAATAATAATAATAGCAAGGAATTGTCACTTCTAAAAGCCTGGGAATGATGGCTACGTGCTAGCCCTACAGCCCTTAACACGTACACGTGCCAACCCGTGAATGCGAGTGAACAGTGAAATCTGCATTTATACATTTTAGCTACGGTTAAACTGTGATTGTGATAATGCAGATGAAGAAAAACTCAGGATGAAAGTTGAAGAGAGTACGGAACTTGCAGTAGCTGGGCAAGGAGTGCAGCCTGGATAGAAGTTTTGTCATTATACGAAGTCCTCTGGGTTTCTTGGGTCTAAGATCATTTTCGATACGTTGATAGTACTAATTCGTTATCTACACAAAATAACAAGCTGTGTCCAGATCAGTTTAGTCCTAATCATCATGTACAGGACAAACCAGATCAGTTTAATATTTCGAAACGCTTGGCAGTGACGTGTGCAGCATCATTGGCAACAGGTGGCGATGCATGTTAGAGCAACCCACTTCAATGCACTTCAATGCACTTTAATGTGAGCATTTATGAGAGCCCATGTTATGGTGGCCCCACTGTTGGAGGCTTGCACAAAACCTTAGGATCTAACCTTTCGGAGCAAATTAGAATTATAAATTAGAATTATGAAACAATAATAGCAATGAAATAAATCAAAGCAACAACTATATACTATACGAGATTTTTACATAAAAAATCTTTAAAGAGGTAAAAATCACAGGACCTTGTCCAGATCAATAATCGACTATGAAGTAAAACGTTACAACCTTTGTCACTCACGCAGGAGTGGATGAACAATAAGAGAATAAAAGAAAAACAGAGGGATCTCACCGATCACGAGGACGTAGAAACGTTAAGACGACGTCTCCCTTCCACAAGCTTCCTCTCTCTCTTTTCTCTCACTCTCTCACCTTTGATATCCCTAAACCCTTTAGAAAACCTTTTTGTGCTTTTTCTTCACACCACATCTCTTAGAAAAACCCTATAGACCCATTTTTGTAGTTTTAGGAAACTCTCTTCCGTATTCCAGTTGCGAAATGACTTGCGACACGAAATCCACGTAAAATCGCAGAACGAATCTGCATAGGTTCGACCGGTCGTAAGCCTCTTCCGACCGGTCGAGCACCTCTTACGACCGGTCGAGGACCACTTACGACTAGTCGAGCACCCCCAAAAAAACCAGTCCGCACTCGCTGGACTTTGAGTCATGCAACCCACAACGGGTCGAGCAACGACCCATAGCCGGTCAGGCAGGGCTCTCGACCGGTCGAAGACGGGTCAAAAAAACCATCAAATCTCTCCCTTTTTGACCCAGGAGGAATTCACCTTCTTCAAGTCAACCTGGTTTTTGTAAACCTCAAACTTGCCCTTAAGGAAATCCTTGGTCATCATGTCTAATCCATTATCGTCCGTGTGGACCTTCTCAAGCTGTAACACCTTCTGTGCCAAAGTATCCCTGATCCAATGATACCGAATCTCTATGTGCTTCAACTTGGAATACTGACTTGGATTCTTGCTCAAGTGTATAACACTCTGACTATCACAATAGACCACATGCTGCTCCTGCTTTAGGCTAAGTTCCTATAGGAATCTCTTCATCTAAAGAATCTCTTTACATGCTTCTGTGACTGCAATGTACTCGGCCTCTGTCGTCGACAATGCTACGACCCTCTAAATCCTACTCTGCCAAGAAACCGCTCCTTCTACAAATGTGAACATGAACCCCAATGTAGACTTCTTAGAGTCTATCTCACCTACCATATCTACATCTGTGTAGCCCTCTAACAGAGGTTTACAGTCATCATAGCATAGGCTCAACCTGGATAAGCCTCTTAGATACCGCAATATCCATTTCACCGCTGCCCAATGCTCTTTGTCAGGATTGACAAGATATCGGCTGACAACACCAACCGCATATGCTATGTCAGGGCGTGTACACACCATAGCATACATCAAACTTCCTGCAGCTGACACGTAGGGTATCTTCTGTATCTCTTTCACCTCTGCCTTCGTCTTAAGACACTACCTGTCGCTCAATCTGAAGTGACTATCCAGTGGAGTACTGACCAACTTCACTGCATTCATATTGAACCGCTCTAGGACTTTCTCAATATACCGCTCTTGTGACAGCTAAAACTTCCTACTGCTTCTGTCACGGGTTATCTCTATTCTTAGGATCTGTTTAGCCGGGCCCAAGTCTTTCATCGCAAAAGACTTGCCCAACTCCTGTTTTAGCCTGTCGATCTTTTTGATGTCCTTTCCCATGATGAGCATGTCATCAACGTATAAGAGCAGAACTATGAAATCACCATCAGAGAACTTACACGTGAACACACAGTGATCCAACTCCGTTCTGTCATACCCATGATATAACATGAACGAATCGAACTTCTTGTACCATTACTGTGGAGCTTGTTTCAGCCCATACAAGCTCTTCCTCGGCCTACACACCATATGGTCTATGCCCTTGACTTTGAACCCTTCTGGTTGGTGCATATAGATCTCTTCTTCTAAGTCACTATGGAGGAAAGGAGTTTTAACGTCCAACTGCTCTATATCTAAATTCATGCTAACTGCCAACCCAAGAAATACCCGTATAGATGTCACCTTCACCACTGGTGAGAATATCTCCTCGAAGTCTATGCCTTTCCTCCAACCGAACCCTTTTACCACAAGTCTGACCTTGAACCTCATCTGTGAATTCTTCTGCTCAACATTCTTTCTGAACACCCACTTGTTGCTCAGAGCTTTCTTGCCCTTAGGCATTTTCACCATGTCATAGTTGTGGTTCTTATGCAAGGATTCTATCTCCTCTTGTATAGCTTTCAACTACTCCTCCTTATGCTTATCGGCTAGGGCCTTAGAATAATCTTCTGGCTCTCCCCCATTAGTCAACATAATGTACTTATGAGGCGAGTACCTCTTAGACGGTTGTCTGTCCCTAGATGACCTCCTCACCTGTGGCTCAACAAGTGGATCAAGTGGGGGCTGCTCCACTGGTCCATCTTCTGAAGGAACTCCCTCATCCTCTTCACGTTGTACTCCCCCGTCATCAGGCACTATAGGAGGAATAATCAGATCCATGTCCTCTAGCTCACCTGAACTAGGCTGATTCTTTTCTGGCTTACCAATGTCTTCAATACACTGATCTTTAAAGAAAACCACATCTCTGCTCCTGACGAGCTTCCTCTCGGTCGGATCCCATAATCTGTAACCGAACTTTTCATCACCATACCTTAAGAACACACACTGTCTGATCTTCATATCGAGCTTGGACCTCTCGTTCTTCGGTACATAAACGGATGCCTTGCATCCAAACAGCCTAAGATGACTAAACGATGGATCTTGTCCAGTCCACACCTTCTCAGGTACTTCTCCATTCAACGGGACTTATGGAGACCTGTTTATCAGATATACCGTCGTGTGCATTGCCTCTCCCCAGAACGTCTTGGGCAACTTCGCATAAGATAACATGCATCTGATTCTCTCTACAATGGTGCGATTCATTCGCTCAGCTACACCATTATGCTGGGGGGTCTTGGGAACCGTCTGTTCATGCCGTATACCCAAGGACTTGCAGTACTCGTGAAAGTCACTAATGTATTCACCACCATTGTCAGTGCAGATGCACTTTAATGATCTACCTGTCTCTCTATCGACCATAGCATGAAACAATTTAAACACACCAAAGACCTCGTCCTTGGATTTCAAAGCATAAGCCCAAACCCTCCTAGATACATCATTTATAAAAGCAACAAAGTACAATGCCCCACCCAAGGTTTTTGTCCTCATAGGACCACAAACATCAGAATAAACCAAATCTAATGTATACACTTTATTAACATGAGAAACAGATTTAACAAATGAAACTCTATGTTGTTTCCCTGATAAATAATCAAGACAGGTTTTGAGAGGTATACCTGTCACGTCTAGAAGGAGCCGCTTCCTTGCTAATAGCTAAAGTCCTTTTTCATTCATGTGACTTAGACGCCTGTGCCACATGTCTATAGTTGAATCTTCCGCTGCGTTCAACCCACCTTTATATACACTGACACTTACCTTGTATAGGGTGCAATACTGCTTTCCTCTAGCTGCGATCAACGAACCCTTGATGAGCTTTCAACTCCCATCAGTAAACTGGCTTTCATAGCCATCATCATCTAACCTTCCTGTCGACATCAAGTTGAGGTAAAGGTCTAGGATATGCCTCATATCCCTGAAAACTAATGTGCAGCCTACATCGGTCTTCACACAAATATCACCGACCCTTACGATCTTCGATACGCCAGAATTTTCCATCTTCACGGTCCCACAATCACCTGACTTGTAGCTTGTAAAGAAATCCCTGCGTTGAGTCGCAAGAAAAGAAGCTCCCGAGTCTATCACCCAATAGGTGTCTTGACTCGTAGCTGTGAGACATACATCATGATCTGTAGAAAAAAAACTATAACGTCGCCATTTGAAGCGACCGCAGTGGAATCTGATTCATCTTTCTTTTCCTTTCCTTTTTCTTTATTGTCATTTTTAGCCTTACAACATTCATGCTTATAGTGGCCCTTCTTGTAACAATTTCAGTATTCAACATCTTTTCTATTACTCGACTTGCCTCTTGATTTATCTTAGGGCTTCCCGCCCTTCCTGTTCTTTCCTCTCCCCCGTTCCTGTGTCATAAGTTCCTCTTGCTAAGTAGACTTCTGAGACTTTCTTCTTGTCTCTTCATTGAAGAGACAGCTAGTAACCTATTCTATAGATATCTTTCTGTCTGGCGTGGAGTTACTTAGAGACACCACCAATGTCTCCTAACTATCAGGCAACGAACTAAGCAATAATAAAGCCTGCAATTCATCATCCAGGACCATCTTCATATAAGAGAGTTGGTTCACTATATTGCTGACTTCATTTATGTGCTCGGCCACAGAACCACCATCCTTGAACTTGAGATTCACATGTCACCTTATCAAAAAAATTTTATGACCGGTTGTCTTCCTCTCATACAGCCCTTGTAGTTTTAGCTATAGGCTAGCGGCTGAGGTTTCCTTGAATATATGGTGGAATACACAATCATCTAGCCATTGTCTAATAAATCCCACCACCTTCCGGTCCAACTTCTTCCAATCTTCAACAGACATACCCTTGGATTTTGCTGATATGCTTAAGATTAGAGAGTATAGGTCCTTGCAATAAAGCAAGTCCTCCATCTTAGCCTTCCATATGGTTCAGTTCGAACCATTGAGGCTGATCATCCTTGATGAGCTACCTTCCGTAATTCTAAACCGATCCTACCCGTTCAATAAACTTAACGCTCTGATACCACTTTGTTTGGGGCCTTGCACAAAACCTTAAGATCTATCACTCTAGAACAAACCAGAATTATGGGACAATAATAGCAATGAAATAAATCAAAGCAACAACCACACACCACACAAGAGATTTATACGTGGAAAACCCTCAAAGAGGTAAAAACCACGGGACCTCATCCAGATCAACAATCCATTATGAAGTAGAATGTTACAACCTCCGTCACTCACGTAGGAGTAGATGAACAATAAGAAAATAAAGGAAAAACAGAGGGATCTCACCGATTACATCGACGTAAAAGCGCTGAGACGACGGCTCCCTTTCACAAGATATCTCTCTCTCTTTTCTCTCACTCTCTTACCTTTGATATCCCTAAACCCTTTAGGAAACCCTCTTGTGGTTTTTCTTTACACCACGTCTCTTAGAAAAACCCTAGAGACCCATTTTTATAGTTTTAGGAAACTCCCTTCCACATCTCAGTTGCGAAAGGACTTGCGACACGAAATTCGCGCAAAATCGCGGAACGAATCTGCGTAGGTTTAACCGGTCGTAGACCTCCTACGACCGGTCGACACCCTCGAAAAATAAGTCCGCACTCGCTGGACTTTGAATCGTGCAACCCACGACTGGTAGAGCAACGACCTACGACCTACGACTGGTCGAGCAGGGCTCTTGACCGGTTGAAGACGGGTTAAAAAAATCCATCACCCACTTATAGTAAAACAACTGCCTGCATGAGATGCAGTGTAGTCTTTCATGCAATTGAAACATGCATGGGCTACTGTCAGGAAAGACAAGATAAAAGAAGTAAAAAGTCTAGTACTGAATGAAAGAGACTCCATGATCCATGCAAGATGACATTTTGTACCGTTCAGCTTGTTATTTTGTGTAGATAAAAGTTTTTTGTACAGACTTTTTACACAAAATAACAAGGAAAAAAAATAAATCATAAGCTTTTATGATGATTATCTTGGGTTTATCATTATTTCTTGTATGCCTTCATCTCTAATGCCCATGATCCTTGTTAATGTTGTTTTATGATTCATGTTCAAGTCCTCATTTTGGGATGTTTACGGTGTCAAGGATTGGATTCCAATCCTACCATCACAGTGATCTAAATCATGAAGTTACTTTAGATATTCAAACAAAAGTTTATGAACATGAAAGAGACTCCCGATAAGATCTTGATTGGGATATTTCAAATGATGGAATCGATGACTAATGTTCACTTTAAACGACAAGATTGATTACCATGAGGGGTCATCTGGCACCATGGATTTGAGGGGATTTTAAATCTCCTCTGTTGTTTGGTACCATAAAGCAACAGGGGTTTCAAATCCAGGTGTTTTTGAAGGGGTTTGAAATACAGAGTGAGAGCATGGATTACATTTAAAATCCTTAAACAGAGTTGCATAAGTAATATGTGTGTCACTAGACTATTAAGCTATTGGCACATAGCCCACTAATGATATCCCAAAGCAACCAGATTATCAAATGCATCACTATAATTACTTTAATATGATTATCAGCACCGTCCAAACATTGTCCATTTAAATCGATGATTAAAAATTTTTGGTTAGTCACTCGAACATGATCTTGTGCTTGTGATCCATCCGAGACTTAGAAATTCATCATCTTCAGGCAAAGTATATATTTCAGCGGGCTTATTACAACCATTGTCTCAAGCATTACATACGTTTACTAATTAGATATATTAAGTTGATTTACTAATTAAATTCAAACCCCTGCAAATATACCATTCATAGCTACTTTTGGATTAAAGTTGATTCCCAATCCAGGGTGCCAAACACAGTGGGAGGATTTCAAATCCAGGGGGTCCAAATCCACGCTCTCAAACGGGCCCTAAGAGTAAGGATCATTTGATGGGACCACACTCATATGAGATGATGGTGGTTGGAGTTAATGTAAAGCATAATTTAGAATCTTAAAGGACTGTGTTATGCATTAAATATGAAGATCAAATAAGTTAAACAAATGGTGTACCTGATTGGGAAGGCATCGTTGTAGGCTCGATGCTTCAATCTTCTATACTTTACACCCTTTAGAGAAGCATTGGGATGAGAATAGAAGCTTTAGTCATGTAGGCTTGGGGACTTAGCCCCTGCTTTTATAGTTTAGAGAGTTAAGGAGGTAAAACCCCATCAAAACTTCTCTCCCTTAGGCTCTACACGAATTTGACAATCCTAAATTAACTAAAACATTGTGCGGGACAGTTGTAGAGTACCATCCCTACACGATTTTAATTAAATCACAACTTTGTGAGGTCCATTGTATGCCCAATTACATTATTAAATCCTTAGGAAGATTCAGACATAAGGCTCACCTTATAGAACTCTTACATTCCTCCACTTAGGCCATATTGATCAATGTTAAGGTTTAATTTTGAATATATATATATATATATATATATATATATATATATATATATATATATATATATATATATATATATATATATATATATATATATATATATATATAACCAATGTAATTGTTGAATAATACAGGCAATACTTTTACAATCCAGTCCATTAAAGCTATTAGTATCAGATCACGGTATTCTTCACAATATTTAATTTAGGCGTGGTGAGACTAAGCATGATTAGAAAACACCACAAGTCTTAACGATATAGATCAGGAACTAGAAAGTGTAGAATAAGGATTGCACAATTAAAGTGATTATGTGCCTATCCTTAAGAGGTCAATGAGCTTTCGCATGTTTCCAATGAAATATTATTTTAATTCCACTAATTTAATATAAATTATATATGTATGAAAAGAAGCAGAAATTAACTTTATATCAAAATCATCAAAACTTTATGAATAAGATCTCTTTAATGTTTATGAAAAATAAGATATGATAAACTCCCACTAGCTGAATACATCTGTGTGGCCAATGACTCTCATGGATGTTACATACTCCTGAAATGACGTGATGGGGATCCTTTTAATGAGTGGATCCGCAATTATCTGCTTAGTGCCGATGAACTCCACAGACAATAGATAATTCTGAATTCTTTCATTCACAAAGAGATACTTGATGAAATATGCTTCGACCGTAATGAATGCGTGTTGTTACTAGATAAGAAAATGCATTAGAGTTATCATAAAAGATTCTCAATGGTTTCGGGATATGATCCAATACCCGCAAACTTGAGAAGAAATGTTGTAACCACAGTGCCTGATTTGATGCTTCATGATAAGTAATGAACTCATCTTCCATTGTAGATAGTTTGTCGTCCACTGTTTCACGCTTTTTCAAGATACAACCCTGCCAACTATCATGAAGATGTAGCCTGAGGTGGACTTCTTTATATCAATGTAATCATTATAATCTGTGTCTGAGTATTCAATTAACTTTAAATGATCAGACATTCTATATGTGAGTTTAAGTCCTTTGTTATTTATAAGTAGCACAACACTTTCTTTACAATTATCAATGTTGCATTCCTGGATTAGAAAAATACATCCCCAACATTCCAACTGCGAAGGCAATATCCATTTGCGTGGAGATTTGAGCATACATGATGCTCCCTACTACTGATGTATACAAAACATCATTCATTCGATTTTTTTCCCAAATCATTCTTAGGACATTGAAGCTGACTGAATTTATTACCCTTTACAATAGGCGATTGCTAAGGAGCACAGTTTTACATGCCATACCTTTTGAGTACCCTATCAATATATGCCCTTTGTGACAGGCTAAGCAGTCTGTGTGATCTGTCACATTGTATTTCAATGCCGACGACATAAAAAGCGACGCCAAAATCATTCATCTTAAACTTTAAGATAGAAATTTCTTAGTATCTCTCAACATCTTAATGTCATTGTTAGCCAACAAAATGTCATCAACATACCAACATGACAAACTTTCTCTCATTGATATTGACATAGATACACTCATCCGTAATATTTTCCACAAAACAATATAAGAAAATCACTTCAGGAAACTTCATATACCACTATCGTTATGCATGTTTCAACCCATAATTAGATTTTTTGAGTTTACAATTCATATGTTCTGAGTCATTGGTAACAAAACCTTTAGGTTGCAACATATATACGTTCTCGTTTAAATCTTCATTGAGAAATGCAATCTTTACATCCATCTAATGTAACTCTAAATCCATATGGGCCATAAGAACCATTATGATCCTGGAGGAGTCTTTCTTATATACTGGTGAGAAAATCTCCTTAAATTAATGCATTTATATTTGTTAAAACCAAAACCATTAGAAACAAGCCTGCCTTTATATCTTTCAACATTACCCTTGGAGTACCGTTTGGTTTTAAATACTCATTTAAAACCGATCGACTTTATTTTTTTGGATAACTCAATAAAATCGCATATTTTATTGTCCTTCATGCATTTCAATTCATCTTTCATGTCATCAATCTATCAAGAAGGGTTAGCACTCATGCTCCTGTAATTATAAAATATAATCATTTCAAATCATAAGCATATTCTTTCTTTCAAATATTCTAAATGGCTCACCTTATTGAGTATAATTTTGATTTCCTTCCTCAATGGGTTATACGAGAGGTTCATTGTGGTGATCTGCAATGACTACATGTTCAACTACACGATTCATACCCACATGGTCCTAAATGACTGTGATAGGAATTAATCATTTCTTCCTCGAATACAAAATTATTAATGTCCGTGCCCCCACTATT